>OZ021726.1:69382913-70656740 GCA_963978545.1 Linyphia triangularis
TTAATTGTAATAAAGTAATCGTTATGAAAAAATAAGTAATTCAAAAAGCCTAGTGAAAATCTCAGTGTTTAACTTTGATACAATTTAAATTTGGTTTTAATAAATGAAACCCATAACTAAAAGATTATCTTTAAATACATGGTAAGAACATTAAGAGGTTTTTTTCGTTTCTTTTTTTTTCTTTTTAATTCATAATTTAAATGGTATAAAATTTGATATTAAGTCATAAGTATTTTATTCCATATCGTATTGTAGAGGAATTCAAGAACAAAAGAAGTCTTAAAGTAATGCCAAATCCCAAAGAAGTAACATAAAATATTCAGCAAAATAATTTTCTAGAAAAAGTCTAAGCGTAAGTAAACATACCAATATCTGAAAAATTAAACTATTGATTTACTTGTATGTTGACCACTGCTTTATTTTAAAGTAACATAACTGTATTTGAAATCTATCATCAATCTACTATTAATTTATTCGAAATACATAAGGAAAAAACAATACAATACATCTCATTAATACTTCCTGAATTATATTGAAGGAATCAATGAAAATTTTTCAAGGTACAACCATTTTTCTACCAGACCAGAAATATGAATTCACATCATGGCTATGCAATATAATTCATCCAATAGCATCTACTAAAAACAGTTGCATAAAACGCATTTAAAAAAAATCTCCTTGTCGAATTTAATATGTCAACATATTACTTCCAAGGGTACTTTCAAGCACGCACTTCTTTTATGTAAAAAGAAACTGCTGTTACTAGCGACCTTAAAAACTAATCTTGAATAACTTTCTCCACCAAAAAGCATCTTAAACTGCCGCTGGAAGGCAAAATGCTTCAAAAATTAATATTTACTTTGATGCCACTTATCATTAATAATTGATAGAACTGCGGTGGGATTTCTCGAGTGACCTTTTGGCGCGCACAATTATTTTCAATTAAGCGTCCGCAATTACGCAATTATTATTTATGAGCGTGGCAGATCTTTCTAATTGCCTTTCGGAAACAGGGCTTTGAAAGGAAAAATAATTATTTATTAGCACATATATGTATCGGAGACGTCTTGCTGTGCTACTTATGAGAAGTAGTTAGTTTTACTGGAAAGTTAATTTAAGACGTTAAGTTTAGTTAGTTAAGCAAGGCATATTTAAGATGGTTTTCTTTTATATACAGATTGAAACTTATATAGCTTTTAGAGTTTAATGTATAATTATAATATGTTTTTTTTTTCTTGTCAGCTATTATTTGCTTTTATTACCTTATAAATATAGGCATTGTTTAGTTTTAATTTCAATTTTTATTTTTTATACTGTCACTTATACTTTTGTCAATAAAGAGTCAGTATTTAAACAAAAATATAGTTTTTTTTTTAAATGTGATGGTTTTGTATAGTTAAATTAGTTTTGGTAAAAAATATATTATCTGAAATAATTACCCTCTAATTGATGAATCGGCTACAATTTCTAAAAACAAATAACCATAGACTAATCTTTCAGGTTAAAGGATTTTTACCATTAAACTTGAGTTTTACGAAATTGATTACTTTAAAACTATACTAGTACCAATTTTGAAAATTAATTAATATATATGGAATTTATTAAGAGGTACTGAATACAAAATTTCATAAAAAAAAGTTCAAGTATTTTTTTTTAATTAACTGATGCACTTTTAAACGTAATATTTTACTTGTACTAATTGACATACAGCAATAAAACTTTTGATGTTTCATAATCTAAAATAAATAAGTTACTATCAAAAAAAGATCATTTTCCAAACAGCATGTAAATTTGAATTAATTGGAAGGTTTGTTTGAAACCAATCTAACTAATGAATATGTTTTGAGTAATTAGAGTAAAGACTAACTGTTGAAGAGTAAACTACAGTTATGCTAAAAGTTATCTTGAATTTTAGCTAAATATTAGTTAAGGTTGATGTAGTCGTCTTGTATGAATATTTCTAAGTAATCATAGTCTCTAAAGTGAGATTTGTACAGTCACACTGAGGTTAGTGTTTAAGCTATCAAAACTGTAACAGTAGATAAAAGGGATGTCTATTTAAGTCACAGAAAAATATCACTAGATATTTTATTTTTTTTAATTCAAATCAGGTAAAAATAAGTAATAATTCTCATTAGGAGAAACGTACTAATAAGTGAATAATTGCCCAGTAGGGAAAAACTTTTGGGTTTTCAGTAATTAGAAACTATAAGGTAATTTTTATAGCTGGTAGCATTTTTGAATTTAACAAAACTAGAATACAAGCTATAATTTAAATTCCATTCACTGAATGAATATATCTGAAAGACAAAAATCAATAAAAAAATTAATGTTCGATTGAAAAAGGACTTCTTAAATTTTAAGAAGCCTAATTCTCTGAATCGTACAAAGATCCGCAACACAGATAGAAATCCAACTTCAACTTACCTGACTGATCATATCTGCCGTTGTAGGTAAGAAGTAGAAGATACTATGGAGGAAGGATTGAATGTGACAACACAGCGTCCGGCATCCTTATTTATACCAAAAGGAGTCATCCAGACATCCACGTTTTGCCAAAATTCCGTTCCGCAGACGTCACACCAGGCGACCGGCATCGAATTTTGATAATTATCTTTCTTTTGTCATTAACCTAAATCTACCTCAAGGTCGGACACTTTCTCTTCCAATGGAAAATTCGGCAGAATGTAGGAAGACAGATAAAAAAGAATGGGGTGGGGCCGACCAATGGTCGAATAAGGGCCTTCCCAGCTGCCCCGAAGAGATGACCTTCGAAATTCGAATTCGAATTCCGAGCCGCTTCCTACGGATTATCATATACAGTGGGACATTCACTTCTTGTATTTGGAGCGGGTTTGTTTACTGAAGATGCGGTGTGGATGTCGACATTTTTTTATTTTGTGTTTTTTAGTTTCTTTGCGGGATTTATATATTTTAACCTTGAATGGCCTTCTGGAAAATAATTGGAGTAGTTCTTGTAAGCGTCTTGCTGAGATACATTGTCCGGCCTGGTATTGTGCTAACAGGCGAAGCATTGTTCAGGGAAAGATTGAGGTGGGGCTGATTTGTCATGGGTTGAGATACATGGGGGTAATGTCGCTTATTTTTTATTGTATAGCAATGAATTAAATTTCGAAATGCCGGATTGAGATTCATTTGATCGCTTTTTGTTGAAGGGAAGTGTTTTTGGACGAGATTATTTTGAAAGTTGGGTTCGAGTTCAATTGTGAAACGCTTGAAAATAAAAGTGCCGTAAAATGTGTGATAAATTAGTGTTAAAAATATCTTTAAAAAAATCTTCCGGTGCTAACATATGAACCAATGGTTGGGTGAAGTAACAGGGTGCAACTTATAACACTTAAAGTATGGGGAAAGCGATATCTATAACTTCGTAAAATATTGCTTGAAATTTTGTTATGTGTACATGCAACAATATACTTTGAGAAAAATTAAACATTTGTATTCATGAAGTAGTAAACCGATATAGACATTTTGAAAAATATTTACGTGTGATAGAATAGCTTTTGAGTGGGCTTTAAAGAACATCGATAACATATAAAAAAATACGCTTGAAAAGTGAGTGGGTACAATTTAAATATCATCTAGTATAGAATGTGTTGTGCGTTATAATTAAATATTGAAGAAATAACAATTTTTGGAACCGAACTGAATGAATTATTAAATATACATAGAATTTAATTTGTACAGAACATCATGATCTATGCAAAAAAATGTGATAGCTTTTTATAAATAATACATAAAATATATTATAGCTACACTATAGTGAAATATAGTCATTCAAATATTTAATGCTATAACGTAACCATGAATATTGAAATGGTATTTTAATGGAAATAATTTTTCCTCCAAACAGCATGGTATTAAAAATACGCTTGAATTCTGTGATAAGAGGATAAATCATACTTTAAATGATTTTAATTAAGCTAAATACTCGTGTTTCATTATGAAATTTCAGCATTCATTATTTTAAGAATATCTAATTTACTAATATGTAGTTAAAGTTTCTTAAGATAGAAATATTAAAATAATACAAAGCATTAACAATAATAATGAGAAAATTGTAGCTAATGCCAATTCAAAAGTAATGATAACTATCCAGGCAACTTATTACTAAGCTCAATTTCTGTTATGTAACTAGGATAAAAAATGTATTTCGTAATTAAAATTTACTTAACAATGTAAATATAAATAATATAAAGTAAATGACTTAATTTAAGTGCAATTTCACTTATCTGTAAGTATTGTTATATAGTATCAGAAAACATGTTATATTCAATATAATAAACATTAACCTTTAATCTAACTTAAAATAAATAAAAGAACACAGTACAAATTTAAAATATCGTTTACATTAGTATGCTGATTATCAGGCCATATGTATTTAAGAACATCAATTTTATTTAGTCTCGTGAAATCACCGAGATAAAGAATTATTGCTTTATTTAAACTATAAATATTACAAGCTTTCGAAATTTTTACCAAGCGATTGTACCATGGTATTTGAAAAATAAATTTATGAACGTATAAACGCAGCAGTGTATTAATAAAAGGAAAAAGTACCAACCAATTTTAACAATAGGCTTAAACAATGGAAAATATAGAAATAAAGAAAACCGTTTAAAACTGGAAACTTCAGCATTTTAAATGACATGAAATAAAGTCTTGCCCCCCCCCCCCCTTCCCTCTCTACCTCAGATATTACAATGCTAAAAGCTATAATGTTTTTCAGCATTATAGCTTTTAGCATGGACCACCTTTGGATGTTCTGAATACATGCTTAAATTCCATAGTAATCCTTTCAGCCATTTCAGCGTAAATACTTAACAAATGACAAATGAACGAACTTTCACACTTATGTATTATTATAGTGATTTTTATACCCCAATTAAAAAAATAATTTTCACTTACCACTGCATTGTAATTATTTGATGCTATGTGTTTTATCACGTTAATGACATCCAAGTATTAATGAATGAAAATAAGCCGTTATAAATTAAGTTTGTTTTGATTCAAACTGATTAACTTTTAATACGCAAGAATACCCAGTGATAACGCTCTTCCCAATTTATGATAACCCACCTAATCTTGAAGTTTCTAGTATGATGTCACGAAATTGATATCTCATTTAAATCCATTGTTTACTTTTCATCGTTAATGTCCAGTAATTAAAATCTGTCATGGACGTAATTAATATTTCAATTAAGGGTGCGAGAGATTAATGAAGTGTGGTGGCTCTAACACGAATTGACCAGCTCTTCCATTTTATTAATTTATTTTTCAAGATTGATTATAATTAAAGCGTGAAAGTATGCTTATTAGAGTTCATGTTAGGATATACGTTTTTTAGGTGATTTTTCTTAATTAGTATACTTTATTTTTATAACTTTTAGTGTAATATAGGAAATTGATTTATTAGATTTTAGGGTTTAAATTTTGTTGCCAAGATTTCAAATGAGGTTCAAATTTAGGGATCGTCTGGCAAAAATTTACGACAGCTGAAATAGAAATTTTATTAAAAAAGAAAGAAATACTTAATGTGATACAGTTTTTGTATTTTCTTGTTTAATGGTGTAACAAAAGCTATTAGTATAATAACATTTCGAGTTTAAATTTGTATGCCAGGATTTCTATAGAAATTCAATTTTTGGAAAATTGTCTTAATCAAAATTTACAATAGCATAAAAATAGTGATTTTTAAGAATAAATTTTATGATAGTAGAAATAGAAATTTTAAAATTAAAAAAATAAATTAATTATATAATGCGATGCAATTTGTATATTTTCTTAAACAATACTGTAATAAAAAATATTAATATAATGACAATTTTATTTAAAATTCTTATTTCAAAATTTCAAAGCAAATTCAATTTTTAAAAAAATCATATTTTTCAAAATTTTCAACAATAAAATAATAACTATGAATTTTAAAAAAATTGTATAATTTTATTCGATTTTAGCTTAATTAAAAGCATTCCTACTTTTTATAAACATACATGTAATATAGGAATATTAAATTATTTCGGGTTTACATTTCGTCAGAAAAATAAAATAGAAATTGACGTGAGACAATCCGAGTAAAAATTTAATTTGATTTTTCGCATTACTTCACAAACCTTATGGAATAAGAGTACGTTTAATAAAATATCAAACAACTAACCTAATATAAGTCAATTCATTTAGAATGCAAAAAGTGAAGTTAAACTTAGGTTCTATTTAATAAATTTGTAATTTGCAATAAAAAAATGGGTTACAAACAAGAACCCAAATTATAAAGATTTTTTTTTTTTTTGGTCATCTGACAGTAAAAACAATTTTTAAAGTTAATAGAAAAGAAAATAACTTCATCATTTATTATACAACTAAAAACAAAAATAAAATCGAACACTAACAACGTTGACACATGACATCGTTCCGTAAATAGATATTATTAATTACTATTTGAAATTACAGAAATAAAAACATCATCACCATTGCAATGAGATATAACGTATCAAATCTTTTTTACGAGTAAGAAAAGTTTGTAGTTTTTTATCACCAAAACTCCCCATTCCAGTAGCAGTATTTTATATGACATAATAAAATACCTCGACAGAAATGACCGAAACATAAATTCAAAGGCGTTGAAATTGATTAATTTTTATGGATTATACGGTGAACATACATGTAGAAATTATTGTATTGAATACACCCAGAGAACAAAATCAATCAAATACTAGCAATGGGTTTGACTTTGATTAATTGCTTTACATTCGCTCTTTGTATGGACGCGTCGTAAATCAGACGATTCTAGCTCGTGTCATCTGTTTTCTCTTCTGCTTCCAAACGATAATGCTTTTTAAGAAAAACGATGTCGAAGTTTAGAAAAGGTGTGTGGCAACTTGCATGTTTGCTAAAATCAGGTATTTATAAATTCTTTAGAAATAAGCTAACAGGCATGTCTTTCATATTAGATATCTGAATACTTTTTAAACAATTGTTTAAGCACTTTTCATGTTCAATAAGTAGCTGTCGAATTTTTTTTTATTCCTTTCTAATCTTTTTAAGTAGATTTGTTAAAGCAATATGTTTGCAGATTATAGTTAATTAAAGGAAATTGCCAAATTTATTACAGAGCAGCAGAAGACAACTTTTGACATTTATTTCAGCTGGTAAATTTACTATACGTAAGATATTCATAAATAGTTATTTAAAATATATGTAAACACTTCTACATTTTACTAAATTATATAACAGAAATTGGGAAAGGAATATATATTTGATGTATCTATTATGGTAGGTTTGAAGCAGATATGTTAAATTAATTGAACAGGAGGTGACGATAGTATGATAATTAATACAATTTCCATCGAAGTTCATTACCAAACAGGTATTTATTTACTTTAAAATAGGACAAGGTTAAATTAAATTCTTTATTTAAATAACTCAGTGCCTTTTTTAAAAAAAAAGTTGAGTATTTAACCATTAGAATGAAAGGAATTTTTGATATTTTCATGAACTTGTCATTTGTCAATAGATTACTTCAAAAGGAAAAATAACGCACTCGTGTGTTTTTGATTTTTATAGTTATAATTTTATATCCAAATAATGCATAATATTTCTTAACAGTTACATGATAGCAGAGTTGTATGATACACATCACTTATACTGTTAATGTTACATAGTTAAATAAAGCTGTTAGGGTTTTATATATTTTTAAGTTTTTTTCATTGTTAATTGTGTTATTGATTTAGACTGATCCTTTTACAAAGAAATCCTCTTTTTGAAGACTTTAAATGAACGAGGTACAAAAAATATTATTTTCAGCTATTGTACCACTAAAATCTGAGCTATAGTCATTTTACATTGTGTTAATGGTAAGTAAACATAATCTACATAAAAAAAATTGTATTTTTCTATAAAATTTTAACAATATATTCGTATTATAATTGTTAACAGTCATTGGCATGGATTTGAAGATGCAAGTTATGGAAAAGGTTTTATATATTCTACACTGACAACAGCAGAAAAACGACGCTTTTTTTCAAATTTAAAATTTAAAAATTTTTTTTTAACTAAACGTTGCACATCTCATTTCATACTAACTTTTGTCTATCACATGTATACAAATACACGACAAAAATTTCTCAATCCTAAATTAGTTTCGAAAAAAGTAATAAGGATTTAAATAACACTTAAACTGAAAAATAACGAACTGAGAAAAATAGTGTTAAAGTATTCTTTTCACCTTTGATAGTTTGAGATGGTTTAGAAAATACAATGTAACTCTTTATCTATCAACGGTACAAGTATAAATTTTTGTATAGTTATTCAGAAATATATTCTCCACACAATGGGATAAAAATTGAAAATTCAACATTTTCGTCATTTTTTGTGCACCATGCCCCTTAATCAAAATAATAGCTTTAAAAAGTTTTTTAAATGCAAGAAGTATTGTTTAAATGTGGTACTAAATTAAAAATAAAAATTAAATTTAAGGTTGTATTGTAATAATTTTTTTAGTTATATAATTCTGGTTTCAACTATACAAGGAATACAGTTAATTACCAATTAAACAAGTATTTGAAAAACTAAATAACTGTGAAACTAATAACTGTGAAACATTTTATAGCATGGCAAATGTAGACTTTCAATGACTACCAAGTAATTTCTTGAATTTTGAAAGAGTTCAAAAATGTAAAAACGAATAGCAACACATTATTTTTAAAATACACAGCGAAATTTATTACAGAGTGTAGTTAAAAACAAAGCAATCACATGATAAACTTTGTTATTCTAATTGTAATACAAAATCTTTTTGAAAAAAATCAATATAATGTATAGCAATCAATTAGAATTTTAGTCTTAAAAAAGGCATTTTTTAAATTAAATTAAGTATTATATTGTACATAGCGAGAAAGATGCATTGTTTTAAACTACGGATTTGAGTTCGAACAGTTTTAGAAAGAAACTAACTTTCTTTTCCTAAGTATTATATAAACAACAGAGAAAAAAAATCATTTCATACATTTTCACACACGTTTATAGAATTTTCTTGATCGTTCCATATATGCTAAACGTAAACACCCATTGCTAATTCACAGCAGGTACGAGATAACGCTTAAAGCTTTTGGACCTGAGTGTTTACCTGGAAACATTTCAATAAACTTATTTATCAACAAGATAAATAACTTTAGTCAATTCTAGTTTGCGGTCAATTTTTCCAATAATCTGGTTATGTTTTGAGGGAAAAAATCTTTGATTTATTCAGCAATCTTTTAACTTTTTTTTTGCTAAGAAAGTGCGATGTTCTATTACTTCTTTTATTTTCTGGATGGTTCCGAAACGGTTATTTTATTTTGTTGTTATTTTATAGTCATTTAAATATTAACTTTTATTTTAAACAACATGCAATAATAATGGTTTGGATTTGAAACTATTATATCAACTAATTTTAAGAGTAAAATTTTATAACAAATATTTATTTAGAATGTATGCAAATGATCTAGAAGTTACATGGATAGCTTCTGTACAGCAATATTAAGCATTTGTCTAAACTTAACTTTTTTAAATATTTGTATATTTCTACGTGCTATTTAACTTATGGTAAATTTTTCACCTGCTTTGTCTTACTTAAAGTAACATTCACTAACTTAGCGTACTTCTTTATATTTATTAAAGAAAAACTTCACTTAATTTTGCAATATTTTGTTATTGTATTAAACAGTTCTGAAATTTCTAGAAAGCTTCCAATATAAGGTGAGTATGATTATATTTAAAAAAAAATGTCCGCATGTTTGTATCATTCTCAATTATGTTACTTTGCCATTAAGTAAGTTTCGCCTTGCATTTCTTATACTTAAATGTGACTTAGGGAGAAATTCATTTATGTAAATATCGATGAAACCTCAAAATAATTCGCAATTTTGATGCTCTTTTCATTACAATATCAAACAGAACAAAGTAAATAAGGCTAAATAAAAACAATTTTAATATCTATTTAATTCAAAGAAATAAACACCTGGCAATTATTTAATTAATAATTAATCCAAATAAATCCCAAATAAACTTCTTCCAAATGGCATTTTGCCTCTTCCTTGCTAATAATACACAAACAAAATATTTCTACACCTTCTTTATCTTCAAAGGTCAATATTTATAAAACGCTACACAGAATCAACATTAAATCAAGAGGCCAAATGCGAGTTCTTCAACCCACCTTTTTCTTTATAATACTCTAAATTAAACTTATATGACAGCACCTCTGACTTCAAACTGATTTATTCAATTGAGTATAGAAAGTTCGAAATGATTTTATGTTATTTAATTAATCGAAGCGACCGCCCGTAGTGCAAACACTTACAAGAATCCAGATTGAGGATTATTTAATTTTTAGTTTTTTTTTATTATATGTGGGCATAGTCTGCAGGTGGTAGGAAGATTTTCCGATAGCTATCTGTATTCGACATCTAATCGTGACGTTAAAAAAATGCTGCAATTTATTTCACATCAAAGAGGAATTATTCTAGGAATTAATAGTGTAGCTTCTTGAAATCGTCGGATGATAAGCTTGTAATTAATAGTGATATGAAAATTTCATAAATCAGATACAAACGGCCATGGTAATATAATAATCGGTTGTTTTTCGCTTAAAAGTAATTCATATTTATATTTTATAGGTGGATTAACACAACGTCAAGATAATAATTTTATAACGCTGTATATATTTTTTACATGGTTGGAATGTTTTTATGATACATTCTTGAATACTTGAATATACTGCATACTTATTATTATTATTATTATTATTATTATTATTATTATTATTATTATTATTATTATTATTATTATTATTATTATTATTATTATTATTATTATTATTATTATTATTATTATTATTATTATTATTATTATTATTATTATTATTATTATTATTATTATTATTATTATTATTATTATTATTATTAATAATAATAATATAATCATAATAATAATAAAAATAATAATAATAATAATAATAATAATAATAATAATAATAATAATAATAATAATAATAATAATAATAATAATAATAATAATAATAATAATAATAATAATAATAATAATAATAATAATAATAATAATAATAATAATAATAATAATAATAATAATAATAACAATATTGCAATACTTGTACTTCCAATTTGATTTTACTATGCGATTAAAGTTACGCAATTTCATACATTGAGCTTCTTAAAAAAAGTTGTTGCTTTTTGAGAACACTTGAGAAATTCCTTGAAAATATCATTAAATTGTAACGAATACCTATAATTTCTACATCTTTAAAATAAATATTTTAAAATGATTACTGAAAAATGTGACTACAAACACATGTCAAAGTGCATGAATTGGAATAAACTTTAACCATGGTATATTTTTCCAAATAGTACAATTTCTAAACATAAAAATTTAAATAAGATATAATGCTAGGCTTTTCATTTCATCAGAAGAGCCTGGATGTAAATTATTTTCACAAAATTATAATATCGATTAATTTAGGAAAGTAATTATTTTATCAAAAATGTTTATCTTACATTGACACACATTATTTTTGGTTGGTTGTTTTATTCAGATTATCTGGCGCCGTCAGCAACACGAGGGCTAAAATGCGCCGAAACATTTCGTCATTTGACAAACCAACATATATTTACAAACACCCATGCCTAACACGGGACTCGAACCCGCAACCTCGCGGTCTAGAAGCCAGCACTCTAACCACTATACCGTTTGATCGGCTATTATTTTTGGAAACACTATTCTAAAATATCTCAGTTACTACATTGAAAATTAAATTCTTATTTGGAGTTAAATAATTTAATTTGATGTATTGAAAAATTATATTTTTACTAAGCCCACTAAGCTTTTATCGAAAGAAATAATCTTATACGTTTATAACAAAATTGAAAATGTTTAAGTTTTTGATTTTTCTAGGATAAATATGATCTTTTTGTATTAAAAAATTTAAAGCTATACAATCTTGTTTGCATGCCATTTTATGCACGAAAAGTTAAAAATTGTTATTAGGATGAGACCTCCTCTTTACTGTACAAAATTATAAAATAGACTATTACATACAAATTCCTGAACAAATTACTATTCTTAGCAACATTTATAACATTTTCTCTTATGGACTTTACCATAATGATAGGATATTCTTTGTTATGAAAACGACACCAAATAATGTTAGCAAGTGTTTTTTATCCATCAAAATTATAGCTTCTAGAGCAGTCTTTTGTGGATTGTTCTTTTTAGTGAGATTTCAAATATGATGTTGGATATGACAATACAAGCATGATTTCCAGTTTTACAAGCTTTCTTACATATTCGGTAACATAACCGATTGCATCACGTCACGTCGTGCAGTCACGTACTGTAATAACTAGAGTCACGATTCAAATACGTGAAGTTTCCAATGTAAACTATATTACACCATCTCTCTTTTTTTTCTCTGGTCGTTTGATAAATTCGACAAACATGTCTACTTTGGTAACATGAAGATGGATCTGTTATAGCATAAATAAATTAATGTTATCTAGAAACTATGGAATGCTTCTGTCCTTAAAGCATGTTTAGTAAACTTTGCATTCATTTTATCGCATTATACGATTTTAAAATGAGAAAAAAGTAAGTTAAATGCTTTTAAATAATACTAGCAATAAAATAAACCAAAATATATTATTGTACTTTTAATAAAAAAATATACATCTCTTTAAATTGTCTGTGGGAGTAATACTTATAATTTGTCAAGCAATAAATATTTAAAAATTACTTTAAAATATTCCATAGATAACAATAAATGAAAGTTTAATCTTTTATTTCTAGAGAATCGCAACCAAATTTTCAGTTAAAATACTTTTAATGGAAACTAATACAAGATCATGAATAAAGAAGAGGGGGGGGGGGGTCTTTTTAACGTATATGTTACCGCTAAAGTGTGAAATGCCGTTATTATGCAGAATGCCTAGGCATTGAATAGAATGCCTATTGCCTTTGTATGTATCGTTCAATAGACTAACAATAAAGGGTACTTAAAGGTCGAAAGATGGGGACTATAATTTCGCATGCAGAAAGGAATTACTGAGTTTTAAGTTTTATAATTAAAAGATTGCCCAGTAATTATAAGAATTATGACGAAAACATGTGCTGATGACAGATGTGGGACTAGAAAAGGATTCTGGGAATACATGAGAATCGTACTATTAAGACAGAAAATCATACAATCCAGTAATCAACCATGTCAAGAATTGTTTCACTAGATAGTTGAGTATCTTTGAAAATTCGAATTCACTGATGGATACTCAACGCACATTATGTAAATAATTATGAAAAGCTTTATTAACGATATGGATTTTACCTAGCACCGATGTCTGATAAATATTCAAATGTTATACTAATACATTAGTTTTTATGGAGCTTTAAAACAGGTCGGATTACATTGATATAGAATCCAAACTCTGAAGCTTCTCAAAACATTGCTTAAGAAAGTTCTTTTCTCTTCTTTACGCTGAAATACCCTGAAAATAACAACAACAAAAATCTTCTGATTCCACACAATCATTCATTGTCAACCTACCTTCTTCAAGCCCAGAGTTGACCAAGAAGTGCATCTTTTGATAACATCGAGGTTATCAGGAGGGGAAATTCAATCGCCCACGTGACAGAGACACAAAACGAGAGAAAAAACATTTGATTTCTTGTAAGAAATGTCACAAATATTTCGATAAGGCGATTAAAATTCAATTAAACAGTCGCGGCACGCGTCAAAATGCGAGAAACAGTTGTAGAAGTCTCTCTTACAAAACTGTTTTCACAAGTTCATTTTAGCAAATTTTTGTTTGTTGGCTTTTTCCCCAGACATGCTTTGAGAGTTGGATAGAAATTGGGTATTAAATGTGCACTTAAATTATTGGGTAATAATCTTATTGTGAAATGTTTATAGATCACTAAGGTTATCTGAATTTTTTTTAGTATAATTTTTTTTTTGTCAGTACGATTCTTGTTTCGTAAATGAAGAACGTAAGATAAGAGAATAAGTGGACAACAATAAAATCACCTAAACCAAACATCGTTAATTTTTGTTTCTTCTTTTGATGGAACATGTATAATTTTATTTATTTATGCTATACATTTTACGTATTTAAGATTAAAAATTATTTGTATAAATATTATTTTTACAGATTGAAAATACATATTTGATTCAAATTTTGAAACTGATTTTGACACTCGTAGACATTTTTAAAACGAGAGTAATCTATTGTTCCCTCAATGTAACATATCATTTGTTTACTTATCATTAAAAAAAACTAATCCCAAAAGCAAACATGACTAATGTGATAAGCAACGTACTTCGAAGAGAGAAATTATGAATACCTTTTGTTTATTACTTTAATATTTGTTCTCAAACATTGACAAATATTTATTCTAATGTATATTTACTTCTTAGTATTTAATATATATGTGGTGAATTCTTAATTGGAAAGTGCATTTTGAAAACTATAAACATGAATTTTCTGTTTGATGAGGAGTTTAATAAAAAGAAGAGCTAAGATATATTTCCACCAGAATCAACTATGATATTATATATGCGCATAAATTATATTATTCTGATATTCAACACAAATTATATTGTTTGAAAAATTATTAAAGTGTTTGTGTTAGGGAATGATCTGCTACAGAAATCATTTTTATTACATTGAAGTAGAAAATGAGGAAATAAACTATTTGTATCTACGTTTTATAATAAAATATAAAGTAATGAGTTAAAATTTTCACTTTTGGGAGGTGATCATAAAAGAACAACCAAAATAAAAGTTATCATGAAGTTATCCCACTGATAAATTAATGGTGGAACTAGCTAGTAGAGCAAGGCTTTTCAAAATGTTCCGATCGGTCTAAAATTAGAAATTATTTTTAAATTGCTACTTCTCTTCTGTTAAATTTTAATATATTAAATATTATTTAATTAATAAAGAATAAGCGATTAACTTTAAAAAATATTTAAATACAGTTGTAAACTAATTAACAAATACAATATTAATTGTGAATAAAAGAAATTTGACACTAAATGCATAGACACCATGAGTTAAAATAAAAGTATCTTTCAATATTAATAAGGAAAACAAAAAGTTATTAACGTCTAACAATAAACAATTATTTGGCAAACTGCAAAATTTTCAGATATTTTATAGCATTATTCTTGAAACATCTATCACAAGGAATTTTTATTTACACAAGTAAAATAAAAGTAAAAAAATATATATATATATATATATATATATATATATATATATATATATATATATATATATATATATATATATATATATATATATATATATATATATATAATAATGCATTAGAATTATGAAAAATAGTATTTTATAAAAAAATGTATACAATAAAGAAGCTCTAATGTATTGAAAATGACGAAAATTTGATATATTTAGCTCTAAATTGTACAAAACAAACTTCTTTATTCTTGTCAATTCGAGAAGAGCATACACCAAAGCTCCGTGTAAGATATTACGAATTTTAAGAGCTATCGAAAGCTTTCAGACAAGATTACAACAAAAGTAGTTCGGTTTATATGAATTCCTGTAAACAGTTTAAATGGTAATAGATATCTTGTGGCCATAGAGCGTGTAAAGTTAGCTGCATTTCAACAACTGGATTTAGAACTTAAATCTTTCATGCCTCAGAATTACAAAACTTGACAAAAGCTGGTTCAAAAGGATAATTTATTTCCACCATACCCAAATATTGAATTAGGTGCATTTTAGAATTAATTTGAATTCTTATGTTTGCACTTCTCACGTAGCGAATTCCCATGTCAAGGAAACAGAGGCAGTGATCTGAAGAAAGAAAAATATTCAAACAATAGAGTGTGAAATAGATGAGAAAAGCGTAAATTGTATTTGACCTATTTCACACAAATGAAGGAAATGCTGTAAGGGTTGATCCTTTTCTATCTGTAGTCATACTTTAGAATTTGAAATCTGCGCTGCTTTGATTTTTATATTCATGTATTCATTGGTTCTTGTAATATGTTTTGTGATTTTATCAGTTAATTTGAAGTGTGCTGATAAGATGTAAAAATGCATTCTTCTAGACAATTATACATATTTGTTAGAAAATATATCTTCATAATTAATTTTGTGCTTTATAAAGAACTAGGAGGGAATAATCAAAAATATAAAAATGGTTCTTTGAATAGTTTGACATCGAATATAAGTGAACTCTCAAAATCAAGATTGTCATGATAGTTTGTACTACTCTCGGACAAAAAAAGCTGTTTTTTATATTAAATAAAGTATCTTGAAAAAAGTTTTAATATTCCAACCATACCACATTTTTGAAAACTACTATTCTAAGAAACTCAACTACTAAAATAGTGGGCCCAAAAAATTAAGTTAAAATGAGGATTTTATATGGCTAAGCTACTAGGAACTCCTGAAGAATTTCGACCAATCAAAACACATCTTTAACAACATCATGGAACTTTGTGATTGATCCTAAGTCTTCATGAGTTACCAGTGACGTAATGCATAATACTCATCATACAACGGCGAAGAATTCAAAATACTATTTCTTTTTCTCTTTTAAACATAGGAGAAGAAAAAGGCGAAATAAAAAAAACACCGTTTTAACTAAATTAAAGAAAACACATCTGCATTACTATTTTAACAATCTGAGTTCTGATTCATTTTAATCTAATTCTGACAATCAAATCTATGTCATGGTAAAATTTATTAAAATAACTTACTCTCCTTTCGATACTTTTCTGCTGATTATAAAACAAGCAAACATCAATCGCACAAATTTAAAATTGTTCTTTTTATTAATTAATTATTCGGTATTTGGAATTTCAATAACTCAAAAACTGCAACAAAATTTTAAAAAGGGCAGTGTTTTATTAAGACATATACCGCTGTACGTATATAATATTATATTTCTGAAGTAGTTACTTTTCCTTGGAGAGTACGTAAAGTAAAAACAAAATCTTTCACTTTGACTTATAAGAACTCAAAAACTAAAGTTTGCATCTCTAAATATTTCTTATCAAATTTCCCAAAAATTTCTCTACATATGTGCACAATTTAATACTTTTAAAGCCAATAATTTTTAAGCTGTTAGACAGAGAAGTGCATAGGGTGGAAATTGTTTGCGGGGAATCATTTTAATCCTTACTTTTTTTTTTTTTTTTAATGTAGAGCGATTCAAAAAATAATTCAATCATATTCATTTCTATAATTAAAATAATGATAATATATTTCAAAGAATGGTGTTATATGACTATGTAATTATATTATTAAATAACATTTCAATTGATATAAAGGCGTCAGTGAGCCACTATTAAGTAATTCCAGTTACATTTAAACGTAAAGTACAACTCATTCTAATGGTCAGAATAAGTCACGTGTGGGAATGCAAACCAACCTTACAATAAATATTAGCGGACGTCTAGCTTTTAATTATACTAATAGAGATAGTTAAAGTTAAGGACATTCCAATTGCATTATCTATTCATATATTCCGTTAAATTTCCATTAAGAAGAGCCACAACGGCGTCAAATATTTTGAAATCAGGGACGTATAGAATAATCCAAATAAAACAACTTGCGTTATATATATATAATTGTAATTGAGAGTACAAAATGTTAAATAAAATAAATGAACAAATTGGTAAATTCAAATCTTTATACATACCTTAAGTATTTGGTACTACTTTTAGTATTTTTCGAACCACCATGCAAGAAGTAAATTGTGGCCAAGGTCGAGTCAAGAAGTCTGCTAAAAAATTAAAATCCATTAGAAAACCATAAATAAATTATAATGCTATTATTAAATTGCCACTTTGCTGAAATTTTATTTTATATAAATAGTTAAACTCTTTTTCGATACTTAGTAAATATTGTACAATTCTTTTTCTAAATTTGCACTAACTTCATCCTTTTTTTTATATATTTTATTTAAAGAAACCGTTTTTGTTCCATATTACCATAACTTAGCTTTCCAGGCATTTCACAAATAAAAGTTGGGATTTTGCTGATGCAATATGTCCGACTGTATTCCTTTTTCGTATATATTAAAAATGTATTTTTTATACAATAGTGGAAAGTTTTATTACATAATTTTATTTTATCAATTTTTTAAGGTATATAAAATAAAACTTCATAATATAATCGACATCTGGTATTGATACTTTTATATTTTTTTAGATTACATTGACATATCGGAACTTTGTGAGGAAATTATGGATTAAAATGTAGATGATTATTATTTATAACCATAAGATGAAATGAAAAATATTTTATCTAATTTTGTATAAGGTACTAATATTTGATCTTTAATTTACATCAGCGCAATGCATAACAAAAGCTAATGGTAAAACTCTGTGACTACAATTGCTTATTCCAGCAACCAGACCATTATTGTGTTTAAAATATTTATAAACTGGCAATTAATTTAACTGTTTTGAAGAATTTTCGGAAGCCAACTGATTCTGTATCTTAAACTAAAGTTCAACGTTCAATTAGGAAAGTTACAAAATCATGCTCCTGAATATAAAATTATGATGTGCAGGGTAAAAAAAAGGTATTCTGAAGATCCCCTCCCTTAACAAATAAAAATCTAGAGGTGTACACACAACTATCAATTACACAATAATACTGGTCACTGTATTTGAATTTTATAAGAATTGGTATAATTTACAGTGTTTTTTTATTTTTTATTTTCAGTAATTAAAAAATGATAGGTTTGACGATATTTTTAGAAAAATTACTACAGTGGCAACAAAAAAAACCCACCAAATTGTAAAAAATTATGATAATTACTACATTTTCAATTTCGGGTAAGTGAAACAGTGGAGGAACAGTAATTGACGGCCAGTACTCTAGGGAAGATAACTCTAAGTTAAAGCTGTTGGTTTTTCAACTTTTTAATTTTCTATCAACTTTTTACAGGAATTTCAGAGGTGGCAAAGTTAAAAACATCTTAAAAGGGATTACCACAACGATTTCAAACAAAATCGTTTTAGAGGGGTTTTTGTAGCAATTGTTTTAAAATATACATATTTCCATGGCAGCTACCTTATTCAAGTGTTAATTTGACGAAAACTTTAATGGCAGGTTCCATTGCCACCACTAATCCGCACACAAAATTTGAAAATCGTAGGCGAATCCATTGTGCTGTTCACAGACAGGCATCAGACATTTTTGTAAGCCACATTTTGAACTCAAGACTTCCAAAACGTTTATTACTCTTTATTACACATAGGATAGAGTAATTGAAAGTAATATTTATATTAGTTGAAACTATGATGGAAAAAAAATAAAAAACTATGATATATATCGAGACTATGAAATTATTATTACTGATTATATCACACCATTTTTACCAGACAACACACCTCAAAATTCATTTTGAGTAAGAGTGTATACAGAATTACAAATAACATGTAACTGAAACTGTTTAAACTTGTTTTTTGTTTTTTCAAGATTATTTACACGTTGAATTCAAGTCGAGACTGACTTAGGCAGTTTATAAAGATTCAAATCCATGTAGTTTGTGATTTTGAATACACTTTAACTAAAAAATAAAGAATTTTGAGTTATGTCACACTTTTGTAGCAAGGTAAATGATCTATCTTTTGAGAAAATGAAATGTTGATGTCTTAGGAAAGTGTAAAATATGCTGTCAATTGTTACTTACAAATGTTTAAAAACACGCGATGAGTACTGAATTTCCAAGTATACGTATTCTGAGCTACAGTAGAGATGCAGTTGTACTTGACAAAGCTCATTGATTATTATAGAAAAAAAAAAAGATTTGACCAAAACAAAAAACGATGAGATCAAAACTTGTATATGAAATGACGATCCCAAACTGTACTGCTATTTCCAAAAGAAGGGGAAAAAAAAAAAAAAAAAAAAAAAAAACCTTTTAAACACTATAATTGTAATTATGGATACCCCAGTAGCACGATAACATTGGCCAATCTCGATGTGAAATTGGAAGTTTTGAAATTTTGATGCATAGTTTTGAAATCGAAATATTTTGTTTATTAGGAAGGACGAAGGATTAAAAAAATGCTTTGTGATATTTTTGGCATATTTATTTAAAAAAAAATAATAATAAAAAAAAAATAAAAAAACTTTATTTTTGGAGCGATGCTCGAGTTTCAGCCAGAATTGGCCAATCTTCCAGAACCCTTGTTTCCGACATTGGCCAATATTGTTATGCTGCCTGGGTAAGACTTTGAGGATTTTTTCTTTTTTCAGCAAATGCCTCTATCCAAGAACCAACAAAATTTCCAAGAGAAAAACATATTACTTTTAATAACTTCTGTTGAAGAAGAATTTGCTAAAGCTACCTTTAGATGCAATCGCTGATCTTGAATATTTTTTTAATTTTAATATAAAAGTTAAAATACTTCAACGCGTGATGCAATACACCATTTAAATCATTCTATCACTTGCTAATAAAGACAACTGAAATAATCTGTAATATATTGATATGAAGTCATTTATAATGTAGCCAAATGTCATTTTTTACCTAAAAAAATAACATCATTAATACCCAAAGAAGTCGACATTTATCACTAACTGCTATTTCTATCGACACCTTGGCGACGACTTAGTCAAAACCCGATTTGATCTCTTATATCTTATCTTATAGTTTCAAACAATGACTCATCCTAAGTCGATAAAATTAACTTAATTATGAACAGAAGTTAATTGAAATGTATCTTTCAAGGTCTTATAGCACCCTACCACAGACAAGCTAATAATGGAATCGGAATAAATTTATACGAACACAGTAAAACAGTCGCCAGTTGCTATTATTGTGGTTGCAGATAAATGCTCATTTATGCATCATTAATACCTAATGAGGCAAGATCTCGGTGTCAATCCTAAGCTTTAGACGACGCATTGGCGACAATTGCACGAAATCCAAAGTCTACTGACTTTGGATGAAAATTCCAATGATTTCTACGACTTTTTGGCGACGATTGTGTTAAAACTTGACTTTAATGGCAATTCCTGAACTTGGGGATTTCTACTAATGGACACTCTCTTCAGAGTTGTCGCCACTCTAACGGATTTTGATCCTATTCAACCCTGAAAATAAATAAAAGAACACTCTTCATGACGAATGTTACGTTCATCGAATTCTAATTAGCCGGGAAGGCGAAGGTAGGTATAAAACTATTGCTGTTTGATTCATGGGATAATATAGGCCTCCAACTGGTTCTCACAACGTTTTCTTCTGATGAAAAACTATTGGGTATGTCCTAAGCGTGCAATTACCATAAACGATATACAACAGCAATTTGCTTTGTCACTGTACAAAGATCCAAGTATACTTTTATTTTAATATTAGTAATACATTTCTAAATTTTGTCTTCTTGTGTAGGATAAACAATTGTATGTTAATCGATTTGATAAGCTTCTTTAAATAATAGAATTTTAATAAATATAACAAATAGGTTTTTAAAATTTCGAAAAATCCATTTAAATTTTTTAATGGAAAGCCTGCGTAAAATTTTTCTCAAAATTATACAAGGATCAAGTCAGTTTTCTTCCGATGAAAAACTATTATGCTCCAAGCTTGCAATTATCAAAAATGATATCCTACAGAAATTTGTTTTTGTTTTGAAAATATGTTAAGAAAGAGATATAGATGGTGTAAAAAGATTCAAATATACTTGTATTTTAGTATTAGTCTTACATTTCAAAATTTTAACTTCGTTCAAGTACATTAATCCATTAGCGAAGTTGCTCTAAATAATAGAATTTTTATAAATATAATAAATCGGGTTTATTAATTTTGAATAATTTATTTAAGGTTCGTGTTGTAAAACAACTTTTCTCAAAATATACAAGGATGATGTATTCTGTACAAATTGCGACATTTTAGCAACAGTATATGTAGATGCTTTCATATTATTTATATAAAAATTGATTTATTTTTAATGAATTCTTTAACTACTGTGAAAACTTTTGTACAGTCATTTAACCTCAGTCTTAATTATAATACCTAATTGAAATAATAATAATTAATCTTTTATGTATTCTAACCACACACACACTACAAATTAGCTTCCAATAGATATATATTGAAAACCTCTCAACTGTGCCTTCCAGTTAGTTCATCACACAAGAAATTAAATTTTATTTTCTATCGTTTACTGAACCGATTTTAATACGTGATTCAGGTACAATTAGGTCTAAAGAATATTTTAGGTATTCACAAGAAGTTCCAAAATTAAGATTTTTGTTTTCATATGGTAATAATAAAAAAGGGCGAACATTTTTTCGAACAATCAACATAAAACCCTAATTCTTTTGTGTCAGTTTTGTTTAATCTTTTTAAAATATATTTTTTATTTCCGAAAAATCCTAATTAATTAAATTAAAATAATTTATACGTATTTTTTTTATTCACTGTTAAAAATTTTAATCCACCTTGCACCAAAAATTGGTTTACATTTAGCTGCAACCAACAGTTCGTGCTTAGTTTCACGATTTAATGGTGCTACCTCGGACCGTAAGTACCCTTAAATCGTGAAACTAAGCACCAAATGTTGGTTGCAGCTAAATGGGAACTAATTTTTGGTGCAAGGTGGAAAAAAAATTTGACAGTGTTTATAAACTTTTTTTTAGAGTCAGGTTCGATAACGCAATACTTAAAAATGTTGTTAATTAAACTAATTCATAATTTTTTTGGTACGTTTTGCCAAATCTATAGTTCAGGCTCTTTAAAAAGACACCTTGAATGTAAAAATCGGTTGAGTAGTTTAAAAGTAGTGTCTGTAACAAAAATACGTCTTGCTTATTAAATATATATAAATGATAATTTTTATCTTTATTGTTAACTAAGTTTTTTTCTTATTCCACTAAATGGATAAAACCAAATTATTTTGTGTCATTATTGCGTTATTTTTAGTGACAACAATAAAATAGTATTTCTATTACAAATCACTACATAATTTTCCAGTACTTATTGGAATCATTCAGAACAAACAAACCAGAGGGCCAACTAATCATACATAAAACAATTAATCAATCCCAATAATAACTTAATCGTAACATTGTACACAAAACACAAACACGTCATTTTGTTTTTGTTTTGATTCAACGTTTATCCACGCCCACAATCCAATTAAATCCACACGAACGTCAACCTTCTGACGTCACTCATCAGTCACCTTCGATATCCAAACACGTCATCAAAGAAGGGCCAGTCAGACTAGCACCAACTCAACTCAACTTTATAACCGCGAATCAGAATTGCCACTCATTTGCACTTGCCACTGTTATTAACGCCACTTTTTTCCCCCTACCTCTAGCGGGGCCCTAGCAAGGTTAAAATGGCGACCTCACATGAATTGTTCCGGGTTGGGTAACTGTCTTTGTCAGCGGGAGCACTCGAGTCATTTGATTTAGAATTACTGTCTGGTGGTCAGTGAAATAATTGTCACGGAAAAATACTTAAGGCTTGCGATACATTTAGTGATGCAAAAAACGAATATGGAATAGAACAATGAGATTTACATTGTTCTTTTAAAGTTCATGGCGAAAGGGTGATATGGGTTCTGTTACTTCACTGTTAGTCTATTTAACACGCAATTATGAAGCATTTTTTTTTTAGTCTAATGAGCAACGAAATGTAGTCTTTGGTGAATGAAGTCATTTTAGTCCCCATATTAGTAGAAGTAGTCGTTATTTGAATGAGAAATTCAATTGCATATCGTTATCGTGGAAGGAAAGTTAAAACTTCCAAATTGGAGAAAATAATGTAAATAAATTACAAAAAAATATTTCAAAATATATGTGGGAAACATGGATACAGTTAACCGATGGACCAAATGACAGAAAATAAAAAGATGTATGTTGGTATGACATTTTTCTGGTACTATTTAATCAGTATCATAAATTTAAAAATTGTCTGCATTTCAACCAAGTTTAAGGATCACTGATTGTTCTAAGCATTTAAATTTAATTATTCTATACTTTCTTGATTTGAGACATTAAAAAGATGTTATTGAAAAAAATGTAAATTGAATGAAGGCTTAGGATTAATGGTGGAGTGTATCCTACCGAACTTAATAAAAACTCATAATACGCATGCTAGATTCAAAGAGAATAATACCAATACAAATTTTAAGACCAACAACAAGATCAAGGCCCAACAGGGTTAGTCGAGTAAATATATATATACACGTATATAGAAATAGAATTTGCATACAATAGTTACAGATCATACGTACAATAAACAATAGTTACAGGATCATACATACAATATACAATAGTTACAGGATTATACATAATAATACAATACAATATACAAAATTGACAAAGCGTTTGATAATCATACTGGAAAAATGCAATACATAATGCAAGCTGGTCGATGTTATAAAATACAACTGTACGCAAATATAAGTAACCAAATATAGTAACTAAATAACCTAAATTATATATATATATATATATATATATATATATATATATATATATATATATATATATATATATATATATATATATATATATATATATATATATATATATATATATATATATATATATATATATATATATATATATACACAAAGCACAAAATATAAGTAACTTACATAGCCATTGTAATCCGATTATTGCCTATTAAAGATCCCCCAGTGCATTTCTAACTGTTTCTTAAAACTCTTTAAGCTCCCTGAATTTACAACATTTGCTGGCAAATCATTTCAATCATTGATTATCCTATAGTAAAAATAGTGTTTTCGCCCTTCCCTATTAAATTGAGATTTGAACAAATTGCACCCATTTCCTCGTGTCCTATTGTTAGTGACAAATTCTAAACCCCTAATTTCCCCACATGCTATAGATTTAAACAACTGGATCAAATCCCTACTGGTCCTTCTGTCCTGCAGTGTATAACTCAGCTTATATATTTTTATAAATAATCATCTATTATAAACTATATTTTATCAAAAGGTAATATTGTCAAATTTACGTATTCCAAACTTTTCCCTCTTTAAAGCAATCTAACACTCTATTTATTACTGATTAGTTTTTAGAAATTATACAATGCTAAAAATTAAACTTAATCTAGAACATTATCATAGAAACATAGACGTTATTTTTCAGAGACATTTTAATTAAACTTTTCCAATCACAAATAAAATTTCGAAAAATACTTCTTCAAGAAACATAATAACCTTAGAGACTTATTATCAACAAAACTCTTTTTTTTTTAATTCTAATATCCAAAGATAAGTACACTTTGCTATGTAATGAATTAAGATTTTCTGCTGCAGTTAGTTTTAAAACTCGATTTTTAGTGAATAATGAGAAGTGGTTGCAGCTATGATTGCTCCTCGAAGTATTAAGTGTTGCCGCGAAAACTAATCGAAAGTTCTCGAAATTCATTAATTTCGTCGGATTATTTTTGCGTCCGGACAGATTCATTAATTTTGAGCACTTTCAATCAATGGGAATACAGGGGTGTAGGTAGTGCGGAGGGGCTGGGCAGCGTTAAGTGTGTTAACTCGACAAGCAGTCGTCGTCCTGATGAAGACGTTACGGCGATATTACATACAGATTGAAAGGGAAGAAATAATTAATGTAAAGGAAGAAGATTGTGATGTATAGATCTTGTTCTTTGATGGGATCGGTATCGTTCTGATAAGTACAAATTCTGATTAATTTTTTGAGATTTTATTTTGTTAATGAGTTTTTTCTAGGCTATGTATAGAATAAAGGAATAAAAATGTTCAATAGCTGTTTGCGTAATTATTATTTTTGATACATTGTTAAACTTTTTATAACTAATAATTAATTGGTCTGAAGTTAGTAAACACTTCAGCGAGGAAACGTAACTATTTTATTTTTCTACTCATATTACTAAACGTATATATTTATTTTTATAACAAAGTAAAAAAAAAAAAAATTTTAATCAGAAATCGTGGCGAAGGTAAGACTTTATTGCGACGAGAGTGGTAAAATAACTTTATCGCTTAAGTACGATAAAATACTTTACTGCAAACTCATGCTCAATGCTTTATTATCAATACTCATACTTTTTACTCGGGCTCAAATTTTACATGACCTTAGCATAGAAACGACATATTTTCAGAAGAGATTTCTTGAATGGAGTTGGCACCATTAACAAATATATCTGTATTAAAAATGTGTTTTGCACGAGATTATAAAAAAAGTATTGCTTGCAAGACATGCGAAAATAATTTTTCATATTTGGTAAATTATTAAACTCTTTCCTTTGTTTGAAAAGCATTATTTTCGCGACTAGTTGAAGAAATAATTATAATGCATTGTATTTTTTCCGTTTATATATGTATACTGAATTCATTAATGTGTTAAAGTTTAAGGTTTTCAAAGATAATATATTGTTATAAAAGTATTTTAAGGTACACACATATATATATATATATATATATATATATATATATATATATATATATATATATATATATATATATATATATATATATATATATATATATATATATATATATATGTATTGGTAAAGGTATTTGAAACTTGTATTCATAAATAACTTTACAAGAAATAACTGTGCAGTCATTACATGAAATGTTCAAATGTTATTTTTTTCAACATATATTAAACTATTCATTGTAAGTCAATAGTTTACGTCTCATTATAACTATTGTGAATAAATCGTCATTACTAGGATATCAAGTTGTAACAACTGTTTATCGACAAATTTTAAAAGAAATTTGAATACAATTAGAAAGCATTATTGAAATCAAGATATAATTTTTTGAGATAGTAAAATCCAAATCTGATTTAGGATATCACAGTTGGAATTACTGTAACTAAATAATAATTATCCTGTTATAACAATATAAACAACAGTATCAAATATATGTGTTAAAAATTACTTTTAAAGTAATTGTAAAAAAAAAGAACTTTACCAATAAATTATAATGAAATAATTGTTAATTTTTTTTTAACAAAGATATACATTGATGTCGTTTTTATTTGACGTAGAACAGTTTGAATAGCAACACTCTAAATATAAGAAAATTGCTTTTCTATAAGTGTAAGTATTCTGATAAAACAAAAAATTAAATGTATAATAATTTAGATATAATTTTGTGACTAGTACTGAATGTTAAATTTTGAAGTAATAAGAAAATAAGTTTAGTTTCAAACTCTAATTCTTGAATGAAACATTTTAAATGCTTTCTTTAAAAACTAAAAAGTATATTATAAAATATGACCAATCAAATGCTCCTTTGTCCTCAGAAACTTGTAGTTTAAATGTTCATGTTCCTCATTTTTTTGACATTTAAACTGTAATCGGGATCTTATTTATACCATTAAATTGAGGTCTTACTTAGTATCTCCAAAAACTCCTTACACAGTAAAAAAGCCATGCATGTAATATTGATAAAGTAATTTTATCAAGTCATTTAAAAAATATACTACCATAAAATAATATTTCTATCAAACAAATATTTAAAATACTGGATATTTAAATAAAAATGCATTATTTGTTCCATGGACGTTAATATATAATCAACTTTAATTTTGAAATTAAATACATGTGAGTAGTAATTTCCAACTCTTGGATGGTATCATTAATCAAGAGCCGCTAATGACAACAAACTGAAGAATTGTGGGGTTTTTTTGGCAGAGTAAAATGTACAAGCGATGGCTGTGGTCACGCTAGTGGAAAGGTCTACCTAAAGGATTTAAATAAAAACGTTATTAAGACGTTAATTGATTCCTGTGTGACTTGGTGGCTCTTCTCACGCACATACACAGCATATCAAAAAACATACCTTAAAAGTAACCACTACAAAATGTCCACTTTAACCCAGTTTACAAAATATTATTATTGAACAACCTCATTCTTTTTCTACATCTACAAATTTATCAAATGATTTTAATATTGCAGTTTTAAATCAACATTTTTTATTCGTATTCATATATTTTCAACTCAAAATAAACTAATAAATATAATTTGAAAGCTTTTTAAAATTTAAACTTAATATTTTCTTAAATAGTTTGTTTTACGCAAAAAAATTAAAATAAACAACACATTTCCAATGTATTACTAAGTATTAAATTTAATACTTTCTTGGGAAAAAATATTTTGTTTTTTTCTTTTCGAGTTTGTTTCTTCATCTTAATTATCAATTGTGTTCAATGTTTTCCAATAGAAGGTTTAGCATAGAATGCAACTTTAATTCAAGGTTCATAAAAATAAGAATTTGTTCAAATGTTAAGTTAAATCATCCAGAAGATTAAGTGCTCTTTTACGCCTTCTTATGTAAGAACTGCCTAAACACTGCACTTGGATGAATTAAGTATAGTTGAAGCAATCAATTTTGCGAATAAAATTATTACGAATTGATACGCAGTGGTTAATCACCCTAAAGCACAAGTCATTTTAACTCAAAATCTAATTTAAAATAAGTACTGAACATAAAAATCCATTTGGAACTTTTCGAAAACACCTCGGCCACAATGCCTCCAAAAACTTCCAACCTCATATTTATCCCTCTAATATCCCATCTCTTTAACAAACACCTCATCATTACACCCAACCGCGCACTAAATCTCAATTTCTCTTGCAACTCCATTGATCCTAGACAAAATCCCCTTTCAAAAGACTTTTAACATCTAATGTATCGCCAGCTCAATTGTCAGGAAAACACGAATGCTCCAATTTCGTAATTGAAATTTGTGTTTCAGGCCTTTTCGTCCTTGTCAAGTTTCTCCTAACTGAAATGCCTAAGCACTGTATTCATCTTTTTTCAAATTATCGCCAATTGTCTACAAGGATAATGCAACGCCCATTTGTGATAGCTGCTCCAACCCCCTTTGCCTTGCCCATGGCACCTAATATCATTCCATCTTCTCACCCTTTGGCGATTTTGCATTTGACGCCTCCTACTATTTTGGCAAGGATCATTTACTATTTGGAAGCGTAATGTTGTATTTGAATAAACAATAAACCGAAGAGTCATTTTTTAAAATTGTTTATTGAATGACAGGCTCATAAGTTGTGTTGAGTACTTTGCAAAATGAGAAGTGGAGAATACAAGGAAATTTCCATCAAGTTGAGAAATTTGAATATTAGGAAATCAAGTACACTCCTTAAGAGTTCAATTTGGAGAAAGTATATTTCATCAAGTTTCAAGGATAATTTAGTGGTAAATTGGGTTCGTTATCATGATTTGTTCTTGTGCAAGGGATATATATTTATTTAAATATAACTGACATCTATAAAGAGTTGATAAATAAACTTTATTCAATAATATCCTTTTGTATAAATGAAAAACTAACATACATATTTAGTCACAAAACTACATTAGTGTAATACTGTTTTTTTTATCATTATATTTTACTTAATTTTTGGATGTTTATATTTTATTTTGTACTGATATCTCGCTTGCATGAAACCCAAATAGTTTTTAATAAAATGTGAAACAAACACTTTATTTTTAAAATAAAAATTATGTAAACTGTAATAGTATATATCCATAACAAAGCTTTCATCATGCCTAGCTGTTTATCGTTTTAAGAATGTTTTATTCGTTTGAAATACATAAAAAAAGTAATTATTATCTATGTGGAAGTATATTAACTGAAGTTTATAACGCAATTTTATGTATAAAAATTTTAAATGATCTTTGTAATAGTTTTCCCTTGTTTATATTTTGAATAAAAGTACTCATGCATAAAATTCTTCGTCTGTCTCTAATAATAGTCTGTCTAAATAGGCAAAATAAACATTTTCTTGCATACAAAAATGCACGGTAAAGATAAATTGATTGGGGGAAAGATGGTTTATAAGGCCTAGTTATTAGGAACTATATAAATCTATTTTAGCTCCATTGCTAACTAATTTGTTCCCTGTATATTTTCACCACTTTATTTAATGCTTTTATAAAACTAACGAAAAATTTGTGTTAAAATAAGAAAACTGAAACAGATATTTATAACAAATCATTATTATACAAGATTTTTTTGTAAACAAAGAATTAGAAACAACGCATTTCACTCAAAACATTTACATCCATAAATATAAAATCTTGATTGATAATGTATGGTTTTAAGAACACATTTTTATGGATTATTTTTTGCTATGAAATAACTTGATTTCTTATTCAATTTTCGTGAATTGAATATACTTAAAAAGTACTAAAAACCAATAGAAACAAGTGACATTATTTTTTTTAGCTACGGTTCAAGTTTTAGAAACATCGTTTCTTTCCTTCTGTGATTTTAAGGCATCTTGGGACTAAATATGTCAAGAAAATAATATATGAAGGAGAACCAGAGAGTCGAAAACATTTTTGACCTCTTTTTGAGAAAATACAACTATTCTTTTGTGTAGCATCGAAGAGATGTTTTCTTATTCTGGAAATTTCTCTTTTTTGCAATGTTTCGAAAATGGATAAACTTTATACACCCAGCAGACAATATATAATTCTTCAAGGCCATGGAATTAAATTGTTTCGACGGATTATGTATTTGTTAGAAAGACAGCTTGTGTGTGTGTTTTTTTTTTTTTTAAATGTAGTAATACAAAAACAGGTTAAATGGGATTTCTCACAAGATTTGGTACAAGATTTATTATGTGAAGTGAATTTATTTCTTCAAAATGTTTGTGATATAAGTGAAAATAAATTATACTTATAAGTTTAAAGTTTCAAAACAAAATATACGCTATTTTGTTTTGGGATAATCAGATGCAATACACTAATCAAGGTTTTTGGCGATATTCATCACCACGAATATTTTTTATTTTTTAAGTTTTTTAATTAATAGATCAATTAACTGTTACTTTGAAATTACTTTTGATATAGCTTAATAAATCATGCCAAATTATTTTTCAAAGATTTTTGTTTAATATTACAATAATATTAATAAATTTCTCTTTAAAAAAAAAATATGCTTCATTTATGGTAATAACAAGAATTTTTGAAAAACAAAAATGATACGTTTGGAAGTTATAACAGTTTTCTGTCTTTCCTTTTAGAATAACTATTGTTTTATTATAAAACTACCAAAATACTTTTTTTATATTGTACTTAAACGTGATATCCGTATTCAAAATATTAAAATTTCTTTAATTTTTAGTTCATTATCCTGCTTAAATGAAAAAATAATTACTTTACAATTAACTACTAGGCAATTTTAATAAAACTTACTACTCGCTCATTGGGAAAGAAATCTTATATAATTTTAGATAGATGCATTTTTCAAAAACTGTGGGAAAAAATGTTATTTAAGTATAGAAATGTTTTCTTAGATACTGAAAATGTGAGCGGCAGAATCATCAAACTTTCTAAATTTCTTAAAATATTTTAGCACTTCACATTAAGACTTATTTTTGCATATATATTTACTTGTACGAAATGCTAACTAAAAATTTATATCCCAAAACGCCAAATAGTAACTTCTAATTTTTCCACTATTTTACTGAAACTTTCCTTTTAATTTATTGAATTTTTGGATTTTGGGTCAAAAATGAATTTACCTAGCATATAAAATGATCACAAAATAATCAAAATTTTAAATAAATGGGCAGTTATTGGATGATACTGAAAATATTAAGGAATGTGAATACATCTGTTCTTCATTTCAGACTTATAAAAAGTTACACCATCGAAAACATGCTATTATTAACTGATTATAAATTATACTGAAAAATGTGTAGCTCTCACAATTTAATACAAATATATATATGTATTGATTACATTTTAATTTATTTCATTGAACGTCTAAATCTATTTCATTTACAAATATTACATTATTATTTAGATACTCTGACTATAATTTACGAGCTATTAAAAATCACTACCTAAACAACTTTTATAAATCTTACAAGAGAAAATCCATATTTATGAGTTGAAAAATGTCTAATAGGGTTTTTCGCTTATAAGCCTTAGGTAAATCATGAGTATCGAGTCAAACAAGAAACAGAATCCAATGCCGTTTAGTAAAAAGTATTAAAACTCACAGGTGGTTAATTTAATTTACAGTTGTTTGCCATCGATGAAAAGCTTTACGGAAACTTTAATCTCCTCCTGTTAACTTTCATTCCCTGGAATGATGGATATATTTTCACCCTCAGGGTAATATATTGTTACTTTACGATAGCAATAGTTTCCTGCTTCCGTTTCTGAGACTAAATCGGTGATAATCGAAGAACCTTGGGCATCTGGTTTTTACAAACAAGCAACTAAGCATCTAACACATTTGAAATTATTAAAATCGAAGGTTAATCATTCGTCGAATAGAACACGCCTTTCAATTTAATAAACAGTCACGTGACAAACGCGATCCAATTACAGGTAACAATGACAGACGCGCATAAATCTAATCCTAATTTCCTTTTCTTTTTTATCAAGACGAGAATTTATTCGAACAATTCGACCTTTGCTACAATGTGCAAGAAGAAGAAAAGGCGAGATAGTTTTCTTGTCTGTTTATGCTTTCAAATGGCGTTCCTGAAGCTTTTGGAACAACCTCGCCCCCTGTTAGTGATTTTAATCAAGTTTTCCGAACAAAAGCGACGAAAATAAGTTGTTAGCATTGAAGCATGTGCTTTGTATTCCTTTTAAATGAGTGCCTTAGTGACCACATGAAAGATTGGCAATTGCTTTCGTTGATAACATGCTGGGCGATTGACGTGTCGGAAGGTTTACGTCTCAATAAACTTTTGTTAAACGTGGTCTTAAGGAAGATATTTGAATGGCTTTGTGTTACGTAACAAGGGACCAGCATCAAACTAACATATTTTCTGTTTAATGACGTATTGCATAGAGGGAGGAGGGAGGTCTATCATACGCGGGTCGTTTTATTTCGGCCTCCTCTAATTTAAGAAATATATAAAGAATGAATTTTAATATTCCAAATAAAATATAGCTACATTTACTAATATATATATATATTTTAATATAACACAAAACACTATTTTAACTGAGGCAGTTAAACTGCCACGAGCGGAGTTTTAATATATACTGCTGTTAGGAAATAGTACCGTGCAAAGTGTTTTGGGACAACTACACCAAGTTATTGAAAGTTAAAAAATAATTATATGTTGCTTCAGATTAGTCAAGATACAAAAGCCTCACTATTATTGTTAAAAAAAGCTTAATTTAATATTATAAGTCAGATTGATGTACCACTATGTAACTGCACTGCTATTTAAACTTCTATTTTTGGATTATAATTGCACAACAATAGATCTAGGATAAGTTTTTTTTTTTTATAAATAAATTCATAATTGCTCTGTTTCGGAACTTAATTAAAAATTTAAAAGTCTACTTTAATGAACCTGAACGGTTCGCTGTATGGTTTTGGATAGCATTGGCGGAATAAAAAACATGTTTTCTCAAAAACTTCTATAAATTTGAAGTTAAATTTTTACTGCTATATTAATCTCTGATAAGTATAATAAACCAAGATTTAGCTGTAGATTTATTGTATTCATTCTATGACTATTAAACTGCCGAACTAAATGAATTTTAAGAAAAATTCAATTATAAAATGTGTATACAATTATACGGCAACCCCATTGACCGTTTAGATTTGGTAACATGGCGTTTTGACACCATTTTGGATTGGGCGACACGCTATTTGACTTCATTTTCAATTTTTGAGACTTTTTTGTAAAGTCGCCAAGAGGCAATATACGGTAAATTGTAACCTGAATGAATATATTATTATAAAAAGTTAAATTCCAGTTCATCCGGAATGCTGAAGTTCTTATTCAATCTACTATGAATTTCAGCTTAGAAACCTTAATATTCTTAAGGAAAATTCCGTTCTCAGTTTTTATAGGCCTATATCCGAAAAACGTTCACATAAAATATGTTATGGTTATTTGCCGAATGTAAACAAATCTGGTTTGTTTTAATTGTATACGAAAGAAAGTTTTGCAGTCGAAATTCTATTATCCACAACACCCAGAAAACAGTTAGAATGTGCTTTACTGACCCCACTTTTTTTATTTGGCGATTTTGGGTAATCCGGCACCAATGTGGTTCCATTCTAATTTGGAATCCATTTTTGAAAACCTGTAGTTTGATGTCGATTAAACTTAGCGGCAAATAATTTTTCCGAAATGTCTGGATTATCCAGAATTCTAATCCAAAAGAAATAAACACATCTTTGATCTATTTATTCTTGCATCATCTTAAATATTAAATCAATACGTTTTAAATATGCAATAATTCGTATCAGTATAATAAGGTTGATTGATTGGTTAGGTGGTGTAAGAATTTTGCTCGCCTACTGGCTGCTTTATCTCATTAGTATAATAAGAAAAACAAAATATAGTGAATCCAAGTTGCTGGCTGTTACCAGATGTATTAGTCAAATTTCAAAAGATATTTTGTAATTGGTTGGATTACTGAATTTGGAAATTCATACATAAAGTACATTTAGAAGATTTGTGATTGGGTGTTTGAAATCATTGCCATTCTGCTCTCAGAAATACAGCCAAATTTGGGCGTCACGCAAGAGAATTATATATATAGATTAACGTCACAAATGGTGTAGAAACGTGGCGATTCCTCCAGTTATTATCAAAGTTTCTCACATGAAAAAATACACATTTCCACCAACTGAAGGTAATAAGTTTTTTTGTGCCTTCTGAAACATTTATAAAAAAAAAAAATTGAGCATTTTTTCAGTGATGTTAAGAAGTTCCTCAGGTGTTTCTAGAGATCGCTGTATAAATATAATTTAAGAGTTAGTTTGAAGATGGAAATTAACAAACGGAAAGTTTAGTCGTAATTAATTCCTGAAGTATCACTAGAGTTTTAACCGAAACTCAATCTAGAAAAATAAGGAATGAAAAAAAGAAAAAAAAGCAACCGAAGATGTAATAAATCCATTAATTTATCTTCTTCTACCTAATTTTGCAATTGAATTCTTCAGAACAGACATCAGCTGTTATATTCGGCGTTTATCGTTTCAAGTATGATTTTCATCAGAGATATAATGTAATTATAGCGAACGTACCATTCCGCTGTAATAAATGGAACAATAAGCGGAACTGGAATAATAGATTCGTGTATCCCCAAATTGATGTCTGTAGGGTATTGAAAAGTTTGTAGCTGGATGGAGAGATCAAATTACCAATTCTGAACGACAGAAATAGTGACTGAAGAAATTGAGGTTAGAAATGAAATTACTTAGCTGGAAACAACTGACTTTAAACAGATCGTTGATAATAATGGAAATGGAGTTCTGTGTCTTATACCCGTTCTCGTGTAAAACAGAACCAGAAAACTACTGGTTATTGTTTTCTTTGAAATTAAAGATTAGTTAGTCTGTTTTTCTTTTAAACAATAGGAATTTCAATACATTTTATCAATATTACTTGTTCTTTTCTTACTACTCTTTCGTAATTTGAATTCTTTGTCACATTACTATGACTGGGTTAAATTGTGAACACATAATGTTTATCTACAAAGATGCAGAAATGTCAGTATAGTTGAATAATGTGATATTGTATTGCAGTTTTAAACCTAAAATATAGTTTTTAAAATTATTGAAGAGTGTTAAATATAATATAGTATTTAAAATATTTCTTAAGTCTAATATCGCGTCGATAAGCTGGACGCTTTTTAATTTGTTGTTTATTTCTATTTAAATCCTAAAAATAATTGACATTATAAAGGCAATTCTCTGGATGATGAAAGGAAAATGTTCGCTTTTTCTTCTATTCGTAACCAAATTGTAATTACAAAACTATAATGAATACAATAGTTTGTTTTATATAATATTAGTTGGCAAAATTATAGGGAAAATAATTATTTTAATTAGTTCAAGTATACTTTTTTAAGCCACCAATCCACGGAACATGGACGTGTCATAAGTTACAAATGTATATTTCATCTAGAAAAAATCATTTTTCCTTATCACTTTTCCAGAAACTAATGTTATATAAAATAAAAAAATAACTTACTAGATTCATCAAAGTTTTGTAATTGTAATCTGCTTACGAGTAGAAACACGAGCCACTCGTACTTGTATTGAGAAAATTATTCATAAGAATAATATAGTTTTTCTGTTTATATATCGGAAATGAGCAATGGCAATTTTTTTTTTTACCTTTGAAATAAAATATAGTAAAAAGTAAAACAATTCTTCACATTTCAGTCACTAACGTAACTGAATTTTAGTACAAATGCATTTACTACGTGTTACAATAAAGTAACATTGTAGTAAAGGATAAAACTACTGTTGAACTCACTGATATTTATCAAATTAAAATACTCTTTTTTTTTTTTTTTTTTGAGATTCAGATGTCTGATAAATTAAAAAGGTAAATTTGTTTCTCTTCTGATTCTCAATAATAAGTAAATATCTGTACTTAGAATTTTTACTTTTACTTGAAATATCTTTAATTTTGTATATTACTAACGGTGGACAGATGACAGCGAGTTATGAAAGTGTACGCTATCCCAATAATATCATAGGCTCCATCTTATGGACATGAGCTATGCTATTAATTTATGGTTATTATAAGCCTTGTTTGAAAGTTTTACTAATATTCTTAATGATAAAAACTTTCTTTTTTGTCTTGTTTCTTTCCGGTTTCTTCAGTTCATGGCTTGTTTGAAGTATTCAGATTCATGAGTTATGTGAATGAATCAGCAAACATTTAAAAAAATTATAAATTTGTCTATCCCAATTGTGAAATGCATTTTGAATTTTTTTTTAAATATATAATAGCTTTTTTTAATGAAAAAAAAATTTGGGTAAAATTCTATTAAGATTTTATATTTTTGGCTTTATTGGTGTCAAGGTGTCTGCATTACGGCTGATTGGAGTCTTTTAGAAAATTCAATTTCAAATATTCTGAGATGGCTAAAAATGTTGGCATAATTTGTGGTGAAGTTTAATAGTAAATTTAAATGTATGCCAAGTTTAAAGCAGATTGAATGAGTGGTATCAAACTTAAAAATTCCCAAACTTTTGTTTGACTTATACAGCTCAATTCTCTTACTTTTAAATAGTCAATGAATATTTTTTTTTACCTGTTTAAGTTTGTGCATACAATTTAAGCTTCCCCAAAATTGTTAGACAATACAATGCGATTTAGAGAATATTTTAATAAAATTTTAATTTCAAATTTTCGGCAAGAATATTTCAGTACTATCGATTTGTTTTGAAAAATAAAGTTAGTTATTCCGGAATTTCATGCAGAGTCAAAACAATAGTAAAAGCACAAGTAGTTGGCATAAACAAATGCAAAATATGCTGGTGTTTCTTCTAACAGAATAGACTTCAACTATGTCATGGACTACATACTGTATTTAAAAAACACCTCCAATGACAAGCTTTTCCTTACAAACACTTACGCCCATGTTGATATCATATTAATTTTTGTATTTGGTAATGGCCCACCCAGTTCGTTAATAGGATAGAATCTGAAACAACAATAGTTTCCGGTGAGGAACCCCACTATATTTGGTGTGTCTCAACCCATCGGTCACCATCCTCCATTCTAAACGTTAAAAAACGATAATCAAGATGGATCCTCTGTTTGGTATCTCCTCCATCAACTAGCAAGAGGGCGACATCGAGAGTATCTCAAAAAGCAAGATACCCCCATTTCGCTTTATTTATGGATGTCTCGGATCTTGATGCATGAGTCTTCTGTCAAGGAAAGATCGATCAAAGTTTTGCTGACAATCCCGACAGGTCGTAATAGTTGAGAGAAATACTCTTCTTCAGCGTGATTATACGGGGGAGTTTAACTGTATTGTAGAAAGACATGGGTGTGAAGGCTGTGAGATCTTGCATGTACACAGATCGGTTTACAAATGAGTACGGACGAGGCTGTGTTTCTGAAAGTCCATATTAACAGTATGGCAAGATTTGTCATAAGTGTGTTTGTAAGAAAATGACCAAAATCTATACGTACATATTAGGAGTTATATTTCAAAAAGTGCTAATGAATTATAATACAAAAGGTGCATATTGACTTTCGGCTATGCTGCATCGAAATTGTATCTGCATTTTTTGGTCAAACTGAGTTGTTGTTACTAGGTAGTTATCTGTAATTTACTCCAATGATGAGGTGTAATGGTCGAATCGGCAAAGAAAATATTAAAAAGTTAATCAGTTAGTCTATAAGTTAGCATCGAATATATGAAGTTGTTAAATTTTGAACCACCATTTCTCATTTTCATCATAGTTGCAGATATGATCTATGCTTAGTATGCTAATGTACCACAAATGAAGAGTTTAAATCAGAGAAGTGTAAATCCCATTTTCAACAATTTCTACTTAAGTTCAGAAATACAGGTTGTCCGAATCAAATGCCTTTAATTTCAATAGTCGATTAAAGAAATCTATTAGAGATACATTTGAGGTATTAGGCTAAATTAGCTGCTGAATTCTTAGATCTTGGCAATTTTTATTTTTTATTTTCCTGTCCACGGAAATCCAGCCGGTGGTTCCGGACGCGGAGGTCCAATTGCCTGGTCACTAAGACCTCCAGATGTCACTCTACTTGATTTTTTTTGTGTTCGGGCTTGTTCAAAGACAAAGTCTACTCAAGGAACATCCATGATGTTGAAGAACTTCGTGCCCCAATAATTGTTACTGTAACTATTGAAGTACTACATCGAACTTGGCTAGAACTGGACTACCGATTGGACATCCTCAGGGCTATTAAGGTAGCCCACATGGAATTACACTGACTTAAATAAAAACACTTTATAAGCCCTGTTATCTAACTTTGCATTTTTTTTATGCTTTTTAATTTTCTTTTAAGTATAGTGGCTTTTCCAAATTATGGAGATTCGATTTAAACACCTTGTGCAATTAAGAAGAGAAAAACTGTTGAAGGAAAAAAAATTCTAAATCACAACCTCAATAGTTCTCCACCAAAACAATGGTTCGCAAATTCTAAAGAAGTGGTTTGTTTCTCAACTTTTGTACATCAAAATGAAGACTAATTGAGGACTAGAAATGGAAAACAATCTAAGTACCAAAAAAAATCTAAAATATATATTTTTTTTATTTTAAGGAAATTTTTTTCTTTAGACCGAACAAAACAAAATGGAGAACGCCCAAAGTGCGAACTCCAGTAACAATAATTCAAATTCAATCTGGTTCTTAGTCATAGCCTTAAGTATCAATGCGAGTGTTTTTCATTTTTCGGTTCTCCTGAAAAATTTTCATTTTTGGGCATACGTCGTTTTCTATTTCTAGTCCTCAATTGACTTACACCACTCCGGCTTAAACAAATAATTCAAGAAGTAGGATATTTGTATTATTAGTATTAAGTTATTAATAAATCATGTATTGCAATTATATAAATTAAGATCACAGTTATTTATATATACAGAACATGTAAGTTAATCTTAAGAAGACTCCAACAAACATTAGTGTATTAATATGAAAAGAACATCAACGGAATTTAATCCACTTTTCTAATAAAAAGTTATAAATAGCATCATTTATAGATATAAACACTTTATTTTTTATAAACATTAAACTTTACTTTTAATAAACATTAAAATAATAATTATGTTCTTACTAACGAAACCTATCAAACTAATTTAAAAAGAATTTTTTTTAAATATCAAACTGGTTAAGATACTCAAATTTAGAAATCAATTCATGGAAAACATTGCTACAATTTAAAGGATTTTATTGCTGAAAGGATGTGTTGCATTCTATCCTTGTTGTATAATTTAAGAAAATTATCACATCATAATTACTCTTATTTTGAAGTTAAAAATAAAATTAAATAAAAATCCACATTTAGGCAACCTTTTTTATAAGTTGAATAAGTTAAAGCAACTGGGATATAGAAAATGTAAGAAAATTTGTTAAAAAATGGGCATCATTCTATACAAAATAGACAAAAAAATCTTTAAGCTTAATTATGTAATACATCTATGAGGTTAGAATTTAACAAAGTATTTTTGTCTATAAATTTAGAATGTGTAATTAACAATGCATCTTTTATTTTTTTTATTTTATTTTTATTTTTGATGGACATACATATAAGAAAGCAAAAATTTAAAATCATCTAAGTGAAAATTAAAGAAAAAAATTTTAAAAATTGGAAAACCAAAATGTTGACAACCAAACATTTTTTTAACTGTCATAAAAGCTTTAAAAAAGAAAACCACTTAACATGTCATTGACTAGGGAGAATATAAAAATATGAATCTTTTACCCGAGAGAAATTCATCATCTTCTTCATACAATTTGTTAATAACATAATACGGTAAATTATCTACAACTTGAAAGAACGAATGAATCTACTGATGACAGCTGTCAGTTATATCTTGTATGTCCAGTCATCCATAAATGGTTCGATAATTTCTCAAATATCATTTCGTTTATAATGACGGTTCTTGTGAGTGGGTAGCAGATATGACAATATATCGTGGGATTGCAGTTTCAATAGAAAGCTTGATTAGATCGATTGATGTTAGATGATATTTTCTGCTTCAATATAAAAATACATTGGGAAATAAGAAGAAAGATATTAAATGAATTCTGCAATACATATTAGTCATTTTTACTTTTATGACTGTAGGATGAATTTATAAGTAATAACCTTTAAAAAATAATAATTACTTTTCATTAAGCCTCCAGTTATAAAGTATTCTTTAAAAAACTGTCGATGTGATGCTTTTTAGCTTTAATATTATAAAAATATATTTAAAAAAATTCTGGCAGAAATATTGTTATTGAAATTTTTTTTGACAGTGTTTATTAGCTTTAATATTATAAAAATATATATATACAAAATTCTGGCAGAAATATTGTTTTTTACATCACTTTTCATTGGTGGATTTAATATTATTTTTTATATAAATATGTTGAGTAAAATTTGCGTTAATTTCTTCTACATACCTTAACGCAAATTAAAACTTAATTACTTTATTATTTTACTATAAATATTCTATTTATTATAAAACTAAAATATTTTTTACTAACTATGATTTTAAAATATTTTCTAATAAAATGTATGTAAACTATATATTTTTAAACCTTACTTTACAAGTATTTTCTACCTACTATACTTTAAAAATATTAAAATGGACTTTTTTGTACAATATAATTTAAAAGTATTCAAATTCTATTCTACAAAAAAGTCATACTTTTACAAATAAACTTTGAACACTTGTAAAATTCATTGAATTTTACTAGTTTACCATGTAAGCTCTAAACATTTTTATTAAACAAGTAAATTATGATAGAAGCAGTCAGAAAGCGTTATTTCTTTATGCGACATCTCTGACTTGGAGTTTAAACTATTGACATAATTCCGAAGCTACAATACAAGCGTGTGTTAAAGCGGTCGTTTATTGACCGCCTAAAAAGCTTGACAGAATCGATAAAAGAGTCTATCTATCAAGTTCCGGATAGATTGTATGACTGCAAGTGCATTTATTAGTTATTCGGAATTGCAATATATAGGTGTTTAAATCGGCTTTTTAATGACAGATCTAAACTTGATATAATACATTGTCATCAACAACGAATTTGTCTATCAAAGTTTCAGCTCGGTCGGATGACGACAAGTGGGTTTATTAGCCCCTCCACAATTTTACAAATATACATACAAAAACAAATCGAAGTTAATAAAAAGGATTTATTTGGAAAGGTATTTGGATTTTGAATTTAGTTAAAATCATTCAAAATTGATTTTGTATAATTTCGGTCATTTTCTCCCTCCCTGGCATACCAATATATTCATAACCAAAGAGCATTTCTCTACATGCAAAACAAAGTTTCGAATGATGTTCAAAGAGGTAAATAAACTTGCAGTATCTCTCTTACTATAATTCCACATTGAAATATCAATATGTTCAAAGGAGAAATATATTACGAATATTGTAAATTATGATTGTATTTCACGAAATTATTTCACCACAGATCCACCAAAGATTCTTTTATTTAAAATTGACCACTAAAATATTACTTCTTATTTTTTTCGATATTCATTGAAGTGTTATTGTGGTTTGAATATTAATATAAATATGGCACTTTTGGATGAAGTTATTCTCTATAAGAAGCATGGTAGAGAAGAAATATAATCACAGGCAAAAATTTAGTTTTTTCCATTCAAGTTCTACATATTTTGTAAAAAGCGTAAGTGAAAGGTTAACATATTATTATTATTTTTACTTATTTTAACAAATGTAAGAAGACTAGGTAATTAGTTTGCAATGTGTCACTTTAAGATCTTTCAAAACAGAATTCATTCTGGAATTCATAAAATAAATTACTGATAGTGATTACATATATGCAAGAAAATAAAATTGTATCAAATATTTATCTGAAAAATAAGTGCATTTCAATTCCAAAATCTAATAATTTTTAAGCTATAAGTATAATATTTGCTTTACGAATGTTTTGTAAAAACTAAAATGGGGTCTCTAGATGAGTACCAATGTGCTTACTATAAACAAAGAATTTTAAAAATGTAGTAATTGAAATAGACCTAAAATCATTACACTTCCAAACCAATTTTTTGATTCACTCCTTTCACACATAATTTTATAAACACATTATTCAATATATCCAACTTTACATTTTAAACCAACCTTTTCATAAAATTTAACGACTATTAGTGAGTTACAAATCGTAAAAACGACCCGACAATCTACTTTCAATGTTACCGCACAACCTAATTGGTACTTCTGCGACTCTAAATTTGCAGTTACGCAGAGTACGTGGCCGGAACTCGAAACCTGTAGTGTCCTTCCATAAAAGACCTCCGCGGATCTCAAGAAAATAAGCAGGTAAGTACTGCTGGGCGTAGCACAGAGTTGTTTAAAGATTTTACAGCTATCCAGGTACGCCTATATAATAGTCCAACCAGGTGCCAATTACTGTTTTTTTCTTAACTTTAGTAACCTCCTACCATATCTGAGATGTTATAAAAAAGATCGATGGCAAATTGAGCACCTCTATTGTAAGAAATAATGTTCCATCTTACTTCGTGACGAATCGTAGATGTTTAAAAAGAGTAATGGTGTTGGACGGAAAGGTCAAGAAACTTCAGGGAGTAAAATATGAAATTTATTGCTGCATTTTTATTGATCTTTTTTTCAATAATAAGGGTGTATAGGGAAAAAAGTTAAGTTTAATATGTAGCAATGAAAAAACTTTGTTTCTGTAGTTAAATAATTGTATATGTAAATTTACGTATTTATTATGTGGCGTTTAACTTCTTATATATGTTTATCTATTAATTGGGAGCAAAAATCTTTAACAGTCTTGGTAGCACAGTAATATTGGCCAATGTTGTAAACAAAGGTTTTGGAAGATTGACCAATCCTGGTCGAAACTCAAACTTTACAAAAAAAATTTAAAAATTAACATGTCCAAAACAACTCAACATCTATTTTTTTTTTATTCCTCCGTACTTTCTTATAAAAAATATTTTTCAATTTTAAAACTGTACATCAACATTTGAAAACTTCCAGTATATTTTATCCAGAATTGGACGAGATTGGCCAAGATAAGTAACAACGGCCCTCTACGACAGTTCACATCGGGATTGGACAATATCGATCTATATTATCCAGTTAATCAAAGCATTTATTTTAAAGACTAAAAACATCTTTTACGTGATTTTTTTTGAAAAATTAGTCAGGTGTAACATAATTATGTTTGATATTATAAATTAAATCACTGATAAATTTGATATGGCTATACATATTTTGAAATTTATAGTTCGTATGGAAGAAATATATAATACCGTGCAGTGACATTTACTTGGCTAGATTATAAAATCACGTTATAGTTTATTTTATTATTACTGATATTTAATAAATAAACACAATTTAAATACTAAAATAGGATGAATATTGCCTGGAGGAATAAATGCCACGTGTAGAAAGAAAAAAAAGAAGGGGAAAAAGGGGGGGGGGGAAGTAAGAAAAAAAAAAGAAAAAAAGGAAAAACAGGAAGGCTTGTCCTTATATTTTGCAATTCACGTGAATTACCGGATCCATGTTTGAATTTTCTTGAAGTAATTTATTAATCAGATAGACAAATTTGTCTCAGCATTCCAATAAATTGTAAAATAAGTAGTAGAATGCGTATTCAACATTTAATCGTATTCGAAAATTTACTGAAAAACTAAATAACTGCATATTCGTGTAAAAAGTGAGCATGTCACAAAGTTACGATCGACACGTTTTCTCAAGTTTGATCATACTGATTTCGTCAGGCCCAAGTATGTGAAATACTTTCAGCAAAAATTAGTTAAAGGAGCAATCATGCCCACCAGTATTCTTTGGCCGTGACAACAAAGAAACCTTATTTATTGGTCAAAAACACGAGCTAAACTTTAAAAGAGAAAGCTGAAGAACACAAAGAAAATTGTAAGTATATTAATGTCTATTACCTTTATTTTCATTCTACATGTCTCTGTTAGATAGAAAATTTTAAAAAGTAACCCGCATCGTTTATTTATCATTCCAAAAGCATTGCCTAGGTGCCAAAAAAATTTCTGGTTTATTTAATTATTTAAAATTATATGTTTTTGTCTTAAACTTTAAAAAGTTATTTCATTCGTGACTTTTGAGTGGAGAAAAGTTTTTGAGTAAAAGTTATTCCATTCGTGTTTTATATGTAGCTGTTTGCAAAATCTTGAATTGTGAAATAAATTATTTAACTCTTTGTATAAAATCGTCTTCACTGACTGACTCACTCACTAATTCATCATCATAATTCTCACACTTTCTATCCAGCCACAATGATGAAATTTAGTATATATGTCAACATGAGAAAACATAGAAAAAGTAAGCTCTTTTTATTTCCATTAACTAATTTTTAAGGATCGACTAGAAGTCAATTTTTTAAAAAAGAGTATTCAAATGTACTACCTCTAATAAGACCATAACTCTGAAATTCACAACAAATGTCAACAAGTTTAATTATAGAAAACTAAGTTCATTATAAAAGTATATAAAGACTGAATAATTACTAAAAAGTAATGAAAAGAGGATCAATGTTTATTGATCGCTAAAATTCCCATGATAAATTTTCTATAAGCTGTCAGCTTATAAATTACAGAACTAGTCGTAAATTTAGAAAAAGCAATGGAGATTGGTACTACTTTATAAATAATCAAGAGCAATAGACTTTTTAAATAAGTTGACAAACGCTTATGTCATTGTCTTAACAACTCAATATCAAAGATTTTATACAACAATAAACTTCGACAATATTCTTATATTTTCTCGACACAGGCCTCTCTCAATCACTGAGAGACTTCCGATACATGGTCGAAGGACAAACAAAACTAAGAACATTTTACTGCCGCCGTTAACGAGTCAAACTTGTAGTCGTAAAAAGTCAACGATAGGCCTTTTATAAGCTAAAATAACGACCCAAAGTAAATTTACTCGAGTCATAACCATCCAGTCCAATTAAAAATTTTACGACATCAAAGAAATTTCCATAACTTTCCAACGTACGATCGCCAATCTTAATAAAGCAATAAAAGTTTAATACCGAAGAAATCGAAAATGTATACTGATAGTAATATGTCGGCTATTTCTGTTACTTTTAATAGAGCTGTTAAGCCTATATCTACTATCGTACTTCTGTTTCTTTATTGCCTTTAAAAACTTATATGTCTTCATTAGGAGATGTGTTTAAGATAACATTTTAAGAAGTTTCTCGGTTAAGCATGATGGATGCGTTGGGCGGACAAACATTTAGATTGATTCTTAGGGTTTGGTTTAAGAATAATAAACATTTCAGTTTGACTCAATTAGTTTTTCATCTTTAAAACACTAAGATTTATTCGGTTATATTCATTGAAGGTTACATGAGTTTGCTATTAAATTAACTAATAAAATCTCAGTACATATCTAAATAATATCTAATGAAGGTTACAAGAGTTTCTCATTAAATTAACTAATAAAATTTAAGTACATACTAAAATCTTACTAAATATGTAAATCTAATAAAGCATATTGATATGTTTTTATGTTATATATACATAAGGTTACTTACAAGAGCCATTTGCACAACCTTAACCTGTATAAATGTTAGGGTGATTGTAATACAAATGGAGAAAATTTCTTGTTTCTCTCCTACCTACAACGGCAATCCCTAAAAAGTTGCCAATTAGCATAAAAAGGACCTGCTTCAACAGACCTAAAGTTTTTAAAAACTACTATTTTTGTTAAAAAATCGGTGTTTTCCTAATGTAAAGTTAGAACGATTTGTTTTAGAAAAGTGTTTGCCTTATAGTTTTGTAGAGTATATTTGTGGCTTCAATTTTTACTCCTACAATGTGTTTGAAAAACGTACAGATATGGAGATAGATGGATTTTTCGTAAAATGCGTCCGAAAAATTGATTTGAAAAAGAAAAAAAAAAAAAAGCAAGAATTCTCTATAAACCTGATAAACTTATTTTTTAAGATAGATTTCGTTGATCGTTGAATTTATCTGCATTTAAGCACTTCGAAATATAATTTCTATATAAATGTTTCTAAATGGATAGTTTTTAAATATTATATTTGGGCAATTCTCTAGAATACGTAAGTTATATTTTGGCTCTTTTTTGTACTCGCAAACATATTAGAATTATAAAATTATGATGAATCTAGTTGTTATGCTTTATATATTTATATAATATTTGTTGGTTTTAAGTTATATGGCAAAATAATTATTTTAATTAGTTTAAATACACATTTATAATCACTGACGCATGGAACACAGACATGTCCCGTGATCTATACTTGTCGTTGAAAGGAAACATTGTTTTATTAAAACAATTATCTGAAACTGATCTTTAATTCTTGGTTTGTCATCATCACATTTTGAGAAATGACTCTGATGGCAGTTCGTGATTGCAAATGAATTTCCAACTTCTGGTCCTCATCATACATTTTTAAAGATTTCTGACAGGATAGTCCAAATTTGACAAATAATGTTATAAAATTGGTTTTGATGACTAACACCACCTCCAATTTAAAATCAGTGTGAATAATCACTAGCAGATTTGAGATGTTCTTTCAAAGTAAACGCAAAAGCTACGTCATCATAAATTATTTTAAACTACAGCTATGTTTGATATTTTAGTTCATATTGCTCCAGGAAGAAATGTTTTCAGAGCGCCAGGTGCGATGCATCACGCAGATGGATGGCAAAAGCTATTTACTGTCAAAAACTTCCGTTTTTAGAGATAATTTTTTTTCTAAAGTTACTGCGAGATATCTGCATCTGAAGTTTATTGTTATAAATGTTGTGTTCATGTAGTATAATAAACTGACTATGAGATTATATCTGGACTTAGTGATTAGCGTTCCTATCTCTAAAACAATGTACATGAAAATGTCAAATACTAAGCTAAAATACGGCAGTATTTTAGTAGGAAAAAATACTTAATGGAAATTAATTATTTGAATAGAACACACAAAGCTATTTTGTTTATTCCCATTTACCAACCCAGGTAACACAGCGGTATTGGCCAATGTCTGAAACGGGGGTTCTGGGAAGCTTTTCTAGTACATTTCGAATCTCGATCATCGTTCTAAAACACACGAGCTTTTTTTTTTTTTTTTTTTTAAATAAACACACCAAAACCATTACAAAACAATTTTTTTTATCTTTTTTATCCTTCCATCCCTTTTTATAATACTAGACTTCAGTTTTTAAAACACTGCATCATCATTTCAAAACTTCCAGAATATTTTAACCAGCACTAGACGAAATTGGCCAAGATCAGTAGCAACTGCTTGTCTATAGAGGTTCACATCAGGATTGGTCAATGTCGAACCGATTTCGGCCAGCGGATACTGGGCACTATTTTTATTTCAAGAAACGTCTCAGAAATGTGCAATTTGTCGCCAATAGACAGGTACATCCCAAGTACCATGGAAACTGTATTTTATATCTAGTTTTGGCGACCAACTTGTTTATTGCTGACCAAATCCTCTCTTGCGGGAAGTTTCAACTTAAACGTGTTTGTAAATGCCAATAAACAATTAAAGTTATGTAAGTTATTTTCAAAGCATCTATTTTAATTAAATGTATTTTCCAATAAAATGATGCTGCTACATAACGTTGAATTAACTATTAACCACTTTATTATAATTAAGACACATCTTTCATGATAATAGCTGCCAACGCATAAAAGTTAACTTAGTAACAAAAGTCTTTAATGGACACTTTGTAGTTCTTTTTTAAGTAAATACATGGAATTTGCTGCTGTTTATTTTTAGTTAATAATAAAGTAGTTCTGAGATACGAACGGTTAACTAAACTTCAAGAAAATTTAATATCATTCTGTAGAGTCCAATTTTTCGAAAACTTTAAATGCTCTTTCTCGAAATTACTATTTGTTGAGTTCAACATTTGTATTCGGAACGTCTTAATTTTGTTGTTGGAGAAAAGCCATAACTAAGATAATAATTTTGAGTTAGTTCAAAATAATTAAATCTGATTATCAGTTTTTTTTTTTTAAATAATACGAGGTTTATAGTTTAAAAACAATACTAGTTATAGATTCAATCAATAATATCTTAGTAAAATACCATTTATCTCTAACCTTGCTACTTTCACTTTGCAGTAGTAATTAAAAAATATAAAAATTTTACTTCTGCTTGGTAATCTAATAAAATGATAAAAAGCGAAACACCGCTTAATAATATGCAAAAATTCAAATCGGAAAGGAAACAATTATTAGACCTAAATATTTTACTCTAAATATACGTCTGTGCATTGAGGAATTTAATTATATATTTTATGAAATTTACCAAACAAAACCTCATAATTGAATAATTTGTATATTTATACTAATCTTATAGTTAAATCTTATGCCTTTATCTATATTGAACTATAATTGAAATTAAACAAAGATAAACTTGAATTAGGAATATGATTATTTAATAAATGCATTGATCAAATACCGCCAGATCCTGTAGTTAATCTGAATCTTTTTATCCAAACTAAATTCTCGAAACAATACAAGTTATGTTGTCTAATATAAAAAGTTAAAGATCATTCAAATAGCTAGAAAGATATTATTGAATTTTTTCAAAAATAAAACAAATATTTCAAAGTTGAAAATTGTTGATTACAACATATTACCTGACATTTAACACAAAAACAAAAAAAGTCAACATTGGAGGCATTTTATTTGGCATACAACTATCAGGATTTAGCTTTGTCACTTTGGAAGAATGTATTATTTAAAGTAGTGCATGATTAAAAAACTTTAAAAATATATTGTACCAACAATTGCTTCAACAACTTACAGTATGCACCTAATGTTTTTCTACGATATAGTGTGTGCATCAACAAACTTCACCTATTTAGAGCCAACTCATAGAATTGATATTAAAAATTTTAAATAAGTCCTTAAACATTCACATTTTCATCTGGTCTTAAAAATTTAAAGTTTTAAAAAATTAATGTCTATTTTTTTCTTTCAGATATCATTTCTTACGATGCACAAAATCTTATACATAATTTTCGGACGTTTTTTGTGTCGGTCCTATTTCTTCTCGTTGTAGAAAATCAAAATTTATCAATGACATGTAAAACAATTTAAAAGCTTTTAATGGCTAACTCCACTTCTGATAAAACGTTTATTATACATTACGTTATTTGTTTAAAATCGAAGGGAAAAAAATTAAACCATCTAAAATTTTTGGGGAATTAGGATATTATGCAATGGATGGAAGTACAGTAGAAAAGGAGAAAAGCGTAGTTTAAGCATGCAAAAGAAATCTAAGGAATCTTATATATTTCTTGTATCTCTCAGCAATAAAATACAATTTCTAACTCTGATGAACTTCCAAAAAGAAATCTCTCTAACCTCTAATCATGAATTAGCAGGACACATGTGGGCCTATTAGTTTTATAAACATTTGTTGATTACTACATTTTACAAACCACTCACAACAAAAAACCTTTAAAAAGACTTGGGACCCTTTTTTTCATAGAAAAGATTAAAAAAATACCGTTTTTCTATTTTTTGCTTGTTTATTAGCTTTGAAACCTTCTTGTTAGTCTTGCAAATTTTTAAGCTAATACGATAGCTGAAAATGTATAAATATTATATTTTTATTGAAAATTTAGCACAGCTGCAATTGTCCCTTCAATGTTTCGAACACATTTTCTCAGCTCGTGTGTTTTGAATTACTTACTATACTCAAAAGGCTATAAATCCAGCATATGTTATTGAAATAGCTTGATTTTTTGTGTGTCATGCTAAAGACATATTTGAAAAACTACGCATAGCTTTTAAAAAATATATAAACTTTTTTTTACAAATTTAAACCTTGAAAAATATATATATTTTTTTACATATAGGTAAGGTATGGTTTTTATTGTTTTTCTCTAAAACTATTTTACTTATTCAAAATCCGATGCCTAAATGTCTATAGTGAATTACTAAGAACATTTTTTTTTAAATAAAAAAAAATGTATTAAAAAATAAAAAAGAAGACAACATTTCAAATCTTCGGAATTTTTAAAAAGAAATTTAAATTTTGAGAATATAGAGCACTATATGAACTTTTTTTAAAAATAAAATTTAGCTTTTGCCAAGTAATGTTTCTACATGTGTAAAAATTATAATTTTAAAGGCTTAAATAAAAAAAAATAAAAAAAATCTAGTTTTTAGGCTTCCAAGTCCCCTTAATTGTGTACTATCTGTTCTTCTCAAAAAGTACTGAACAGAGAAATTGTGGTACTAAACCTTCCACATTCTCCCGCCTAAAACGGCCTGAAACATAACTTTAAATTGCTATCTGATGCTATCTTTTACGTAACACGGTGATCCAACATGTAATCTACGACCTTCCAGTCCGCGAACATCGCTTCACTTCAGAAAGAGTTTGACAGTTTCCCGCTTCCCCCAAGCATGACGAGAGAGTTAAGTTGTTCACTTCCTGACGCTGTCAATATCGTCCTGAATTATATTTTAAGGTGGGGGGTCTTGTAATATCATCTGTCAAATCAGCTCGCGACAAGTTGCGGTTCGTGTTCCTTCCGCCAATGAAATATGTTCTTCATTTTGGATTCCCTTAACGATTTATGGGGGATTTAGTTAAGATTTAGGGCTTTGATAATTAAACGTAATATTAATTATTGGTCTCATTAACGTCCATTACTTGAACTCTCTGACTTGGTTTATTTTATGCATGGAAATGGTTTCTAAGTGATACTTATATTTATAATAACAATGTGAGTTATTTTGTAGAATGTCATATTAATTGAATATTTGACATTAAGAAGGGTACAATCACCATAAATAGTAGTTTTGGAGTTGTGAATTAGTCACCCCGCTTCTTCTCTCCCCCCCCCCCCCACTTATATTTTTCTTCTTTTCTTTTGTGTTCTAACACTAGTATTTTGAGGCTCTGAGTCGTATCAAACTTTCTTAAGTTTAGGTGGCTAGTAAAAATACTGGGTGGCCATATATAACTCATGTTGCTACAAGCAGTTTGGAGTGTGTAGCAATTGGTAGATTTTAATAAATTTTGCTACGTCCTCTATTAAGTTGGAAACTTTTATGGAAATAATAAAACAGAATTACAAATTATCAAATTAATCCTTAAATGCATAGCTATGTAGATCTACATTATATGTTTAAAACCTAATACTCTTTATGTAGCAACCTTTGCATAGTGGGTTTTTTTTTTTTAATTTTTTTTTTTAAATTTATTTAAATTTACCAAAACTATTTATCGTTTCCGAACGCAACTAGATACTTTGACAGTTTATTTTTTTTATCTCTGACAATTTTTATTGTTGGCGCGCTATCCGAGTACAATTTCATTTCGGCGGTACGAATTACGATTATTTATATAAACAGTAATAAAAACATACAGGAAAAATTGTTTTTTGGACAGAAACAAGGTAAGAGTAATGAATAATATTTATATATTTGTATTATATTGATAAATTTATGCAAGAAAAATGCAGATTTTTTTGTGTGATGTAAAAATACAATAATTTTTTATTTATTTTTTTTGTATTTTTCTCATTAATTACACGCCTTTTTCGGTTGATTTCAAATTTTATTTACTAAAAATAAAACTTCATGCATTTAAGGGTTAAACGAAATTTGTGTTAAAATAATAAACAAAAATTTACTTTTAAATTTTCATTAGTGACGCTTAAGCAAGACGAAAATCTTATGACATTTAATAAGAAAATCGTGGATTTTTTTTATTCTAAATTTTTTTACCACATTTTGATCTAGTCACGAAAATTTCAAGTTATGTTAATTTATTTTATTTTTATACATAAATTTTTAATTACCATAACAGAATCAGAATCAGTTCATGAATATGAGTTAATCAGGACAGGTTCTAAGCATCATTAGTAACATTGTAATACTCCTTTATACACCTGTTGCATAGATAATGTACTGAAAAAAAATTGTAAGACATATTTATAATGAAACATGATAGTTATAGAATGTTCTTTTATCTTTATTCACATCGATACAATACACATTAATAAACAATAATGGCTGAATCATATGGAAGTTACAGGATAACAGTGATTCGGATTAACCCTACTGCATTGTTATGTACAAACTTCATATTTGAGTTTGGCATTTCAGTGACGTAATCCATACAAATGCCTATTGAAGATAAGTCATATATGCATAACGGGACAACATTCATATCATACACTCTGATACTATTTGATATATCTCTTTGATAGTCTGTTTGTGAGACTATATCACTAGTTAAATTAAACACTGTATTGGATCATGTAATACTGCCGCAATGAATGATTAATTAGTTTTATATAAAAATTAAAATGCAAATAATTATTTTTCCTTAAGATTATTTTCCGAGTAATGAATCTAAGCATATCGATCTTTAATTTGGACTTATATTATACAATATATAGTTTCAATTTATATTTCAATAGATATTAAATATATTTTATATATACGCTATTTTTTTTTTTTTTTTAATCATACAGAAACTGCATGATTTCGTTGAAGTTGTGTTTAAAAAAATAGAAAACTGACATTTAATTTTTAGCAAGTCGCATCTACTATTTATTACGTTACAATGAAATATGTATTACATAACAAAAATATGTATACTGTTTGTACAGGAAACGCTTATGCTAATTAAAAGCTTATTTTTACTCTAAATATCTCCATATGTAACAAGGTAATAAAAGTATTGCATGGCGGTCAAACAATCGATGACAATTATTTTGGTAACATTCAGTGAAAGAGTACGTCTTTGTATAGATCTGTCTTACTACGATGCCCAAATTTGCTCTGCAAGTCAGTTGTATCCATGAGACGTGACAATAAGATTTTCTTCAAAATAACGCATGCGTGGAAAGTACCTGCCATTGTACCATTCCAAATAACGTTATGTATTAGCTCCACTTATGTTGAATGTCAAAGTTAGTATTGTGATGCTTGAATACAGTATTACTGTAAAGTAATTCTAATTTGACGATGCGATTTCGTATATAACTCTCAGAAACTGCTTGATTTTGTAAAAAAGTAAATAGCTTTGAATATAAAAGATGTCGATGCCAATCTCGAGTATATAAACTTTCAATTCAGTTTGAATGAAATGCTTATCACACAACAATACAAGGAACAAAGTACTTACAAAAGCAAATTCTAATACTTACCTCAAAAGTTTATTTTCGACCATATTATTGAAGTTGAATGTCAAGTTTAGCATTTCTAATATCAAGTATCGTATTTCCAGTAATATAATTCCAATCTCAAAATTCACGTCCAGCTCTATTCTTCCAATTTATAACTTTCATGCGATGCCAATACGAGACACAAAGAAACAGGAAATCCAAATGCGGGTCCCACTATTCCGCTCCAGGCTTCGAAGTAATTGCAAGGGAGCCTTTAGTTCGACGTCGTCTTAAATTATAATGAAAAGCGCGCTTCCGTTTTCGTATCCGAATAACAATTGGTTATTCATAAGGATGGCAGAAACTTTTAATAACTTTAACTTCAATTCAAAATATTTTCTTTAAATTAGGTTCTGGCAACGCAGCTTCGTCGTTTTGGAATGGGGATAGGAAACGTGTTCATTATAGCACCTCTCATCAAATTTTGATGCGTTTGCTGGTGGTGAGGGCTGAATAAATTAAATAATTATAAATCGTTTCTATGTTTTGAATAGTTTGGTGCATTGATGGGATAAAGTTTGGTTGAAGGAAAGGAAGTTACTTTCATTGATATTCATCTTTAAGAATTGTATGTTATATATGTCGTGTTTGCTCTAAAACCGTTATTTATGGCACTTAAAAATAAGCAATGATATTGTAATTTTTTATTTTTTTTTAAATATCATCTATAAAATAAAACCCCGAAAAATTAATAGATACATTCTTTATAAAATCATTATTTTTCATACAGTAATGATTATTTTTATAAACCTGCTAGGAATAAAATATATTTGTTATATACGGGTTGTTTATCCTCAAAGAAACAGTAAAACACAAGACAGACTGCATATAGTGATAATTTTTACACTAAGAGAAGTTTCCGAAACATAATTATTTTTAAAATAAACTTTTACTACCAGTTTGTATAGTTGCAACCTGCATAGTGAAATCTATTATGGAAACACCCAAAATACGATTCTAGTCGCTTCATCCTGGTCATCTATGCTCTTGATATGTGGCGCCCTCTTGGGTATATTTTTTGTAGTGCTCTTGAATAATATTATGATCATAAATATGAAACACTTTGTTTAAATTTACACACCCATAAATCCTGTAATATTCTTACAACTTATTTTATGAAAATATTAATAAATATAAGTAATTTTTTGTTTTAAATTTAAATATGTTTTTTGAAGTACAGGAAAAAGACTATTTTGTGGCATAAATTATTTATATCGTTCTATAATCTTTGGAATTCTATTTTTTTTTTATGATTTAAACTGTTTATGTTTTAAATAGAAAAAAATTCACGAAGAAAAGAAAACATTTGCGTCAATGTCAAATTAACTGATGATCCATAAATTGACCAAAAAAAAAAAAAAAATCAAACATTTATATTTTATTAATAATTTTGATAATAGTTTTTACATACAAATGATGATGATTTTGAAAGTCTTTAAAAAATGGTTTTTATTGTAATTTTGCCCTGATATTTTGTTACATGCAACAAAATTTACTTCGAACAATTTTTAAAAACTTGACAGCTTACACACTCTAAGAATATTTCTAACAAAAGCATTAAGAAAATTTTATCTTTTTCATGTGTTTATGTCACTTTTTATCGTGGTTTTTATTTTAAATGGACAGTTGATACATATAAGGCAGTTTTTCTGTCGGATACAAATAAAAAAACATCTAAATGATATTCAAATAAATCTGATTAAAAATATATTTCTGAATAATATTACTGTTTTGAAGAAAAGTTAAAATTATTTTTGTCGGTTGTCACATCACTCCTAGCTCCATTCTCAATTACTATATACAAATTTAAAGAAGCTTCATACCAACAAAGAGTAATTATTCCTAATTCAACTCACGATTCTTGATAGATAGACATAAAGCCAATGTTCAAAGTGACTACTATGACACATAAATATACTGTAAAATAATTAACTTATAAAGAATGAGATATGTCCTGTTGTTGACTTTAAATTTCTTAGCTCGCTTTTCATTTTGCAAAAAATGAAACTGAAACAAATGTGCTCATCTAACTTTACAGATAATAACTCTTTCAAAATTTAGAAATAGGCTTTGTTAAAACCACATGCTATCTTTTAGTTCTTGTCCAAAGAAAAATCCAATGAAATTAAATTATAGGTCAATATTCCTGTTCTAAATTCAGACAGTTAGTGGTTTTAATGCAGACAAATTTAACCAAGTTTATTGATTAAGATTTAAGTTGATTTGGTTGACACTAGATTTTTAGAAAAGTCGCGAGCCAAGCCAAGGGGAAAAAAATGCTTTTTTTCTTATACATTTATATTCTTTGATTCGCATGATTCTTGACAAAGAAAAAAAAAATATTATAAAGGTGATTAATGCTCACTCTTTAGATAATTTCATTAGTCCTTGATGAACTTTTAATAACTTAGTCCACTTTAAGACGAATAACGAAATTCTGTAATTTTAAACCTTATTCCAAATATTGAATCAAAGATTATTTAATAGTGATAATTTTTTTTCATTTGTTTTTGTATAAACTTTGATTAATAGGAATCATACATTAATTAATGAATAATTTAACCAATTGCTGGAGATACTTTCTGATATTAAGCAATTATTTTGTCTTCTAATACACTAAAAATAAATTACATGTAATATAACCAAAACTAACCTATTCACCAAATTTATAAAACAATTTCCTATACTTTTTTTTACATTTTTCAAGTAAATTTAAAAGATGTCTGCTTTCATATTAACTTTCCCCTATTAAATTCCCTTCTATGAAAATTTGCTTATTTCTGTAATATCTTACATTTTAAGTTGAAACATCTCTTGCTCAACTGTGTAATTACATTTTATTGCCATGAAAGTTTCTTGACCATCACCAAATAAGTCAACATATCCATACCACATAAAATCTTTTATCCAATAGCTTTTAATTGACCTGAACACTCTGCGTTATCTTCTAAATGTTATTATTCTTTATCATTGACTTTCATTTAAAAAAAAAATGCGATATTCAGGTCTGTTAGGTCAATGACCAACGGATAGACATATTTAGAAAGCATCTACAACTTAAAAAAGTTCTTTCTCAAACATATATGCTATTAAACTGCATCACCTTTCGTGTATTTAACATACCTCATGCTTATTTTAGGTAAGTACTATAACCCACTATTCTTCTCAATGTCCCTCCCCTATCCCGAAATTCTCCCAGCCACCACTTCCTATAACACCCGCCATTAGATTGAAAAATCATCGAATTCATCATCCCTACCTTTCATACGAATCCCCCCACCCCCTAAAAAGCAAAAAAAGAACACAAGCGAAAGCGAGAATTCGAAACCAAACGATAAAAGAAAACCGGACCCAACGTGTTGGCCAGTGTTGGACAAGGAGCTATCATTAGAACCATCCTGAAGTTCCAGGATTCGTGTTTTGACACCCAGAATTTGATGGATAGTTCCTGGCCGAGAGAAATATGACCCCAACTCCAAGGATGTAGGGGGGCTTTCGATTATTATTACCTTTTCATTGATCTTTTGCTCTTTCTTGTTCTTTTTTTTTATGGAGGGGGTTGTAGAGTTAATGGTGGTGAGCTATGTCCAGGAGTGAGGGAGGATTTGGAGTTGAAGATGTGCCCGTGTTTCTTGTAATTCAATGGATTATGTGTGGGAGGAAATTGTAAAAAATGGTTGTTGTTATGTACTGCAGATAATATGGTGTGAGTGGTTGCAGTAATGATCTTTTTTGGTAGGATCCATGGCCAGGCCTAATCTTTCGGTTAAAGTTGTGTCTTTGAGTGGTAAATGTAATCCAAATGATAGATACAGTGGAAGTTGTAAGAAGGACATGCAATATTGAAGACATAATTAAAAGTTCAGGGTTAAACGTTAAGCGAAACTTTTGTTTTATTTCTCAGCATATTTTAAAAATGTTCAAATGAATTCAATCTAGTGGTATAAACTTTTCATTTATTTAAAGATTCATTTGTTATTTCATTTATTTGAAAATTCATTGGAAATTATTTTATTTTGTATTCAGATTATTATATATTTAAATATTATTCTGCTTTTTTTTTATTTTGAAATATACATGACCATACTTGAATTACTAGTAGCCAGTTTAGTATAGTGGTTAGCACATCAGACTCCCACGCTGTTGGGTCTTGGTTCGAATCCGGGCTACGGCATGGATATAAGACGTGGATGTCCTAAGTTAGGGGCAACGATGGTCCTCACACTGGTTTCCCCTTTACAAGTGGCAATCCTACCGGCCTTGTAGTGGCCAAGTGACTGCGAGCACTAATCAAGTATTTGGGCCCGCCATTAGAAAAAGAAAAACTTGAATTACTAAGGAAACTGTTTAATTTTAACACTAAGTTTATGTGATAGTTTACTGAAGATGAAATTAATATGTAATATATGGGAAGGAAGTTAATGGTGTTATGCTTTATCGCAAAGTAAGAGAAGATTTGGAGTTAAATATGTGCATATATTTTCATGTAATTCAATAAATTATACTAAGGAAAGTTTTTGAATTAGTTCATTAAGTCCCCCCCCCCCCCCCTCCACTCTCCTTCTCCAAAAAAATTTAGTGATATTATTTTAACCGATTTCATTTCATCAATGATACAAAATATTAGAAAAAATGAAGTGATAATGATAAAATTAAATGCAGAGGTATATGATACTTTGTTTAATCAGAAATCACAAATATAAGCCCACAGATTTTGAAACTAAGTATAGTATTTGTTCACAAAGAAATAATTGTTTTGGAAATTTTAATTTATATTTTGCCTTTTATTAAGATAGCTATTTTATAAGTGTATGCAACATTGTGTAGAATTTAAGATGATTTACAAATATTAATGCGCCAAAGTTTTGAGTAATTTCCCTGTTTAAGTTCCAAGGATTTAATGATATCGATTTTGTTGATATAGAAAAAATTCAATGTTAATACTCAATATAAAACAAATTAAATTGAAATTTTGATTGCAAATAATAAAAATTATGATACAACTTATTATAAATCTTGATTGATTAAATCCTGAAAATAATCAAAATGGAAGAAACATATTAGAGAAATTTGTAAAAAAAATTAGACATGTAGCTGTTGGCAATGTCCAACTTTCTTGTCACCAAACCTCTGTCATCGCAAATGCTGTTGCAAAACCATCAGTGGTTCCACCCTCATTTTTATTCGAAACACGCGTAAAATAAAGCACTTTGACGCTATAAATCACCCATAAAGATCAACCCCTTTTCAATTATTTCACAATAAAATGTCCAAAACATTCAGAGAAAAAAGACCATTACGACTTATTTCAATTCCAACTGTTTTACTCCGTAGCGTGCTTATAATCAAATCCTTCTCATATTCCCACATACCATAATTTATTGCACCATAGGTGTGAACCTCTCTCACCATTTACTCACCTCAACTCGAGCATTATGGGTAAAATACTTTTGATCACTTAACCCTGATTGATGGATACCCTCAAACATGGACCACCACTGCGCATAAAACACACCCATTTAGAGCAGCATTTTTCCTATCTCATTTTTTTACCTAAATATATACGTTTAGATATAGCCTATAATGAAGAATTCCTTGGGCATTTTTGTCTGCTATACTATATATATATAGACTTGGCGTGTAATGAAGAAACTTGGGTGTGGAATATAAGATTAATCGCCAAGGCGCGATTAGTTTTTCGTAGAAAGTGATCACAGGGCGAGTTTGGATTTGGCGTAACAATGTGTGACATTTCATTTGTATTGGTGGTTCGTGACTCTTGGACTTTATCTGGGAGGACATGGGGTAAAGGAATTATGTCACAGGCACTTTGGCTCAATTGATCTTGTTACGGCGGGAGATTAATCATGTGTCAGGGAGAGGGAAGGGGGTGGGGTTACACTGCCTTGATGAGTGAGAGGAAAGAAGGCTTGTTTTTTGAGTGAAATAGGTCTTGTTTTTTCTCTCTTTTTTTTTTTGTCATTTTGGGAGTAGTTTATTTACATTTTGATGACGCCATATGGAACTCGGTTTTTTTCGTACAAAACAATTTTGTTTATTAATCTAAATTCTTGAACATATTTTTAAATACATGATGATAACAAATGAAATCGTTGTACGAAAGAAGTCACAAACATATCATTTAGAATTCAAGTAAAATTGTTTTCTTGTGTACTGTAAAACCGGATGAATAAAAGAAACTGAAGAAATAGGAACAGTTTTGTGGAAACACCGATTATATTTTATAATTGTATCCTGTTGAATGTAAAAATTAAAGAAAATTACCATTTAATCAATCTGATAAGAGGATTAAAACCATTAGACTGAAAATTTTGCAATTAATGATGTCAAAGGTAGTTCATATAACTTCTTGCAATCTTTGACAAGAAGACTTCTACAGTGACTCTAGGTGTCAAGGGATGCTTCTGATGTTTGGGCTCGACATCCCTCAATATTTTTTAGCATCAGTAAGAAATTTTTTAATGAGTTTTTTAAATAATTGTAGTAATTTTTTCTGTAAATAAAAGCATTAAATTTCCTTTCGATTTCTCAATAAGAAAAAATATCGAAGGAGGAAATGAGGGATGAGGGTCACTTATATTTCCTCTTAAGTTACCAACAGTAGTATCTTTACAAAAGAATAATTTTGATGACTTAAAGATAGATCTATCATGAAAATTTAAAGTGTTATCCATAATTTTTAGTGTATAGGAAAAGACTTAATATTGCTCTGAAATTCAAAACTGCCCCTTTTGAATCAAAGTTTTAAGGTATTATTAAGAATGCCATTGTTATCCTCTTTTATGTATAAGTGAATAAATTCTAGATGAAAATACTCTTAGGTAAAAGCAACACTTAAATTAATTATCAAATTATTTTATAATTTTGTTATAATACTAGTGTTTTTTCTTAGCTAAAATTGTATCAGAAAAGTTGTTCATTAACCTCTTTGCTGATACGATTTTAGTTAAGAAAAAACACTAGTATTATATCAAAATTGTAATATAGTTTTGATAATTGATTTAAATCAATGTAAAACTAACTTCTTCACGGTAGTTTTCGATAAATCTATGTATGAGTGTACAGATGGTGTTTAGTTACACGAAATTTATAGATGCTTAAAATCAATGTAAAACTTACATTTTCACCGTCGTTTCAGATAAAACTATACATATCTGTACAAATGGTGTTTAGTTACTTACACGTAATTTACATATATGCGTATATGAATCCGATACGCAAATTATAGATAAAAACCGTTTGTGATTTATAATGTCAAATGTTTTTTTTTAACTGTCATGAAATGTAAACTTTTATGCTACACAACCAAATGAATTTAAAATTATTAGACCTGAATAATGTAACAGGCAATGTGGTTAACTGCTAACTTCTTTTTTATCGACAAATATTTTTTAAATGCTACTTCATATTCAATCTTATTGCTTTCGATGAGGAACAATACATTAGGATCTATTAAACAATTAAATTTCTATTAAAATTAAAAAAAAAAAAATATGTGCTCTCATATTACTATATATTATCAAGAATTTATTGTTATTAAATGTCAAATGTAATTGGTTATATTTTCCCCTAACTTCATAATATCGCCAAGAATGAAAAAGGTTTTTTAAGTGGCACAATCACATGAATTGGGGCACTTAGAAAATTTAATTATTTAAGCAATAAATTTAAATATATTTGAAGCTATGTTAAGTAAATATAAGCATGCTGTTTAAAATTAGAATAATAAAGTTATTTGAAACTTAGAAAACATAATTCTACTATCGTCTAAGAAAGAAAGACAAAATAGCATTTATAACAGCATGCATTTTTATTTATTGATTTGCAATTACGATTATTAAATTTGAAATAAAGATAAAATATAATAATAAAACCAATACCTCAATAATTATTAAAATACGTTTCGAAAAGTAAAATTAGTTCAACAATTTTATTACAAATCATGCACCGATTACAAATGCTATACTTATTACAAATAGTGATGTAAAGAATTTAAAATAAAGGTTAAAGAATTTTTAAATGCTTTCAAATGATATACTATCACATAAATTGGGTTTGAAAAATTAAAAATAAGTTAATTTCAGAATTTTTCTTCTGTTATTAGTGAAGTCAAATTCCAAAATTTCGTCGAGAAAAGATCTCTACAGAAATAAGTAAATTTTTTCTAAATGTAGTTATAACTAAACGTAACCTAGGCTGTCTAATGCCAATATTCAAAAGATTTCCATAAAATTAATACACATTCTATCAAGATCACAAATTATATATATACTGATATACTTTATAAAAAATTAAAATATTTTAGTTCAAATTTTTACCACTAAATAGTAATACGGATTTTTATAGATTTTTTTTTCTTTTTTAAATATTTTTATGACATTTTTATACTAGGATCTAGAAGAATTTCCACTAACATTAGTTACATATATACACATATACACACTTTTATAAATGTCTGTTGAGTTTTACTGTATATACGAATATAGGAAAAATGTAGTTACAATCATCTCCTGTATTAAAAGTTCTACTTTGTTTTGAGTGAGAAAAAATAAATCCAACTACTTCGGATTTGAAGTAAGCTATTTTAGGACAAATAGGTATGATCTTAAAATCTAATATTAAAAAGCCATAATATGACTAAAAATAAATAAAGATATTGAATAACTAATAAAAGAAACGTGAACTTTACAAAACACATCATTAAAAATTGTTTTTTTCTTAAATCTGAATAATTATTATAAATACGAGATTGCTTTTTTTATGTGTAGCGATCTGAAGTTTCAATTATTGTATATTCTTATTTAATTCCATCCTTTTATTCGAATATTTCATTATTCGATGAAGTAAAGGATCATAGAATAAATAATGAATGGGTACAAATTACTGATAATGTTACACAATGTAAAGTTTAATTTATAATTGTATTATACAATGGTTTTAAATAAGGAATTTAATTTACTACTTTCATATAATATGTAACAGAATAAGTTGCATTCTATTTAAAGAGAATTTAAAAATGTATTTTCTATTAAATAAAGCCACCAGCATTATTTTACGTAAAACATGGATAGTTAAATTATGATGTTTTTTACGAGTTTAATTAGAATGAGTTCTTTAGAATATAAACTTTTAAGTTGTGTTATCTCATTAATTGCAAAATACTGAATAGTTCAAACGTTGAATTACAATAAATTAATGCAAGCGTAATCAAATGTTAGTAAGAGCAGGGTAGTACAGTATAATAATGTATAAAAAAAGAATTTTGATTTAATTTAACAGTAGCATATACTGTTTTCGTGTTATTTTTATTTGCTCAAAAATATAAAATTAAATCATACATCTATTCAAAATACATCTGTGTGAGTTAATAATTCTACCCATTTAAATATTATGTATTTAATATGCATAGCATTTAAATCTTTAGAGGAAGATAATGTAATTGTAGACTAGAGTTAAATTGAATAATAATTAAATTTATAGTTTTATATTTTAATCATTTAAAGTAATCTAGGGAGTTTCTTTTGTTTTCTACCATGAAAATAATTGTAAAAATATTTTATACTATATTTAAATTCCCAGAAATACTAAGTACAACTTTATTTTAAAACAAAAATGAGGATAATTAAAGTAAAGTTATTTCCAGAAACATTCCATTTAACATTTTATCATTATGAATTAAATTACACTGGTACAATTATGTATCCCACAGGTAAAGAATAGTAGTTCCCCCTTTTTATCTTTGCAAGGTATAAATACGATATTATATATGTTTCAAATCCTTTTACAACACTACAAGGATTTATAACCGAGATATTACTTTTTAAAGAGATAGGAATTATGAGAAAAGCAATTTCACATTGAACCTCTTTCCTGTCAAATTATGAAAAATTTAAATAACGCCCTGTCCAACTGGGGAACAAAATTGCAAAATAAGTTCTGAATCAATTTAATTATTATTAAGATGTGATAAAAAATAGTTTATGACAATATTTTATAAATAATTTATATATTACCGACACTACTGTATGCAGCGAATACTACAAATTAAAGTAAGACTGAATTGTCTTTGTTACTCATTTTTTAGTATACACAAAATATTTCAACCTTAAGGTTAATATTACGGTTTGGTTATAGAATGAAAAAATTCCCTTTTTTTTTTTAGTTTTAATGCCTAATCATTTTATAATAGCATGTAAAATAATATTTAAATTGTGAAATACGAATTTTTTCAGTTGTTAATTGAAACTAAAAGAAAATAGGAAGCCTTTTTCATTTAGTAATTTCCATTAGTACTTTACTTAGTAATTTAATTATTTTAAATACTTTTTTAATTACTTTTATTTACTACTAATTTCATTACTTTAGTACTTAAGAAGTGTAATTATTTTAGCACTTCATTAAGTTAATTGCATTAGTATTTCATTAATTAATAACTTTAGCACTTTAATTAGTAATTTACTCTATTTCATGTCAAATAGAGATACTTATCTTAGGTATCAGATACTTTCATGTTCAGAAAATAAATTTTTATACACAAACTATTTAAAATGAAACAACAGCATCAAAATTATTTTTCAAATCATTAAAGCCAGTTATTTTAAAACAGTAACGCGCTTCATTTGCATACAGGTAAATAATAAACATATTTACTAAATTATCAAAGAAAATGTAGTAAATCTTAACTATATAATTCAATAAAAAGAAAGAAAAATCATGTAGAGTTTTTGAGTAGTGTTTTTATTTAAATTTCGATAATCTTTATAAATGTATTGGCTGTATATCTAAACAATTTTATATTAGATGTAATGTGAAATTTCTCAAATAATATCTTGAGTATACAGAAATTTTAAGTAGATATAATGAATTCGTAATTTTAATGAACTTTTTGAGAATATCTAAATTTAATGCTCAACAAACTATGCCTGAATTACATTTTTCAAAGTTGATTGCAAAGAATGCATTAATAAATTGAATAATACTAATAAAAATCAACGAGTAAATTCTTATTAATAATATTCTAATATTTAAGGTCCTTAAATTATTCATAATTTCTTGTGTTTATCATTTACAGTGCTTTTATTGAAATGCATTGTTCAAATAAATTAAAAATTATATGAGTTACAAGATAAGAGAAACTCTTAGAATTTCAAACAATGAACATTATTAGAAATCATTTAAAAAGCACCGTTTCAAAATCAAAAATCTAATTAAATGTTTGTATTCATCAGAAAGGTAATCTCATCTAAATCTAGTGATACTGTTTTTCCAATCTATAGGGAACTGGTTTAGCACATCGCAAATTTGCAATGCAATTTTGGTCGTCTCCTAATAGCAAGTGTACTGATTGGTTAGAAAAGGTTCAGATTTGAGCAACAGAAACGATACAAGGGAAATCGAGTTTGAATTATGCATTATGATATTAGATTAATGAATCTAAATAATTCATTGGATGAAGAAGGTCTAGTTGATATTTCAAAATTAAACATATTTAATTATTTTATTAAATTTATTTAATAAATTCATTAAATTTATTTTAACAATTTATTAAATTTATTTAATTAATTAATTTTATTTATTTAATTAATTTATTAAATTTATTTAATTAATTTATTAAATTTATTTAATTAATTTATTAAATTTATTTAATTAATTTATTAAATTTATTTAATTAATTTATTAAATTTATTTAATTAATTTATTAAATTTATTTAATTAATTTATTAAATTTATTTAATTCTTTTATTAATTTTATCAAGCAGGGTATTTTCAAGGTTGTAAAGTACATACAGGAAATAATACAAAAGATTATACTTTCAGGCGATATAAGTTGTACTTAGAGAATAGAAATATTTTCTTTTGTATTAGTGTAGTTGATAAATGGAACAATCTTCCACACCACATCAAAGATTGTAATGGAGACAATAGTTTTAAAATATTGCCTGAATATTTAAAAACTATTGGCTCCATTACAATCTCTGATGCGGGATGGATCTCCATTGAGAAATTCTTAAGAAGTGTTGGAACGTCATTGTTGATTGTTATCATTTTTGTATTTTAAATATTTGGCAAACTCTTTGCCAAGGTAAAAAAAAATAAATTATTAAAGATAGTTCACACCTTCCAAAACAATATTATACTATATATATATATATATATATATATATATATATATATATATATATATATATATATATATGTATACACACACAGCAGTGTTTCATAATTCAATTGTTTGAAAATATCCATAAAACAGAGAAAAAAAAATGTTCGTTTTTGGTTTTGGAAACTCTAAAAGGAGAGGAATTATACACCACAACATCAAATCAAATGAAAGAATCAATAATCACATGTTCAATCATATACCAATTAACAAGAAAATTCACAGATCACCAAATTAAGATAAAACCTCATTTAACATTCCTTTTGACAAACTTTTACGATGGCAATTTTTTTTTTATTCAAATAACCATAACGACCCTAAAAATAAAGGCATAATTACTACCCAACAATTTTCATGGCAACACGTACTTTCAATTATTCACACAAAGTACTCTGCAATTCTGCGAAAGTGATAAAAAAATAATAATTGCAACGGCGGCCTTTTTAAAGGTTTTCAAAATCCCAAGAGCCCCATCACACAAAATGACGATCTCTAATCATAGTGCGATAATAACTTTAATTAAATAAACCACTTTTCATCAGACCCCATTGAAGTCATAGTCAGAGCACCTCGTACTGCTTTTAGATTGCACGAAGTATATATAATACTCTAAGGACACATAAAGGAAGACATACATTTTTTACGTAGGTGATGTATTTGAAGCTTTATTGTTTTAGTTATCCCTTGATTCTGACGCGTGCCTTGTTACGCCATCTGTTGGGTAGATGTTGAAATAATTGTTCTGCTTAAAAAGCAAGCATCCTCGAATTTATAAGGAAATTTTTATTTTTTGAAGTGAAATGGGTTAGTTGTTAAGCATATTGTCAAATTAGGCAATATGAGTTTACGTTTTTGCTGACAAAAAAATTTAAATTGAAAGTGAAAAATAAACTTGATCTCTGTAAACAAATTTAAGTAAAAACCAACCGACCAGTGGCGCTGGTGCAGGGGGGGCCTGGGCCCCCTCACTTTTTTGGACCCTGGCCCCACTTACATATATGCTTGTTAATATTGTTTTGTTGTGAGATTTTTTTTTATATTTAAAAATAAAGAAATCTTAAAACTTATTTATTCTGTCATTAGACATTAACTATTGTGAAGGGAGCAGGGAGCTCTTGCAACAAACTCGAAAAAATGTTAATCAATCACAATCATTACTGCAAAAAAGCGACCCTTCTCTTAAAGATGCTAGTTTTCCTGAGGACAAAATGACCCCTTCTTCGGATGACCGATGACCTTGAATTTGAAACCGATAGGGCATATAAGGTTGCGACTTTCACGTGACATCCTGTTTTGCCAAAGCATAAATATAAAATTTCTAAAACATCCCTGATCGCTCTGCTCTGGGGTGGATTTCTCTGTAAAGGAATGGCCATTTTTTATAGAGACGGCGATTGCACGTTGGTCCTCTAGTATGACGGTGCGAAAAAAGTGTCTACAATAAATATCCATTGCATTCATTTTAGCTATTTGTTTTTCAAAATGTAAGAGTAAGATTTTCTCTGCAAATTGTTTTTATTTAGATATTTACTTTTTTCCTGAAAAATGTTTGAGTATTTAAATGTCCATATGATCGGAAGAAGTGATTTGTTTCACGTTAATATTTGATATCCTATTAAATTATTAAAATAACTTACAATCCGATGCCATCAACGGAAGAATTTCTATACAGAAAATAAAAAATGTTCTTCTCTAAATAAGTGACTCCATTAGAACTAAGCCATCGTATAATGCTGTGTTAAAGTTAAAAGATAAACGTCACAGTTACAGAATTTTCAACCTCCCCCCCCCTCTCCCAAATGATATGTAAAATGTAGATAAAGCAAACCTAGTTACTGTTACCAGAAAAAAATTTCATGAGCATTTAGTAAAGAATCTGAGTCATGAACCTACAATGAACCTTTAAAAAGCAAAATCATACAAGCAATTTGAAATTGTCAAATAAAATTTGTGTATTCTTAAAATTGAAGAAACGATGTTTGTTCTTAACTCAGGTAGGATCCAATTCTCAAAATAAATTCTGAATTAAATAAAATATTAAATTTGAAGCGAGTTCCATTTTTGCTCAACTTCTTTTTAAAATATCAAGAATCATGGTAAAACACCTATTTTTAACTATCGCTATGTCAAAATTCATTGACCAGAGGCAATATATTCAATTCACATGTGAAACGTCGTCGAATCGAGCCCCATCGGATGTTTTGCAGGTTGGTTTCAATGTAAGTAGACATCTCAAATTTGAGATGCATATGCAATGCATTTTTCAAGTAATTATTCATCCTCAAATCAAGTAATTATTAATTTTTTCATGAATTTAAATTAAAACTGTTGAACTGGTCAATATAACAATACCTTTGACTTTGGTTGTAAATTTATAAATATTGCACATTCTAAGTTAATGGCATTTTTCATTAGTTTTCTGTCAAGCCAAAATTATTTTGCATGAATTGATTCATGAAATATCATTGACTTGAATATTAGGAGCAATACCGATGTCTTTAAAATGATTTATTTAAATTATTTTAAAACACTATAAAATTATTTAAGTATTTACTCTAAAGTTACGAAAAGTGAAATTGTTGCTGTCTACATTTTTTTTTTTTTTTTTTTTTTTTTTTTTTATGAATCATATAATATTTGATGAAAAATTTTCCTCTGTGATTTCTACAGAATTTTTAACCAAGGTTTTGACTTAATTTATTTTATAACTCTTCCCTAACTCTTTGTTTTCTTTTTCTTAAATACAGAATAGAAATTGAGTGACATCGGTTTTCATACTTTCACTTATTTTTTTGTGATTAGCATTTTAATTTATTATTATGATGTCAAACAAAATAAAAAAGCTTTTGCTTCCTACACTGTTGGTATCTAATCCAGCCACCTGTATTGTACATAAAATGTTTTATACTGTTGAAAATATTGGTAACTTTTCTTATATTAAAGTTTTATCTTCAAGGCTGTTTAACTTTTACACTTCGTCCAATCGACACGAGTTCATTTTAATGTGTTCTCTATTCTTAATTTAATAAAATTATTAATTATAACATGCTTTTCATTAAATGATTAGGAGTAATTAGTTATATTTAACGGGAGAAGGGGGGGGGGAAACAAAATGGTAAAGTTTAACACATTTGTTTTTGTTTTTTTAATTTTAATTTTTTTATTATCTTACAGTGAGTCCCGATAATATCGTACTTATGGCTGTTCCTAATCATTGACCACTGGTCATTGAGATAGCGTCCAGGTCTTGGTAGGCTTTCCGGAAGACCAAGAAGATCCTTAAAATAATCTCCATAAATAAAAAATTTAAACCCTCAAACGCATAGACAGTGGCAAGGAGATGCAGATCGCATACAAAAGGGTGCAAAGCGGCTAAAACTTCAAACCAGGAATTTTCAACCGTGAATGAGTATCGGATTTCTTACGGAACAATTTATAAATAGATATGTCATAATTTTACGTTCAATTGAATAATCTGAAGCCTGTACTTTACTTTTTTGCCTAGGAATTCTTCGCTTCATTTTTAATTTTCAAAAGCAAAAGGTGCAAGTGTATTCATTTTACCCTTCCTGACGTCGTCCATTCTTAAACGAAACGTCGCGTGGTTTTTGTAATAATAATTCCTTTTATTAAAATAATTATTTTATCAGATATCAGTATACTTAGATAATTTAACTGTTTAATAATCTTGTAGTTTTGTTTTCCCATATATATTTAAGTAACATTTACAAAATTACATGAAATTCATATTTGCATGTCCCCCCCCCCCCCCCCCATGACATGCAATTGTTAATTTGGGCCCCCTCACTTTTAATACCCACGAGCCGCCACTGCAACCGACTAAGTTATCGGCGCTAAAGCCATACAACAACATTAGTAGCTATTGAAATTAAGGAATTAATAAATAACAAAAAGAAAAACAAACTGGAAAAAGGCATATTTGTCGATTATAGGAATTTCGTCAGGGGTAGAGTAACTTCGTCAACCCCCTGACGAAGTTACTATAATAGACAAGTATGCTTTTTTTCAGTTGTTTTTCTTTTTATTATTTATTAATTCTTTGCTGTAATTTAAATTTTTGCCTACTAATAGCTGTGGTTTGAAGAGTTATGTATTATAGCTCATTTCTGAAATATTTTTCGATAAAATGTAATTACAGCATTAATTTGTAGACTATTATTCAATTGCCAAAAATGTTAAATAAATTCAATAAAAATAGAATACAGGTATATATATATATATATATATATATATATATATATATATATATATATATATATATATATATATATATATATATATATATATATATATTTTTAATTTTTAGTGATTGATATGACTGACAAATAACTTACATTTTTCTTAAACATACATTTTTTAGTATTTTATTTTAATGTTGTATTACTTTGCATTTCAAAAAATGTTTTAAAATTGAATGATTATATTTACAAAAGTAAAAAAAAGTATGTGAAACTAGTAGTTCAACTTTGTAGTAGAAAATATGAAAATAGTAAATTAACTTCTAAATATTTCTCACCAGATTTTAAACACTGAAATTAATGAAATAAGATGTAGCAATACATTCGTAATAAGCATTTATTTATAACTAGCTGAATATACTCATGCTTCGCTACGAAATTTTAACATGTGCAATAATTTAGCCAGCTGTGAGGCCCCGTGTTGCGAAAATCCGTCATTGGAGTATAGGTCCCAATTTTTGGCGCTTCGCTCGCAGGAAGGCTCATCGCAAAGCAAAATCGAACTAGCTTCGTTCGCTGAAAAGATCATTGACACATAAGCACAGGCTTACTTCACTCGTTGAAAGGTTCATTGCTATGCAAACATAGACTCACTTCACTCGCTGAAAGGTTCATTGCTGCGTAAGCATAAGCACGCTTCACTCACTGAAATCTAATTGATACGTAAAGCCTTAATAGAAAGGGAAAAAATCCCCGTTTATTCAATAATACAACACCCATTTAAGATTAATTTAACAAGTGCTTGGGGAAAGCAAAATTAGAAGGCCAAAACTACTTATGTTGAAACTTTCAGAGCTCTAGGCCAATTAGAAGTCAATTTTTGTGAAATTATTAATTAAAAAACAAACTAAAATGTTAACATTATTTTTGTCAAAAGTCCAATTAGAAGGCTAAAACTACTTGTGTTAAAAATCTCAGAACTGTAGACCTATTAGAAATCGTTTTGTAAAATATATATTAATTAATTAAAAAATAGCTAATTATAATTTTTACATTCTGTTTTTCAAAAGTCCAATTAGAAGGCTAAAACTACTTATGTGGATAAAAAAATAACTAATTAAAATTTTAACATTCTGTTTAACATGTATACAATTAGAAGGCCAAAACTACTAAGGCTGAAATTTTCAGAACTCTACTCCAATTTTAAGAAGGTCTCTATAGATCCACAGAACCACAGACAGACACACACAGCTTGTTTTATTATTATAGATACCAATACCTATTCTATATTTACTACTAGATTGCTAAAAATTATTAAATAATCGTATTAGCTGTAAATCTAATTAAGAAGAAATAAATTTACTATAATATCTGCTTTTCAGTATTTTTAACATCATTTTATTTAATGAACCACAAACCTAAATGATTTGTAGAAAAATATTATGCATAGCACGTGAAATTATTTTGAATTATGCTCGTCTTGATTTTAATTGATGTTTTATCCTCGTACCATATAATTACGGAAAGTTTATCTTTTAGAAAGTGTAAATGTTGTTTAAATATGCATTTTCTTAATATATATATTTGTGTTAGTTTAAATTTATTGTTGTGTATTAAATTTCCTCAAAAAATTACAATTGTTGAAGATATATAGCAGATAATTGTTGCATATATGTAATATTTTTTAGATTTAACAGATAAGGAGCAAAAAGAAAAAAAAAGAAAAAAAATCCCGTCAAGATCTTATCGTTACATGCAAATAACAAACAATTACAGTTATGGATTTAATATATTGACATTTAATAGTAAGAATTGTTGGAAAAAGCAAGTTCAAAAATATAAAATTTAGGTTTTCATTCTCAAATTTATAATAACTGTCTATTCTTAAAAGAGGCTTACAAAAACTCTTTAAGTATATGAATTTAACGTTTGTTGAATGCAAGTATAAGACAGGGAGAAATCTATTTTCGAGAGAAGGTTACCACCACGCTACACCTTCGAGAACTTCAAACTGATATATATCACATGTTTGTGGCAATTTATATTTAGGATTAAAGAATAACAAATTGACTTCTGGTCACCATTTCCGGTCATTCGAACCTACGAGTTACTTTTGTAGTGGGAATTGACGAATCGCTAGCATCTGCAGTTTGTCTGGAAAAGTTTGCATCGGACAGATGAACGGGTAGAGCCTGTGTATAACCTTTCAACTGCATTAATAGAGTGAAAAAGATACAATTGAAATAACTGCAATTCTGGTAAAAAAAATTAAAAACGTAATTCCTTTCCTTAATAATAAACCTTTTAATTTTAACATTTCCGATGTTAACTTTGTTCTTGCATAGATTAGATTCATTCTGCTGAGCCAAGCCCAGAAGTCGTACTTGCAATTGCACCCAATCTGAGAAATTGTGATTTTAAGTTGAACAACGTCATATAGTTAATGCAAACTGATCGTCTCAATTATTTACTTCTATAATATTTAAGTACAGATGCTACCATTACACATCACCATTTTATAGCCCATTTGGCCTATGCTTGGCTATGCTCTTTGCAGTTTTGTACTGCAAAGTAGTATTGTAATACAATTTAAGTTTATAAATTAGTTATACCTAACTCAAAAATTCAAGTTTATTGATACCGTCCCAACATTTTTTTTTACGTATTTATATACCATCCATAATTCCAATATGTAAGACTCTAAATGCATAATTTTATTAGGAATGTTTCAATTTCAAAGCAGTACTTCAAAAAAAATAAAAATAAAAAATAATTAACATTTGCTTAAGGGTAACATTAATTTCATATTTTTTACAAAATTAAAAAGCTCTCGAAAAACTCTTTCATGGACGAAGGAGAAATACTTCAAAAGAAATTTATTTTTAAAGTGAAAAAATTCGTCACAAAAAAGAATTGATTGATTACATTGTAAATTCACCAAAAAAATACCTTTCATCTCGCCTTAAGTCATGAAAATGACAATTAATATTATCTTACCGGTTTTCGAAGGGAATCCTTCAGGCAAATAGAATTGTGTTCTTAATTGGAAAATGCTTGGGGTAGGGCAAGGCTAGTAGGTGTTCGGTTAAACTAAGAAAAAAAATCAATTTTAGGATGGGTTTAGATTTAATTTTGATACGTGAAAAGCAGTAATGAGTTTTTTACCCCAAGGCTACTTGAAGTTTTTATATTAAGGATTTTTAATTTTTCACTCTCCAGAACATCAGCATTTTTACGCTATTAAAGTAATACTTTCCACTCCCAAAATCTTTCCACCTATATCTCAATGCATAGTTTTCTTGCTTTTATATAAATTTGGAAGCAAAGGGAGTGAAAAATATGACAGAATTTATGAGTTTTGACTTTTCTGCAATTTAAATAATGGTCTTTATAAATTATTCATTAACTTGTATTTATGTAAGATTCTATCTGCCTTTAGTTAGTTTTCAAATCTTTAAATAGTTTCACATTGTTTATGATGATTCTTTACCATATATTTAACAAAAAATATATATATAGGCACCTGCAAATCCTTATATTTTTCTAATAGTGCAACAGAAATTGGAGTTTTTTCTATTATTTGTGATAGAAAAGTTTCCAAATATAGTTTAGACTTTCATTAAATATTTATAACTCTAAACCATATATAAAAACATTATTGCGTGATTTAGTGTTTTAGGAAATCATTACTTTCAAAAGTACTTTTTGCTTGTTAATTTATTATTTGCTATAAAAAACATATGGTTAAAGTACTTTTTTACTTTAGTTGTTTTTACATTAAAAAAACTGAATTTTTTTATATTGCATAAATCACAGTATATTTGCATTATCAGTATTTGATCTTACAAGTAAGTATACACATAATTAAGTATATAAATATATATATATATAAATTCAAGGTTTTTCCCTATTAAAAGCATATTTTTCTTATATTTTCGACCTTGTAAATAGTATGTTTCTCATTAGTACAGAGTAAAGTTTACAGTATCTTTATTCTATCTAAACTCTAGTGAATTTTCATGTTCGGAAAAAATCTTATATGGCAATAAATATAAAATTATATTTGAGAATAATAGTTTTCATTTGTGGGATATATCTAAAATTGGTCCACTTTCAGATATGATTTATAAATTGAGCACATATACGGTCAGATATGAATGTATATATAGTCATATATGAATCTATACATGATCGTTATATATGGTAAGGTATGAATCAATAAATGATCACATAAGTGCAATAATTTTAAGCCCAGCTAATAAGTCATTAAAGTATTTTACATTTTAAATTGAAAAGTGGTGCACTTACATTTTCCTTTAGTTTTTTTTTTGTTATCTATTTTTATTTGTTTGCTTTTATTTAAGTATACGTTTAGAATTATTTTCTAAAGAATTCAAGAAGCTTTTATTTCTAATTTCGAAGGTATTGATGATTAATTTTTTGAAACTTTCAAAATAAGAAAAATTGGAAAAATCAAATGTACCTCGCTTCTTGGTTAGATATATTGTTAAGTTATAAAAAAAAAAAACTTTTTAAATAGACTTGCTTATCATAATAAGCCATTTTGTGTTTCCAAAAATTCAAGAAACCAAAATGCTAACTAAATTTTTATTTAAAAATTAAAAAAAACAAAAACACTTTCTACTTGTATGAATTTTCTAAAAATAAACATTTCTAAAATTCATACGAGTTCGGAACAAACAAGTTGAAAATGTTAAGTACTTACTGTGTTTAAATTTTTTATGTTGTTTTATTGTTTGCTATTTAAAAACGTCACGACCAATTATTTTTAGCCATAAAATAGTTCACAACTTCTGACAGAATATAATATTTAGAATGGTTTGAAAACTGCAAAATAGTGTTAGTTCGGAACATTTTAATATAGAATTCGCTAGGTTCTAACTGCTCAAGATCTTATTCCTAGGTGCGTCCTTGATGCTCAAAAGAAATCATAAGAATTCAGGTATTTTTAGAAAAACTCAATTAGTTTAAATCTGAAATCCCATTAAACAAGAATGACGTATGGAATTCTTTATTTTCCTACTTCAAAAAACAGTTATGAAATTTGAGATAAAAAATAAACTTTTTCAAAATATATATGCAATGGTCCTTTGACCTAATTCTACATTGTTTGTGAAAATCCAGCAAACTTTTCTGATTGGTGCTCATAATTGATTTTCTACAGAACATGTTTTCGTTCTTCTGAAAGTGTAGTAAAGTATTCTAAAAAACACATTTACAGGGTATTCTAAATTAGACATGATTTACCTTATTTAAATATTTTATAGAGTTAGATCATAACTGAAGCATCTACATTAATACTTCGTATACTAATTATTAGTTTTTGGATCGAGTGTATGCTTTCCAAGCCTCGAAAAATACCCAAACTTTTTCACAAGCATAAAATTGCCAGGATGATGTTTCCAGAAGATACTAATCCCATCTCATTATCTTAAAATATTCCAAGAACTTCATTATCCCACAAACTTCCCCAACGGCAAAGCCCCCCAACGCTCATTGCCAACCATAGTAGACAACTACGCTAAACTCTACCATCGGCTATCTCACGTCACAAGCACGAAATACGGAACGGCATTGCATTTACCAAACGAACTTCTCCCCTTTTCCTCCAAGCTGCGTGAACCAGGCGTCGTATTTAATTAAGAACGTTGCCACCTGGGGAAGCGTAATGTAATGTAAGGGCATTAAATTGAAATGAGGAACTTCGGACCCAAAATGACACAGAGAAATAATTAACCAGAGGGGAAGGGGATGCACTACCCTATACTCACGCTGATGAAGTAATGAAGTTACGATTTGGGTTCCTGACCTATTTAATGCAAGATAATTTGCTAAGGGAAACCGCAGGATAGGTGGATATATAAAACTTTTTATTCTTTTGGTGGCAACGATATTATTGTTTCCGACACGGCCAAATCGAGTTTCTAGCTGTTTAATTGTAGATCTTCGTTTCGGCTCGCGTCGACAGGAAATCTTTTAAAAGCCGAAGATAATACTGTTATCGCCGCTGTTACTTACGTTGTTCAATTAAGACGTAATTTTCTTTGACTTAATTACTTTATCCTAAATCTCGTTAGTGGGACTGTTTTGGCCATTGATCTTTAAAGCCAGTCGTGCAGTCGGTTAAGCTTAGCTGTCAGTGGAATTAATTAATAAATTTGCTAAGATAAATTGAAACTTTGTGAAACCTTAGGTACAAAGTATAACATTCAATTATCTTCTGAATTCTATGCTCAAGAAAATTCGATTGAAACGGTTACGCGTTATCCATCAATGACTGTTAAATATGTCTTAACCTTAAAATCCTCTAATTTTATAAACTTTTTTGAAAATATTAAAAACTCCTATTGACTCTTTCAATAATCTATTTATTTTCAACATTCTAATTTATTCTAAAACTTTTTACGAATGTCCATTATATGTTACTAAGGAATATATTATATTTCCCCCATTGTCCACCATTTTCGTGGAACTAACCAATCGCGAATCGGTGTACTAATGAACTTTGTCCAAACATAGGTTCTGAATATCTGATGGTGAAATGAAGAAAACACGTCATTCTTCCTTTACTTGAACTAAGAACTCCGTTACCCTGGTGACACTTTAAGGTACAATTTTAAAGCCTAATTTTGAACATCTATACAGACAATCCCTTTTTTCCTATTGAGTTCTTCAATTTAAACAATAAAACGTATCTGAAGTCTTCTTAGATTTTAAAAAAAGCTTTTGTTAAGCTTTTCTGTCAGGTGTAACTTAAGCAGAAATCTTATTTGTCATTTTTTTTTCACTCAGAATATAAAAGGCTTTTTAAACTGGAAGGGTAACAGTAAATTCAATTTTAGTATTACTAAGACAAATTGTAGTACCAGGATTATATCAAAGTTAAGAATTAAGTTTAGTAGCGATGCTTCGATTCAAACAATAAATGGGACCCCAATGTGTGCTCTATAAGTAGTATATAAAATGCTTCAATCAGTCCTTATCTAATCAGCGGACTGAATTTGACGATTAAAGTGACCTAATGTTGTCTGCTATATTCCTCGACGCCTCTCCAAAACTATACTTTATCCCTGTGGTTACAGTCCAGACTCGATGAACACACATACGGGCTGTATCAGTTAAAATAGAATAGCATATTTGCTGTATAGTCTGTCATAGGTAAGTGGATATAGAGGGTTATTCGCATTTTTATTTTATATATACCAATACATTGATAAACTTAATCGAACATCAGTTTTCGTTGTTCAAGTAAGAACATTTTGGGATACATTAATATCGTGGAAGTAAAAATTGAAATGTCTTTTAAGGATCGATAAAAGTAAAAATACACTTTCATAAATACTTTTAGAAGAAACGAACTTTTCACATTTTTTGGTAAGTTCTGAACTTAACGTTTACAGATTCATATAGGAATATTTTACTATTAAAAGTATATTTTAAATTTGAAACGCTTAGTGTGAGGTTAGTATATTTCATGAATCCCACCCTGACATCGACTAAAATCAACTCTCTCATAACTATTTAACAATAGAAATTACAGTTTTCCACTAGTCAACCTCAATAATCTTTTTATACAAATTTAAGTACATACATTTATTTCATTTCCAATCCATATACATTCTATACAATGAATTTAACTATCACAAGATACATTTTACCAAACTACAAACACACACAACCCATCCATTTCTCTGGCCGCTGTCATCTCCACACTGCAAATTCATCATCCACTAATAAACTACCCACCTTCACCAAACCCCATATCTTCCGCAGGAGGCGCACATAATATAATCCTTCCAAAATCACCCGCAATATCGAAGCAAATGGGACGGTGTCAGGATCCGCTGCCTGGATCGATCCGGATAGTGTTTTAACAGCCTCCGGGCGGCCAATTCGGAGGACCCGTTAAACTAATATTGCTGTGACGGGTCCAGATCAGTAAAACGCAGCCGGTGAGAGCAAATCCGTGTAACGGCAAAGTAGGCCTGACAAGGTGAAGTTGGATCTACAACGCTCGCTTGTCGGATGTTTTGTCGATTCGACTTATTTTGCGAAGGCGGAAAATGTCAGATGTCAAAAGGGATGTTGTGTGCTTTTTTTAGGGACAAGTTTGTAAATGTTACGTATGTATATTGGTATGGAAAATACATGGGTACAGGTTCTTGCGAAAATATTGGTTCCTCGTATTTCTGCATGTTTAAATGTTTACACTTATGTATTAATAATTTTTTCAAAAACATGTTTTTATTTATTTGTATTTAAGAATTTACTAACTGCACACTGTCGTTCTAAGCACCAAAATCGTAACTTTAACTGAGCTTCAAATAAATACAGTTTTAAGTTTGGCAACTCCAAGTATTTAACATTTCCCGGGCAAATACGGCCATTAAACTTTACCATTATGTAGAGTAAAATAGAGAACCACCTCATAGCAATAACTCAGTTGAGCCCATAAATGGAAATGCGAATTTTGCGTTTAGTACTTAGTATGGAAGTATAGATGTCTTATATAATACATTCAAGTAAAAAGCAACTTAAAAATTTAATATTTGAAATAAAAAAATTAAAAAAAAGCAAACAAACTTAATATATTTATGTCATAGCACCCTTTATTTTCTGATCCATTGCTGAAGCAAAATTAAAAGCGTTTTTCCGGTTTATGTTTTCTCAGTAAAGGGCTCTTCCTTGATATAATCTGGAATGTCTCTTATCTCAAGTCCAATAGCTTGTAAAATCGCTTAAATATACACTATTACGTATAGACTACTTCCGAAACTAACATCGAATGAAAACACAGATCCATTCCATCAATTAATCATGAGACCAATAACATTTGAGTGACCAATAATTATAGTTTATGTGACCAATAACTATAGTTTATGTTACCAATAACTATAGTTTATATGACTAATAACTGCGTATATAAAATACAAAAATAAAAAATATTTCACTCAACCATTACCTTCCTTAGGAATAAGTTCTAGCTGCAATCAGTTCAAGCCTCAAGAAAGGGGAGGGGAGGAAGAAAAGAAAAAAAAGGGGGGAAAAATTTCGAAATATGGCTATATCTTGTGTTCTAATTGATGGAAAAAAAAAAGTTAAGTATTATTGTAAATCGCTGAAGGATTTTAATAATTGTATATGGTTTTTTTAAAGTCATAAGAGGTCATCTACATTAGTTAGATGTTAGTTAAACTGAACCACACTTTGAAAAGTTCACTGGCAACCCCATAATATTATACAATATTTAGATTTAGAATCCAAAAAAAAAAAAAAAAAAAAAAAAAAAAAAAAAAAAAAAACCTGTGAAATACAAAATTTCCTAATTTTCCAATGAGTGGTTAGACATTTAAATGAGAACAAAGAATTGACAAAATAATGTGAAAAGAAAAAGTTGCTTTTTTGCCCATAAATTCTTATAATTGATATATTTTAGTAATTTTTGTTTCAAACGATAATTTGTTAAATGCCAAACATAAATAGAATACTTATGCACCAAACACTTTTTAAATAATTAATTATTAATTAATTGAACAAGTTTTAAATTTTTTTTAATAAAAACATGTATTATTTTTTTTCATTAGATTTATCAAATTCAAGTTCGAAAACCCTTCCAGAATTTTTTCATTCCATTTTGACTTTCGGTTTTCCATATTTTCGCAAAAAAGCTGGCTTTAAGGGACTGTATAATAGATTAAGTCTTAATGTACGCAAAGGTTCGATCCTTCCTCGATTGAAAGTAGAAGCTTTGCTTTACCCTGAAAGTAGAAGCTTTTCTTTACCCTTTACCCTTTGCTTTACCCTGTCCGAAATATTTTCGTTCATAAGTGGTGTGTTTCTCAGCAGAATTAACTGAAATTTGATATTTGAGGTAAGCAAAGTATTCTAAATCGAATGAAAACGTAAAAAATAGGGGTTCGTATTGAAATTTTCAAAGATAGAGTTAAATTTATTTAGTAAACAGTCCCCTAAGAAACAAAAATGTCTACCAGACACATAGAAAATCATAAATAAAACATTTGGGGGGCAAACAGCAAAATTCTACTATAATTAGAACCGAAGATATAGCCATCGTTGGGATATATATATATATATTTTGCGTACGTCACTACTAAATACGTCATAAGGTCTTTGGACAAGGGTTAATTATTTCACAAACAATTTTGCACTTGAAATTGTGTATTCTTAACTAGATTTCCCCATTAAGTATGCTGTCTTTATTTTAAATAAGTTTTTTGTTAATTGACTCTCCAAAAATGACTGTATTTACAAATAATTGGCTGTTACATAAACGAATAAAAATAAAAACTTTATTCCCAATGTTTTATAGGATATCAAACAGTTGAGACAATTTGAACGCAAGTGTATTTATAGTCAGCAAACCTCTGAAAATGGTATTGAGAAAATCGTCTAGTCATTTATTTTCATTTAATAAAGATACAATAATAGGTTTAGTTTGTTTTTATGGTAAAAGTTAGAAATTGTTTAGATAGTTTTTATAGTAAAAGTTATCTACTTTATTGGATAAACTTTGTCTTACTATTAAGTAATATCTCGTTCGTCTGAACAATAAAAGATATATTATAAGTTAGATTTTCCTCAATTGTATCTATTTGTATTAGTGTTTTGTTCAGTATTATTTTAAAATATGTTAAGAAACTAGGTAAAAACTATTTTGATGAATGAAAATGCATAAAAGTAATTATTGTACGTTGCATTAGTTCGGTGTATATGACTAAAATTTCTACAAAAGAAGATATTAAAACTAAATAACCATAATTTGGTATATAATTTATAGACAAGTGGATAAAGGCGACGAAATTATATAATAACTTTTTCACAGACTTTCAAAAATAATTACATTTCAAAGCTAACTTTCAAAAGTTGTTTTATAATTCATAATAGGGTAGTATTCAATTTCAACACTTACCTTTTACGGCATAATTTTATTTTAATTTAATTTTATTTACAAATAAATGTTACATTTTTGGGGGGCTATAGAAATTATGATAACAAACACTGTAAACTATTATTTTATCTGAGTACAAACACCAGTCAGTTTTCCTGAATCAAATTAATGTTATTCAAAATACATCAAATAACTATAGTTTAGTGTTTTCTAAAAGTTGTCTTTATATTTTATGTATGTGGCATTTTAAAAATATTAGTTATAAACTTTACTTAAAACGTGAAATGTAGAACAACGTAAGAAATAAAGGAACATGAGCTTACACACAGTGGAATTTCTGTTTATCTTCTTTTTTTAGTCTTACAACAGGTATCCATAAACTTTGTTGTACATAAACCGAATCAAACAAAATGTAACCAAAAATTTATTTTCTGGTTTTATTTAAAAGGCGAAAGCTTCAAACGATGTTATTTATGTTATTTTAAGAATGATTAATATTTGGTTATTCTTATTGAAAGTAATGCTTGGAACCTTCAGTAGAACAAAGAACAAAAATTAAAATTTAACATTTTAAGCAATATTCCTTAAATTGAATGTTAAATGTTAACGCGCATACAGCGCCATCTAATTTTAATAACATCAACTAATTCTGGTTGTACATTCTGATATTGGAAAGATAACCCAATATTTTCAATATCATTTATCTACAAAACAAACAAGGAAAAATTGCCAATTTAACGAAAACTTCTCCCTGTTGAGGAGAAGAATAAATATTTTCTTCAAAAATTTAAGCATTAATTTAACTACTATTGCTTTAAACATAGATTATTTTTTTTATAAATATTTTTGTTTTGTTTCCATTGGTACTGTTTGACAAGTTTTATGATTTAATACTTAGTATTGAGTTAAGAGAAAGGTTCATTTTTTAGTTTAAAATAATTTTTTACAAAAAAAAAAAAAATATCTTGTACGCAGTGTAAACATTTTAGAGTAAGTACCAACTATTATCACTATTTTTTTTATTGCTTGGTTCTATTTTTAAAATTTTCGACTTGAAGCAACTTGTACCTTGTAAATTATTCTATAAAGCAGTTTTAACTAAAAAATAATTGCTGTATTAGTTTCAAATTAACTATGTTGATTGAGTGTAATTAATAAGTTCCAAATGAACATGATGAAGCTAAACATCGTTATTAAAAATACTAACAAACTTTCGGAAAATTTAAATTGTAATAAATTATTTTAAAGTAATATAGATTTGATTTCTTGTACATATTTTTTTTTATTTGGCATTGATACAGCAACCCGTATATTACATAAGAAAATTTAAAATTCATAAGAAATATCTTCGGATTTATATATTGGTCCACGGAAAACAATCTCTCTCGATTTCCACTAAAAAAATTAGTTATAATACCTACTTAAATTGCTAATTAAAAAATATATATATAAATTCAATTTAGTACTAAATATTTATAGCAACAATATATCTCGACATAGAATTTATATTGAGAATAATAAATATATTACTAAATCAAAATTTTCAGGATGTTTCTAAATAATGATTGAATTCGAAACTGCAAGAAAATTTATCATTTAATTTTTTTTTAATTATTTTAAATTTAAAATATTTCAAATGTCTTTGCTTGAAACATAATTGTTGCGTAAAAGATTTTACTTGGATAGTTATTACTTATAATAATTATGAAATGCGTTTATGTGTGCAAAAGTATATGATAACAAAAGTAATTGTTAAGAAAGTGTACAGCCAATATAAAATTGTAGCACTTGCATTGCCAGTTTTCAGATATTCGAATGTTAATTACAAAATATGTTTAGAAAGAAATCGAAATATGTTATGGCTAACGATGAAACATTAATAGATTTGTTATGCTGCAAACAGCAATTTCTATTTTTTAATAAGCTCTACAAATAATCACTTAAAAATATTACATTTGCTCCAAGTGGGTACGAAATGCTACCCACTTAACCCGATCCAAATGCTAGGTCAACCAATTGGATTGGTTCAACAAGTCAAGAAATTTCATGATTTGCAACAGAGTTTTGATGAATTTTAACAATATTAATTTGGAGTATCAATAAAATCAAAGAGATATTGGCGCTAATTAAATATTTTGAAATGCAAAACAACATCAGGTTTAGCTTTTATGCTAGACTAGCATATGCAAAAGTTCTAACATCAGTCTGGTTGACCTGAATCCTACATTATTATAAAAAACACAAACGTCACAGACGTGTGTAATATGTCAAATGAAAGGTCTTTTCTAAATGAGTTTTGATAAGAATTCAACCGGAAGATACGACCTGAAGTACTGGATCAATATGGGAGACTGAAAGCGAATTGGCAATTCCTTAAGTCTAAAGAAAAGATATTAGATACATGTGTCATATATCAATTTGACTGTCTTTATGAAACTAGAAGAATCAAATAATAATAAACCAGTTTGGAGCAAACTAATCAACTAGGCGATATTTTTGTTCGTAAAAATTAAAACTTGGCCGAATTTGTGTTATATAACAATTTCAGTTTAATTCAGTTTAATTTTAGACAATTTCAGTTATTAAATATATAAAATTATATATGTTTGGTAAAGAGCCTTATATACTACAATAAAATGTTTGTAGAATCATTCTTTTAGCTGCAGCTAATGCCATTATTCAAATATATTATTTTTATATTAGTTTTCAATCGAATAAAAATATGGTTTACTAAATAAAGTAAAATTTCTATAAAAAAAATTATAAATTCACAATAGTGTGGTAAGGGGGGGGGGGGGGGAGGGTGAAACCCAACTTTTTTTTATGGAATTCTTCAGGTAGCTTGTAGCGATAAGAAAACATAATTTAAAATTTAGCTGTTTTCTGTAATAATATTGTCCAGTATTCCTTTATTAATAACATTTAATTTTAAATTTGGGAAAATGTCTTTAAAATGCGTTACAGTGTAAATAATATACAATTAATATATTTATATATTTTAATTATTTTAAAGATTTAGATGCGTTTGCTCATGTGTTTTTTTCATTTAAAGGTATTTTTTTGTTAAGTAAATTTTTTTGGTTGTATTTATTGTTTAATGTTCAATCGTATCTTATGTTACAAAAAAAAAAAAAAAAAAAAAAAAAAAATGATTTTTATATATCTCGTATTTTTAATCTTTTATTTTCAAACTGGATTAATTTGTACTAATTTCAAAAATTTAAATTTATATTCTTAACATATTAGTTATTCATACTCGTAATTAGTTAAGCATTTTATACTTAACAAACATTTCTCTCAATTTTATAAAATTTATACAGTATAAATTCTCTACATTTGAAAAGAGTTCTCGTAGAAATCAAATCATGAAGGCAATTTTAATTGATATTTATTTCATACAATAAAAAACTCTAAAATTGTACACTTAACTAAGTTATAAATACTCAAGATTTTTCACAATTTTACTCTCTACCGATATCCTCTTATAAATAACAATAAAAAAAGACTGTTTCTCCCAGAAAAAAAAATTCAGCTGACAAAACTTTCTCAAAAAACTATCTCCCCTTTTTCACTTAAAAAAAAAAAAAAAATGGCTACAAAAAATTAATCAAACCCCCAATTTCCCCCAGGGAAGTGCACTAAGTCGGTTATGACGTCATACAAGTGACAGATACAAATGATGGATAGCATAAGTGCCTTGGTCTTTTCCTCTGACTTTACGCGGGCGTTCGTTTAGCATCCTATTATTAGCGATATATAAAAAAAAGGACAAGAGTTTTCTCGGAGGGTGATAACATGGCTTTAAAATATTTAAGGGCTTCACTTGCCAAAAAGGTAATTTAAGAGGTGGTTACTTAAGATTAGAAAGGACGGATTCGGATTAAAAAATATGATATTCGACTTTTAAAAATTGTTTTCTTCAGCGGAATTTTGTAAAGTGTATAAAAGTACAGGAGTCATTTAATTGTAAACATGAAATGCTTCTGGTACATTAAAGCTCGAAAAATGTTTATTTATAAATAAATGTAGGCATTCACTTAATAATGTTTCCCTTCAAAAGCCCATTGTGGATTTATTTCGTTACTGTGTTTGCCTTTTGCATAAGGTTCAATGTTAATGTTACTCTGTACACCAAACACGAAGTGTTTGCTCTTATGACGTTACTAAAGGCATTAAGCAAGCAGCAGGGTTTCATTCCTTCTTTTCGTTTCAAAGGATATGTATGGGTTGTAGCTTTTGCTTTTGCACGAGGTTGGATGGTATTTTTACTTTGCGTGTAAAAGGAAAAATGTTTGTTACTACCTACATCATGTTTGAAAAAATTAGTGATACCTAAGAAATACGCAAACTCCAAATGCTTATTTTCTAAAAAGTATGGATTTGCTTAGTTACTGAATGTACCTTATGTTTGAAGTTCTATTTGCTATTGTTACTCTGAGCACTTATGTATCTAAATCTGATACTGTTCCTTTACCGCTTACTGCAAGAATAGAAAATAAATTATACGTATATGAGCAAACTCTTCATGCTTATTTATCACAGGATATGTACGAGTTTATATTGTTGTTAAGTGTGCCTTATGCTTGATGTATTTGCTATTGTTGCTCTGTGCAAAAATTGCTCTATATTTAAAACTGTACTATTACTACTTAGAGCATTTCTAGAAAATAAGCGATTCGTGTGTAAGCAAACTCTCATCACTTATTTGCCCTCTCCAAAGACTCAGTATTGGTTTATTTCACTACTGGGTGTACGGTATTCTTGATGCTACTTGAAAATATGGAACTAGTAGTAAAAGATATTTGTATGATGTATGAAAACTACTCATTGCCATAAAATGTCATTAAAATTTACTATATAGTTATTGAATGATAAATTTAAAATCAATGAAATTCGAGAACATTAATTTAAATTTAATTTAAATTTTAATTTAATTTTAATTTAATTTAATTTTAATTTAATTTTAATTTAATTTTAATTTAATTTTAATTTAATTTTAATTTAATTTTAATTTAATTTTAATTTAATTTTAATTTAATTTTAATTTAATTTTAATTTAATTTTAATTTAATTTTAATTTAATTTTAATTTAATTTTAATTTAATTTTAATTTAATTTTAATTTAATTTTAATTTAATTTTAATTTAATTTTAATTTAATTTTAATTTTAATTTTAATTTAATTTAATTTAATTTTAATTTAATTTAATTTAATTTAATTTTAATTTAATTTTAATTTAATTTTAATTTAATTTTAATTTAATTTAATTTTAATTTTAATTGAATTTTAATTGAATTTTAATTTAATTTTAATTTAATTTTAATTTAATTTTAATTTTAATTTAATTTAATTTAATTTTAATTTAATTTAATTTAATTTAATTTAATTTTAATTTAATTTTAATTTAATTTTAATTTAATTTTAATTTAATTTAATTTTAATTTTAATTTAATTTTAATTTAATTTTAATTTAATTTTAATTTAATTTTAATTTAATTTTAATTTAATTTTAATTTAATTTTAATTTAATTTTAATTTTGATTTTAATTTTAATTTAATTTAATTTAATTTTAATTTAATTTAATTTAATTTAATTTTAATTTAATTTAATTTTAATTTAATTTAATTTTAATTTTAATTTAATTTTAATTAAATTTAAATTTAAATTTAATTTTAATTTAATTTTAATTTAATTTTAATTTAATTTTAATTTAATTTTAATTTAATTTTAATTTAATTTTAATTTAATTTTAATTTAATTTTAATTTAATTTTAATTTAATTTTAATTTAATTTTAATTTAATTTTAATTTAATTTTAATTTAATTTTAATTTAATTTTAATTTAATTTTAATTTAATTTTAATTTAATTTTAATTTAATTTTAATTTAATTTTAATTTAATTTTAATTTAATTTTCAAATACTAACATATAAAAGTATTACATTAAAATAAACTGTCATAAAACAAAATTTGCAATTTGTAAGATTAAATATACAATATTAAGAGATAGGTAAAAAACTCGCATAAATGTGGTTAACTTTTTTCCAATTCCCATATTCCAACAATAAAACTCGCACTACATGAAGATCGATTTTTGTATCTTATGAATAATAAAAGGACCTATAAAATCGAGTTTATTTCACCATGCTTGCAGAGACACACGGTAATATTTTTCTACCCAGTTTGCAAAAGCACCGTCATCAAAATATTTATTTTTTGGTTTCGTGTAGAGTGCGAAAGTATTGGAAACATAAACGTGGAATTGCATTTCGTTTTATGATCACGAACTGTGTAGACAGGCGATATTATATTTCGCAATCCAAAATATAAGAATTTGATGCATTATTCAAGAGGTTTAGGGGTTTTGTATCTGCATATCTTGTTATTTCTGCATACATATGGTTCGGAAAAACTTTGTTTACACTTCCCCTTTTTAATGATGGTGAAAAGAAGGGCAGTTCAAAAAATAATATATTGGTACTTTAAAGTATAATATCTGAATATTAGTTCTTCTGGTCGTCTGTTATTTGTAACTATTATAATTATGGATTAATTTCTAATTTTAAACAAACTGACTTGTCTTTTAATCTGAGAAAAACTTTTGGTTGGTAAAAAAATGTGTTTCTAACATGACATAATAGTTGGGTTTGATTTCATCTGTTATTGAGATGCATTTTATGAATTTTAAAGTAAAAAGCACATTAGCTATTGTGACTTACATCTCTTTGATTATCGGGTTTCCTGGTGGATACTTAATAGGATTTTACTATTCAAGACTGGAGTTGTTCTTCTTTGAGAGGTCTCCTGCAAGGCTTTGCTCGATATTTTTAACGATCTTTTGACACAGTGTAGTCTCTTTATAACTCTGAAAATCACTAACTCAACAATGAAAGTTACCTAAATATTAATTTAGCATTATACACTTGAAAATTTGAAATATAGAAAATCATAGATTTAAATTACAAATAGATTGATTTAAGATTTTAGTTGCAAATGCAAACAATTTTGAATTTTTGGATAAAATCTACTCACTAACTTTGAAAAAAATGAACACTAAATCTAAAATAGCTAATTATTTAGAAGACCTTGGCCCACCAAGGGCTGTCAAGTCAATAGAGAAGAAAAATAATTATTTAGATATCAAAATAGAAATCTACGAGTGTAATACTTTCCCTGGAAGTCCAACGATAAGAGATTGAATTTTAAATTTGAAGTAATTTCACTTACAAACTATATAATAGAAATTTAAATAAAAAGATCTTTCAAAATGTTTTTTTTTTTAATCAATTTAAAAGTATTGAAAATTGAAAAATTTGAAGGACTTTAATGAAGCTTTCCATATACTTAAAATCAATTTGATCAAAAACGCTTATAATTAAACTTATTTCAACATAAAAAAAAAAAAATACTACTTAAGAATTATATTAAAGGACGTAAGATGGCTCTGTAGTTAAACGCATATAATACATAAAAATGCAAAAAGTTGATTCGAGTATTTCATTTGTGCCATAATGTAGTTGAGTTACTGATTTTCGAATTGTAAAAAAAAAACCTAGTTAATAATTACTGTAAAGGACGTGAGACCTGGAGTTAAGCATATATAATATAAAAAAATGCAAGAAGTTGATTCGAGTGTTCCATTTGAACCATAATGTAGTTGAGTTAGTGATTTTCGAATTTAAAAAAATATTTAGCTAAAAATTATTATAAAGGACGTGATATGGCGTTTGGAGTTAAGCATATATAATATATAAAAGTGCAAGAAGTTGATTCGAGTGTTTCATTCGAGCCATTATGTAGATGAGTTAGTGAAAAAAATAAGTTAATAATTATTGTAAAGGACTTGAGACGGCGTCTGGAGTTAAGCATATATAAATACTATCACTAAGAAATTTTAACATGTGCAATATTTTAGCTATCTGTGAGGCCTCGCGTTGCGAAAATCCGCCATTAGTGTATAGGTACCAGTTTTTGGCGCTACGCTCGCTGGAAGGTTCATCGCTATGCAAAATGGAGCTCGCTTCGTTAGATGAAAAATTCATTGACGCATAAGTACAGTCTTACTTCACTCGTGGAAAGGTTCATTACCATGCAAGAATAAGCTTGCTTCACTCACTAAAATCTTATTACTACGTAAAGCCTTAATATTAGAAGCATCTCCCCTGTCGAGACACAAAAATAAAAAAAAATCCCTGTTATACAATAATACTACACCCCTTTAAGATTATTTTAACACGCGTTCGTTGAAAGCAAAATTAGAAGGCCAAAACTATTTATGTTGAAACTTTCAGAGCTGTAGGCCTATTAGAAGTCAAGTTTTGTGAAAAAAATAATTAAAAAAATTAATAAAAAAACAAGTTAAAAATTGTAACATTCTTTTTGTCAATAGTTTAATTAGAATGTCAAAACTACTTGTGTTGAAAATTTCAGAACTGTAGCCCAAGTAGAAATCGTTTTGTAAAATATTTGTATATTAATTAAAAAAATTAGTTTAAAAAGAACTAAATAAAAATTTAAAATTATGTTTTTCAAAGTCCAATTAGAAGGCCAAAACTACTTATGTTGAAAATTTCAAAGTTGTAGCCCTATTAGAAATCGTTCTGTAAAACATTTATTAATTAATTAAAAATATTAAATAAAAAAGAACTAAAAAAAAAAATTTAAATTCTGTTTTTCAAAAGTCCAATTAAGATGCCACAACTACTTATGTTGAAAATTTCAGAGCTGTTGCCCTATTAGATAGTGGTTTGTTAAATGTATATTTATTAATTAATTAAAAAAATAATTAAAAAAGAACTAATTAAAATTTAAAATTTTGTTTTTCAAAAGACCAATTAAAAGGCCAAAACTACTTATGTTGAAAGTTTCAGAGCTGTAACCGTATTAGAAGTCGTTTTGTAAAAAAATTGGTAATTAATTAAGAAAACTAATTAAAAAATAACTAATTGAAGTGTTAACATTCTGTTTTTCAAAAGTCCACTAAACTACTTATGTTGAAAATTTCAGAGCTGTATCTCTATTTGAAGTTCCTTTGTAAAAAAGAGTAATAATTAAAAAATAGCTAATTAAAATTTTAACATTCTATTTGACAAATATACAATTAGAAGGTCAAAACTTATTGTTTTAAAAATTTCAGAGCTCTACTCCAATTTTAAATAGGTTTCTATAGATCCACATATCCACAGACAGACACGCAGCTTGTTTCATTATTATAGATGAAAATGCAAGAAGTTGATTCGAGTGTTTCGTTTGATCTATAATGTAGTTAAGTTTGGTGAGGGATTTTCGTATTGTTGTGTTTCTAAAATTTAGTTGTATTTGTGCATTCCAAGTTTTTTTTTATTTGTATTTTTGACTTTCAACTATGAATTACAAGAGAATTTCGAACCAGTGTCATTCTTTATGCTTTACACTGACAGGAAAATTCTCACTTATTTTTATCATAGCGCAGTGGCTATCCCTTGGAAAAGTTATTGTTCTGTCATTTTTTAATTTAAATCCACGTTTTTCTATTTTTGAAATTTTCAAATGCATATTTTATATTACCTTGAATATATTCGTTCTGCTTTAGCACCAATTGTCTGCAAGGTTTTTCAAAACCAGTTTTTAAACTAATTTTTGTCATTCATTTTGCAGGTTATTTGAAACATTATGTATTGTTACTAACTTTAACTGGGACATGATGATTTGTAGAATTTTGATGTATGCTAATAAATATTTTTTAAAAATGTGGTTTGTGCTGGTAAAATGAACAACACATTTCGCTGTTTTTACAATAATATTTTTATTGCTGTAATTAATTTAGAAGCATTGCAAAAAGTACAATTTTGAACGTTAGTTTATTACTGGAGTTCATAGTTAAAAGATAGTATTATTTTAAAATGTCAAGTAAAAAGAGTGTTTTACTAAATTAACTAAATTTACTAAATTATTATTTAATTGGAAACATTACTTCATATTGAGAGATTTGGAAATCACTAATAATATTTAACTTAAGATTATACTAATTTATTATTATTTTTCTTAAGCATCCATGGTATATTGATAAATTCTAAAATGCATTTCCAACTTTCTAAACCATTAAAAATTAAAACTATTTAATTAGACTTTACTGGATAGAAATATGGATATTTTAAAACATATTTTTATGCATTAACATATAATTTTCCATTTATTATTCCAGTCTTTTTTTTTTATTTTTTTTTTATTTTGTGCAGCACAGTTTAATAAAAAATGTGATGAGAAGTTTCAAAGGAATAACTACATTTCATATAAATTTTGTAATTTATGGTATTTTTACATTTGCCTTTAGTTGCTTTCAACTTAACTCACTTTATATTCAAAACTATATCTATCTTCTTATTTCATAATGATTTTATTTATTCAATCAGAAATCAACTTTAATAAAATATCATCATTATAACGATTTTATTGTTTATGGTTTTTTTTGCATGTATCATGTTTTTTTTGGTATATTAAAAAATCTTCAATTGATACAATTCTCAAACTAACAGTTCAAACTTGATAATTTACATTAACATAACTTATCTTTTCCCTGCCTCATAGATCGATTGTAATATTTTCTAATAGTCAGCCGAAACATTGCTTAAATTGAACATTTTATTAGAAATTACATAAGTATATCATTTAATTTTAACACATTTTATTTCAATTGAAGGAATAAGGCATTGAAAGATCAGAGTCCGTTTTCTTTTTTTTTTTTTTTTTTTTAGCTTTCCGTAAAAGCTAATTCAAAGTTTCAAGAACCAGGGCTTGTATCAGGGTTGAGTTAATAGGTTGCTCAAAATTTCACGTAACATGATATTTATTTGCCAGAAGACTCCGCATTTTAAAATTATCCTCTAAACCTTGCAGATGGCGGGAAAAACTCGATTCCGAAAAAAATGGATTATGATCGTTCTTTGCCGTGGCCCTTCAATTTAAATGTTTAAAATAACATTGCGTTGTTGAGAGATTTTTGTTTCTTATTCAATAGGTGGTGCTATTGAAATAATAGAAAAATTACGAAGATAAGTTTTACATGTTAAATAATATTCATACTATATGTACTCCCTTTGAATTTCATTGATCATCTTCTATATTTGTAGTTATATATGATGCAAATTTTCCTAACTCTTGCAGATATATTTTAATACGCATTGTCATCGTTAAAATCCTGCATTCTGTCTATTAGACAAAAAAATACAAACGATCTTTTTTAACAACCTAACTATCAGTTTTAAATCCAGAAGCGATATTGAGCGATTCATTAATGTAAACTATTAATGTCCCGAAACCTCACCAAAGAATTTCATTTCCCCAAATGAGTCTAATTTGTCATAATTGCCACTTGCAAATTCCAGGTCCACCGCCTAAAATGTTTTTTTTTATTGTTTCTCTACGATAAGTTCAATTGAAGCTTGAATTTTTAGGGTAGAGGAAAAAAAAATGCCAAAAATTAGCGTAGAAAGTTGGAAGGACATAAAAAAAATTAGAGCGTTCATTACATATTTTTCTGGACCTTTTCGAATTTTTTCATCTCATCCACTGACTCCTTTTCTCTTTGTTCTTTAATTTCCTAAGTTCCAGAGCCATTAATCTTTCTTGTCATTTACAGGCCATCTGATAAGTGGAGCTATATCCTTGGTACAAAGTGGTCTAAGTTTTTCTGGATGGAATGAGCATCTGATGTGGAACGTTATCTGGATAACTACTTAGGGAGAAAAAGGACCTACGTCCAAAATGGCGATTCTGAGTTAAGGTCATTAATTTTTTTTGCAATATCATATGAGTTATTGTACAAAAGTTGCTTTCTGTTAATTAGGTTTAACTATTTAAAATTGGTTCTTATTATTGAAAAATCACCGCTTTAATAAGTTTAATATAAATAATAATGCTGTATTTCTCTGAATTAACATCATGCTTGTTTATAAATTCAGACATCATTACAAATGAATTATATGAATTATCATTTTCCCCAAAAAGTTCACCAAAAAATTAATAAACCGTCATGTTTTAAAAATAAACCAAAATATCTAAACTGCCAAGTAATAACGGTACTTTCTAAAAAGTATTTCTGATCAGCATACGCTATTATTGATAGGTTGTATATTTTCTTTCAAATGAAGATTTTTTTTTTTTTTTACTTAAATATTTATTGATTTGATTTTTTTGATTTTTTATTTAAAGATGTAGATGTTTTTTTACTTAAAAAAAAAAAAAACTACGTAATAAGTGTTGTGATAAACCAGAATTTAATGACTAATAAGAGCGTTAAACAAGTCATTTAGAAAAATATTTTTTTAATAAAAGAATTCAATTAAATAACATTACTTGTAATGTAATAGTGTATTACGATTTTCTGAAAATTCTCTATTCTTTGAATGCGAAAGATACAGCCTTGTAATTAAAATATATTGTATGTAACGTATGATTTATTCGAATTTTTTTTTTTTTTTTATAAAAGTTAAAAATTTACATTATTATAAAATCGATAGTTAATTTTGTAACTTTTAAATGTATATAATGCAAGATTTTAAAGCAATTGTAAAGTAGATTTTTAATCTTTCTTACACAGCTAATTTCCTTTTTTTTTTCTCTTTTTTTTTCTATATATTCCCATCTCCAAACAATCGAACATTTCTTTAACGACTACATTAACTTAATACAACTTTTGCTAAATCTTTCACAATCAAAATATAATTTAAACTAATTAAATTCATCATTTATATTTCATTCAGAACTGACTCATACTCCTTCTCCACTGAAAGTAAAATTCAAAACACATTTTTACCCCTTTTAGTTCTTTTTCTAACAATTGTCCATTTTAACTGCCTCGAATTTCTTCCCAGTGCCAGCCCTCATCAGCCAATCACAGCTAAGGACAACGGCTGCACATTTTCGATAAGGAGCATTCAGTACAGTATATTAAGATATTCATTTTTTTAAACTTTCTCTTCTGAATTTTACTCTCAAAGTCTTTTTTTTTTATCATTATTATACTCTTTTGTTTGCCAAAGCCTCAACAGTTGCTTTTGATATTCACATTTTTTTTTAAAAAAGGATGAAAACTTTTTATCTACTTTACGCAAAGTTGGCTGCTGTGAAAGAAGGCTTTTTGAAAAGTTGTAAAATCAAATTAACTTTGTCTTTGCGGGGGTTTCGGGTTTTGACTCTTACTGCTATTTTATGTGTATTGTCATTTTTGTATTTCGTAGGGTGATTTATGGAGAGAGAAATATTTTATTCTAGAGTTAATAAATGTAAAAGTGCCTAAGAAGAAATTGGAGATTTGGTTTAAGAGAATATTAGCTCTTTCTATTTTTAACAGCCAAGTGCATATAGATGAGGCGTTTGTGTTTAATACCAATTTAAAGGATGGGGATAATACAAGTTTTTAAAATAATAATGATTCAAGATGATTTTGATTTCTATACGAATATACTTGCCTTAAAGCTTTGTATTTAATTAATGAATCCTTTGATGCGAAAGTATTCAAAAAACGCTTTTAGTTGAAATCGCAGGATTGTACAATATGCAAGAAAATCCATACACAGGCTATATTTTGTATTATGTAGGATGAAATAAAAAAATAAAAAAAAGTACCGTTATAATTCGTGAAAGATTTTAAGTATTTCTACATAGTTTTTCGTGTCGTCAGTGTTCATTTGCATAATGAGACTAATCCAAATTTTTGAAAAGTAAAATGACAACCTCATAATATAATGCTATATTTATAATTAGCATAAAAAAACGTCGAAATGCCAAATTTCAATAAGTGGTTGGTAATTTAAATGAGGGGGGAAAAAATGACAAATTTATGTTAAGTTTTTTTTTTTTTTTTTTTTTTTTTTCAATTTGTTAACGAATTAATATGTTTTAGTAATTCTCATTTCAAATGATAATTTGTTTAAAGACCACAAACATAAATTACTTGTAACTTTTACATCAAATAATTTTTAATAAATATTAATTAATAAAACAATCTTTTAAATTTGTGATATAGAAACATTTTTTTGCTTGTTTTTGTCATAGTCGAAAATCCTCTTATTTTTTACTTTTCCAATTTGACGTTTGATTTTCAATATTTTAGCAAAACATATAAATAACCTATTTTTACAGAACATATATTATTATATTTTAAATTAGTTAAAGTTTAATAAAAGTAAAAAAAAAAATATCTATGTAACACATTTTTATTATTATTTTTTTTATCTTTTCAAAGTATTAGAACATAGATGGTAAACTTTTTACATTTTTCACTAGTAGATTCAGATAGTCACAAACAAACATTTTACAACCCAGAAGTTCTGAGAGGTGTGAATCAAATTTATCTTTTTAATTCTATGCTTCTCAAAATGAAAATGTCAGCACAAGCCTCAAGCATATGAAACGATTCCAGTTCATTTTCCTGCATCGGTGCTTTGTAATTTCTGCTTTCAAAAATATGTAGATGCAACGAGAGTTGTGTGTTTGTAAGTAAGAGTTCTCAGTTTCATATTAGACAATTATTTAGTAGATTAAAATGTTATGTGTCATTTCATTAAAAATATACATGCAGTTTTAAAAATGAGTTTTTATTAATTAAATAAAAAAATTTAATCAGTTTTCCATAGCTTAAAAAAACATTTTAGTTATAAGCATGTCATAATTTGTAGGAAGTACTTCATTCATGTCAGATAAAACCATAATTTAACAATTTTGTATTTATCAATTTTACTATCAACACTAATATGCGTTAGATTTCTGTAATTTTTCTTTTTGACCTTAATTGGAATGCATATACAGGTGACCTATCTTCAATTTTGTTAACTAATTATATGACATTACTACTACCTACCAATATGACATAATATATTAACTTTCTATTAACACCTTGTTAAACATGGCAAAATAAATCTTAGTCGTTTAAAAGTGTTTTAGACAAATATCTGTAACGTCCTGAAGCGATAACTCGCCGCCTTCTTTCTTCGCTTTAATGCTGTGACCACAAAATTCCACATTTCAAGATTGAGATTTTCCTTCAACTCACCAGTAGAGTGTGTTTCATTATAATGAACTCAAGTTTGAAATTTAGTATGACCAAAGTATTCTAGATAGAAATTAAAGGTAAATAATAAAGGTTCGTATTTAAATTTTAAAAATTAAAGTTCGAAACACTTAACCTCCCCCCCCCTCCCCCCCCCCAGGAAAAAAATTTAACTAGGCATATTAGAACTTGTAAAAAAATTATTTTAGTGCAAACCACAATATTCTAGGACTTTTAAAATCGAATACATCGCTTTCGGATTCTTTTTGTGCGTTATGCACTTGTAAAATTAAAACTTTTCCGATTTTAAATCTTGAATTGTTGTAATGTAACGAAAACTACAGGTGGAGATAAACTCAAAAGATATCAATTTATTTATATATAAAATTAATAAACAATACTCAAAATGGTACCATTAAAAGTAATCCATTTCGTAATATATCTAAGGAGAGGGACACATTAGCATTATCCTTAAATGTATTCCAAGAGGAATTGTTAAGGATTACAATGACTTATTAAGAATAATTGTTTATATAAAATTTAAATAATAATTATATTTTTACCTTTTGAACAATGTGTAATTAAAAATATATATATACACCATTCAATTTGTGATGTAAAAATGATCTGCCATGAGAAGCTGTTATGTTCTGCCATTTTTAATTTAACCATGATTCTTTTAAAATTAAAGATATGAATGCACTAGTATACTAAAATGTTATTTGGATTGCTTACTGAATATATGGAACTTTTAAAAATATCATCCGATAACTTTACTTATAAGTTTTGATTGATAATAGTAAAAGTTTCATAATACAAAATAATTACTTTAATGTATAAAATTTAAAGACTCCTATATGATTAGCCTTATTGTTAATCACCAGGTTAACCTTCATATCATATATATCTAACAGTGGTTGGCCAACCCAAATATTTATTTTAGTTTAGTCATAGTATTTCTGACACAATCTTTACAAACATTCAACTCCCCCCCCCCCCTACAGAAACTACTCCAAAACTGTAAATTTTCATCCTTTATTCCTAAACTTATTCCAGGTTTAACTTAGATAAATAGTTTTATCAATGAGTATACAATCTATACAAAACTTTACTGGATCGAAAGAATTTATAACACTCCTGTAACTTTCTATTAAATTATCCCCTAAGCGAATTCAACTTAACTGCTCTAACATTTAAAACTTACTCCTTTTCCTTAATTCCTTAGTTCTGTTTAACAGTATATTATCAACACAAAACTTTACTGGACATAAATGTATTTCTAAAACATCTATGAAATTCAATGCGATTACCAAGTCGAATAATTCCCCTCAAATCCCCTAACATCCACAAACTTATTCCAGATTTACCTTAATTCAGAAGTTTTATCTACACGAAACTTCTCTGGACATAGGAGGATTTATTAAACACCTATGAAATTCAATGGAATTACTGCCCCAACAAATTCCCCTACCATCCACAAAACTTATCCCAGATTCACTCTAATTTGCGTCAGTTATCTAACAGCGTCCCATCCCAGCAATTGACGTGAATTCCCGGGACGTCTCTTCCCAATCAGATCTGGCCAAGGGCAAGAATTATACTATCCCTAATTCCGAGCCATCACAAAACTTGTGCACAATGGCTCCAGGGCGTATCCATCAAAAGGAAGGGGCTTTTAAACCACCCAATCCTACAAATCGGAGAAGAAAGGAATAATATAACAAAAGGGGCAGAAAGGGACGAACTCGGACTGAAGGCCCGCCCGGAGAACTTCCTCTGACAGTCAGTATGATTGATGAGGGAATTATAGCCAGAGATCTTATCATCATCGGAATATCTCGTGTTAGCTAATGGGTGGAAGTCCTCCTATATTTACGCACCATGCTCATTCGCAGCTCATTTCTGAAAAGAGCCCAGTTTAGCTACAGTTGAAGTTGGTCCAAGCAGGAAGGGATCATGGGGTGAGATAATTGCGATATATCGCATGCGCGAACTTCGGGGAATGTTTAGGGGGGTGGATGAAAATTTAATGAATGCAGTGTGGGTTGTTCGTCCTCGTCTTGTACATTGTTATTAGATTGTTCTTTTGGGATTTGTGTCTTTGGCCTGGTACTGTATTTAGTTTCTGGACCGAAGCATTTTGAGATGTTTTAGCTCGCCATGGACTTTTGCCATTTTCTAGTCAGACTGAGTCACTAATGGCAGAATAATCGTTTTATTTTTCTCGTTTTGTTTTGAAGCTTCATGTGGTCACGAGAAAGGGTACCAAGATAATAACAGGAAATGTAGTAAAAGAGTTGCGTCTATGTACATTTCTATTGCAAAGCAAGCTTGAATTACATCTCTGAGTGGCTTAGTCTTTTTGATTTGTGCACTGTTTCTGAATTATTCTTTTGGGATGTATGCTTCTGGCTTGTTACTACGTAAGGTTTCTTTAACAAAATGGCCAAAATTATTCAAAAATCGACTTTGAATGAGTGGAACTAAAGTGATTGCTAAATATGTCATAACTTGCCAAATAATGAGCATTCCTTTTTATGTGGTAATCCACTGCTCTTTAATTTTTAATGAAGAAAAGTGCTGACGATATTTATTCTTTGGTGAAAGATAATTCCATCTTTTAAAAGTGAGCCAAGTTGGCGATAAATATTACGTCACTGATGACATAAATATTTATTGCCAATTTGGCTGACTTTTAAAACCTGAAATATCTTGGCGCAGATAAAGTCAAATCCTCTGCAACCTTCTTAATTGAAAATTAAAGAGTGGTGGTTTGCTAGACAAAAAAATGATGTTAACTTTTTGTCAAATTATGACATATTTGCCAATCAGGTATAGATAAACTCATTCAAAGTCGATTTTTGAATAGTTTAGAACATTTTTGCCGCGGCAGACCAGTGAATTTATGATCAACTAACATTTCTTCACATTCTATAAGAAAATCTGAATGAGGTTCGATGAGGTACCTAAACTTGTTGTAACCTCACAGTCTAATAGTGTAGTATCGAGTCTGAAATAACATTTATAGTCATTGTGAATAAATTAGTTTAAAAAGTTAATTTATTTTGTAACAATAGTTTCAAATGCATTTATCAACCTCTGCCTTATAACCTTTCTTATTCAAAGTAGTGGTGTTCGATTTATTTTAATGTAATATTCCTTCTTAAGTCTACCACCCATTATAGCTTATGCGTATTATAATAAGATCTCACTTTAAGCAACAGTATGATAGTGTAAACAGGAAGAAATTACGTGGTGAGATAATTGCGATAAATAGCATGCGCAAACTTCAGCGAATGCTTGGAGTGTGAAAGGGGTAAAGGGTAGATGAAAACTTAATGAGAACGGCGTTGGGTAGTCTTGTGAGCAGTTAGTTCATGCATTGTGCACTATTATTAGATTGATATTTTGGAAGTTATGTGTCTTATTTCGAAGTTGAAGCTTTAAGCAAAGAATTTTGAGAAGCATTAGTTCAAATGCATTGTAGTTTAAACTTTCTAAGTCTCTAGTTATAAGAAAGAAATAATTATAATTTTCCTGTAGTTGAGGGAGATAATGTAGAAAGGTATATGTAGATGTAAAAACACATGTGCAGTTCCTGTGATAATACACATTGGCATATTAATTAGGCCCTGATAAATTTTTATTAAAATATTGAGATGCATATAAAGAATTTCATGGCGTGATCTTTGTATTAATGCGTGATAATTGTATTTTATATGGTGCTGTAAATGTTTTTTAAATGGTGATCATTTCCATTTTACATGATATGCCTACCTCTTGAAGCATAACATATCAAACATAATTTGATAATCAATAAATATAAAGAATGTGGAGCAAACAATTTTAAATATACTTATTATTAAAGTGTTATTTTGAAGTTTATATTTTTACGCACGCCAAGTCATATGTAATTTCGCTAATTTATCTTTATCGAGAAAAAGTTTCAATTTCGCACGTTTTTAATTGTTTAATAATTGATTTTTACTACTATAAAAATAATTCTCGAGTACTTGTTAACTTTTAAATTATACCATTGAAAAATGATTATTTGTTTGAAAAATTCTGGCATTTATGTTTTAGATTGTATGTCAGTTTAACATAAGTGCAATTTTAACAATTGCATTATAAAATAGGATTCAGAAAACTTTATTCCAAAATAGGTTCAGCCCTCAACAATCAAAGAAAGTTTGTTATAGTTTCAGAAAACTTAGAAATTAAGTAGTAACCACTCATGTAACTATTAAACTTAAAAGTAATCAAAATCCGATAAATTCCGACGCTTCTCTCTTCACCTGATAATTAAATCACGAGCCAAAAAGGACCGAAGATACCAAAACTTCAGTTTTCGAATTAGAAGCATGAGAAGTTCGTGGAGCCCATTGTTTTCAGAAAACCACTCCATCAAAGATTCTCACAGTAACTTCTTGATTATGCAGATTTTTCCAATATCCACAGAGAGTTACACGAACAATTCGGGAAACATGGTAACTATTGATGATAAGCAAAACCTCCCATATCTCTCCCTAATTAATTTCCAGCGTGCACAACGACCGTGAAGTGATAAATACCAAATACTTTAAGTCGACTTAAGCCTCTGCAACATTTTGCACAAATCGATAGTGGTAAGACCAAGAAACACGTTTCAACGATAATTACTTCAAAAGATTCATAATTACAAAGCCCAACAATTGCACTCATGTCCTTCTATCCCAACAGAAAAGTTTCTTCTTGCTTGAGTTAACTTATTAAAAATCGAAAACTGAGTATCACCCCATCCTTGTGTTCTCTTAATTCCTTATTATATATATTGTTATTGTTTTTTTGTTTTTTGAAAATTTTGGCAGCGGAAGGTTCGTTCGGTTTTAATGGCATCCAGATCCATCATAGGAAGTTTTCGATCAAAAGTTTTATTATAACATTTTATTCCCCTTTAATTAGTGTTGGAGGAAAGATTAGCGGAAGGAGAGAGGCGGACTTTTCGCCGGAAAAGTTCGTTTCGGGGGGAGATAAGACTTAAAATGAGGCTAACGAAGCAAGGAGTTGCGTCGGAATGAAACTGCGGGTAAAAGAGGGGGTTGCAATTGGCGAAAAATTATCTTGCCAATATCGCCAAGAAAGAACAGATTTTAGAGGTGTATCATAATTGCATTTTACAGGAAAGTACTAATATTTTATGTTTTTAAAATTTCAAATCAACATTACATTTCTTTTTACAATAATTTATTTTTAATTAAATTATTTCTGAGATGTTTATCAATTATAATCAAAATGTTTTAAAGGGAATAAAATATTTTTCAATTGAAATATACCAGAACGTTTTATCAACCGTCACAAACCAACACACTGTTTTTTCTCCTCTGCTTCACAGAATTTTATTGTAAATTAATTACTTCAGAAAGTATTTTATCTAAGTTCTGAAGATTCATACATCTATAAAATATTATAACAACACTATAATAATTATTTTATTTAAAATATTTATTATTCTAGTTTAAACAAGCTTTCGGGTAGTCTAGGACAATTGCGATGTATGGTGAAAACTTAGTTTTGCTTTAGAATATAATAAATTCCTTGCTACTTGGACAGGTCATCTTAAAAGAGGTCACAGAAAAAAAAAGAGATTGTTTCAGATTGTTAAAGGCAATTCCGAATAATTGATTCTTTACTTATGTTCTGAAAATAGATTGGGCCCTCTTTTATGCTTGCAACACTTTATAAAACACATGTTAAGTAATTAAAAATACTCAACTGCTAATTCAATATAGCATATTTAAATGTCTTAAAATACGACTCAAAAGTGGCACTGGATTCAAACACTAATTTGGACTCTTAATTCTTAGGATATTTGTGATGTTTGATATTGGAAGCATTTTCAGACAGTTGAAACGTCTTTTTAACACTGGTAAAGATTTCAAATAGTTAGGTATGGAATTTGTTCCAGTGTTATATATATTATGATAATACTACTCTTGGTTGACCTTGTTTCTCCTTCCTAGGAAATTTGAACATGTATTACAAATATTCATCTTAAATTAGGACTACGTTTGACGTTTGAATCCAGTACTACTTTGCGTTTTATTTCAATACATTTCAGTTTGCAGTGAATATCGCGAACTCTTAAGATTTTAAAATTTCTTAGACTTTTTTTTTAAATATATATGTAAAATACCTATACGTAGAAAAAATTAGACTTGTTTGATAATTGGATAGATAGCGTAATGTTTAAATCTTTATTTTAAAGCATAATGAAAATAAATATAATTTTTTATTGTAAGTTATGCTATCGTGTATTTATTTAACCTCTCATTCTTCATACATTTACTATTCAATCCCATGCATGTTTCGAAATAAATTCATTTTGATACATATATGTAAGCTTTTTTCTCCGTATATACACACAGTATATGAGTCAACGGGATGTTTACAGTTTGTTTACAATCATTTACTAGAAGGAAACTAAAATTTTACGGTTGAGGTTACATCAGTGTTTAATTTTGGCTTTTTATAAATGAGGTAAAAAAATATTCATTAAGCATAATATTTTTGATGACAATATCAATCCTCAAAACTAATATTTGAGCAGTCTAAGTTTAATATCACAATTCTAAAGTTTTTCAAAACAATGATTTCCTTGGGTTTCAGGATGGAATAAGATAAAATTTTATTCAATAAAATGTGCTTATGCACTTGAAACTGAAATGCAGTAAATACGAGCGTCCAAAAAGCAATTTTTGAAAATCGTCGATCCATTAAAAAAATTAATGAAAATATGTAGAAAATGTAATTAATTTGTTTACGAGTAAGGGGATATTAAGAGAAATATATATCTTAAAGGTAAGTTATCAAATTAATAAATAAAATCATTAAATTGAGCTTTATTTTTTTAAATGAAGGAATTAAATTATTATTTTTTATTTTTCACACTTTATTTTATCGTTAATGAAACTAGAAACTAATTTCCAGTTTTATATGAATTAACTAAGTTTTTTTTTTTTTTTTTTTTTTTTTTCATTCTACGAGTTACTCTTTTTATGTAACAAAACTATCTTTAATTAAATAGCAAAAAAAAAAAAAAAAAAAAAAAAAAAACATTTTTGTCTTTTGATATCCACTTATTGAATTATTCCTAGTTTATTTAGTCCCATTTGATAATCACATTCTGATATAAAGCTTTCTTATTACCATCATTTTTTTAACCGGAGATAATTTGAAGATGATATGAACGATAAAACTTTCGGATGCCGTATCTAATTGGTATAAATGACAGAATTTCTTTTACTATGGTCAAAGAATCTCAAAGAGAGGTATCGTATTGTTATTTTTAGCACCAAAGTAATTATGAAAAAGAAATCTCAATCACTTTATTTTAATTGACAAATATGATGGCTAATAATTAGATATAATTTATCAGAATATACGAATATTCTTTATTATCATACGTTGATTTTTTTTATAAATAGAAATATTGCTATTATTCTTCATTTAGAATTGTATTCTCGATGACTTTCATAAATTGATTTAGAATTCAATTCAAAAGTTGAGATATTTTTTAGTTAATTTTACAAAATGCTATAAAGTAAATATATTCAAAGTATTTTTTTCATTTTGGATAAAAATAATAATATTTTTAAAATAAGAATATAAGTATTATTTTTATTTACAATTGTATGCCAGATGAATTCTAAAAATTCATTATCAATTTAAGCTTAAATAAATTTTAAAGTTATTATCAAATAGATAGAAATTATTGAAATAAAATGAAGTAATATATTCCTCATATTTTTTACTATTTAGTAATTTCTTTACGCTTAAATTTATTTTCAATATAAATTTAAGCGTAATGGAATCTGATAGTTATTATTAAATTGATGTAAATCATTGAAATAAAACTAAATAAATGTGTTGGTTATATTTTAGAGTTTTGTAAAAAGTGTTCACGTACATAGTTTGAAATTATTTTTAAATATTAAAAATAGTTTTATTATATTCTACGAAATGCAATTGCGATGGATTTCAGCACAAGATATAATTTGTTGGAAATTCTCAAATCGTAAATTGTTAAAGCATCCTATACGATTTATTTTACATTTCATAAGCCTTGGATATATTTAAGATTTATTTTACATTTCATAAGCCTTGGATTTATTAAACGACTATATTGTAAACAGCTATCTAATTCTTAGAAATCGTTCAGGTTTTTCTCTTTTTAAATAGCAAGACAAGTCAGTTTGCATAAATTGAATTTTAAAAAATCTGATCAATTTACTTTTAGGAAACAATTTTTGTTGTACGATTTTAAAATTAATAAGAATAAAAAACATCGCAATATTTTTTGAAAACTATTATAATCATGCATGTACTAAAAAAGCAAACAATTTTATCATTTTAGGTTTATAAGTATGGTACTGGAATTACTTTCATTTGAAGATATAAATAAATATATATTGGGATTTACGTATTACTGTTATGGTCGCAGAAATAAGTGTAAGTATTTGTTTCAACAGTAATTTATGTTTCGTTGTATCTAATTTTTAAAATTTTTCTTTTTCAATATAATTTAATGATATTGGTGTTTGCTGATTTTTATTTGGAATTGGCTTCACTAAATAGATGAATGAATTCAAACTAATGCTTGATACTTTTTATCTTTGCTTAATGCAAACTTTTTATTGAAAAATTGTAATACAACATCGAATGAAAAGAACTAGATTAAACAACTCTTAAAATGTATTGCTGGGTGGATATCTACTACTAAAAAATCATATCGATTTAATTTATAGTTTTAAATTTTGTAGTTTCACTATTAAATTCTACACACACTCTAGTTTTTAAGTTTGGTTACTTCACTATTGTTTATTATGATTATTTTCGCAATAGATTTGCTTTAAAATTATACATTTTATATCACAACTATATAAAATATATGTTTATAATTTATAATTATAGAATTTGTTTAAATAAATATTAAATTACCTTTATTCCTAGAAAAAATATGATCACATAACGCCCGTTATACAAATTTAAAAAGAAATAAGTTTTTTTATTACATCAAAGAGAAAATCAATTATTAACAAAAATAATTTCGAAATATCTTTAACTCGTAGAAATAAAATAGCATAAATACTTATTTAAACAACACTCAGATAATATTGACAATAACTTTAAAATGTATTCAATAAACCTTTAAGAAAATCCTACAAAATTAAATTAAGAATATTCATAAAAAAGTATTTTAAATAAGAATAAGCTGAATGAGAATGATAAGTAAAGTCAGCCAAGAAAAAAACTAGGACGCATCCCTAAGAGACTCTAGATACTATCTTTGATTCTCCGAACATTTCATCCTAACTTCTTTTGAAAAGAAAAAATCATCCCCTCCCCTTTACTATCTCTACCAACCAGTGATACTAGAATAAAAAAAATATAAAAAAAAAACTCCAAAGAAAACTACTACAACTTCCCCTTCAAACTCTTCCCCGTGCTCACACAAACATCCCTAACTTTTTTCCCTTTTCTTTCAATGAAATCAGTATAATCTCTCTCGTAACCAGGACCAGGGGGTCTACAACTCAACTCCAGGTCACAAAGTCCTGGAAAAACAAAAACACAACAATAAAACGAACTCTCCGAGAAGCGATCCATAATATACGAAAGAAACGGTAAATAAAGTTTTACCCCCTTAAAAAGCCGAGTTTTGCAACGGATAGATATAGCGTATATCTATATAACTATCTATATATACATATAGACTCCGCTCCCTCTCGCTCAGATCTGTAACCCCCCTTGCATGCACTTAGGGGAATCTGACAGTGATTGATGCCGCATTTGCGAGGATTGGGTCAAGAGCCACGCCCACCTATGACGTCACCACGAAATGGCGCCAAAACCCTTTCTTCCCAAGTAGCCCCCAGCGGGGGATGCCGTGCTGAATTTTTCTGTTTCTGTGGCAAGAGTTTGGCAACATTCTTAGCTCTAAAAGAATATTAAAAAATGTTCTTTTAGATCCCATTGGAAACACAAATGTTACAAAGACTTGGTATGTTCTCACAAAAGGGTCAAGAAATGATTGATATGCTATTCATATGGCTTAGGCACGCTCTAGGGGATAGAGATGCTTTAGGAAGGGATATTTTTTTAGATGGAGAAATGTTGCCTAAAGATAGGACTGGTCAATGAGGACCTTTTTGTACTTTTGGCTAGGTTTTCGCTTAGAAATACCCCTTTTATATTCACGAACAAAACATATGGCCAATAAATGCATATCTTTTGTAAATAAAAGCAATGATTCTAAAAATGTATATTCTGATAGCTATTTAAATTCAATTTAAACTCAAACGTGATTTAAACATAATTGAATTAATAAAATTTAAGCAGATCTATGCACTGTGTCTTCTAAATTGAGTCCATGTGCATGCTAATCTTGATTTACTTCTGTGATAGATACAAGTTAGTTGACTTTCAGATGAAGATATAAAGCATACATTTTACTTTTAAATGATTAATTTGTTTATTTTGTCTATGTTTGTACGTTATTGGGATCATTCAAGTATTGCTTATTTCTAACTAAATATACTATTTATTACATGCTGTGATTAGATATGACAAAAATTTTATTAAAATATTATTTAAAACTGCAATTCTGTTATAATTTAAAAAAATATGACCTTTGAAATTAAACTATATCTTAGTTTACAACAAATGACTATTTCAAAACATTTTCTGTAAGTACATAAATAATAAAAATTTATGATAAGTAAAGAATATATATACATTAAACTAACTAAATTGATATTTTATTTAATTAATTAAAGTATAAATAAAATAGTAAATAATTTTTATTTAAATTACTTTGCAAGCTTTAAGAAGACTATTTTGGTAGTGCAGTAGTTTATAATATTATATTTAGACACGTTTCAGAATAAGTTTTAAAATTTTCAAATAATGCTCCTGAGTTTATTTTTAGAAATTTTATCAAGAACATAAGAATACCAGCGTATTTTAATCATAAACATACATTGTAAATAAAACTCTTAAAATATTAGCGCTTAAACCACAATATCTATGAACTATATAACAAATTAAAGATTTTATCTTGAAGTAACTCAACAAGGAAGAAAAAACTCATTCTATTCCTCTTTTGAAAATTAGTTATTACGAAATTTTTATCCAATTCGTGAATGTACTACTTACTCCCATCCTAAACTACTAATGAAACAGAGAAGACTTTTTTTTTATTAAATTTATTAATTAAGTATGTATTAAATTGTGTTTTATACTATTAAGTATACCATACTCCGAAAATATGAGAATTTCGTAAATGCACACATTTAGACTCATAAAAACGCATATAATTATTTTTCCCAAATTGATCAATTTGCACTATAAAAATTCAATATACAAAATTCTAATATATATATATATATATATATATATATATATATATATATATATATATATATATATATATATATATATATATATATATATATATATATATATATATATATATATATATATATATATATATATATATATATATATATATATATATATATATATATATATATATATATATATATATATATATATATATATATATATATATATATATATATATATATATATATATATATATATGATATATTGAATATACTATAGTATTTTATTCTATCGTTTAAGTCGCATGAATCTCCCTTTTCCCAACACACTATCAATTATCAATGTTGGATAAGGCAATTGGAAGGGTTACAATCTATTAAGCTAGAAAATATGTATAGAAAAAAAAAATAGACACACACTCTCTCATACAAAAATATCCTATTAATTCGAATTCTCTCCTGAAAAAATTTTATAGATATTTTCGAGTTGATTTCCTTTCTAGAAGACACTCTCTCATACAAAAATATCCTATTAATTCGAATTCCCTCCTGAAAAAATGTTTATAGATATTTTCGAGTTGATTTCCTTTCTAGAAGGGTGTCCATGCAGAGAAACAGCTTCTACAGTACTTCTAAAGTAAACTGAAGGCATCTTTCTCTTGTGAGGATCAGTGTAACTTAACTTCGAAGTATAAAATGAGATTTCTCCTTTTCTTAAGCAATATTTATGTAAATGCATTATTTTAATTTACTTCTCATTAAAATTATTGTCACAAATTTTAATATTCTATTTTCTTTGGAGAAATTAGTTTTGCGTAATTTATTTTTTTCTAAATCTTAGAGAGAGAAATATTCTTGCTATGTGCAAATTAAAAATTTTATTACCATGCTTTCTTTTGACTAAAGGTAAAATCAACTAGACAACTATACATTTTATGAAGTAAATCCTTCATTTTTTTAATAATTACTTTATAAACTAAAAATATTATCTGCTTTATATGTTAAATAAATCAGTTGAGATAGTTTGCAAATTTCTTTGGTTTTTGCGTAAAAAGGCTATTGAAACTGTGACTGTTAAAAACTAAAATCAAACCATTTGGAAACCAAATATTTATAAAATTTGGGAAATAAAATGAAAAAAGTACAGTTTGAAGAAACAAAAGTAGTTGGAAGGAAACGTAATATATCCATTACTATTATGTCATATTAAAGTAAAAAATTTTGCAAATAAACGTTATTCTAATTTGTAATAATAAACGCTTTTGTTAAAAACTACTTTTTAAATAATTATGGAAAAAATACTGTTTTTACATTTGATATTCTAATAATTTAGCGTAAATAATTAAATTTTTGTAAGTTTATTTAAGCTATTGAAACGTTGGGAATAGAAACACAACTTTTTAAACTTTGTTACAAAGATAATGAAACTTTTTGATTTAGAAAAGATGCTTAAATGTATTTTCATTTAAAAAATATAACAAATCTCAAGTGAAAAACTTTTATTCAATACTTCAAGTCTATGTAATACTTTTATTTTTTATTTTAAAGGAGGAACGGAAAAAGTTAGATTTTATTTTCAAAATATAAAGAATGAGTTATTTAAGCATATTTCTTTCTTTGGGGCTGAAATTTGAAAGTGTTAAATAGCTCCCCAAAGATCATTATTATCATTATTCTTGTCATTGTGGTTTTTAATGCTATAACTTATGATCATTAATATAAAACTTTTAAGTTTAAGATATCTAGAAGGCAATTATGTTTCATTTTTAAAAATTCTTTGAGAATAAGATGATTTATTTCTGTTTAATTGTGATTCGTTTAAAGTAAAGTTTGATAAATGTCTTTTTTTTATTGTGATGATTGTTCATTTATTTCCAGAAACTTAATGCTGCTTTTTTTGCTTTAAATATAATATAATTTGTATACAATCTCTTTTAGATTAGTTTTTGTAAGTTTTTTGGTTATCATTGTAAGGATTTACCTAATTCGTGTATAGGAAATTTCATTAACATCTGTATTGCTTCACATAAAATATCTTCAAATCTGATATCTTTAATAAATGTGTGTTTAGTTAACTTTGTCTTAGTAAAATATATTTGTTTTAATAGTTTATTACTTCAATATTCATTGTTATCATTTCAAGTGTATAATTCACTTTTATAAATTACTAACGCATGAAGATTGTAAATTGGATTTTGAAAACATGTTTTAGGTAAAGATAACACAATTACTTCTCATCAAAACTTTGTGAACTATTTCCATTTTCATTACTTATAAATGAATTTATCTAACCAACCAAGATACTAGAAGAACATAAAAATATTCTTTTTCTCAAATACAAATATGCTTAAAAATTTATATTTTTTGTATAGTTTTAATTTATTAAGTACTGTAATAGATATATTTTTTCTTTATTATTTTCGCAGAAGCTTATTTAAAATGCAGCATTATTTAAATGAAATAATAATTCTTTAAATAAAATATCTGTATCAATCTCTCCTAAAAATTGGAAATACCAATTGATTTCCAAATATTAATACATAAATTAACCTTACATCATCCCAACGAGTATATTTGTATCTCTAATTGATATGATATATTGTAATATTCGAACAGATCAAGTTCAGTTGCATTTCATAGCAATTTTTACCTTATTTTCTCAAATTAGAAACTTATACTATTTTCCTGTCACATGCCATTTGCCAAACAAAAAGTAAACAATTTGGATTCTGACATTCAGTAACACACACACACACACAAACTTACATATTTTTTTTATTAAATAGACTAATTAAGTAGTCGAGTTTTGTGACAAACTTAGTGAGAAACTCAACCAAATATCCAAGTTTAAATCCAATAAATGTGTGATTTAATTTTAAGGTACTTCAAGCTGAATTTTATGCAATGCTACATTGGTTACCGTGACCTTCAAATTGATACATAACGCATGTATATAGCTTTCATTGTTTAGACTTAAGAATTGGAAATTGACTCCTGATTGAATTTCGGTAGGAGAAGTCTCGACAAGACCTTTATCGCATATGTCTTTAATATTTTTAGTTTCGACTGGGAAAGTATCTTTTTACTTTAATGAAAAGTAGAAACTAAAAAATATAATTAAAGAGTTATATAAGGTTTAAATTCATTATCATTGATCATTCTTACCATTAAACACAAATTAATTTACAGCTTTTTAACAAAAGTCCTCACAAAATTGTAAATTGTAAAGCTTGTAAAAAACAAAGAGAAATAGGAGAACAGTTTACTCTTGTATTATTCTCATAAATTTAGTATTTCTGAAGTTTTCATAGAAGAAATCATCCTATATATTTTTCAATTCAGTATTCACTGTTTGCAGTTATCTAATAAGAAAATCAAAGAATAATTTCAATTTTGTAACCGTATTTATTGAGTATACTTTTTTTTCATCATTGACTTGACCTATTTTCTTTTTGTAACAAATAATTATTAAGATTTGGACACACCCACATTGCCATATATCGTTCAACAATGTTAAGATAATGTATTGCAGTTACCATACCGAACCATATCCAAGGGTGGGTAAAAAATTACTTTATACTTGTAAAACATTAAGCTCACTTTTAATATCAACCAAATAAAAATCATTAATTAATATTCAATAATAAATAGAAAATAATAAAATATAATATGGAATTTTTAAAAACCATACATTCTTAGAAAAATCACTATTAATTAATAGAAGCCAACAGGATCTACTTCTATTTTATTACAAGTAATCCAATCCATACATCCCTCCTCCCTATATCATATATCTTTCAGGGACTCAAAGATGATGTATTGCATTGGTCATACAAAATCATGTATGGGGTGGATAAGAACAGATTCTATCCTTGTTATAGTCCCTCAATCCTCTCACTTGTGAATTCCCCTCTATCAGAAAGCACTGCAATCAAATGATCCGGAAAATTCGTCAGGGGACTGGATGTTCTCGAATGAATTTTCTCAACCATTCCATCCACGTTGGATGTGCTTCAGGGGGATTTATGCAATGCCCTAGCTCTTTAATAATACGTCAAAGCTATCGTGTGTTACAGAGTAGCGACTGATTGTTACTTGTAGAGTAAGAGTCAATTTAAATGGTGTTATCTTACCAACCGTGCTTGTGCCATAGAAATTTCATTGTAAGTAAATGTTGTATGTAGTAACGGAAAGTGTGTTGGAATATTTATTAGGGTTAGCTCTGTAAATTTCAACTGTTTTGTTATCTGGACAAAATTGAATTGTAATGCTCATTTTTTTTATTACTTTTGGGTTTAGCAGATGTTAGATTAGACAAAGCGTTAACTAGTGCTGATGGATTTAAATAGTACTCATTTCAAGGAACGCGTGTTTTTTACAAAATAAAATGCTTTCAGTAATAATATATTGTTAAACTTAATTAGAGTTAGTACAATAAAATTCATTTTTTGTGCAATAAAATGATTAGTCTAATGTTTCAAAGTAATTCAGAACCAAATAAACTTAAGTGATATTGTGCTTAATATTTCTACCATCTGTTTAGATTGAAAAACGAAAGATATTTTTTAAAAGCATTATTTGAGGTATAGATTTTATAGATTGAACCTAAAGCCTTCCTTTAAACAAATTAAAAGTGTATTTAGAATATGTGGAGTATAGGTTGTATTCAAAAATATTATGCTTGCATCAGCTAGGAATTGAACATAGACCAGACATCTTATGTATTAGAAGAGCGTTAAACTACAAAACTAATAATGGTAAGCATACTGTGTGAGTAACAAAAAAATGTTACAGCAATAAATACTAAAATATGTTTTATTTACTGAATAATCGCTATTGTGATGGAGTTATGCATCGCTTTTGTAATTAAGTATATTTAGTTTCAAGTTGGAATTGCGTTTATAAGGACGTTTAAATTTAAATACAATAACAAACAAACAAAAAAAACCGAAGGAGGTAAGAAAATATTTGTGTAATGAATTAAAGTGATAAGCATATTTTTAGCAGAAAATGGCCTCATAATTCTATTGTAACAACAAATTGAGTGGAGTAGACACAGTGTAATCATTTGGGAACATAGTGACCACTATTTAAGTAATTAGACAGTGTTTGTTAAAAAAACTATTTCACATAATACATAAAAGAGGTATCCGATTACAATATCGCAAATTATTGTTTTGGGGTAATTAATATATTATAACATGTTTTTAGACATACTTGAATCAATTACTAAATACTATAGAAATCAGGCAGAAGTTAATTTCGTGGTAACCAACATCATAGACCGAAACTCCAACCATGAAGCAAAAGAAACCAATCGCGGTTTCAAAGTGATTTCCACAAACATAAAAACAAATTAGCCATTCTATTATACTGTCTACCACAATAATGGTTCCTGACAGGTTATCTAGTGTTATCAGTTGCCGTTAAAACAAAGCTAACTCCATTTTCAATGGAGCATTTTAGAGAGAAAGACAACTACATTTGCAATATTGTAACCATTTTGGAAACTAATTTTCTCAATGAATCACCTTATTCTAAATCAACGAGATTTGTTTCTATAGCGACTACCACCATCTAGACAATCAAAGGGGAGCTATTTTCCTGATAGACATACTGTAAATATGCCTCTATAAAAATTATATCTGTAGCCAATCTGCACATAGCATTATATTTTCATTCCAAGTACCTCAGCAGTTATATACAATGTACGGTGACTTCGATGACTCGATGAATGATGTTTAACATCAAGGTTATTCCCCAAAACTAAAACTCCCTTTCTCTTACCCTAAAGTGATCTCATACCAACGATAAATCCGAAATTATTTAACCCTAGAGAAGCATTGTAAGATGAAACATTATCCCCTACTTCAGTTGCTGCCTTACTTACCATCATATATCTCCCTATAAACCTTCGAACATTACGGCCATTTTTTGCTCTTCAGCTTCTTTAGAAGATATAATTCAGATCGTGGCGCAGCGTCTTTTAAGAGAAGACCTATTTATTTATTTTTTTGGGAAATATAGTATTGCTTTTAACCGAAGGAAAAAATGGCTTTCTCATCTTGGGAAAAAGCTATAACTCCCCGGTAATGTTTGTGTTGTGATAGGTAGTATTTTAAGGACGATATCATCTTTTTAGAGCTATTATTTTCCGAACAAGATAAGTAGACAGTGGATGTAGTGTATACTGTCTTTTTCAGAGATTGCAATGGACGTTTTGAATAATTTTAGGATGATACTACTATGAGTTACTTCTTCTGTTTTTTAGCTGGAATCTCCCAAAAGGTATTTATTTTTTATTTTTGTTGAAAGCATCGTTGTTTTGTGCTTTTTAGATAACTTTATATCTAAATTATTCATAAAGTACTTCGGTTTAAAATGTTGGAAACTAATGAAAATATGTATTGATAGCTAGTTTTTTAATATGTTTTACTATTCATTATTTGTGCTAGTAAAACTCGCAAGTGAGCCCTATTCGTTTAAAGAACACACCACAAATTTAAAAGTAAGTAGTAACTCTATATTTTTACCATTGTATAAGATTCAATATTATATTTAAAACACTCTTTTAAATTAGTGAATAATAGAATATTAAATAAACTTAAATGAATGATGTTTTAATGAGTATACTAAACCAAAGTGACCTTGCTAGCACACTATATTTTTACTCCACAAGATGGTATGCATGGTCCGCATCTAAGTATATCGGTCAATGAACTAACAATGTATATTCATCTTGGATACCTGTTCTAGTTTGAATAACATTTTTCTTAGATGTTGTTTTTAATTCTTTTTATTTCATAGTTTTTGATAAAAGTAAAGTAAATTAATTGGGGGCTTTATTATGTCATTCCTTAATAGCTATTAAAAAAATTTCTTTTTAATTTAAAATGTGTAATGAAATATCCTAATTAAACTCCGAATGGCGCTATGTTTAAATCATATCCTCACCAAAACATGTTATTTGTTACCACGCACCAGCATGATTAATGACTTCCCTCCCAAAAAACAAAAAAGCTGGGCCATCACTGGAAAACCTCCGGCAGCCAGCAGTAGTAAATACTGGGTTAAATAAGTGGTTCTACGGTTTGAAATTTGGCAGATAGGGGTGACCAGCATTTTGCCATCACTCAAATTTTCATCAGTCGCTTACTACCTTTCAATTACCCGATATTCTACCAGCAGACCACTGTTTCCAGCAATACGATCCAGCATAAACACTATTAAATCTAATTTTGTACTATAGATTGCCAGAAGTGTTCCTACATCATCCTATTGGTATTTACATCCTATTTATATTTACTGTAATCTTGAAATAGAAAAATCTTGACAGAGAAGATCTAAAAAAGACACTTCTTTGAAACGAATCCTAAAATAAACATTGCTTACATGAGATTTGCATGCATATTTATTAACAACATGAGCATGCTAAATATTCTTTTATTGTTTCTACAGATATCTACGTCTATCTGTAACTGCGTGAGAGTTTGTTAATTTCGAAGGCAAATGCTATCCGTATTTGAAGGTTAATCATTAGTTGTATTCAAAATATTACGAAAATTAATGCAACTTTTAAGATCTTACACTCTTTAAATTTGTTTCTTCTTTTATATAAAACTATTATCGAGTCAATATTCGTAACTCTTATTTGTTAATTAATTAATAGGGGCAGCATGTGGTCACATCAAATTTAGTCTATACTATCAATTGCTAACTTTTACGTATTTTTGGACTAACTTTGATTGAGTGAAGTAAGATTTGTAATTTAAATAAATCCAGCAACATCCAAGCATTTAAAATCGTGTAAAAATATAAATAATGGAATCATTTATTAATTGAATTTAAAAAAAAAATATCTCATTTTGACACGTACAAAATATCGGATAAAGTCATTAATAAAAAAAAAATTTAAAAAATTTAAAAAAACTTGGTATTTGAAGTGCAACTGTAGGATCTGTATAAAAAAATATCACGAATTTTTTTTTTTTTAAATCAAGTTCTTAATCTTTGTTTCAAAATAAAACAAAATTTAAGTTAAGCAAAAACTAGTTAAGATTGAAAGTCTTAGCATGGATTAAATTTAAATACTTATCTCAGCACTGTGCATTTTTAACGCAAGTACACAATAAAAAAATATGATCCATTTTAAACGCATATAAATAATAAATTACAAACAAATTTATGTTATAAATATATTCAAGACAATGATTACCAAGAATATGACTATTTGGTTTGAAATGCTTAAATATTTCTTGATCAATTTAAATCACGAATTTAATTTTATTCGATGAACTGATTATAAAATTACATCGAACAGGGCGTAACAAGGGATTGTTTAGACTCAATTAACAACTAGGACGTCATACTTGCAGCCTCAAATTGAGGAATAATTATGCTTGCTTATTATACAAAATCAATCAATCAGAAAGTTCGTTATCATTATATACAGTACCCATTCTTAGTCAATATCCATTGAAATTGTCTCCAATACTTCGTCACAGTCTCTAATTATAAATGCAACAACATTTTCACTTCCAGTTACATTCCCCTAGAAATCCATTTAGTTGCATACATCTGATTGCCCTCGTTTTAAAATTAATTAGCAATTTCTATGTACTTAACGTACCAGACCACGTCCGCTATTCGCACAGTAAACCCAGCTTTCACAGCAATGCACAAACCTTAAGAACGGCAACTCCGATTAGCTGCTTTGCATGGGGCAATTACAGAACGTGCCATTAACCACCATACTAACTCCTCTTTCGTCGAAACGGTTTAAGATCATTTAAATTTTGCCACTTCTCAACTAGAAGATGTGTGCAATAACATTGGGAATTAATTTCGCCGAGCGTACGCGTGGACTCTCGGGCAAGATATCGTAATTAACATGCTTACAGTCCAGGATTTAATCAAAGTTTAGTTTGTGTGCTAACAGTTGTTAAAAGCTGTTTCTGAGTCGGGACATGAGTCGGAGCGGAGTATTAGCTTGTGTAATTATGCTATTGGCGCTCCGGTGTTTAAGCTGTTTAAAATTATCAATGAGTGATGTGATGTGGTGTATTATGTACAGGTGGTATTTATAGAATACACTTGTTAAGTATCTCTTTGAAAATCTATTCCTTTAATTAAATTGAGGAATTGCGAAGTACTACTATTTAAATGCCCAGTGTTATATAACTTCAGTTAATGGAAGTAAATGGAATGTATTTATTAGCATTGGGAGAAAGCTATTCTTAATTTGAAATATCTTATTAATTTTAATTTTTTTGTGTCAACGAAAATATTACATTAAATTGTATCACTATTTCAAATTATGTTGTTGTTTTTTTACTTTGGTAAGAAAGTATTGAATTTTTAATTAATCTACCTTATTTAAATTTATTTATATGACTTTTTTATGTTCAATGAGTTAAACTTAAATAATGTTATACGATGCCGTTTTAATTTGCAACACTGTTGTTGACGCGTATAATTCTATTAATATACTATTTATGTGCTGGCTATAATGCCAGTTTAAAATATTTATGATGTCAAAGTATATATGAATAAATTACATTTACAAATATATAATAATAAAATTCAACATTATATTTCCCCAATTACTATGCAAGTTGTTTCGTATACCCTTCATCACCACATTCAACTATATATTTATTATAATTACCAATGTGAATCGTATACGGATGATAAGTTATGATAAGTTTATGCCAAATCGTAATTTTAATGACGCAATGATATTTATGCATACAGTTAGCAATAACTGAGAATATCATCAAATAATAAATAACTGAGAATATCATCAAAATATGTTTGATAGATTCTGAGAATAATGTAATGAGAATGGGCTTCACTGGAATATTTCCTTTCTTCCTCCCACATGCAGAATAATTTACTTTATTAGCTCTCATACTTATATCACATTACTTTCATTGAATAAACTTCCCATCACAAGTCATAATTACCCATATACATCACTTCACCCCTGCCCCAACTTCAACCTTATTCCGTAAAAATACAAAGACGTACACATCACTTGGTAGAGCTATCCCATAAACTTAAGTATCCCCCCACCACTCCTTCTTACCATAATTACCAATCCATCAGCAACTCCAACTGCAGATCCATCATTCCTGGTGAAGACTTGGACGTCGTCGGGGACTCTTAAGGGGCCCTTGGTGACGAATAAAGGGCCGGTGCCCCTTACTCGACCCTTTACCGAGTTGGGAAGATTCATGGTATCGGGGAATTCGGCATTTCCTCTTGGAAGGATGGTCTGTCGGTCACTCGTTGACCTTTGATTACTTTTAGTGGTCAGACAAAGAAGTCGTATTTTATTATGGTGGGGGGTGCTCAAGGGATGGAAATTTGTGGTGGAGCGATGATACAGTGTTAATTTATGGATATATATATATATATATATATATATATATATATATATATATATATATATATATATATATATATATATATATATATATATATATATATATATATGCAGAGCGAGAGCTACAACACAATAGGTATTTTTCATATATTTTAAAAAACGTATGAGACGTCAAATCATCCATTTGAGGTTGTAAAAGGTAATGTATATAAAAACTATGTCTGTGTTGTACACTTTTACGCATGCATTCAATTATCGAAATAACTACAGAATTTTTTACAATACATGCCATTATTACAATAACTGAGTACAAAACTTTCTTTACTGATACGTTACAAAATGGTTAGAACTCAAAACTTTTACTTTCATATTTCAGACAGAATGCATGGGTATATTTTGTATTAATAAATTCCATTGAGTGATAGCTATAATGCTGAACATAAATAGATAACGAGCTATAATATAATGATAGAAGAAAATAGTTTTATTTAAATATCCCCTGAGTTTCTATTGATTACTTAAAATTGCTAGATATTGCATGAAATACATGCAATACAACGATCGAAACTCTATTCAATATCTATCATAAAGGATCATAAAACTTTCCAAACCAGAAACAAAACTAAACCTCTCACTCCCACTCCACCATCCATCGCTGCGAACGTTATCCTTCGATCTTACCTTAAAAGAATCACTAAACCCACTTTTTATAAATTATTTATCCTTATTTTCCATCATGGACCCAAAACAGCTTGTTAATATCCCAAAACTATTTATCATATTCGAAGAAAAGACCCTATTTCTAAGGAGTAGGGCACTACCTTTCATTCCATACCATTTCTCAATACTAGCGTGCTCCTACCCATTACAAAGGAGTACTTGAAAAGATCTTTAGGTTCCAACCAGGCGTTTTATTCAATTCAACCACCCATAAAGGAAACAAAACCAGACTTGGAATTTTTTAAATATTTGAATCGATCATACCCTAGAAAATCTCGAGTACACATCACCCCGTGTTCTTTCTTACATAAAAATAAAAAAATAAAAAAACAGAAAGGAATGATTTAGAAGGGAGTGTTTGTTTTTTTAGATGTACTTCCTTAACGTTCTTTTTAGAATCATCAATTCAGAAGGGTTCTCCGTCTGCCAAACGCATTCCGGAACCATTACCAATGCACGGGGAGGAACGTTCGAGTGGTTTGGTTCGAGATCTTCCAGCAATTTTCGAGACCATTTGTAACCCGGGGTTCTTAGGAGGGCCTCGAGTGCAAGGGCACGCGAGGTTTTGAAGTGAAGATACAACATCGGGAGATCTGCTTCTATCCACCATTGGACAAGGTTCTATACATCGGTTCCAATACTCTTATCTTTAAACATTTTAAAAGGGAAAGAAAAATATGCGTAGTTTATGGTAAAGGAATAGGACTTTACGTTTAAGTCAAATGGGCGTTTGAAGAATAACTCTTTGTGTTGTTCTATCATACAGGTTGTAGTCCTTGACAAATACAAACAAGTTAGATTGTGACAGTAACTATCACTAAAAATCTGCTTCTACATACATTTTTTATGGTACATCAAAATACTAATCATGAAAAATTTGGCTACATTTAATGACTGAAAACTCTCCACTTTAAGTTGATGAAATACTATGATAAAAAACATGCCCAGTTGGTGATTTTTTTAAAAAAATGTCCTTTTTCAAAATAAATAGTCTTTGACAAATAGAAATGTTATATTGAGATAGTAACCGTCCCTAAAAATATGTTTCCTCACACATTTCAGTGCTCTCCCGTTGAAACGGGTACGAGAAAAAAAACACCAAATTGCAACGATAAAGCATCCAAATAACAACCATTCAAATAATTTACATTCCCTATGACAAACCGTTATAGGGTTTCTATAGCAACCTCATAGTAAACCGTAAATATTTAGGCTTGGTGACAACTGCGCCAACTGATACCCGTTTAACTAAAGAGTACTCCACCTTTCTTTTATGGTACAAGAAGTTAAGATACAAAACATGAAGAATTTCACTACATTTATTGAAATCTCCCCGTGTTAGTTTCATAATATAATATAATAAAAAACACGTCAAATTGGAGGGTTTCTTTGAAACAAAAGTTTCACCAAGATAACAAGTTTGGTAACAGGTTTGATTTGTCGAGGAAATTTGTCATTGAGAATCCAAGTTCCAATTGCATCTAAACATCTAATTGCAGTCAAGATATGAATTCCCTTAGTGTTTCTGTAGAATCATCCTACCGATCGAATTTGCACATTTATTTGCAACTTTTGGTTGAAATATTTGTAATCCTACTACTCTTATTAATACCTCCAAACTGATATGATACACATGCCTGTAGAATTTATAGTTTAGGCCTAAAGGATTGCAAATTGATACTGGTCATTATTTAAGGATTATTTAAGTCATTATTTTAGCTATGGAAATTCGTCTTAATGGGGACTTGCGTTTGGTGTATCGCATTGACTGTAACATTTGTAGTTTTGTCTGGAAACTGTGACTTCAAACAGAAGGGAATAAAATACTTTGTATAAGCTTATTTCCACATTTGTTAGTATTTTAGCCAAAATGAAAGAAAATCATTAAATTGGCGTTGTGTTTGAGGATGGAGTTTGCACTATACTGGTTGTCAAAAAAAGAAAAGAATACTGTCATAAAAAATATAAGCATTTATTTCAAAGTTTGAATCATAGATGGTGCTAAATTTAACTGTGAATGTTACTGTAAAATGTCTCTACTTTTTTTTTTTAAGCTTTGCTGAATACTAGTGTGTAAAGTAATGTTGCTGCACATTATATAAATCGTGATCTCAATGTCCTCTCGTTAGTGTGGGGAGTTGGAGAGAGGTGTGCGAGATAAGGTTGCGACCTCGTAATCTCATCGTAATTCGAAATTATGAAGTGCATTTGGCTGTAATAAATACTTCATAGTGACAGTAATCGATATCTGGAATCGTGCAAACTAAATTGATTGACCAGTATATGCGCAGGAGGAAGGAAATAGCTTTAATTAATGTAAAAGTTCCTGTAATTTGAGTCAGTGCCTTGACATTTTAAACTATATATTTATTTTTTTCTAAAACACCTTCAAGTATTTTAATTGAATAGTCATAACTAATTATTTGATATTAATCGAGATTTTTTTTTAATTGTATTCAAGACGTTTAGACTCACTTAGAATACTATATTTACTAGAATTGTTTCTTATAATAACATGTAAATTTATTACTTTTGATTAGATTACTAGGAAGTAGTTACTTCATCTGAAGTCATAAAATTTAATACTATTCACAATTTTATACGACCTTGCACAAGGCACCCAATTTTAGTACTTAACTTTAATTAAAATGTGAACACACAAGTTTTTTTAAACAATTAAAAATGATAATTAATATGATTTTTAAACAGTTGAAAATAATTTATATTATTTATTTTACGCAATGAAATAAAGTATTTATCTTGTCCAATTCATCGCAACTTTGTACTTTTACATTCATGGAAAACCTTTTAATAAATTAATTTATTTATATCTCTCCATTACCCAAATACAACAATAAATTGACAAAACTAACTATAGCGCATTCCTCGCCATAACTTCACGCAACATTGTACAACAGTCCCCATTCATACAAAAACCTTTTACGAAGTTGTCTCATTTATACCACACACCATTACATAATGACAACAAAGAATTGACAAAACTACATCCACAAAGAACTTCGGCATAATTTACCACCAACTCTTCAACATGGAGTGCTTGTCTTCCAAGCAGACAACAAGGGCAAAAAAATAAATTATCTGCGTCCGATATACAAAAGAAAACCAACACTCCATTTCTTTCTTGGAAGATTCTCTTTCTTCCAGAGGGTCCATCATACCACCGAAAGGAGAACAAAACAGAAACACTTTTTGAGGGTCCTTTTAATCCATCGTAACAGGATCCAATATTTCACCCTTTTATGCTCATGGTTGGGCGTGTGTATCGTGATGAATTGAAGAGGCTGGTGAGATGGTGGCTGTCTAAGGATAATGGATACAAAAGAAGTGTTCTCATAACTTCACATTCACACACACAGTGTCTTTCAGAAGACATAACTGCAAAACAGTAAGAGGATGAAAAAGAGACAAGTAGAATGTTGAAGAGACAGGTATGGAATTTTAAATACAATGGCTTGCAATTTTTTTATAATATAGAATTGAAAACATAGTTGTAAAATCTGAATATAGTGGCATTTCATTGTTTCCTTCATTTAAAAGGATTCTATGGTTTCTTTATAGTACAAAGCAGCACTAACGAATACTTTTGCAGAATGCAGTGGTTTCGTAAGACACACAGACAGGTTTTAAGTACCCAATATTCACCAGTTTTTTTTTATTGACAAAGTCATTCAAATGAAAATAGGCCCCATCCTTAAACTATATGCTACCATCTTTAAATTAACTCCAATCAATTTTGCAAACTGGGGTACCACTATTTTCTTCTTTCTTTCTCTCACTATTACGTCCATTTCAATGTTAGGATGTCCTTTCTTAAAGACCTTGTACTTCCCATAGTGGTATGGTTACGAACAAGTCAACAGTTCCTCATAAATCATAGCAAGTTAAAGTGTTTCTCTCAAAAAATAAATAATGTTGGTGTTAATCATATTAACTAAACTATAAATCTGTGTTCCAATCTGTAGCAAGTCATAACCTAGTCTACCGTGTAGATGCTGATTAGACAACAGGATGTAACACTTTTTCAACGAAGTTGTACGATATCCAAGACTGAAGGACTACGCGACGAGATTTTTTATTTAGATTTTCTGGACGCAAATAAGGGACAGATATCTCTAAAAGATCTCCCGTAAAATGTGTGAATCTTAGTTGAAGTAAAAAAAAAAATTACAATTCATGAACTTATTTCTGTGTTGAGTTATGCCCATTGATGGTTATGCTTTCAACCCTACCTTTTAATTTAACATTATAGCTAAGTCACTTGGCTATAATATTTCATTTGGTTTTTTTCACCCTGTTCGTTTCATTACCCAAATTGGATCAGTGAGGTTGGGTTCCCTTTCAAAGGTGCTAAACGTTGCACCAAAGAGCGTAGTAAGTCTCTGACGACGAAAATTACCAATTTATCAATCATAAGAATGAACTTCCTACAGACACAACTGTGATTTATTATGATTGTTATGAGAGGATATTTTGTGTCTGCATATTTAAATTCGCTTATTTCTATGTCAACATTTTAATCTTTAATTTGCATCTTCTTCCTTAAATAACGTAAGTTCAGTGACGTTTTTAACTATAATTCTTTCAAGACTCTTCCAGTGGCGCATCCACGGGGCAGAGAGAAGATTTATGAGCCAGCGTTCTCTTATATCTTTCAGCTTTACGTCCTCAGGGGCTTCATTTCTAAGGGGGCTGTGCATCTTGGGGCGGAGTAGTGGATGGGTCTCTGCAGGAACAGTGGCGAGGGATCAGATGTATAATGAAGTCCATTATGAGGATTCTTTCAGATTGCAGAGTGACTGATGATTTGGCCTTTGTGTGCTTTGTGGAATGGACAGCTTCAGATTGAGTGTATGAGAAGACTAATTTGTTTGGAGGTAGACTGAGGTCAGTTATGGTGTACGGGAACAGTTTTAATGGATTTATAAGACTCTAAAGTTCTGGGATAAATGTGAAGTTAAGTTTGCTTATTCTCTAATACTTTTGACGTAATATTATTTAGTTTATTGAGTTAAATAAAATCGTATCCCACTATTCATAAGGGTGAGAGGTTTGTTTAAAAAAAAAATCATATCCTGATGATCTAGCAGATATACGATTCATTGCGTCAAGTATAAAACAATGCGCCATATTTATGTGTACATGACAGAAGGTCTACATGTAGACATATTAAATGAAAGAATATCCAACGGGCACGAAATTGGTTGAATGTGGTTTAAGACAGAAATTTATATTATAATGTCCGATAATCCTTTTACTTTGCTTTTTTTTTTTTTTCATTTTGCTCATTTTGAATCCCGTATATGCGCTGAAACATATCAGTACAAATGTTTTCTGTTATAATGGTACATATTCTTTTTAAATATATCATCACTATACAATTTTATTTTATTTAGCAATTGATTATGTTTAATCATTTTGGTGTATAATTATGTCATTAGATGGTTGCGCCATTTAGAAACTATTGGAAAAAACTGATTGAGGCTTAGACTGTCAACAATGAACTGTCCAAAGTTCACATTTTTAAAACAATCTAAGTTGTTCAGTTACGGTGAGTTAGTAAAATTATGGACTTCTCCTTCAAAATCTTTCATTTTCCATTAATATTATAATCGAAATTAATATTGTAATCGAAAATAAAACTACCCTTTTGTCCAGAAACAAATACAAATGGAAAACCAGATGGGGTTTGTAAAAAATTTTAAAACGTTAATAAAAACATGCACTTAAAAAAGCCATGTATTATATAAAGGTATTCGTAGTAACCATAGACATTCTTCAAATACGATCATTGACTTTTCTAACATATCGAAAGGGTATAATTTACTCGATAGTTAGTACTAAAAAACAATGGGTAACGTGTATGTCTAAGAAAACACGCATGGCACAAAGTCATCCTGCTTAATGGGATATTGCACACACCGTGATATTGTTCACGAGACATATATATATATATATATATATATATATATATATATATATATATATATATATATATATATATATATATATATATATATATATATATATATAGTATATAAAAATATATATTATGAAAATACTTCGCCAACATTTCTATCTAATTTATTTTTCCAGGTTTCATATAAACGCAACATAGAAACTGAAGTCATTGTAAATTCTTTATTCCACACAGTGTACGAATGTTTTTATTTACTCGAGTGAACTCTAAACATAGGTATTTTTTTTTTTTTTTTTTTTTTTGTTAACTTCAATAACTTTATTTTCTGTAAATGTCGGAATATATTTTCGAATTATTTATAGAAACATAGCTCTACTAAATTGTCATATTTGTGTATTTTTGGTGTTACACATATAATGGTGTAATGATAAAAGCAAGGCACACTAGTATTTGATGATTCTTTACACAAACATAAATCTATCACATTGATTCTATTGTGTTCAAGTATAACACTTGTAATCTATCTATATAATTCTCTTACGCGTGCTTAAAAAAGGCTTTATTTGTATAAGTGGATTGGCAACACCGACTGTTTGTTTACATTCCGTAGTAAACGGTTAAATCGAAATGAATATTTGTCGTGCTGTGACATTTAAAAAAAATAATAAAAAAATGAGACAGCGTGCTCAGCCAGCGTGGATGAAAGTTTGAAACTCTAAATGTTCTATGAAACTCGGAAAGATATCGTAGCAGTAGTCTAGCTTGCATTAATGGTGTTGTTGTTGACGAACACAATAAAGGTCCTAAGCTGGGAGTTTGTACTTCCTATGAAGCCATTTCGTGAATAAAGAAACAAAATTCTAATGTGAAATATATGAAATGTGTGAACATATAAAGTTAAACTTTTGTGCTTTTGTTTTGAACATGACACGAACACATTTTTATGTTAGAACTTATTCTGAAGCCGTCTATTCTTTTAGCGAGTGAAGTGAACCAATGAGAGCCCTGCAGCAATCCTCGGGGGTTAGGCGAGCGTTAAAGACAATGGAGAAGGGGGGAAGAAGTCTTGTGTTGTTTGTTGCCGAAACATGGTACATAAAAATGAAATTTTCGAATTAGTATGCTCTAATGTCAAAGCATCAACTCCAAATTATACCTACAGTTAAATGTCTTTCATCAATTATAATTCAGGAAATTTAATTATTCCATATTTCAACATACTTCAATAGAATTCGCATTATCGGATTCAAAGATCAAAATGTTACTTCGAGTTCAAAACTTCCATCGCATGCACTCTTTGTCTTTCGCAGTAGGATAACAGGCTGGCAGAACTTTCGCTTCTAAATAATTACCTTAATTGCGAGAGTTTGATGAAGCACTTAAAATTAATATTCAAAAGCTTTAGCTTACTGGACTGTCCTCGTGGATTAATTAAGGCCTAATTACTCAGAAATCTCGGGATGAATATATATTTTATTTATTTTGTGCCCAGGCCATTAGCAAATGACTTCGATAAGGTTACTGTTCTGCCTTAATCATTTTCAACCCTTTCTTTGTTTAGAGTCATATTATCTCTGGCCAAAAGTTAGGACGTATATTTTATCTTTCGCGAAGCATAGTTATTACTATTCATTAGTATAAATGACACAGTGGATTATGATAATAGACTAAGGGATGTTATCGGATATTATTAGAAAGGGGTATAGGAGAAAATAAACCGATTGAGAAGTTTGTGATTATAGAGAAATAAATCTATAACAAGTTACAAAATTATCCTCTATTAATATCAGTTTATTATTTGCTGAGTCAAGAACTAGAACAGTCAGAAATAAAAAATTTAGAAAAACTAAATATTTTCGTTCAACGATCATTATTTATAGTTATAACAATGATCATTATAATATTCTACGACTTCCTACTTATTGCCTTCTAAAATATTTTTTGAACTATTTTGTATAATCTCACCTAATACTTTTCATGGATCATTGATAGCTGTTTTAGAAAAAAAAATGCTAAAATCAAAATATAAGACTACTAATTATATTTTCCAATTGTATTATACTAAGAATATTTTCAGTTTTTTTGCCCCTCTATTTAGTACTTTTGAGGTACTTCTAATAGCTATTTTAGCAAGAAAATAGCTACTAGAATTAGAATGTTAAACTCACTACAGATCTGTAAATATATATTCACATCTTACCCACTTTCAATACTTTTTAGGTAACTAGGAACGTGGCAGTGTTCCGCTACCCAGTCCAATATTAGATTTGCAGAACCTGCTAGAGTTTATTATATTAGCCGATATTAGGCCGGTTTTTGACCACTCACAGCTCAGCTTTTATTATAACTAGAAGTCTGATTAATTTTGTCATCATGTTGACCGGACGTGTAAATGAAAAATAACGACATAATTGGTAATATTGAACAAAGAAACATGGCACAAAATTCCTTTGAATTCCTATTTTAAAAATAAAATTTGAATTAGAGTCAACATTTTAGTTCGATTATTAAATGATCACATATTTTCTTATAACTCACTTTAATACTTATTATGTATCCTTAAAAACTGTTTTAATAAGGAACTTGCTTTTCAGAGTCATTACATACAGATAATATAAACTCAACATATTTTGAGTAACTCCCTTCTTTACATCTCAGGCATAATTAACAGCTATCTTATCAATAAAGTAGTTTTTATCAAAATTATTGACATCTTTATAAATAAAGACTTATTTTGAATAACTCACTTAAATGTATTTAAGATTTAAGAAGAAAATAGCTTTAGAGTTAAAACTTTAGAATTCATTTCATATCTATACCTACAATTTCCTATTTATGCAATTATTATATATCTTATTTCAATACATTTCAGGCCTCCTCAATAAATGTCTTAGCAAAAAATGCTCAATAATAGTAGATAATATTAGAATTCATTTTAAAACACTATGACTTTTTTTACTAATATGCTTCGAAAATAAAACTTTTTATAAAACTTAATAAGAAAATTGAATACTTCCAAACGTCAAAACCTTATAATTTAAATTCATAAAAATAAAACTTTTACTTGACTTGAGTTGTTTAGTATTTTGTTTCTGATAAATGATGCAATCTTCCTGTGTATCTGCCACATTTAAGTGCTTGATACAGCCAATATATTAATATTATATCATAATTAACACAACCAATGCCCTAATATTATATTTGAAGAATTTTAAGCTGTTTATATTGCATCTTCGCTTTTATAAAACTTGAATAGTAAGATCTTTATGCATTTATTTTTTCATATAATAATTACTCACCCAGAAGCACAGCTACATTGACGAATGTTGGAATTTTGTCCACGCCGAAACTCGAGCATCCTTCCAAATTACATGATTTTTTAAAAAATAAACATTTCAAAACCATCGCAAAACATATTTTTTACCTCTTCATCCTTGAACACTATATTTCCATTTTGAAACTCTGCAGCAACGTTTCAAAATTTCCAGTATATTTTACCCAGCACTGGACGCGATTGGCCAAGATCCGTAGCAATGGCCAATCTACAACGGTTCCCATAGGAATCGGCCAGTGTAGGGGCGATATTGGCCAGCGTATTTGTGCTGCTGGAGAATTTTTAGCTGGAGGATTTTCAAAATTTTTAAGGTGATTATTTGTAATTTATACTGATTAGAGAAATTCGTATTATGGTAAGAGAATTGATAATGTTCTTACAGAATGTTAAAGTATTAAACAAATAAAAATGAGCTTACTAAACAATTGTTGACAATTTCAATAAATATTCTTTTAACCAGTCGACATTGCAATTAAATCCTATTTCTTGAGTAAACAATATACAAACTATTGAGTACTCCTCATAACACTATCCAGTTTTAAGTAAAGTTTCTTTTATTAATATAATTTCACCAATTTTGTTCCTTGTGGTAGTTTAATTTTAAATAGTAATTCCACTTAAAACGCTTAAGCCTAAAAAAATCATAAATAGTGATATAGAGCAACTACTTTTGTTGGTATATGACTGCATATCTTGACGTAATTTAAACAAGACTCTCACTACAATGCGTTTTCTAAAAGAATAACACTTTTTAATTATGAACAACGACTAAATAAATCTATTTAAGCCTAGTAATTTCAAATTATGTATTTAGGCAAACTCATACTTTGAGCGCCAAAATTTACTTCAAAACTTCCTTTAAAAAACGACAAATTCAAAGCAATAGCAATCTAAACAGATTCATTATCCTGAAATTTAGTTTTTGATACAAAACGAACGTCAAACCCAATTGTAGTTGCAGCGCTCGCCCGTTTAAACTCAGTGTGCAATTTAAAACTTTGGCAAGCCTTACGCTTAACAAGAGAATAATACATAAATAACATTTCCTATTAGTGCATTGTGCCTATCCAAGTTTAGTTAATGAGCTATCAGAAAAGAAGACAAATAACGTTTTCTATGGCAAACAAATAGTTCGAATGGAAGAAAAGTAAAGCTTTTATTCCAGGCCTGATTTCTGAACTCTTGCCAACTCCATTCGGGCAAATTCTTGAGATAAAAGTTGAGTTATTGCAAACATTGAGTATGACACATCCTTAGGCCATTTATAAGTAATTTTGGACGATAATAAACTGCAGTCGTTTAAATCATTCGCTTAGAATGATAAGTTCTACTTTTCCTCTTTAAATACTTGTAACAATGAGATCAAATAGGACGTTTCAGAAACGGTTTTATTTTCGGTGAAATGACATGTTATACAACTTTTTAAATTACTTTGTTTTTAAAACAATCGTAAAATTAATGATTGATGATATTGTTTGCTAAATATTTATGATAAATTATGTGTCAGATGTGTACTTAAATAGTGAAATTTCATGGTTTATATAATTAAACATAACATGTTATTCGTTAAGAGTGTTGACTAGAAAATATACAAGTAATTAAATATAGTAGATTGCTTTTTGTATCCTTTGTCATTTGAAGTAAATTTGCAAAGATTAATTCTGACATCTACACTTTCTAACTAAATTTATAATTTTATCAAACATTGAATTGTAAAATGATATGGGTGTATCAATGCATTACTAAATAAAACCATTCAATTTTAATTATATTCACACTTCAGTCAATAACTAAACACTTTGTTAATGGCGTGGGTTTCATTTTATCTGTTATACAATTTGAAGAAATTATATTATTAAAGAAATTTACACAAACAAAACAAATCAGTCATTGAGTGCTAGTTTTTTCCTACTTCTTTAGAAACATATCAACATTAGTAAATCATCTCATGTGTAAAATGAGCTTTAAACCATACATTAAAAAAAAGACAAGTTTAATTAAGTTAACACCTTTTGGCATAAACTAAAAAAACAAAAATGAAAATAAACTCTTTTTAGCGAATCACTTCCTCATGCAAACCGTACCACTATCCATAAACATACCATTTCTACAGAAGTTCAAAACCAGTAAAATTCCTACAGAAAGCCCTCGCCAATCCTAAACATTCCTCCTTCTCCAAAAAAAAGTAAAATTTTAAACATCCTTGTGATAGTAAAAAAAAGTTTTACCGTTCCCTTCTAACACACGCGCGCAACTTTACTCAGATCCAGAACTTATTTCGATTACCAGATGCGCTTTGGGAACAAGTTGGGCAAAGAAAGTGCAGTCAAAAATACTACGCAGAAGGCCAGAAATCTCCTAGAGACTTCCCGGAAAGATAGACGGACAAGATTTCGGAGGGGAATATGCATTCCTGTTTCCAGTTATATCCGTTCTATATACTGCGCAGAGGTAAAAGGCATCAAATCCTTGCCCTCAGGGCACACTCTTCCTGGGTAGAAGGGGTTATCCTCAAAATATACGAAGGAATTTAAAGTATGAAGGAATTTATCAATTTTCTACTTCTTGCCAAATTTTTGTTTCAAAATATATGAGGTGCCATAATTTGCCTATTTGGATGAATCTCGATTTATTGAATTGTTTATAAAAGGTAATAAATAAAAATGAGAGAATTTCAATTAAATATTTGATAAATTAACAAAGCTGCTATATTTTGCATATAAACTAAATATAAATTCCATCCTTTAAGATGTACCAAAGGTAAGATACCATAATTGAAATATATTTGATTTAAAGGTTCTTAGCTTAGCTAAATTCTGACAAACGATATCCCTATTGGTAATGTCGTAGACAGTATTCAAACTCCATTAACAAATAATATATAACGTCATCATAAAAACAATTAGTTTAAAAATCTTATTTCTTTAGTACTTAATAATAAATACTTTAAGAATGTTTTGTTGAGAAACCTCTAAGGTACATATTCAAGATAGTAATTTACATTAATACGCTTTTGAAACAACTTTTTTTTCAGTGACGTTTTATTTACACATATCAATGCAATTTCTGAAAATTGCCAAACTTTGTTCCATGTCTTGACTAAGTAAAATACGACTTAAATACCTTTTCACAGATGTTGGCTAATTCTATCACATTAGTTTGAATTATAAATCAGTGTGGTTTTTGGAGTTTTAGAATACGTACTTGTGCTGTGTGTCTCAGGTTATTTTAACTTTATTAAACTCAATTTGGAATAGAAGAAGTTTGCAAAGTAACATTAACATGATAAAGTTCATGCTCTTAATGAAACATTTTAATGAAACAATAGCTACTGAGAAAATAAAACCTATTGCAAAGTATGTCTTGAAATTCAAGTAATTTCAATCGTATTCACACTTTTCGGAATTTCGAGAATAATACTATAATTTACTTGTGATGCTCACTAATAAAACACATAAGTATAATCTCTATGACATATAGATTTAAACAGTAAATTGTTCACTCCCAAAACTTACCTTGTCTTCTACAATAATGTATTCATCAACTGGCTAAAGTTCAATACAGCAGTAATATATCACTTTATTTAAAGGTTATGAATGCACTAATATTTGCACTCCTAACGTTGCTGATTGTCCATGAATATACTCGTATTTGGATTCCAGAATGTTGTTGATAGTATACGTTTGTATCCCTACTTCCAGCAAAATGGGTCCATGCAGTCTATATTTAAAATGATCGTAAGTTTTTTTAGCAATGTTGTTTAATACATATTCGCAGTAAATTAGTTTGGATTATGTTAACTTTCTAACTAGCTTAGCACTGTAAGTATTGATGCTTCAACATGCTCCTCTCAGTGGGAATGTTATACCAACATAAACGAATCTTGAAATTAAACAAACGTCAACAGTTTATTAAAAAGTTTCAGTATTATCCAAAACATAAGAATTAAACATTGACATTTTATTTTAATAAGGTTTAATCCCTAACAACAAGTATCCCCTGATAAGATACATTTTTAATCAAACGCGACAGATCTGCACTCTCAAAATTTCTACATTGTCAAGTTTTTTTATTTTCCAAATTAAATAGCTTTTTAAAAAACAATCACACTTTTTACCTTCTATAGGACATCAGCAACCTAAACATCCCTCATTAAGACATCTTCCACATCCGCAGCCACATCCATCCCCTGTAGACCATCCCTACCTTGCTCTTCATTACGAACCATCCATCAGAGTTAGTGCAACTAATACCCATTCCCCTAAAACAGGAATGGCGAACTAATACTCGACTCCCGAACTCAGCCGGAGGCACAAGCGAAGTTGCAACCAGCGTGAAATTGGGAAAACCCAGGAAAACTCCCCCGACCGACCATCAGCATACATCCTTACCCAGCGTACACTAACAAGGAAGGGTGTAAAATTCAAATTGCTCCCGGAATTAAAACGGGAAAAGTTAGGAAGACATCCCTTGACAAGCATGTGTGAGTTTGGAGTTGTTTTTACTGGTACCAGAAGGTTTGGGCGTAAATCCTGAACTGAATCTTTTAAAAATTAGCTCTGGGGGGGTTGGCAGAAGCGTTGTTTGATGAAGAGTTAGTCCTCCCTAACAATAGGGGTGCTAATGGGGTTTGCAGACGAACTCTCTGATTTGGAACATGGTAAAAAGTTCTGGGAGAGTGTTCGAATTGGAATGTAAATAGAGAGAGGTGAAATTTGTTTGGGGGGGGGGGGGTTCAGGCCCGATTTGGGAGTTTGAATTTAAAATGTTGTTTCTGGATAAGATTTTGCCTTTGGGTTCATTTTGTTATTTTTGGCAAACTCTGAGTAAATGTGATGAAATAACAACATGATTCATCTTGTTGTGTTTACCTTTGACTGAGTTTTGAATTAAAAGTGAGGTATGTGTCATGTTTAAAATATTTCGAGTAAAATATTTTGTGTATCGTTTTAGAATATTAGTTTATTGATTATAAAACTTTCTCGATTTTAAAAGAAGGATTTCGTGATTTTAAAAATATACTGAAACATATTTTTATTTTTCACATGTGTTGCATTAGGATTTTGTCGATCTTGGTTTAAATGAGATTTTATAAAAGTTTACTATATTTTTTTGTTAGTAAAAAGATACATAACAAAATGTAATTTACATCCAAATAAATGTATTACTGTTAATAAGCGAACAATCTGAACAGATTATTTTATTTTGCCATTTATTTTTTATAAATTCATTATTCGTTTTTATTGTTTATTTAAATATCATTTTCACTAATAGGATTTACAAAGAATTTAATTTATCTAAAAAAGATAAATTCAATACTCATTTCTATATACTTTTATTTGTTATTACATGCTTAAAAATTATTAATCTATTCTTTCAATTATTATTCTATCTATTCAATTATTAGATACTTTAACTTTTAACTTATTTTAGATACTTTAAAATTTTATCGGATAACTTTAATTATCACTATCAATTATTATTCGATACATTCACATATTTTTAAGAAAGTTCAATTTTTACTATTGTTCTTTATTCCTGCAGGAAACTACAATGTATGTAGTATTATTCTACTCTATAGTAGCAAACTCTTTAGTAATTTGTTATTCCCCACTATTTTTCAGTTCTTTTATTTTAAAATACCTAATGGATTCTCCAACTTGGGGTTTAAAAGTTTAAAAATATATAATGGAACAATCATTCTTAATTTTCGAAGAAATTATTATAATCCATTTTTGGCATAGTTATATTTCGTCGTTATCTGTCTTTTTTGTTATTTAAAAATAAACCTGGTGAATAAAGTTACCAATCATATCCCAGTAATTTTTCCCATTTCTTATTTTCAAACATAAACAGGCAGCTAGTTGGGTTTTGAGCAACTTAACCATTGTTAGCAGTAAATGATATTCAATCTGCAGGTTCAAGCTGTTCTGAAAAGAAAATAATAATAATAATAATAATCTGAAAACCATGGCACATATTTCAATATTATGTAAACATAAATCTACTTATAAAAAAATCATAGAAATACGTGAATTACCAATAATTTAGAAAATCACAAAAATAATATAAAGAATTAATTAAATATATAATTTAGAAAATTTTCCGTCACAGTGTTACTGTGATCATTTGACTAAGTAACCTCAAACACTAAATTTCTTTTTTCAACAATTTTAAAATTAAACCCTGTGGGCAATGCAATCTCAGTTGACGGTTAAGAAATAAAAATATTATTGAAACAGTTTTCCGTTTCATGAATCAATATGAATTTCCATACATTTTCAATATTAGGCACAATGAATATTAAAAAATATGCTGTCAAATGTAATTATAGGGAAAATGTAGCATGTAGCAGAAATATAAAATCCATGAATGAGCACAGCAAGTTAATTATGTCAATTAAAAGGTTTCCTGAATCAACGCAGACTTTTGATGTATTTTTCTGAGGATAATTATTTACTAACAAGTGTATTTAAATTGTTTTCATTTTCAGTATAACTGAAGACTAGAGACGACTGCCAATTTCGATACTTCATCAAACATTATTCTGATTTTTTTTTATAGACTGCTGAGAAATGCTGGTAGATTATGAATATACTGGACAGGATGGAAAATGGCCGAAACTTCAAAAATCCACTTCGAATGATTTGAACTGAATCCGATTGTCAAATATGTCATAACATGCCAAAAAACGAATGTTCTGTTTATTTAGTAACCTACCATTCTTTAATTTCCAGTGAGGAAGGGTACAGACGTATCTGGTACCTAATACTTACATCTCTTGAAAGAGAGCCAAGTTGAAGAATAATATCACATCACTGAAGACGTCTATTAATTCTAAGTTAATTTTTGAGCAGATTCGGCCATTTTCATCCCGGAAAACTAGTATATTCCTAACCTACTAGCATTTCAATATAGTTAGCAAGAAAAAAAAATGAAGAAAGATGTTCAATGTGGTATTTAAACTTGAAGTTTCCTCTCAGACTGCTATATAACTGGTATGAAACCAATTCTCGATTTGCAACTAATATGAAATCATCTAATTGTTATGTAAAATATTTTCAAATATATAATGCTACTATAATATATTGAAATAGTGACGCAATAAAACTTACTTTATCTTAAGGCATTCTTCCTAAATTATGAATTTGATCTGATTTGCCAAAATACGAAAAATAATGAACCAATTTGAACCTTTCAACATCTGTCTAATAAAATACTCTCCTATATGTTGATCATATAAGTTAATTATATACATTTTGCGTGATGAGAGGCTTAAACTCTAAAAGTTCACATTTAATTGACTTTTTACATTGTATTTGTATTAGTCTAAAATACTTCTCAGGTTACATCCCCTAAAAATTTTATGACAGTGTAGCTACGTTTGCAAAAACTTCACTTCACTTCCATACTCTTTGTTTACATAAAATTAATGTAGTTTCCAATATACTTGATATATATGTGGAAGGGAATCTACCTTAAACCTTACCTAGAAAATCTACAGAACCCTATCTCCACAGCACACTTTTTCACAGTCCCTTATGTCCCAAACAATTTTTTTCACTTCCATATGATTTTTTCCCTTGTCGCCATATACTACGAATACCAAAAGATCGTAAAGATTTGATTACGTATCCATAGCAACCAAGCTAAGGGGTCAGAAGGGACAAGATCCCCAAGGTACATCTCTTGCAATTGCAGCAAAGGATAATTTTTTTTTGTTTATTTACTGCTATTATTTACTTTGTTACACATTTCTTTGTTGGAGTCCTATATTTTATCATGCTTTTTCTATCTGATTCTGATGTTCTTGGGACAGGCCTCACGCACGTTGAGTTAGTCTCACTTACTATTTGTTATCACCAAGTTATTTTTCTATCCTATCCTGCTGGAATTATTGGAGAGGCATGGAGGAGAATACAATGGATGTTTTTTTTTTGTTTTTTTTTTGTTCTTTGGGAGCGGGATTAAGAAGTAACGGCGTTATTGTAACAGTTGTTGTTTATTTATTGTAGTGGATTTTGTGTGTGGTACAAAGGATTTAGATTCAATCAATTGGAGGTTATTTGTTTGGTTTAGCCATCTGGAGAATACAAACTGGTGAGTGAGAAGTTTGAGAGATAGATAAAGAAGTTGTGTAGAGATGTTTATAGATTAAGTAGGAAGTTCTACAAAAGATTTTCTTGAAGTGGTAAAGTTAGTTTAACTTAGTAAAAAGGAAGCTGATATCTGTACGATTAAATCCTTCTATAATCAAAGTTATTTGGTTCGATACCATTTATTATAACATATTAATATGTGGACCAGCGAATAATCTATTAAAACTTAATCAAACACTTGTAAGATACTAAATTTAGGATAACTACTAAAACGAGATTAAATAACTTTACATAACTATATATATTTTTAAAAATAATTGGCATAGGGCTGATGTACAGTTTTTCCTGGGCCTTAAGTACAAGCCAATTACAAAGTTTATTTTGTCATTTGAGTTTTATAAAAACTCGATACATTAATACAACTGAACAACATCAGCATATATCTATTTTTACACAAACAGGCATAGCAGGTACTTGCCCTTACAATTCCTTTCCTGTGCGTGCTCAAACATTAAGTGGGGACGCACACTGGGCCACACTCTTGACCAATTAAAAACAATACCCTTGTGTTTAATGCCCATGTTAACAAATAAACATAGCTTGACAATATGACTTTTCTAGCATGAAAAACGCCGGACTAAAACCTACAAGTCAGGAGAGACAACAGTAGAAAAGTATTGACATAGAACTTGAGGAAGTTCAAAACTGTGAACACAGTTTACAAATTAACATGAAATTCCTCTGTATAAAACGATGAAACTACTTCGAAGAAATATTCTACGGTAAGAAAATTGATCCTATGAATTTATGCCTAAAAGTCCTCCTCCTAAGAAACACTACTGATCCTAATCTCTGATCATCCATCGCAAATCCTTCACTACGATTTAATTTTATTAAATTCTTACATGAATATATAACTTTGACCTTTTAAAAATGTTATAAGTCATGGCTTTATTGCACAACTTAAGTTTACTAGAGTAAAATATGAAACATAAACTATCACTGTAAATAAATTAGAACAATAACTCTAGCTCGCGTTGTTCTTTTAAACCCATAACTTTTGTTGAAACACTTTTACTTTGAAAGTATCTATAGGTATCGTGCCACTATATACACAGTGTTTAAGTTTCATACATTACAGAAGAACAAATAAAGACTTAATACCATAAATTAACCGAGAACAAACAATGAGAAATATTAGATATAATGAGATGCTTACATTTTTGGAGATTAGTAATCTTCCAAATTATTTAGTACTTGTTAGTTGCGAGGCACCTAAGGCGTCCATTCAAAAATGATTAATAGAACAAACAATTTAATTTAATACAGACGAGATATTTATTAACATAGCGCTGATTCTGTTTCCAACCTGTGTTTGATGTTTGCTTCTAATTTTAAATATTAAAAACATCTCTAACAGCAAATTATACACCAAACTTACTTTCAAAATTTTAATTAAAATTGATCTTTGAATGTAAACTTTCTTTACTACATTCTTAACAATATCTATATAAATGTTAGGTTTCCGTAAAGTTTCCGGAATCATTTTTACGAAACACGCAACGTTGAATCGACTGGACCACACTGCTTAATGAATTGATGCTTTTACGTGCAATTATCTTTTATTTCTTATTCTGATTCAAATAATTTTTGCATCAGGAAAGAGTTTCAACGATGATTGGTTAAAATTCCTTCACTTACAGGGTTACAGAATCAGTTAGTCAATGATCAGCTTAACTCTTATAATAAATATATGTGTAACGATGCGTTTACTTTTATTGGTTTTGTTTTTCAAAACTAAATGCATAAGTAAGAATTTTTTATTTTTTAAATTAAAGGCAACAAAAATCAAATAACACTTGAATTTATATATAGTTGAATTAGAGTAAAGGGGTGATAACTCCACTTTTGATTACAAAACCACTTTTTAGTATATTTGGGGGGGAGGGGGAGACTAATTTACTAGTTAAAAGCTTCAATTTAATCACTGAAAAATAAATTTGTGGTAAATAATTTATATACAAAAGTGTTAGAATCACGTGAATTTGACATTCTGGGAGCTTTTTACTCTCCTGTAAACTTTTACAAGTTGGAGTAAACACCTTTTCATTCTAGACTGACGATATATTATCCTATTTATAATCTGTACCAATTTTCTAAGCCTATTTTATTCTGTTCAATCACTCCTTTTACCAATCTTAAATTTGATAAATTATAAATTGAGGCATTTCCTTTTTGTTGTAAACTAGGATATTTACATTTAAATATGTACTGACAAAAATCACAAACAACTGTCATTACTGAAAAAAAAATATTAAATCATTTTTAAATCAACCAAGTTACCCACGCCCATCTTTCCCAGTACATTACTTCCAATTGAAAAACAGTTTTGCAATTCTACCACATTGTACTAAACAAATCAAATCAGAATAAAAATCCGAAACCACTTCCTGAGAGAAAAAAAAAAACCCTAGCAAGAGGAAAGAATTTATTCCGAATCTAGTGTGTTCCAGAGCAAAAGACGAAAAGAAGAACATTGAAATTGCTCAAAAGAAGTTTGAAAAAGAAATCAACGCTCGGGGGCCCGAACCTTCTCAACAGTTTGTCACGTACAAGTCGCCATTTTGAAAAAACACCGCTCTCCTAACTATGTAGCCTAGAGGGGGAAAAGACAAGTTCATTTTTAGCTCTTTCTGAAGATGGAATAGAAATAGGAAAAAACTGGAATTCATTTCTCATGGAACATTTCGGATATTCGGTGTTCCGTTTTTTTACTGGAAAGCCTGCGATATTTTTCATTCTTCATTATCGTTCGAATGACAAAGAAGTGTCAAAGGAAGAGAATTGCAGTGACTTCTGCTGTCAGAAACATTCTCTTTGATCATTTTCTTTAATTAATCGTGTGTTATGTGTCGCAGTTCGTTAAACTGTTTATCGCTTTTGGAATATTTTCTTTTGTTCTATTGTGGAAGGATTGGGGAGTGAGGATTCAAACGAAAATGAAATGTCGCTTAAATAAGAATGTAGCATGTTCCTAAGAGGTTTCTTTTTCTGGTATTTTCCATTCGTTTGAAATTAACAATATTTCAAAGAACAATGGGTGTTCCAAGAAGATTATTTAAGACGTATTTATTTTTAAACGTCTGCTTTTGTTGTGTTTCGATTTAGGTTTTGCGTGCTGGATTGTAACTTCAACTTTAATTATATTTTGTTAATTACAGAATTTCTTTTAAATGGTTAATAATTTTATTACAATAATCCTGATTTTATTTATTAATTTTAGATATCTGTAATTTTGAAGGTATTTAACATTTTCCAAGCAATCTGGCTGTCATTTCAAATTAATATACATAAATATACTTTGATGTTTTAAAGAAAATTTAAGAAATTTATATAGGTACCAAATAAAAAATTAAAAAATACTGTTAATAACCGAAAAAGTTAAATGAATTTTTGTTATATATTTCCTACCTATAGAATTTTCTTTAATACAAATATGTATGACAAAAATTTAAATATTAAAAAAAAACAAAAAACAAAAAAAACAACAAAAAAAAACAACCTGTTTCTACCCAAAATATTAGAATCTACTACTTTTACTCTAAAACATAAACTTTAAAATACCACCAAACCAAGTTTAAACAAAGGAATACCGCCAATAACTACCCACCACTCTTTTCCACACTATTACCTTTTCTTCATAACCATAAATCCAACAGGCAATAACCTACCATCTCCCAGGGAAAAAAATGAATTAATTTCGTTATGAACCTCAATACCATCACGAAATATCACTCACTCTCCAACATAATTATTCTTTTATAACTCTAATCCTTTCGTAACGACCCCCAATATCATTTAAGTGAAAATCGCAGTCCTCTCGTGTCGTGAACAAATGACACAATAGATCACTACCGCCGAAGCGTAGAAACTCTGAACATCACCAGCGACGTTAAATAATAATAGACCTACTTTACGTCGCGGCTCTGGGAATGCAAAATCCCTGATTTATAACGAAGAAGTTTATGGGCTGCGATAGGTAGTGGCGTTGAAAGTGTTTGCTATTCTGTGTTTGTAGCCGATGCATTTTTAATTGAGGTTGCAGATTGGTTGGTGGAAAAAATGCGGAGTTTTGATCACTGAGTGATGGAGTTTTTTCTGATTTTTATCTGATAATGGGGAAGTAGTAGTGTATGAATATTTTAAAGGTCCGGAAAGGTTTTGACGTACGGGTAATAGGGATGAGTAAATCATTTTTTGTTTGTTATTGATATATTGTGGTGGCGTGTAGAGATTTGAGATGTTCCCGGTAAAAATCCATATAAGTAAGTGGTGGGTTTTGTTTTCTATGGTTACTTAAAGTCTAAAACAAATTTCAAAATAAAATCTATTTAAGTTTATTTATAACATACAGTAGGATGAGTATCTTATTTTTCAATATGGATTAATGTATGGCATTGTTGCATAATTTATGCTTCAAAAATACGTCTCTAAGTAAGTGGAGGGGTTTTTCTTGTAAGGTTATTTGAAGTCTAAAATTAATTTCAAAATAAAATCTATATAAGTTTATGTGCGATGTATAGTTGGATGAATATCGTATTTTTTTAATAGGGGGGGGGGGGGATTAACGTACTTCAATGCTGCATAATTGATGCTGCAAAATTCCATGTAAGTAAGTGGTTGGTTTTATTTTGTAAGCTTACTTGAAGTCTAAAACAAATTTCAAAATAAAATCTGTATAAATTAATGTATGATAAACAGTGGGATGAGTATCTTATTTTACAGTATATATTAAGGTACTTCGTTGCTGAATTTATTTCAGTACAAATAATTTATTTTTATATTTTTATATTTCATGTAGCCCTATTATACCAATAATAATTAAGCATTGTAATGCGTAAATGACCATACTAAAATATATTTTTATACGAATTCTGAAGTATGTACTAGTGGCTGTGTTCAGAAAAACATATTAAAATTCAAATATCAAGAATCCTTTGTATCTGAAGAAAATTATTGAAAACTTTTCTATTCTTCTTAATATTTTTTTTAAACTTTTAGATACAAATTATTTGATAATAAAGAAACACATTGGCAAACATTTTTTAAAAGCTAATAAGTAAAGTGAATAAATACAATTTGTAAATACTGTGGGAAAAATCCTTTTATTCTGGTATGTAAAAGAATGAAAAATGTATTCTCAATGATTATTGAAAAATGTACATGTTACATATTTATAGCATCTTTTTCACTTCAGAATTTAAAGAGTACGTTAACTATGTAATTTTTTTAAAGAAAACTTGGATTGACATTTACAAAACAAAATCTCAAAAAATATTATTTATAAATAAGATTTATGTTATTTCTGAATCAATACGAATCTCTTCATACGGAAATTCTAAAATAATACGGCATTTAACTTAAAATGTCATTTAACTTAGCTACATATGTATTTGAAAGTTGTAAAATTTTTAGTTTTAGTTTCAAAATAATTCAGGTGAGAGTACTTTTAAGAAGCTACTTAACTTATATGAAAATACCAAAACCTTACATTTATCTTTAATAATGCCTTACAGGGCTTTTAACATCTATTCATCTAACTTTTAAGGCGGTCTGGGACTCAAAATTCTAAAATCTTTAATTTTAAAATTATTTTTCTAAAATTTTTATGCAATAATGTATGATGCTTTGAAACTTAAAAACTATTTTAAATTTTTAAATTTAAAAAAAATGTTTTTTAAAATATCAACATTTTGATATTTTCTAAATTTATTGTATCGAAAAAACTTTTTTAAAAAATCACTGCATTTTTGCATACAATTACTTCTTATTATTCATATAAAAAAATTGTCTTCGTGAATTTTCATTAAAATAATTAAAAAAATATTTTATGCATAAACTGTATAAAATCCATAGTATGCTAAGCTCCCAAAACTTTTTTTTAAAAAGTCAAATAAAAAAAAAAAAATCCTGAGGACAAACTGCCGACCAAACGGTATAATGGTTAGAGTGCTAGCTTCTAGACCGCGAGGTTAAGGGTTCGAGTCCCGTGTTAGGCATGGGTGTTTGTAAATGTAGGTTGGCTTGTCTAATGACGAATGTTTCGGTGCATTATAGCCCTCGTGTTGCTGACGGCGCCAGATAATCTGAAAACAACCAACCAACCTGAAGACAAACTAAAGAAATACATATGAAAAATAATTGTGAAAAGTTTCATAGATTTATAACAAGTAGTTTTTAAGTTATATTAATTCAAACTCAAAAAAGGAACAAGAAGCTATCACCGAGAAAATCAGTTTCAAGATAGCATGTTTGAGATACAGTTGTCATCTAACAAAAACTTTAAATGTTTCAAGTTCTACTGATGAAAGAACCGCAAATTTTATGACATTTTACTCAGAAATATTTGTATTATTTTTTAAATTAGAATTTTCTTTTTAAGAATTTTTAAAATTTTGAGTCCCAGAGTCTTTTAAAGACATATGTGGATATCGGAGTCTACCCGTTAAAGAAAGTCTAATTTTAAAGCACATGAAAGAAGTAAAGAATTTTAAAATTTATTAAACACATGCTCTAGCAAGAGTAAGTAGAACAAAAATTATTCTTATAAGCTAACTAAATAGAAAATTTATTATACGCAATTAAGAAGTAGAATACTGTATGTTCAAAGTAAAAAGACAATGTTTCCTCATTAAGAAATTTCGAGATACGGAAGTTCCCTTTAATAGAGGACTATACAGTAACATAGGATTTAGTAATAAAAATAAAACATCAGGATATTCTTACGACTTTCTATCTTAGTTGGTATTCTAAACAATAATATAAAGAAGATATACGGAGAGATAACCTGAAAATAACGGAAATTGGAGATACTGCTATCTTGTTTAGGAAGGGAAAATAAAAGACCAACTTTTGATAATTGTCTATGCTCTTCACAAAATAAAAGAAAGTTAACATTTGTAACTGCATAAGTAAGTAATTTTGTAAGTTGAGGGTACGGGTTCTTCAACCGAAGCTGTACATATGCCACTCACTGTACAACGAAAATATCTAAACATTTTGCATTTACTAAAATCGAACAAACTCTCACTTTAACTATTATATCTCTCTAGTGTAATATTATACAAAAAGTTATATCCGTCTGAGTGAAGTTAAAAGTCCAAGATCAAACTATAAATGCGATGTATCAATGAAAGGTATTATCCATATGATTATCCATATGTAAGGATTGTTCTGTATCAAAATTTAATCTGAAGCTATTTCTGAAGGCAATTTACTATTCTTTAAGACTAAACTATAAATGCTTGACATATCAATTTAAAGGTCTCGATAAAATTAGAAGCATTACATAAAATTAAACTGAAGGTTCTTTTATATTCGATTGGAAGAGTGCTTTTATATTAATTACATGGGAAGATCTTATTTTAATGACCAATAGATATATCGGTTTGGAATTTGGATATTCATTGACAAAATTTTCCTCGCCAAGTTTGTAGCCCATCTTGCCAACATGGCGATATTCTGATGGTAAAATTTTTCAAATCAGTAGATTTTTTTATTTTTTTTTGGTATTATAAAGGCAGAGGTATAGTTTAGTCATTAAATATAAAAAAACTGTACATGCTTGTATCTTGGCTTGAAAAACTCTCTAAAACATATACAAGCGGCCATTTAGTGACAGTTACTATATCAGTTCAACTTTCTTATTGTTCCTTAATTTAAAGTTACTCATTTCTCTTGATAATGATAATTTTAACCATGAAGATATGTTTCATGATTTTTATTATGCTATCGCTTAATATACCTACGCAATCTTTGAATTGGTTACCCTTAGAATAGATTTGATCAATATTCATGTTGAATTTCAGTTTCCTATTGAGGTTTGTATAACAATGAGCCGCTAAAATATGTGTCTTTAGAAAACGACAATTTCGCCCTGAGAACGAAACAGAGATAGCTTCTCCGAAAAGTGCCCCCTCGCGTGACCGATAGACAAACATGGTCAGGGTCATCTCCAAGTAATTCCTTCCCTTTTCGATGAGTAAGCAGTCCAACTTCCACGAAACTTTTATTCCGTCCAAACGGGGTGTGTCGTCTCTCCCTGATCACTCCAGCCATTGAACGGCTATTGATCAGCAATCTGTCACTGTCAGTAATCGCCGTTTTGTCTTCGGGTCATGTTGGCATGGCGACTTATAAGCTGACTTATAAGCCGCCGTCAGACCGGAACACAGATAGAGATGGAATGGACAAAAAAAAAAGAGAGATAATATGCGGTCGAGGGAAAATGACCCTAATACTCCTCCTGCAAAAACCTTTTAAGACTTTTTTATTATTCTTATTTATGATAACTTGGAATGGGTGTCCTAAAAGAAATTCGAAATAGCGTTTGTCATGAGGTGTCATCATTTGAATATTCTGGTCTGTGTATATTGTGTGAGGGAATCACGCAACCTGGAGGGCAAGATTGATGACAATGTCATTGGAATAGATGGCTGTGTTAAAGATATCTGGTAGGTTATTAACAATGATTATGGTCAATGACAATACGTGACAGATCCGGCCCAAGTTTACAAGATGTTATTAAATGGGAATTACAACCCTCAAGTATGTTATTTATTCACGAGCAGATTATTAAAAATATGAAACGTAGAGTTATTTTGAACTGTTGAACTTAAAATTGATTTTTTTTCTCAAATGAAACTTCTTAATGCTATGCTTTTGTGTCAATGTATGAAATTAGTTGATAACAATCCGAAAGCTAATTTTATATTTGGTAAGTTCCCTTTAAAAATCATTTTTATTTGAAGGACAAAAACACGATTGAAGCTTCACTTTGAAAATCAGAAAAATTTTACCATAAAGATAAAAATAGCATGCTTGTCCGATTTTTAATGCTAGGTTAGTTAAATAACAGTCAAGGTCATTTATATAATATGATCTTAATATCATTAAAAATAGAAAAGGCCCGTTTTGGATTATTGAATTGTAATAGTAAGGCGAAGTTGTGTATTCACATACTAATAAATGGGAAACCATTAAAAAAACTGTAAGTTTCATCTTCAATTTGTTCAAAAGGCCATACGTTAAAAAATGCCAAAACACAAAAAATATTATCTTAACGATCACATTTTACAGATTAAGAATTTTGTCTTCTAGTAGCAAGGAAGTACATTAATTGATTTGTCTTACAAGAGGAAAACTATTTTAAAAAGTTGCATGCTTCATTTTGAATTTTTGTATTAATCCCAAATTTACTAATTTTATTGAACAATCGGTATTGGTACAGAATTGCAAATCCATTCAATATTTCAAAGAAATTACAAGGTGTTTGTTTTCACTAATTTAAGTCGATAATCTATTTTATCTATTCAACACTGAACTCTACGGGCCTTGTAGAAAAATAGTTTTTTTTATAAGGTATAAACTTCCATAGCAATGATTACGTGGATTTGGCTGGTTCCACACACCCCCTATTATAAGTCATCCAACCGAACATATGGTGGTAAATTTTAATGGTTTTCTACTATCAGTTAAAGGCGTTATCTTCAAATCCGATTTTTTGTTGAATTTCAGTTTTGAAAAATTAAAGTGCAGAGTTACTCTTATGTAGTGCGACCAAAAACTCGAATTGAAAAAAATAAATAAATTCATTTACTGATTGTGGCTAATCAATCTAATTTTCCATCCTGTATTGTGGAGTTATTAGAAGAACGCAAGCACGAGTAAAACTGAAATTCTAGCAAACAGCATATGGTGAGTTTTGGGTCATTTCAAGAAAAATAATTTTTCGAGATGGGAAAAGACCTGCAAAGTGAAGTGATCCATGTTTAGTATATACAATTAATCAAAGATCTTAATTAGTATAAAAAAAATATTTCACGTGTACATTTGTTTCACGTGTACTTGTTAAACTAAAAAAACATAAAATTTTCAACTCAAATTTCAGAAACTTTAAGCCTTATGCATGAACTTGAGCATACGTAAGCTAGCACTTGATTTTGTGATTTTTTTTTTGTTTCAATTTAAAGCAACCTAAACAAAGTATTTTTCTCTTATTATAAATTAAAAAACTTAATCTGCAAAATAATATGAGCGTTAAGTTCATAAATTTTTGGTAATTTTTTTAAATAAACTTTAAGCCTTTTGTATGAATTGCAGATAAATCTTAGGGATTTTGTTATATTTTTTCATTTGATCCCATACGAATACACAGTTTTACGATACATTTAGAACGTACTATTTGAATACTCAGTTTTTCAACCTGAACTAATGTAGAAAGTACATTAGTTGTATAAAAAATGTCTAACAATTGAAATATAAATTTATTTTAAATCGTTTTTAATATTTTTGTCGAAATTGTAATTGTGCTTTAGGTTTATTATTTTCAAATAAGACCTTTACAAACAAAATATACAATAATATATAACGTTATACATTCTATAAAATAAAGAATTGAAAAGTATACTTTGATAAAATTTATTGACATCTATAGAAATTTAGATATGAAATAACTCTAAAGGCATTTCTTTAATTCCTTACAACCACAGAACATATTTTATTTAAGCAACTTTGAAAGATACCTGATTGGCTAGAAAGTATGACGTAAATTTTTTTATTTTTTTATTTTAACAAGTCAGAAAAAGTACAGAACAAGGTAAAAGAAATTGATTACTATTTTTTATCGCATAAAAACGGCTGAAGTCTTTCATATTGACCGAAAGAAGTCACCGAGAATCTGTTAAAATATCTCCAAACTTTTACTAAAAAGCAACTATTATCTGACATCTGATCAAAAGCCACTAATTACTACACGAAAAATCCTAAGAAACTCGTTAAAACTTTGTAAGGAGTTGCCACGAGAACACTCCCACCCCCCTTTAGTCACAACCGAGTTTTCTGGTTAGTTGCTGCAACAAGCCAAACAAATCAGTCATTTTCAGTCATTTTTGATTTATGAGCCCATGTCTCCAAATTAGAGGAAAGTGCCAGAAAAAAAAAAGCAACAGCGAAAGCGGGTCCAGAAGAAAGTGCAGCTTTCGTCAATGCTCGTCTTCCAGTTTAAAAGTTAACGACGTTACCAAAACTCGATAACTGTGAAACAGTTGACGTGGGGAAAAAAGCTCATTGAAGGCATGATTTATTGCTCTACCAAACAAGGACAACAAGAACTCTTAAAAACAAACACATTCAGCCAAATTTCCTGAGTCGACGTTGAGATGACGGAGAGATGGGGAGGGAGGGGGAGGAAGATCTTCCAGAAACAAAAGTACAAACTTTCAACCCATTGAAACTTTTAAAACTCATATTATCGGCCAAGAAAACGAACTAACCAGAAGTAACAGGGGTGGTTGATGGAGAGATAGAACAGAAAAAAAAGATGCTAGATAGAACTTTTGCACTTTGAGCTAAAAGTGGTGAGCAAAAATAGGAATAAAAAAAAAATTCGGCGCTTGTGTGGGCGTGGCTCACGAAGGTCCATCTGACAGTGATAAATGCGTCTATAATATTTGGTACCCCCATCTACAGCTCCCCCTACCAGGGATAATCGGCACTATTCAGGATGTTGACATGCAGTCATGCGCTGAGCTATCAACTTAATTTCTCCACGCGTGTTTTCTTTTCTTTTATTTTTTGTGGGACATTTGGTTCCTCAATTTGGCAACGCTATTTACCTAGTTTTGGCGGGAAGGGGTGTGGTTTTGTGCGGACTTGGGCACGTTGAAAGGTATTTAGCGTGGGCTCCATGGGGAATTGTGTACGGAGTATTTTGATGAGAAGATAACCTTCGCTTGTAATATGGATAGAAAAATATAGGTTTGAACGGTTGAATGTTTTGAGTAGCCCAAGCTTAGTCATGCGTTGCCATCCACTGTTATCCGTTGCAATCTTCTACTCGCCAAAGGGTTTATATTTCTTAATATTGACAAGTGTCTATTCTTACAATTCAAGCACAGGGTTGGTTAACAGTTGGTTACAATTGGTTAAAATCAATGACGTGGTGGGGGTAATAACCTAGAATTGTCGAATAACGCAAGTTTTAAGTTTGGCATCATTTTGGAGAAGCAAAAAACAGTCAAGATTGATTAGGAATACAATCTCATCTATATATAGTCAATTTTTGCCAATTTATAGGGCACTGGGTAGGCAACATCTCGAGTAAGTAGTACAGTTATGGCAACTTCAAAATAAAAGGATATTAATTCATTAAAATAGATTCATCGTAGGGGAGTCAAAGATAATGCAGGGGAATTTGAATTTGGACTACGATACTAGTTTGAGGAGCCTATATCATGCTTGTAATATGGACAATGTGTACTATGTATGTAACATGTCACCCTTATAGGCAAAAATATCTTTTTGTAGACATTTTAATGAACCGGAGTAGTAGCGCAAATGTGGTGGCCAATATCACTGAATACAAGCCAATGGATTGTTGTAAAGTGGTTGTTGGTACGGATCTTGGTCAATTTCACCCAGGTCTGGGTTAAATATATTAAAAGTTTTGAAATGTTGATGCAGAGTTTTAAAGTAGAAATATATTTTTTAAGAAAGGACGGAGGAGGTAAGAAATATGTTCTGTAATGGTTCTGGACATGCTTATTTTTTTTTTTTTTTTTTTTTTTAAATCTTGTATTTTGGAACGATACTCGAGTTTCGGTACGGATTGACCAATCTTCCCACAACCCTTGTGCCCGTCATTGGCTAATACCAGTCCTGTCATAACCATTTTTTTTTTTGGGGGGGGGGAAGGACAAGTGAAATACCTTGTACTTTTGCCTACTATGCTGAAAATAATTTAAAAAATAAATCCGGACAATGCTAATTTCGAATGAACCGCTGCCAGTGGCTACTAATTTGATTCAGAATGTGGAGAAGGATGACTACTGATTATACGTAATCTTAGAACCAAGAAAAGTCACTCAGAACTATCCTTGGTCAGAAATCAGAATTCTTACTTAACTCCAGTCAATTCAGAACTAAATGCATATAAAATAAAGTTCGAAATAACTTCTACTGCTCTGTTTGAATATTAGTCTTTTATAATTGTTTATTAAATATTTACGTTCGTTTTGTAATCGAAATATTTATTTTGAACCATCATATATTGTGCAATATAGTGTAATAATAATTACATCATTTTTAAATAGTATTTAAATAATAATTAGCTCATTATTTGAAAGAAAGAAATCGTATCAAAGAATAAAAAATTTAAAGTGTAACTGTTCAATGAAATCAGAATTGTCAATATGAATGTTTTATACACGATTAGCATAACAGTTTTATTTCTTCCCAAGTCAATATAGGATTTCCCTTCTCAAAATAGATGTAAAGAGTAGGAATCAATAAATCTCAAAAATCTTTAAAGAAACATTTTTTAGTGTCACCAAACAATACACTTTCCCGTAGAAAATCATCAGCGACCTTGTGTTGCGAGACATGAGTAATCACCGGAAGTAGATATTCGTCGTTCCCAGTGCCCCCTGGCGCTTCCGGTGTATGCGCGTATTTGTACTCTTGTGGTTTCTAATCTATGTCACGTGATTTATGGATGATTTAAGAAGTGAATTTCAGTTGATAGTGGCGGAAGAGGGAGAGTTGTTATTTTATTCATTGTGTATGGTTGTTTCTTTTATTATTATTAGTTTCTTTTTGATACTTTTTTTTTAAACTGTCTTTAATGGATGGTATGTGGGATTTTTTTTTTTCGATCCGTTTAATGACGCGGTAAGAGGGGAAAACAATTGTTTCTGATCCGAAACGAAGAAGAAATTTCGAAGTTTTTGCTGTATAGTTTGAAAGTTTTTCTTTTCTTATTTTCCGAGAAAGAGTGATCATTAATAGCTTGGCTCATGTCGTAAGTTTTTTTTTTTTTTTTTTTTTGTGAAAAAATAATGACTGCGTTGCTCAAAAATGTTATTTAGAAAATACTGATATTTTGTCGAAGTAAAAAAGGAATTTTTGTTAACAATAAAACAGTTTATTAATATTTTACTGCTAAAAATATTGGTAAAAATGCTTATTGTTACATTTAGATATGAGTTTTTTTTTGTTAATTCACTAATTAGAATTTACTGTTTTGTTTTATTTTCTCCTTTAACTTTTCTAGAGAGCATTTGCTTATCTTATATTTTGTTATTACTCTTTAAGTAATATTTAAAAAGTAGTTTATATTTTTAAAATAATAAACTAACATTTAAAAATACTTTTTAATAAAATTTAAAATTATTAAATTAAACTCTAATAGTTTACATATTTTATTAATAACGAAGACCTATTTTTGAAAGAAAAAATAGTTCGAAAATTATTCTTATTTCAAAGTGTTTATATAATTTTTGTTTATATTCTTGCACAAGTTCATCTTGTACATACATAAAGGTTTCTATTATAATGTAAATGCTTGTTATACACGATACTGATAACAGATTATTTTATTAGTAAAAATACAGGGTGGTAATAAAGAAACTTTCCCAATATATGGACCTCTAGCTTCCGTCCCGTTCAACTGATCGAGATGAGGTTTCAGGTATGTTATTCAGAAGCATGAGCTCGAAATTCTGTGAATGACAACAAAATGTCTTTCACTTTTGCGGTTGTAGATAAAACTCAAAATTTTATAGCGGCAACAACTCCTTTTTCCTATCGCAAAATGCTCAGCGCATGCGAAAACACCCAAAATGTGTTGGAATGGTACGTGTATCACAAAAAAAGGACGCGTTATGCACACTCTGCGAGTGGTCAATAGACTCACTATCAGATCATACGGAGGCCGCTTGCCAGATGTTCAGCGTAGAAAACCAATAAAATGCCTGTGATGGCACTCATGTGAAGTTTGACCTCTGTCACATGCAAATTTCCCCAGTGCGCCCCGATCGTGTTTTTGTTGGCCGTTCGCACAGCTGTTTCCCCCCCCCCTCTCTGTGGTGCACAACTCGTCCTTTTTTTGTGATACACGTACCGTTCCAAAGCTCTATTGGGTTTTCACATGCTTCGCATTGGTTTTTTGCGACAGGAAAAAGTAGGAGTTGCCATTTGAAAATTTCAAGTTTCTGTAACAATAACAGTAACCGTGAGCCCCACTTTGTTACCATTCACAGAATCCCGAGCTCATATCTCTAGATAATTATACCTGGAATCTCTTCTCGATCTGTTGAACGGAATGGAAGCTAGAGGTCCATATATCGGTAAAGGTTTTTTTTTTTTTTTTTTTTTTTTTTTTTTTTTTTACCACCCTTTGTGTCTTTTTTTTTTATCGAGCCTTTACAAGATGGTCAAGATCGGGTCTATACAAGGTGGTCATGATTAAAATGTACTAGTTTACTATGATTTAACAAAATTTATAATAAACATATCATCATAAAATCTGTATTAAATGTTATTAAGACAATGAAAAAATTATACCTGAAAAAATAAATCGAATTCCTGGCTAAAGATTGATTTAAATGACTTCAGAGCTTATATAGAAGTTAGCTTTAAGGACAGAAGCTAATTAGAAAAGTTGCGAATGAAGTTTTAGACCATAAAATTTTTAATATGTGTCATATAATTGTTGTATTTGGGGCGTCTTTTTCAAAAAAATTTAACTCTTTGTTCAAGTATCGTTATATTTTGTAACTTCCTTTTAGTTTTTAGAGATTAAGGCTCTATTGTCACAATAGTATTTGTCCTTGAGGTGATATCAAATTTATGAATCTCATCGAACATCATTGTGATTTTTTTTATACAGCGTGTCCCCGTATAACCTGGCCGACCTTTATTTTCGACACCATTGGTCCTAGATGTGTAGTCCCAATTGAAGAAATGTTTTAAATCGTTAAAATATTTTTACCAAAAAGTTTTTAAGTTAGGAAAGGGGTTGGTATAAAAATTACGGATTGTAAATTTTTATATGATCCCCAGTTCCTTCAACTCATATTTAGGAAAATGTTGCCCATGAAAAAACATTTCAAACAAAAAAAAAAATCGAAATTTGTACGACCAATATTCATGGAGATATGAAAAATTGAATTTAGTGACTTATACCACTTTACACCCGTGGTCATTAACATATTTTAAGGGGATGTACACAAAATGAAATACAGAGAAAAAGCAATAGCGTTTGGAAAATTATTCTGTAACATTGGCTATGTAATCGAAATGGGCGAGAGGCTGCAAGACAATATGCAATTAAATTCCCAAATGCTTAATTTCCAGTGGTAAATTTGCAAAAATTTCAAAGTTTTTAAATGTTTTAAAGCGTTTGCTAGAAACGGGTAGCATAGAAAGACGTCTCGATTCGGAAATTCACGAGTGGTATTTTGGGCCATGCTGTTGCTTTCCCTTATTCAGTGTCAAGGACATTAGTGAAGCATGTGGATACTCAAAAACCCATGCGTGGAGAGTCTTAAACCGACACGGTGCACATCCTTATCGCCCGCGATTGGTGGAATAGTTTTTGCGCTAGGATGAAAATAGACGGGTTGATTCCTGCAATTTCCTCATGAACAAGCTAGAATTGGATTCCTAATTTGTGAATAACATTCTATTTTCTGATGAGTGCACGTTTTCAAGAACTGGGTTAGTAAATTGGCAAAACACACACTTTTGGTCCCTGCAAAATCCCCATGTAATCCGACCAAACAAGCATCAAGTGCGATGTTAACGTTTAGTGTGGCATATGGAAGGGAGCGTAAGTTGGGCCTTTCTCTTTTACTGATACGTTAACAGGTAAAAAGTATGCGAACCTGTTGCAGGGACATTTATCTGACTTTATGGATGAACATGTCGTGTTAGCAAACCTTAAAAAGATGTGGTTTCAACTGGATGATGCACCACCCCACAAGCAGCTTCCTGTCGAACAATACTACACAACATGTTTCAAGACAACGTTATAGGCTATGGTGGTCAGGTAGAATCACCTCCTTGATCACCAGATCTAAATCCTTTATATTTTTTTCTTTGGGGATTTTTAAAAAGCAAGGTCTATGAAAAAAAAATCAAAGACTCTATTAGATTTGCAGAATCGAATTTTATCCGCTCCCAGGAGTATTATGCCTGTAATGCTGACAAATTTTGAAGATGAATTTGAATCACGTGTGCGCCTAGGTATTTTAGTCGAAGGAAAACATTTCAAACATATGTAATTAAAAACGAGGTTATTTATCCTTTTCACTTTGTTCATTTCTATTACCTTTTATTTTTGTTTGTGTTAACAAAAAGAGCTGCTTTCTGATTATGTTGTTATTTAAAATTACTTATTTAAAATTGTTTATAAGTTTGTTTGCTGTTTATTATGCGTTGTAATTTTTTTCAAAACAATTTCTAGTAAAAAATTATAATGTTTTAGGTGATGAATAACAACTTGTTTGCCATAGTCAAACCTAGTCTAGAAGTTCGCTGTTATTCCGATAAGACGATATTTTCTCATTTCAATTTATGTACGGGCCCCCCAAATAGCGTTAAAACTTTAAACTCCAATAACACCGTGGCTATTGGTCGAATAAATTTCAATTTGTTTTAATTGGAAATGTTTTTTCTTGGGCAACATTTTTCTAAATATGAGTTGGGGGAACTGGGGACTGTATACAAATTTACGATCCGTAATTTTTATACCAACCCCTTTGCTAACTTAAAAACTATTCAGTTAAAATATTTTAACGATTTAAAACATTTTTTCAATTGGGACTATGCATCTAGGACCAACGGTGTCGAAAATAAAGGTCGGCCAGGTTATACGGGGACACGCTGTATAGAATGTGGTGTAAAGTTAATAGATTACGAATGTATTGGTCGGCTGGGGTAAAAATTGTCGAAACTGGTTAAAAATTAACCTTTTTGCACTAAAAACGAGTGTCAAATATGTCATAACTTGCCGAATAATAAGCATTCTTTTTATCTTTGGTAGCCCATTGCTCTTAAATTTCTAATGAAAAATATTGCAAACGATTCAAATCTCTGGTGACGTATTACTTGCATAGTTTAAAAAAGAGCCAAGTTGGAGTTAAAAATTACATCATCATTTACGTAGTATTTATCGCCAACTCGACTCACTATGGAGGGTTACCAAATTTAAAAAAAAAGCTCATTATTTGGCAAGTTATGACATATTTGACAATCGGATTTCGTTCAACTCATCAAAGTAACCAGTAAAGTTTTTACCAGTTTCAGCCATTTTGGCAGATTAGTATATTAATAATCTATACTAACTTTTTCCTACCTTCAATAAAAAAATTCAGAATGATGTTCTTTGGGATATCTAAATGTGTAGTCGCCTTTCAGACAATGCATTTTAAGATCCATTTATATGATCTAAATGTCCTCAATTCAGTTTCTATCATATTATACATACTATGTATGAAATATTTCATAACTTCATCATTATTCCAATTTAATTTCAAGTTACCTTTTTTTTTTTTTTTTTTTTTTTTTTTACCCCAATTCATTTTACAACGATTTTGCTTTTTTAGTGTTCCTTACCCCTAAATTAACGACGAAACTCTTATGGAACCTGAAATGCGTTTACCTAGAAGGACACTGATATTGTAGAAAAAACAGTTTTACAGAGTTGTCTGTTGAACTTTCCTCAAAGTGGGATGTTGATCTTTTTCTGCTCCTGCGGCTTAATACATACTTCACTTTTGGGCATCAATATCTACAGAAGCAGTTATTAATCAGAAATAACAACAGCAATAATAAAACAATTAAAAAGCATATAATAAGCTGAATCCAAATTCAATGTCCTATACATTATTTCATCGCAATGTATTTACAAACTTTTTTTAAGGAATGTGTTGTTAGATATTTACAAATATAGCAATTGAGAAAAAAATAATTTTAAAAAGTGAATACTTTAAAATTATAAAAAAAAAAAGAATTAAAATTATCACAAAATAATAATTTTCAATACCTTAAAGAAGTTTTTAAAAATTTATTCAATATTTCAATCTTATTTTTGAAACATATTATATAATGATGAATTTTATAATGGAGATCTGAAATATTTATTGTAAATAGTTTCTGTTATATTTAATGTGAATTTCATATAATTTTTTTTTTCACACAACATCACACAAGCTCACAAAACATTTATTTTTTTTCCATAAACTTTAAAAGTAACATTGTGTAAAAAAAAAACAAAAAAAAAAAAAAAAAAAAAAAAAAACTTGAGTTAGCAGTTAGAATAGAAATGTCCACTTAACATCGGTATTTTCTTTTTTTTATAAATATGTATATACCATTTTGTTTATAAAGTATACGAAAGCAAACAACTACTTTTTTAATTTAAAAACATTTATCTTACAACAGAATACTATTAAGATTTAAGATATAAATCTTAATCTTAATAGTATTCTGTTTCTGTTATATTTTCCCACAGTTATTATGATTACAAATAACTAACAACAAACTTTAGAACAAAGTTTGTATAACAGCTAACAATTAAATAATTTATAGGACATTGAATTTATATGTAAATACAGATTTTACATTTTATTGATGACTTAAAATCTGTGGATGACTTAATTTAGTTTTTAAATCTTGTATAACTATTTCTATACTTAGTAAAAATGTATATTTTGTAAAACAATACTTAGTAAGATAGTTTAAACCTATAAGGAAGTACTGGGTCTGTATAGGGACAAACTGAATATCATTCTTGAGTTCAGAAGTTTGAAGTTACAAAACATACTTTTTATTGGATGAAACAGTCATAATGAAAAAAGTTTTACCAGTATATTTATTTGAATTTCCCCTTTAAATATAAAACATTGTTTTGTTCCGTACAGAAGTTTTATTGTTGTAAAAATATGTTTACATGATTCTTTATTTAGCTTTTCTCCAAAAGTTTTAAATCCACAATAACTCTTTCGCTTTTTCTTGTATGAGAAAAACTATTGTTTTAAAAAGGTTGATTTCGTTCTCTTTTTTAGATTTACTTTTTAAGTAAAGAAGTTTAGAGTTACAATAGTTGTTTTGTTTTTCCATGGAAAAGAACTATCATTCTGGGAAAAAAAAAATTTGAAAACTTCTTTATTTCTATTTTCACCGTTAATTTTTTAACAAAACTTCAAATTAGGTATTGCTATATTGTTTTCTTTAAACAGAAACTATTATTTGAAAACTTAATTTTACATAATTTATGTATTCTGCATCATCAGTCAAACTAATCTCACGTTACGTTACTTTAAAGGTAAATTTTCATAAAATTACAATAAATGGGGCATCCTTCAAAAGTTCCTAAATGAAGTATTAGTTTTTTTCATTTCTCTGATCTTCAAAGAGAAAACTAAAATTTTTCAATTCAAAATTTAGTTTTCTCTTTGAGTGTTAGTAAAATGAAGAGTTTTATAGATTTCTGTTATAGTTAAGTAATAGTTTTGATTTAATACTCTTGAAGATTTATCATGCAATTAAAAGCAAAGAATTCACTCTAGTGCTCTATCTATCTATATAACAACTTTTGTGCTTAAAATAAAGTGGTAAAATAAATTACCACTTATATTTCTCTGAGATTAATTAATTATTTATATAATAGATAAATATTGAACCTATATTTTCCCCCAAATATATTATAAATCAGGTTTATTTCTTCAATTAACACTAAAAAAAAGAGAGTTGGGGACATTCCATGAAAATTACATTTTCCATACTTTGAATATAAAAAAACCAATAATAATAATAATAATAATAAATAAATATGTAAAATAAAGAGTGAAAACATTAAATGTAAACTTTTTCCAACTTAATACTATTTTACTCACTTAACTGAAATTTCCTCTTAATTTCAGAATCGCTCTGATGGTTCGACCAACCAAAAACCTCCAAGAGGCGTTTCTGAAAGAGCACGGCCCAAAAAGGCACAAAATGTCACTCTTTAGCTTTGACGCCTCCAACCAAAACAATGAGAAATCCAAAATTACATTACAAAAAGTATACAATGAATTGAAATATTAAATAATCCCGAGAACTTACCCTTTTGAAGAATACCCGATAGACCCATACAAAAATTTTGCAGTTTATAACAACATATTCAAAAAGTGTTCCGCAGAAAAAATCATCCCGCAGATAAATATAAAATTTCAAAAATACAATTTTAAAAGAGCCATTTATCAGAAGAAAGAATCTTCATTTACTAGGGCTACTATTACCCCTAAAAATGTGATAAGCTGTATTAAAATCCTCATCGTTATTACAAATCAGTAATATCGAAAGAAGTTGTTGAATGAGTTAAAAATAGGATTGTGAAAAGATGGTGTAAACTTGATGTCGATCCTAAAAAGAGATTTCTATTACATTGTATGTATATATATATATATATATATATATGCACATCGCTTTGTGTATGAAATATCTTTAAAAAAAAAATGGTGCATTAACATAAATTAATAAATTTCCTTCGTCGATTGATCGATTTGCAGGTTAAAATATTTTAGTTAAATCTTATAATAAGTGAAAATTTTATATTTTATGGTTTTGAATAGTACTGAGAAATTTGCAATATATTGCATCAAATAATTAATTAAAAAAAAAAAATTATTACCATTTAAACTAATACTAAAAAATACCAAAACACGTTGGAGGTAAATATATTTAAACCGATTCGGTAACTATTTAATAAAAATTATACAGCCAATTATTCTCAACACTTGCGTACATTCACCCTAAGAAAACCACTAGCTTCTTCTAAAGCAACATGCAACATTACAAACTAAATAATTCGTACCCATACACCAATTCCCACAAATTCATTCAAAACTCTTTCTCCTACGAGCTCTCAAAACGGCGCCAAAAATCACTCAATAAATTCAAAATTAACAAACTTAACAAAACCCTTCGTAATCCTATCATTACCATACCCCTAAAACCCACACTCACTTTATGTCTTTCCGCCCTTAAATTACATAAAAGAACCCCGATAATTGGAAATAAGAACGATGAAAATCTGGAGCTATTCTTCCGAGCACGATTTTGAAAACTATTCTCCCAAAACTTTTGACATTATCTTGGGAATTTAGAGGGACTATACCCCTCCCCCGAACTCATAAAAGTGACATACACACACTCGGGTCCTCTGATTTATAGAATTAAGATTGTCAGAACTGGTATAAAGTACTGCCATTCAGCGTGACCTAGGGGACGACTGAAGTCAAGAAATATTTTCTGACATCCGAAGATTTCGACCTGACCCTTTATATAAATGGGAGGATATTACTATATATTTTTTAAGACCGTAGGGGTGTATCTCTGATGAAAATGCTCGTTTGGAAGTCATTGTTTGTTTGTTTTTAGAATTTCAGTGTTCAATGTTTATGGAAGAGGTAATGGTTAAGATAAATTCTATTTAGAATTATATTCGTATCTTTTGATCGTACTATAAATTTTTAAGACCGTATGGATGTGTTTCTGACGAAAATGCCCTATTAGAATCCTTTGTAAGCCATTGTTTGTCTCTTAGGATTGCAGAACTCGTTGTTTATGAAAGAGTTAATGATTAAAATAAATCCTATTTAGAATTATATTCAAATCTTCTGTTCATATACTGTATAATTTAGTATATATTTTTGTATGTGTATCTTTGATGAAAATTCTCTATTTAAACCTCTGGAGGTACTGCTTTGTTTTAAGATTCTAGAATTCGATGCTTATGGAAAAGTATATAGTTAAGATGAATTCTGTTTAGAGTTATATTCAAATCTTCTAATCAGTATGCATTTTTTTTTTTTTTTTTTTTTTTTTTTTTTTTGTATTTCTGATGAAAATGACCTATAATAACCATTTAGAAGTCATTGCTGTTGTTTTTTTAGGATTCAAGAGTTAAACGTTTATGGAAGATTTAATATTTAAGATAAATTTATTTGTAACTATATTTGAATCATCTAATCATACTATTATATATAATTTAATATATATTTTTAAGACCATATGGATGTATCTTTGATGAAAATGCTCTATTAGGGGCCTTTGAAAGTCACTGTTGTTCTTTTGGGATTCAAGAGTTCTATGCGTACGGAAGTACTAATGGTTAAGATAAATTCTATTTCGAATTATGTTTAAATTTTCGGATAATTAAGTGAGTAGCAGAAACACATCAATGCCTATACCTTGACTATGTTTCTTACAAAATGGTTATGAAACAGATTTTTTCGTGGTGTTTACTAAATATTTTTATTATATTTTAGAAATGTAGTTTATTTGTTTCGATATGCCAACTGTCGATGTTTAAATGTTAATATATTTTTCTTGAAATAGTTTTGTTTCTATTTTGTGAGCATTATTTGCGAAAGAGCATGTCTAAAGTATATGAATGATATTTTGATATTTAATCTGCTGTCTTGATATTTTTTATTGAATTGTAATTTGAAATATTGTGTATTATAATGTAACATTATAAATTTAAACATAATATGCGGAATCTGTTTTAAACATTTGTATTTTGAGCTTTGCTCTTATAATTTTCTTAATTGATGAGAAATGGTAGAGCCAATTCTGATAAAGAAAACCAATTTAATTACAATAAGTGATACAAAAAATTGATTGCTGGAAACTTTAATCATTCTAATGTACTAAAACAATCTCTTTTAAATGACTTAATTCTAAATGCATGTCTTAATATTACCTTAGCATTAAATGATAATCAAAGATATTGGAACTCGACGTTTTGTAGTGCACACCTTAATATTTTGATAAATTTAATAGAATTAAAAATGGTTATTTATATTTTACAACAGTTCATTTTACAGATGACGTTGATTTTCTGATCTAAGTAAAAACTACTAATAATATATTAATATAAATTTATAAGCTTGTTGATTTGTAGTTATAAATCATGCAACATAATACTTTATTAAAGGTATAACATCATTAAAGCAAAATACATCGTTTGGAGTGATATGGCAATCGTCAAATAAAATATTTCCACGTGAAATATTTACTTTTAAATATTGAACTATGTAAATACTTAAGCTAATGTACAAAATAAACACACTGGGATAGCACAAGTATATATTATTACGAATAATAAACTTAGAATTCATCAAACAGCTTATCGTCTTGATATTGCTAGCGTTATGGGTCTAACCAGGTTGGTTGGAGTTCAACAGCGCAAGGGCAACACATGGACCATACTGCGGTCCCAACCAGGAGGAGAAGTAAACCAAGATTCGGTAGTTTCGACGATTTTGAAAGTAATTTTCCGCCGTGTTTCCCTGTATATTGTTAAAATTTATAATATTTTTCATGTATACATTTGGGGTAACATGATGATAACAAAATCAGGTTTCTGGTTTTAGTAGGATCTGAGCTGTAAAGGTTCGAAAACCGACATAAGCTTATTCAACATAATGACTTACATGCTCTGCCGCTTTGACATTTGAATTTGGTGCCTGAGCTCTGCCACGCTCCTAAATAGTTTTAAAAGGTTTCAATTATGTGTTTTTTCTGTAATTTCTTATTTTAAACATATTGCAGCACATCCATTTTAAACAGAGTTATTAAACAGAACAGGTCTTGAAGCGCATTTTTTTTACTTTGCATTTAAAATTAAAAATATTAATTTTTATTTAAAAAATTACTGGATACAAAAGCCATTCTATGGATGATAGTAACTAAATTGTTACAACCGCACCTATACTAGAGGATAGGATGAGTTGGGCTTAATAAATATGCTATAGGAACCGGTTTCCTATAATTTTAGAGTATTGAGTAAGGTCAACTCATCCTGTCCTCTAGTATAGTCTTTTCTACATGAAATATTTTGTTATAAATATAATTTAAGAATATTCATTTATTATTTTTATTTCCATAATTTCATAGTCTTTTTCCTAAATTGTAGCTTATCTTCATATTCATCGAAAGAAATATTAGAGTATCATATAAAATGTATATGAGGAGTTTTTTTTTTTAAAGAAACTTCCCTTTCCTTAATCAAATTAAAGAGATACAAGCAGATATTTCTAAGATAACAAATTAATTGTCCTTTAAACCCTTATCTAGCCCAAAGGCTTTGTACTGAGCATGCACGGAATCCAAATTACATGGTTTCAACCAAACTCAAACCTAATACGCAAATAAATCAGCAGAACTTGCCTTCCAACGCCAATAACTGCCACCAAACATCTATTATAAACTATCTAATAGAATCCCTCTTTGACTTTCATATTCTTGCCCTTTATCCATTATTGAGCTCCCTTTTTTCCCTTCTCCCTTCCTGCCGGTGAGCATAAAAGGGAATTAGATGTAATCCCGTGCCATTCATGTTATCTCAAGCCTGTCCAATTCAGGCAGAGATTCTTATCAGAAGAGGCTTGTTGCAGGGAAGACTTACGTCGATAATTGAGTAGAGTCGACGGAAAGAAGATGGTAGATACATATACTTTTTAGGAGACTGATATGCGTTTTACTAATACTCATGGGTACTTTATTTAGCTAGTTTTGATATAAGTGAGTTTATAGTTAGAAAAAATCAAAGCTATTGTATAAATGTGTAACGTTATTTTCTGAAACAGAAAAATTGTAGTTACATATACTTTTAAGAAAACTGATATATATTTTTGTAATATTGATAGGAACACTATTTGGCTAGTTTCAAAATCTAAAATCATTTCTGAAGCTGAAGTTATTTGGTACATACATATACTTTTTAAAAGATTATTTATTTTATCAACTCTAACGTGTATTTGATTTTTTTTAGCTAGTTTTGATATAAAAAGTTTATAATTAATAAAGGTCCAAGTGATATTATAAATGTGTAACTGTTATTTTCTAGAATATGAATTTTTTTTATGTGCACAGACTTATCAGGAGACTGATATATGCTTTCATGATATTGATAGCAACATTATTTGGCTAGCTTTGAAAGCTAAAATTGTTTTTTAAAGCTTAAAACTTTGGTAGATACATATACTTTTTAAAAGACCATATATTTTACTATCACTAACGTGTACTTCAGTCAGCTAGTTTTGATAGAAAGAGTTTATAATAAAAAAATATCCAAGTGATATTATAAATGACTGAGTGATATATGAGTGACAAGTGATATATGAGTGACTGTTATTTTCTGAACCTGAAAAATTGGTAGTTTGATATACTTTTCAAGAGACTGATATATATCTTAATAACATTAAGGACAACTTTATTTGGCTAATATAGAAAGCTAAAATACATTTTCTAAAACTAAAAGAGTTGGTAGATATATATACTTTTTAAAAAAGTAATATAAGTTTTACTTATACTGACGGATACTTTATTTAGACAGTTTTGATATAGATCCATATACTTTTCAGGAGACCGATGTATGTTTTAATAATATTTTTGTGAACTTTATTTAACTGGTTTCGAAATTAGAATATAAAGTTTATATAAGACCAAGTATTATTCTACATGTACAATTTTATTTTTAAATGAAAGAGTCAGATAATAGGTACACTTTATAGAAAACATGTTTTACTTTGGTTTACAAAAACCAATGGATACTTTATGTAACTATTTTTGACATTCAGAATGTAAAGTAGGTAAAGTCCATGGGATGTTACAAAGATATAATTGTTATTTCCTGAAACTCTCTTAAAAACTTTATATATAACCTATACATTTTCGGAGACTAATATGTACACTCATTTTCAAAAGTTAAGCATGGAGCGGTAAATGTGAAAAAAAATTACAAGCACTGCTTTGATTGACAAGAAATGCTGCAAGCAAATAGCTCTATGTTTAGTCATGAAAAAAAAGTTACAAACAAAGAAGAAAAAAAAAATTTCATAAATTTATAAGATGACGTCATATTTGCGTCATTAACAAAATGTTGTTTAAATTCAAAACAAACAACAAAAACCGACAATAATAGGGTATGTGAGCACTCGTCACCTGCATACAAAATGTACAGCGTGTGATCAGGCTTGTTACTAGGTGATCAACCATGGCAGAGTTAAGTAATCAACATTCCTCGTGTAGGACAGTTTCTAAATCTCTGAGAATTAACGGAGGTGGGAAACGACTACATACAGAACTGCCGAAGGGATCCCAAAGATTTTCAATTGGATTAAAGTCCGGCAAGTAAGCCGGCCACTCCATACGCGCAATACCCCACACTCTCCAGAAAATCATCAACGATAGGGCTCTATGGGAACTCTCATTATCGTCCATCAACTGCTGCAGCGTCGAGTTTCACAATGAGGACTAAGACTTCATCTCGATACTGTAAACCTCGCTTGAAGGTATGCATGTCAGTGCAATATCCCAATGAGATTCCTGTCGAGATCATGATGCTTCCACCGCAGAATGCGTGATGTTCGGTGATGTTCTGGGGCCAATTGCGTGTGCCTTGTTCCGTCCAGACCCTTACACGCTTATCATCGGGTTGTAGGACAAATCTGGACTCATCTGTGAATATAAAGTTGCCCAAACAGATACAGTCGAATTCACATGCTGGCGACACGACTTTAACCTGACAGAAGGGACGTGGAATAGAACATACCCCACCTCTAAAAAAAAGTGAAAAAATCCATATACTGATATTGTGTGTAGCTGAGTTTGTCACTACCTTTGACCTTCAGGACAAGTTTGAAGTCACGCCTGTTTTTAGAAAGGGTGTTATAAGGAATTTCAGGTTGGTTGTGGTCTATTATACACCACGCGCCTCCCCGTGGGAGACTTTTCCCTAACTGAGAGCCCAGTGCTTAGACCAGCGTTCGTCACTAACTTTTAGAGGCGGGCCGTATGACTTATGTTGGAGCTTACCCCGGGCCGGATACACCAAAATATGTATCTTTAATTATAATCAATTTAATAATACATAGCATTTCACAAAAAACTGGATAATAAAAATGTATCTTCATAAAATTACAATTAATTTTTTTTTTTTTTTTTTTTTCAAAAAAAAAAAAAAAAAAAAAAAAAAAATTAGTAGTTTTTATTATTAGTAAATCAAAGTCTAAAAAAAAGAAGAGAATCTTTTGTTTCAAAGTTATAGTGTGACTTGACAAAACTTTTAATAAAATACGTAAATTGCACTTCCAGATTACTCCGTTTTAGTTTATATCAATTGTGACTTGTGAGAAGATGGCTGTCAAATTTCATCAAAATGTGAGAGTTCACTAACATCACATCATTATACATTTTCCTGTACTCATCAAAGAAGCTAGGAATGTAACTGGTCCATTAAGTTGTCGGAAAGTGTTTTTTAGTAACACAATAATAATAACGGTTGTAATATTTCCGAACATATTTACATAAAAATTGACGGTAATCTAGAATGAATATTTGAAAATATGACATTTATTTTATTCGCAATATAAAAACTAAAATTTACTGAAAACTTATTTATAAAGTTAAAATATAATTTTTTCTGTTTATGAAATGTGTCTTTAGTAGTTTTGAAATAAAAAGAAATTTCATCGAAGCCCTAAATAACGAATTTGAAAAGGTGCGCTTACTAGTACAACTTTTCACCGCGTGCCTTCCGCCGGATTAATCATGCCCCTTTGGATTGGACGGATAAAGGAACACAAACTCGTGGTACCCGGGTGTACAGACCAATCATGTGTAGCCTTCGACGAACAGTAGTGACAGATATTGTCTTACCAATGACCGCTGCAACCATAGATGTCATATGTGGGGAAGACTATCTTTGATTCCGCTTGGCTACAGCAGCAATATATCGATCTTCCGCTGGTGTCGTAACCCTTGGACGACCACCTACAGGTCTTCGGACAACTATTCTGCTGGTTTGGAATTGTTTCCATAATCATGAAATGACGGAATGATGAACGCCGAAGAAAAGAGCAACGTCTGTGATAGACTGTCCTGCTTCAATGCGTCCGATAGCCCACCAGCGCTCAGAATCTTCCATTCGTTTTCTGGAAGTCATAGAAACACGTGTAGCTTGAAAAGAAATTGTACAAATGTTCTAAACACATTTCATCAGCACTTACATGCAACTCTTGTTCACAATGCCGGCTACTTATACGACTGCCTGTTTTGCACATTTCTCGACGCGAAACCGTGATTGGCTGTTACCCAACGTATTTGCATACATCCTTCTACCTTTGCAGCAAATTTCAGCTTCTTTAATTCAGATTGGCATACGGAAATTAATATTTTCCTCTAAGTGCTTAACTTTTGGAGGTGATGAGTGTATTTGAAGGCCTGAAAAAATGGATTTTTTTTAAATTTATTTATTATTATTTTTTTTTATATTATTACTCCCATAAACACCAGAAATTCCCATTCTTCTGGTAGATTTATCAATTTAATCGTATCTTCACATACAAAAGAATGAATAAGAACAGTTGTACGAATATCATATACTGACTATACGTAATAGTATGATAGAAAATTAGGTTTGACCGGATAATATTGTACTTTTCTCGCTATTGCAAAATATTATGATCCAAATCTTAATATTTTTAATAAATAATTAGGGTTAAAAGAAACTCTATGAATATAAAAAAGTAATTTTTTGAAGCATTTTCTCCTTAAGTTCAAGACAATTTAGTGTAAAAACATACATACAACCCACACTACAATTCACTTATATATTAGCAATATTATACAATTTCTTTAATAAAATATCCGTTTAATCTTAACATATTTGACCTTAACTTCACTTCAGAACAAAAGAAGTCGGGGTATACTAAAGGACATTAACTCTAATTCGGAATCTCATTAGCCCCATCTACTTACAAAATCATCTAATAAATCTCCGCCTTTGAAGAAATCCGATCCCCATATTTCGTCCCGCGATTCCACAATTAAAAGCTAACTGACTCCATTTCAAAAACTCAATCCCTTTTCCTAGCCCCCCTCCATCCCAATCAGCATAATATCTCGGAGAGAATTCTGCATACTCGGCCAATTAGATATCCGTCCCGGAGTCGTCTTAGGCTAGTCTGTCCTGTTGCAGACTCAGTGATTAATGGACCCCACACAGGAACTGAATAAATTAACTGCTTAAGCTTTGTTTACTCTTTAGTTTCTGGTCCCTTCCGTTCGGGAATGCCTGAACATTAATCAGTGGTGGGGGAGAAGATCTTTGACGTCGCTGATTGCAGAGGAAACATATTAATGTACTTATTACATGATAAATGGATGGGAGATGGATGGGTCTCTAGCTAGTCCATCTCAGTTTGGTGAAGGTGGAAATGCTATGCTGAAGGAATGTAGTTCCCGTAATGGGGTGGGTTTTTAAGGGGAGGAATTTTAAAGTATAGGAGTAAATTTGGGATGAGATATTGCCTCGTTTAAATTAGAACTGGAAAAATATGTTCAGAATTTAAGGCACTGTAAGGCTTTTAAAATTGACTTCAGATATAATTGATGTTTGAAAGAAATTATGGAGCAAAAAGGATTTAAGTTCATACTGAGTATTGGAATGTAATGATTGTAAAAAGTTCATATTTTTGGTTATATGAGGTATGTTATCGAATGAATGATTTAAGTTTTGAAATAGTGGAATCGACTATGTTTTAAAATTCAAATAATCATCACTTAGTATATCTCAATGCATCTATTCTGGTTTTCGTTAATGAGGAGACTGTTAAAAAAAACCTGAATATGAAATCGGTACTGTAAGCCTATTAAAATTGACTTCAAGTATACTTGATGTTTGAAAAGAAGTATGCGGCTAAAAGAATTTAAGTTCATACCGTACATTGGAATGTTGTGATTGTAAAAAGTTCATATTTTTGGTCACATGGGGTAGGTTAGCGAGAGAAAGACTTACGTTTTGGAATAGCGGAATCGACAAGGTTTTAAAATTCAAATAACCATCTCTTAGTATATCTCAATCCATCTATTCTGGTTTTCGTTAATGAGGAATCTGTTAAAGAAACTGAATATGATATCGGTTTAAGCTTTGGTCCCATTAAGGTTCTGGTTCCTTCCATCAGGGAATGCTGGAACATTAATCAGTGCTGGAGGGAAGTTCTTTGCCTCGCTGATTGCAGAGGAAGTATATTAATGTACCATCACATGATAAATGGATACGAGACGGTTTCGACTATTTTATGGAGGTGGATATTCTTATGAAGATGCTATTCTGGAAGAATGTAGTTTCGGTAATGGGTTGGGGTACTGGGTGGAGAAATTTAATGATTGTCGGGTGAACTTAGAATGAGATATAAGTTCAATCAGAAAAATTGCCTAAAACTTCTAAGATCAATGACTCTTTTAGAATTGTCTTTAAATTTGAAGTAGTTTAAACTTATAATAAATATGAGGCATGCGATCTATCAGACCCTTTGATTGCAAAAGACTTGTAATACATACAATGGGACATCAAATGGTTACTAGCTCACAAATCGTATCTAACTTTTTTAGCCAACTGAATTATTGTTACCAGGTGATTTTCTGTAATTTTTTCTACGTAATTGGGAAGTTTAATGGTTGATTCTGCATGATAAATATTTAAAAAGTTAAAAAGTTAGCATCAACTATATGCAGTTGTTTAACCGACATTTCTCATAAATTACCGTCATTTTTCAGTTGTGATTTCTGTGCGTAGAGTGGAAGCTCTGTGGTAGTATAGAAGTTATTGCAAAATAGAAAAGCATGATGAAATGTAAGTAGTAAGGTTATATCTATATGAATGGATGCAAGGCAGATGGTTCATTCATGTCATTATTGAAGTAGGGCGGTTAGATGTTTCAAAATAAGAAGCCATGAGGCTTAAGAAAACTTTTCGGTAAATAGAATGAGTGTTTATAGAAGTTGTTGGTATGGTCATTAAAAAAGTTTGGTCATTAAAACTTTTAATATATGTGTTTGGAATTAAAGATTTGCCCTTTTGTAAATGAACTTCGTCTATGCATAGATTAAGATGAAACTAGTGTTGAATAAAGAGATGAGATGGCATAAAAGTTGTGATATTTACGTAGTCTCACTAACCTTTTTAATCAAGCCTATAAAATAGTCGTCTAAATATTGCAGAATTGGTTGATTAAATTATTAAAGAGGGAATATTCAAGAAAGAACAATTTCGTTCATTTGTTGCATAATTATTGATGATTTTAACATTTCATTAAGATTAATATGACATGTGGTGTAATGGGTGAACTGGATTTCTTTGAAGTTGCTAACATTCAAAATTTCGGAAACTTTCGATAATAAATTGGAATTGTCTCTTTCATGCCGTAAGTCTCACTGATGAATTGGCCCTGCTTATCTATAAAACACGTCAGTTTAGTATTGTAAGTTTTAACTGCTCTTTGACCAGTGACATGAAATGGAAGTTGATATTACTACACTTTTTCCTGCAACATAAAGTGTAATTTTAACATGCTTCATTGTGTAATAATATAAGTCTAATGACAGTACTTGTTAAATTGATTTTGAAAAGTTTTCCACTTCTTGTAGCATGCAAACTGATGTAAAATCCATTGGCACAGTAAGAAATACAGGAAAACCGTATGCCATGTTTGTCTCTCATTATTATTAATAAAAAAACACACATTTGCATTAATAAAATCAATTAACATAATAAAAAAATAGTAAGGAATTGAAAAGCAGTCTTTCTATAAACATAAAATAAAGCAAACCTATTCTGTTCAATTTACGTTTTATGTATGACACTATTTATACGACATCCGGTACTACATCATTTTGATCTCGGTAAATTTTAGCATTTCCTGTTAAAACATTCAATTTCTTCTTCTCACCCATCTCAACCTTTTCAGAGACGCGTGAAGAATTTTCCTGGCTTCAAATCAAGTCCCCCCCCCCCCTCTCTTATTTATCGCACCTTATATCCCCTTTTTTATCACACATGAATAAGGTCCCCTGTTGTACATACGGGTGTACATAGAGAAAGGGCCTCATCGTATGTATACATACGGAAATGAAAAGAAGGGAGTATGAATGAAGGATTTGAAATTGGAATTGGGGTGCGAAGAAAAAGAATTGCAAGGTTCGAAACTGTAGGGAGTCAGGATAGGGGAGAGGGGAGGGGGCAGAAAAATATATTTCCTCTGCGGCCTTCCCGCTCTTTCTGCAATCGGCATACGATTTCACGCCTAGAATATACATGTCGAGATATATCCAGGATCGTCCCTCATTTCAAAAGAGTAGAGAGAATCGACCCCCCCCCCCCACTGTGTATATTTAGATAGGTATCTTGACTCAGACGATTTTTCTATCCTCAGACGATACTTTTTTCTTCTTCATTTCTATTCACACTTTTGGGAGCGGGTGAGAAAAAAAAGTCACTGTCAATGTGTTTTGCATTTTCGAATTGAAGCAAGTAATATGTATGATAATGAAGATGGCTGCTAGTTATACAGTTGATTATTTCTATCTTTTTTCCAAGCTTTGAGGAACTTTTTTATTCTATTTTAAGAAAAACGATAGATTTCCGATATTTCTCTTCTGCAGTTGATATTTAAACGGAAGCTAAAAGGAAATCGTTTTGCGTTTAAGAAAAAAAGAGAAAAATTTATAATTGAATCTTACTCGCAAATATAACTTAATTTACATTAATATATATTTGCAAACTAAACCCAAATTTAATACCTTAAATTGGAAACAGTGATATACTTACCTATTATCAAGTCGACTATCGGGAAACTTTTGTTAGTCTTAAAATGTTTGCCAATTTTTTAACTTCTTCCCAATTACCTTTATTTATTTATTTATTCATTATTATTATTATTATTGAAAATCTGAATAAACTACTTATTGAAAATAAAAAATTATTACTCGTTAAATGAATACATCCATCATGAAATGTGGTTTTGAATACTGAACTTTATATATTTTGGGAGAGTGCATCATTTTTTTTTTTTTTTTTTTTTTTTTTTTAATTCTCATTAAAACTGTATTCTCGGAAATGTATTTTAAACCTCCTTGTATTTAAATAATAATTTAATTTGAAATAATAAAGTAATAAATCAATACAATCGTTCAAGTAGTAGACCGCCAATAAAAAGTTTGCAAACGGCCGATGGTATAATACGTGAGTACTTTACGTATATTACTTTATTCATCATCCCGTCAACCCTTTTCTATCATAAGAAAGAATATTCCCCCAAAGGTTTTCGACCAAAAAGCTATGCAAGAATGCGTTGAAGCCTTTACCAGTATAAAAACGTCATGGTGACGTCAATAAATGACAAAATTATTTATGTCATTTTGGCAACAAGAAAGACATTCAACAATTGGTGAACCATTTTGTTACAATAAAGTGGTTGACAGCATAATACGTAAGTACTTAAATAACTATATGTAAAATACAAATTAGATTAAAATTACTGTGATTTATATGTGATTGAAATATATTTGCACAATATAATTGCCCACGTTAAGTTTCAGCTGTGAGATGGTATTATAAATACCATATTCTTCCAAAATAAAAATTATCCAAATAATACAAATAAATAATTTTAAGAAAATTATTAAAATTTAGTCATTACATTTCATTACTAATCATTGAGTACTTACTGTTTTGAATAAAACTATACTTTAAATAATCCACAATAGACACAAATTTCTAAATGAGTTGAATAAGAACCATAACAAAACTAGAATAGATAGCAGGAAAGGATATTGCGTTGCGGACACTTGATGCACTGCGGGTTATATTGTCGCTTTTGTCTAAAAGTCAAAAAGTTCGGTCTTACGTAGTATATGTGATGCCTTGTATGTCTTGCAATAGATTGTATGTCTTGCAATAGATTGTATGTCTTGTATGACAATATGTCCTTGTATGACAATATGTCTTGCAATAGATTGTATGTCTTGCAATAGATTGTATGTCTTGTATGACAGTATGTCCTTGTATGACAATATGTCTTGCAATAGATTTCTTCGAAATATTCGTTCGTTAAAATTGAATACTAAAAACTTATAGAGTACTTACTTTTGTTTGCTTACAACTCAACAATTACAACAATATATTGATTATCGTTATTTGTTTTCATATAACTTTATATATTTTGGACGCCATTGCCAGAACTACGAGCAACTAATCATTGCATTTTTGCTATAGTTGTACTGTGCAAAGAAAAAAAAAGCAAGTTGGTGTCAAAGCTTAGTGCATCACAATCATTTTATAATTTAAGTAAAGTGGCAACAAATAGTGCTGTTCGCTTTACATAATCACCATTACTTTTGTAACTTGAATTTTGAAACATCCTGGTTTCTAACATTTTTTCTAATTTTTTTTCTTAAATTCTCTTTTTTCCTTATAATTCCAGAATATTAATAATTTTTTAAACAATTCCCAGCTATAGTCGTCGGATAGCCAGTAAATGAATAATTTTATATTAACAATTTACAGCTCAAATTTTTATGTTGGGTTAACAAAAGTTTAAAAGTCATGTTCATAGTTATTTTTTACGTTACAAAATGAAAAATAAACATATTTATTCAGATGAATGTTTTTCTTACTAACTCCAATGCTTTTTAAGGAAGCAATATTGCTAAAAGCACACTTCAATAAAGGTATAAATTTAAGGAATAGTGTGTCATTATTTTTATTTTTTTAGGATTATATAATTTACTATTCCATCCTCATATATTCATAGGATTCAGTTCAAAGCTAAAGAAAGCAACATTTTAAAGTTACAAAATGTTGAATACATCCACGTTAGCTTAAGTCAAAAAATTGTAGTTCATATTTAAAGTAGATATTTGAATTTTGAATAACCGATGCATTCACAGAATAAACTTACTAGCGTTTTCCAACGAAAATACTTAGATAACAGTACTGAATGCATAATTAGATATCGCATGAATAAATTTGTAGAAAGTCAAAGCATTTCATAAGTTTCAGTAAATGGAAACTTTTCGATATTTTCAAAAAGAAAACTTTTACAGCATTAAAACATTCTCATTTGAGTTTTCTTGGAAAAATATTGCATCTTATTGAGGTAATTTGAAATCCAAACCGCTGCCTTTTCTAAACTCTCTCATCCAATAAACACTTAAATGTATTTTACCATAAGTTCGGTATTCATTCTAAAAGCCTTTTATATACTCAATCTAAAGATTCTTTATATTATCAACAAAGAATTACCTAAAAGTTTTCCCACGTATCTTTTATATTCAACAGAGATTTAAAAACCAAATTTCATTTTATTAAATCGGCCTTTTATCATTCAACGATCACAGAAAACTCTCTAAAAGATCAATTCACAGAGTTTTCACCACTTTAAAACAACCGATGATGGTCTATCAATTTAGACTATAGTCATCCACAACCGCTTCCTTCAGTTGTCAAAGGTACTACCATTACCTCTAAGCCCGTCCCCTGCGAAAGATTAAGCAAACTATAAAAAAAATATACCCCATCTCCCACCAAATAAACAGTGTGGGTGATGGTAGCAAAAGAACAAAGTGATAATAATAATAATAATAACAAAAAAACATTAGAATAAAACACATTGGGTGTACTGGGTGCCGTTAAGTTTTAGAGAACGGTTACAGTTAAAGTAGCAGATAAAGACATACGACCGATTTCGGAGTGTCAGATGTAATTTGAACAAATGACCTTGCTATGGAGATGGGAAGCAATAAAATGGATTGTTCCGATGTTTTATTTCCCTTTATTTTACTATTTATACGGACTTGGCCCGCCATTTTTTTAAATGGCGGATACTTTCGAACTTTATCATTTCCAGTTGCAGTTACAGTCAATGGGGCTGTCTTTTTTTATTTTCTACTGGGATCTATTGCTTTTTAGTCTTTGCTTTTATGTCTTCATTGGCTTGTCTTTCTTTGAGGAACTGTAGCGATGGATTTTGGGGGAGTTAGAGCGATGCGTGTTTGTGTGAGGTGTAAATCTTAATTAGCAGCGTTTTATTCCAAATGCTATTTTGTGGTTTTTGTTTGCTAGGATAGTATGAGTAAAGCGTTTTTGTGTGTATGAGTAATATTTTAAGTACAACAGTTTATGCGATGTCTTTTAAAAAAAATCTTTCATAAAATAGCGTAACAGTATTAATTTTAAACCAAATAATTCACTTTTAAGTTACGGTCAGTGTATATTTATTGCATGTTTTGGTGAAAATTGTATGCTTATATTTCAAATATATTTGAAAAAATAAACATAGTGATAATATTAGTTGAACAAGCTATGTTTAAGCATCAGCGGTGTTTTTTTTTTTTTTTTTTTTTTTTTTTTAAAGAAGTTTTAAATTTCTCAACAACTTAAATGCTGATTAATTTTTAGATTTAAATATTTGAAATTTCATTTGGTAGAAATAAATTCGAGCAATGAAATTTTCGCGTTCTTTAAACACTAATATAAAACGGTCATTAAAACCCTTGATTTCTGATTAATATATAAAACAAGGTGAATTGGAGTCATTCATTTTTTCCTTTTAAAGATATATTTATGTTAAAATTGGATTTTAGTTTGTACATTACAGAATTTATTTTTAACTTTATAGAACTTTCAAATAAAAAAAGCATTGCAATCTCAAATGTATTTCCAGCTCTTTAAAAAATATACTACTTTACTATATCTCCCGGCAGTGACATTTTTATTAAATATTTTATCTCCCATATACGAAAAGAAAATTTAGTAAAGAATTCTCAAAATCTGAAAACCGTATAATAAGCGTATTCCGCAACGCTAAGCAAATCCTTCAATGTTGGCATTTCCTTCCAACAGCAAATACCTTAATGTGAATATTTTTAGACACTGTGTTTATTCAAGTGTGACACTTATTGGGCTTTAATCCGGCTAGCAGTTTGCAGAGCTTAAATATTTTCGCTTATTCGGCCGAACTCATTCTTTCAGAAGTCTAATTTGGACTCTTGAATGGTATTAGACAGTCTTCCACGCCGTTATTGGCACTTGAAAGATTTGAATCCCTTCTCAGTGAATTGGAACGGCTAATTCAAAGGAAAATCCTACCTTAATTAGTTTTAGGTTCTTTCTTATTGATGCGGATCTTGAAATTCCAATCGTGATGCAAGAAATTTATGATGTTATAAAATTCTATTCAATTATGTGGTCGTGGTATTAATTTTCATTAAGTACATGCAGGCGTTCTTTTCCTTTTTAGATTGGTTTGAGAAGAAACCATTTACGTAACTCTAAGTGATTAAATACGTAGATGTTGGGGAAGGAATAAATTATTTGTTCTATTTCTTGATAAATGAGAATATTGCAGTGGAATGGCAATGACGAATCTCAGGGAAAATCAAGGAATGTCATTCAATCTTCAAGTTGTAAGTCTTATTATTACATTGCAATGCGTGGCAGGCGTTAGTGCAGTTTAAAAAGAATTAAACTCAAATCAGAGTATGAGATAAAATGACAGCAAATGTCAGGATATTCATTTTGAGGAATGTACCATTATAAAATGTGAGAATCCATTGCATAAATTATAGACCGAAATGTTTGTTTGTTAAAGTTGAGAACACATAGTAATAAAACTGATTGAAATTCAGTTATGATGGAAGAAACAAGGTAAATAATATTCTCTTTGATTTTACTTTCGTAGCCCAGTAGCGAAGTGATAGCGCATTGAGCTAACACGCTACAGGCCCGCGGTTCGATCCCCAGACTGGGAACAGCTGAAGCTAAGCATACAAGGGGTTGTTACGCCACGGGGATGCAATGCTTGTTAGTTAATTGTTAGTTTCTGTGCTTGTTAGTTTCTGTTTTCAATTGATCTTTACGCAGCCTGTTAAGTTTGTTTTTATTTTATTTAATGCACGATAGTTCGCATTGCCATATGTAGAAGGCTACCTTCAGTTAAACCAGTGCTTGTCGCTAATGGCAAGTCAATGTTTTAGACAAGCCGGTTCTGGGACACTGTTTAAACGATATTGCCAACAGGAATTAAATGACTGCTGGCCCTAGTGTAGGACAGACGTTCACTTTTATGCACTGAAAAGCAAAGGCCATCCACCGATGGACCAGTAATTCAGACGATGGCCACATTCAGTCACCCAGTGCTGGCCCAGCTGATTTGTTCTTACTGGTAAAACGTATTTGAATTGGATTCTGCATCTCATATTTTAAAAGGTAAATGTTTACTCAAAATTAAAACCTATTGGAGCCACAAACTACTGAAAGAGCTATACGAGATTTTCCCTCACATTATAAAATAATTCATTTCACTTTCGAAGCTCAGAGATTGATTCAAGGTAAAATGTAAAAAATCTCACATGTAGATTTTCATCTTCACCAATTGTGTCAGCTAGTTATCTCTGATTAAAATCACCTTATTCAACATTCGTGAACGGTAGAGTGCTTTTTCCAAACCACTACTAATGCCTTTGAGGCTAGAGTTGTAAGTATTAATCTTGTCATAAACGAAATATTTTTAAATAATAAAAATTTACACCGTCTGATTAATTTTTAATATTCATTTTACATGAGAAAATTGTCAAGTTTGTATCAGTCAAAAGCTTGAATCTAAGAAAATCAATATAGCTTCGGAATTATTAATTGTATCACCCATGTTTTGAAAAGCAAAATGTCTATGAAAATGTCAAATATACATTTAAAAACATCTTCGTACAGTAAATTAGACTAAAAAGAGGACTAGAGTTGATAAACAAAATCAAATGACTCTTAATTTATAATAATAAAAGAAACTGTGTGTGTCTGAGTCTCTGTGGATCTATAGAAACCTACTTAAAATTGAAGTAGAACTCTGAAATTTGCAACATAAGAAATTTTGGCTTTCTAATTGTATATATGTTAAACATAATGTTAAAATTTTAATTAGTTCTTTTTAATTTTTTTTTTTTTTTTTTCAAAGTGACTTTAAATAGATATACAGCTCTGAAATTTTCAACATAAGTAGTTTTAGCCTTCTAATTGGACTACAGCAGATTAAAATTTTATTTAGTTATTATTTAATTAATTTTCTTAATTGATTAACACATTTTTTTACAAAACGACTTCTAATAGGGCTACAGCTCTGAAATTGTCAACATAAGCAGTTTTGGCCTTCTAATTGGCCTTTCGAAAAACAGAATTTTAAATTTTTATACAGTTTTTTTTAATGAATTTTTTTAATTAATTAACAAATATTTTATAAAATGATTTCTAATAGGGCTACAGCTCTAAAATTTTCTTCAACATAAGTACTTTTGGCCTTCTATTAGGACTTTTGAAAAACAGAATTCTAAACTTTTATTTAGTTCTTTTTTATTAATGAATTTTTTTCATAAAATAATAAATATTTTACGAAACGATTTCTAATAGGAGTACAGCTCTGAAATATTCAACATAAGTAGTTGTGGCCTCCTAGTAGGACTTTGAAAAACAGAACATCAAAATTGTATTTGTTTTTAATTGATTTTTTTTTTTTTAATTATAACAAATATTTTACAAAACGATTTCTAATTGGGCTACAGTTCTGAAATTTTCAATACAAGTAGTTGTGGCCTTCTAATTGAACTTTTGACAAAAAGAATGTTTAAATTTTAATTTTTTTTTTTGAATAATTTTTTTAATTAATATTTTCACAAGAAGTGACTTCTAATAGGCCTAGAGCTTTGAAAGTTTCAACATAAGTAGTTTTGGCCTCTAATTTTGTTTTCCACAAACTCGTGTTAAAATAATCTTAAAGGGGTGTTGTATTATTGTATTAATGGGGAATTTTTCTTTCTCGACAAGGCAGACGCTTCCAGTATTAAGGATTTACGTAGCAATTAGATTTTAGTGAGTGAAGCGACCTCATGCTTGCGCAGCAATGAATCTTTCGGAGAGCGAAGCGAGCCTATGCTTGCATGGCAATGAGACTTTCAACGAGTGAAGTAAGTCTGTGCTTATGTGTCAATGAACTTTTCAGCGAACGAAGCGAGCTCGATTTTTCGTAGCGATGAACTTTCCTGCGAGCAAAGTGCCAAAAACTGGGATAGGTACACGAATGACGGATTTCCGCAAGGCGTGGCCTCACACCTAACAAAAATACTGCACATGTTAAAATTTTGTAGCGAAGCACGAGTATTTAGCTAGTTGAAAAGAAACCGAATGCGTTTTGCGACGTATGGATAATTACTACAAACAGTATCCATATAGTAAAAAAATATCCCTAAAGAAATACCAAATTTTTATTCTAATGAGCATCAGATTTCTTTTATTTTTTAAATTGTATTCGTATACTTTCCAACTTGTATACTTTCATACTTTCCAACTATTTATTTAAAAGAACAAATTATTATTATTTTCATTCATTTTTGTCAATTATGTGTCCATTTGTTCATCTTCAATATCAATGTGGCAAGAGTTAATATTAATTTATTCTAATGATTTTTGTTACACTGTCAAAATAGATCGAAAGGAAAAATGAGGGGATCAAAGTTAAAATCAGATGAAATTTATTTTTTGATCCCATATAAGGACCACCCTACTATCTATCCTTTCGATATTATTAAAAAAAAATAAGATAAAGAACTACATTTTTATGGTAATTTTAAAACACTTAAATGTAAAAAGTTTATTTTGCTTATTTCACTTTAAAAGTAGTAATTATTCTTCGATATAATATTACATTATGTAAAAATTAACCAATAAGCAAAATACATTAATTTAGCAACGTGTATGTTATAGGAAGTTGATAGTTTTTAATATTTGAATAACAACATTTATAAGAAATTTAAAGTTGTGTGGTTCAATTAAACTTCTCAACTTCAATCTTAAAATTCACAATTTTACTCATTACTTTCGTATTCCTGAATACATTTCTTCAATTACCATTCAATAATTTTATACTTCCCAATGATTTTTTCTAAAGAATACATTTGCAAGATGCAATTAACATAATTCAACCAACTGGCAACCAAATGGCCAGATGTCTTTGAAACAGATAAAGTTCACTAAAGATTTCCATTGTTATCTGCTTCGTCTCTTAATGATATCCCCCCGTAGGACATTTACATCAGACCAAAGAAACAAAAGTTAAGAATTCTGCAGAATATCTTTTTTTCTTTTAAATACTGTAAGAAAAATATATTATGGATCATTTACAGTTTTTGTAAGATCCATTTTACGTTCGTAAGAAAAGAATTATAACTTTTTCTTTCTTCCTATTTCTCCATTTTGAAGATTTCCTTCGAAAAGTAGCCCTTTTGTTCTTTCTGGTAGAACAGTCCCATGATGCATCGGGAATTCGCCATTTTGTTCATGGAATCGTTTGTTTCGGCTGTTGCCAATTTATTGGACTTCTTTCTGTTTTAAATCTGTTCAGGATATCTTTTTTATTATAGATATTTTTTCAAGTTTTTCGTAAGAATAAATTCCTTTTCACATACGAACCGTATTCCTTTCGCACGAATGCATTTTTGAGTTGTAAAATTGGTCTGGTATAAAGCCATATGGAAACTGTCCAAATCAGAAGGCAGAATGCATTCAATGTTCTCCTTTTACTAAAACGATGTAACTTTTAAATGCAAATTTTTTTTTCTTATTTCGAACAAACGAATGCACTTCAATGCCTCTTTTCTTTTTTTACGGGTGCATTATGAATTTTTTTAAATAGAAAGTTGAATTGAAGTCGTCGTTAATGTTCGAAATTACAGCCACTGGAAAGCAACGGGTTGTTAAATGTATTTTCAAGCGAGTGCTTTTATTGTAATAATGTTAATAAAAACTTAACTCATTGAATTTTTAACGATTTTATTTTTTTTATTAAATTAACAAACTATGCAGGGATGACATCCCAGTATTCACATTAACTGTAAATTTTCTCATTATCAGTAAGTTGACGTAAATATAAATGACAATTTTTAGTTAACCATATGGCAACAACGTTGATCAAGTTTTCAAATAAGAGTGTAGAATTGTTTTGCTTACGATTGCAAGGACAGCTTATATTTGAAAAATAAAAGAACTTTTTATCGGTATGCATAAAATAGTAATTACATTTGGTACTCTTCCGTTATAATCATGCTACCTGACAATAATTTTTCAGTCAGTTGATTATTAAAATGGTAATCGAATTCTAACTATAAAAACTGTTGAACCACTTATTAGAACTGCAAAACTTGAGCTTAAAATGCTCATTTGGTTTTCAAATTGCTTTTGGGTACTCTTTTAAATAAACTAAACGCCTCTAAAGAACAAGGTTTATGTCTAATGGGAAAAGTACCTTAAGGTGAATGAATTAAATTACAATCATTGCAAATCAATAAAGATTAAACATGTTTAGCTATATCGACATTAACAAATCTCAACCGTTAGTTCAAAATTAAAAATTTCGCAGTTCGAATTATGTATTTCAGCTCTATTTTTAGCTGAACTATTTAATTAATAAAATGTATTCTTAATTTTGTGTGTTCATGGAATATCAAATGTAACGCGATTATTCAATAACGATCGAGGAAACCTCTTAAGCCATTCGTATTACTTTTTATCCACACATACCAAATATTCATTTGAATAGTAACCATTAGATCCTTCAGTATTTTCAGATTAAAAAAAAAATGATAAAAAAAGAAGCCATATTTGTGAGGTACGTTAATGGTATTTAACAAAGAGTAAACTTTGTAAGTATCATTATATAATAGGTTATTATTTAGTAGGGCATACTGTTGTGATATGAGAGAGACGGGAAAACTTTTCTTCTGATTTTATAGATACTTTTTGATAAAAACTTTATTTTTCATTTTCCATTCGTTCCAAAACTTAAATATTTAAAGCTAATTCATATTATAGTTGCAAAATATATAGACATAAATACAAAATATATAGCATATGGAATATATAGGCAAGTGGAGAGAGTGCCACGTGGCACGAAAATTATTTCTTCGTTGCAGTAACTTGTTTCATTGGAAAAGCAATCATTTGACTTTCGCTATTCCAACAAGGTGCCATCTTTATGCGGTGGAAAGGTCATGAATTTGTAGTCCATTCCTTGTTAATTACCATTGGCTTAATGTTATGTAGGTAATAAACGTTTGATAATTTTTATTTTTTTTTATTTTTTTTGTTAGTTGATAGTATTCTGAAAATGTTTTAGCATAGACGAAAATGTAGCTCGGTTTTTTTTAAACTTAATTTATCTTTCTTGTTTTAAGTTACAAATTGTACATTATAGTCTTCAAACCTTAAAATTGTTTAGTACAATGATGAGAATAAGTTGAAGTTGCTGTCAGTAAAAGGTGGCTTCTACAGATGTTTCTCTTACATTAACCCTCTGAGCGTCAAGGGAATGGGCGAAATTATACAGTTGTTTTCCCTGCAATAATTTTTAAATTTTATTTCTGATCCAAATATATAATTTTTTTAAAATTATTTTTTATTTATTTTGTTTTAAGTAGGTTTTAAACTATCATCCTAATAAAAAGATTAAACAAATATTTTATTTTATATTTTATTTTTAAATTTAAAAAGGTTGTGTATTGCTGGAAAAACTGGGGATCAAATGACGGATATATACGCCCGTGACCCTCAGAAGGTTAAGGAATTGAAAATTATCTTCCGATTGTCATTTTCAGTACTTCCGATTGTAACGAAAATTTGTCCTGACAAGATCATTTATTTCACACACGTGTATAAGCAACTGTAATTTTCTCAGAGAAATTTGAATCATATGTACAAACGGACAAACCATCAGACAGAACCTTTGTTTATATTTATCAACATTAATGTGGTGTAGAAGATAAAAACTATAAAGAAAATAAATTTCGATTAGTTTGGTATTGATGAATAACTTCATAGCCACTCGATAATTTCACCACATAATATTTAAATGCTTGTTGCCTAATGACTACAGATTTCACTTAAATTTCCTTATTATCAGCTTTCTGTTAATTTTAAAATTATCAACTGCGATGCCCAAATGCTCGTTATCACGTGACAATCTATCTATAATTAGTGTTCAATATTTCACTAGTTTTTTTAAAGCGTTTCATAAAGCGAAGATATATTTAATAGTTTAACGGGAAAAGATGCTGATAATTTTCATCAAGATTATTTGAATTTCTGGCAGAAGAAAATTTTCAAACAAAGTAGCATTAAACTAAATAGTAAAAACTAAAGAAAAAAAAACTTTTGCATAGTTAGAATATGACTTTTAGGTGTTAAAAAACAACATAATATGTTAGCTAATTGATTTGCCTCTAATTAAATTCATAATTTTTTTCTTGTATTCGTGTAATTTTATGAAAAAAAGTATGTAATCTCTAAAATTAAAAACATTAATAATTTTAAGAATGAGAAATTTTCCATGTATAAAAAATGTTCACCCAGTTGATTTATATCAAAACTAAATTTATTATTTTCATTCTTATCCAATAAATATTGAAATATTATACAATAAATAAAACTGATATCATATTTTAAAATTTATTCATTCAAAAATTAATTTCCCTATCATAATTTATTGTAATCATAAATTCAGTAAATACAAACTGCCGCACTAAACCCACAAAAACTACAACTTAATTTATTACCCAGTTAATTCAAGCGAGAAAAAAATACGATCGCTTCTAATCTTCTGCATAAATTCAAAAGTATCCATATGTATGCATAAAAACATCCAATCCAAATATGGAAAAAATTTATATAAAACCCATTTTACGGTAAGAGAAAACAGAGAAATTTTTCCAATCTGCAATGTACAAGAAGCATTTATTCCATGTCTGGATAAAAGGTTAGTTTTGTAGAGAGGGCTCATATTTTTAGCTTTCTGATTTATATGCGTCCTGTTTCCATGTTTCTTTGGATGACAGGGTCTGAGAACCACACACACGTGGTAGGCATAAACAATTGATCTTTTGCTTAGCTTTGAAAGATGTTGGTAAGAGAAAATATGACCCCTCTGAGAATAAACTGAGTTTTGTGTGGAAGCAATTAGTTTATAATTGCGTGGTAGATTATCTATTTATTACTGGTAAGATATGCGAGTTAGTTAAATATTCACAAATGGATATGACGATATTTTTTTTCGGAATTTATTATGTTTTAGAAGGAAATTATCAATTATCCTAATTGTGCCTAACATATCTCACACATTTTGAAACTTGCTATAACAGCTATAATTTTCATTTAAATTTGTACATTTATTAGTCTTAAGTTAGGTTGTTAGGTAATTTAACTTTCATGAAATTCCCAATTATTCTGCAACTATCTCAACTGATTTCTAAAAACAGAACTGCTGTATTGTGAAAGCATTGGTTTAGTTAGTACGGTTTTTAGCTTACGGATTTTATTTCAATTCCTTAGATCCATTAAGTATCGAAGAATTATTGTTATATCATAGCAAAATATAAAAAAAACACTCTTTTTTCTTCTTTTTTTCTTTATAGCACAGAATATATTTATATTATTTCACTGTGCATTAAACATGTATACACTGTAGAAAAGAAGGGAAAGGGGATATTTGATCCAGTTGTTTAAATATATTGCACATGGTGAAGTTAGGGGTTTAGACTTTGTCACTGACAATCACAACACGAAGAAATGGGTGCAAATTGTGCGAATCTCAATTTAATAGGGAAGGACTAAAATGCTATTTTTTACAATAGGTTGGTTGGTTGTATTCAGATTATCTGGCGCCGTCAGCAACACGAGGGCTATAATGCGCCGAAACATTCGTCATTAGACAAGCCAACATACATTTACAAACACCCATGCCAACACGGGACTCGAACCCGCAACCTCGCGGTCGAGAAGCTAGCACGCTAACCACTATACCGTTTGGTCGGCTTTTTACAATAGGATAATCAATGATTGGAATGATTTGCCAGAAAATGTTATAAATTCCGTGAGCGTAAAGAGTTTTTAGAAATAGTTAGATATGCATGGGGGGATCGTCAATAGGCAATAATTGGATGACACTGTGTAGGTAAATAACTTATATTTTGTGCTACAAAACTTGTATATATTTAATTTAGGTTATTTAGTTACTCTATGTTGTTACTTATGTTTTCGTACTATTGGATTCTTTAAAACTAGTTAGTTTGCATTATGTATTGCATTTTTTCAGTATGATTGTCAAACTCTGTGTCAATTTTGTATATTGTATTATATTATTATGCATGATCCTGTAACTATTGTATATAGTATGAATGATTCTGTGACTATTGTATGCAAATTCTATTTCTATATACGTATATATATATATATATATATATATATATATATATATATATATATATATATATATATATATATATATATATATATATATATATATATATATATATATATATATATATATATATATATATATATATATATATATATATATATATATATATATATATATATATATATATATATATATATATATATATATATATATATATATATATATATATATATATATATATATATATATATATATATATATATATATATATATATATATATATATATATATATATATATATATATATATATATATATATATTAACACGACCAACCCTATTGGGCCTTGAGCCTGCTGTTACTCCCAAAATTTGTATTTGTATTACATGTTTCTACTGAAATTATATTATACGTTGCTGTGCGTTAAAAAGTGATTTCGGTCACACAACGTGTTATGTCATACATTCTAATGAATGGCAGATCTTTTGAATTCTCGAACTGTATATGTAAATGGGTTATTCTCTACTTTTAGCTTTAGTTTTAATTTGAAGAATATTAAGTGCGTAGTTTTTCCTTTCTGTGGAAAGAGTGTGTTTCAAGATGTCTTAATAAAGTTTATCTCTAAAAAAATGGCTCCTTCTTACTTATTTCACTGTGCATAAAATAATAATGAACTGTTTTTAATAACTTACATTATTAGGCTATGAATCTCATCCACCTCACATTTGACACAGAGACCAAATAACTTTTCTGCAAAGTGACGATCAACAATGGCATGAGGCAACAATGCATTTGCTTTTCAAAAATTATCTGGCTTTAATTATAGATTATAGAAGCTGGATATGAAGATATTGCTGATGGACAGAAAATTGTTAAGAATTCATCAAAGGAACTGAAGTGGAGTTTCGTGAGTCTTCCACAGAACGTGACAAGGGGGATTTTCGTTGGAGAAAAACAGCGGGCATACACCACGAAATTTGAAAGGAAATACCAGACATTGATTACGTTAACAGAAAATTGTAAATTAACCTGGAATCTTCTTAAAACATTTTTTAACCTTAATCAAAAGCTAGTTTAGCCAGCTCCGTTACTGAATTTTTCTCACTTTGCTTTTATTCAATAACTGAAAGAATTGGAATATACTGCCAGCGTGTTCCCGAATTAAAACATGAAATAATAATAAATAAATAAAAAAATAAAAAAACGGATTTGAAATTCCTGAGCTACTTTCCTGTTTTGAAATTGATTTCCTGTTTTGAATCTTGATTATGAAAATTTAGTACAGATTTGTAGAATGAAAGACGAGGAATTTATAATAGAAAACATTTCAAAGCAACTCGTAACAGTGTCCGGGGCCATATTGAGCTGAAATATAAAGAGGGAATGGAAAATACAGTTATCATCGAATATGCAATGTTTTCTAAATGGAAAAAAGGGGAACAAAATCATCTAATACCCAGATTTCGTGAACTGAACACTGAAGGCACCAAAATGAAAACAAAGCCTGTTACTCAAATGGGGCCCACCACTCACCTATAATTACCGTAAAAATAGAACCAAATTACAGTGTTCACAGAACCTTGGCTGCTTGAAATTTCAAAAATACCTCCCTCTGCCACATTTCCACCTCTTAAGGTTGGTTGTATTCAGATTATCTGGCGCCGTCAGCAACACGAAGGCTATAATGCGCCGAAACAATCGTCATTAGACAAGCCAACATACATTTACAAACACCCATGCCCAACACAGGACTCGAACCCACAACCTCGCGATCTAGAAGCTAGCACGCTAACCACTATACCGTTTGGTCAGCTCCACCTCTTAAGGAGTATGATAATAACTTGACATAGGGGCTTTTATTCCGATCTTGAAAAAATTTTGGACACTTGAACACAATTTCATTCCGATGTTTCCTTGTTTGGTTGGTTTGTCAGCTATTTTTGTGTAAGCAATGAACGACCTATTTTCGTGCACAATGACGTCTAAACAGGCCAGCTAAATATGGATTCCAAACCATATCAAACATCTTTACCTTATCCCAGGATTTCAGCGCTTACCTTTGACATGCAAGACTTCATATGTTTTGTAAGTAAGGTGGTGAAATCGAGAATAGGGGGTGAAAGGAGGTATGGTCAAAGTTTAACATCTATTGAACCAATTCAAACTAGGTTTCTTTTGTATTTTTTTTTTTTTTTTTTTACTCATCCAGATTATAATGAACACAACTTCATTCCCATGTTTTGTTGCTAAAATGGTGAGATCGAGGATAAGGCCGCATACTTATGATTTAAAACATTCTGAACTATTTTGAATCTGGTGGTATTGGGGAACGCCGGGCCACGTCTGTTTGATAACAGGTAATGCCAGGAAATTCAGCTACTATTAAATAAAGTAATGTAAATATTAAAATAATCCGTTCAGAAATTAAATTGGCAGTTCAGAAACGCACACTTTATTTATGAAAAAAAATACTGTAATGTATATTTATTTTTATTATTAAAAACTTTATCATTTCCAATTCCAAGCACACGAGACATATATATACAAATCATAATACTCAAAATCAAAACAATAAAAAACCTAAATTTTCAACGCTCCAAGCAATCTCCCCAAATCCTTTAAAATTTATTAAAAAACAAAACACCGTATCAAACTATGAAAACATAAAAATATATTTTCTCAAATCTATAAGCAATTTTCTCTTTAAACATTCCCCATGTATTTTATTCTTCTCTTCCTCTATCATATCCTTCACATCAGCTCTTATCCTCTGCATGCCTGCAATCTCTAGTTTCATTTCTGAACTATAAACAAACAAGAAAACCCAAAAGCGAAGGAATTACAAAGAAAGGGGAAACGATGCAGAAGTTTCGCAATTACTTTGAAACCGAGGGCAGTGCATTGTTTTCGACAATCCCATAAATAACAAAGAGAAAATATAGGAGCTCCTCCTCTTAAACAAAACAAGAAAAAGTAATTGTAATTGCAGAGCATTGTAAAATTAAAAACGTCATGAGAGCTGTGCCTGATTTATAAGCCCTTCTTTTTCTGCTTCTCTCTTGTTTAATATCTTTTATCGTCGAAGATATTACTGAGAGTGTATTAAGATAACTCAACGGAAAATTAGGAAATCTTTTCTTTTCGTGATTATTTTGCGAAAGGACGTAACGAAGCGATGCAAATAACGTCGTTTGTACTTGCTTTCATTATGAGTAAATACTTTTAAATGATTGCGTCAAGATTTTTCTAATGGTGGGCAGTCGTTAGTATTGCTTTAAAGAAATGATGTTGATACTTATGAAATTATATTATATAATTATTTTTTTAAAAGAAATGAGTCTGGTTTTGTTTTGAGCAATGTAACTTTTAGTAGGTAATTTCTCTTTTCATTAAGTTCAATTGGTAAGTTAATTTCTTGATCCATTACTTACATGGAAGTTATATTAAATTTTCCATAATGTGTTTAATCATAGAAATACATTACATCTAATGAATGATACATTTTAACATAATCTTAAGTGACTTGTATTCTTAAAATAAATTTGTTAACCTTAAATGTAGCAGATTAGTAATTTTTTATATAAAAATTCTTGTGGGATTCCTTTTTGTAAGTAATGCTTTTTTTTATTTTTTAAATTAGTAAAACATATTATTTAAAAAAAAATGGGTACAAATGTATGGATGCAAGGGAGATGCTTTGGAGCGATGAATATTTTGTGATTTTAAATATGCTTTTAAATACCAAATATAATTAATTCAATGAATAATTTGTACCTTTACATAATTTCTTTGTAACTGAGGCTCCAAAAGATTTTTTTTATACTCAAAAGTATCTATTCATCTTTTTAACTACTCTGTTTGAATAAATCGCTATATTCACGGAAAATAACTAGTTTTTTAATTAAAATATACATATATATTTATATATATATATATATATATATATATATATATATATATATATATATATATATATATATATATATAACTGCTTTTTGGTGCTATACTTTTAAGAGTTTGTTTATTAAAAATAAATTTTCTCTAATTTTTGCAAATGCAGCTGAAAAATCGGGTTGGCCAAAAATAGGACAATTCATGTAAGAGTAGAAAAAGAAATAGCTTTACGACTTTGTCAATGAAATAATTCTATTACCTCAGTTAATAAATTAAGTACAAAGTTAAAAATATGTATAAGTAGGACGTTACTTTTATCTTTCATTTTGACAGTAGTGTTCATGCATAGTTTTAAGTTCTCAATTTCATTTTCCATATCAATGAGTAATAATATATAAAATGGGACTGCATAGTTTATACATTATATATTTAATTACTTAATTTTTTTCTCACTATGTTCTATACTTACTTAATTATTACAATTATTCTTGTCTTAACTATTTATATTCATTTAAGTTAAACTATTTAATCAATTTTATTATAATATTAAATTCGTTTATTATTTCATTTTTGAAATTCTACTTACTGCTTATTTCATTCTAAATAACACTTCTAAATAGAAGTATACTTAATGTTAACTTATTTTAAATCAACGGTATAGTGGTTAGCGTGCTAGCTTCTGGACCGCGAGGTTGCGGGTTTGAGTCCCGTGTTAGGCATGGGTGTATGTAAATGTATGTTGGCTTGTCTAATGACGAATGTTGCGGCGCATTATAGCCCTCGTGTTGCTGACGGCGCCAGATAATCTGAATACAACCAACCAACTTATTTTAAATCAACTTTACTATAAAGATGATTTATAAAAATTAAACAATAAAAGAAGCTAAAACAACAATAAAATGTTTTGATGTAGGCTACAAATTAATTACAAAATACAAAAAAAAAATTAAGAAAAAAAAAATTAAGAAAAAAAATATATAAATCCATAATCTCTAAAAACTTGTATAACCACCTTTATTAATGAAGTATATGTGATAATTTATAATAATGTAGTAAAGACGAGCACCTCTTTAATTTCGATGCATCCATATTTTTATAAGATTTCACATTTACATAATTATTTGAAATAACATATTTCTGTGTCAGCAAAAAGAGATTATATTAATTACCAAGTAATTGATTTACTAATCAATTACTTGATACTAAGCAAACGCAAAAAGGTTAAAAATACAAATTAATTACTTTTGGTACTATTTTAATATAGTCAGGCTACAATTTCATTTTAATTACTTGGTACATATAAACATAGATAGGTTTTTTGAAATTATTAACTACTCGGTTTTATATAAATATAGAAAAGTAATAATTATTAGTAAATTACTTGGAACTCTGTAAACATTGAAAGATTATAATAAATTAGTCAGCAACAGGGCTGAAGCGTCCCAGCTGTTAAAGCCACCGAGCTTATGAACAGTAGTAGATCGTGGGTTCGGTCCTTTCTAGCCAAATATTTGTCTATATGATAATGGCGTTTGGTGCACATTAATAGGTCATGGCTTCAATTTTCTCTCGTTCGTGTTGTGTGAGAGAGAGAGAGAAAGGTATGTGTGATAAGGTTTCGACCTCATAATCTTATCATAGTTCAAAATAATGAGGCATATGAATGTGATAAGAACTTCATAGAGGCAGAAATAGACAACCGGAAGCACACAAACTAAACTAAACTAAATTAAGCATTTGACGAAATATTTCTACCTATAAAAATATGGGTACAATAATATCTAAGACGCCTTTGCATTTTACATTATAGTTCATATAAGTTTATTTAATTATATTTTATTACATTTATAAAATTTTAAAAGAAAACCAAATTTAAAAGGAATTCTTTGTAAACTTCATTCAGAAATAAATTCCTGTCCATTCAATATCAGCTCCAAAACAACAACTGGAAAATTAAAACTTGATATTCGCTACGGTAGAATATTTTCACCTTAAACTTCAAGTAGCATTTCTTCCTAGACACACACTTAACAAGACACGTACTAAAAATAAAAATATTTTACAAAGATCAGAACTCAATCTAAAATTCTATTTCTATTTTAAATATTTACCTTGGATAGTCTTTAGAAAGAAGTAGATAAAACATTTAAACTTTCTACTCTTTTCGCATTACAAATTCAAATTGGTAAGTTTTCTCCATCCAGATTTATCTTTCAATAGACAGGTATTCATTTTTTTTTTTTATAAAAGTATCTTCGCTGATACTTTGAGTTAGTGCCTCAATAATCTTCTTTCCTTAATAGCAAAGTAAGATTTAGAAGGTCCATTGAGAATATTGTAATAAGATTTAAACTCATCTAAATAAAAATTCGACGTTGGAAATCTGGAATTCTGTTTGTGTCTTAGATAGATACAGGTACTTTTTTGAATGCGCTGCGTGATAAATAGATTAAGTTAGAAAAGTATATATAAACATTTGAAATGGCAGCGTCCTTTATACAAATTTAAAATGTAACGTGAACGGGCATTTTATCATGAAAGAAATAAAGACATATCCAGTTTATAAGTTATTTGAAACTTCTTAAATAATATATAATTGAAGTAGAGAGAATATTGATTTTTTAGAAAGTTCTACTTTTTATTGCATGAATGCGATAAATAATAGATTTTTCTAGAAGACGAAGGAAGTTTTAAAAAAATGGTGCCATTGATTCTGTTTTTTTCTTAATAAATGATTAAAATAAAGACACTCAAAATAAGTTTTTATTATAAAAAAACATATTAAGGATTATTTCTTACAAGCACAGCTTTGCTTTTACTATGAGATTAATATAAGGAGAAAATTTAAAGTTTTAGTTTTATTCGCCAAATTCCAATTTTACCCATCAAATTAGCAATTACAAAAATTTTACAAATAACTTTTATAACATAAAGCAACTCATATTTTTAAATCAAATACATAATATATTGTTAAATCAATTATATAGTATATTGCCAAATCAAGTAATTTGTTTCAGTAATATTTTTCAGTTTATAATTATGAAATTAACAGTACGACCTTTACCAAAAGTTAAACTGATTAACAATACAATTTGTAAAAGAATTAAAGAAGGAGCTCAACATGTTACGATAATTTATTAAAATAAATTTGTGCATGCAGTCTTTTTATTGTTAATTAGATCTGTTATGATCAGTTCTTATTATAATTCCCAATTAATCCGGCGGAAGGCAAGCGATGAAAAGTTTTACTAATAGAAGCGTAGAGTATCTCATACTCCACCTCTTTAAATTCCTTATTTAGGGCTTCGATGACAATTTTTTCATTTCAAAACTACTAAAGACAAGTTTTATTTAGAAAAAAAAATAATTAAGTATTAACTTTATAAATAAGTTTTGAGTAAATTTTAGTTTTATATTGCGAATAAAATAAATGCCATACTTTCAAATATTAATTATAATTTATCTCCAATTTTTATGTAAATAAGTTCGTAAATACTACAACCATTGTTATTATTGTGTTACTAAAAAACACTTTTCAACTACTTAATGGATTAGTTACATTCATAGCTTCCTTGATAAGTACTTGAAGGTGCTTGCTGATGTTATGTGATTGGATTCTTACATTTTAACGAAATTTGTTCCTACTCCAAACGGTTTCCCGGTATTTGCCTATGTACTTCTCATTTTAACTAAATGTCTTCATTAACATTATTTTCTTCAGTGTATGTGTTATGTTAGCTAAAAAGTTCTCAATCTCTAATACCTTCATCACTTTCAACTGCTTCCAATAGATTCCGTCAACTTTCCATTTATTTTAAATACGGACTCACTTTTTTCGCCATGTCTATGATATAGTTAAAGAAAATATACAAAACAAATTTGAATAATATGGCAGTCACAGTTACTTAGGATGTTAATATGCCAAATATGCCTAAGTACTGGTTCACTCTGTTAGGGAAAATTCTCTCAAGGGAAGGCGCGTGGGGTATAACAGATCCCAACCAACTGGAAATTCCTTATAACACCTTTCTAAAGACAGGTATGACTTCAAACTGGTTCTAAAGATAAAAAAAAAAATAGTGACAAACTCAGCCATACACAATATCAGTGCATTCTTGTAAGAAAATTTTTGATTATTTTACTTTTTTTAAGGGGTGGAGTATATCCTACCCCACAAGCCTTCTGCCGGATTAAATACCATAAACTGAGTCCATGACATAATTAATTAGCAGTAATAAGAAATCCTTCTATTAAATAATAAGAATTGACATTAATACGAAAAAAAATTTAGTTACTACAAAGTCAAAAAATCTCTGTGTTCTTTAACCTAAACTGATTTCGACACCTCCTAACTTTTTCCATATATCTCACTTCTGTCCATTAACACATCGGTAACCTTTCTATAGATAAACAAATTATAATCATATATACCATACACTGAAAATAAAAGGCACACTTGAAAAATCTATGCAATAATCAACAAATCCTCCGCCTCCTTCTTCAATCTAATATGCGTATTTCTGGGGTAGGATTTTTAATAAAAGTAAGCAGAATTCGATTTCACAAAAGGAAGATGAAGTCGACAAATACCGAGTAAAGATAAACCTGTCAAAGACGTGGGAGTAGAATGGGAAATACTACCACCAGAGACTCGGATAACTCCCGAGAAGTTTTAATTAAAATCCCGGGGCACTTCCCGGGGAGAAACTTCGAGACAGAGAAGTGAGATTTTAATCAATTTGACATTCAAAACCAGAGGGATTTTTAATAAAAACCCTATTTTCCTCCCCAGTGACTGAAAGTATTAACCTCCGTATGAAACTGGATGAAGTTATTTCTAAACAATTTTTAAGTTAGTTATTTGTAATGTTATTTAATAAATTGGTATATCTTCCAATCTGGATTGTTTGAGGATAATATATTTTGTATCATGCTACAAAATTATTTTTGATACGATGTTTTTTCTTCACAGAAACATTTGTCAACCAATTTACTTAGATAATGTTAATAGTAATAAAAATATAAAGAGAAGATAATAACATGCGGAATGTTCGTACCAAGTTATTTCAATTGTGGAAGCCACATAATTATTTAATGTTACAGTTGATTGTTTAAATAATGGTCACTTTTGGAGTTTATGTATATATACGTTCAATAGGTTCATCTTATATACAAAAAATGATAATAATAACATGCATATATATATGTCGAAAAAATATAACTGCGTATCATATATGTCGTAGGAAAACACTCATATTTTTACTATTACATATCTAGAATATTTATACTATTACATATGTAAAATATTTATACTAATACATATCTAGAATATTTGAACTATTACATATCTAGAATATTTATACTATTACACAATTAGAATATTTGTACTGTAAAATATCTAAAATATTTATACTATTAAATATTTTGATTATTTTTATAACTAAATATCGAGAAAATTTACATTATTAACTCTATAGAAAATTTTGCTTTTAAATATCTAGAATATTTGTACTATTTATGGAATATTTAAACTGTTAAATATATAGAATATTTATCTTTTAAATATATAAAATATTTCTACCATTAAAATACTTCAAATATATATATTATTGAAAATATTTATACTGTTAAATATCTAGAATACTTATACAATTAAATACAGAGATAAATCATAAAATTAAATATGTAGAAAATTTATATTACTCAATATCTAGAACAGTTATGCTATTTGAAGAATATTTACATTATTAAATATATATATATAAATTTATATGATTAAATATATACAATATTTATATTATCAAATATCTCTAAATTTATATTATTGAATACTTTTAATATTTATACTATTGAAATACCTAGAAGTAAATACTTAAATCTAGAAATTCAGAATGTACCTGATATGTAAAAAACATACAGAAAGATGATTAATAATTAATACAAATCAATTAGTTGAATTTGTGATTATATTTGTCCATAATTATGTTCCGTTTTTTATACAACTTTTAAATTACAACAATAGAGTGAGAAACTTGAACAAAATTTCTGTATGTCCACTCGTTTGTCTAAAATTAAGATTCTCAGATAAAATTCAACCGAAAGTAGCAGAAATGACGAATGGAAGTCAACCTTATGCTATGAATTGAACAGACATGTATCATACCATTTCGGTCTCTATAGAATTAGTAGACTTATATAATTTGAAAGAACCGGAAATATTTCAGAGTTCGACTTGAAGTGAAAAGGTAAAATTTTGTTTTAAGTTGTGAAAATGAAAACATTTAAATAGTCAAAGACAGTTTTCCACGTCAAGTTTGTTCTCCGAGTCATCAATTTTTTTTTTTACCCACTCCATTTTAAAACAAGAAGATTTTGGTAATTTTATTGCCAAATTGTATAGGTTTGATATCGGATCTTGATGTATTGTAATAAAACGTGTGTAAAAGCAGTAAATTAGTGACAGTTTCTGCCTCAATCCAACTTGTTTCATATTTACCTAAAAAAAAAATCCCAAAACAAAATTGAATATCTGTGTTTTCTTGAATAAAAAATAATTAGCTGTTTAAAAAAAAATGTATGAAAACCTTTCAAGACGTTAAGGAAATATTTTTTTGATACAAACTTAATAAGCATCCTTATAAATTTTGATATCGTTATATGAAGTCCTTAAATAAATTAATTTGATTAAATTAAAATACTTTCATATATTGAATAATTCCCTTTAAATTAAATGTCATATATATTGCCAAAAGCAAGGTACAATATTAAATCATAAATGGAATTGAAAATACGTAGTTAAAGTTCTTATTAATATTTCCATTCTTTTTTTATTAATAAAATAAAGCACACGAAATACGTCTTCGTTACAAAATACATGTAAATATTCATCGGATGGTGTTACGAGCTTATTTTTGTCTTTCGAAATAAATTTGATATTAAGGAGAAATAATCAAGATAATTTTCATTTTGAATGTAACTAACTGATTTTTCTTTTTGATCGTGTTTATCTGGAAACTTTAATAAATAATTCATCGATATATTTTGTTTAATGTATGTTTAGAAAAGATAAATGTTTATTTGTTATTATTTAAATAATTAATATGTATTTCAGTAGTTTGGTTTATTTAGGTAATTCAGGTTTTTTTTTTTCAGTTTATATTTTACAGAATCTATCATAAATAAAAATAATTAGAAACCTGTAACAACAATAAAATGGATAAAATTGAAAAAGATAATCAAATTAAACTCATACATAATTATAATTAATTTAAATGCTACTTAAATTAAACCATTTCCAGTGTTCCAATTTTAATGAATAAAAATATGCCAAAGGGATTAAATAAAATATAAGTTCATGATTAATTTTAATTCATTTTTCATTGCAAAAAATATATTTGTTATTGAATATTTATATTACATTATCTCTATTGCATTAAAATAGGCCCAAGTTATTGTACTGTAAAAAATTTACCTAACTTTAATTGATCCAACTTAAAAAAAAAAAAAAAAAATACTTGCTAATTTAAATATTCAATAAAAATCTATTTATTGCAATGCAAAAGCAATCGCAATATTATCTAGAATTTATATTTCACTTAATTACTTTTTCCATAGTTTGTCCTAATCTTTAATCATCTAAGTCCTCATCTCCAAATCGGAAAACAACAAAGACGATATTAAACGAACTTGTTTCCAATTACTACTGTCGTATATATCCAGCCTTTTCACTAGAAACTAGAGCCATAAATATTAACATCCCGGTCATGGGAAAACTACAGCAGTGCATACGGTGGAAAACAAGCTAATATCTATCTGCAAACAAACACAGATTGAATAAGTAAAGCAAGAAATAAAGCCCGATCTGGCCGTGCCACTGTACTGACAAAGAATACAAGTACCTCCTCATTTATTTTAATGGCGTTTCCTTCAATACTCGCACCAATTACGCTGGGAAAATAACGTGTATCAATTGTGGTTGTAGTAGTGTGCTATGTAGTGTATCCCGTGGCAACTACAGGAAACTGTTGAAGGCACAAACACGAGCAAAGATGACAACTTATTTTGGATTATAGGTTGAGTGCTTTGTCTATGTTTACTGTCTATTAATATACATAGATAGTGGCTACTGGATTGGGATATTGGATTCGTGGATTTGGGATATGATAGGAGTATACATTTTTAATGCTTAGTTTTAATATTTTGGGTTTAGTTTTACGGCGTATTTACACTCTGCCATGCAGATAACACAGAAGTATCGGCCAATGTCGAAAAAGGGGGTCCGGGATATTGCCCAATTCTGGCCGAAACATTTACGTATAAAAAAATTATGTCACAAACATTAAAAAAAAAATTCCCTCCCTCCTTTTTTTTATAAATAAAGTATTTCAATTTTGAAATTGTGCCTCAACGTTTAAAAAATTCATGTGTGTTTTATCCATCATTGAGAGAGATTGAACAATATCGGTAAAGACGACTGGTTTAGAACGTTCCAATAGGGATTGCCCAATATCGAGTGACATTGGCCAGAGTTGTTGTGCTTATGGAGTAGTGGCTGGAACGCCAGCTTTAATGCTTAGTTTTAATATTTTGGGTTTAGTTTTACGGCGTATTTACACTCTGCCATGCAGATAACACAGAAGTATCGGCCAATGTCGAAAAAGGGGGTCCGGGATATTGCCCAATTCTGGCCGAAACATTTACGTATAAAAAAATTATGTCACAAACATTAAAAAAAAAAATTCCCTCCCTCCTTTTTTTTATAAATAAAGTATTTCAATTTTGAAATTGTGTCTCAACGTTTAAAAAATTCATGTGTGTTTTATCCATCATTGAGAGAGATTGAACAATATCGGTAAAGACGACTGGTTTAGAACGTTCCAATAGGGATTGCCCAATATCGAGTGACATTGGCCAGAGTTGTTGTGCTTATGGAGTAGTGGCTGGAACGCCAGCTGGTAAATTGATTGAAAGGTCACTGTCACACGTTGATTGAAATGTCAGCTTTGTTTTCCCATAGAGCCAGCTTCTTGAACAATACAGCCTTTGAGCGAGCTTTACGCCACCTGTCGGGGATTTATACGAGTGCAGGGGATTGGATGATGGTAGTTGACGTGCCTGTAAATAAAAAAAAAATTGGTCTACTAAAGTTGTCAGCCATAGCGATCACGTGGAAAACTTGCTTCTACTGGGACTGGAATAATGCGTTTACACCGTGCTGGTGCTGACGTCACGTGGCTAACGATCTCAACTGTTGCTCCCACTGTCAATATGTAAATCAGACATTAGCTTCGACTCAACATTAATGCAGTGAGAAGTTTTTTCAATGGATCTATGCGTAGTTCAATCTGAGTTCAAAATTCCTCGACTAAAAACTACGAAGGTTACATAGACAAGTGCGATGCATCAAATGAAAGGTCTTGTCAACAGATATTACCATTTCAACATCCCAGATAAATTTATAACGGAAGTGGTGACGGGGAGCCAATTTGTAATTCATTATAATGATGTGGAGACATGTTATATATCAATTTGAAGGTCTCGATACATGCAATTCAATCCAACTTGAAGTGCTCTAAAGTTTGACTAGACCAGTACTTCCTGTCAAGACCAGTGCTACATATCATTTAAAATTAATTTAGTCACTAAAACCACTGATCGAAATGACCTGAACTTAATATACTTGAAGGAGATGGAAATATTATTACATAAAAGTAACGATTTTTTTCTAATGTTATAGCATTGCTTTTTGCTGAACTTTGAAAGCCCTGATTGAACATAAGAAAGAATATCATACCAGGGTGATTATAATTAAAGTTCAATTTTCAAAAAGAAGTAAGAAAAAAAAAAAGAAAAAAAAAAGAAGGAAAAAAAAACCACTAGTGTGAATAAAGTTTTTTATTTCTTATGCCACACAGTTTCACTCTTACTCAAATATATACAGGTCAAAGTCCATCTGATGGCTGTGGTGTAGTGCTCTGGTCTCGCAGGCCAAAGATGCCAGTTTCGAATTCTTGGTTAGGCAGAGATGTTCATTGTAGTTCAGAATCCACGTTAAACTGTAGTTCCTGGACTGACGTGCATAATAATAGGTCGTTGAGCGTAGAAACCAACTAACCATAACTGGTAAAATTTCAGGTCCGAAATCGGAAAAGTGTCTTTTTTTCTTCTTTTTTTTTTTTTTTTTACACCGTTTTGAAAGTAGAACTTTAATCATTAGCACCTTGTAGATTACTTGGTATTCATAGTATAGTAGAAAAAAATATTATATGTTTGAGTTATTTAAGTTGTTGAAACTTTAAGGATGTTCAATGGGAGGGGAGGGGGGATATAGAATAGCGATATTAATATAAAGTTATGCAGACAGTGGTCATTGGAAAAAAATTAAATATTAAATTTTTAATCAAAACCGAGATTGAATGCTAAAATTCACGAATTTTTCACAATTCTAAACCTAAATGCTTTGTTTTAAACAATAAAATCTAAACTAAAAGCAAGTTACGCCAGAATAATCCACTGACAAATTACTTTCATTTAGTACAGGAACCACGCTCCATCATACACAAACAGAATCCCCCCCCCCCCCGTAATTAAATTCTAAAATTTACCAGCAACTCTTTCAGAATTAAAACATCCGGATTGTATACAGTCAGCTTTCCGTGAAACATCGCCAGCTCTTTTATACTTACAAATCCTTCCCACTTCCTCGGGTCTATATTCTTGAAGAAGAAAAGAGATTTAAAATTCAACCGAAGAGGTTTCCATGGTAGCAACTGCAATAAATCTGTCCAACGGAAGACAGCTACTGGCTTCACAAAACTCTTGTACCTTTTATTTTAAATGGCTGAAGGCATAATTAGTCTAATTATACACTAATTAGAATGTCTTTAGAATAGGAGGATTTTCCATAGGGAACTGAATTCTGCTTGAATTCCATTTTCGGGACTGGATGTGAGCTTGTTTTCTAATGTGATATGAATTCCTCTTGGTTAGTTTGTAATTGGATAAAATTCGTATAGGTAGTAAGAACATGTTTTCATATATATTCTGATGGCATTGTTTATATATTATTACTATTATGCGTACTGCCTTTAAGAATATTTTAAATAGTTTGTGAGAGATTTATCTACGAATGACATAGAAACGAAAGCATGGATATTGTCTATACTTTCGTATTTGTTTTGACATAAGGCATCCTTCATTGTCCAGACGACTTTTTGATACGTATTAATATTAAAGCTGGAAAATTTATCCAAAACGTTTTGTGGTTGTGATTTTGTCTTATAATTTATTTGATTTTGAACTGATGGTAAATTTCTCGGTACTTTTTTGTTAGACAGGTACCGGATAATAACTCATCCAAACTAACAACCATTAAATCATGTGTAATTCCTATAACCGCGGCTACACGAGATCACGTTCTTCACTTATACGGCTACAGCATATTTTTTAACAGTCTGGATGGAATCGCCTATGGAGTTGGAAATGCGCGCCGCGTGACGGCTGAAAAGTGCAGATGCGAATCTCCCCTCGCTCTATGTTCATCGTACTGCTTGCGGTATTTTGTGTTTATTTACATTTGCAAGTTCAGATGTTTATTTGAATGTATTATTGTGCACATTTTTTAAAAAATGTTTTATTGTTGGTTTATTTTTTAATTAAAATCATTACTTTCAATTACCTAGCTTATATGTTAAAATAAATTTGTTATTGAATAATTTCACGAATTATTTCTAAAAAGAAGTCTTATAAGTAAGCAAACTTTAACTTAATCTAGAGTTATGTGTCAATATAAATATACCGATTGCATGAATCATGGATTAAACTTAAAGTCATTTTCTTAAAAAAAAAAAAAAAAAAAAAAAAAAAAAAAAAAGCCTAAAACATTTTCATTTCTAAAAAATCTATTTCATTCTTGAAACTACTAAAAATTATATTTTTTTTCCATCGATCCCCCACTGTTTCAACTTATGTTTCCTGAATATGAGAGGGAAGCGAGATTAGTATTTAGGCCCTAGGTGGCGCTGAATGCCGACCTCGGAAGAAGGATGCCGATTCCGGGTTTTTAAGCGATTTCAGCAGTGCAATCTAAGATTAAGGATTGCAAGTGAACTCTACGAAACGTGATAGAGTGTAGCCGAGCTATAACAAACCATTATAGGGTTACTATAGCAACCCTATAACAGGATATTGACATTTAGGTTTTTGAGATACCCTTACGTGTAATTTAGACCTGGTGACAACTCGTATCCGTCTAACGGAAATATACCAATTTCTTTCCCCACTGAAAATTGTAAAAATTTTTAACCGAAAAACATGGCTTTAATCTGAAATTTATTCTAATCATATAATACAATTATAGAAATATAATAAAACCATCCCACCTGTCTATATGCATATAAATAAAGTAAGTTACTTTTAGAAACAATCTTGTCGCCTTTTATAAAGTTGAATTAATGTTTTTACAAACAAGACTGAAACTATTTTTTTTTAAATATGGTATCTTGCACAAAACTTTGTTGTTTTTCAATTAAATTTTTTTTGTATAATAATAAATTGTATCATTTGGAACACAATTTTACTTATTAATGCATATTTTTTCTTCTGTATAATTTCATTAATTTTTTTTTTTTTTTTTTTTTTTTTTTTTTTTTTTTTAGGAAAAAATAAACTGATAAACTGATAGCAACATTTTTTTTATGTAAGGGCTATTAATTTGTAAAAAAAAAAAAAAATCTAAATATAAAACATCAGAAACTTACACAAACAGCCCAGTAGCTTAATTCTTCATTAATAAGAATCCAAGCTTAATCTGATACTTAATTGAGTAAAATGTTTACAAATATTGTGTAAAATGTTCACATATATTTTAAGAAACAAACCAAACTGTTTGCATTAATTTTGAAGGGAAAATTATCTTTAAAATGTTTTCATATCTTAGAAAAATAAAAAATAAAAAATGACCTGAAACTTTTACCTATGCAAAAACTAATAAAATATCTTATGATGACAATTTCGTGGATAATAATGCTCATTAGATAACATGTTTACGATCAATCCGAAAAATTCTTAAGTGGAATGCTTGTTTTGTATGCACCATTGTGCCGATTGGATTTTTGATAACATGATAACATGATTTGATAACAAGGGGGTTGGGGGTCATTTTAATTAAAGTTCAACTTTCAATAACTCTAAAAAAGAGCTACAGGTCAGAATGACCTGACATTTGACCAGAATACATCCAAAAGAAGGGAAAATGATAAAGCATAAAAAATAAGACATATTTCTACCTTATTCGCATATATTCAGTTCAAATTACAGATCATTCGGACCAGTGGTTCTTTATAAAACCTTTATATTAACTTCGATTATGTTTGTCAATAGGAGGCAAATTTGCAAGCCTAATTAACCCATTTGCCGTCACCCAATCGGGTTGAAACTTGGCAGATAGATTCGATGTCGATGGCAGTGTATTCTATCAAATTTTGGAGCTGTCACTGTCACTTAAAAGATCGCTTTTATGGAATACTAATAAACCAACTAGACGTCATCCAATCGCATTAAAATATCAAGATTGATAAAACCATTGTTGAAACTCTTTCTGTTTCCAATATTATATATATATATATATATATATATATATATATATATATATATATATATATATATATATATATATATATATATATATATATATATATATATATATATATATATATATATATATATATATATATATATATATATATATATATATATATATATATATATATATATATTATATATAAATAAATAATAAAATAGTTTGAATCAGAATAAATTAAAGATATTTGGATGTGTAGGTGTGTGTGACGTTCATTTTTAATAAATAAATTTTGAAACGTAGTTTGCCACACATTTTGCTAATAGAAATGTTTTTAGTATTTAAAATTAGATGCAAACACCAAGCAAGTGATGTTTACCGAATCCGCACTATATTAATGAATATAAAAATTGGCAATGCATATAAAGGATTTATATTTAAAACTTTTATGGGTTATATTATTTAGCAACTTTTTTAACGTTAAATACAAATTATAATCATACAACGTGTCATCTTGAGAAATGCAGCTACTAAATGTGATATTTATGAATTAATGTTTAGTGGAGTAATGACTAATATAACACCTTATTAAATAATACATTTCATAAGGAAACACCATTAAAAAGATATCGAATAGATGTTTTAGAATCATTTCATGATTAATATTGCCATAATATGTTTTTATACTTATGAGACAGTCTAATGGAAAAGTATCCAATGAGTTGGGCATAATTTGAAAATTTTAAAGCCACCAAGAATGAATTCTGCTGCAGCCAATTGAACAATATATCATAACTTGCCAATGAAATATATTTCAATTTTATGACCATTGATTTTATTAGAATTTAAAACAATATTTTTTGTAATACTTAGTGGCACATATTGTACAGTGTGTTTCATATTGAGTCGGACAAAAATAAAGCATACCTGCAAACACTGTAATTAATTTATTTTGATAAATCAAATCCACCGTGAAACTACAACTATCCAAATTTCTATAGATGTGCTACGTGTGCCTCACCAAGGCGATATTCCAGTTCCTGCCACCCTCGTCATAGTATATCCCTCATTAACGAGTCCAACACATCAGTTATCCGCTGCTTCAATTGCTGTAAGTTCCAGAGAAGTGGAGGAATGAAGTATTTGTCTTGAACAAAACCCCACAGAAAAAATTTCTAAGGGTTTATATCTGGGAATCTTAGCGGCCAAGAAAACGATGGCGTATTATTTAAACCTGCACGGTCAATCCAGCGATGAAGTAGACGATCGTTCAGGTATTCATTTCATTCCTTGCAATTTTTTTTCTGTGGGATTATAATAAAGACCAAGTCTTCATTTCTCCACTTCCCCCATGACTAGTAGCAGCTGAAACAGCCGGTAAATGGCATGTTGGGCCCTGGAGAAAGATATAATTACCTATTTCTACCTCCATGTGTTGGACTCGTTAACAGGGGATATTCTATAACGAGTGTGGCAAAAACTAGAATATCGTATAGACATTTGTCGTATCACCCTAGAGATACACAGAGAACATCTAAAGAAAATTGTTCAACTGTAGTTTCAGAGTGAATTTGATGATTCAAAATTAATTAATTACATTCTATGGTGTATGTGGGATGTATTGTCAAAAATATTTAAACTAGCTAGAAAGAGTGTTCATGTAATGAATAAAAGTTAAGAAATTTAATTTTAATTTGACATTTTATAAATAGACAAAAGATACCCTTCTCTCACTTTATATGATCCTACTTTATATTTATAAAAACGTTGACCCAAAAGTACAATTTCTATTATTTTGTTGCTTTCTATTTGCTATGATTGATAAATTGATAAATGATTGATAAATTGATAAATTATTAATAAATTGATAAATGATTAATAAATTTATAAATGATTAATAAATTTATAAATAATTAATAAATTGATAAATGATTAATAAATTTATAAATGATTAATAAATTGATAAATGATTAATAAATTGAAAAATGAATAATTAATGGATAAATTATATACCAACTTAAAACCAACTCCACTTCTTTCGAATTAACTATTTACATTTTCACATTATGTTATTCGTTTAAAAATCAAAAGGACAAAAAAAATCACAAATTGTCCCAAAATTTTAGGAATTTTTGATATTATACAGTAGGTAACAGCACTGTAAATAAGAAAAAATCGCAATTTAAGCTCGTTGAAGAAACCTAAGGAATATAATTTATCTTAGCTATAGTGTACGTCCCTCTGACGAGCTTACAAAAAACTAATTTCTCTGAGCAATTACGCATGCCCCGCATATGCCCACTATTTTTTTTTTTTTATGTTTTAAAAGTACAATTAATATAGAAAGTTACTATCACAATAATACTTTTCTAATGCAAAGCACTACTAGAAACAATTGGTCCAAGTTAGTTTTGCCAGAAAAGATCCAACAAAAAAGAAGCAAAGAAGTTTGTAATCTTTAATGATAGAGAAAGATAAAACACAAAATAAAATACAAATTTTAGTAATTATATCCTCGGTAACCTCTGTTTTTAATGAAACAAAGACAAAATTTAAAAAATACAAAATAGTCTGGAGAAAATAAAAACGGTTGTTTAATAATTAGTAAGAAGCAGAAATCGCTTTCCAGAGAGAATTATCATTAACGTCGTGCAGTGATAATAATTATACCTACACAATTTCAAGAAATGACAAGGTAAATATATTTTTCTTTGTCGCATTCACAATGCGTCACCATAGCAACCAGTACTGAAACACTGAAAGAGGATTTAAAGCTCCAACACACGTGAAAAAGAACGCTAAAATTTTTATTTCAAAGTTAAAATGCCATTCACATGTTCAAATTGCAGAAGGGAGCCCAGCCCTAATTATATTAATCCCTTTATTAGTAACACATCAAAGAGTTTTAAACTTCGAGAGAAAAGATACGAACTTGGCGAAGTGTTTCTAAAAAGAATTTTTTTCCCCCCTTCAAAATGGCGTGCGACTTGTTCGACGGTTGGCGCGCTTTTTCCTTTTGTTTCGCCATTAGTATCAGGAAAGCGGACCGGTAGAAGGTAAAATTAGATTTAATTCGAGGCGAATTGTAGCGTTTAAAACAGGAAAAGAGTTTAGGCGGCAGGAAGCCTTCGTCTGTCGTGGTTAGTTAAAAAGTTTTTGTTTTTTGTTCGTTCTCTCGCCAATTTTCGATGTTCACGCAAGTGTTCATGGGGCTTTGTGCGTGAGTAAATTAACAGGATAAAATATTTCAGATTTTTTTTTTTTTTTTTTTCTTTTCTGTATGTTTTAATCTTCCCAGTTGAATCGGGTAAAAAGAGGAATTTTTAAAATAAAGTTTTCTTTGAATGTTAGCATTGTTCTGCCGAACGAACTAATTGCATTAGAATTCAACACTATAGAAATCAATTCTCAAGACAAAATTGGTAATGAACACAAAATAAGTAGAAGTTCTTTATTAAGTTTATTTCTGAGTTATTTAGGTATTTAAATATTCTTATGGAAAATCCACTTTAGTCACTAAAATGTCACGAATTAGCATAATTTTTTGTACTGAAAAAAAAAAAAAAAAACTTTTAGAATTATTTTTTTAAATGTTTAATTTACTTTGAATGTATTTCAAATTAAAACACGGGAATTTCATTGTACAAAGTGAACTGGCATGTGCGATAATTTTATATAAAAACAGAGTATGTCTGTCGGTGTTTATGTATTCTGTGGTCTATAGAAATGAATTTCCTATAGGTTTAGACTAAGATTTTAAACTTAAGTAGTTTTGGCTGTTTAATTGTGCTTTTTACAAATATAATGTTAAAATTTCAATTATTTTTTTTAATTAGGTTCGCTAAGCGTTGAAAATTGGAACCTATGACGGGTCTCTGCAACGCTTTGCCAAGTAGCTAGTTTTACATAAAGTATTTCAAAAGATCTTTAGCAAATTATTCAAATTCAACTCTTTGTTTTCCCCGTAACTTTAAAGATGAACAAACCGTGCAGGCGAGCAGATATTTCATAATAACTCATCGCAAAGGTAAATGTCACATATTCTATCACCAGTAGGTATGGCAAAATTTAATTGAAAAACCTTTATCAGAGTTACAATATACCAAATCAATCTCTAATATGTAAATATTATAAGAATAATATCTTGATGTGAAAAATTTTACGGATCCCACTGGATTATTATTAAGTATACTTCTACTTTGCCACAACTTTTTCAATCAAAACTGTTGCGTTTAAAAAGCATTTTGAAAAATGTGATGAGCTCATATGAAAATCATGGGTCTCTTAAAGACTTAATAAATTTGAAGCAAAACAGCTTTACAAGTTAAACAACGAAAATTATCCCCTAGCAAATTTAATTTGAATTTTTGTTATTCAAAAAAAGACTCTACAAACTTAATTTTGGTAGTTTTATGAACAACGTTATCAGACACCATTAATAAAAGATTATGACACATTTTATACTAAAATACTACTCTAAAATATCCATTAATCTACTGTCTTCCTGGTGAAAAATCACTGTCTCAAAATTAATGATGAGCTTTCATGTACGCAACATTCTAAATCACTAGCCTCCAACCATACCAAGTCTTCAACTATTAATCGTCCGAGGTTGCAAATTAATATCATAAAACAACACATTAAGGTCCTTTGTGTACCTATTTACGTTTCCACCAGGAAATTTTCCCCCATAAAAACCGTTGCCTTTTTTCCAGAATCCATGACACCAGTAACTAATCGTTTCCTAAAAACTCCCAACTTATGAAACTTGAGAGTACCTACCATTAATATCCGCCTTCGCACTACCTTGAGATATTAAGAAGAAAGAAATTCCCTTATGAATATTATTCAGGGGTGTCACAGCAAACTCATTAAACATCTAACGTCAACTCGGGCTTGACACAAGATAGGCCGAGTTTAAGCGACTTTGGTCCAACCCATTGACGGTCATAGAACAATTGAGGTCTTGAAAGGTAAAGTGAAACAAGTCAGATGTATGAGTTTTCGGAATGTTGGGAAGCGTAACACTTGTTTGCACTCGTATATGATGGTATATTCATTTATATCCGAGCTTATGTTTTGCAGGATAGAGATACAATAAAAAGTAAAAAGAATAGCTCTTGATTAGTTGCCACATCTGTAGGTCAGTGATAAACAATAAAAACAGAGAGCTAACGATATAGGAATTGGTCAACAATGTCAATGAAATTCGGCTTTTTCAGGCTTACATTCGATTTTTTCACTCTCAAATTTGGCTTATCTTGCTCATATCTGACTTTTTCTTTTTCATATACAGCCAATACGAAACAAGACAGTCAAAATAATTTTAGTGCTTTAAATTTTATGTTTTCTATCAAAATTTGAAAAGTACATATCCTTTAGTTACATTGTGTTTTTTATAAAAAAAAAAAAATTGGCTACTTATGACGGGATTCAAAAGCATTAATAAGATTGCTAAAATACTAATTTTCTTATCTGAAAATTTGCAAAAAATTTTGGACACAAAATTTCAGAGTCCAAAGTACATGATCCGTTTCTGTAAGGAATTCTTTTAAACAAATCTGCCTACCGGATAGGTTGTGTGGTTAGCGCTCTGGCCTCGTATGCCAAAGGTGCCAGAGTTAGGCGTGGATGTTCGTTGTGGTTCGGAAATCACATTAATCTCTAGGTCTCGGCCTGATTAGCCGTCATTGTGCGTAAAAACAGTTCGTGGAGCGTACAGACCAACCAACTTAAAGAATACAGTTCAGTTAGAGTACTCACGTGATCCATATTTGAGTACGGAACACTCGATGTGCAATAACTCATTCTTTACCAGTCTTTTGATTCCGGAAATCATATGTTTCCCTATTACCAAAGATAAAAATTGTTAAATGAGAACTAAACGAAATGTGTCTACAAATCGTTTGAAACTGACATACACCACTTTAACTTCCATCGACTTGATTCTTAGGTCAATAAGAAAAAGAAAAAAGACACAAAAACTCAACCATCTTCTTAATTCCCACACTGTCACTGCATGATTAATGGATTTTTCCCCAAGATATGGAAGTTGAAGTTTTTTACCATTCCTAACAGGACTTTTAGAACTTGCTACACACGCGAACCTGGAACATTTTCTTCTATTTGTAACTAAGGCAGAACTTACTGGTTAAGTTAGTAATAGTAATGAACCCCAGAAAAAAAAAGTACTTCTTTTGAGAGTTATTGATGACATCTCCAAGGATTTGAGGATGTGCATGTATGGGGAATTTTAACCCCTTGACGCGTTAATGGAGTTTTATGTTTCATCGTTCATCAATGCGCTCCATCAAGTAATTCCGAACAAGTATTGGATCGAGGAGTTCAATCAAGTGATTGATGATGGTTGTTGCAAAGATTGGGATTAAATACGGTTGTGGAGAATGGGGCTAAAAATAGTTTTTGTAGAAGTGTAACTTGAGAGATAAAAATGTCGGATCTGGTTTTTAGTGGAAAATGGAGGTGATGGATAGGTTATGCTTTAATAAAACTTGGTAAATAATTTTCTGCCGCATATTGTGTTACTGTACAAGATTTTTTTAGTAGTTACAATGTTTAAAGCCTAATAAATGTTTTTTTTTTTTTTTTTTTTTTTTTTTTTTTTAAATTTTAATGTTTTTAAGGAATTGCTTCAATTTTCAAATCTATAACATTGTATATAAAAAGTTTATTTTTCAATTGGGGAATTGTAACTTCCATTAAAGAATTTTTCTTTTAAATACATCAAGCTGAAGGGGGAATGATATTTATCAAATTTATACTATAGAAAGTCACAGTTTGAAATAATGCATTAAAAGCGCTTAGCTTTGAAAGAATTGTTGTTGTTGTTTTTTAAATTATGTATTAATGCATGCAATCAGTTTAAAAACTTATATCATCGTTAACGGAACATAAAATGGTTCATTTTTCTGAACATAAAATGGTTTAATTTTCAGAACATTCATACTTTGGAAGCCCAACCAGATATTTGCTGAATATACAGAAATAAAAAATATTTTGAAAAAAACCCGTGTTGTTTAGCAAAAAATAAACAATTTTGCAATAATGTTTCATTTAGTTAGATGGCATAATTAAGTCAACAACGATAAAAATAAGGAACTTACTACATAACATCCACAGCAATATTTTTATATTTGAAGTAAATATCTTCGTATAAAATATAACATCAAAGCACAGTGCTTTGATGTCATATTTCATACATTTGTTGGTAGCTGAGTCATTCACAAACACTACTGAAAGAGGTATTAGAGGCATCAAATTCTTCACAAGTTGAGACAAAAACATTTTGGCCGTGGGCTTCAACTATGTTCACTAAGAACAACCAACAAGAGTTTACAGTAGTGGTTCTAATTATAACGTTTAAAATTAATTAATAGAAAGCAAATTGCAGAAAAAATATATAAATTTCTGCAAAATTTTGAATTCAGTACGTCCTTTGTTGATGTATCTCTATGACATTAATAAAATAAATATCACTTGACATACACACCTATAGCTGCATTTTAGAATCAGTGGTCCTCAATCAATGCTTCCTCGATCCTCAATGAATCCATCAATATTTTTCACTCAATAAATGTGTAATTAACATATAAAATTAAAATTTACAAATAACTTAAACTTTCATAGTTTCTCAGAATACAAAGTAATAACATTAGAAATCCAATTCTTTACACAAATAGAGAGTTTTTATGTTTATCAAACTTAGATACTTTCCAATGCACTTTCACACTAGGTCTAAATCTCCTCATTAAGTCACCGAATCCTAAGATACATTTTCTAAAATATTCAACAAGCGAAACTAAATCCGGAAATGCGTTCTTCGAATGTATCCCTTGATGAAATTTCATCGAAACGATCTTCCTTCTGTAATCAGAATAGGAATAAAACTTCCGTTGTGAAAAATACGCCAGCTTCCTAAAGTCAGCTTTAAGTGAATGCTCCAAGAATTATGCAAGAAGACTGCATGTAATCCTTTTCGCTTGCAATACAAATCTTTTCGAAGGCGAATTCTGCAATTTCACAAACTGATGTACACGAGTGCCTGAATCGTAAACTGCATTAGGAGGATTAGTTAGAACACAGCTACTTCGATGTCCCATCTCAGTATCGAACTTATAATTAGCAACCTTCCATGAAATATTCGTTCTAAAATATCTTTCTGTATCCGACCATGTTGAAGTCTTTTCACAGTGAAATTAAAGTCGTTGTTAATGAACGTAAAATATGGAGTCCGACAAAAGCGAGGGTCTAAGTAAAAGCTAATGAACTGAACTATATCTTCTATGTGACATCTAATCTTTCTTAAGCCAATTAGCATCAGGGAAGATTCAAGACATTAGTTTGAAGCTAAGCCTATTTCACCTCCGAGAAGAACTTTCTTATTTGAGTCGAAGCTAAGAGCAGGCTAAAATTATCCGAGCAAGAGGAATTTTCTGTTTAATAAATGTGTTCTAAAGAATAGATTGAGTTAGTGAAGAAGGTAGAAAATTGACTTTGTTTTTTGACGTCGTGATTAATTGGCAAGCGAGTTGCAACATATTCTTGGAAATTAGAAAATGTTGATGATTTTATTATTCGAAAGTCTTAAGGTATGGCGATAAAATATAGTTTAGTATTTTCATTACAAAAAGAACTGGGGAAAAAAGAAGTGATACAAAATATGTGTTTTTAAGTAATTTTTTAACATTCAATTACAAATATTATAGCCGTCATAATCTAGGTGTTTATCAAAAATATTAAGAAAGAGAGTAAATCGATTAATAGGACACTGCTTGTTTTATCATAACTGCAAAGTGAAAATTAATTTAAATACGGCTATGTCACTGATTATACAAGTAAATTAATCAACTGTACTGTTAGGTTGATTGTTTTGATTATAGGATTTTGATGAACGTTTAATTCAAATTCTCAAAGTCAAATTTACAAAGGTTTTCTTTATTTGTACAACAATAAATATATATGAAGTGTACGTTAAGTACAGAAAATAATGCATACGTGTCTTTTAAAGGTAAAACCAGTACGTATCTAAATTTCTAACCAAACACAGTTGTAGATCTTTGTCATTGTGTCGTATTAAATTTACAATATTTGTTTCAATTGAGATTGTTAATCATGGTCCTCTGAATAATGTAATTATTGCGCTTTGTAATTTTTCTATACAGGGAATAATTAAATTATTTACTAACTTATTTAATACAAATTATTTATGAGGAAATATAACAATCATTTTACCATTTGTAATATTTTTTTTTGTGATATTTAGAAAATTCACACCCTTAAAGCATTTATTATATTAAAAAAAAATTAAAAATCAAATGCACTAATTTTTATTTAAAGAATTATAAAAATTGGAGATAAAATCGGTGATTCTGCTCTATTCATTCGTGAATCACTTATATCTCATAAAAGTACTATCAAACTTTTTTCTCCAGTAGCACAAATCCCCTGGGCAATATCGGCTCGGCACTGGCCAATTCCGATGCGGACCGTTGTAGACTATCAGTTGCTACGGATCTTGGTCAATCTCGTACAAATACAGTGTTGCAAGAAAAGACGGAGGGATAAAAGTATGTATATGACTGGTTTTGGCATGTTTATATTTTTAGAAAAAATCGTGCATTGTGGAACGATGCTCGGAATTTGGCAAGGACTGGCCAATCTTCTCAAAATATCTGTTTCCGACAATGACTAATACAGCTGTGTTACCTGGGATCGGGGTAAGATAGAACAGATCATAAATCTTAACAAAAATGTATCAATGATAAAAACATTAATTGTTAGTGAAGAGAAAATATTTGCCATAATCATTCAAACTTTAATCTGAAGTTCTATTACTGTTTAATTTCAGCACTGAAATATGTCCCATTCTTGCTCTCAAAACAATTCCCATCCACTCCAGCAGGACCTTCTTGAGGATTTTATATCCTGGTATCTAGACACTAGCTGTCATGGATATAAGAGGTCGTGGATGAAAGGAATCCAACGGCAAGAGAGAGTGTGGCTTGTCAGTACTGGTCACACTCTTCTACTTTCTCTCTTCGATATAATTTAAAGCAGAGCTAGAAGTGTGGGTAGACACGGGGTGAAGCGTCCACCCACATTTCAAGAAAATACCCATGCGTCCCCCCCCCCCACTTTTAAAACCACTGATATCCATCCCCCCCACCCACCCACTTTTAAAACCACTGATATCCACCCCCCCCCCCCACTTTTAAACGCACGCAATCCAACTAAAAACTACTAATGAAAAATATGAAAAATAACATTAACATTTAAATGTAGTGACACTGAAAACAAGAGATTTATTTTAACATTTGAAAACTTTAAAACTATTTATGGTGTATAAGTATTTTTTCTAACGAATACACTTACATTTGGTCAACTTTTAACCTTGGAGGAACTTTCTTATAAGTTTAATTTCTATTCTTGTTTCATATAGACACCTATTTTTTTTTTTTTTTTTTAAACTTTTTAGAATTTTCTATTAATTTAGTTTTATGATAGTGTGCACATTTATAAGTATTATTTAAACCTAAATAAACAGTTATGTATATTTTATTTCTTCCAAGTAAAAAAACTAAGTTGCCAAATATTCATTAAAATAACAGTACATTTTGTACCCTCGTTTAATGGTTAGGAAGTGTAAATTATTTTTTTAACTAGTTAATATTTTTATTACAAGTTACTTAATTATAAAATTTATCGTTGAAAATGTGGGAGGGGCACTTGTCACCAAATTTGGGGCGTCCCCCCACTTTTTTTTCACCACTTCCACCACTGATTTAAAGTATTATACGTTACTTAGAGAGGCACAATTTAAGAATAAATACTGGTATCTGTAACTTCTTTAAAAAAAAATTATTTAGTATGTTTTTGTTAATATTTCGTTTAAACGTAGAACGCTTACACGTATCACATACTATGCATGTCAGTAACGTGCTTTTACTATGTAAATGGAAAACAAAACGTTGTTACTCGTATTGTATCCGAAATTCCATTGTTGATTTTATAAGCTCAAGAAGTTTTTAAAAAATAATCTACCTTGGAAAGGAAATAAATAATTTATTTATCTAAATATAACACAAAGCCTCTATATACCTAAATATACAGTATATAAATACAACTCATTCTGTGCAGTGGAATTTGGTAAAAAGTTCTAAAAAACTAGTTTAACAACTGAAGACTTAAAGGGAAAAAAGGCTCAAGTCACTTAAAAGTAACTTTGAAGCATTATTCTAAAAATTAAAAAAGTGTAGAAGCACGTTAAAAACGTTTAGTCTTTGTTGAGAATTGTCCCTAAAACTTTATCCTTCTTTCCTCTTAACACATTAAAGACGACTCTGAAATGGATAAACAGTCATTGTTTTTAACTTTTACCTTGTTTATTTAGATCATAAAATGTATATTTTGAATTTTTCAAATTAATTATTTATTTTTGAAAATTATTTTAATGAGTTTTATTAGCAAAGAAAAAAAAACTAAAATATCGATCGGCAAGTTTTCTTTCTAACTGTTGTTAAAGGGTTAGTTATCTATCATTGATTAGTTACGGCAGTTTGCTAAAGTTAGCCTTATTAACTAAGTCTTAACAAAACGAAGACATGAACCGTTCTTCCCATTCGATCTTCCATTATGGTTTAGTCTCTACAATGCAATGCACGAAAAATCACTGATGTAGATGCTTCAACAAGGAATAGATTTTAAACAAGTTCACTGTGCACGTGCTTAAAATATAATTGTTCTAATTAATGGAATAAAAAAGAAATTACTGTTGCAATTTGGGTAAATATATATATATATATATTTTATAAATGTAACTGTCTTTTTTTATCGAGGGTCATTTACATTTAAAAAATGAGTCATACTTTCAATGGCAACCCCATAATAACATTACACATTTTGAACAACGTAATACCAAGTTTCATAAGTGGTTAATATTTATGAAGAAATGACTAACTAATGTTAAAACAGGACATCAATTTTTGGGGGGTATAAATCATTAAAGAGTCAATACATTTTATTAATATTTATTTTAAATGTTAGTTCATAGAAGGCCAAACAGAAATAACATGCAAATTTTGAATTAAACAAGTAAAGAGTTATTCATTATTAATAAATAATAATTAGAACGATTTTGAAAGATCAATTATTTTTTTGCTTTCATTAGACTCTGCATTGGGCAAAAAAAAAGAAAATATCTGAAAAGTTTTCCTCTGAGCTTTAACCAAAAACATTGTTATGTTGTGCAAATTGAGATGAAGTATATCATTTGATGTATTCTAGATCAAATGATATACTTCAAAATGGGTTGTTTTCTTTTGTAGTTTTTAGGAACATTACATAAATAAACCAGTAGAGCATTCATGAAACTAATGTTTAGCTATAGAACTATAGAAAACCATTAACGAAATACTTATTGCAAACAATATTATGCTTCGACTTTTAGAACTGAAAATATGGCAATTTTTTTCTATTGTTTTTCTGCGGAACATTCCACACAAAAATAATTTGATGCAATTCGCCGAAAACTTAAAACGCACAAAAAACAATTGTTTAACTTCCAGTAAAACACAGTTAAGTTAATCCAGTTCATCTGCCTGTGTTTACAGCTATCTTTACTTATGTAAATTTAAGACCATGATCCATTATTTGTGTTTTTGGTATTCCTAAATAAGCCTAATGGAATCTTCGCTAAAGAAATTAGGCTCTCTATGCTTTCCCAAGGGTACTTTTTGTTGCGGTTACATTTCCCCACAACATCCCCAGTAAATGATGTTAATGCTAATGTTACAGAATTAAGTTCCCCCTGCAAACCACAAACGCGCCAATATCTCCCTTCCTGTTACATTTCCAGCAAGCATTGGTTGCTAATGGTATCCCTTTAAAATTCCCCATTTGGCGTTCCAGAGTTAAATACGGTCTCATTATTATCGCCCTGCCGTAAACACATGAGAGCCACTTTTTCAAAATAAAAAATATATCAAGAGAAAAAAGGATGTTTAATTTACATGCGAGACAACGTCATGGTTTCTGTGCTTTAAAAGGGCTGAAGGTAAAAAAGTTGCGTAAACGTGGCCGGAATATAAAAATGTATTCCTTTCAACGATGCTGGGAAAAGAATACTGAAAACCAGGTGCACCTAATGCAGTTTCTCTTTGCAAGTAAAACGTCTGAAGGGATTTTTTTTTTTAAAGTGAGACAAAAAAAAAAAAAGTGATGATGGAATTGAGATCAGTTTTGAAAGGATTGACCTGGATATTTATGGTGATACAGGACTGGTGAGATTCGATGTACTCTATGACTATGGGAGAAATAATTCTCTTTAAAAGTTGTATCAAATGAAAATGTGTATCTTTTGAAATTATATCTTTGAAATAAATTTGTATTGTTGATAGTGCTTGTTGAATTTTTAATGCTAAAAGTTTATACTAAAGTCATACTGCTCAGGATATCGCAGCAACATTGGAAATACGCTATAAATAATCTAAATATAAGCCAACTTGATTTACCTTTTAAATCATTGCATGTATACAACTTACATAGTAGGTCGTATTTTATTTCTTTCATCTCTTTTATAAGCTAACCACCTATATTTAAATATAAAACTCTGTGTTTTAAAATCGAAACTAGTTTTATTGAAGTTTGCAAACATCACGAAATCAAGAATTTATGGAAAAATCTCGTCACAAGCAAAAAAATTAGATTATTGTCTGTCTATCGCAAGAATAGATTCCGCTAGGTTGTCTAGAGTTGGCTATTATTATGGAAACGAGATTATACCTAATCACCACAGGATATTTTAGGAGAAAGACATCGACATTTGCTGTATTACAACTTTTTTGGACACTAATTTCTTACATACATTACCCTTATTTTAAATCGGTGAGTCATGTTTGTGCAACAACCGCCGCCATCCAGACTATCTAACGGGAGACTCTAACCATACATAGTACTCCGCAATAATTACTTTGGGAGAGAGGGGAGGAGGGAGGAAATATGCCGTAAGATTTTTATTGTTTCGAAGGTACATTTTTATCATGAGAGTGGCTTTACTTTTTGGTAAACAATTCATCAAATAATTGATATATTGGAGGATATAATCAATACATATAATTGAACATCGACGAGGAGAATAAAATTTTATAAGTAAATCTCAAATTTAAACCATTTCTGATATTTGCAACAAGCCAGCGTTGATAATTGTTCCTTCTTGAACATATTTCAAGAAGAACTGGCCTCTATTTGTTTATCGAATGAGAGAAAAGCCTTTCACTATAAATACCAATTCCTTGAATAGTGAGGGCATCTACTATTCATTAATAACAAAGTTACGTCTTAGATACGAATTTTGGTAAAACATTAAAGATTTTACTTCATACGTTTTCTTTTTGAAAGCAACTTCTTATAATGATTAAGTCTTCGTTATGGATTTATGAGAATTTGTGAAATGTTTATAATAGCTTAATAGTTGCTTAAAATTGTTTACTAATTGTGTTTAAGGTAAAAGAAAGATGGAGACCAAAACTCCAACGGTGTATGATGTAGTACTTAGAATGTGGTTTGGTAAAACTTTACGAACAAAGACTAACATTATTATTATTTTATTTTTTACATGTTTTTAAAACATTATTTCTTTTTTTTTTTTTAGAATATACAACTAGTTTCGGATTTACCAAAGAAATTTCGTGCGTTTGGAGAACCGTTTTTAATAGCTTATTAAAGAACGTGAGATATCATGTTTGAATCGTATTAATTTTGTATTAATCCTTCATATGCCTCTTTATTTTTTTTTTTCCCATATAACTTAATTTGACCTTTGGTAACGAAGTAAGGGAGGAATCCAATACCAATCGTTTATATTTACAAAAAATCTCCTTGAGTGTTTTTCAATACACGTGTCTTACTTTATTTTCCAACGTTAAGTCCACTACCTGCAATTAATATTCGATACCACTATATAACTTCTGTTACGCCCTGTATTTCGGCATGTATGCAAATACAGTATGCACACAGCCTGAATCAACACAAGTTGATTGCCCAATTGATGTTAAGTAGTTTCGTGCTTCAAGTCATTGCTCTTTTTCAGGAGCAAAGAAAATCTCCTGCATGTTTGTTTGAGGAAAGTAACAATTTGAAGTCAAGATAGATATAAATAAAAAAAAAAGACGTTGCCCTCGCAACGACTCACAAACTTAAAGAAAGGTGTCAACGACTTGTTGATAAAATTCACGTGTTTCAGAGAGTTTTGGGCTTTGGCCACATAAGACTTACAAAAAAATATCGCCTGAATTAGTAATACTATTAAAGGTTTATATTTTCAGTTGAAAAATAACTTAAGTAGTTAGAATATGTTGAAGTTAAATAAATTTTTAAAACTTATTTGTAATTTGGATTAGTTAGCATAAACTAGTATTATGGAATATTGCATAACTTGTAATTGCATTATAATACTCATCACTTCACTTACATTTGACGTGTATTGGGGTAATTTACCGTTTTCGTTTTCCTTAATTTAAAAAATTATCAGTTTGGCGATATTTTTGATAATACTTTTTACATTAGCATAAAACAGTTTTGCAAAAAACATTCGCAAAATTAAATTGTTGCCTTTTGATAATTTTTTCATAATTCTCTTCGGGTAAGTGAAAGAGAAGGGTAGAAGTCGTTGATGGGCAATGCTCAAGAGAAGAAAGCACTATTTAAATCCATCCTGTTTTAACTTTATACGCCTCTACCGAATTGTAACGGGAATTTCGAAATTAGTAACGTTTAGAACAATTTAAAAGGCATCACCGTGACTTTGGTCTGAATTGTTCAAGCCTTTTTTTTTGGTTAATTACTGAAGAATATAAGAATATAACTTTTGAAGAATATAGGTTTCAATAATTAATAAATTCTCTCTAAAAAACTGATGTATAGAGAAAACACTCAACTTTTTTTTCTATGAGATATTGAGAGAACCGAGGAAAAAAATTGCTAATTTAACGATTTTATCAATACCTTAACATGTATAAGTTGAAAAAAGAAAAAAATATGGCCAGAAATGGTGCCAATTGGGGAACTTTGCAATATTTTTACAGTCATTATTTGCCAGTTTCTAATTTAAAAAGAATATTGAATGCGAGCAGACTGATAATCAGTCGTAGTTTTTATATAAGAAAATTTCTACATACTAGAAACATTATCTAGAAATCAAGTTAATTAAAAAAATATTTATTTTAATTAACTTTATTGGAAGTAAAATATACACAGTGATAACTGCAAAAAAATTGAAACTAACAAATTAGTATTTTATCAACAGTATTGCTTATTGATCTGGTTAATCATTGTATGGCAATAATTTTTTATTATTATAAAGCTAAAAGAACGAAGATCTTGAATGTCTAGCTTTCAAATCCTTGCACGTATATGAGTTTTTGTTAGGACCCAATTGACACCCATCGCCATTCTCCTATCCAGTTTCAATAAAATCGAATATATGTATCTGCTTACAAAACATACAATTTCCTTCGTAAAGGGTGAAGGGCGGTTACAATGGAAATTTGTGCATTTTTGACATCAGTTCAGTGATAATAGACGTGTAATAATAGACTTAAATACTGTGATAATAGACTTAAATACTTAAAATAATATAAGTCTATTTTGTAGATGATTGCTACACTTCTCTCATTTGATAATTGAGAAAATAAAAATTTACGTATAACACACATATTCCTCATTAACATCAACACAAAAAATTAATAAATTATCCAAATACTTGTCCAATGTGAAAATAATACGATTCATAAAATTTTGGCAAAACAACATAACATTTTAGCACTTTCTTTAATTCTATTATAAGTATTGTTTTATGCCCATTAAAGTAAAAATCGAACAACATTCGCTTGAGATGGTTGTTGCAATAAAGAGTAAAAAACAATAGTTCCTATGCTTCTGTACATTGTCTCTTGCTAGCGTGAGATTTTCCATTTGGGCTGAACCATTTCCAATACGAATGCGATAAAACAGACTGATAACCCATTAGAGATAAGTGATTCTCTATATTTGGGTTCTTTTACTGAGAGCGATAAAACTAGCCCAGGTGAAAAGTACCTTACTTTATTTTGTGATGTGATGGGGGAGAATTTTCTTCATACTGATGATGACTTTGTTGAAATGCAGTAATTGCAAAGGTCTTTGCACCGGTACTTCTTAATTTGATAGTTGGAAGATTAATTAACGTAATGATATAGTAACTGTTTATATAATCGGATTCATAACAATAAATGATATTGTTAACTATATTTGACTGTTTTACCCACATTTTATTTTTAATATAAGTTGCAATTTTTAACTTCAAAATTGAAAGTGTGTTTCTTTAGCTTTTGGAGGTTAAGAATAAAATGTTGTAGTAAACCCTTATTAAGACGATATAAGTTAGAAAAATACTGACAACTTCATTTATTTCCCTTAATATTCACAATATTTAAAAATGGTTGCACTAAAGGTCTAACATAATCTTTACAGATATTGGGACTCAATGCAGATTGCATTATCAGTCTGAGTACCATTTCGGATCGCCAATCAATAGACTCTCTCTCTCTCTCTCTCTCTCTCTCTCTCTCTCTCTCTCTCTCTCTCTCTCATCCTCTCTCTCTAAATAGAAAATGTATTGCTTTTCAAGTGCGATTATGTGATGAACTGCCTTCTCCTGTGCCTGGTATGATGTATTTACACGGTGGTAGAATTGACGTCACATGACTGGTGACCTCAACTGGTACACTGATTGATAGCGTGTAAATCAGCCTTCAGAAGGTGTTTCTGAAGACCGTTGTTGGTTACTTTTGAGTATGTGGCGGGGGTTACTTTTTGGTCTTTGCTGCAGTTAGTGAAGCTGTAACTTTGAAGCTGAACACTTGGGAATAAATTGCAGATAAGATTTAGCGTTTTAATTTATGCAGTTGGAACTCTGCAGTCTATGGTTCCTAATTGTGTCAAAAGCATTGGTAAGTACCGAGTTCCTTTTGTGATTATTTCCTCGGTCACATAATTCGGTAACTCGGTTCGGTCACATAATTTCCATTCTCTACACATAGCTTTTGTTGATTGGGTTAGTTGGTTGGTTTGTACGCTAAACGACCAATTTTTGTGCACAATAATGACTAATCAGACTAGAATCTACACACTGTCGACCAGGCCGAGACATAAATTCCGAACCACAATGAAATAACATATTTATACAGGATTCGAACCTGGAACCTTTGGCAACTTGGAATGCGAGATTTACCCCACAGCCATCAAGTGCACATTAGGGTATTGATGACTTTTTGTTTCCCTCTGGATCTTCTAAAAGCACCAATGTAGGGTTTAAACTATCTGTGTAAATAAAAAAATGGCTTGTTAGAGATAAACACCTTAAATAAATTGACAGACTTTGAAAATACTTTGAAAGGCTCTTGATAAGGAGATTGAAGTGTCTCACGAACTCCATAGGGACGAACGAAAAACGTGAAAAGTATACTTTTAAGTGTTCAGGGACAAAAAGTTATAGGCGAGAACGAGATGAAGCAAGAACAAATAAGACGTTCCTACAGTTACGTGTAACTGACCAACAAATGTAACTGGACTAGTCTGTAGAATGTTTTGCGACAATTCACCTCTTTAGTGTGGTTTTTTCAATTTATGTTATTGCATTTTCATTTTTTTTATCCAGTTTAACTACATTTCTTAAGGTTAAATAGTTATTTTTTTCTTTTCCAAATTATTTTTGGTACATTTATTAGGCACACCGAGTTCTTGTTGAAACACCTAAATTCTTGTTCTCTCATTTTCTGCAATAGTAAGATTGTGTACTGTGGTTTCCTATCAATGAGAATAGCTTCAACAGCTTCATACACAGAATCGGATGTAAAGGTTTTTATTAAATGTGAAAATAAATCATAAGTAATGTGATATTTGTATGCTGTAAGGATTCAGCTGAAAATAAAGAGCTGGCCTAACTTGTCATAACTAGATTGGGAATTTTAACTTTGATTTTAATTACGAGGAAAATATAATCTTAACTTCAGTAAATTGTGTTAATTACCAATGTATAAGGGAATATTTTGATTGTTGGTTGTATTCAGATTATCTGGCGCCGTCAGCAACACAAGGGCTATAATGCGCAGAAACATTTCGTCATTTAACAAACCAACATACATTTAAAAACACCCATGCCTACACGGGACTCGAACCCGCAACCTCGCGGTCTAGAAGCCAGCACGCTAACCACTATACCGTTTGGTCGGCAGGGAATATTTTGAATAGCTGAGGTAGCGTGGGTTACCAGTATGGAATAATATTTAAGGGTATGTGAATAGTAAAAGTTTTTCCTTTTCATTAACATAATTAGTTTTCATTCAATTTATTAGAATTCAAAAATAATCTCAAAATATTTTAATTAAAGAAAGCTTGTCTCTGTAATTATTTAAAATTATTAGCAATGAAAGTATTAGATCGTATTTAAAATAAGAATAAGACACTGTATTGCATTCAATTTTTGTATTCGGTTTGACATTAAATTACAAATAAATTCAAAGACATGTGTCAAACTGAAAAATGAAAAATGTTTTGTTATTTTATTTTGTCCCTGATTATCTAAAATAAGCGAAGAACCAATTCGATCGACTCACATTGAAGCCGCGTCCATGGATTGTTGGCCAGAATATTCATTTTTGTCTAAGAATTAAATCCTTTGTACACATGTTTGTGTCAAAACAGCCTTTATAATATTACAGCGATATACAAAATAACATATTTGAATGAGTCTTTTAAAAATGGAGAATAGTAGTAGAATAAAAGAGTTAGCCATAATTTCGAATTTTTAAAAGTCCTCAACTTTTGGAGTAGCTTCCAACGGGGTTAAAATGTACAAAACACAAGATATTAAACCAGTAAAAAAATTAATTACATACTTCTGAAATATTAAATTATTTGAGACATTCTGCACACAGACTATTACACAATCTTCATTCTACATTTTAGTATTTGTAATTGCATCTTATTTCAGCTGCTTTGAGCACAGATTGAATTTCCATAGTGTTTAACCACTGAAGAAAACATCCATTCAATGCCATTAACTAACTTTTTTTTGTCCCAAAACTTACTAGATTACATTGTTATCGACAACGAATCTAAATGTCAATCTAAACGACAATGGGTTAATTAGTCCTCTCAATTTTGATTACCACAAATAAAATCAAAGTTAATGTAAAGATTTTTTTTTCTATAAATCAGAATAGCATGTTTGTTTTTTTTCCTTCATATGTCGTCAACTTAAAATTAAACGGGGGAAGGTTTTCAGTCATTAAATATTGTCAAATTATACATGACTGAGTATGGCTTGGTATTTGTATATGTCGTAAGGCAATATAAACATGTGTAAAATCAGCCTGTTAGTAACAAACCTAACAACTTGATATAATGCAATTTTATCAACAACGAGAGTATCTGTGAAGTATCAGTTTGATTGGAGATTTCAAGTGGGTTATTTAGCCCCCTGAAAATTTTGCTCATCACAAACACGCTCACTCACAAAATCAAAATTAATATATATGATTTAAAAATATCTTGTTCGTGTTACTTACTTACTTAGGCTCTTCATGCCATTTGGCGCATAAGGCATCCAGCCTACCTCTCCAAGCCTTCTGATCTTTTTCCGGGGATCTTCTTCCTCTAGATCATTTAAGCGAGCCTTTTTTTAAGTCTAATTGCATTTGTCTTTGCCAAGTTGTCATAGGCCTTCCTTTTTTTTCTTGCCATCAGGAACCCAGGAGAGAGAAACATGTGTTAGATTCTCTTTTGGCATTCTTAACACATGACCCGTCCATCACCACCTTCTCTTAGTGATTTCTTCCTCTATTGAAGTAATGCCTGCCCTTCTAAACTCGCTACGTTACTAATTTTAACAGGTTAAAAGATTTTGGAAAATTTTCTAATACAATTATTTTGGGGAAAACTTCAAGTTTTTGAATGTCTGATTTTCTAAGACACCATGTTTCACCTCCATACAATAAAATTGCTCTGACTATTGGTTTATATAAATTTATGTTTGATGCTTGAGAACCTCAAAAAAAATCCGCATTTACTCCTCCATTGATATCAAGAACAGAACCGAGATAAGAGTGAATTCACCAACATTATCAATTTTAACTTCGTCAATATTTAGCTTTTTTTTGGGGGGGGGGGGGATTTAGCATTTATTCACAATGTTTTGGTTTTCTTTTCATTTATATGTAATCCCACACTATTTGCATATTTATTAAATAACTGTGTTTTATTTTCTGAGTCAATATATCTTGATGATATAAGCACAGTATCGTCTGAAAAGTCCAGATCTTCAAGGAAGATGCTAAATCTCCATCTTATACCTCTAGTCTGGTCTGTAGTTGTCTGCTGATGATCCTTTTTCAGAGGGTGATACATTTATGAAGGGGCAAGGGGAAAGCCCAAGGAAGCCTTTGTTGCGGAAGAAGACACTGGTAACGCCCAAACTAAAATTAAGAGTTGGAAGGCGGGACACTAGAACAATGTACCAGTGTGAAAAAACTAAGGAAGTCCTCATGGAAATCGAACGATACAAGTTGGACATTCTGGAGTGTCTGAAGTTAGATGGACTGGAATTGGATAGACTGAAAACTGGAAATAAACAAACAATCTTATACTCTGGAATGGAGGACAAACACGAAGGAAGGGTCGGAATTGTATTCTCCGAGGAAGCTGAAAGAAGCCTTATTCATTGGGAGTCAATAAGCGAAAGAACCATACGAGTTAGATTTTATTCTCAATTTGTAAAATTAACAATTGTTCAAGTTTATGCTCCTAGAAATAACAAAGAAATAGAAGAAAAAGAAAACTTTTGTGAGCAATTACAGGGTGTACCGGAAAAAGCATCAAAACAGGATATGCTGCTGGTGATGGGAGAGCTGAATGCTAAAGTAGGAAGAAAATGTTCTGAGACAGAAAAAGCAGTTGGTAACGAAACTGTTGGACAGCGAAATGAAAATGGGGAATTATTAGTAAGATTTTTCAAATTCAATAACTCAGTAATAGGATGGAGTATATTCAAACATAAAACGATCATGGATTTCTCAGAAAGGAAACCATAAAAACCTTATTAATCACATTGCTATAAATCGCAAATATATACGATCATTGGAAGATGTTAGAGCAAAAAGAGGAGCAGATATAGGGAGTGGTCATGCTCTAGTGATATCAACAATCAAACTGAAATTACAGAAGAGCGAGAGAGAAAAGGCAAACAGAAGAATATGTTATGATATTGCAAAATCAAAGGTTACTGATACGAAGAAAAGTTTCACCCTTTCATTGAAGAACAGATTTGAACTTCTGGAGGAAGTGAATTTGGATAAAGTATGAATATGAAACTGAAAACAAAGTTGGAAAGATCTGGAAAAGTTTTAGGGAGATCTATAACAATGCTGGAAGTGAGACTCTGGGAAAAGAAGAAAGAAACCTAATAAAGAATGGATGAGAGGAAAAACGCTGTTAATCATCGAAGAGAAAAGAAAAATTAAAAATAAGATAAACAGCACTAAATCAGTGAGATTACAAAATATATAGAGAAGTTAAAATTAGATATGAACAAACTGGTAAAAAAGGCTTCACGGGAGGATAGGGAAAGGTTTCATGAAGAAATCGCGGAAAAGGCGTAGACTGCAACTGACAGAGGCGAAGTTGGTAAACTGTACCAAACTGTCAGACGTATAAAAGGAGCAAAAGAGTCAGCAGCAAATGCAATTTAAGGATAAGAATAACAAAATCCTGAGAAAAGATTATAATATTATCTTGTTCGTATGCTGCCTGTGAATTTGATGTTGCATGCAAAAAAATATATATATAAGAAAGTGCTTACATGCACATCGTGTGGGAACATAACACTTAATGTGGGAGTATTCGTACTTCTCCGTTCTTGTTGTTTTTGGCGTAATTTATTTTGAACTAAATTAAATTATTTTTCTGAATACAAATCTTATTAAAAATATATTTAAACTGTTATAAATCATATCTCCAGAAAATTTTCAATAGCTAAATTACACTTTCAAGTTATTTTAGTCATATCTATTTCATCATTGTGATATCGGGTAACTATTTTTAAATTTAATGTTTGTTTTATAAATACAATTTACGATGTTTCATTTCAAATCTCACTGTAGAAATTGTAATATTTAAAAATAGAGATGCTAATAAAAGTAGAAAAAAAAAATCAAAGTTAGATTGTAAATGTATACTTGAAAATAAACTAGCATATTGCGAGTGAAATTGAATATCTTTTTGAATAAGAAATACGAGTACCAAAAAGATGTAAATTTTGCATGTGACATTATTTATCCGAGAAATATAATCCTTCGAAATCCAATGGAATTTCACTATAATCAAATATTTAATTTTAGACACGCGGAATTGATATTAAATTTTAGTTCTTTATCTGCGTTTCGAAAATGTGCACTTATAAAAGATTAAATTATACCCTTATCAAATTTCCTATAAATTGAAACGTAGCAAGCAAATTTCGAGGAAAGATTAATTTTGTTATTTTATACTTGAAAATTTTCGGAGTTTGAGTTTTTCTTCTTTTTATGATTTTAAAGAGGTCGCATTTCTTTAATTCAATTTTGTTGAAGTGTTGAAAGTATTCGAAGTGAAGAAATTAAGTAGATATAGAAATGAAGATTAGATGCTTTGAATTTCTTCCGTTTGATTTATTTTTTAATCATTTTTTGGATAAGAAGAAAATTAAAATGCTGCAATTGTAATTTTTAAAGAAAAGTTAATTAAACTTTATTTCAAATAATTACCGCATTTTAAATCATCTTACTTTAATTAGGGAAATTTAACCTCTTCAAAAATTCAAGTATCAGACCACTCTTCGTGTTTTTAAAAGCTTTTTCAGGAAATTTAACCAGTTTCAAGTGCATTCTAAACTATCTTCTTTGCTAAAGAACGAGATATTTAAACCATTTATTAATAAAAATATTATTTTTTCAGTTTAAGACGATAAAACTATTACCGTTATTATTCAGCATTTTTCTCCAGACAATAAAAAACAATTATTTTCAAATAACAAATGAAAAATTAATTTTAAATTTATTAAGTTTCAATAACCATCAAATACTGCCTGTAAACTTTATAAAAACTAAAATTATTACATTTATTATTCGACCTTTTACTTCTTACAAAAACAATGTATTGTTTTCTGATAACATATTTAAAAAATTAATTTTCGAGTATTACCAATTTTAGCCATAGTGTAATCGAAAACTATATTTTTTATTAAAATATGAGGCATTTCAACTATTTTGCTATAGAAAATATTCTTTTTTTCCCAATAAGACTAAAATGGTAATTATTATAATATAATAAAGCCTATCTTTCGAAACAATGCATATTTTTTTATTATTTTATAATATTGTTTTATAAATTATTATTTAAGTTGTTGCAAAATGCTCATATCTAAACACACCTCCACTATTTCTTAAAGAATTTCAATTGGATTTTGAAATGTTTACAGCAATTGATGATTTGTGGATATAGATGTTTTTGCAAATTTTATATTTAATCAATAGTTTAAAACAGTAGTTTCTAATTAGCAAAAAATAGGGAATTTTGTGATATTTACTTAATTTGAATCTCCAATTTATTTCCCTTTCAAACCATGTATCAGTTTTTTCTATAATCTGTTTTTACTGTAATTTTCTGTAACATTTATTTTATAATAATAAAGTAAACTACATTTATTTATGTAACTTAAGAAGATGAGACGGGAACTGCTTTTTTTTTAGTTCATTTTTGTCAAAATGTGTCTCCAGCACTTTATGTATTTTAATATAAACTTTTTATACACTATCCATTTGTCATATGTGCCTAAATATTTACTGAAATAATTTTTTGAAAGTAACTGATGTTCATATTTTTTTAAGTATTTGTAGTTGTCTATTTTTAAAAATGTCTTTGTTTAAAAAAAAAATTAAGTAGCTTATAGGAAAACAATTATAGAAAATATCTAGAAGGATTTTATTTTAGAGATCATTTCAGTAAAATACAAAGTTTTTATTTTGTTTACAATTTTTTTTTTAAACTTATATGTGTGGTTCTGAGACAAGATACATAAAAATATCACAATTTAAGGTATACATATACAATTGAGATGATTTTCTTTAATTTTTAGGTTAGAATTTCAAACTTATTGGCAGTATATCAGAATTAAATATGATGCATTTCTATAAATAAACTTTTTTGTCCGTCATTTTTTTTAACGAGCTAATTGCAATTAAAGTGACTAATTAGGATATTATTAGAACATACATAAATATACTTGTAATTAACTTAGAGGTATTATTTTTATTGAAAATAAGAGATATTATATTGATGCATGTTCCTATGGAGAATTTTGAATTTGGCTTCAATATTTATTTAATTATAAGTTTTTAAATAAAATATTTAAAAAAGTACATACTTTTTAACAAAAAATTAAGATCAAAATATGCATAAAAAATGTCTTTATAACAATATATATTAGATTCTCAATAGGAAACACATTCACAACTATTGTCTACAAAATAAAATTAGAATTTTGTAAATCGGACCATTTATTATGAAGTTATGATCGTTGGCGTAAAGTTATATAACACTAAAATGTCATTCTTCAGAAAACGCGTTTAAAGTTTACTACTCTAATGAACGTGATACAAAACAAGTTCATAAAACCCATTGTAATTTGAAAAGTAATTTGAGTCTCAGAAATAAAATAGTATCATTTTAATGGTAATGAATTTGGGAATATTTAAAAAAAAAAAATGCAGACTTGAGTCAAATTTCGTAATTCCTAATGTATATGTATACCTTAACATAGTATAAAAGCTTTCGATTTCTCTTGAGTATATTAGATTTGCATGTGTCTTCCAATGTCTGAAAGATAATTTTAAGACAGACAAAACAGTGATAGTTGTTTTGTGAATGTTGAAAGAAATTAGGTGCATGTTTAAATAATTATCTTTCACGGCAACAAGTACAGAATCTTCTGTTTAGGAATCTTTAAAATCTTGACCCCTGAATCCTAAAACTTTAACTCATAGCATCCTAACTCCCAAAAGTATTTTAACACGAAATGGGAAGAAGTTTACATTGAAATGCTTTTATATTTGATTTTGTGGAGTCATTAGGTTTTTAAATTACATTTTTCAAATTATATCTAGATTTAATTAACTATATAAGCTATAACTGCTAATATCTTAAAGGGAGTTATAAGTATTAAAAAATTGTCGATCACTTCTAATTGATATTAGTAACTTCAAAATTAACCATCGTAAAAAGAAAAGTTATAATATGCTTGACATAGAAGTTAAATGACACATATGCGCCGAGTCTTTAACTTATCTAATAAATTTTGATGACCAATGATTTTGTGTATTTTTTTTCTTCATAAAACGTTGCTTTAAACGTTTTTATGGTTTTATATTTACTGCTATTTAAAATGAAATCTTAAAAATTTTATTTTGTGTCTAGATATTAATATTTATGTTATTGTTAGAAGCTTGTTATAATGACAATAAAAGGGCAAAATTTGTTTAGCAAAAAAAATGGTTGGACTTGTTCATAGAAAGACTGAATTTGGCAGGAGAAACTAAGGCGCACCTGATTGAGTCTTTATAGTGTCTTCAATATATTTAGACAGGTAATAGCTTTAATAAATTGTCATAATTTATAAATTTATAATAGACTGAGAGACGACTGCAATTTTTGGACCCCATCGAATATCATTCTGATTTTTTTATAGAAATTGGAGAAAAGTGAGTAGATTAGGAATCCACTGGTTTGCCGTGGCAAAAATGGCCGAAACTGGTCAAAAATCGACTTTTAATAAGTGAACTAAATCCAATTGCCAAATGCGCCATAACTTGCCAAATAATGAGCATTTTATTTTTATTTGGTAACCCTCACTCTTTAATTTTCAATTAAAAAGGTTGCAGACGATTCGGATGCGTGGCTATGGTTTACTTTCATCTTTCACAAATGAGCCAAATTGGAAATAAACATTACGTCACTGATGACGTAACTGATGTTTTGCTAACCAATTTGGCTAACTTTTAAAAGATACAAGTTTTCCGAGCCAGAGATCAGAAAAATTTTGGGCTTTTTCTCATTGAAAATAAAAATGCAGTGGGTTGCCAGACGAAAAAGTTTGTTCTCTTTTTGGCAAGTTATAACATATTTGGCAATCTGATTTGAGTTCAACTCATTCCAAGTCGATTTTTGATCAGTTTTGGCCATTTTTATCACGTCAGACCAGTGGATTTGTAATCTACTCACTTTTCTCCAATTTCTATAAAATATTCAGAATGATGTTCGATGGGGTCCAAAACTTGCAGTCGCCTCTCGGACTATAAGGTTTATCAAATATACTCACCAATCAATTATCATCTAAATATGCATTTACGATAATAATAAAAAATAAAATAGGATTTTTTATTGAAACACTTAACAGTAAATAAAGTTGAGCTGTTAAAAAATTACAATTCCAGATCGAAACATTGTTGCAAAATTAAAATTTCACGTGCACCTACATAGGTATTTATAGTACAGGGTTACTACAAAAGAATAGTTCATTTTCAAAACCCGATATATTCAAAATCATTATACTTACAAATATGATTGATGTATGAAAATAACCACAAACTATTCAAGTTTTATGCTAACTCTACAAATGTTCTGGTTGTACCCCCCCCCCCCCCTGGTCACACGACACACGTCCAGGTTCATTCCACACATTTTGTTTCATGATGGCATCAATGTTCATCAATGCATCACTGATCCGTTTCTTCAGATCTTCTATCGTTTTTGGTAGTGGGGGTACGTAAACAATGTCCTTAATGTGTCCCCAAAGGAAGAAGTCACACGGCGTTAAATCCTGCGACCTGGGAAGCCAGGGTAAGGTCGACCAGGTTGCCGGATTTAAGCCTTTTGACCCTTTGGGGACACATTAAGGACATTGTTTACTTACCCCCACTACCTAAAACAATAGAAGAACTGAAGAAACGGATCAGTGATGAATTGATGAACGTTGACGCGATTATGCTACAAAATTGTGGAATGAATTGAACTACCGCCTGGACGTGTGTTACGTAACCAGAGGGGGGGGGAGGGGGATACATGAAACATTTGAAGAATTAGCATAAAACTTGAATAGTTTGTGGTTATTTTCATACATCAATCATATTTGTAAGTATAATACTTTTGAATGAATCGGGTTCTGAAATTAATGATTCTTTTGTAGTAACCCTGTATTTTTCAATAGAAATGAAAACATAATAAAACTAATTCATTTAAATAATTAGTGCTAACAAACAAATATTTAAATAAAATTTAGATAAATACTACTACCAGATCTAAATATCGTAACAAAAAAGCTAATGAAAGATACAAAAATTTTTAAAAAAATATATAATAATACAATAAAAAGCCCAAACTAGTGACAACCAACATAATACATACTTCATTTCTTAAATAATCGAATATCAATAAATTATCCTTGATGTACGAGCCATACAGTAATTTTTCAACATTGTAAACATAATCACTGAAAATGTGCATGTCATTTTGCACAAAGTTGTTTTTAAAACGAAAGTTAAGTTTTAGTTGCATTCCAAATGCCGAGCGATTACAATAAAAAGTTATCATATGCATGCAAGGTAGTTATGAACTATTCAGTATTACTTTATTCTGAACGTTAAAGCATAAAATAAAAAAAAACTATGCTGTTCCCTTACTAGGATTACTAACAAGTACTTTTGAGTTTCGCACGCCACATCGAAATTACAGAATGCTTTTCCTCTGTGTTTATCGTGAAAGTTTGCCACAGTTAAATCTTTTCCATCTTCTATCTCAACATGGTTCTCTGTTCACGAAAATGCATTTTTCTTGTACATTTCTACATTTTACGAAGTAGAAAAGCACGTGAATTTCATAAATGAAGAAAAACTAAGATTCTTCTTTTTAGTACGAAACACGAAAACACAGCAATTCCAAAAATTGCCTTTTTCTGTTCCCTTTTATAGTTTGGAATTGAGAATTTTGTTTAGGTTATGGTTGCTAGCAGTAAATTGTTTTTATATTTTTTAAAGTTATAAAACACATGTCAATCGAAAACTCTTTTTTTTTTTTTTTTTTTTTGAAAATTTTTTATTACGCAAAGTGTGTATGATTACAATCGTTATTATTTAAATGCAAGTCCATTTCATGGTTTGTTGTTTTCAGATTATCTGGAGCCGTCAGCAACACGAGGGCCATAATGCGCCGAAACATTCGTCATTAGACAAACCAACATACATTTACAAACACCCATGCCTAACACCGGACTCGAACCTGCAACCTCGCGGTCTAGAAGCTAGCACACTAACCACTATCCCGTTTGGTCGGCCAAGTCCATTTCATGACTTTAAAAACTTAATGTTAATGTGCTTGTAAAATCAAAATGCGCTTACATTATTTGAAAATTTCTTAAATTAAAAGTGATATACATTTTCATTTAAAAAAAAACGAAAAAACTATGACGTTATACATGTCGTATGTTTGAGACTTTTTTTTTTTTTTTTTTAATTTATTTTTTATATATAAATTCTTGCAAATCAAGTTAAATTTTAAAGAAATAAAATAAATTCCTTTCTATACCTTATTCCTAATTAATGACAGTCCTCAAACATATAAATAAGATTTTTCAAACAGCCCAAAGGACTCTTCAGCTTTCTCATTAAATAACTTTATCTTGTTACTTTGCTTGTCTTGTTTGATTTAACTTCGGTGTCATTTTCTCAAATAACTTACTTTTATTTAATAAATATTTTATCTTACCCTTGATATTTTAAATCAGTAATTAATATGTATTAACACGAGATATTATTAAAATGGTAATTAAAACCTGCATTAACACTTTAGTTTTTAATGATGCTAAATCGAAATTGACAATAACCGATTTACCAAGTTTAAGTAACCCCATAACCATTCCATTTCCAAATTTAATACATTTTATTAAATGCATTTATTGTTAATTACGTGAATTTATTAATGTAACTTTTGTTGTAATGGTAAGAGTTGAAAAGAAATTTAAAGGTAAGTAAACCTTTGAATTAAACTATTGATGTGGAGCATCGCACTACTTTTAATTACTCTATAATACTGATTATTGCTTTGAAATTTTGTCAAGGATTGGCTTAATTTACCATGAGTTTTTTCACACCTTCATTCAAACTCTCAATTTCATCAACTTTTCAAGCTTGGTGATAATTTTGGAGAAAAAATTTTGTAGTAAATTTCTGGTTTTGGTAGAAAGAACCAACTGTAAAAAGATGTAGCCTTTGTAAAGTTATACGAATGCTAGAATTACGTAAAAGCAAGGTCTGTTTTAAATCACTCTAAAACATTAATCAAATTTAAACAGAAAATGATTTTTAAAAAAATCAAGCTTCTTATCTAATTTACGCTCGACATTAAAATGTTTTTCTACCCATCTGTAACTCCACGATTATACATTTAAGACTTATAATTGCTTTTCTTTTGCAAAATAATTATTCACTGATCTCAAATTTAAATTTGTAGCAATATCTAAAAAATATATGATTCCTGTAAATTTTAACACTTTCGTCTTAGCATGCACCTTTCACTGTTGCTTCTTCAACGTTTTTTTTTTTTTTTTTTTTTTTTTTTTTTGATAAAGAATTGACTTTTACATATAAAATTGGTTATCAATTTGGAACCGAATTTTAGGAAATTTTTCTATTTTCAAGTAACTTTCTTATTGCCTCAATTGTATCATTCTTTAAATCTCGCTGGGTGGGTGAAAATGTTCTAAAGATTTATTATATAACATGAACCACCAGATTTTCATGTGCGTTTTTTGCAAAACATTGTTTCATTTAAATTTTATTGCTTTTTACTTTATTTCTCCATATTTCACTCAAGAAAGAAAAAAATGTGACATCGAATTTTCTAATTAACTTATACATTTTTAAAACTTTTTACATCATTTCATGCCAAATCATTTGAAGTCGCTTTTAATTTTTATAATTACTTTTTTTCGCAAAGTTTTTGAGAAATAATTGATACGTAAATCGCCACAAGAGGCGCTTTAGTTAATCTTATATGATAAGGAAAAAACGTAATGTATTATAAACTTCAACTTGTTTCTTGATTTAGATAATAAGGTACAATTTCCTCTTCTCTTGCATTTTTTAATATTTTTTAAACAAATGTGATATATTTTTTCACCGTATGGCCGAAAATATCAATACAATCTGCAGCCTAACATATTAATTTTTACTGCGTATACTTCAAAATTCTGATTTTGAACAGATGTATTGTAGGACATTAGGCGATTTTTTCATTTGCAATCAGAAAAATTGCCAAAATAAAAAATACGGTATCATAAATAAAATAAAATTAAAACATGAATACTAATAAAATTAAGTTAACATATAAATCATGATAAAAAATGAATTAAAAATAACTCAAAATAAAAACCGTGGGAAGAAATTGCATTTATCCGGAAAAAAAAACCACCAAATAACCTCGTATCAAAGAACTATCTTATGCTACATCTGTATCGAAAAAGTTTTGTATTCTTCAAAACAATTTAGTATACGGAGGAAAAAGAAACATGATACCCCTTTACTAACTTCATTATCATTACCAAAATAAACACCAAGAAAATAAAATCGCAAACGAAAAACTGAGCTTCTGTAAATTGCAAAAGAGTTTCGTGTAAATAGTAAAAAAAAAATGTATAATACAAAAATTGCATTAGAATCTAGATTAAAAATATATATATATGGAGCTTGATACTAACAGAACAAGTAAAAACAATCAGAAGAAGAAGTGGGATATACATGGTCAAGTACTAAAGAAACTAAATAAATATTTACATAGAATATAAAGAAAAATTAACAAATATCGAAATGGTATGAAAATGTTCGGTTAATTTCAATAGTCTTCGCCATTATATTTACATTCATCATTCGTTGCGTGCTATTACGTTCTAAATAACGCATGTGCAAAACTTGTTCCTTGTACGGATTGATAATACATATATATATCTTAATATTACAATAATATTCGAACAGCTTATTGGACAGATGATAATGCATTAAAAAAATCATACAAATAAGGGGGACGTATTAAAATAACTTTTTTTTTATTCTGATGTAATAAAAAAAAATATCGTTGCCATTCCAAGATATTTTTAATGTCATTAAATTTTAATAAAAGCAAATTTTAATCGAATTTAAAAGTAGTTCTCTACAATATCGTTGTACTAAAGTTTCTATGTAACAAATTTCGTACCTCCTCTAGGGCAAAACTGTATATATAGATTACTTGTTAACAAAGTTATATGGAAAAATAGTTATTTTAACTAGCAGCATATGCATTTATATCAGTCTATGTCGGTCTTATCAACGTATATTTGATTTCGTAAAAATAATTATTTTTCCATATATCTTTATAACCAAGTAACATTATATAAAACAAAAACACAACTACTGAATTCGTCTTTATTTTATAATTCTTATCTGTTTACGAATAGAAAAAAGAGCCAAAATCTCTTATGAGTACACCAGATAATTGATCTACGAGTATTTTATATGCAAATGAATGTAACGTTGTATTATTGTTTATTCAGAATTTAACTATATCTAATCAAATTGTGAGGTTTTACAACACAAGATATAATTATTGATAATTTTAATTAATCCAAACAAAACGTGCTTTTTAAATATTATATTATAAGGCATTTTAAAGGGCAAGGAGTAATTTTAATATAATACATATCTGAAAGAAAATTTAATTACATTTAAAATATCTTCTTGTATAACTAATGCAAATTGTTTTTTATAATCTGTAGTTTGTTCATAGTCATAAATAAAAAAATACTATCAGGATTTTTCTAAAGCTTTTTCTAAAACTTTGATAAGAAAGATATTAAAGCTAAATATTTTCTATAGACAGTGTTATCTAATAAAATATACAGTTGCAATGAATTTACAACAAACAAAAACATCAAAACTAAGCCAGAATAAAATTAAAAAAAAGCATATATACATAAATTTCTACACGACCTGTATATGTTCATCGGATTCAAAGGCAAAGAACCTTTGATGACAGCATGTAGTTTTATTTGCTTTGCGATGGAATTATTTTCCTTTTCATTTTGATCAATTTCATCTCATCTCAAAATATGCGAATGCAGTTTCCATAAAAATTTTCTTTTAAAAACAAAATAAACTTTAATGAAAATATTTTGTTTTACTTTCTAGAATAAAGAAGGTGTATAAAAAAGAAGAAAGAAGACGTTTTTAATAAACCGAATTTATTAAATTCAATATCTTCTTAAATATCTGAAAAAATATACTGGCACTGCTATTAGATTTTCACTTTACTTTTACTATCATAAGAAGTTGTATCTCACTGAATCTTGTAAACCTTCCTTACCTTTTTAATCTATTACAAATCTTTAAAATTAAGTTTAAAAATACTCAATATAGATGAATTTTTTAATGATGCTTTCTATTAACTTACATAATAAATTTTGTTTGAAAACAACCAAGTGACGTCATTAATTTCGCCCACCAAAAGTACAATTTCACTGAAATATTTGAAAAGATTTACATAAGTGAGATAGAAAAAATCAACATTAACAAAGTAAGAAAACATACCGTGCATATAATTAGTAATAAATACAACATTTTATAGAAACAATACTTCGGTAGTACATTAAATTCTTACTTTTCTTATCAATAATTGGATAGAATCCAAATATAACAAACAATCCAATATCCACATTATTTTTACAACTTCAATGGTATTTAATTGTTATGACCATTATTATCGATTAAACACCATTCTCCAATATTACTTCTCCTTTTTTACGCAACGAAACCACCCGGTTTTTTAAGAGCTATTTATCTTCATTAATAGATAATGTATTAGGTTCTATCGTAGCTTGTTCATTCCGAAAAATCCCAGTTTCTCATTAAAGCTTAAAAGATCAAAGGAACGTACAGGAACTTATCGCTTTTTATATTTTCCAGTTAGAGGAATATTAGGAATTTTCATCTAAGGATTCATATTACAAAGGAAAGGGATTAATATTTATGTGTAAGATGTAATTGCGAAACAATGTTTCATATGTTATTGCGTTAGATAGATAATGTGTAGTGCTTTTTTAACGCTTTCTACTGTGATAGAAAGAGTCGCTGTTTTAAATCTTAGCTTTCAAATTAATTATTTAATTCTCATTTAAGAACATGAAAGATCGTTTTAATTAAATTTAAATAATACATTAAGGAATTTAAATAATACATTCAGTTTCAGTGCACGTCATAAAGTTTTATTAGAAGCATTACGTGTTTGAATTTGATATTTAAGAGTCTGAAAGTTAATTATGATTATATCAAAAATACATATGTAAAATTTCAGAACGCATATAAAATGTTTTAGATAACAGTGGAAAGATGACGATATTATTATATAGTTTTATTTTAATGAAGTAATATTTTAATTAGCATTATTTAGCACTCAGAATTAAAGTGATTTTTTATTGGGTTTTAGGTATACATGTATATTTTTACTTAGATTATAATGAAAGAAACGCATGTGTTTAAATTACTACAGAAATATATACGTATTTAAATATCTTATATAAATGTAGATATTTCTTCTTAGATAAGACAATAATCATAAATGACTTTGTTTTAATCAAGAAAGATATTAAATAGCATTAATTTTTCACTTAGCCTTAAAGTGACTACTTCTGCTGAGTTTTAGTTATCAATTTACGTTTTTAAGTTAGATTGCAACCAACAAAACATCCGTTTTTAAATTATTGCTCAATTAAACTTTGTTGAAAATTTAGTTATTTTCAAGATAGATGTGTTTCAGAAAATGTAATTTTAAATTCACTAACTAAAACTGTACAGTAACATCCTAAACGAAAATGAATTACGCTTCTCTCAAACTATAACTCACAAAGGATTTATAGCCTCAGAGGGACGCACTATAAATGTTTTATCTTAAAAAGTTACTTAAAGTAGTTAATACGTTTCACTTGAAACTACTTCCTTGGGAATGTAGTTACCTGGAAGTTAATGCTTAACTACTAAGGTTTCTATGTATCTCTTCCTGGCTTTAAAATGAAATTGTTTTCAGCTATTTTTTTTTTTTTTTTTTTAAATTAGTTGAAATGATGCTTTTAGTTGATTTAATATTCGTGAAACATTTTTGCATTTATTATCTTCTCAAAATTGTTCTACTTAGTTGTTTCTTTTGTTAATACTGAGGATAGAAGATGGTTATTTTCTATAAATTTATTGCATAAAAAAACGTATAAGTGTTCCAAATGAAAGTTAAACATTTAAGTGTATCATATTAAAAAACCAAATGTATCGCATAAAATAGATATTTAAATGCATCATATGAAAACTAAACATTTAAACAGTTAAATTTTTCATGATGAAAATTAAACATTTAAATGTACCGTAAATAAAATTAACATTCAAAAGTATCGTAAAATGAAAATTAAAAATTCAAATGTATCTTATTTAAACTAAACATTTGAATGTATCATAATGAAAATTAAACATTAGAAAACTATTTTTAAAGATAAATTTTTTACCTAAGAATAAATGTATCATATAAAAATAAATCTATCTTATCCAAAGTAAATGTTAATAAAACAATTCGTATAAAAGTTAACGTATCGCATAAAAATTAACAATAAAAGAATCTTACAAAATAAATATTTAAGCGCATTGCATAAAAATACTTTTAATCATCAGAAAAAATTAAAACATATTTGTAGATTATAAATATAACAATTAAAAGTTACAAATAAAATACACATATGTATAATATTTCTAGACTTAATGTTGTTGTTTTTTTTTTTTTTTTTTTTTTTTTTACGAAATCTTTTTTTTTTTCTCTTTATATAAAATAAAATTGATAAATGATTTACCAATTTAAATTCTAAATTCTGACGAATAGTTTATTTACAATTCTGCATTACACTATTTGTGGGAGAATTAAAATTATTATTTTTTTTTTATGTTGGTACTCTATGAGAGAGTTTATTTACCATTGTACATTACACTATTTTTGGGAGAATTAAAATGATTTTTTTTTTATGTTGGTACTCTATGAGAGAGTTTATTTACAATTGTACATTACACTATTTGTGGGAGAATTTAAAAAGAAAATTATATTGGTATTCTATGAGAGAGGATTCAATATAATGAGTCCTCTACATAGGAGATGAGTCGACTCTATAATATTACAGAACTTAATTGTTAAAAAAGTTTCAATGGATAATCTATGTTGGATGCATGGGATACGAATTATCACTAGACCGTTCAGCTACACGATCCATGCCGTTCAGAGTTTTGCTGTCCAAGTGGTTAAATAGCTAGTTATATTTGATTAATTAATAATTTTATTATTGTATAAAAATATTTATCTTTAATTTAATCAAATAAAGTATAATTTTTATCTCTAAATACAACCCAACATTTTCATGCCCAGATTAATACTTACATAAACATTAAATGGGCAAATGCTCAAACTGTCTGAGTGAAATCTGTTTATAAAAATATTTTTCTACTTCATCACAGTATCATTGTAAACAGGTCCTACCGTACTTCTGTAAAAAGAATAAAAGCTTCATAAAGTTATTTGTATGTTGAGATATTAAAAACTAGAAACTGGAAATACTGTGTCTGTTAAAAAAAGCAAAAAATTCCAATATAATAAAGCCTTCCCAAAACTTGCAATTAACTGCGGGAAAATAATGTTTTTTCATACGCTTTAATGAAAAATATTTAATTTTTTTTCAGTTTCAACATGTTTTTCAAGTAATAATAGAAAGAAACATTTCATCACGACCTCCTATTCACCCTTTTAAATTAACTTTTCAATAATCAGATATTTCTCAGTTCTTAGTCATTGGAAAACAATTCATTTTATTTTTTTCCTAACTTCAAGAATTAATGAGAAAACCATATATGTTTCTAAAGACCTTATTACTTCGCATACTTGTTTTTATTTTTGCAAATTAATTTACAGAATTTGGAGTGTAAAAATCCAATATACTTCATTTTAGAGACATTGTCTGAATTTTTTAAGTGGGTGTGCATTTCCTTTTTTAATTTTGAAAACTATCTGGAAAAAAATATTTTCTAATTTACTTTTATTACATTTCATATGTTTAACTATTTATAATTTGCTTCAAGTACATAGTTAATGTAATTACCTAAGTAATTGAACAAAATACCTTATTTGTAGGTATGGAGGAATAGTTATTAATTCATTACCTAAAAAATTAATTTTTAGCATTATAATGTCTATAACCATGAACTGAAAAAGCACTATGAATAATAGTATAATATAAAGTGTGATATAATTATTTTTTTATGCATTGCCAAAGAAATATTTAAATAAATATGTTTAAAAAGACAAATTCCAAATTTAAACAATTTCAAATATAGCTTCTTGATTAAAACACAATAAGCCAAACTTAATATCGCAATAAGAAACAGCTCAAAATGTTTGAGTCATAAAAAAATAGCTAGAAATGTAAAAATGACAAGCAAATTATTACTTAGTACTTCTGATTCTTCTGATTGATTTGTACCTAGGATTATGTTATATACTAATGAATATATTCTAAATATAGATGTTTTCTGTCTTAAACCATTTTTAATATTTAAATGCATTTTTAATATTTAAATGCATTTTTAATATTTAAATGAATTTTTAATATTTAAATGCATTTTTAATATTTAAATGCATTTTTTGCATTCTAAAATATTTTCACTAATTTTTCAATTTCTTGAGTTAACCTCTCATATAAATGAAAAAAACTTTGAACATTAAAAAGTAATAATGCATTTACAAATTTTCAAATTAGTATTTAAATTGTTAAAGATCTGAACAGAAATATAGACTTTTGGAGGAAATGATCGGATACCACTCCTATTTTAATTGTCTTGTATCAGCATGGCTATGCTGATTCGTTGATTCTCGATTGGTTTAAAATTGGAATTTATTTTTGCAGTAGCATTGTGATTGAATATTGAGTAGCATTGTGTGCCCTGAAATCTTAGCTCATTGGTATGAGGTCACAAAATCTCTTTATATAAAGCTAATTTTGAAAAACTATACTCCAAATTAAAGGTTCGGATCCACGCTTCTAATAGTTTATTTACAATTGCACATTGTGTTATATATTTGAAAAGCAAAGTTATTTAATTTAGAAACTCAGGGAGACGAGGCTCTATGTATAGGATTTCTTGGTACTCTATGTATAAGATTTTTTGTACTCTATGCGAAGGGTTAAAACAGCCTGGTAATTATCCTTTCCTCTTCCATAGTACTTTAAATTTCGGTTAAATACATATATTAATGTTTGAAGATATAGTTATTAGCTTTAAGGGGAGTCGGAACATCAAAAAATCAATTCGAAGTCTTATACTGTAAAAAAAAAAAAAAAAAAAAAAAAAAAAAAACTGTAAATAATTTTGAATCTGACGGTGCAAAAAGTTTTAATCTCGCTAAATTAAAAGTATATTTAGATATTTTCTTTTTAAAAAGTGTTGTGCATCAATTTGTATTATCGTTTTTAACTTTAACTGATCATATCTCCAAAAGCAATTTTGTAGAAGTAAGGAACATTGACTCAAAAACTGTTAAAGATAAATTCCTAAAATTTTTAACATATATTGTTACGAATGTATTTCACAATTTGAGTGTAGCATCGCTTAATATTTTTAAGATTAAAGGTTTTATTCAGTTTTAATGCCACACACAAAAACGAATTTTTTTTTAAATTCTATCAAATGTCAGGCCTTTTAATATTTTTTTCCAGAAACTAAACAAAATATTTGAAAATGCTACTCTCAAATTGTGTAATATATTGGTAAGAATATATGTTAAAGATTTTAGGCATTTATCTTTAATAGTTTTTGAGAAAATGTTCCTTACAACTACAAAATTGCATTTGGAGACGTGGGCTGTTAAAATTGAAAACGATAATACAAATTGAAGCACAACACTTTAAAAAAATATATATATATATAAAAAAATTACTGATAATTAAGCGGATATTAAAACTTTTTGCACAGTCGGATTCAAAATTTTTTGCATTTTTTTTAGAATATTAATCTCAAAACTGATTTTTTGACGTCTTCAAACTCCGACTCCCCATAAAGACTTATCTTCATTATTGCCATTAAGTCGAACTTAATGACAATAAGGAGACATTAAATCTAGCTTGTTAAAAAATGTCCATTTGATACATTTGATGGATGTACTGGAGACGATTTGTCACCAAACGTCCAGCTAAACGAGCCTTTCCAGGCCGAGTTCTACTTTACAAATAAAGTTTCATTATATCTATCAGTAATAGTATGTTATATCTAACTCTGATGAACTTTAAAAAAAAATAATCTAAGCAACCATGAGACTACTGTACGGTTCAACTAGTAATGAAATAATATAATTAAAACAATTTTCTTTATTAAAACAACTTATATTGATTATAAAAATAAAAAATGTACGAAATAAAGTTAATTAAATAATAAAATAATAATAATTATAAATATCAAAATCATACGAAATAAAGTTAATTAAATAATAAAATTATAATAATTTTAAAATTATTAAATTAAAAAATTATTATATTAAAAAATCATAAGTTAAAAAATTATTAAATTTAAAAATTATTCTATTGAAAAATCATAAGTTAAAATTATTAAATTACAATTATACAATTAAAAAAAATTAATAATAATTAATAATTAAAAAATATATAATTATAATAAATAATAAAATTATTATGAATAATAAATTATAATAAATAATAAAATTATAAAATATATCAAAATCATAATAAATCATAAATTAATAATAAATAATAAAATTATAATAAATATTAAAATTACAATAAATATTAAAATTATAATAAATAATAAATTCGTATTAAATAACAAAATTATAGTAAATAGTAAAATTATGATAAATAATAAAATTATAAGAAATAAAGAAGATATTGAAGTTGAATATTGGTTATAAAAAGGTTATATATCTTTAAAGGGAAGAAAGAAATTACATCTGCGAGGTAAATTAAGGAAAATAATTACATTAATACACTAAGAGCTTTAAATATTTTTGAGTGAATACAAACATCTATGAAAAATACTATTTTTTTAGTTCATTTAATAAAATAGGTTTTGCAGTTAAACCACTCCCAATATCATCAAGTAATCAATTTTCTCAATGACCTACTTTTGAGCACCATAATGGTTAATTGGAGAAGGGGGGGGGGGGGGGGCTACATCTTAACATGGATTTTGAATCACAAAGTACATCCATGCCTAGGATTTACCCATAGATTTGAACCTAACACTTTTCACATGCATTATCGATATTGAATTTAATATAAATTAATATGCATATCGATTTTAATTTTAGAAGTTTAAAAAAGTTACACTCTGGCTAAACTATCAAAATTGTTACTTTTATGAGTGCAGAAAACGTATGTTATACCAAAGAATATATGATCAAAAATCTATACATGCATTTAATAAAAAAAATCAAGTTTTGCTCAGGGTGGAACAATAACAAGGTGTATTTATGAATAAATAATTAATTAGACATGTATTTATGAATAATAAATCTTTGGTCGTTTTTACTCAAAGTATAGTTTGAAAACTAACACATGTGAACATAATTAATGCAGACATTAACATAATTAACGCACGCGTACGCTTGAAATTCTTTTGCTGACAGCACACAACTTTTTTGTAATTAAAACTTAAATTTTTTCACTCCAAAAAACATTATTTAAAACTTTCCTACTTTTCGCAGCGGGATGAAAAAAGTAACTAATACCAAATGCGAGATTAAATATCTGAGGCACATGATGCATTGTTTCTCGATAGTTCTTAACGCTACTTAAATTCGAGTTTAGGAAACCGAAAAAGCAATTCGAAACTATCTTCTCTTTACTTCCTAAGAATTGTCGGTCGATATAAAACATAAATTAAAACTACGGTAGTTATTTTCGAGAAATTAAAAAAAATCTCGAGCGCCCTATTATTTCATATTTAAAAGAGGATTTTTTTATTTTATTTTATGGGATACATAAAAATGACCGATGGCAAGATAAAAATAAAAGTTTTGAAATATGCAGCTCCCCATCTTATGTGTTCAGCACTTAGTCTGTCCTCAACATATGGTGCAGGATATTTGTTAAGCCTTAACTTTTGAGAAGAGAAAATGTGTGGGGTAATGGTGCAATGCCTTAAAAATTCTACTACTTTGCAATGCTTGTAGGTTAAAGTCAGGTAAAGTAATTATACTGTTAAAAAATATACTTCAGTTGAGGAGTTAAGGTAAAAGAAATAAGGACGTGACAAATTTACTAAGAAACTAGGGGTGTGGAACATCGCAAAACTTTGAAATAAACTGTGATAAATACCACTTCATTTAAATTTGGCATGGTTTGGTGTAATTTGTTTTCGGATTCATATTTTCATTAATTAAAAAAAATGCCAGTTTGGCGGTATTACATTATTCTTTTAGGGTAAGTGAAATAAAGGAGAAACAGTCAGTCTTTTATAGGCAATGTCCAAGGAAAGATAACTATGTAAAGAAGTTTTCTTTTCAGTTTTTTTAAGCATTTATGAAATTTTTGAGGAAATTTCGTAGATGGGAATATTTACAATACACAGTGATTTTGATCAAGAGTTCGTTAGAGGCATTTATTGGAAGTTTTTTTTCTTTTTTTTTTTTCTTTTTTTCCCTAATGGTATCTGCTTCATGCACATGCGCTATTTTCACAAAAACCTTAATGACATATTCTATGGCCACCACTAACCAGTATACGAAAATTGAACATTATAAGTCAATCAATTCGAGAGGTAGCTAACTATATACATATACAAAGATATTTTTTCCACACACTTTTTTGAACTCGTGGCTATCCAAAACGTGTAGAAATGAAGAAAATCGTAAACAATAACTTAATAAAAAAAATCAAATTACTTTCAATTACCCTATATTACATAAAATATGGGATAATTGAACGTAATTAGTAGTTGCAAAGAAAGCACATCGACTGAAAGCATCTGATAAACAGCTAAATTCATATTAAATTACAAACACTTTGGTAGATTCTGTATCAGCCATTCAAGCTGTCTCGGAAACTCGCTGCTTCGAGACTATGGTCCTGTCTTAAATCAAGCAATCTCTGAACCTCCTTCGAGCAATGAAGAAATCTATTGTTTTTCAGTTGATCCCGTCACACGTCTGCATTAAGGGTAGTGAACAGGCAGATTTGCTAGCTAAAAACGGGACCAATATTCAGCAAAATATTTTACCAGTTACACCGGAATCACTTAAAAGACACGTTTATAAAAAAAATTTAAGAAATATGCTATTCCGATATGGTAAATAAATCAAAAGGTAAAACCTGGGAAGGCATTCAAGAGAGACGGATGTCGTATGGCCACAAACCCCGCAAGGTGGCAGTGTCCAATTTCAGACTACTAACTGGACATGATTGTTTGGCAGAACATTTATTCGGAATAGGTGTTTCTCCTTCGCACATTGATATAAACTGCAGAACAGGCATTATGAATTCAGATCACCTATTAATTTGTTCTGGTCTAGACAGAAACTCCCAGAGAAACAAAGACCTCAGCAAATTGTATTGGGATGCCAGTACCAGCATGAATATCTAGTGACTGAATTTTTGTGTTTGTGTATATTTATATTTCTTGTTTATTGTTATTTATTCATTCCCTTGTTCTTTTTCACATTACCTTTGTTTGTTACTTTTTATTATCCTTGATATATTGTAAAGTTATGAACTGTCATAATTGCATGGATTAATCTTCGCAATAAAGCCAAATGAAACACACACAAAAATTCATCTAACTACAAGACCACGAGCCATCTAGAATTACTCAGCTTTATAGTTGTGTTCAATACTCCAATTCAGGTATAAATACTTATTTATACTTATTTTAAATACTTATAATAAGTATAATTAATTAATAAGTATAAGTATAGTTAAATACTTATTTACTGCTATATAGTTTAGGATATAATCTGGCACATTGCTCCATTTTATAATCCACTCTATTGTTGTTGTTGTTTCTAATCTTCAACCCAGTCTGACGGAGACAGACCAGGTCAAGAAATCCTTTGACATACAAAAAGTCTATGATGAGAAAGGGAGAAGAATTAATTTCCTCCCAAAGAAGACGCAAACAGTCCTGGATGTATTCAGCCGAGGCCTGGTGTTGGTGGCACTTTGTGCAAAGAGTATAATTTTTCTTGCCTTTAGAGAAGGTAAGACATTTAAGATGGCCGCTGGCTAAGCGAGATAGGCTGGTACATGATTTTCTGTCACAAGTCAGGGCTAAAAGAAGACCCGGCTTAGTACCTCTATACCAGTATTGGATGGAGTGTTCCAGCCAAATCTTCATATTTTGGGATTTAATCTCAGAGTAAAGTTCCAGGTAAGAGAGATCTGAAGAAGAAGGGGTAGGGTGGTTGTAACCCTCCTTTGCAAGTTTTTCTGCAGATTCGTTTCCGTAAAGATCCACATGGGAAGGAATCCATTGGAGGTGGATGTCATGTTGAAGGGAAATGAACCTTAAATTGTATAATAAAGATATACTAGTTTTGTCTCCGACGTGGGTCCAGTTATTGAGATGTTATAGTGAACTACAGCTATCAGTGAGAATCCATAGGTCTCCATAGTTATTTTCGTTAATAATTATCTCAAGATCCAATTTGATTGCTAACAATTCGCTTCTAAAAATAGAGCAGAAGTCAGGGTTACGTTGAGAAAGAGAGATTCTATCATGTAGAGTTTCAATGTAGGTGGCACTACCAGCAAGATATGTGACTTTGCTACCGCCAGTAAATACCTTAATGTCATTTTTAGGAATTTGACTTATGACCACCAATGCTAGTTGTCTAAGGTGGTCAGGCACGTGTTCTTTCTTATTAACAGGAGTAGGAAGGTTGTGTGAAAATGAACTCTGAAGAAATCATCTGACGGATTCAGACAACAATTAAGAGAATGCGGCTCTACATTATCAGAAAGTAGATGTAGAGATATAACTTGACTAAAGGGACTGTTTTTCTATAATCTTTGATAAAATGACCAGTATTGTAAAATAAATTATTTTTATTCTCCATTTATTAATGGGGTTTTAAAATTATATCCATGACATATTTTTCTGATGCCTGTATTGTACTATAACACTAAAAAAATAATTCTTTTGATACAAGTAAAGAGCTGAATCCTCCAGTCTTTCTTTCTTTTAAATGTATAAACGTTAGGCTCAAAAATAAAAAATGCAACAATGAGAATTTTAGATTATGAACCTAGAATACATACTTAAATTCCTCACCTCAGTCTAGTTCAATTGTCCACATACTGGGGCATTCCTGTTAGCTTAACTCAGTACTTTCCCTAGAAATAAATAACACATCTAAGATTTGGTTACAATAATAACTACTTGTTGTTACATGTATTGAAAACAATAATACGTTTAACGAAAGTTTTTTTAAATGTAACATACGTAAGTAATCTTAACTTTTTTTTTTTTTTTTTTTAACTTTTTGTGAAAAAGTTCCATGTATGTTAAATTTTGCATCCCACATTAAGTTAGTATCATCTCGAAAGTTATTTTTTTTCCTTGAATAAGTGTTTCAGTTTTAAAGTTCTTTATCTCATACAAAGATGGAGAAAAAAAAAAGAAAAAAAAAAAAAGAAAAAAAAAACTTTAAATGTCTGTTATAAATTATCCGTCTCAGAAAAACAGAAAAACTAATTATTTTAAATATTCTTTCGTCAAATCTGACTAAACTTTGTAGAACAGCTAACACATAAATAGCCAAAATATAAGTTAATATTGGTTCACTCTGAACACTATATTGCACTAGATAACGGCAACTTTAAAGTTAAAACTGTTTTTATTTCGTAGTACTAAATAAACAAAGTAAATACAATGAAAATACATAGTATCAAATACCATCGATTCTGCAAAAGTCATACTCATTTATTTATAAGATTTCAATCACAAAACACAAATTAAAACCTATCGAAACGCAACGTAAAAACCGAACCTCAACTGACTTAACTCATTTTAAAAAAGAAACAGCTCAAATACCGCCGCATCTCTATATTCCTCGTACACAAGATGCAAAAAAAAAACCTCTTTAAATCTTCGTTTGGCCATGCCTTTCATTATTGGAGTTTGACTTTTTTTTTCTAAAAGGCAAGTCCATCGATTTTTTTTATGCCGCAAGTCCTATTGCTCGAGCTTCCTAACTTTTGTGAGTGCGAACACCAGAAAATGCGAAAATAATTGAATTCGTTATTTGAGGGGTTGGGGGGGGGGGAGAGAACTCTCCGCCAGTACTTTTTATCATTGTTTCTTAGTAGAACCCAGATTTTCGTTTCTTTCTAATGAATTTCGGGTATTTTTTAATGAGGTGGGGGAAGGGTCTGGAAATTTTGAGAAGGAACAAAAGAACTGTATTCTGTTCTACGAGATTTTCTTTTACTATTGCCTCGGGTATTCTAATTAAACGAAAGGGGCTGCTTTTGTATTTGTGTTGTCCCCCACAGGTTCTGGGCCTTTTGAAGGAGTAGTAATTTCTTTAGGCGTAGTATTCAGTATATTTAGATGCTCTTGGAAGGAATTTATAGCGTGTATCTTCGACTCTATTTGCAGTTGCTTTCCGACGATGTCTTAATAATGTAATTAAAATGCTATGCGGAAAGTTTACGTGATGGTACTACAGATGTGGAAAAATTTTTAACATCTTGTTAAGTTTGAAATCGTGTTCTTTTTATTGAAAGAGATGTGAAATGAATTCCTGTGGATTCTGGTTTCTTAGCTTTGATTTCTAACTGAAGTACCATTTAGATTTTCATTTGAGGAATCTAGTTTTGTGAATGGCATGTAGAAATTTTTGAAATGTAATTGCTGTTTGAAGATGGCTGTTTCAAATATTTTTTTTCAAATTTAATTGTTTTGTGTATTTAAATACGCATGAATGGATATACGAGATTTTTTTATTTTTAAAATGTGTATCTTTATTACATATTGTGGAATTGTGATACTGGAAAAAACTCAAGATTTTTATATTATTTTAAATGTGAAGTTCCATCGATATGATTTTAATTATTTTTAAGACAATTCTCCTCAAAATCATGATTTCGTTGAATAATTACAATTTAGCTCTCTTAAGATATGATGAAATAACAGCTGAAGAATTGTATTTTCGCCATATAAAAATAAGTTTAGATTTTAACTCTTCTCTTTTAAGAATTACATTTTAACTCATCAAAACATTAGGAAGAAGTTGAAGTATTATAGTTTTACTCTTCAAAACTGTCATTACGAAGCAGTTAAATAACTGCCTTTTTGCTCTTCAAGAATAAAATTAGGGAGAAGTTGAAGAATTACATTTTATCTCTTTAAAAATATTATTAGAAAGCAGTCGAAGAATTAAATTTTGATCCTATAAAAATATTACTAGAAAACAGTTGGAAAAACTCATATTAGCTCTTCGAAATGGTAGGGAGCAATTGAAGAATTGCAGTTTAGCTCTTTAAATATATTATTAGAATAAAATTGAAGAATTGTATATTAGTTTTTTAAAACTATCATTAGGAAGCAGTTGAAGAATTACATTTTAGTTCTTTAAAATATTATTCGAAAGTAGTTGAATTATTACATGCTAGTTATTTAAAAATAGTATTCAAAAGCAGCTGAAGAACTGCATTTTAGCCCGATAAAATATTATTAGGAAACATTTGAAGAATTACATTTTAGCTCTTTAAAATATGCCCAGGAAGCAATTGAACATTTACATTTTAGGTCTTCAAATATATGATTAGGAAGCAGTTGAAGAAAAGAGGTCTTCCGAACCGCAACTTGTTTTTGGCATAACCCCTCGATCAACGAAACAACCAGTCTTGAAAACAGCAAAGAATATATATTTTTTCATTTAAAATAAAAATTGCTTTACGAAAGGGAAATCGTAAAAAATATCTCGATAAATTAAAACAGATATCTTAGTTTACAGACGTCTTAGTTTCGCTTGAAGCTGCGACGATATTTTGAGTTTTAAGTCACTAATAATTTATTAATTGCTAGTAATTTATTTTTATCAAAATCATTTCATCCAGTATTTAACAATTAACAATCAAACACACAAGTCAATACACCATTACACATTAGCATGTATATAATCCCAAATATCACTAGCTCTGCCACCGAATCTACTCAATCAGAACAAAAATAATAATAGTTCTATATATAGATATCTATCACCTTCCAGATGGTATGTTTCATCTCTTCTTGCCTCTTACAATCCCTTGCTCCAAGAGGAAAATTCTCCTGATGATGATGACGACCCTAATGCTCGTCGCCTCTTACTGGATTTCTTTTATTTTTCTGTATATATATATATATATATAATATATCGTTTTTCCCTCCGTTTCTTTTTACCATCTTTCTTTTATCGATAAAACTGAAATTGATAGTCTAAGTTCTGAAGTAGAGTTTGTTAAAAATCGTAGGAATAATCACATAAATATCGAGAGTGTAAAAGTAAGGTTGGGTTGGATTCAGAATTAAAAGGTTTCTGTTTTACCGTTAAGTTGTTTTATGCATCAAGATAATGAATGAAATTGTCACTTTTGCTAATGATGGTTTAACCAAGGCTGGTATTGGGATTCGTAACAATTATTTCCCTGGTTACTTAAAGTTAGTCCAAAAATGTATACAGACATTCAAATTAGAAGGAATTTTTACGAGTTTGACAAAAAGTGTGTTTGATGTATAGATACTTGGTACATGCTATATGTAATATGACAAATGGAATATTCGAGTGTCTATAACATGCAATGCTGAACATTTTTTAGTAAAAAGTCATATGTTCTACGTCATGAGAGTGGATTTCTATTTCAGAGATTATAAGTGTCAAATAGTAGTATTGTGTGGATAGTGTTCGTCAAGAAATCATTTCAGTGGAAAATTTAACAACATTTATTTAAATGTGCCATCAAACTGTTTTATTTATCATTCATTCTATGAGAAAATTTACTGGATTTACTTATCCCCTAATATTTATAAAAATTGTTATACCCTAATTTATCAAACATATGATTTTTGTGCCAAATTGAAGTTTAAAAATTCAATTATTGCAAATATCAATTCAAATTTCTTTGTTTTATAAACAATTATTTTTTCCAATACTAACTATAAATAGGGAAGGCAAAATTGAAGAATGTGAAATCGCTTTACACTTTTTAGCATCGAATGTTCTTTTCCTAAACTTAACCATATAAATAATCCTATTACACTAATCTAACAGCATTAAAGTAGAGCACAACTGATGACTGTGTGGTTAGCTCTTTGGTTTAGATTGTCAACGGGATATTGGATAAGTATGGATGTTCTTAGTGGTTTGGAACAAATTAAGCTGTCTGCTTTGTCCTGATTAGTCTTCATTTGAGCACAAAAATAGGTCATTGAGAGCATGCAAACCAAACAACTAACAGCTATAGACATCTGTGAACGCTGTCATGCTAAAACAATGCTTCAAAGTTTGATATAAATTATTTCTCGTATTACATTGTACACTCATTCATAAGTACTAAGTTTGAACCCTCAGTAGGCATTGAAGACATAGAGTCTTTCGGAAAGAAATCCTTAAATTTGAAATGACATAATTGCAAATAGTGAGAGACAAAAGACACAAGTATTAATCGACAAGTATGGAATTTTTAACATCTGTATATATTTTATCGATGAGGCCTGTCTTCAATCAGACAGATTTATCAATAAACAAAACTGGTAAATATGGAATACTGAAAGCCTATCTGTGAATCCAGTAAAATCACAGCATTCAGCAATAGTGACCGTTTAAGCTACATTATCCAGTAAAAAAAAGTAAGACTCTTTTTCACCAGAGAAATGATAAATTCATTCCAGTGTATTCAGATTTTACAATTTGTTGTCATAATACAATATCAAAAGTAACTTAAAATAACTTTGCAAATCGTTTATTTAAAATTCCATACCTGTCATTTCAATGAAAACACTTGTCTCTTCTTTCTCTATTTCACTGTTGTTAAGGAGACCCTGTACTGAGACGAATCAATGTAATCCCTTGGTATCTAAGTTGGGAGCAGTAGATACTCTGATAACCATGACATCCCTATACTAGTATTAATATCCATTGCAGTGAATCATATAATTATTGGAAGCATAAAACGAAACATATTTAATGCCCCGTTCCTCTGACACAAAACCAAAAATTGTAAAAACAACCTTTTTAGCATCTTAAATAATCCCGACAACAGGCAAAAAAATTATCATTCCATATCTTTGCCAAATGGAGGGCGAAAAGAAATGTTTTCAAATCAGTTCTTTTCAAATGGAGCATTTCATCGAGTTACTTATAAACAACCCATCCTCCCCCCATTCCCCCCTTCAATTCAAAAAGTTAAAATGACGTCCCTGAGAACTAATCCAGCAAGCAGGGAAACTCTTGCAATTACCAGTATCGAATGTTCATTTTGCAGACTAAATCGCCGGGATAATCCTGATATCTCAATCTAACAGACGTGTAATTTTCGTTTCGGAATCTCATTCCCAGCAAAATGGAATGGAAAGAGATAAGAGGGACTGATTCCTATACTCTTCTTCTTGGGAGATAGGAAGAAGAAAAAAAGAAGGAATTGGTGAACTTCAAGATTTGCCAGAAGAATGAAATTGTGTTCTTTTAAAGATTGCTTTTCCGTTACCGGGTTCAGAATGGGGTAGTTTATTTTGCAAGTGATCGAGTTGGGACGAGCTGTTTCGATTGCTTCCGCTTAAGAAGTAAAAATGGGAAGGTTTGTGATTCTATCATCGATGATGGGATATGGAGTAAATATCGGGAACTGTCTGTTAAAGGTGATTGGTTAATATTTTATTTATTATTATTTACTGTCGTATTGGGTTGAGATATCGTTGATTAATCAGCAGTTCAAATGGAGAAAATTATGTTGTGTAACTGGTTTTCTGTGAATATTTGGATAGGGACTGGGGTTGATATATGTGGCTTGGCTAATCTACTAGACTGTTGTTTCTCCTGGTTCAATTAACATTTGTTTTTGTTTGAATTATCGTAAAATTGATTAAAGTTAACGAAAAATAAAATATTTTACTCGTGGATTTCTTTGATGCTCCTTTAAATTAAAGAGGTAACAACCAACACATTTTGCTTCGCTCTATATTTAAAAGAAATATAATAAACAAATGACTTTTTAGAAAATATTGTCCTGCTATAAGTAATTATTCTATGGATGTAATAGTTTTCCAATATCCTAATATCTTCACAGGCACTAGCTACATACATAGTGAATAACAAGTACAGTAAAAATGGTGGATATAAAATGTATATTAACTTACTTATGTAGAAGAAATTCTAAAATTACTGAACTAAGATTCTGACTAACATAGTTAAGATTTCAGGCATAAGTACGATGATGAAAAATAAGGATCAATTTATCAATAAATTGATAATTTTTATGTTTTAAAAATTGCATACAGAATTGCATTGAAAAACTAAACATTTAATATTTCTTCGCTCATTGTAGCACATCTCATAATCTATCAAAAACATATTAAAATTCTAGGTTTAATGGTACGACTTACAAAATTGTAATTATGTTTAATTATTTCTTAGTGATTACTTTTTAGTTTGATAAATAATCCATACCGCACCTCCCCCCCCTTTAAACAGCAACAATTCCTCGGTTAAATTATTTCTGTATTTAAAATCAAAGAAACTTTAACCTGGTCAAATACTTAATCAACTTTGGTATATACACAAATCTCTAATTCTAAAATATATTACACAACGGAATGAATATTACGTCTGACAAAAAGTGTCCTTAAAAAATACTAATTGAAAGTTGTGGTTGCTTGATTTCGGTACATTAAACTCTATAGGTTTTATGCATGGTACGTCAGTCAACTGGATTTTCGCGGGAAAAGGAAATTGCTTTGAGCTTAGATAATGTAATGGGAAAATATGAATTTATAAAAGTCTATCAGGATTGGTCACAAGCCTTTGCCAAGCATTTCCACTAGATGTAACCCCATTCAAAATAAGACATGGCATATTATCCATATAGATTCCCTTATAATTTTGCGTGAAATATCGCAATTTATGTAAAAGTTGCTATGTGAGAGTACTTTAAAGTATTTTTACTTTCAACCACCCATATGTATACATAGAGTAGTGAAAGTATAGCATTCGGTGGGGAAAAAAAAGTTGTTGTTTCCCCCCCCCCCCCCACCACCACCACCACCACATTTTGGAACATTCTGATTTCTAAAAAGTTGTCTAGAAAAAATGTATGTCTGTGTGTATGTGGTCAACATAACTCCCGAACAAATTGACCTAGGATGTTCAAATTTGGTGTACGGGTTAGAAGTGACCATGAGACCTACGTTTAAAGTGTTTTTTTTTTTTTTTTTTTTTTTTTGTCAAAATTGCACATGCGCATAAGGTAGCTGCCATTGAAAAAATCATATTTTTCAATGATTGATAAAAAAACGGCTCCAACGATTTTGATAAAAATCACTGTGGTAATGCCTCTTAAGGTGTTCTTAACATCCCCACCTCCGAAGTTCCCGTAAAAATACTTTAATGGTGTAAAAAGTTGAAAAACGAATGCCTTTAACACATAATTATCTTTCCTTGAGCATACCTCATCAAAGATAATTTTTTCTTCTCTCCTCAGTTTCACTTATAAGAAAGGATAATATTAAGAATTATCGAAAAGTGTATCACCAAAATCATCAATTTGGCGAATTTTTTTTTTTTTTTTTTTTTTTTTTTTTTCAAAGAGCCATACAAGAATTATTGCAAAAAATATAGCCAAAGTTGTTATTTTTTCTAAATGAATGATGAAAATATAAAAACGATAAATGACACAAATTGACGTCAGTATTATAAGGTAATTGAACTTTGTGCGATGTTCCACACTCCTAGTTAAAGTAGTACTTTTTAAAGAAACTGGTCAGCAAGTGTTAAGCGAAGAACCAATTAAGAAATACTACAACAGTTAGTTTCCATGGCAATATTCTGCGTCTCACAGCATAGCACCAATCACCTCAACACTTTCCGTGCCAGTTGAGAAGACGTGTGAAAACAAAATGGCGAAAACGACAAGCAAAAAGAGAATAAAATTCACCCTGCTCAAAAGTCTCACCTGAGAGTTAAATTTAGTCTACGATGCCGATTAATTACCTTCCAAGCCAACAGTCAAGTGCGAGCAGGAAAACCTCCTAATGGGGGAAATTAAACGTTATGTTCAACTCAGGAAAGGAAAACTTTTTTTTCCCCATCGAGAATGCAATTCCAGCTTCAGACGCCACGTTAGGCTTAACTTGATATTCTAAATGAGTATATGTGTTACCATAGCAGTAGATGCGTTATCGTTGGACTCGCACGCATGCTTAATGGAAAGTTACACTGTCGGATATATTAAGATAATTACTGTTTTTCACCTTACACGAAGTATGTATAAATAAAAGAATTCGTATGGACTGTCGTCAGAAATTCATTTCTTCTGGTTTATGTGATGTGAATATGTTTCTGTCCCCCATTTATCACGAGTGTTTTCTCTCGTTTGCAAATTTCAAAAGTAGTTTCCGTCAAGAAAGAGAAAGCATAGATATTTTTTTCTGAAATGAAAGAAAATGTATGTTATGATTGAATGTGTCCTTAATAAATATTTTATGTTTGGAACTGAATCCTAAAGAGTAACTGCTCTAGAGACTAGCTTTTTTGAAACGTATAATCAAAAGAATGATAATCAAAATTAAAACTGTTATCACTTATGTTATAATGCAAAATATTTTTTTTACTTATATATTCTAATTCTAAGCAATATTAATTGGAAAATAACTGTTCAACAAAACCTCTTGCACAACCATATTCATTAACTGCTTGGATTAAAATTGTAGAAAGGAAAAATCTCAAACATTTGATAGACTTTTATTGGATTGAACTGATTTTATGTTTCTTAACTTAAAATCACTATTCCTATGTTACCGCTCTAATGGAATAATGATGCAACTTTGAAAATTGCAATTTTTCATATAACACACATAAAAAAAAACCGGATTGATTTTACTGTAAACTTAGTGATACGATTGCATAACGCAACTGAATTCTGACCACCCTCTAAACCAAACTACAGTTATTTTCTTTCTCCTCGATTCGCTACGTATTCCTTACACAATAGATACTTTAACTCCGGTTTGACAAATTTAGCAGTTGTGTTATTGTGGCGATTTGAAATATCCAAAAGATGCTAAGCAATCTTTAAATAAAATTCACTGACAGAAACTCATTAATTTCTTTTATCATACCACTTTATTTAAATGAGGATTAATTAATATTAAACAAAGTCTAGTAATTCTCCACAGTCTGGCAAATAATACAACGTCTACCCGTAAAACTCAAATCCCTTTCCTAAATACCTGTTACTAACATTCAAAGTATTGTTTAAATATATTTCATTAAATTATCAGAAATATTACACAGGCATGATAATACACAATTACTTAGAAGTCTAACAGCCGTCTATTCCTTGTTCAAAATTATATGCCTATGAAAAACATTTTTTTATCACTCAAACTTTAAGATTGCTTATATCATGTTGAGATATTATCTACACATAAAGAAGAGAATACGCGTTAAGATGAGAATATAATATTCCTGATACACAACATTGAGACAATTCTTCTCATTTTATCTATAAGAACCATGAAGAATATCAATTTAATCAGCATTAGGCAAACATTTTGAACAAGTTTTAATGGCCCTTCTTTCAAAGTAACTTTTTATATGCTTAGTGGTATTATTTTCATTAGCTGATTTTCCTTAAGTAAAGTTGAAGTGAACAAAGATTGATTTGCTTATTTTAAATCGAATGCAAAAAACAGCCATGTGAAGTCAATGTTATACGTGTCTTCAGCTAAACCTATAATTATATAACAACAGCTGATTTTAGATATATATATTTATGTTTCTATCAAAAAATATAAACTCAGTAAAATCTTTTCTTTGGGCAAGCAGCTAAAGTGACATTCATTTCTTTTTTAACATAGTTTAATTCTAATGCACATGTTTTGTATACAAAGATGTTACTCAAACCAGAAAGGAATTAATTCGTATTCGACAGCATTCAGACATTACGATCTACCTTGAAACAAACAAAAACAAAACAAAAATGTCAATAGAACAACTCCAAGAGATAAGGGAAATTATTGAGAAACATACAAAATGAGATCAATGAGAAGCTTCATATATGTAAATAGATATATATTTAATTATGCCGTTTAGGGCGAGATACTTCGACATGAGATATTAGACGTAGCAAATAGATGTATATTTTCATAATATAGTAGTTTAATTAAAAGAATTAATTTTAGAATGTTTCCCTCGATGTTAGTATAATAAAATTAAGTTTTTGCAATGGCTCTGCCGATCTGTCTGATGTCAAAGTTTCTAAACTAAACTGCAAATGTTACAGACACGTACAACATGTCAAATGAAAGGTCTAGTATAGATTGTTTTCCATACTAATTCAATTGGAAGTAACAAAATAGCGTATATGAGTCGATTTGCAATTCTGTAAGGACAAAATCAATTTAAATGTTACGCGTTATCTATCAGTTTATATGTATCGCTAATATTAGAGGTGAAACATAAAACTTAACCGGAAGTGATTTGAATTAGACCAAAGAAGTGCTTTTAATGTAACTCTGTGGGAATTTCAGAACATGGCTTCAAGCAGAGATATCGGAACAGAACGTGAAAATTTTCACGTTTTCTAACCTGCCACTATCGCCAACTTTGCAACATATTTTTTTTTATAAAAAAAAAAGCTACCCCCCCCCCCCCCCCTGTAATTATCTGATGTTGTAAACTTTAACAAAAGGAGATTTCAGTCAATAAATGTCATCAAATTGTACAAGCTTGATATGTGGTCCTGATGTACAGTAAAAGAAAATTGTGCAAAAGCAGCATTTTAGTGACAGTGACATTTCATAGCCAAAGTTATTAAGCTCTACTTTAGGAATGGAGCAAGTATTAAAGTAGAACTTCAGATGAATTTATGAATGGGGGTTGCTCCACTTCATTATACCTAGAACTTTGGTCATTCTAGAACTAACTCAGAGCTTTCCACATAACTCTTTTAGACTATTTCTTAACATTGCTTGCGGTCGTTTCAATACACAGAATCATGTCAAGTGAATGTTTTACCAAAAGGATCGACATCGCCCAAGCTTATCCATAAGCACCACACAAAAGGTCAGCACAAAATCTCCAGTCAGCCCATTCCCACAGGAAAAATCCTCCTCCAACAATTCCACCAACTAACTTTTCTCTGTGCTATAATCCCCATCCACGGAAGAGAAAGAATAAAAGAACAGCAGAAACAAGATGACCAAGAGAACGTCTTATTGCGCTACCCCTTACAAACCAGTCACTGCCCCTGACTGCCCCTCGGGAGCTGGAAAAAAGAACATCTGATGTATGAGCCATCAGACGAGTGCTGAGCCTATCCCCTTTGGTGCACTAAATGTCTGCATGTAATCCACGAAAGCAATTGCTCCAGAAACATTATTCGCAATAGGCTGTAGCTCACTCGATGTCATTTATCCGGATATACCCACTTAAATGAAAGGGGAAAAAATGTTGCTACAATAACGTTTGGGATTGAAATTAGCTCGGTTGGTGGGGTGGTGATTTGTGCAAATGTTAGCTGATAATTTTGATAAGGCACCACGTGGGGTACCGTGACATTTTTCTTAAGGGAAAGTAACTACTATTAGTAGTTAAATTTACCCTCTTACGCAACTGACTCATCACTAACACTTAAATACCATCGAAAATATTGATCGAAATCATAAATTACTGCAGGGAAATGAAATAGAGGTAATTTAAAGGTTAAATTTTTTTTCATACAAAAAGTTAAAATTATGGAATAATCAAACTTTTAAAGAAGAACAGTTTTGAAAAATTAGCATTTATTACGATGGAACGGGATAAAATAAATGAACATGCATGTTACTTATATAGAAGTTTAATTTGCCTATCTCTTTTAACTAACAGATTGATCATGTTTCATAAAAATTGTTTTTACTTCTCATACTACACAAACATTGTTTTTCTATAGACTCCTGTCAATTAGCTTTCATAATGCTAATTTGTTTTAAAACTTCTGTAAAACTGAATGGTGGTCTAAGGGTATGATCATTGATGGCAGCATGATGGTACTCGATTGAAAACAATCCAGATTTTTCTTTTCCCCTTTTTTTCCCAGTAAAATAAAACACGCTACCAGGAAACACAAAAGGGAATGCTTTTGCCTCTCCATATAACCTGATACAGACTAATTTCTGTTTTGTGCTTAACTTGATCTTCATTTAAAAACCATTTTAATTCTATAAGTACTCGCATACACAACACGTTATTCGATCATATTGTGGTGTTAATAATATTTCTTAATAGTGACAAACGTAATTGAGACAGTTATTGTTGCTAAAATGCTATTTATAGACAAGTTTCCATTTGCGATACAACAGGTTCAGATACCAAGTATGCAAATTAACTTGCAATCGAATTTTCCCGACTTTTCATTTTACATATTGCATACGTCTGTAGATTTTGTAGTTTTGTTTGATAATATTGGTATCAATTGGACAGATGTATCGATCCTTTGTACAAGCTTATCGCTATAATAATGGGGTTTTGTAGAAGCTACAATGACGCGTTATTGTAGTCATATTTATAGTATAAAGTTAAGAAAAACAAGCAATATGCTTGGGCTGTAATTATGTATGGTTAAATTTTATATTATTCACAAAATGTTTAACTTGCACTACTTTAAATATTTATTTAAGCTTAACTATGCTCCATCTGCCTTTAGGAAATTGTGTATGAGGACACTTGAGGATGCGGAATGTTCAACCTTCTGACACCTTTTGTAAAGAATTATGTTCGTGAGAAGTTCAAATGCTCAATTTTGTTGGGATGATGAAGCATGTTAGTCTTTATAAACAATTTCTTTCCTCAATTTGTAAAAAGCTGAGTTATTGTAAGGATATACAATTCGGTGTTTGGATTTTTTTATGTGTGTGACAATTGATTACTTATTTACTACAACTAATATATTTTCTAATGTATAAAAAATAAATATTGTCGTTTCTCTATTCTTTATTATGATAAATTGGATTCAGGAAGCTTGTTAAATTATATTGATTAATGTAAAAGTTCAAACTCGTCGTACTAAAATATTTAATAAATCACAAATACCAGGTTTATGGCTTGGTTTCTCCTATTTACTTAAAGACACATATTTAACCTTTTGCTCTCGAGCAGCGCCTCTCAGGCTCCACACGATTGGATTCCGAAACACGAGAGGACCATTATGTTTGATGTGGAAATTTGATGCAAGGCCAATGATTGTGTTTAGTTTCTATGAAGCTAATCCATAAACCCCAACCGAACCTAAAATGTCTCGAGTTGCTGGTCCCTCCGAGCGAAAAAGTCCTAGTGTGCAAAGGGTTACTAAATGTATGCAAGCATTTCAGTGTACTATTTGCATCCTACGTGTATTATGATGATATTACATATTGATTAATCTATGATTATCTAAAAACAACTACTGCGAGAGTAAAAAATTCATATTCCCATTACAATTGTTCTATTAACTAACTGAATTTAATCAAATGCTTTTCCATATTAGAATATTATATATAATTTTATATTCTATTGATGTGGCGTAGATATATCTATTTCAAGCTGGGTGAATCGTTCGCCTACTAGAAATAAGTCAAGTGGTTAGATTCGCTAAGGTATCGGTCTCATGACAAGAAGAAAGTTTGGATCGAGTCAGATGCCGTAACATTATGTTGAAGAATAGCTGCTGCTATACGTTAAATTCGTAGAAGCCTCTACATCCTCTCGTTAGTGTAGAGTGCAAGTGGAAGCAAAGATACTAACTCGAGTATCAGTTCCTTGCCCTATGTCTAAGTTTGAAATTATTTGGAGACAAGAAGATTTTATTATTGATACACATGAACCTACTATGGCATTATTGTAATTGGGCATAATACCGGCGATGTATCAAAGTCGGCATTCTGTAGAATAAGGTTTTTATAGAATGTCGGGCATTTTTGGACAAAATATTAAACTACGTATCAGCATTTCATACATTTCCTATGAGTTCTGTAGAATGCCAAGTGGCGAACCGGCAAACTATGCTATGCATTGAATCGTATCAAATAGGACGTGGCACGGCCCGTCATTCACGCTTACCCTGTTGCAACAAATTGGTTAATTTTTAATTTCTTATTAAAAAGACAAAATTTTCACTTAAAAAAAAGTAAATGCCTACATTTTGTTTGTTCAACTTGTATTTTCCAGTACGTAAATTGAATATAATTTTTTTTCTTAATTATCCTCTTATTTTTTCAAAATAACAATTGCATTTTTGGGAAATGCGCATTGAAATTGCATTTTGACCTATCCTCACCTTTTTTTCATACTTATAGTCACTTGTCATTCTATAGTTGGTTGGTTGTTTTCAGATTAACTGGAGCCGCCAGCAACACGAGGGCTAAAAATCATCCTATAGAATGCCTAGGTATTATATACAATATCTAGAGAAAATATATAGTAATTCCTATATTTCATACTTTCCTTCAAAACACACAGCATTTTATAAAATGCCTAGGTAATCTGTAGAACACCGACGTTTCATACATTGCCTGTTGGTTGGTTGTTTTCAGATTATTTGGCACCGTCAGCAACACGAGGGCTATAATGCACCGAAACATTCGTCATTAGACAAGCCAACATACATTTACAAACACCCATGCCTAACACGGGACTCGAACCCGCAACCTCGCGGTTTAGAAGCTAGCACGCTAACCACTATACCGTTTGGTCGGCCGTACATTACCGGTAACATACACATTTCAAGTTTAAAACTATTTGTTTAATTATGATATTATATTAGCAATTTGATACAAACGCAGGTATAAATAAATTTTCAATTATTTTAGTAAGATACAAAAACATATTAGTTTGTTGACAGCCCGCTCCCTGTGTATCGTTCCCTGTCTTCTATTTCCAATTCACAAAACTCTCAGCTTCGATGTCCTAAGCAAATTCCATGTTCTAAACAAATAGATATCCAAAAAAGAGGAATTCATTCGCACCGAATAGCAGCCAAACCTACAGCAATTCATTCGCGATGACAATAACATACTTCCGGAGCGCCTATCCTCAAGAAATAAGAAGGAAACACAACAACAAAAAAGAAACGCATTTTATCCATTTTTCCCGTCCGACGTTCCAGAACCGAAATATATTACTATTCTGCTAAACTCGGAGGAAACGGAAGGAAAAGCTAAGTTAAAATCAATATAGATATTTGTATTTCATTCTTCCTGAGAATTTCAGATTTGGCGCAATGGTATAAGATTCGTATTTATTTCAGTTATAAGTGGGAATGTTTGAGCAGAAAGAGACGATATTTCAAGAATTTTTAGAGATTTTTGTTGTATTTTTGTGTTATGATATCGAAGGATGGAAAAGTTGCTGCTTGAAGCAAATCGATTGAGCAAGTTGTCTGTTTTACCTTTTTCAATAAGAGTTTTGCGGGAACGGATAAGTTCGTGTACTAGATCAATAAGCTTATTTCAAAAGATTTTATAATTTCAAGAGAAATACCTTGGTTCAAAGTGTTCAAGATAAATGTTATTGGCACTGGATTTTTATTTTTCGTAAGAGTTTGTTTCGAAGCTAATTGGAAAGACTTTACAAAGAGGAGATTAGCTAAGCTACAACATGCAATCTATTTGGCAGAACTTAACAAGAATTTTCTCTGAAAACTAAACGTATAGTTGAGATGGAAGAATCGTGGTTGGTTTGAAACTTCCTTTTTTTATTTTGAAAACTAATTTATTCCGTGTTAAGTCGATGTAAGAAAAGAAGCAGCACAAAATAATAAGACTTATAACAAAGATTTAATGTCGCATCCAGAAATGAAAGCAAAACAAATATAACGCACAGGTGCTAGAAGAAGCTTAGTAACTTTTAAGGAGATTTTTTTTCATTTGCAGAACTTCGAAAAAATCAGCATGACTGTAGTAGCTTTAAAGTGCTATTCAATGTATTTAGAGAAATATTTATTTTCGTTAAATAACAATTATTTGATGTACTTAAATTGTTGCAAATCATAATTCTTATAATCGTAATACCATCAAAGTCATCGGCCCACCTGACGGCTATGTGGTTACCGGTCTGCCCTCGCATGGCAAAGGTGCTATGTTCGAATCTCGGGTTAGGCATGGATGTTCGTTGTGGTTCGGAATCTGCGTTAAGCTGTAGGTCCCGATCTGATTAGCATTTAATGTGCATAGAAATAGGTCATTAATCTTACAAACCGAACCATCATAGTCGACTTATAAAACACTTAACGTCTCAATCGAAATGAAAAAAAAAATAAGATAAGATAGATACATAGGGAGACTGATTTAATATACTGGAATTAATAATTTCTAGAAGAAACCCAATATTACTAATAAATTAAGTCTAAGTGAATTAAGTGTAAGTAATGGAGTAACTAAAACATGTTGAGACTAGATTGTATAAGAGACAGACTAATTGTATAGGAATTCGATGTTGTTGTTTAATATATTTTTCTTTTGGAAACCAATATTTGTTATACTTAAACATAATTGTAAAAATACAACCAACAGTTCAAGAGGGTGAAACAAGTAGAAAACACCCAATGGCGTATAAAATACTATATTTTCCGAAACTGTTTTCTGTTTAGGTTCAAAACTTCAAAATTGTTTGTTACGATAGTTTACCTCCAAGAAGCACATATAAAATCACATTACTTCCAAAGCTGTTTCACTAGAACCCCCCACAAAGCCACCACTATTCAACGCACATCTAAAAGACCATCAAATCTTAACCATATTCCTAAGAAGTTCCAAGACAGGACAAGTCCTATCTAGAAATTGTTGATGGAAGGGGTTTAAGGGAAAAGATAGAATCCTTTGGAGGATTCCTCCTGAAGATCCGTTCCTCCCCTTCAATTCTTCTCGGGTCACCCCTTTTCGAAGGACTTCCCCTTTGTGCACTTCCTTTATTTCTCTGTTCTGTCTCTGTTCTCCCTGAAGATTGAAAAGCCGATTTGTCGCCCAGAGATAGTGTACCTCTTCTTCTTTTTGTCGCCTCCCTTCTTCTTCTTTTATCTTTCTTAAAGGGAAGTCTTTGCCTATATTTGTTTATTTTTCTTTTGCTCCGGGGCTGAATGGGAGCTTTACCCCTTTTCGGGAAGTATTTATTTTTCTTTCTTATTCTGAATGGGTTTGGCTCTGTTGGGAAAGAAGTAACATCTAGATGAATTACAATAAAAGATTTTTAGGTTCTATTGGATTTTCTTTGAGCAAGTCCTACACGAAAGTCATAGTCCACCGCTACACTGAAGACATAAATACAAGCATATCTCATAATATTCAACTAGACCAGATGCTGAGGTTAACACCTGAGCTAGGACCGCATGAAGTAATTTCTGTTACTTTGGGTACTTTGTCTTAGGTCAATAAATATTTTCAGACGTAGACTACATATTTCATTAATGATACGTAAAGAAAAATTTTATATTGGATCTTAATTTTTATAATCAAAGTTACGAAATATTCCCACTAATATAAAGAACTAAAATACTTATTATTTAATTAGTGTAGGGTTTCCAATAATAAAATATTAAAGCACTGAATATTGAAAGAGTTCTATTGTGAAAATAATTGTCTTTAAAATACCAACTGGCCCCACGTTTAAAATGTTATAACATCAGATTCAGATACCAATCATGCACAATTTAGTGACATTTAAAAATCTCCTGTTATTTTTTATGTCTGGTAAAATACTATTTTTTATTTTGAAATTTAATAATCTAAGGTCTTGGATGTTTTCTTTTAACCTAAAATTACACACTATTAAGAATTATGATGCACAATATTATAAAAATATGGTTTGAGCCTTTTTTTTTTAAATAAGTTTTTAAGAAAGAGCAAACCTAGAAAATGCGATGTTCGGAACGATAAAGTCAAATTTATTTTTCATATTTTAACAATTTCCAATGTATAAAATAACTTTGAAGAATCTATATATTTTAAAAATATATATATTGAAATAAATCTATAAAATATTTTTGAAATTTATTTTAATTTTCTGGTACATGTTAATTATCTTTTGTTGTCCGAGAGGAATGTCAGGTCTGTTACAGTCAGGTTACCAGAGTTAATCATATTCAAATGACTCAGTAGATGGGGTCATCATTTTTTAATAATAGTTTTATGGTTCAGTATGTGAAAGGCACCATTTTTAAATAAACTCTTGAGCTGATAGGATTCTGTAAGGACTTTTTGGTTCTCATATGGAGAGTATTTTTTTTTTATGTTACCAACTTTTTAAAGTTAATTAGTGTAGCCTTATTAGCTGCTTGCCACACATACATAAAAACTCTGTGAATTATATTTGAGCCATGATGTCTTAGGCCTAGTGTACAATACGAGCGGAGAGCGATGTGCGTCTCACGGCAGACCAAGTGAACGATAAAACGACGGAAATTGTTCTGGTTACGATGAGAGCAAAGGTGATATTTCCTAATATGACGTCATCCAGTGAACTAGCAGATCTCTTCATTTTAAATGGTTATCACCTACAAGATGAAGTATCTAAAACCAAAATTGTTTTATAGTTTTGAGATTATCACGAAACATCACATAAACATACAGTTTTGAAAAGATAATAAAATAACATTTCAAATTATATTTCCAAATAAAACTTTTTTGAATTACTTGAAGAACAACCCTTACCGTTTTCTCTGTCTTCAGCTAGTGTCGCACATCGCTCGCCGCTCGTATTGTACACTAGGCCTTAGCCTAAAAAGTTTACACATGAATATTAAGAAAATCAGTAATGATAAATTGTCAGGTCTGTTACGTTATATATTGTCAGATCTGTTATATATATATATATAGAGAGAGAAGCGAATTCTGGACAAGGAATAAATCAGATGAAGAAAAATTAGTGGTTTTTGAACGAAAAATCCCGAGAAAAATTTTTGGAGCGGTAGAGGGAAAAGGATTGGTTGGTTGGTTGGTTGGTTGGTTGGTTGGTTGGTTGGTTGGTTGGTTTCAGATTATCTGGCGCCGCCAGCTACACGAGGGATATAATGTGCCGAAACATTCGTCATTAGACCAGCCAACATACATTTACAAACACCCATGCCTAACACAGGACTCGAACCTCGCGGTCTAGAAGCTAGCACGCTAACCACTATACCGTTTGGTCGGCAGAGGGAAAAGGAATTTGGAGAATAATGTATAATAATGAACTACAAGTTAAAATCAGAGAACCAAACATAGTAAAAGTCATTAAAGTATCGCAAATAAGATGGCTCGGCTATGTATATAGATATGAGGATGAAATCTAGCAAAAAAGATTACATTTCAAAACCCAGAAGGAAAAAGAAAAAGAGGTAGGCCACGTACAAGGTGGATGGACAACGTGAAAAAGAATTTGGAAAGTACAGGTGTTAATAAATGGAGGAAGGTGACTTCGGATAGGGTAAGATGGTTGAAGTTGACTGAGACAGCCTTGGGCGGAAATCGGCTGTAGTGCTAAAGAAGAAGATATATATATATATCCAATAAAAACTAAAGAAACTAATAATTAAATTAATAAAAAAATAAACACATAACACTGGTTTCCCAAAGCATGCCATGTATGTTACCTGATAAAAGTAACAGACATGTAATGATTAAAAAATATAATAAAACTTTAAAAAATATCTAAATAATTTACCTTAAAATATCACGAGTATTTAGATCCACTAAACACTAACAATTAAACTAATAAAAAAATAAATCATGTCAGAATTGTTACTCAATGTCAAATCTGTTACCCAATGTCAGGTCTGTTACTTTGTAAAAAATATTAGAAATAACGTTTTTGACTTAGAATTGCAAATGAGGATGCAAATGACGGATATAAAACCCATTTATGATTTATTCGAATGAATACAGTACAGCAACCCTTTCATACGTTCTAGAGAAAAGCTAAACTAATAAGAATAAGTTAAAGTAACAGCTCTGACATTTTTTAATATACATAAAATATTAAATATTTTTCTATTGCAAAAAACTAAGAAATAAATATAAATTTTACTAACTACCTATTATGGAGGCTGATTTACTAATTCAAAAAGTTGCAATTTCACATAAAATTTTCGAACATTTTTCCGTTAACAGACCTGACAGTTTTTAGTTTCGTAGTGACGTATAAGAGCCCCTCAGATCAAAATTTTGATTTATTCTTGCTGCTGGCTATGAAAAAACATATACAAGAAATAATTTAAATCACCAACAATGGTTAGTTTAAAACCATTTCAATTTCGAAAATGCTTCAAATTTAATAAAAAAAATAATAATGAAAATAAAAAAACGTATAATAAATTCTTCACCAAATTGAAAAATTAAAATATATGTATAGGATCACCAAGTTGGCAAGAAACTTCGAGAGAAAACTTATCAACAAATACCTAACGTAACACCTCTATTTGTGAACGTCCCATAAAGTAACATATGAAAACTTTTTTTCAGTTGAATTTTAAAAGCAGTTTTAGCTAGAATATTTTATTTAATCTTATTAATAAAACTAACTCAATCTCACATCAAACGTGTATGTAACAACAGTGATAGTTTAGGTTTTAGGAGTCGCCAAGTTACCTCCGGACACCATTTCTGGTTGTTCTTATATTAACTGCAGGTTGAACTTTTGTATGTGAAATTATCTTAGCGAGAGCTTTCATTTGACATATCGCACGTATTTGTATAATTTATAGATAAGTCTAAGAATAGTGACTTCAGGCATATAGACAGATGATGGTAAGAGCTTTTAAGGTAGTGCATAAACTAAAAATGATAAAATGAAAATGCGATATTTCCAACTTGACCTTAAAAGTAATAATTCAGAATAATTTTTAATAAGGTTCATAGCTTTAATATTTGTATTCAGTAAAACACATTTAATAATATTTTTAACCAAATAACCAATTACATCAATATTAAAACATAATGTGAATTTCTGTTTGATTTAAGAAAATACACAATGACTTTCAAAGTGCTCGTTTAATAATTATTTCCTTCTTCACAATTGATTTAAAATGTACCAATCTTTCTTCAATAAATAACAGACACATTAAATAATTTATTTTGACAAATACTTTTTTCCCCCGAAACCACATTTCAGATTTCCTTTTTCTCTCAAAACAATTTGAATTAAAAAAAAAAAAAAACATATACTAAACAAAACCCCAAAAATCGAGGGGAAAAAATCCCAGAATAAATCCCCATACTTTTCTCTTACGAAGTAGAAGTCACAAAATATCTATGATTCCTTCCATAAATAAATAGAAAAGAAAAACCCATAACCCAAAGAAAAGTAAAGACATCTTATGTGAAAGACAAAAGTTTCCCCAGAATAATTTCAGCGTGCGCGGCATATGGATATATGTAAAGAAGACTTCGAGTTCGGTAGATATATGACGAGAAAGAGGAAGTCTTCAAAACTGCTTTTTATTATTTAAAAGAAAGCTCACTTTTTGGCGATCCCTGGAGTCTTTTCCATTAATTTCAACCCCCCACCTTCCCGAACGGCTTTTGAGCCCCTTTTTCTTGAGTCTTCTTTTTCTTTTGGCTGTTCGGAATTCACCTTTTTTCCTCTCACAGTCACTCTGTCTGACTTTACATTTTCTTGAAATTAAATAAAAACTGGAAGGAAAAGGGGGAGTTAAATTGAGTTCGAATTGAATACGTGGTGCCCGTTTTTCTGGAATTTATCGGGAAGAAAATGGTGTAGTTGTTCGATTTGAACTTTTATTGGATTCCTGGAAAACTGTTGGTTCTGTAACTTCAGCGAGAGAGGTTAAAAGTTACCACAATCATTCAATAGGATGAGCTATCCTAAAATCTTAAGTTTGTTTAATTTTAATTTCTGAATCCTATTTTGTGGCCGAATTAACTACAATGTACGATAATAGGGGTTGGTGCACATTAAAAAGGTCGTAGCCTCAATGTCCTCTCGTTGATATGGTGGGGTTGTAAAAAGAGGTATGCGCTATAAGGTTTCAACCTCATAATCTTATCACTGTTCAAAATTAAGAGGTGTATTTTGATGTAATAAGCACTTCATGGTACCAGAAATATACAGCCGGAACAGCACGGACAACTTTTTGTAACATAATAATAAACAGGAAATTTACAGTATTGCTTCAGATTCATTTCAGCTGCAGTTTGCAGTTAAAAGTCAATCAGACCGGCAATCCGATCAGGTCATCAGTCTCATTAGAAAGATCAAACCCAATATCAGTGCAGGTCTCGCCCTACATTCGTCATTCATAATATGAAGTACCCTCTAAAATCCACATAATAGTTTTTCGACAATTTTAAGCGTATTCAAAATGAAGAATTTTACCTCTATATCTCTGGGAAGTTAATTTTGATACAAAATAATACTGTCATTTGTAGAACGTCAATAAAATTTAAGTTCAAAACTCTTCACATAAAACCTTTGTTTTGCAAATTCCACATTACTCGTGTATAGAATAACAGGGACTGTTGCAAGTTAAATCGGTCAAGGTCTCGATATCCCAGTGTGACCCTTGTAGAAGAAAATACAAAACAACCAAACAGTCGCAAGCTGAACAATATTCACGATAAACTTTAAACATCCACTAACCCACATATAAACAATTATTAAAAACAAATGTGTATGCAGCTTTTGTTTCCCATACCATGCCACTATTCAAGTTTTAGTCACTAAACTCTAATTACTGATTCTTGATAGCATATAAGTGGTTTCTGGTCTGCAAGCTAATGAAATCAATTGAATACTTCCTTCCACAATGCTATCTAATAGGTTGCCCATGTTTACTAACAGATTCCATTTGCTAATTTGAGAAGAAGTTGCTAATACAGACCTCTATGGTTATTGTTAAGTCTTTTTTTAGCATCCGCTAACCCACATATAAACTTAAACTTTAAACATCCACTAACACACATATAAACTTAAACTTTAAACATCCACTAACCCACATATAAACAATTATTAAATACAAATGTGTATGCATCTTTGGTTTTCCATACCATGCCACTATGCAAGTTTTAGTCACTAAACTCTAATTACTGCTTCTTGATAGCATATAAGTGGTTTCTGCTCTGCAAGCTGAAGAAATCAATTGAATACTTCCTTCCACAATGCTACCTAATAGGTTGCCCATGTTTACAAACAGATTCCTTTCTGCTAATTTGAGGAGAAGTTGCTAATACAGACCTCTATGGTAATTGACAAGTCTTCTTTGGCTACAGTTCTAAAACCGAGCATGCTTTATCCAAAACTTGTAATTAGAGATCAATGGTTACTGCTCTGGAGTTAAGTCTTTCACACTTATTAGATGTTATCTTGCGTTATCAAATTTGACCTGTAACTTTATGCAAGATCGGTTTTAAATTTCGTATATAGTATTGAAATCTTAAAGTTCTTCATTATTTATCTCTTCGTAAAAAAGTCTTAGAACCATATATCTAAGGCGATGTTTGAATCCTCTGCTCCTTAAATGTATGAATATTTCCGAAAATACATGCAAGATAGAACCAAAGAATAATTTTCTAACTGAATTTAAAGGATATAAAGTGCATCTAAGAGTTTATTAAAATTCAAGAAATTGATAGATTCCACAGATTTTGTAGCCCAGATTTTGTATATATTTGACATTAAAACTATTTTTAAAAAGTGTGATCAATCCCTTATATTATATTTTAAACTTTTAAAAAATTAGATGTGAACAATATTTATCATTACTTTTACCTGCAATATCGAATCAATAAATAGCTTATAGTAACAGATTATAATTTGAATCATAGATATCAATTTACATTTTGGAAATAGTGTTTGATGAAAAACAGGAGGCCTTCTCTACAGACATTTACATATTTTTCGGGGAAGATGTAATACGAGAGTTATCCATATGTTATATCATAACTAATGCATTATAGATAACAAATTAAATCAGAATCTCATTTAATTAAAAACCCATTTCATAACTCTAATATCCATTTTTAATGGTATTTTAAAACAGCTACTTTAGCATCTTGAGGCTTTTCTGCATGGACGACAATTTTATACAACCTGCATCACAAGATGAAACCCGTTTCTACAGCAACCAGGTTTTAAAATAAATAAAGAAGAATACGAAGACAGCAAGCAAAAAGGTAAAAATTCCGAAATATACCAGGAGAGGTCGCAGCGAAATACATGAATAATGAAATGACTATCAACATTCTCTAGAAATGAAAGAATCTCCTTTATTTTTTTATTTTTTTGTTAAATACTTACGTATGTAAAAAGTTGTTTCTCATTTCAGGTAAAAAAGGACAGAAATTATGTATTTTTTTTTTTATAAGTGAAGTGACGATGGGGGTATGTTTTAAATTCTTTTTATGCAAAGCCGTTTTTGAACTCACGAGAGTAGAATTCTGATGAGAATTTCTAACGATTGAACAACGGGGAATCTGAATAAAATTATAATTTTTGAATTCCTAATCCGTAGCAATTGAGTGATGGAGATGCAGCATTGTTGGGATTCTAAATTGTTGAAAGAAACTATTTTTTTGTAAATTGAATTTCGAGTTTTTGCCTGAATATTTTACTTTCGAAAACGTCACTCGTGGTGGTATGCAATATCGCAAACAGTTTTACTTTTTAAGAAACACTATCAGGATACATTGAACGGAATTTATTAACGAATATGTATTCCAAGTAGTTTCTGAATTCGAGGGATTAGATGGAAAAGATCAGTATCTGAAATGACAATTTTGTGCCATCGTTGTTTGTATTTTACAGTAAGAATAATTTGCAATGATTTCTCGTCCTTTGATGAGTTTCAGTTACCGAAGAAATGTATGACTTATTTGGACAAAGTGCAATTTAGAAGATGCTAATAATTAAATGCTGATTGATACAAATTATTTCAATGATCTAAATAACTAATACTTATTTTAAACTTTTCCATCAAGATATAAATCCACTGTACTTGAGTCTCAATTGCTTACTTATTTTTGTTGATTTATAAATAAAAAGCATGTAATGCTTTTTCGTGGTATATATAGCACATGTTTCTTTAACCTACGACCATCAAGTCCATCAAGATATAAATCCACTGTTCTTGAGTCTCAATTGCTTACTTATTTTGGTTGATTTATAAGTAAAAAGCATGTAATGCTTTTCCGTGGTATATATAGCACATGGTTCTTTAACCTACGACCATCAAGTCCATCAAGATATAAATCCACTGTTCTTGAGTGTCAATTGCTTACTTATTTTTGTTGATTTATAAGTAAAAAGCATGTAATGCTTTTTCGTGGTATATATAGCACATGGTTCTTTAACCTACGACCATCAAGTCCATCAAGATATAATTCCACTGTTCTTGAGTTTCAATTGCTTACTTATTTTTGTTGATTTATAAGTAAAAAGCATGTAATGCTTTTTCGTGGTATATATAGCACATGGTTCTTTAACCTACGAGACAAAATTGTTAATATGAATAATAAGAATGACAAGATACCTACGTTTTCAAGAATTGTAATGTTACAACTTTAAAACTTATTAATGAATTATTTATGCATTGCAAAATATGCACATCTTTTCTTCTGGCTAATTCATTAAACTTGTGTGTCTTTGTTTAAAAAATAAAAGAATCTATTGAATGACATGTTTTTCAATCATTTCAAAGAGACAAATTAGGAAAAATATTAAATTTCTCATGTTTGACTTACCTTCAAACGGGATGGAGGGGAGGGGCGGGTGGCTATGAGGTACTTTTTTATTTTTTATATGATGTTTACCTGAATATCTGATAGGTTTAGTTGAAAAACTATTCAATACACATTTCACCTTCCAGTTCATATTTTCCTAAATAATTTGTTTTGTTCAGTTAGGGAGGGTGAGGGTTAATGGCTCTAATTCACCGCATGAAGTGAAGTGACTTAGTGCTACCTCTATGTTCTTCCTTGTAATCCATAGAAATCTTCCTGTGTTGTATTTCATCCCCTTGGTATTACATTCTACACATTTAGCTTGAATGAAACTCCAAAGAAATATATTTGGCTTTTAAATCTAAGATCATAAGGAGGTCCATACCTTCAAACATATAGCACATTATTTATGGCATTTGTAAGGTTTCTACCGTACAATTCCGATGAAAAAGGAATCTGAAAAATCCAAAATCTAAATCACGCGCATCTGAATGAAAAAAAAATGTGCTTTAAAATTATACATGTGATAATATACATGAAAAAAAAATTCATTATCTGTGCAAAAGATGGAAAAACTGTAAAATACAACAGTGTCACTAAGTCATCTAAGTTTTTATTATAAACATCTTAACTCTCATAAACTAACAAGCGTATGAAAGAGGGTGTTCATTGCAATTTAATTAATAATATAACAACCGAAAATAAAACTTTTATAAATTAATAAATTATATAGGCACACCAAAAAAAGTTAATCCGAACGTCAAAACAATAAAGAAAACACACACACACAAACCCAAATATTATGTAGTAGATTTTCGAAGTGGCCATCGTTGAAACTCTATTTCCCAACTAATTTGTGTCTATTGTGTATTATAAGCAGCCCTTTCAGCTTATCATTCAACTAATAACAACATACAACGATCCAAAGAAGCACAAAAACTGATATTGCACAACCCAGATCGAACCAAGTTTCGCCAAAAGCGGATTTACAGGCGGAAGTGATGTTACTAAGGTAACGTCGAAGCACCCCCTCTTCCACTTAGTTGAGCGCGCGGGGCTTCAAGCCCTTAAGTCATAGAAGCAGTAAAGTGTGTTTATTTTTATTTATTTGCTTTGAACGAGAGAAATTTCCACTTTGTTGGGCGTCAGATTAACTTCTACGCATTGTGTATCTTTGCTCTCTGGATACGTTCCTTATACATACATGGTTGGAAGCCTGTCTCGATAATGGTTAACTGTTGGATGAATTATGCAGGAGACTTTCTATGGCTTGTTCTCTTATTTTTGCTAAGGTTTGAAGGATTGGAATAGTTTTGGAGTGTAACCATGTGTGAGTTTAGCGTAGCTGTGATAAGGGCAAATACTAACTTGAAGTAAGGTCTTAAATAAGTAATTTCGTTGTTTTGAAAATATTTTTAAAAGTACGACGCGTTATTTATGTGGAGTTCTTTTTCTTAAAGTGTATTAGAAGAATCTATTAGGCGAGAGTTTGAAATAAAAAAAAATACCTTAAAAATACGATTTTAAGCATAGCAATTGGACATTGATATGAAAGTTTGGTAAATCAGTACATAACCTTCTAAATAAAATATAAAAAATTCTAATAATCTTCTTGATATTCAAACATTGATGACTTAGGAATTGTGCCTTGATTTTATGTGGGGCTCAGTTTTGAATTTTCTATTTTAAAACCCTCCACGAAACCAAATCTAATAATGATCGATCGCATTCTGATCCTATTTATTAGTAAGATTCTGATCATACTACTCGTTCTCATCATATTTAAACGAGATTTCATTCCTTTTTTGAAGCTAAAGAATATCTTTTAGATCTCTTCCAAACGCAAAAATATGTTTTCTATTGTTTAAGCCCCTCCTTTTTTTTTTTTAAATCCAAACATCTATCAACGACAAGAAAATCAGTTCAACCAACCGTACCGTGCCATAACAATCAGTTTCGAAAAGTTATCATCTTACAATAAGCAAATGTACAAATATTCCGTACTCCCAATGTTGCAGGATATACATCGAAAATTATTTAAGTCAGATTAAGTTTGTTGGTATTTAAAAAATGACGACAGGAAAGAACTATGCTGAGTATATCCAATCCATTCACTAAATTTCTAGCTAAACGACCTGGCTATTTCTACCATTCGATTCTTGATAACTACAAAAATCCTCTGACATGAAAAAATCCTCTGACATTTTTTTTTTTTTTTTTTTTTTTTTTGCATTTAAAGAGTTACGCACGTAAGGGCTTAACTGCATCAGTACATAGCACATGCAGCCATCTGGTTTCTGGGATGTTTCCAAATTTCAAAGCAGAGAACACCTTACAGAAGATCTTTTCTTAAGAAATACTACTCTTTAAATGAAACACGGATAACTCTTTGCATCCCAACCACTAAAATCAGATAATGTGCCTCAACAGTTTTAAAAGTCACTGTACTATTGTATATTGAGTGGTAAGAAAGTAGTTCATACGATGTACATTCGCACTTATAAAAGTATAGCCTTGTGTGAGAAACTGATGGTTGCTAGGGAAAATTAGAGCACTATAAACGTCTGGTACGTCTCCTTAAAAATGTAATTCTACCAAAGTGTCATTTAGAAATGACATCTTTCACGCATCTTAGAAGAAACTAAGCCACATGTACTGTAGAAGAATATTGGTCTTCAACAGCTATCGAAAGCAACGTCTGTAGAATTAAGGACCACTATGTATGGCCTCCATTCGTATGCCATATCCTCGGGTCATTGAATTCGACTAAAAAAACCTCCGCACAATAAAAGAATTAGAATAATATAATCAGTGTTATAGTTACAAGTAGATTTGAAAGAAAACACAGATAGAATAAAATGTATTCAAAGACAATTTAGTTCATATCTAATGAAGTGTGTGCATGAGATTGAGTACGAAATAAATTCAAATTTTAGAAAAAATTACAGAATTAAGTAAACTTAATAAACACCTTCCTCAAAAGCGTAAACAAGTTATGAGTCACAACATTCTCCCGATTTGAGCGAATTCCACAAAAGCACAAAGCAAAGACAATTATGTTCTTTACGATTCGGAATAAAACATTAACCTCCCATGCAGCTCCGAATTTCGTGCAAATCACTACCTGAACTCAATTCTTAGCATATTCCACCATCATCTTCGCCAAGAATCATGTACTAAAAGCAGTTGGCAAACCTGCTCTCAACCCCACTTAGAACCACTAAAAATAACGCCTATCGTCGTTAAAACCGCTCAAATTTACGACTCCCAGCATTGATGTATGTTTTGGCGATATACGAAAAACCTTTTACTTTTGGTTTAGTGTAGCCAGGGAGTTGAGGGAAGTGAGGATGGTTCACATTCAAATATTTATAGGACGTGTATTTTCTCTTTTAGCGCCTTGGTGTAAGGAGTTTAATTTATATATTGTTGATGGGCGAAACTTGTATTTATAGACTGGAACTGAGTGGAATAACCTCTAGGGCTGGTTGGTTGGGTTTGACCAGCATAGTTATATCTGGAATTATTATTTTCAACAAGCATTTTAGTTTTGTTTATTCCTGATTGGATAAAATAGTCGTAATTTTTGCTAAACCAGAAAGTAAAATAAAATGTCCATTCAATAAAACTCTTTAAAAGCGTTGGATCATACACGACACTTGAATTCTTGAAATAACTTTTATTTTTTTACTTGAAAATATATTTTTTAAAATAAAAAATATTGTTTTTCATGATAAAAGTACTAAAGTAGTTGAACACAAGTGATTACAAACTTATGTTTTAAAGTTATACTCATCTCGACGACTCACATAAATTTCATAGCACACTAACGCTTATCTTGATGAACTACCTTTTTTTTTTTTTTTTTACCGATTCCGTGTACCATTTTAGAAAGATATGAAAAAGATACAACTAAAACTATCATGGTTACAAAAAATTAATTTTGCATTTTTTCTAACATCATTACCCCTTGATAACTTTAACAAGGCTTTCAACAATTAAAATTTCGAAAACACTCAAAGGAATGGGAGAATAAGGATCACAGTCACATATTTGAGTCCTACCTTACTATCCTAGCAGTTTTCTGAGACTCATATAATTGAATTTATAACATCCTTTGAGAAATATAGTTATCCAGGATTAAAGCTTTTTAGAATACATTTTTGTCCCCCAGGCCAAATCACCCATCGCGTAGATACATACGTGACCAGCACGCAGTGAAATCCCTAAGAGGCGATATTTTATCGACTACAACGAAACGTAATTTCTTTACCTCATCCAGGGAATCCTACAAACTCCAATCCGTTCCTTTAAATGAACTTAGAAATGAGCAATAAAAGGCCCAAGTCCGCAGAAAAAAAGGCCCCTTCTGCCATTAAGTCCCTAACAACTCCCTTTTCTTTGCCGGGAGGTATTCTATCGAGTCCTATAAATTCCCCCGCCATTGTGAGACAACAACCCTGGAACAAAAGCTCTGAGAGAAATTCGACGCACCCCCCTTTCCCTTTTAAACAAAAATACGACCTACTTTGAAATCGCCGAGCGTGTTGGAAAAGAGGCAAGAAGAAAGAAATCGCCCCTAAAAGTTGCTTGGACCAGCTAAAGCGTCTTAGCACTCTTCTTCGAGAAAAGAAGGGCAATAAAATGTGGGATCTAAATCTTCTTTTCCAGTCTGAACTTCGAAGTGATTATTTCTAGAACGGTATTTTCACACTTTAAGGGGTGGAAGATGGGTGGAGTCAGAATGTTACTGGAAAATGTGTAGAGTGGACAACCTGCTCCAGAGAGAGATCCTTATTTTTTTTATTTTTTTTTTATTTTTTTAGTTTGTGAGTGACTCGATTTAATATAGAGGAGGGAGTGCCCTGGTGTAAGGGAATTTGGAATATTTTTTGAGGGGCCGGAGTGGAATTGGATTGTTGCTGCGTCGAGAAAAGTGCCTATATCAGCGAAGAATGTGGCAGGGTATTACGTTTTGGAGTGCCTTCTCGGATTGTCTGGAGAAGGGATTGAGCTTTGATGGAACTTGTTGTCGGCTATTTATGTGTCTTTGAATGGGCAGATTGGAAGATCCCTGTGCCCGGTTTTGTGTAACGATTTTGTAGCATTGGAGTTGGGACTTGTCTTAAAGATCCATGCAGTTAGAATCATGTGTAAAGAATGTCGAAGAAGAGTTTTACGAAGGTCGGCAATTCATGAATATGGTTGCATTGTAGTACATTTAACTATTTTTGTCTTGAGATTGTGAAAACCAGCTAGATTTACTTTTGAAGTATAGTGAAAGAACTTTGACAGATATATTTTTTTAAAGTTTAGTGTTACTGTGAAGTCTTTCCAGTTAGTTGAACTATTCGAAATCCTCAGTTTCACAATGATTTTAAAGAAGTGTATATGTTCGTGTTGTTCATCCACATATTTACTAAAATCCTTCTAGATTTCATATTTTTTTAATCAATCTCTGTTTGGAAAAAGAAATCGTGTATGTAAAGTATGTATACTTAAAATAAATACATACTTTTATTGTACATAATATCATACCTTTATGTCCGGAAATGAAGGTATAAGACATAGTATTTGGTGACAAGTTTCCTCAATAAAACTGTACCCAAACTTTCACTCGCGACTATTTTGTTCCTCAAAGAACCCTCCAAATTAGCAGAGGTTTTTTTCACTATATGCAGTCAAACTTAACAGATGGTTAATTCACTCCACTTATTAAATGTCACAAAATTGTACAAAACAGTTTTACATTCATCTAAACTGACGATTATAAAATTTTTACTCATTTAATGTTTTCGGCTATGATGATCTTAGAGTAGTTATAATCTGGTGCACAATAATAAAAATTAGCGTAGAAGTGGCATTTTACTGACAATGACTATCACATTAAACAATTAGTGTTTTAAAGTGCAAGTCATCCTAATTCTTTAAAATATGTTCTCAGAAAATAAAAGTTTTTAAGCTCTTTAAAATTCAAACTAAAGAGAGTGAAAGATATCGGTATTCGATGACCAATTGCCCTCCTACATCCAGAATATAAATATCGCAAGAGTATATAAAAATTCAAATATAACCTTATAACATTTCCACAGTTCCATTTCATCCCTACACTCGCAAACCCAAAACCAGACTTGGGCATCTGCTCAGTATCTAACCACCTCCCTGCCATGTTTCCCAGATAAAAATCCTCACCTTCCCTGCTTCATGTATTCACAGAAGCTATTAATCTATGTCAACCATATCGGCTCCCCATTGTAAGTGTTATGATAGTCAACATTCGATAGAGCCTCGGCCAGAAAATCGGAACCATATGGAACTTAATACAAAACAGATTCGCTGTACGATACACCACGACACAAACTCAGAATAATGATAGTTAATATGTACTCATGATATGATTGATAGGACAGGGGAAATGTCATTTACTAATACATTAGTGGAAAACTGCTTCACACTATTATGTAAAGCAGTGCTTCAACATTTAGGCAGTTATTTAACTGTATGTATCTGCAATAATTGTTAAACTTTTTTTTTCTTAACTTAAATATGTATACATTAGAAGAAAGGAGATCCTGAAGATATTTGATTAAGTTGTTTCAATTTATCAGTGTGACTTCAAGGGTTTAAAGTGCATACGAGAGGCAAATACAAAGAGATCATGCATGTAAGTAATTTAGAACGCATTTTATTTTTCAAATTGGAAAATATTACTTTTACAATAGAGTGATTTGATAAGAGGATCAATTTACCAGATCACATCGTAAATTGTGCTGGAGTCAGTAATTTTAAAAGACAGCTTAATATTCAGAAAAGTAAACTGGACCAACCTAAATGGGTCTTGTGTTTGCATTTCGTTATCATTCTTGTATTTTTAAAAATTTGAGTGGAGAAACATTTCCAGCAAAACCTTTTATAATAATTAAAATTATTTAACATTTATTAAACATTATTAAAACATTTTCTAAAACACGCAAGCTAGAAATGGAATACAATTCTCGTAGAAGCAAGCAATGAAACCAATGTTTATGTAATTCAAGTTCTAATCAATTGAATTTCTATAATATTCCAACCAAATAGTGCTCAAATTAGAGATTGCAAATATATAACATGATCATTAATTTTATGAAGACCGCATTATTTGTTTCAGACACTTAAAACTGTGGTAATCGATACAATACCATGAGCATATCCTACAATATATCTAGTCTATTTTTAGCACGAAAATAATGAAAACGTTATTATGTAAACGTTTTTGATGTTATTAAATCGACCTTTAGTAACGGGTTAAAAAAAACAATAAGAGTAAGAAGTACACTTCAAATTAACTTTTAAACTGTATTGAGTGAATCATTGGCGCCGTCACGAATGCACTTTCATGACTACAGTTAAGTTCGCATAAAAAAAAAAGATGTTGTGTGCTGTTGAATAAATTTTTAAATTATTTATTTGAATACAAAATTAATTTAGATTTTTGTTAAGAAATTCAACTTCGATTTTTTTTTTTTTTTTTTTTAAATATCCAGTTTAGCACAAAAATATTTTAACGGCCTTTCACTTCCTGCAAATAATCCCATTGGCGAATTTAGAGTGAAACAAATTTTAGGAACACATTTTCAATTGATTTTCTTTATTATAAGTTCAGGAATTACTTTTGTTACGAACACACCACACACACACACACAGAATTTAATTTATAAAGCTTAATTGAATGATTAAAGTCCTTCTAGCAATTATGCTACCATGTAGCATTTTAATAACAGTTTTTATCTCTGTGCATTTTGCAGTGAAATAAACCTTATTACTTTCTTAAATTATATACTTAACAATAAGAAATTTTATTAATGCTTATGACTTGCTTTAATTAGTTTCATTTTTATAACGTTATAATGGATATAATATTAAGACCAAAATGTATTATCTTTAAAAAAGCATTATTCCATGGAAACTATTATACTCATAATTGAAGGTGCACAAATTCTAACTCGGTAATCCAATTTTCTATACATGACAATTGACACATCATCAAATTCCCTGGAATTCGAAAGTTTTCAGCTCAAAATGTATCGAAAACTGGATTACCGACTTTATATTCCCTAGAGTATAAAGTGGAATGAACATTGAGGTTTACTAATGTAATTTGTGTTCATAAAATTTCAATGGTGATTGACAACTGTCAGGACTGCCTTCTATACACAAGCATCTCTATCATGATGGAAAACACTTCTACCTAAAAACTAGAAATTTGCATAGACATGTCTGAAAATTAATTGTAACGCTATCATTCTAATCAGGACATATGAACTTTATAGAAACTCAGAAATGAATATTGAGAGATGATTGATTCCACTTGAAACTATTAGATATTTATGATAGTTTTAGATTTGATTGAAAGCATCAATAATCAGTTTTATTTGCAATTAACCTACTTCAAACTAAGATGTAGGGTTTTCGATGACTATGTTGTATCGGTAACGAATTTGTAGTGTAAGAGGTATTATGGAGCATTTATTCTACCTCTGCTAAAACGCATCAGTGTCGAAGGATAATATTTGTGACAGGTTGAATCTATCAAATTCTTTAGGTATACATATACATTACGAATTGCAAAATTTAACTCAAGTCTGAGTTTTGGTTTTTTGTTTTAAAATATTCCCGAATTCATTGCCATTAAAATTATACCATTTTCTTTCTGAGACTCAAATTACTTTTTAAATTACTGAGGGTTTTGTGAACCTATTTTATATCACGTTCATTAGTGTAGTAAACTTAAAACGCGTTTTCTGAAGAATGACATTTTGGTGTTATATGACTTAACGCCAACGGTAATAATTTCATAATAAATGGTCCGATTTATAAAATTCTAATTTTGTTTTGTAGACAATAGTTGTGAATGTGTTTCCTATAGAGAATCTAATATATATTGTAATAAAAAAAAAATTATGAATATTTTAATTTTAATTTTTTTTTGTTGTTAAAAACTGTATTTTTTTTACTTTTTGTTTAAAAACTTATATTTAAATAAATATTGAAGCCAAATTCGAAATTCTCCACATGAACATGCGTTAATATAATATCTTTTATTTGCAATAAAAATCATACCTCTAAGTTAATTACAAGTTTATTTATGTATGTTCTAATAATGTCATAATTAGTCACTTTAATTGCAATTAGCTGATTAAACAATTAACGGGAAAAAAAAGTTTATTATGAAATTGCATCATTTTTCATTTTGATATACTGCTAAAAAGTTTGAAATTATAACCTAAAAATTAAAGAAAATCCTCTCAATTGTATATGTATACCTTAATTGCTCCATTTTGCACAGTGAGAAGAGTAGGGTGCTGGCTCAGGTGTCGTTTCCATCATTTGGTGAACTTATGTACGTCATTATTTCAAATGGGAATTTTTGTAATCATCATGATTAACCAAACTTTCTGACCAATTACAACAAAACTTCTAAATGAATTACAAAAAAACTTCTAAATGAATTACAATAAAACTTTTAAATGCATTACAATAAAACTTCTAAATGAATAAAATTCTAAAAATGAATTCGTACAGTCGAATCCAAGAAATAAAGAATCGGAAAGCATTCCATGTCATCCATTGTGATATGATATGAAGTGGTGTTGTTTTGTTAATACAAGAATCACAGCGACTATTTCATGGTGTCATTACTCATCACAATGACACAATTAAAAGTAAATTGGAGTATTAAATTAAAGTAGTCAATTAAACAAAAACTGCTTTTAAGAATTGCGGTCGCGACGTTATTATACATGAATTCTGCCTCGGTCTTAGTTAATGGCAAAAATGGGTGTCCGAAATCAATCAAAATAGTCTAAAACTGGTATTTCAAAACACAACAATTTCTTCAAACAAAAGCAGCAGCTGAAATTGCCCGTTGCATGCTCAGTGAAAATTTTATTATTATCTATTCATAATTTACTGGGTATAAGAGTATTTTGAAGGAATAATCATATTATCTAGTTTAGAGACATCAAATTGTTTTAACTTTGTTATTTAAAATAAAATGGAAGATAAGGGCATAATTTGTGGTAAAATAAAGCGTGAGATTTCTAGCTGGAATTATCTGCATAATTTTATTAAAGCACCCCTTTAAAAATAAAATAAAAAGAGTGCCTGTCGAAAATCAAACTTAACCATACGAGTAACTTAAGCACCTTCCACCGCATCATAGACAGCATATCAAAGATTTAAACAACAACAAAAAATATCGAGCCTGCTTATACAGCTATTCATCTTACATTCACTATCTAGTGCAGTAGTCAACATTTGACATCACCCTCACCAATTCTGAATAAGGCTTTAATCTTCCCCTTTACACAAAACAGATCTCCAGCACTTCAACGCAATCTCTGCCAGAAGAAGAAGAAGTAAGGAAGATGGCCAAGTGTGTCCTCACTTCTCAAGCTCTGGCTATAAATAAACACGCGGGATATATATCACTTCGAAGCATGTGGCACATGGTTCGGTGGAATACATTTGTTTTTTGTGCTCGGTAAACAAGTGCCTCGGCCGTTAAGAGGTTAACAGTAGTTGTCGTTTCTTGACAAGCGATAAAGCACCGAGGGATGTATTTCAGGGTGGGTTCAGGGTTGGTCAAAGTCTGAAGTGATGTTTGTGTGTCGGGTGTAGGACAGATGGCGTTCATTTGTTTGCATTTACACTTATTTTTGGAGATGTTTTAAAGTGGGAGCTTTGAATTTCATTTCTCAAGGAAGTTTGTCTTGAGAATATATTTTTTTAAAGGTAATACGTGCCCGGGTGCAACACTGTTAGATCAGAAAAATATATAAAAGGGAATAAATGTATCGCTTAGGTAAAAATAGTTATCAATAATCATCTAAAAATCGTTATTTTGATACTGTTTTGCTACAATTATATTTGAATACCTTCGTTGTGTTTACTAGTAATTAATTCATCAATTGAATAAAGTTTTCTCATGAAATATCATTAAAATCTCTCTAAAAAGGAAATATTTTGCTGGATATAGCTACTCTGCTCCAAGTCTTTAGTGAAACAAAATATATTTTCATAAATATATTTCAGTATTTTTAAAATACATTATATAAATTAAATGAATTTTAATAAAGATACATGCTAGCAAATGTCTCAGATTGTACTTCTCAAATCCCTTTTCTAAAAATGCAGAGGTAAAAAAACTTATCTATCATGCCTCAAGTTTAATCACAGTCCAGGTGGTCTTTGCTCTCAAAACTGAGTAGACCCGACTGCTATTGTGTTAAATAGTCTATATTAATTTTCGGTGTGCCTGATAAGAATTGTCTCGATTTTTTAAAATTCCAAACTTAAATAGAGGCAGATTCTCATTAAAAGACCTCCCGAAATTAATACACAAAAAACATTTCTTTATTTTTTGTGAATTGAACTCTTGTATAATCTAATGGGTAATACTTCCCAATACCAGTTTGAGTTGTTTTTCAAATTATATACTAAGTTTTTACTGTAAGTTACATACTTTACAATATTAAAATCGTAAGACTTATCGCTGGGTTTAACATAACAATTACTTCCGATAGTGAGGTAAACAATGCAGTTGAGTGGAGTTGTTATAAGCAAAGTCAGAATGATCTTGAATTTATATCAGAAAAATCTTACCGGGCAAGGTATTGTGTGTATTTATTTGATTTTTGCTATAATTTTGTGTTCAATTAATACAAATTGTAAATAAATGAATGAGCGATGTAATATAAGAATATTTATTCGTTATAAGAGTCTGACGAAATAGTTTTAGACGTAGCTGAATTCATGGATTGGGAAGACGTTCTATACCTAGTCCCAGAGTATTCAGTTAAGGAGCCACAGTTCACCTTGTGAGCTCCGTTTAAAGCAGTCACATCGAATTAAAATGGGAATGAAGAATAACATTAAGTGGTTGGATGAGTGGCATAAAAATGAGTCACAATTATACTCTGATAGGTCCGTATAAAAGAGATTTGTTCTCCTACATTCTCAACACCATCTTAATGGTCTCGGGGATTCAAGTTTGATAAATAAGACTTGTCTCTGAAACAGATCCTGATTGAAGAAAGTTCCAATCTTTCTAGCCTCATTCTTTTGAAAGCCTCAATCTTCCGAAAGGCGGTCTGGAATTCGTTGGAATGAGTGAAAAAAAAAACCTGTCTAGTAAAAAAGCTTTAGAGATTTTTTTGATTTCATCGATTGGCTCATATTATTATTCTCCTTTTAAAAGTTGTTGTACGTATCCATCCACATTTACTTTTAATTCCGCCGCTATCTCAAAGATTATCAATGGCCCCGGGACCAAAATTTCCTGAAGAAGGCGATTCAAAATAACAAATGAACAGTGAACACCAATTGTATACATAAGCTGCAATTTCTAACGTGCTACAAACCATGAGCGCAAAAGATTTACATTGAAGTTAAGACATTAGGTTATAAGTGGATAGATTTCGACAAGATGATTCGTACTATCACACTTCTAAGAAAGATGAAAGTGAAACGTTATTTGTCACTCTTGTATATAAACTTCCTATGTTTCAATTCCCTGAAAAGGTACCAAGTCCAAATACTTATTACGTTTCATCTAGAGAAGCATACTGAAGAATACAAAAAAAAAATTACGCTTAACTGAATGGATTGTGTATAAGTATAGTTAATAACTTGATTTTTTTTTTTTTTTTTTTTTTTTTTTAGAATTTTTCTTTAGAACCTGAAAATAAAATGCCGTTAATTTCATTTAATTTAATTTAATTTTACTTTAATAATAACTGTCGTAAGTTAATTTAATACATAATTATCAATAAAAGGGACCATAAAACTCATAAAGACCACGCCAAATTCTGTCTTATATTAGTTGCTGATATCATAGAATCTGTTTTTAAATATCGTGACTTATGAAGATTGCTGGTATTTTAAATTGGTGCCGCTGTTTTCAAATTTCATCGCTTATATCAGCAATAGCTGAGTTATGGCCGCCACAAATTTCTATGTAACAGAATACATATTTATTGCAAAGTTGATAAAATCCTACTACAATTCAAATTTCTACTGATATAGTAGTAGAAAAGTTTTCGGATCAAATAATATTACCACTGTTCCTTCTGGTGACATTTAGTAAAAGCAGTAGAGTATCCTTAAAGTAATTATTAAATAGTACTTAATTAACTCAATATGCTCGTTTAAATCCCTTAAGTATCGACAGGCACATAACTGAGGAAAATAATGTACTAACCGGTTGAATATATTTTTACAGCAAATCTATTGGTTGTAATTTTCGTCGTACAAAATCTCAATTTTAGCCACAGGCACTTTCATTTGCGTTCGCTTTTGATCCTATTTAAATTCAAAACGTCGGCGACCCAAACCATTTATTAGACCACGTATATCTCAGGAATATAATCTTGCATACAAATTCACCGAAGCGCAGTCTTTGAAATCCCGACACAAATGTCAATCAGGCATATAGTAACAAATGCCCTCTATTGTAGAAAAAAAAGGACTTGGAAGCTATTCTTGAATAGCGTACCCTATGCCCCAAGCGGTGAAGTTGATGAAGCTACCCGCTGAATGAAACGTCGTCCTTCAAGTGCCACGGGATTTTGGAAAGGTCCCAAGCCAAAATGGCGAAACATTCTATCTTTTTTTTTATTCTTTAATTCTTTTTTCTGGGTGAGAGAAAGCAAGGAAACGGGAAAATAAAAATGCGAATTTGATGGGAAGAACGGACGTTTTTGGTTTGTGGGTTTATTGGCGCTTGCTGGGCTGCAACACCTCAAAACATGCCAGTGGGGCAGTTAAGGGAATGATTAAGTTGAGAGTCTGTTTTGATGTTTTCTTCCAGGAATTGACTAGGTGTAAAGGGAAGTGAGTGTTGTTTTTTTGTTGAGAAGCATCCTTAATGTACGAGCTGGAACTGTCTGATATGAGAATAGTTGTAACTGATGTGGTCTTTGGTAGGAAGAAAGGTTATAGAAACATCTGACGGGTAAGAACTCGTAAAAGAAGTTAGTATTTTGTGAAGAAATAATGTCTTAACCATAGGATTTTTATTTTATTTTTAGCTTTTCAAAAGAAAGTGTTTGAGAGCTCTACAGAAATCATCACGGCTGCCCAAATTCAAAAATGCGAATTTTCATTCGATTTTACAGGACTTTACAGAAACGAGTTTTTACAAGACACTCTAATTACAGAACCTTACCTTGTCCTTTCAAATCACTTGTAATACTTGTTCCCTATATTACTCGTATTGTTAAATCCTTTATATCATCGACTTTGTTTGTAACAGGAAAACCTTCTGAGAGCTATAACTTACCCCCTTGCCGTCATCCAATTGCACTGAAACTTGGCAAATAGACTCATTGTCGATGACAATATATTCTAACAAGTTTTTGGGGCTATCACTAAAAGGTCACTTCTACACAAGTTTCACTTGTCGCTTCGAAGGACTAACTATAAACTAACTTACTTGCTGCCGTTCAAATTAGACTCGTTGTCTATGGCAATGCCTTCTATCAAGTTTTGGGAGCAATAAAAAAATTAGTCCATGGCACGGAATCCATTATTTTCTTGATAGTAAGCTTGATCTGATCGTAGCAAAACTCTATCTGAGCTCAAATCGCTTAAATAAGTTCCATTTCAAACATAAAAGTTAACAATGGGGTTACTTATTTCCCTTTGCTTCAAATAAAACATTTATGAAGACTATTTGTCTACTTTCAAAACACTAATATTATGATGGAAAATATGTTCCTTCCTTGATTGATTTCCAAAATAAAAACCTAATTTTTTATCGTGTTCAAATCGTATGTAGCAGTACCCACATACGTAGGATCGCGATTTCATTCCATGGTTTTGTGAAATAGAACTAAATTATCTACAACAATATTTTAATTAATTGAAAAATGGATGTCGGTGCTCTTTACATTGCAATACAAAATAAGTATTTTTAAATCGAAGATACAATTGAAGCAATAAATCAAGTAAATATTTATACCCCCCTTCCAAATACAAATTCAGTTTTTCAGCGTAAGAGGAATATGTTTGAATAGTAGGTTTACTTTATTATTTGATATAATAATAATAATTAGAGAAGACATGGAAAACCCCGTGTTCGTGTCACTGAAAGCGACGAAAATGAGGATTGCAAGGTCATTTATAGGCATTTTAAATTTCGTTGTTCGCTCTCAAATGGCCAATTCGTCCTCTCCATTAGCTGCCATACCTCATCAAATCATAAATTTATTATATTCTAATATAATCTTATGTTATATTAATAATAGGTACTAGGTACTTCGAAAGATAATCGTGGCTTAACTTTCACCTCACATTTGCAAATTTGGGATAAAAAAAATTTTTTAAAAAACACTAAGCAATATTAACTTTGTAAAGATACTCTGAAATACTTTTTATGCATATATACATTCGAGTTTTGATTCTCAATAAATATGAGTTTCGTATAGTTAGTCAATTAACATGTAGTTAGTTAATTAAAACTTACCTGAATTTTAAATTCGTCAGATCATAACATCTGAAACTATACTCTTTTGAAAAGTGTCATGTGTTTAAGCACTTATGCGAACTGCGCTTTTATGTTTCTTTCAGAAATAAGTTATGGTTTCTTCCGGACACATTGCAATCTTTGAGTCAAGCTTCTACAAGTCGTCTTCTAGTGGTAGTACTGTTTATTATTTTGTCATCACCGATGAATCAGCATCGAGCTGACACAATATTTTTATACCATATCTCAAAGCAGCCTACTTTCATCACTCCTGAGTATTATGATCCTCTTTTTTCCTGTTATTGTGCGAATTCAATGTGATCCACTATATTCAAAACAATTGATAATACAGGGTGTTTCTAAGATATCATTGGAAACTATAAAGATCTATAGAGAGGTGGAAGAGCAAAAAGCGGATTTTTTTTAATGTTTTTGCAAAACACGCATTGAAGTATTAGAAGGCACGTTTGAATCGTACCTGAAAGCGGTTCTCTGGCGGCCAGTTAATTAATCAATGAAGCTGTTAATTAATCACCACTCTTGCCACGCTCCCGTATGCGGCCCCCTTTTGCATGTTGCAGAATTATTTTTTTTTTATTACTTATGCCATATATAATTTATATGGCTGAAGTTGCAAAAGCTTTTGAATATTCAAGGTGTGAAGTTTAATGTACAGGGCGTTTCTAAAATATCTCACAAAAATTTAAAAGCAGGTAGAGGAAATAAATATATATATATATATATATATATATATATATATATATATATATATATATATATATATATATATATTTATTTCCTGCTTTTAAATTTTTGTGAGATATTTTAGAAACGCCCTGTACATTAAACTTCAAACCTTGAATATTTAAAAGCTTTTGAAACTTCAGCTGTATTTTTAAGCGCGGTTCCCGACTAAGTTCATTACTTTGCATTTTCGAAAGTAAAATCGATGCACTTTATGATTTCAGTCAAGTAAACAGAACTGTATATATGCAGACTAAAAGTAGTGAGCAGACTACCACTCATTCCCAGAAAACGCGAATTTCGCATTAGAGTCCAGGTAGTATTTTATTGGCTGCTGAATGCAATGACGATTACCTGTGTAATGACAAAAGTCAGCATTAAAGTAATAATTAAACAAATTATGTGACTTTGAGTAGTACTTTCGCAGTTAATGTAAAAATATAAGGCTGTCAAGTGCTTTTGGTCATGGCTATATCAGACAGTAAGTGTAGGAGAGCTAAAAGTGTTACTGCTTATTAAAACACATACAAAATTGGCGTCAACTAGCAGGACTTCCTTTAGTTTCCTACTTTCATCCTTTGGTTTTCAATTACCTATGAAAGAGATATTGGAGGTTCAGGTGTGTTTTTTCGGAAATTGTAACGTATTGTGTCCCATCTCAACTGAAAATTTTATTTATTTTATGATTTTTATCTCTTTTTTTGAAAAAAATCACTTCAATTATAAAGAATTGTTTTGTTTGTAATCGTTTTTGTTTCTTTGTTAAATTGTGAAACGTTGACGATTGTTGGACCTAGTGAATGCATTTGCAATCCTTTTACTAAACTAAATCTTTTAAGTAACAAAAATCCTTTTACTTTCCGCATCTAATTACAGTCATTGTAAGTATTTCAATTTAACTACCATTTGGCATTAGAATATTATTTTTTGATTTATTTGTCTTCAAATCAAAACCTACATTACTTGACTTACTCGTCTTCAAGTCAAAATGTGCATGAAGCCCCCAACGAAGTTTATTTAGAAACCTTGCATCTATAAATATTGTAATATTTCAAAACATTATTTGTTTTAGATCAATGGTTTCTATTTAGTGTCCTCGGAGATGGTCCACAAGAAAGTCAAAAGTTAGCTGTGGAATCACCAACATTCAAGATTTAAAATATTTACAGATGCAAAATTTCTAAATAAGCATCATCAGAAGCTTCATCAGAGCATAAATTTTCATTTTTACACTCTTTGCATTTCTACCTCTCAAATCTTTTATGCACCTCGTCGAATTTCTTTTGAAATGAGCTGAATTGGATTTGATCTTATTTGTTCAACTCTCCCAATTGGCATACTTTAAATTTTGAAAAGTTTACATTTCATTGAGGAAGATAATCACTTGTATACTGCATACTCCTTTTATTATTTTCAACGACTTGCAATTTGATATCCAAATGGTATATTTTATGTGAATTTTCAATATTGTGCATTGGAGGAATAAATTATCTTTCTCACTGAAACCAAAAGTTTAACTGAAATAATACAGAAAGAAAAACTTTAAAATAAACCTTAGAATTATTGTGCTTTTATTTATGTTTCATTTCTTATAAAAGATAAATTAAATTTAGCAAAGAGAAAGAAATATTTTTAAAAGTTACCATTTGACCAAGTGAACAAGAGAGGGTGGAAAGGGGAGAGGAGAGGGGGGCGGGAGAGTGGTGATCGACGAGTTGTGATCCATGATTACTTCAAGATCAAGATCCCCTCTTTTACATTAAGTTTCTAGTTATGGTGTAAGAATCTGAACAATAAACAAAACGTTTGAGTTAAATATTTAATGCAAAGGCTTCAGTTTTATCAATAAAAAAAAAATAAAAAAACATACAAATCCAAACAAGCCGGCACGAAATTTATCCATTTTCCATCTAATGAAGTAATCAATTTGTGGATAAGTGTATGAACTCATTTGCAGCCCTACATTATTCCCCCACACTTTACTTTTAATTCTCCCTTCTGATATGTATATATACCCCACCATACAGTATCTCCCGCATTTATACGCATTAGGCTTGCACCTATAACCGAAGCATTTAGGGGGATGCGCTGTAAATTATTGGACAATTTTAGCGCTGGAAATTTAATTGGGACATCAAGTTAAGTGTAAATAACAGCCATGCCGTAATGGCTCTCTTTGCCGTTTTTCAACAGTGTGGTTATCGGGTTTTTTCCCCTGCTTTTTTTTTTTTATTATTTATTCCTACTGCGTTATATTGCAATGTTCTTTAGTCTTCCTACGTAAACCTTACTTTAAGCGTAGTTATTTTTTCGTTCATTATTTTGTACAGTAGGCAGCCTGTTTGGCTCTAGGGAGACAGTAATGGCGTCGTTTGGATCTTGCTTGCAAATGGACGAGGTGGATATAAATTTATTAGCTCTTTGTTTTCGTAGTGAAACTCGGGAGTTTTACTTTTTGCTCTTTGTTTGACTGACTTACAGAGGATCTTTTTTAACAGCGTGGTAAGCCTTGTTAGACTACTTCTACAGTTGAGAATTTTTTCAATTTTACACTGATGTGTCACAATGTCATTCTGTGTTCATTGCGCTACAAGACTGGTTGTACAACTTTCTTCATCAACTTTTCGAAAAAGGGCTGCTGAAAAAAACTGAATTCCGTAAAAATTGTAATTGTCGTAAAACTTTGTGGTATACAAAGCTACCTAGTGAAGTAACTAGAATTCGTTGGATCAAAAACAAAGGTTAACGTTGTTAATTTTATGTCATACGTTGATTTAACGTTGACCACAACAACAAAATGATAGCATACAGTTAAAATTAACCTAATGGGTGACAAGATGAAACAAACAATTCAATTTTATAAAATAAAAAAAAATAAAAAAAATAAAGTGGAGTAAAGTTAGTTTTACTTAAGGCCAACTTTAATACTTTTTGGACATATTTTAATTATCTCTTAAGGGAATCAGTTTTTTCTTTAAAAATTACTTTTCAATGAAAACGTTTGTTAATATATTGGACAATTTTATAGCTCTATTTTATTTATAATTAAATTTTTTTCTCAAATATTTATTTAAAGGCCGAATAATTGTCCTCTGAGAAACACCGTTTAGTAACTAAATCTTCTATCCAAACTAAACAATGTATTACTTAGATATAGAAATGACGTTGTACTGTTGAAATTAACCCATTCGTAATCCATTTTCTGTTCCATATGCAAACCATCAATATATCATTAAAATTTTTTAAATAAATTTAAACAACATCAAAACTATTTATTTTGCTTGCATCCACCTTTAACAATAAAGAAACAAAGTTTGTGCATAATTTTCACTTTTCAACCTGTATTGTATCTAGTACAGGGTGTTTCAAAACTCGCGCACATCTACATGGTGATCCTTGTTGCTTAAAAACCAAACAGGGTGGTTAAGAATTTATGTCACTAGATGGCAGCAAGGGCCCCTTCATAAGAAGTTTTGAACATAGTTGGGAACGGCCCCGGACTCCACCGGTCCCGGAATTCACCGGACTTGTCAATTCCGGATTTTTTCCTTTGGAGATATCTGAAACATGTCACCTACAGCAATAATCCTCATACGCTTGATGAACTTAAGACTAACATCCTTCATACAATATCGGGCATTACTTCTCACACACTTCGTAAAGTGTCGACTAATCTGGTAAAAAGAGTTCGATTGTGTAACCAGGAAAACTGACATCATTTTGAACATTTACTGTGATTTGACCATGTCTGAAATCTGACAATAAACATAACCGTTCAACCTTTTTTGTCCTTTATTCTGTTTGTTTACATAATTCATCTGTCTTTAAAACTCAACCACAAAGGTTGATGTGCGCGAGTTCTGAAACACACTGTAATTACATAGCAAAAAATATATATAAGTTGTGCGCATAGACTTATTATTATCAATAGACTGCGCGTTCCCACTTCAATTATACAACGAGAATGAAACCAAAATGAATCACATGAGTAGGGACTTTTTGGGAGCAGGGTTTCAGATTTGGCGGGTTTCTCCTCACTCAGGCGATAAAGGATAATAAGATTATTAGATAAAGGATTAATTTTACGACGTAGTTGTCTTGTATATTAAATTGTTGGTTGCTAGACCACATGTTTAGAGTAACCTCGTGTAACCAATTAAAAACCACGTAACTGATAGACGAAGGAGAACGATCTTTATCGCCTGAGTGAGGAGAAACCCGCCCAATCTGCAACCCTGCTCCCAAAAAGTCCCTACTCATGTGATTCATTTTGGTTTCATTCTCGTTGTATAATTGAAGTGGGAACGCGCAGTCTATTGATAATAATAAGTCTATGGTTGTACGCAATGCAATGGCTCCAGAGTTGAAGATATAATTTGTTAAGTCTTGAAAGGAAACTGAATTCAAACACAATAATAAAAAAATTACGACAAATGCATTTAGCAATAACTTTTATTAAAAGCTGGACGTAACAATTCAACATCATATGTATACAATCACTTTCCAATTAACAGTGCGGAAATGTCTTGAAGTGCTAACACATCTTTATTCAGGCAAATTCTACATCAGTAGTATATCTTACATTACAGTAACTGCTAACAGCGATAGTGCGGCTTGTCGTATGGTCCCTTTATAACTAAACATCGAGATATTTATAACATCGTTGAAACTGACTACTTTATACATACTGCTTGTTTTTTGGAACTTAATCCGTATTCATATATGTACAAATATGTACAAATCATATGTACATTTCAGTGTAGATTTTAGGTGTGAAAGATACATTGAACAATTAGGCTTTCTAAGCGAAACCAAAAGATTATTTATATAACTGCCTTTTTCACCTAGAAAGGGAAACGATTTGAGACCAATGGATATTAACGATATATTATCCGGATAAAACTGATTTGCTTGCAAAAAAAAATTATCAATAGCATATTTCGACTGATTTTTTCATAAGCAGAAACTGATCATCTTTTAAACTCGATAAGCAGATTTTTAGTGGTCAGCTGATAGCGCGTTTAAGGTCAATTCTTCATCTATTCAAACAAAACATGTTTTTATCCAAAATATCACTGTTTTTCATTGTTGTAAACGGTGGTTAGTTTCAAGTTAATTATCACCCCATGTACAGATACAGTAATTATTAAAAATAAAATTTAGCACTTGTTCTTTTTTGTTTGTTCAAGAATTTTAATGTTATTATGTGAGAATTGTGCTGAATGTTTAGAAGGAATAATATTTCGCAGTTATTTTTTCATAGTCTATTCTATCATCATTTTGTAGAGATATTATTGAGGTCATTATGTTTTCCTTGAGACTATTTTGAAGGTTTTCTTTAGAACAATCATCATAACATCACTTCGAAATATACTTCCGATACTTTAGGAAGTATTTACGTTCAACACTCAAAATGTGTTTCTATTACATTTAAACATCATAATAGTTTATTTCTGTTACTATATTCTTAAATAAGTAAAAGAGACAAATTTACAAAGAGAAAGAAAGACAGTCTGAAATAAACTTGTTAATTATTTCGTTGGAGAAAGTAATACAAAATGCTTTTAAACTCAATTCCACATTTAAATATAGTCGCAATTAATAATTAAATTTTATTAAAAATCATTTAATTTTCACTGTGTAAGGTACTGCATTCTTAAAATTGGTACTGTCATGTTTTAAATGACTCTCTTTTATGAACTCTAGTAACTAAACTTTTCAAATTAGTAATACCAAATCATTAAATATGAGTAATTTTTAAAAACTTTACTTATGCACGTCATTTTTGCCATAATGTATGCCAGGTCATATAATTTTGTATTTGAGTTTTTTTTTTATGGAATCAACTTTAAAAGTTCGTTTGGAAAAGACATTTAATGTAAAAAACATTTTTAGATCTACTATTAACAAGATTTGATACTGTTACATGATGTTCGTCAGTATTGGAATTTTAAAACAAAACCAACATTCTAATTCTATGTTATTATTTTAAGACGCAGCAATTAACGCACGAACCAACCCAAATTCTAACCCTAGTTTTTATTCCAAAAACGTTCATTAATTATTTAAAATTTAAATAAACACCAGTCTAAATATATGCAATAATGTTGCATGTTAATCTATGTATGTCAAGCATATAAAATGAGATTGACACTTTCTAATATTCATAAAAATTAAAATTAGAAATGGAATACAAATACCCTTAAAACTATTATAAAATAATATTTTAAACATTGAAACAATTCCTAATTATTACTAGAATAACTAAACATTCGTTCAATAGACTACCGAACAGTTCCAATTATGCGTATTTGATATTCTACTGTAACAATATCGTTACTTCACTTACATCTTCACACTTCGTAAAACAGGATTCCAAAAACAATACTGTTCCCAACATCAAAATTAACCATTGTGTGCGTTTGATTAGTTTTGGGATTTTCTTGTTGATGTTTAGTTATGCTTTTTGATTAGTTTTGCGCCTTTCTAGTATTTCGAATTTTGAAAATTCCCTACACATGACTAAAACTACGTCAAACCAAAATAGAATATGTACTTTCTACTCATCATACGCAGAATAACAAAGTATGCAACTTTTGCAACAATGTACACACTTTCAAACAGTACTTCACTTTCAAAATATGCTAAGATTGCAAACTTTTATTGGATTTCTTGGAATTTCCTATTCGTTTATTAAAATATTATACTTATTTTAAGTTAATATAATTTGTTTGGTAAAAAGGTGTACGTGTTTTTAATATGTGTGCAGTCTATAAGTTTAATGATTAGCCACAGAATAACACTGGTTTAAGTTTCAACGCAGAATAACAAAGTATGCAACTTTTGCAACAATGTACACACTTTCAAACAGTACTTCACTTTCAAAATATGCTAAGATTGCAAACTTTTATTGGATTTCTTGGAATTTCCTATTCGTTTATTAAAATATCTATATATTTAATAGGCAATACGTTTTTTGGGGTTAGTCCGTCCGCCTAAACTACTCAACCAATTTCAATGATCAAGGTGTCATTTTAAAGGAAATAAGCTGTAGATTTGCCAAAACGTGCCAAAATAATTTATTAACACTTTATTAATTAGTTAAATTTCAATATTTTTCCTCATTAAGCTACTACAAAGCCTCAATGATTTTGAATATAAGAATGGCAACATCCTTAAGTAAACAAACCCGCTGCTCGGGGGTTCAACCAACCAACCAACCAACCGTTGCTAATTTTAAAGCTATCCTTACATATGTAAACAACAAACCAGTTGCTAATTTTAAAGCTCTTTTTAAACTCTTCGTTTCAAAGTAGATTTTTTCTGTTTTTCTGAAGCATTTTTGTATTAGAGTAATTATTATTTTGAAGTATTTCTATCCAGAAAATGCCTCGCGTTGGACGTCGTTAGAATAAATATTAGATATTGCGACTTCAATGTAAGGGCATAGCTAATGAAGTTTTAAGTCAGAATGTTGGCGGATAGTATATTTAACTTTCTATTATGAAACTTGCAATTTGGGTGTTTTCTCTATTAGGCCTTACATTAAAGTTATAAAAATTTGGTTACATTTTTTATGGCTGGCAAACCTATTCGAGCGCAGCAAGATGTTTTAACCACAAATTCGAGAGGCAAAGCCGCTCAATCCGAGCGCAGCGAGGTGTTTGGGGGTTGGCGAGCGTTAGCGAGCTGGGGGCGAAGCCCCCTAGTTATACTTATTTTAAGTTAATATAATTTGTTTGGTAAAAAGGTGTACGTGTTTTTAATATGTGTGCAGTCTATAAGTTTAATGATTAGCCTCAGAATAACACTGGTTTAAGTTTCCAATGAGGGTCATGAACGTATATATACGTCCTTTGATACCCAGTTATTCCAGCAATACACAACATTTTTAAATTTATAAATAAAATGTAAAATAAAATATTTTTTGAATGTCTTTAATAGGATGATAGTTTAAAACGCATTTAAAAAACACAATATATATATATATATATATATATATATATATATATATATATATATATATATATATATATATATATATATATATATATATATATATATATTAAATTCGAATGATGTTTAAAAAAATGAAATCGACAATTTATTTTATAATTATTTTTTTTTTAGTAAAAAAAACTGTGAATTTAACTATGTTTTTGATTTACATTAAAAATAAAAATATTCAATATGTTACGCAAATTTAAAATTATTATTATTATTATTATTATATTTTAATATAAAATTCAACTAAAATTATTAAAAAACACTTTCCCCCAAAAAATTTCGCATTTCGCAACAACCACTTTAAAATTGGAGATTTTTAATATTTGTGTCTTATAATTATTCAATTAATTGATCATAGAAACCGCACACATTTCCACACAATACCTACACTCAATAGAATACTAAGAAATATATATATTCTACAACAATCAAATTCTAGAATATAAATAATTGCTTCGCATTCTATTGAGTGTTATTATACTATATAAATGCTCGGTTTTTATAAGTATACATTCGGATAACTTTTAAAGCCAGACGATAATAGTTCTGTTTCTTAGTAAAAGATAATTAATGATTCTATAATTTAAACAGGATACTTTTCCAAAAAAAAAAAGTTTAAAAAAATAAAATATCTTAGTATATTTAAACGAATTCCAGAATAGTGTACTTTTTTTATTTAAAGAAATTATTAACATTGCCTTAATATTTTTTATTTTAATAAAAGAAGTTTATTTCAAATTTTGTGTAATGTAAAAAGTTAAATTTTTAATAAGAGGAAAAGTATGTATTACTCTAATTAAAGCTTTAACCACACTAAGTAAAAAAGTTTAATCTTTTAAGGAGTTAAGTCCCAATTAACTGTACTTCAACGTTATTTTTAAAAACAAATGCAATCAAATCAAAACCAGAATTTTATTTATTTTATTAATATGAGTAACGTGAAGTAAGAAATAACTAAATATTTATACATCAATATTATATATAAAATTATTTATAAATATGTTATCTTCTAGATGGTGCACCACGTTTTACTGCTAATATTTTTGGTGTCCATGCAAAATAACAAGTACATTAATTTAAAATAAATTTATAGCAAAAGGAATTAGAAAAAATCAAAAGCAGCTTCTCTATTTCAAATTTAAGAGTATTTAAAAATAAGTAAAATACGATGTATATTTTAAAATAAATTATGTAAGAACTAAGCCTTTAAATGTAAACAATTCGTGTTTTAATAAATTTTAATTGGAAGAAAATATCTTATCTAACTTAATGATTAAATTAAATTGCTTAAAGTACCAATATGCAATGGAAATAACAAAATTTGGTGAACACACTTTTTTTTTCTATTTGATTTTCGAGCTTGATAGCTTTAAAATAATAGTATGTATTTTTCTGATAGTAAAATTAAATTTTAAAATACGTTAATTCCTTAGTGTCAAAAAATCACTAAAACGAACAATAAACTTGTGTTTTTAAAGACATAGTTTTTGTCAGTGTATGACTTTTTTTCACCAGAGATAAGTACCATTTAAATTAACCAATTAAAAACAAATTATGCAATTCAAAGTATATAAAGCAGGACTGGTAAGCTATTAGGAACAAATATCTTCTTGAAATATTTATTTTATTTATGAATTTATGATGAAAATGATTTTATTATCAAAAAATGCTATTTTATTTAATTGCGGTAGGTTTCTTTAAACAAAACATTCTGTATCATTAATGCAATTAAAATTCTAAATAAATTTAAAATGAAGCAATGACTGAAGCCATTAGATCCTAATTAGCTAATCAAGTTTCAATTAATTAAATATTATCAAATGAAGAATATTTTTATGCAGGCATGTTAATTTTCTAACACTTTTTAACCGCGAAAAATGGCGCGTCTAATTATAAAATTAAAGATAAATTATTCTAATGTATATTGGTACAGTACACACAAATAAATATAAACGATGGCTATATTTTCGATTCTAAAATTAGTATAATATTGCGGTTTGTACTAAAGTAATTTGTTTATAATTCTTTATATGCTTGGTACAATTTTTTTCTTAGGAAGCCGTTTAGCTAAGTAAATTAAGCCCTAACTTTGAAAATTTCAATACGTAGCTCTATTATTATTATTATTTTTTTAATCTTTTTATTCGATCTACAACACTTAATTTATCCTAATTATTAAATTTAATTTCATAATGCTAATCAACACGCCAGTTATGAGCAAAGGATAAATCTCCATATTGAAAAGCGTAAGATTAAGGCAACCGGTATCGGAGTGGAAAGAGAGTTACCTAATCAGAAATGAATGTTATTGAAATTAATGAAATTGAATATGGGCCAACTTCACGCGCAGTGCAATTAAAGTCGGAAACAACAATTACTCAAGTTTAACCTACATTATTGTTGATAATAAAATTGACCATGATAAAATGTTTACGTTATTGTTTTATCTGATATTCATAAAATACTTGATGTTAATTAGGTCACGAATATTCCTTACGTGTTTCACTAACTTAAAGGAAAATGCATTTAAAAAAAAAATTATTTAATTTGGGACTAGTTTAATTAATGAAACTAATTTTTGAAAGTACGTCTATATTTTTCAACGTAGTAGAAAATTGCATACAGAAGCAAAATTGAGAAATCTCCATACTATCTGGTATTGATGAAACGTTTGATGTAAATCTAATCTCATCGTTATAGACATTTACTATATTTTTTACTTAAGGTTGTAATCGATAAAATATTTGTCTTACTACTGTGTTTTTGCGTCTTTCTGAAACATCCATAAAATTCCCGGCTATCCATGAGGCTAAATGCTTTGTAATTTTATCATGGTTTCCAACACAATTTGGTTGTATCATTTTTTTTTTCCATAGTTTAAAAAGATCTAAATTAAGGCTTCACTGCATCAACACATTACGTAACACCTAAATTATTATACTAGTCTCAATTTCAAAGATAAAGAATACGGGAATGTTCTTTTAAGGAGAAATTCTTTGTATTTCAAGCATCGAATTGGAGAAGCCTTCAGTTAATAACTCCCACTTAGAACACACAATTCTTGTTACGTCTAATTATTTAGGAAAGTAGAAATTATATAGCGTCGACTCTGGGATGAATTGGAGTCATTTCACGTGCTAGGCGCGTGTGTTATACCTCTGATTGAGGAGTAGAATAGATTACTGAATAGAAGTTACAAAGAAATTAATTTGATGCACATCTCTCAAAACTTTCGGGTTACAAAATGCATGGCACATTTCTATATTGATTTGTTATTTTCTGAATTTAAAGTGGAAAATATAAAAAGTTTACTATCTATCTTTCAAAAAGATAAAGTAAATACTTAAAGATTTTACACTGAAAATTTCTTTAACTCAACTTTAATTAATTTCAAGTGTAATCTAGCATACAGTCCTTAAAAAAAGGTTTTTTTTTTTTTTTTTTTTTTTTTTTTTTTTTGCATTTTTGGTAAAATATTGGAAACCAAACGTCAAAATGGAAAGAAAGAAGAAAAAAAAATCTGAAGTGTTTTCGACCATGACAAATCTAATAAAAAAAATTATACTTAACGAATTATATATATTGTTAATTAATGGATAATAAAAATCTGTTTAAAGCAAAAATTGCAAACTATTTAGGTTTGACCTTCCACAATCTTTATCATTTAAAACAAAAATTTCTAAAATATATGAAATATTTTACAATTTACGACAAATAACACCATTTGTTTAACAATAATTTGCCATTACATCGACAACATTTAAATTATCAGCTACAAATTGGAAAATTATGAAATTTGCTTTTTTGACTTGCTTTTGGATGCTAATCTAAATATTGCATAATAATGATATATCAAACTTTTTAAAGTTTGGATTAGTTTTAATGTATAGATGTGATTATGACAGAATCACTTGAACCCTTATGGCATATATATATATATATATATATATATATATATATATATATATATATATATATATATATATATATATATATATATATATATATATATATATATATATATATATATATATATATATATATATATATATATATATATATATATATTGACATAAATGTCGATATATGTATGTATAAATTATTAAAAATCTTACGCGAATTTCAACGGTATTTTTTTCTATTTCATCAATCACAATACAATATATAGCCAGCGTTCATTTGCACTATACCTTAAAATAACTACATAAAAAAAGCAATGCAAAACTAATCTTATAAAATAAATTATAAAAAATTTAGTTAAATACAAACTTCTGCAAATTTAATCTTATGACCAAAGTCCTAGAAAATAACCAAACGCAACATCAAAGTTCTTTTTTATCACAAATAATCCAACATAAATAAACATTTCAGTCAAATGCCCAAATCATTTAACATGCTTGACATCACCATACCTCTACTACTTTCTTTTTTTATATTTGATTCTACTTCAAGGAAAAAACATTTAGAACACTTGAGCATAAACAAAAATGTGTTTTTATATTAAACTTTAAACACCATTTCTTTTTTAGTGTATTTTCTTTCTTTTTATTCTTTGTGCATCCCAGCGGCTGACAAGTCGCCATTATTGACTCTTGTATGAGGGATTAGCTTGGTTCTGAGTACTTGTGTACTATAGTACTAAAAAAATGGCTGCACCGGACCACTAGGAGCCTGGATGTTGGTGCTGCTTGTCCAATTTTCTTCTACGGCGTTTTCTTGAGTGGTTTCCTGTTTCCATCATCAGAACAGCGTCACCAAAAGGAATTTCTGGTTACAGACTTCCTAACAGTCTTGTTTTTAAACTAAAAAACAAACAAAAAGAAAGAATTTTATACAGCCACATAATACAATAGTGGTTAAGTCTTAATAATTTAATTCATATCCAAAGAATTTCTAAAATCGTAAATATGCGTTTTACAGAAATAAATACTGTTTGTGCAGAGAACTAATTTTTACGTTATGCAGAAAACAACTCTATGCACAGTGAAAGCATATATACGTTGTGCAGAAATATTATTTATGTGCAGAGAACGTATAGTCTCAGAATAAGTTCCCAATTATAAAAGAATTTTGCTATTACACTTACAACCTATTCATAATTAATCAAAATTCACAATCATAATGAATCAAAATTAGTAAACAGTCAATATTGTGAGTTGTTTAATTAATTACCCAGGAACTCCTACATCCGTAAATATATGTTTTACAGAAACAATATCCTATATCCGTATATATGCTGAGAACGTATAGATACGTTGCTCAGGAATATTTGTGCAGAAAACGTATATAAACACTGTGCACAAAAATGTCATATGTGCTGAGAACATTATATTCACGGAAATAAGTTTCCAATAGCATAACAATTTTACTATTACCTTTAGAATCGATTTTAACAATAATATTTAGTTAACAGTCAATATTGTGTTGAACTGAAAAGATAGAATACAATATGATACATACAGCTAACGAAGAATGATGCTTTGTCTATTTTAACCGTATATTTATGTAACCGTATGAAACGTATCTCAAGAATTAATAAACGAATTATTATCAATAACTTTGTTTCCCAAAGATCACCATATTCAGCAAATGATTTGAGTTGTACTTATCCTATTAATTATATGGATCCAAAGTCCAATTGTTTCATTGAAACATCACATTTAATCGTAGTATATGAATTAATTATTGCTTTAATGATGCAGTTCTAATAATTTACAGAAAAAATACAGCTGGTAATTTTTGAAAAGATTCAAAAGTTTTTATACTTATTTGTTCCTCTATTATCTTCAAAACTGTTATCTTGAATTCATTATTAATTCCAAACTGATTAATTTTCTAATCCTGATGAAAAAGGAATGAATTACTTTTTAACAGACTTTCATTTCATTTTAAGTAGGGTTTTATAAGCTCTTAAATTAAAAGAATATTTTGGATGAGAAAATAATATAGTCAGATGAAACACATTATTTTAAGGTTGAACACATCATTATATATATTTTTTTTTAAATATGTTTTACTATATTTCTTTTTGTTTCAAACAAAAACACTACAGATACATGAAACAGGCTTGGGAATGAGGGGATGTGAAAAAGAGTAATAATAGTGTCTTAACCAAGAATAGCTTCTATATATTTCTTGGTCTTTAAATTATTAAATGTGTAAACTATAGTACGTATAGCTACAATAGGATAATTAATGATTGGAATGATTTGCAAGCAAATGGTGTAAATTCAGTGAGAGTAAAGAGTTTTAAGAAACAGTTAGATATGCACTGGGGGATCATCAATGGGCAATAATTGGATTACACTGGCCAGGTAAGTAACTTATATTTTGTACTTTGTATATATTTAATTTAGGTTATTTTGTTACTATATTTGGTTACTTATGTTTGCGTACTGTTGGTTTTTATAAAATTTGTCAGCTTGCATTATGTATTGCATTTTTCCAGTATGATAGTCAAAAGCTGTGTCAACTTTGTATATTGTATTGTATTATGTATATTGTATTGTATAATCCTGTAACTATTGTATATTGTGTGTACGATCCTGTAATTATTCTATATTGTATGCATGATCCTGTAACTATTGTATGCAAATTATATTCTATTTATATATACGTCTATATATATATTTACTCGACCAACCCTGTTGGACCTTGAGCCTGTTGTTGGTCTTAAAATTTGTATTTGTATTTCAATGCAAATTTGTTTCTTCCTAAAAACAATCTTCTATTTAAATTAGAGATAATTTATAGTAGCGAGAAATCATAAAACAGTTTCATTTTGGAATTTAATTTACATTGACATTTTTTAACTTGCAGCTTAACTTACTTTATAATAACGGGCCGAATAATTTGTTTTCCTAAAAATGTAATTTAATGTGGCGATTTACAAATTTAAATAGTAAATATGATTGAAATGATATTGAATAAAAATTTATATTTATCACTACGTTTTTTTTAAATAGTAACAATGAAATTCAAGTATTGTGCAAAAACGTATCGGCGAAAATATAAATTAAAACCTTCCCTTATTGACGTAAATACAACGCTACTCATTCTGGATTCGCATTTTATTTCAATGTTTCTATAACAGATGGCGCTCGCCTCTCGTAGTTGAAACACTAATTGAAGAATCTGAACTGTATATAAATTGATCTCTGTCTCTTCCGTATATTATCGTGCGCAAACAAATAGTTTCTCTTCCTACTTGAGCAATAATTATTTGAAAAATTAAGATGATATTTCAATGGAAGTATTCTACAGTTTTGCAAAATTGCTGGTGGTGTTATGAAATATTGCATTCCGCTTTTAAAAAAGAAGTAAAGGTTAAAGTAATGTATCTTTCAAATATGCAGAAAACTTATGGAAAATCCTTAAATTAATAAGTCAAATAATAACTAAATGAAAAGATTTTAAATTTATTTGGATGGATTTATCATGTAAATGAACTTGTGTGAAAGTAATTAAATTTCGGTTTTAGTTTTATTTATAAATTAAGAATCCCTTCTGTTAATAAAAAATAATTTCTCAGCCCATTATTAGTTACATAATACCTTATAACGATTTCCTGAAATAATTTCATACCTGGAAAAATTATACATTTGTAGAACATGTTTTTATATCGACAGTAAAAAAAGTATCTAATAGATAGAATATAAACGTACAAGTATGTGTAGATAAATATAAAACGTACAAGTATGTGTTGATCAGTGCAGACAATATCTGGTGCAGAGTTTAATGCTTGTGAAAAGAACTTAATGTCTTCGATATTTTCATAACTGACTTTGACCTATGAATAATAAGTTACTTTATGATATTATTTAAGAGAATTATGTTTCAGCATATTTCTTTTTCGTTTACGTTGTTTCGTTAATTCACATTTGATAGAATTCCTATAATTTTATCCAAAACTGAAAAGGTAAAATTTTTAAAGACAATTATAACGTACCAAACATTTATATATATAAAAAAACCGTATCTTCCGTATTTTATTGTTGATATAAGTATACAAAAACAAAACAATAATTTTCGATCAAATTAAATTTCAAAATGCATAAGAAACTTTTCAACACATGTATATATAATTGGTAAAGGTAAGCATTCTGTCGGGACATTCATGATTTTGATGTCGGATTCACTCGTATCAGAGGTAGAATGCAAATATCTATGATCAAACCTCGCCTGTTGCTTTGCAATTTCTTTTTTAGAACAAAATAAAGACGACGCTGAATGTGACAGATAGTCTTACTTCAGCAGCTGAACTGCCTAGTGGGAGTATTCTGAAGCTTAATGTACAAATGCGGCTGTTTTCCCTTTGAAAGACCTCCCAGAAGGCATTCCCTTTCTCCCCCCCCCCCCTCCCCATCTTCTTACGTTTGATCTAGTTAGTTTGATCTGTTCCGGTGCAGAATAGCCCTCGTGTAGCTGTTGCTCCAGCCAGAAAATTAATAATTTTATTGGTAGAGTTTTTATCATATATATATTTCTGGGTGGTGTTTTTTGCGATGAATAAAATATACAAAAATAAAATTGATATACAAAAATAAAATTGATAAAAATGATTTACCAATTTATTGACTTGGACATCCGCTTCTTACAAAACAGTTTATTTGCAACTGCATATTCTGTTATTTGAGTTAATTGTGCTGATCGTCTGTACTAAACATTCTGAGGAGCATTATACAGTTATCAGTACTTTCGCTTCTTGAAATAATTTCCAATAATTAATAATAATTCAGCTGCATGTATTAAAACAATTGGCCTAAAGTATCTAATAGATGCAGTTGAAATAGATAAAAAGATGCCACTAAAAAGTAACAGTATTCGTTCATCTGAACCACACAATATTTGGTTAATAGAGTTTAATGTAAGCGAAACCTAACAGAACTAGGGGTGTGGAACATCGCACAACTTTCAATTACACCATAATACTGATGTGGATGTGTGTCTATTGCCGTTTTTATATTTCCATCTTTCGCTTAGAGAAAATTGCCAGTTAGGCGATATTTTTGCAATAATTGTAATAGAGGCCCTTAAAAAAATAAAAAAAAATAAAAAAATGGTGATTGTGGCGATATACTTTTTCGATAATTCTAATATTATTTTTTCTTATAAGAGAAACTGAGAAGAGGAGGAATCGTTGATAAGCTATGTTCAAGCAAAGAGGGCTCTGTGTTGAAGGCATTCGTTTTCAGCTTTTTAAGCCATTAAAGCATTTTTACGGAATTTTCGCAGGTGGGGATATTTAGAACACCTTAAGGGGCATTACCATAGCGATTTTGATCAAAATAGTTAGAGACGTTTTTTAGCAATCATTGAAAAACGTGATTTTTTCAATGACAGCTACCTTATGCTCATGCACGATTTTGACGAAAACCTTAATGGTAGGGTCCCTGTACCATCCCCAACCAGCTCACCAAATTTGAACATCGTAGGTCAATTTATTCGGGAGTTATTTTGACCACAGACACATAGTCACACAGACAGACATTTTTTCTCGATCACTTTTTTGAAATCAGGATGTTCCAAAACGTGGAAAAATGCAAAAATAATAATAATAATAATAATAATAATAATAATAAATCGATATTTTCATAACTGACTTTGGCAGATGAATAATAATAATTTATTTTATTTCTGAAATATCTTGGCACATATCCTTTTCTTTCCAAGCTTCTTTAAACATCGCGCTTCAAATTTGCTGTTTTTAAAGTAGCCCAGGAACGGAAGGCCGAAATTGAACATTCGTAGAAGGCAAAAGAGAAAATATCAATTTAAGCACGTTTAAGAGGCCTAAGGTATTTTATATCTTTGACTCTAAAGATCTTTCAATAAACTAATTCCTCTAAGCAATATTAACGAGCACGCATGGTAACATTTGTCAAATGTCAAATAAGAAAATTTATCGCACGTAAAAAACGGGGTTTTCTTTATTCCTATTAAAATTGCAACAAAATATATTACAAATATCACATTATACAACAGCTTAAAATAAGTTTCTCTCATCTTTGATAATAGCTTTTATTTAATAACTATAAAATTAGTATCCCGAGTGTTTTTATATCTTATTACGCCTTAGTGATAATTTCATGAACCAAAAGCCATTAGACTCAACAAAATAAAACGGTAAAAAAAAGGTCAATTTTTTAGAACAACCCGGAATTCTGGTCACGCCACCTTAATTTAGATAGCCTTTTAAAATACACGAATGTATAGTTAACATCTGGCGTAAAAAGTTAATGACAATCTAAAAAAAAAAGTAACAATACGGAATGTCACTAAAAAGATTACGCTTGACCTTATCCCAAGTGCGAAAAAAACTAACTTCCTAAAGTGAAGCTGAAATTTTTTTTGTAAAACCTATTACAAAAAATAAAACCCAATGGACCCACAAAAACCTGTTCAGCTATTAAAGAAAAGGTTTCATTGTAACACGTATACAAGGCATCGATAAAAAATAACTATAGTAATAGAATTGGCAAAAATAAAAATGGCGGAAGAAAAAAAAATATTTCGGAATGATCTGCTGCATGGTGGAAAAGTATTTAGGTATTTTTTTTTTTATTTTTTTATTTTCTGGGTTTTTGATGATTGAATTCTTTGAGATTCATTCTCGGCTTATTTCGAACAGAATTTTTTAGGAGTTTCTATTTGTATGAATTAAAGATGCGAGTAAAAATTTATTTTCCACAAAAACTTCTTTCCGAGTTTTTTTATTTCTTGCTAAAAGAATGGATGTTAAATGGGTATGCAAATTAAAGATTACAGAAAGCCTAGTTACGTTTTTTTTTATTCAATTATTCGATACAAAGAACCTTTCTTTGTCTCTAATAAGAAACTAACGAACGCTTTTATATTTCTCTTATATATTTGCTTTTATATTTGTTTTTTCTCTTTAGCCTCATAATGTCTTCTGAATTTCACAATACAAACTTGTTCCAGTGTTGTATTTTTTATTAAAATATTATTTTCGTTTGTCATATATTATATAAATGTATTATTTATAGTGCCATATTTTAATTTTTTTTTTAAATCGTATTATATATTGTTCTCGTAAAAAAAAATGCACGAACAGTATTTTTAAAACTTTGAACGTATTTATCAATGTAAATCTACAAAAGCGTAATTTTAAAAAGCAAATGATTTGTTTATAAAATAAAATAGTTGAGTATGCAAAGACAAATGTCTCTAAAAATGGTTAAAATGATAAAATTTCTTCGAAGGAGAGCAAATTTTAAAAAGTGTTTGGAGAACATTTTACATATATATGCAATGTATGGACATTTTACATACATATTTTACATTTATGATATCACAATTTTCTTTAACCGAAGAAAGAAAGTTTTCAAAGAAAAAAACTGCACTTTAAATGAGAGGACGGTTTTCTTTATAACTAAACAATTTGTATTAAAAATAGTGCTAAGAGAGGGAGGATTACTCATTTATTTTATATACGTTGGATAAAAGCTAATATTCAAAACATGAAATAAGCAATTTGGAGCATAAAAATACGGTCGCAATAACAATTCCTGTCAGAAAGAGGATTTTTCTTAATAAAAAATTTACTCAAATTTTCCAACATAGATGTCAAAATTTTTCTAACTATGTAAATGGACTAAAACATTTTTTTCAAATAAATTTATTATTAGCAGCGAAATTTACTAAAAACGCACATAATTTAATATTAAACAATAGTCGAAACTATCTATGCAACAAATATTAAATTATTATAATTTATTCTTAAAAAAAAAGAACAGAAAAATTCCATACCAAAAGTTATAATTAGTGTCATTGTCATTCAAGCGGGAAATTATCTTTTGTTTGTTAAAAAAATAACAAGCATTTTAATTCAATAGGAAATTTCGCACGTCATTTTGATTTTTATGACATTTTTGTAATTTGTCAAAACTTTTCTAGGCTACTATCTATATTCTTTGACAAAGTATACAACCCGTATTTTGAGCGAGATTTTTGTTAATGATTTTTAGTTCAAAACGCAAAAAAGTCTCTTAAAGTGAGCTTTTTTACATTTTTGCTAAAATATCGAGAACCAAAAGTCAAAATGAAATGAAAAAAATTCTGGAAGGGTTTTCGACCATGATAATTCTAATGGAGGCAAAAAAAAAGTTTCTATAAAAAAAAAATTACAACTTGTTTTATTTATAAATAATTAATTATTAAAAAACTTTTTAATACAAAAATATATATATTGTTGTATATATATTTGGTTATAATATATATTTGGCTTTTTACAAACAATCCTTTTAAAAAAAAATTGCTAAAATATGTTAACTGTATAAGAATGTATGGCCAAAAAACAAATTTTCTTTTAAACATTAATTTATTATTTTTTGACATCGTTTAAATTACTAACCACTCATTGGGAAATTATTAAATTTGGTATTTAGACGGGTTTTTTTTTCATTCTAAATCTAAATAAATGTATAATATTATGGGGTTGTCATTGAACTTTTTAAAGTTTGGTTTAGTTTTAATTCGTAGATGAGCACACACGATAAAAAAAAAAATTATATACAATTAATAAAGACCTTCCACAATTTACAACGGTACTTGACATTTGTTATTTCATCAATTAGAATACAAGATATAGCCATCGCTTAGATTTTGTTTTGCTTTGTTTCCGCGTACTGTACCATAAAATACGTGTTAGGGGAAAACGTCATGCGCGTCCGTGATGGATCTGCTATTCTACACCATTTAATAGCTGAAGAAAATCCATTTGATAAGCAACCATACCGTACCCACACCAACCTGAGCTGAGCTGTAACCACAAAATTTTTGTGGGTTGCTCAATTAAGTGCTGTTTGCTTTTAAATTTCTCTGTATAAAAAAAATAAAGGCACCTAAGTAGAACTTTTTCATTCCATAACGTCACATGTCTGAAAACTTATGCAGTTTTCTTACCTGCGACATACGGTTTGACAAATATTTTAATGGTTTTCGACAAATCTTTTGAGATATACAAAAATGCATCAAACTTGGGACTCATTATTAAGTGTATGAAAATATTGATGTAAGAAATTTTTAAGATAGTATGAAAAAAAAATTCTGTTTTCCATATTATAGATTAATCTGAATTTATTTTGTTTAAAAAATTTGTTAGAGAAGGAGAAATGTTTTGTCGAACAGAAAAAGAAAATTATGGTGTTAATTTTATTAAATATTGATGGCTCAAGGAACATTTATAAGGAACTATCTCAAGAAGCAAATATAAAGAGCATTTTTGGCACTGAAATACCACAACAACATTCGGAAAATGGAAATTTCAGTCTTTAAATTTTTTTTTAATAAACTGCTTATTTAGATAATAAAAAAAAACACGTTCAATATTATTTGTTGAGATATGATGTCAAAGTTCTCGGATATATCAGCTACAGTAATGTGATACACATAAAACTTACTCTGCATGAATGATGTTAAAAAGCCAGTGTATTTTTTAAAAATTATTTACAATTACTAAGTGTTTATTATTCATTCATAACGTATCGTTGGAAGTACTAGAAGGACTCTTGCCTAAGCTATTCCCCTGGTACACACTCGATACTTAAAAGTCCCGAATATATTCGTAAATATTCATTTTCTTATAGCTTCTATTCATAAAAAGCATCTACTTAACCCACACTTCAAGAAATAGTTTACGAAGCCACCAGAAGATTAATGGCAGCGTCGTTCAAAAGAAAACACATATTTTTTTTTTTTTTTAAATCCTCTTCATTTCCTTAAAATGGTATCCTTCCAGATACCCGCCCTTAACGTAATTTAATTATACCAGTACCTCCTTGCGTTCACCCTAAAATGCATTTTATACTAGTACACGAAAGGAGTTTTTAACCTAATAGCTCTCTGGTCGTTGTCCTGGGCTTCTAGGAAATGAGGATGCAGTGATCGGTAACCGCAAGTTAAATTTAGTTGGTGGAAAAAAGACCCGGCGTTTTCAATCTTAACTAAAAAATACTAGCTGCTTCTGCGTTAGGCATGTCGTTTATCATAAGAGGTTGCTTAAAGCTCTTGTGGTCCTAGTGTAATAGGGTTTTAGGGGAAGTTAGATTCAATAGACTAAGGTAATTATCCGAGTTGTATTGCTATTGTGTCTTATCATATAAAGGAACTTGTTTTTATTTCTAGCATGTATAAAAGATAGATTTTTGTATAATATCTGTAAATATTCCGTTGACTTGTGTTTTTGCCTATCAAAAGCTTGATATTATGTAGTTTAATTCAGTGCGATTTATTGTTTAAAACACTATTTTTTTCTGGGTAAAAACTTATCTATTATTTAGATATAATAGTGTGGGTACGATCAAAAGCCACCCCCTTTAATATTGCTCAGAATAAATATATATATATATATATATATATATATATATATATATATATATATATATATATATATATATATATATATATATATATATATATATATATATATATATATATATATATATATATATATATATATATATATATATATATATATATATATATATATATATATATATATATATATATATATATATATATATATATATATATATATATATATATATAAATGCTTTTGCTTCTCTTTAATGGTACGAGTCTTTAATGTTTTACCATATTAAGCGACTTCCATTAGAATAAAAGAAGTCTGTAAAGCGAGTATGAATATCGGTCAACAACAGTTTTATAAAGTATATTAAACCAAAGTACATTGGACAGCAAAACGAAAAATGAGAGTTTTTCGTGTGATCGATGTTAAAAGCATTACTGTTTATATTGCAAACTTTAGAATATTTTCCTTGTTGAAAATCCTATACTTATTAAAAATAAAAAATTTTGTTTTTATTTCATACATCCCCTATACAGGATGCTTATAATTAAAGTTCAACTTTGAAAAAGCTATAACTAGACAAACATTCGCTAAAATGGCTTGGAATTTGACCCGAGTAGTACGCAATGAAGGAGGGAAGTTTTATGACACAAAAAAAAGGGGGAGGGGGGGGGAAAGGTGTGTTTTTTTTGGGGTTTTTTTCTTATACCATACTAATCCCCTTTCTTCAAGTATATATTATAGGTCAAATTGCAGGTCATTCTGACCAATGTTTTTTTATAGCTTTTTGAAAGTTGAACTTAATTTATAAACACCTATATACCTATAAAAAGCCACAAAATTTCAAAAATTTTATTAACAATTTTCGCTACTTTTTATTAACTTTTTTCGTTACTGTCAAATACTTTTATATCCAGTATAGCGGAAGAATTACCACAATTTTATTTTAAAAAGTGTGGAAGGAAGATAGGGTAATTTAATCGAAATCTCATACAGACATTAGCCTTGATTTGAAGTGTGCAAAATGTCATCAAACTCGGAAATATAACTAAATATTTTTACTAAAACAAATCACACAGACATTTTCTTTATGCATATAGTATTGAGTTAAAAAAGTTTATTTAAGAAATCAAATTCTGCCCAATAAGAAATGAAATATTTACTTAAGAAACTTCATTTTATCAAATCTTAGTTAAATACGTTGTATCCAGATTCAACGTATAGCATTATTTTAAAGAAATCTCTCAATCGAAATTCCGTTTCCATAGTCAACCCAAATGAACCAGATCATTCATAAACACAGAATCCTAATTAAACACTTGAAATCAATACACACCTTGCAAAAATATTTTACAGACTTAGCTTATAGAGAAAACTTCTTTAACGAAATAACAACTTGGCGATTTTTTGAGCACTACTCACTCAATGCTCTCTTGTTCATGTTACCATTTAGGAAGATTTGTTGGCGAGTTGGGAAAACTTGTTTTTGTGGACGTCCGCACTAAACATCGATGAGTTACGACCATCACTTAATCTTGTAGGAGTGGCACTTCGCAGACAAAGCATTAGTTACGCGGGTTCTACCCGGAAAAATAGCCCATTTCTTATGTGTTTATTTTGAAGGTGTCGGGATTAGTTCGGTGATGGTCACTTTTCTAACGAAATATGCTGAAAATGTTATAAAATGGTGATGTCATTTTCCCACCGACTTTCCATGGTACGAAATCGGCCGTAATACAGATCTTCAGTTGTTTTATTCTGGGCTTGATGAAACTGAACACACTTCAAAACCAGAAAATGGCAACTGCCTGCATCGAGACGTGCGCATTTTCTCAAAAATAATATAAATTCATCAATAAAAATTGAAAGATTGATTTAATATTTGAAAAATTATATTGTAAATACTGGGTAATGCTAAAATGGGTGTAAACTGCAAATTATTATTATTATTATTTTTAATTAAAATTTGGAAATGCCAATGAATGATTGAATCGTTTGATTTTAAAAGGGGATTTCTGACAAATTCAAGATTTTACATGAGAAGGTAAGAACTTTCCAGCTTCTAATAAACTAAAAACAAACGTCAAATAGCAATCTTACAATGCTACCACACCTCTAATAAAACACACAAAAATGAGCTTTCAAGTTCAATAAACTTAAAGCTTAAATAGGTTTATTTTTCTGTATGTTGGCCCTAAGGTATGTTGCATTTTCTGTATGTTGTTCATATTATAATTTTTACAAATTGAATGCGGTTACATATGATTGGGCAGTTACAGTCATATAATAACACAAAGAAAAAAGAATAAACAAAATTCAACACATTATTAATTCGGAGTGAATTATGATTGGGCACATTAATTATAGATGTCCAGTAAAAAAGCGAATATGAATAAACAAGATTAATACCTCATTGATTTGAAGTTAAACTGGATACAAGTTGTATAGATGATTCTGCCTTAGTAATTATACAAAAAAAAAATTAGGAAAATTGCAAAGCGATTGAAGTACAAACCAATTTTAAACGGTTTTTTACATGTATTTTGATCAGTTAAAATTATCATGAACACTATTTCATTTCGATGTTTTGTTGTTTAAGTGGCGAAATCGAAGATAAGGGGTTAAAGATGATATGTTCATAATGTGAGAGCTACTGAACGGAATCAATCGGTTTGCATAGGACATCGCCAGACCATAGCTTTAGCAAAGCTTAGTCAATGATGATTCTTGCCCCATAAACATACAATCAACCAGGTCACAGCTATTAGAACTTTAAAAAACATTGGGTACTTGAGCAGTACTAAATGGATAAATTTTTACGAAATCATGTGATTTTGAAATCCAACTTACACCTTTCCAGTATCTTTTAAACACGCTATATAAATATCCTAACAAAACAACTCGTACCACTTTTACCCAATAACTCGTATAGACTCAAACCACTAGTTATTATCGTTATTCCTTTTTATTTCCATATAAACTGCATTTTCTCTTCCATCGGGGTGTTTCAAAGTAGTGCGCAGGCCCCCCCTTGGGAAAACGCTGCCTTTGTTTAAACGTGGATGCTCGGAAAATAATTTTCGTTTTATTAAAGACTAATCGCACATATGATACTTTTTCCTTTTCCTTTGTTGCATTGTTCGTATAACTGAAGCTTCCACTAAGGGATGATTTGATTACCATTGTCCCGAAATGAAATTTTCCCTTGTTGAAGATAAGTGTTTGGTTGCCTATTGTGTGGAGTATTTAGTTTGCTTTTTAGTGAAGCATATTAGTTTCGATGGGAATATCTTTATTTATTTGTTATGTATATATGAAGTCACATTTGCCTGATTATTTGATCGGTATTTAGTCTTAATAATCTTATTTCGTTTCTTTTAAAATATTACTTGGTACATATTTGAAACATATAAATTAAAATTCTCGTTTCCGAATCCAAAAAAATTATAACAGGTAAAAAAAGTTTAAAATAAATAATTTAAGAGTTTTTACTTTTATAATTGAAATTGAGTTGTTCTACATACATATTATTGGTTCGCTCATACTAATAAGTACAATTTCAGGACAATGTTATTCTACTTGGAGGTAAGCTTCATTTAAAAAAAAAAAAAAAAAATTTAATCTTTAAAAAAAAATGTGCTCGATTTTCAAAATTTAATAAATCATCATAAATTTTGATTGTTACAACCAAATATATGTTTATATTTTGTATCAATCAAAAGGATTTTTTTTTTTTTTTTTTTTTTTTTTTTTTTAGAATGAATTACACGCTAGGTAAGATTATTATTTTCAAACTGGTAAAACTTACACGAACTTTCTGTAAAATCTTTATGATTATTATAAACACTAGGCTCTTCTATAAATTGCATTATTAATTTAATTGGACAATTTAGTACATTTCTTTCAACAATCAATATCTATTAATTATGTGTAATTTACTGAGATTTTGTTTAAATTTTTGATTTTACAAAGGTTGAAAATATTAATTGCTTAAATTTTTAATTATACAAGTGGTATTTTGTGTCAACTTTGCTTTAACTCAATATTTAACATTTCATTATCTTATTTTGAGAATTTTATCGATGTAGAAATTAACGTGAAAATATACCTGCCACCATATTTTTTCACTGATTGCCTCAAATAACGAAAATGTGAAAAGGAAACTAATTTTTTCCCCTTGTATGGAATTTAAACTATAAAACACCAATGACCCGGTAACCTTGTCAAACAGACAATTTCATCCAAAAAGCAAATTTATTTACATAAAAATAACCATATTTTTTCACTGGTTGACTCAAATAACAAAATACTGAAAAAGAAACTTCATTTTTTTCCCCCTTGTGTGCAATTTAAACTATAAAACATCAATGACTCAGTAACCTTGTCAAACAGACAACTTTATCCAAAAAAGCAAATTTATTTACGTAAAAATCACCATATTTTTTCACTAGTTGACTCAAATAACGAAATACTGAAAAAGAAACTTCATTTTTCCCCCTTGTATGCAATTTAAACTATAAAACACCAATGACCCAGTAACCTTGTCAAACAGACAACTTTATGCAAAAGCAAATTTATTTACATTAAAATAACATTGAACGTAACTGCTAAAACATAAACAGATAAATTCAGAGAATAGGACACAGCCTCATTTTATCACAATCCCTAAAATTTATAACTATTTATTTTATAGGTATCGACAGCATAACAACATTTTGGAAATAGATTCAACCGCAAATGCTAAATTTTAATTTACCACCACTAAAAAAAAACATGAATATCTGAAAACAACAAACGCTCCTTTTTGGCGACATTTTACTTTATATTTACATGCGAAATTTATGTACTTTTTTTTTTAAATTAGCTCAGAATCGCCCTTTACAATATTTTATTCAAGAAATATCCTGCCTACATCCATTCAGATAAGGAAAGGAAAGGGGGTTTGGGGGGGGGGGGATTGATATTTTGGATCTAAGCCAAAGATACACCCATAAATTCTATGGGCAATAAATTTTGGTAACAAATCAGATCTTGCTTTTGCATTTCTTCATATTTGTACATATTTCATTGCAGGGCTTGCAGGAATTATTCAATTAATTTTCTACCAACAAGGCTCGGGTTGGATTCTCTGAATTTCTAACCGCTGAGGACCTGTTTTTTATATCCTAACTTATCAAAGCAGGCATGTATTTCTGGTGGGGTATATGTATAAACAGAGCATTTATTTATGCAAAGTTATTTGTATACATTGTTGCAAAAACAGTCGTGGATTTAAGGAAATTCCCTCGGTTGCCTTTTCATGTTATAAAGTAGCCTTCCCTGATGTGTAATATTTCTTAAATGGATTTTATTTTTGCATGCAAGTTTGTTTTTAAGAGAAAGTATATCAAATGTTATGCTTAGGGAACATTTTATTAGCGCTATTTATTCAGTGGACGCTTTTTATAAGAAGTTTGAGGTTCCTCACACAGCATATTAAACACTTCAATTCCCACCAGACAATTCAGTTAATACTCACTGTCCAAAAAAAAATTTACATCTATAAATTATTTAAAATTATCTTTGGTATTGTTACGAAAATGGAGTAGAAAAAAAAGTATAATACACATTTCAAAATATCCAGAATATTTCAATAATTATAATCGAGCAATAATTAACTTAAAAGTATACTTACTTGCTTACATTTCACTAAATGCCTTGACGTTATTTTCTCATATCCTGAAAAAAAAAATCGCAGTATTAATATAATGTAAGAGGATAGTAATTTTAACACTAATTTCAATATACAATTCAATTTTAATGTAATGAATAAAAATTTCAGTTTAAAACTATTTTGAAAGTTTAAACCTGTAGCATCAAATAATTTAATTAAGTTCTCATGGAAGATTGGAAGACAACTACAAATAGTTAAAATTTAGTGTCCACACTGCTTGCAAAACAGTTCAGTTCTGAAATAGACCAGAATTTACACTCCCATGTGGCATACTGTTCCACTCACGATTGTTTCTCTTGCGCAAGAAAATCCCCACTGCAACCAACTCATATTTATACTATTTCATGGATTTGGGGTAGCATTTTACAATAAATATGTGTTTAAAATAAAAATATGTGAGAAAATATAAATGAATGTCATGAGATATATGTGGATAGTTTATTATTTGTGTCATAATCAATAGAGAGACATAAAGCTCCAAACAACGGAACTCTTTTTTAACTTTATCTCTTTTATTTTATTCTTTATATTTTATTACATTTTATTTTCTTCATCAAACATTTACATTATGTACAATTATTTGCACAGTCTTGATCGTAACAATATTGATTTGAATTATGAAATAAGGGGTATTTAGATGCGTCTTTAGTGAATTTTACCATGATATTTTATCGAGTCTTCGGTTCACAAAAAATATCTAAATTATTTTATCTAAATTATATTCGAAATTTTTGTATTTGTGTAAAAATCATCAAACATGATACCATTATCCTTCTGTTATACTTTTATGCAGAAGAAGAATTTTCAAACCATTATACAATTAAAATGGAACAAAAACTGTTTTCTGAATAAACTTTATGATTAAAATTTAAAACTAATCATGACTAAACAATAAAAATCATGAAAGTTAATTGTTTAATTGTTAATTGTGGATTAGTATAAACAAACAGACTTCCGTAAGATATTTTATCTTTTTACACAATAGAAATACTTTGGTAATGCCATCCAATTTCAAGTATATAAACATATTTAGAAATGGATTTGCATATTTGACGAGGTTAATAAAAAATCCCATCAGTAATCGGCATATCTTAAAGGTCATAAAATTCACCCTCCTGCAAATATCTTAACACAAAATAAACCCTTTCGTGTTTCATTAGCAAAAGGATTGAAAATTACTTTCTATTAGGAGCAGCAGACATTTCATAATGAAAGAAACGTCTCATCCAACGAGAGCCCATCCACAAACTCGGATAGGAAGGCATAATTACACACATCCATTGGCGATTTGAATGATAATGGTGTCGAAACATTGGCGATGGAAAATGGATCCATTAAGCTAATGCCACTTCACCATTTGGCGAGAAGATTCGAGAAGGCCCGGAGTACATCTATTACCCCTCTGGTAATCACCATCAAACATCGATTAAAACAACGATTTTTCAAGCCAGCCCCAATCTTACCCTGTTGATGACGTCAGAGTATTCATTAAACTTTACCCGAAGAAAAGAACTACCTCCTCTCCACCACCCTTATAGAAAAAGATAGCAGGGCCTTTTCCATTTTTCTTACGTCCCACACCGAAGCAGAATGACTACTATAATCGCAAATAAAAAAAAATAACAAGAAGCCGATGTGATGTATTTCTTATTTCCTCTGTGTTGTCGTCAAAGAATGGAAGATTTCGGTGCTATTCAGACATTCCGGCGACTTAGCCTTTTTTCCCTACCCCGTTCCAGTTAGGGGCAAAATTGCTATTTTCAAGTCCCTCCTAGCCCTGTCAAGAGGTTGATCGATTGAAATTCTTATGATTATTTTCCAGAAGTTTTATGTTTTTTTACCCCTCATCCTATACGTTTATTTTTCATTTCGAAGTAAACACATCAAGTGCGCTTCTGTGTCAATTTTTAGAAGATGAAATCTCTCATTGGATATGTCTTATTAAGGACAAAAGGTTTTGTTGTATTTTTTTGGGGGAGCTGTAGTAATTGTTACCGTTTATAAGACGTCATGAAAACGATAGATGATTGATTAGATGGACTATTCTGGCATTTCTATATCGGATGCAGCCCTATATGGTATTAGTTTCGTTTATAGCAACTATGTTCATAGGAATAGTTGGAGATTAAATGCGCTTATTGCTTTGTTGCTCCAGTCAATCAGACCTTCTGGAAAGGAAGGAGAGAATAGAATGTCCTTTCGTCCATGATTGCGACTGACGCTGAGATATATATGTCTCTATCCTAAATATAGTTCTAAGTGCATCAAGAAAAAGGAAAAGATGGATGATAATAGATATATCTAACAATCAAGAAATTGGATGCTTTTATCATATCTAGGAGTAATATTCGGGGAAACACGCAGATTTGTTTTCTTCGGTTGTAATTTTCCCGGAAGAGAACACATTGTAGTGTGTGTATATGAATGTTTGTCGTCTGTATTGCCTTTTTAATACTTGTTTTGATAATAATTGTTTATTTTATATTTATTCTTTGCATTTATAATCGATAGGAATGTGCTTTTGACCTATAATACAACATTGATGGTTAGTTGTTTTTCTTTTTGGGATGGATGTAGATTCAGATTGGCGTTCAGAAAAACCGCCAAAATCAAAAGCACAGTAACTAAAATAAAATTAAAACATAACTAAAAATAAAATTTAAATTAAATAATAATAAAATAAATAAAATTAAAATATAATTTAAAATAAAAGCCGTTGCCATATACCCTTGTGCGAGGTTCCACACCCCTAGTTTAAAAATTATTATTTATGAGAAAAGTTGTTTTCCCCCTTTTGTAGTATGATTTAGTTTTTGATAATTATAATTTAATGTAATCAAATTATAATTATTTTAATGATTAAACGAATTGAGATGAAAACCGGTTAAAGATTCTACCTAAAAATCTCGCCAAACATAAAATTGTTTTATATCACCACATTTGCATTCCTCAAAAACAATTTTGTATAAAATTTGTAGTACAGATATTTACCAAAATTACAAAAAAAAAAAAAAAAAAAAAAAAATTCTACAATTGCATAGAAATTTTAACAACTGACATTTTAATACCTATAGATCGCTAAAGAAATGATTTGCAATGGGATCACCACAAAACTCAACCATAATATCCATTATTATACCACAACCAAGGTGAATAAAGTGTGATACTGCTGGCTGGGGATCAAAATACAGGAATTGTAATACTTTCTGTAAGTGAATGCTAATATCTCCAATCGATGGTTTCAAGCAACTTTTCAAACATAAGGAGGCCACAATTCCTACATAGCACAAGATCGAAGCAAACCCCAAGCAGAACGAGACTACAACAAATAATGGGGCGTAAACCCCATCAAGCAACAAAAGCCCTATATCACATCCCTCTCCCCTTTTTATATATATACAAACACCCCCAACGTATAAACCCCGAACTTTTGTAATAAGTCCCATTAAACTTCGGGTTTTACGTTTTACTGGAGTCTTCATTTTTCAGCCGAGGCCCATTGTGAAGTGGGATTGGAGAGTCCAGTTTACACGGGGTCTTTTCGGTCCTCTTCAGAATTCAATCTCGGCAAAATTTTACGAGGGTGTTAATCTAGCTGTAGTGTGGAGCGTGACTAGGGTTGGGGAGCCGGAGTGAGCAGGGGATGGAGCTTTTAGGGGGGATTGTTATATTAGACTTTTAGCGCGGTGCTTGGATTAAAGGTAATGGTGGTGGCGATTGGGCTTTTTTGTGCGGACTGACGTTGTGAGGAATAAATAAGGATTTTATTGATTTGCTTTTGGACACGTTGTCCATCTGGTGTTCGGGACTTGACATGGGATTAGGTTTCTGTGTTGGAAGGGAATTGTCTGGGTTTAGTTGTTATGAGGTAGAGTAGGTGTTGCTTTGGTTCCTAAGGTTGAAATTTCTGGGTTTGAATCTTGGGTTAGTGTGGAATGCTATGGAGTCAGCAGTAATGTAATATCTTTCAAGCCGTAACTAGATTTTCATTTCGCGGAGGGGGGGGGGGTGAGAGTTTACCCACCTACTACAAGAGAAATATATTGTGAAAAAAACAATCAGTCAGCTCTCATTTTTTTTATTAAGAAGTTCGAAATTATACTCCCGAATTCATTGTTGTAGTTTAATGTATAACTTATAATGGAAAATATTTCGAGGAAGGGGGGAGAGAGGTTGAATTCTATATGAACCCTTCTCCTAGATACGAACTTGACTTCTTTACTTAATAGGTTACGGCTCTATAAAGTCGTGGTATTTTGGAGATGAATAAGTCATATTGTGAATAATGTGGAAAAATGCAATAACTATAGTCGTAGACTATGTGGTTGGGTCGTAATGGCTCGTCTTTAGAGCGCAATCAAAAGAGGGATTTAGAAAATTAAGAAACATATTTATGAAAATATTTTATATATATGTATACATCTTTGCTCTGTCTTCAAATGTATGCAATAAGTTTATCGATGTTTCGATTGCAATATATAAAAAAAGATATACTGCACTGGTATGATGAATTTTTACCATCAAAACACAGATTCCAATATGAAGAATTTTACAGTTGAAGATAAATTTTTTACGTTTCTTTTTTTTTTACTTAGCGGCGAAAATTATGTAAAGGTTTCTCTTGTTTATTGAATCAAAATTTAGAATTCCACTTTTATATCGTCAATCCGAAAAAACAATCAATTAAGAATAAACTCTTCATATATGTTATAAGGTGTAGGATATTCTTTCTATAGTTTTAACGTTGAAAAATATCCCTGATCAAAATAAAAGCACTAATTTTACAGTTTTCCAATTCATACATCTTGAGAAATGTAGCGAAAACTGAGTAACCATTCAGTTCAGCAAGCAGTGAATGCGTAGATCAAATTATGCGATAGAGAGCCCTTGTCGCAAAGAAGTCTAGTTGGATTGAGGGATTTGCAGTGGCGGCTCGTGATCAGTGAAAGTGAGGGGGCCCGATACCAAAAATTATGTATATATATAAATTATATATATATATATATATATATATATATATATATATATATATATATATATATATATATATATATATATATATATATATATATATATATATATATATATATATATATATATATATATATATATATATATATATATATATATATATATATATATATATATATATATATATATATATATATATATATATATATATATATATATATATATATATATATATATATATATATATATATATATATATATATATATATATATATATACATAATTTTATATATATATTTTAAATTAAGTCATGAGTAATGCTACTAATATTTCAGTCAATGATATTTTAATTATTAATTCATGCAAAATAATTTTGATATTTTTGTATAATAGAGTTAATAAAGTATTACAAAACCTTTGAAAGTGCAATATTTGCAAACAAAGTTGAAGGTTAAAATTTGGACTCTAATATATTAGTTCTTCTATCGGGAGGAAAGAACGTTTTCCAAGAAATCTTTTAAGAGAAAATGCACAGCATATGTATTTTAAATTTGAAGAAATCCTGAAAATCTGCAGAGGAACCCAACAATCGAAACAAAGATATCAGTCACAATTATTGCGGTGTCTACTCACTTTGAAAACAGATTACAGAGCACACGGCGTGACTCGATTGTATTGCTTCGGATGTCAATGAGTTCGGATATAGCAGTCATTAAAAATACAAGGTTTTTACCATGATTCTTAATACTTTGAAAAGAAGTTAAAAAGTATGGAACTAACATTAAACTTTTAATTTCGAATATCCTGTATGATATTTTTTTCAATGCTGTACACCTACTTATTTATTACAGAATTTTTTCTAAAATTAGATCCTCTTCTCTTTTATTTGTACTACCCTGTAAAAGAATAAATGTAGTTTCTGCCCAATTCTAGCCAAACCACTTATTTTGATTTGATAAGGAAATATGTTGCTGTCTTTATAGAAATTCATCTATTGATCGTACCGGAAAGTTACGTTAATAATTGTATACTATATCAAATATCATTGGGAGGGAGGTAGGACAAATCAACACTTCTGATCATTTGAACGAAATTTAAATACTCAGTTATTTTTCAAAACAAAAAGTAAATATCTGAACAAAAACCAATTGTTGACTCTTACATTTTACTAAATAAAGAGTAAAATTCAAAATAAAAACAACATCTTACCGTGGTTGTTTATTGGTGAAAAATTCTTTCGCAGTCGTACAAGTTGAAGACACTAAAGATAAACGCCTGATCCCTGACTTTAAAGTAAGAAAAGTAAGAATTGACCATTTCCTTGCAGATCCCCCAGGACCAGGAGGAGAATTAGTAATATGATACTCATACCCATGGTATGACGAAAAAACAGGATGTCACGTGAAAGGGAAGGAATGGCCCTCGCCACATTATAGAATTTTCTGTCTTATCTCTTTGCTTTTCAAGATGCAAATTCAAGGTCAACCGAAGTAAGGAGACATTTTGTTCCCCCAAGCACAGTCTGGGTAAACTAACATCTTTTGAAGAGGGCAAGAAGATTATCCTCATATAGTCATTCTAATAGCGTTAGGCTGTAAGAGTTTTAATAGGAATTGTGGGTTCTTACAATATTCTGTAGAATTGCAATCGTACTATAGTACGATTATCTAAAGTTTTTTTTTTGTTTTTTAGTTATGGTTTAGGCTTTTATTTTTGTAATTTATTTACGTTCGTGATTTTCTTATAGCAAATAAATTTTAAGGGGTATCCGCACACTAATACTGTATAACAAATTGGCATCTAATCAAGAGGAAGATTGAACAATAATATCTGATGCAAAAATTTGGCTCACTCTTTCGTCATACGTCCGATCAGGATTGTAGAAAAATGTGCCTAGTCGGTTAGAGTTACATTGGAAATTACTTTCAGAGGAGCACTTTCAGTTTTTAGAAACAACAAGGATTCTTCTTTTGAGTGAGATCTTCTCTCTTTCCACAAGACAGACCGACAATCAAGGAGAGACCATCCTAGTTTTTGTGCGAAATAAGTTAGTTACTTTCATTCAACTTATTTTTTCAAACGGTCATAGATGAGCATAAAAAATATCTTAGTTGGGCATTTCAAATTCATTCCTTCAGCAGCGAATTATAGTATGACTTACAGCATTAAACTTTATGAGCCTAGTAATAAAATAAAAAATATCGATGTGTAACATTCATATTGGGTCTCTGATCTAATGAGATTAACTTTTATTTCGGCCGGGGATCTCCTTATCCTATAGATCAGAAGACAGTGCCAAAACACGAAACTCAGGAATTTTGTAATTTGAGAACCACACAAGGGGTATAGACTTGCAGGATATTGCAGGTTGGGAAAGTCAGTCTCTCCCCCCGCCCCTTCGTCTTTTTTCCAGCCCGTTTCTTCTACGGGCAAAGGAAAAGTGGTCAGTTTCAAGATTAAAATTTCAGATAAATCAGTATATTAACTAGTAAAAAATTTATTAAAAAAAAACCATTTGTAAAAAAAAAAAAAAATGTGGGGGGAACCGACCAAAAAAGTGAGGGGATTTGCAATTATTAGGTTAATATGATTTATTTTGCAAAAAAAGAAAGTTATTACAAACATATATAAAAATTATTATTTTATTTTGTAAATAAATTTTAAAGGCTATGTCATACCCTTCAAATCTATAGTGGGAAGTTTATGTAAGTCTACCGACACCCGTGGAACTGTGGAGGTTTAAATGGAATTATCAAAAAGTAGTTCCACCTAACGTGTCTAGTAGATGAATTATATGTGATGATGAGTGAAGTATATGTGATTATGAGCGAAGTATATATAGAAGATGAGTATATGTGATGGTGAATGTTCTAATATCATGTGGTAAATAAAGAGTCCAATTTCAATCCCACTTCTATTTGACAATTCCAGAGTTATTTAACAATTTTAATCCAGTCCCAAAGTGTCCTTCATTTAAGTTTAAAACAATGTTAAATTATTACAAAAATGAGTTGTGTATAAGATGAGTTATGTATGAGTTATATATCAGGAAATTTGTTTCAATTATTGAATGTTAAATCAAGCAAATTCACTGGCTGTTACATTAGCTATTATAATCAAATATTATTTAGAAGCTGCTTACTTCAATATTGTTCTTTCAATATTGTTTCTTCAATATGTTAGCTTTCACAATACATTAATATAGTGAGAAGTTCCTACTAAATTTTTGTATGTATGTCTGTGTACAACATTCCTAGAAAAAAACACAAATGCTACAAATACGTGTCAAATTATAAATTAACGATCTTATTGATACGAATTCCAATACCAAAATAACCCCCCGTTAATACTATCCCTTGTTGCACACCTCCCCCTTTCTTTTCCAAGATACCGACACTTCACATTTTCCTTGTTAATACAATAGCCAAGAGTTAATGCTGTCATCTGACGGCAGTTTTGGAAATTGATGTCAAAAATAGTTGTTTTTCCTGCATTAGAACTTTAATTAGTGAAAAAAAAATAAAAAAAATTATTGTTGCAACAATCTGGCTGTTAGAATGAATATTAGTAGTCGAAAACTGTATCTATATAAAGTTTCAGAGTTTTCCAAATACTGAAAATTAGATTCTATAGACTGAATCACAGACTCACAGATTTTTTATTTTATTAGTATTGCTTGAATGAGTTTTTCCCTAATAACACTATGGCAAATTAACAGTTCCAAATAAGAGATTCCGGAATAGCACTTGAATATTCAATGACAAGTTTTCTCGCAGTTTGTCGTCAACTTCGCATTATTTTCGTCACATAAAAATCTTCAAATTGCTACGTATAAGTAGTCAGTTTTATTCAGAGGATATTTCAGTCATGAATGGTAATAAATTGTAAGTGCTTGTCCTCTCAATTTGATGTAATATAAACGAAAGTAGAAGTTACCTTTTAGTGGCAATTATTGTAGCAATCCATTTTCATTAAAACATATTATAATAATTTGTAACATTTCAAATAGAAACTGAGTAATAATTTGTAACATTCAGGCAACATTTCACGGGAAAACATCTAAATGCCTTTTGAGGTTAAATGGAGTTTTGTTCGACATAATTTGTGATTCATTATCGTCTTACATTGTATTACTATCAAGTCGGTAACGTAAAAAAAAATGTCAAAAGTTTGTTGTTTAATACTTGCCACAGAACCCTTAATATATTCAGCTATGAACCTCCACATGGTTAGATACTATATCTACGCATTTATACCCATACTACTGCATGTGTTAAGGTCATACAAGAAAACTTGCAGAATTTCCCAGCCTTTGGAGTGTCTTTAAATGGATCAAGAAAAGGAAAGCTGATATTTCCTTTCATAAAAAAAAGCTATACAACTTTAATAAATCTTGAAAAACAATTTTGTACAACTATTTACACTAGTTTCCTTCAAAATTACAACTACACTCAAAAGTAGAAAATTATAAATAACAATTCTATTAACTGAACGAAAAATCTGCTTTTGAACGTTTAAAAAAGTAGAAACTAAACTTTCTATCAAAAAATATTGTGACGTTTTCCAAATTGCTTTACAATAAACTTGCGCAATTTCATTTGTATAGAATGTTTTCACGAGTTTTTTAATATAAAAAAAGAAACACAAAAGATGACTACATTATTAAATTCCTGTCTAAATCGTAACTGTTACTTGATATCAAAAAGCATTTTTAATGAAGTAGTAGACAGATAACACAGCGGACTTTGAAAAACAAGTTTTTTGGGGAATACACGAAAGTAGCAAAAATCAGCTTTTTCATTTGCATTACCATTTTTTAGACACATATAAAGTCTTATCGATATTCTTTGAAGTACCGAACCAAAAAAAAAAAAACATTCCCTTTACTTTACTTTCAAAATGAAACAAGCAACAAAGCTCTCTTGGCAATGATGGTTACTGGCTTTTCAGCAGCCCTCACTCTTCCCACATGTAGCCAGATGACAAGCCACAAAGAAAATGGCGTGTTATCAAAGTAAAAAAAAATGGCTAACCACGTTGGTTTTGTTCGAGGCGGATATTAGAATTCGTAATGTAAACACTCCACTCTGTTTCTGCGACAGAAATTTTTATGAAAAAAGAAGTTCGGAACAGCAATTCCACTTTTTATTTGATGAAGTTTTCATCCATTTCTTTTCCAGATCTTTTTTCCGTGTTCCTTTTTTTTTATTATTCGAAGATAGTTGCTCATGCGAAGCTGGAACACTTACGGAGAAATGCTTCTGTTGAATTTTCGAATGTACTCTATTTATTCTTGGTTCTGATGCATTCTGTATGTTTTCCAGTCGCATATTCTGGAAGATTTACAGATAATGCTGAATATAACGTCAGTGACGATGGGTGAAATGTTGTTTTTCTCTTTTTGAAAAAGAGGAATACGACAGGAAAATATATTTTAATAAAATAATTCCCCAAAGCGTATTCATAACACTATAAAATCACTAACAGACATCGGTACTATTTCGTTAAACCGGATACCAGATAAAAATCGCCAAATGGCAGCGATACCTCATGCAAACTAATAACCTTCAAATCATTTATAATTCCATCCCTTATAAAGTTGCCAATAGCAACCCTATAACAAACCGTAAATATTTAGGCTTGGCGATACATTTACGCATCATTTAAACATGTAAACATTTAGGATTGGAGCCAACTGCGACAACTGGTATCCGTCTAACGGAAGAGTACCGAAATATTAATGGTGGGGAGTGAATGGCAACAATCACCAAAAGTTGCTGTCCAAATTATTAAGACTTCAAAAAGGTAGACTAGCTTGTGATCGGGAAGACGCGGGTTCGAACCTATCTCATCGAACATCGATGTGTATGATAATGTGGCAGACACATATTAAATATGCGATGGCCTCAATGTTCTTTTTTGGGTATGCTGGGATTGGGGAGAAATATGCTAGCTCAGATGTTGACACCTCGTCATCTGACTGAATTCCAAATTGCGAAGCGAAACTATTTTGACGGTGCTTGAATATCGTCAAGCCTTCGAACGAATTATGCGCCTGGGTAGTAAAAGAAAAAGAGAGAGAGGAGGTAACTTACTAATGCCTTTTAGAAAGAAATCCTTATCTTTGAAATGACATAGCTGTCAAACAGTGAGGGACAGAAAGAGACAAGAGGTATTAGAGTAAATTCGATGACGTCTGACTATGGTTTACCGATGAGGCCCATTTTCATTTGGATGGATTTGACAATACACAAAACTGGTGAGTAAGGAGCACTGAAAAACGTCCGTGTATCTTGGAAAGCCACTGCTTTCTGCAAAAGTTACCATTTAAGCTGCAGTATCCAGTAAAGGAATCAAAGGGTCCTTTTTATGAGGGAAACCGATTAACTTATTTCACTATATTAATATTTGACCAGCAATTTCCTGCCACATTTCTATAATGCAAATAATTTTGAAAGTCGATGTATTTAATATCCAACATACCACTTTCACTTATTTCTTTTGCTCAATTTTTCGCAGGTGTGTTATTTTAAAGCTAGGGAATATTTTTTAAAACACCCTGTACATAACATATTTGGGAAAACAACATTATATGAATTATAAATGTTAAGCAGTGAATTCATGAAAAATAATATAACCCATACAAACAGAGTTTTTAAAGAATCCCTTATATGCATTGTAATTTTTTTATGTCCATTAACACAGCGCCGACATCAACATTTCTCAAAAAAAAAAAAAAAAAAAAAAAAACATTTATCAAAACGTGCGGCAAGCAACGTTTCAAAAATTATTTATTAAAAATGAACGTGAATTTATGCCCTAACATTGAAGTATCATTTATTTATTCTGATTAAAGTAATTTTATTATTCATTCATTAAATGTTTGGCAACTTTAAGGAGTTTCAACAATGGTCAGTTAAATGCCAGCCAAAGCGCGATTGGATTATAACAAGTTGGTTTATTAGTATTCCGTAAAAGTGACCTTTTAGTGACAGTAACAGCCCCAACATTTTATAGAAGGCATTGTCATCTTTATCAAACCTATATGCCGAATTTCAGCCCGATAGGATAACGGCAAGGGGAAGGACAATATTTACGGACATAGGATAACGACAATATTTTCTACATTACACTACAATAAAATAAATGTGTAAAATATTCTCTCAGTTAATGTTTCCTCCTCCTCAATACAATATATTATTCTCTTATAGGATAAATTCCGACACTCATTAAAAATGTGCACAGTCGTATATTGATGTTTTGAAACGGATCAGAGTCGATCGACTTGAACGAATGCATAAACGAAGAACATAAGGTAAGCGTTCGAATTAACCTGTTCCTAAGTAAACAATTCAATAATTAAGCCGCCACAAATTCCGCTCCCATCGACAAACAAACATACAAAAACGAAGTTAATATAAAGGATTTAAAAAATGCAACTACTTTCCAATCACAAGATACAATTGAGATACAGTGTCTTAATTTAGATGCAATGAAAATTTCTTTAAAATTGCGTCGAAACATAGTAGACTGAGAGGCGACTGCAATTTTTGGACCCCATCGAACATCATTCTGAATTTTTTATAGAAATTAGAGAAAAGTGTGTAGATTACGAATCCACTGGTCTGCAGTGGCAAAAATGGCCGAAACTGGTCAAAAATCGACTTTTAATTAGTTGAAATAAATCCGATTGCCAAATGCGCCATAACTTGCCAAATAATGAGCATTTTTTTTTATTTGGTAACCCTCACTCTTTAATTTTCAATTAAGAAGGTTGCAGACGATTCAGATATCTGGCGACGGTCTACTTGCATCTATTAAAAGGGAGCCAAGTTGGCAAAAAATATTACGTCACTTATGACGTAACTGATGTCGCCAATTTGGCTTACTTTTAAAAGATATACGTTTTCCGAGCCAAAGATCAGAAATAGTTTGAGCTTTTTCTCATTGAAAATCAAAATTAAGTGGGTTGCCAGACGAATAAGTTTGTTCTATTTTTGGCAAGTTATAACATATTTGGCCATCGTATTTTAGTTCAACTCATTCCAAGTCGATTATTGATCAGTTTCAGCCATTTTTGCCACGGCAGACCAGTGGATTCCTAATCTACTCACTTTTCTCCAATTTCTATAAAAAATTCAGAATGATGTTCGATGGAGTCCAAAAATTGCAGTCGCCTCTCGGACTATAAGCATATTCTATACATTTTAAACTAAAAGCACTCAGTGGTTATGTTTGTAAAGCTATACATTCGTTTCTAGTTTGATTATTGCAATGCTATCCAACGAAAAAACACATATTCTGTCATCCTAACCATCAATTATTATAAATTAAATTCAAAAACAGAATGTTTACTTTCCAAAAATGATAATAATACAGATAGATCAATGCGTCAGATTACAATCGAAATATGTCCTTTCACAACATCTGGTTTTCAATTTTTTTCTTGATCATAAATTTTAAATAATACCGCCTCGACAAGTGATTCATTTTGACTTCTTCGACACTTTAAATTTTTTCATTTGACTTCTTACATCAAGAACTGGTGTTTCTTTTGTTTAATCCCTTGGGATATAAAGGATATGTTTAAAATGGTAATATTTAGTTGTTCTCATCAATTATACCCAACAAATGCGTTAAAAATAAAATGGCGATTTTCTAGATGTTATTTTATTGTGTCTTACCAAGTTAATATATTATTGAGTTATTTTGTAAACGTATTAAATTACATAATAAATTATTTTAAACTTCAATGGTTAGACACCATTTCTGTAACAGAGAAGTTAGAAGTAGATTAAAAAAATAAGTCAAAAAGTCCTTGATTTAATAATTTTTATTAGCTAAAATGTTATTTCATGCGAGTAAAAAAAAATAAAACCTTGGAGAGTAATTAGATAATGTATATGAATTTAACACCTAGAAAATGTAACTTAATAATAAAATTTTAAAACATCCTACTATATCCCATTTTGATGAAAATTCAGGTTGGGAGAATAAAATGAAAAAGATTTAATTGAACGATTGGAGAATTTAATACATTAAAAGTACTGGGGATGCAAATGGATAAATTTCCTACTTCTTCATTTCAAAAAGTAAATAGTGGCGATATTGAAGCAATCAGGAATACTCAAGAACACAATTAATATTTAATAAAATCATTCATTCAGCACTTGTATTCAGAGCTTAATAGTTTTGTATGAAACATAACGAAAAATCGACGCACAGTGAGTTTAATATTTAGCTGGCGTTTTAGTTTTTTCGAGAATTTAAATAACCCTATTTTTGTTGAGATGCAAATTGTACATCTGTCATCTTAATAAAAATTAGTTTATGCAATATGTACCGTGAATGAGGGCCAAAGGAGCCGGCATTCACGGTACCTTATTTTAACAGTTGGGTTTCATCGTGTAGCAACACATATGTTTGTGACCAATATCAATACACTTTTAAAAACAAATTTGAATATTCACATTTAGTTATCTAATCACAATGCATATTTTATTTTTTCAGAAACAACAACAATCGACTGTGATGTAGCCATAAAATTACTAACCCTTCCACCAACATTTTCTAATATAAATATTACTACTTTCATCAAAACTGAATGATTGTTCTATTCAATTACTTATTACACAGTTAATGCTACAGTTTATTGCTTTGTTAAATAAACACATTATGCAAAGAATGCCTCCATTTTTTTCAGCAGAAGACTCTTTTTAAATAAATATTGTAGACAAAATTTTAAAAAATAATTCACAAAACATCTCTTTTCTACTTTCCATTTGCTACCCGATAACAATATCACAGCACGACCTCTTCAATCACCACCCAGTCTTCAAATCTCGCCAATTATAACACAATATCCATCGACACACACGGCACGATTCGACAAATCATCGCCAACTAACAGCTTAAACACAGGGTTGTTTGAAATAAGGGTAGAAGAAGGATAAAAGCGCCTTATATCATGATCAGAAACAAATTGCCAAACAGTCGAAAATTACGCCAAAATCCAGATGATAAGGAAACAGAAACGCCCAAACTAATCTAAAGGAAGTTCACTTCTAGTATATTGTCTTCTTGCAGAAGAGGGGAGGCGCCAATCTCCACAAAAGTCCTTCTCGGGAAGGGGGACCAAAATTGGTACCCCCTACTGGTACACGAATGAAACACTCTCCCCGTGTGGTCAAGTAAAAAAAAATCTTCTTGGATTATTATTGCAGCCTCGGATGCAAAAAATTGGAGGAGCTCTTGCATATAAATAATGGCAAGATGTGGTAAAATGTGATACATAGCTAAGACGGATATTTTTTTACCCGGGTGTTATCTAAGGCTCTTTTTTTTCCCGACATTTTGAAACTCGAGATAGACCTTCGCCGCGGGGTACTTTAAAATGGTTCCCGCGCTAAATTACATGGTGCGTGGTGTGGGTAATAGTGTAATAACTCAAAAATGCGAAAAGTCATCCGCAGTCTCTGGCAGTAGGCCGGCTGCTGTTTCTGCACTGGTGGCATGATGGAAATGGTACAAAAAAATAGATGGGAGTTGTCGACTTTTAGATAAATGCTAACGTGTAATGATTTTTAGTGCAAGTTGGGAAGTAAGATTACTGATATTTGAGATGTTGTTTTGGTAATGGTGAAGCAATGTCAAGGAAACTAGTAGCCATTTCGAATGGGGAAAGATTCGGATATTTCAGTTTAATTAGAAATTAAATAAAGATATATAAACAAAACCCATATCTTTTTAATAAATAACTGGTGACAAATTTTGAAAACAATTACGAATATTATCTTGCTGTCAGGTTGTTACTAGCTGTCGGGAGTTTTCTTTTTTTACTTAATTATCTTAGTTAAGTTAGTCTACTGATCTCCAACTATAACTTCTGGATAGTCCATGCTTGGTTGTTAATTTGAAGCCGAAGAAAGCTTAACATCCACGAAAGGTATATATATTCACAACTTCCGTCGAACTAGTTAAAATCTGTTTGTAACCATGGACAACATATTACATAGCTGAGATGAGGGACAGTATTCAATTGGATTAATCTGCTGGAAGATCACAAACCGCTTATAAGTTATTTAGAAGTTGTAGTTAGAGAGCAGTAATATAAACATGTAAGTAATATGCCGATAAATTTAAAATACTAAATTTCTACCTTATTCTTTATCAATAACATCAGATAAAAATAATTCTTTGATAAGTATAAGCAATTCAATTCACGAATAATTTTCAGAAAATACCCTTATGAGGGTTCAGTTAATTGAATAAATACTTGTGTTAAGAGTATGGGTAAGTTCACTTCATAAAAGAAAGATAGTTTTAAAAAAGGTCAAAAGAGAGAAGGAAAAAAAAAAGGGGGGGGGGGGGGAAGAAAAAAAAAGAAGGGGGAAAAAAACCCTTTTCTCTTCCAAGAAATTACCGTGCGGGAAGGAAATTTGTCAACAAGGCATCTAACAGAAAAGTCAAAATCTTCCCACAAATGTAAGGAAATGGTATAAGAAAAATTGGAGAAACATACACAATAAACTATTCATTCACGTTTGTTACTATTGTGGTGTGTCTTTTTGGTAAATTTTATGTCTTTTTCTAGGATGACCAATTTCCCTCTTTGTCTAATCCATGAGTTCCTCGAGTGTTGTTATAGACAACCATAAGGTTAGAACTCATAGCATTAGAAGTGTACAGGATTTAGGTATAGTTGAAATAAATATTATTCATTTTATCTGTTTAATAGAAAATTAACACACCAGCAATATAAATGAATCATCGCCACCTACGAAGGTATTTTTAAACTTAAGCTTAGTAACTAGTTGTTCAATTTAAAAACCTAACAAAATTTACAAACTTATAGATTTTTAGCTTCAGTTATATTTCAGTCATATTCAGTCAGTTATATTTCAGTTATATTCAGTTATATTTCAGTCAATGCAGTACATATTATAAGAGATTACATTAGAAGAAAAAAACGTATATTTAAAAAAATATTTGGATAGTAGTTTTTTTGTACTAGATCGAGTACCATGCTTGTAATTTTCTAGACTTATAACTGCTAATTAAAACTAGCACTATTGTGAATTCTATAGAGTGGGCCCCCAAAAGGTTCTGCTAACAATATATATATATATATATATATATATATATATATATATATATATATATATATATATATATATATATATATATATATATATATATATATATATATATATATATATATATATATATATAATATGCCAATTAGGCATTTCAAATGTAATTATTCTTCATTTCAAATTTTCAAACAAGTTAAATGGCTCTTGTGGATAATCGTTAAGTTTTTTAATCCTAGATAAGTAAACTTAAAATCAGTGTTACTCTGAAACACTAATCATTCGACTCATGGACTACGAACTCAAAACAAGTATATTTTTATATTTCCTTTATTTTTTTCAAACAAATAAGTATATCTTAAGAAAAGTATTAAAATATTTCAATAAAAAAAAAAGGAAAATCGTAAAATTTAGCGTTTGCAGTCTTCATAGATATTACAAGTGGAACGAGAACCATCTCGAATTCGCAAAACTGGCAGTGTTGGGTGATTTATTAGACGAATGTCTATTTATCTAGAGTTAAAATTACGAGTTAAAAATAAAATTGGAGTTGATATTTAAATTATGGCACTTTTATAATTTTACAATTGATTACGATTATATTAACGATACCGATATTTTACGATATGTAAGTACGTTATTTCAATATCCCCTTCACTTTACGGGGAATATACTAGAATTAAAAATGACACAAAATTTTTAAATCTAATACATATCTATCACTCTACCTAACAAAATTTCCGAGCTTATAGATATTTAGCTTCAGTTATATTTCAGTCATATTCAGTCAGTTGTATTACAGTTATATTCAATTATATTTTAGTCAATGCAGTACATATTAAAAGGGCTTACATATGGAAGAAAAAAAAGAAAAAAAAGGGGAAAAAAAAGAAGTAAGAAAGGAGAAGAAAAAAAAAGGGGGGGGGGGAAACAACGTATATTTAAAAAATTTTGGATAATAGGGTTTTTTTATTGGATCGAGTACCATGCTTGCAATTTTCTAGACTTATAACTGCTAATTAAAACTAGCATTATTTTGGTTCATAGGTTCATCTCGCCGATTGTTTAAATGGAACATACTGCAATGAAATAAATACAAAATTTTTTAAATACAATACAACTCATAAAACAACAACATCTATTTTAAAGAATTTTTCGTAATATCCGATAAACAAGTACTGTTGCGTAGTATAATATAATTTTAAACGTAATACAATTTTCTATAAATAAGTTTTGTAGCATAGTTCAAACTCTAGATTGGCCATTAAGCCATGCTAAAAAGTTCGTCATACAACAGTTTATATACATAGTTTCCTTTAGAACAGCTTCTCGTGATTTATTAGTAATTAACGATAGCGATGTATTATAAGAATATATTGTATACATTTCTTTAATCTCACCTACTCTTTAAATCGAACATGCTACATTGAAATAAATAAAAAAAAATTTAAATGCAATACTATTCTTTTGAAACATCTATATCCTTTAATTGTTGATACACAATTTTCTATAAACATGTTTTGTTGAGTAGTATAAACTCTACATTGGCAATTAAGTCATGGGAAAGAATCCGTTATACAATTGTTTATATACATAGTTTCCATTAGGATAACTTCTCATAATATATTTTGGTTCATTGGTTCATCTCGTCGATTGTTTAAATGGAACATACTACAATGAAATAAATACAAAATTTGTTAAATACAATACAACTCATAAAACAACTACATCTATTTTAAAGAATTCTTCGTAATATCCGATAAACAAGTACTGTTGCGTAGTATAAACGCTACCTAGGATACAAAGTCACGCGAAAAACTCCGTTAAACAGTTTGTATGCATAATTCTCTTTAGAACTTACATTAAGCCACTACTTAGTAAATTGCTTAATTAAGATTAATTTGCGGTTAGGATCGTATGCTGAAATTAAGCTCATAAACCAAGCCAATTATACCTCTAAGATTCAGGGATTCGTATACAGATTTTTAAAATACAATTTCTCTTTTTCTTCAGAAGCACGGGCGTCAAATTTAGAAAATTTTCCTTTCCTTAATTTTCCTTCTCGCAAACTTTAATTAACTTCAGGGCGAAATTTAAAACGACTAATTATCAACGTGGATTGCTCTTAAGTGATTACTAATTAATCCTTCCAAATTTTAATTAGAAACACCCGCCGGCAAAACAAATACTGAGATGAAGACCTACACTGATAATAGTTAGAAGAAACTAACTAGTACTAGAAATATCGAATGAAAGGGGAGAGAGAAAAAAAACTGAGTTTTTATTAAGTTGGCGTTAACTAGTTCGAAGACGGCGTTCGTTACTAGTTTAAATAAAAAGAACTTTATAGCACTGAGGGGACTGTAATTGCTCCAAACAATTCCTAGGGGTTTTCGGTGATGGTAACCCGAGAATTTTTCGTGAAACTGATTTTAAATTACTACTATTGTTTTCTTTAATGTCATTTAAAGTTTGTGAGGAGTATAACTAGCTGATGGGAAGAGGATACTGTATTTTGCTATAATCTATGAAACTTTTTGTTTTTAGAGTTCTATTGAAATAAAATGCCATTTATCGCTGACGGAAATGTTTTTTTAAAAGTGTTTGAAAGTTTACTTTGTTCTTTAACTCTTATTTCAAATCTAAATTAAGTATGCAAATCATCAAAGTTTGTTATAAATTGAGGTTACTTATAGAATAGTATATAAATAAAAAATGTACAGCCATTTATTTATAATTTTAAAAAATAACGTGGAATTGTAGTTCAATTTTTTATTTTAAATAACGTTTTAAAAATAGAGTATTATATAAAACTATATGTAATAGTATTAATATATCATCGGCTATCACTGATTAATTAATTTTAAGCAATTGATAAAGGAAAAGTTATTAATATTAAACTGTAAACTTTTTAGAAAAAATCAGTTGTTCAAATTTCATTGTTAAATGCACATGTTAATGTAAAATGCACATTGTTAAATGTACATTGCCTAAAATCCCAAGTCCCAAAATTTTAAGTCATAGTAAGTTAAGTTCCATTTTACTAAACTTATAAAAGCAGTCTGCTGATTTATTTGAGAATTAGATTAACTTGCATTTATAAGTATTAATATTTTTCTCTATTATTAAAGTTGCCTTCATTTATATTCACAATTTGATTCAGTTGTTTTAAAGTCTTCAATTCTATATTTTTTTCAAAACTGTTACTTTCTTTTCACTGACTAAATAAAGATGAATCACCTACAAGAAATGATGAAAATATTATATAAATCACGGCTATGAATCGCTAAAAATAGGCTTATTACTTAAACATAAAATAATTTGACTGATTACTTAGTTATAAGTCATCAAATTCACCAGACATGAATTGGATACTTGACAATAACAGAAATTTACTAATAATTTTAAAGCCCATTTGAAGTTAAAGTTACAAAACAATATTTTTTAAAACGATCCTTTTCAGTTTCCTGTGATTGTGAAGAAATTAAATCATTTCATACACAAACAGGAATGTGAACGACTGTGACTAATCGTACACGAAATCAGTGTTCTAATCATTCAGTTTGAATCGAATTTCTTTCAATAAGTATGTATTTTAAGTCAGAAATAAGGCCGTAACTAGAATTTCATTGGGGGGGGGGGGGTAAGAAACACATTTACCCACCTACACAAAAATAGAAAAAGTTGTGAAAAAACAACCACTCAATTCCCATTGCTATTACTAAGAAGTTCGAAACTACGTGCCCAAGTAGTTTAATGTTAGGTTGTTTAATGTATATTATATAATGGAAAATATTTTGCAGGGGGGGGGGGATTTGACCATATAGCCCTCCCCCCCTGGATACGTCTCTAGTCATGTTCAGTGGTGCAAACAGCTACATTAACCATCTCGCTGCGCGTTCAATGATTTCCGCGGGCAACGTAGAAGTAACAAAATTTGCGCATCCCGCTATTTCCGCGGTGATGTATTTTTGCCGTTTATTTAGCTGTACAACGCGGTATTTTCCCGTTTCATTTTATCTTTTCTGTGATGTTTAATTGTTTATTCAAATCTGGGTTAACAGTTGCTAAAAAAAAAAAACTGTAAGTGGGAGGGGGGGGGGAGAATCGCAAAGAAACGCGGCTTTGGTGCAAAGATTGCAAGGTAGGACTTTGCCTCGAGCCTTGTTTCGAAATTTATCATACCAAACTTCATTTCTAATAAATGATTTGTAAGTATTTTACCTTTGTATTTCATAAAGACAATCATAATTAAACCAAGATTAATTTCAAAATTTTGTTTTTAGATGATTATTCTTCAACTTCAATACTCCGACAACCATTTTTTAATGTTCTAATTCTATTTTGGAAAAAAAAACCCTCTTTTACAAAAATTGTTCGTATATTTTGACTCTAAAATATATGTAGATTTGAAATATGTAATAAAAAAATGCACAATTTTTGAACTTATGCAAAACTGCTTAGAGCAAAACGCATCTTATTCTCTCATTTTAGTGAGGAAATTATTAAAGTTTAATGTAACACAAAAATAAAAGAGTACAAAGAATACAATTTCTCATTAAATAAGTTGTCGCTTAATCTTCTAAAAGCTGTATGAAAATCTTGTTTTCGTGTTTCTACTGTAGACTGTAGATGAAGAATTTAATATGTATGGAAAATGCATACTAAAAAACACGCACACAAACTAATTGTGAAATCTTTTAAACTAACCCAAAATAATATTTTTCCAGACCGTGTGTGTAGACACACTTAGCACCCGATGGCTAGACAGACTAATGGAGAAAAAGTCTGGTTTTGGACAAAAAACTAATTAGTGCAAAAAACGCCCTACCTATAAAACTTTGAAACCTAAAGACTATTATTAAAAGCTTATGATTCAACCACTCATAATACAACAAATTTGAAAAGATAAGTACTACTACATGATAATTAGAAGAAATGTGCTGCAATAACTGCGAGTTATACTCTTTCAAAGAAAAATATGTTCTTTATATTTTGACAGCATCAAATTATTAGGATATTATGACTTTCAAAATTGTGATATTTAAATTATGTATGTGTATTCCCCTTTCGAGTGGAATTTGCATATCCAGCAATTGAAGCATTCCACTGTTAGATATATGAACGATTATTCTCCGTTTTATTATGAATAAATTATTGTGGCATCTCTTTATGTAAACATTTCTGCGTGCAATTATTTGAGAAACTTCTATGATTGTTTAAAAATATTTCTTAAATGTAGTTTAAATATGCTTTTTGTAAAGTTACGTATTTTTCATGTAGTTTAATATGTGGTATTTCAAAATATATATATATATATATATATATATATATATATATATATATATATATATATATATATATATATATATATATATATATATATATATATATATATATATATATATTTTAAAAATCAAAAAAAAAAAAAAATCTAGAAAACAAATAGCATTCCTCGTATTTTAACTCGTAAACAATTATTTTTATAAACTTTTTTTCTTTTAACAGTCCCTTATTTTTAAGTACAAGTATCCCAAACAATTGGAAACAAAGATATAAATTCATCCTTTTTCAGCAACATATACTTGAAAGTTTCAATACATATGATACTTTAGCGCTTGATATTTGTTATTTTCTCAACATAACGCACTTTACAAGACTATAAATTATATGCAATAATAGTCTGCCTACACTCTTCTCCGAATTTGCTTGGTATAGTTTTAATACACATTGAAAAAGAAAAATTTGGGGGAAAAAATAGAAATTAAAAATTACATGAACTCCTCCTTAAAACTCTATGAATATGAATTATTTCGGAATCGTAAAAACATTTCTTTTCATTTCATTTAATTACAAATATTTGAATTTTAATTTAACTATCATAGTTTTTTTTTTCCTTCTTCTTTTTTGTAAATATACTTATTTTTAAACTAGTTTAAATGTTTTTTACTTTCCAATAGAAATAAGCGATACGAAATGGTATTAATAGGTTCTCTCAATTTTATAATTTCAGCATTTCATCGCTGTAAATATCCCGTATTTTACATAAGAAATACCGTAAAATAAATAAAGTTAATTCAATCGAATATATATCTCAGTTTTATAAATAATCATATATACTTTGCATATTAACTTTTAAGTTCGTATCTCTCAATAAAAAGAATTACTTTTTGCCTTACAATAGTGCCTTTGAAAAATCCCTTGGGAGAAGTGGGAAGTTTTGTTTACATTGGTTCTTTATTTTTCAAATTTAACCTACACTTGCAAATTTCGCTTTAAACATATTACTATTATTGAAAGGATTGCTTTGATCAAAAAGGTACTTTTTAAAATCCAAGCTTCAATACAAAAGTTAGAAACATATACTTAGAAACATGTATATTGCACTTCAATGGATATAGGTATTTAACATTATATATTTCTTAAAAATTTAAATCCATCCTTTTTCAACTTTATATGGTCTAGTAAGCATCGCGTTTTACGTTTAGAACAATTTTGAAATGTAAATACTTTTAATTAATTACTGTAAACTAAAACAATATTTAATTATATAAAGAACCTAATAATTAATTAAAAATTGTATTTAAAATTACATTGAATTCTGATATTGTAATTTAAAAATATGTTGTTTTACTGTTAATTATGGGGCGTAATAAATTAATGATTTTCAAGTAGAAAATTTAGGATTTTAATTTAATATAAAACCTTAAAAAAACATGATAAGATAAGAAAATTTTGCATTTAAAATTTACTAAGCCAGATAAATAATATATGTGGGCAATTCACTGGATTATGTACGGGATATTTTTGTACTTTTTTTTACTCGTAACAGATCAGAATTGCAAAATTATGGTTAATCTAGTAGTTACAGTTTTATTTTACATAATAAGAGTTGGCAAGTTGTATTGAAAAATAATGATTTTAACTTGGTTAAATAAGCATTTAAAACGTCTGATGCATTCCACACGAACATGTCCCGTGCGCCGGTAGTTTATAAATGCATACTTAAATTAGTTAAGTAATTATTTTCCCTCAATTTCTAATTTGTTTACGAGTAGAAAAAATAATGCAAAATGTTCCGTGCGTCATCCATAAACACCGTTCCTTGAATAACTTCCAATTTTATATCAGACTTTAAAAATGAATCATGTTTGGGAAATACTAAAAAATTTTGTAAACTATTTTGCAACTAATACAAAAAATAATTGAATATCCCATTAATACATTCATTTTAAATCTATTTTATTCATATAAAAAGGATAAAATAAAAAAAAAATTGTGTTTTTAGGTAGCTGCGTTGGTAGACCCTTCACTATTTTAACACGCTTTTATTAGCTTCAGACGTATGTTAGTATGTAACGGAATCTTTGAACATGATTTTGACCCCCCTTCAAAACGTTGGATTAACTCGAAATTTGGCATACTTATTAAGGACCGATGACAATTCAATACTTTAAACAGTTTGACCCTTTATCCTTACTAGGATAATCAGGATTAGCGATTTTTTGTTTTCCTGAGACCCGGAGTGTCTGCGTCAAAACCAATAAGGGAAACTACCAGGCGCGCCAATCACTTATTTAAATATAACTTTAAAGAAGTTTACAACCTTGATCGGAAGTGGCTTTTTAATTTTAGTTCACCATAAAAAAAATTACCGAAATTCCCTTTTTAACACGCTCTTATTAGTTTCACCTGTATGTTCAAACTTTGCACACTTGTCAAAGACCCGATGACAATACAATAATTCGATAAGTTTGTCGCTTTATCACAAGGATTAGCTCGTGTTGCCTTTGCGCCGTTAAATTCCAACCAACCTTCTTCGGAATCGAACCCTGGTGTGCCGTTATCCGTTACAATCCCAGTAATCACAGAACTTATCATCGACAATTGATAAGGCAGACATTTGAAAGATTTGTCGTGGGAATGACGGTTATACAAAGCGTGTTTTTTTTTTAGTCGCATTATCCTTACCAGGATCTTCAAGATTAGTGATTTTTCATATTCAGAGAAAAGGTAGTGTTTTGTGCCTAGTAATACGGCGTGTACTAAGGCATACACATGACTTAAATTTGAGACAAGCATGTGACGCACGTTTTCTATTAAAGAACAACTTTAGAGTTTTGTACACTTGACTAAAAAAAATTAACTAAAAAAAAATTTATAGTTTACAGAACAAATAATTAATAGTTTAAAAAACTAAAAAACATGCTTTAATAGAAAACCAAACTAAAAAGTTGAAAATAATTAATAGTTTAAAAAACTAAAAAACACGCTTTAATAGAAATGTGAACTAAAAAGTAGAAAATAATTTTAAATAAGTTTGAAATCAGAATAGAGTGATTAACAAGAAATATTTATTTTATCGTAAAAAAGCGTGGGGTGCTTGATGTCAATTGTTGCATATATATTGGTAAAAGTAGAGCCATTATGAAAATATCTTAAAAAGCACCCCACGCTTTTTTACGATAAAATAAATATTTCTTGTTAGTCACTGTATTCTTATTTCAAACTTATTTAAAATTATTTTCTACTTTTTAGTTCACTTTTCTAATAGAGCGTGTTTTTTAGTTTTTTAAACTATTAATTATTTTCTTGGAATGCTCCAATCTGAAACTTTGCCTATACCTCTACTATAGCTATTTCATGCAAAAGCTAAAACGTTGAGATAAATAAAATGTAAAGTTGCATTCTTGTTTCAGAAAGTAACATTCTTGCTATTTCATGCAAAAGCTAAAAATTTGAGATAAATAAAACGTAAAGTTACATTCTTGTTTTAGAAATCATTCAATGAAACAACTTATCATTTAATCACATTTAGTTTGCTGTAATGACAAACATACTTTCTTTTTAAAACAATAGAAAAAAAAAGCAAAAGTTTGAACCCACATCAGTATTTGCATCAAATTGACAACTTTAAAATAAATACACCTTCCATTATTTCATGACTAAAGATGCAAAATAAGCCGCTATTCTTAGTCACCACCACCTAAACAACAAAACTAGCACTCATCATTGAAATAAAATATTTTTGAATAAATACTTCAAAATGTTTAGGCCTTCACTGGCAAAGGATCATTAATAAAAATGGCTATTAAACCTGACCTGTATTTCTTTTTCTCAATAAAAATACCAAGTCAGAAAAAGTGGAATCAAATGCGTAATGCAGCACGATATAAAAAAGTCTTGTCTTATTGAGGTTGACTGCCTCTTAGTACACACAACTGTGTTTAAATATGAACGAAGGGTCCATTACATACAAGCTCAATGGATTTCGATTCATTACGGTAGCGAGTACAAAAGGTTTTTTATATTCTATTCTGGTTTTAAATAAGGTTCTTATTGATTTATTCATTAGTTTACTTATTCAGCTTCTGTGCGAAAAGGTAAGTGTTGGTGCCATGAAGAAGCTATCACTAGAACGTATTAATATTTTATGTTTCATCGATCAACAAAGAAAATGCATAAGTAGTCGCATGTTGATTTGTTTTCCCCAATGGAGCTAATATTTTATGAACAATAAATATGTTGGGAATTGTTTTGTCCTTTGAATGGTTGATTAATCAATGTTCATAATAGTTCTTTTTGGCTTTGCTTCCAAATATAAATTTATAATGTACAGTATAATTGCAAATGTAAAAATACAGAATAAATTTGTATCGATATACGAGCAAAATCTATATTTAAAAAGAAAAGAGTTTATGGGGGTGCTTCCTTTATAAAAATCTTAATTGTTATTCCGATCTTAATGAAATGTTTCTCACTTCTGTTTCTAAAGAATACAATCTGGTAAACCATCCACATCCCACCCTTCCTATCTCTAAATAGTTTGGTTGGTTGGTTGGTTGGTTGTATTCAGATTATCTGGCGCCGTCAGCATCACGAGGGCTATAATGCGCCGAAACATTTCGTCATTTAACAAACCAACATACATTTACAAACACCCATGCCAAACTCGAACCCGCAACCTCGCGGTCTAGAAGCCAGCATGCTAACCACTATACCGTTTGGTCGGCGTCTCTAAATAGATAACTTGAGATCTTCTGAACCATTTTGAATCGGGTATTTGAAGAGATATCTTGACAAGAATATAAAGAACTCAATTTCACTCCACTGTTACGTGGCTAAATTTAAGTCTATGGACTAAATCAAGGATAAGGGTAAAATGCCATAAACATTAATCGACTTGTATCAGCAAGTGTCGGTGTAACTGGGAATTGTGAAAAAGATCTTCCCTCTATGCAAAGCCTGGACAACGCTGGGCATTTCAACTAATATCACATACTTATAGAAGATGCTATCCACAGCAAAAATTGCTAATGATTGTTAGGTGAGATGAAAAATAATACTTTTCTTGTAATTTACTACCTTTTTCTTCGCATTATGAACATAAATCAGTACCTGATGATACATCTCGGGATGAGTTTGTTTTAAAAATGAAACATGTTATTGATAGGATAAGTCGCGATGTTTACTTGTTTCATCAACATAAAGTTGAATCGCAGAAAAAATAAGCATCGATCAAATAGTGTATTCAAATTGTGTCATTTTAATTCTGATTCTTTAAATTTGTAATTATTTTGATAATGAAAATGAAATGCTACTATTAAGTTTGCTACTAACAATGAAATGTGTCTACAAAAATTTATACCATGTGAAACTACTTCTGCTTAAGTGATTATGTTAGAATTCTAAGAAACATTTACCGAAATATGTCGTTTATTTAAAACACATATTTTTTAGTAGGAGTACACAAAAAAAGGGGTTCGTTAATAATGGTACACATCTGCATCATTTTAAGTGGGTATATATCTTGACATAGAACTACGTTCGAAAACTTAGCTATGGGTCGTTTTCATATCAGATTAAAAACAGTCCTAATTTTAATCGCAACATGATAAAACGAAAGGTGTTAATCATCGCATAACTTTCAATTACACTTCATAACCGTCACTGCATTTAAAATTGTCATGGATTGATGTAAATTACCATTTGCATACATTCTTTAATTTAAAACATAACCAATTTGGCGATAAAATATAACAAATTTGGTAGTTATTGCATTGGCAAAAAAAAACACCACCAAACCTGCAATATTGACAATTTTGTTTTCGATAAATATTATATTGTATTGTTTTGTATTATATGGTATTTTATTATATTATATTATATTATATTATATTATATTATATTATATTATATTATATTATATTACCTTTTGTTGTAAAATAAAACAGAGGAGAATCCAGTCACCATGGGCGATGCTCAAAGGAAGAGTACAGAGCCTTGAGTTAAATACATTCATTTTTAAATTTTTTCGCCTTTGCCACATTCCTACGGAAATTTTGGAGGCGGGGATGTCAGAGCGTCTTCAAAGGTCTTACCGCAAAAATTTTGATCAAAATCGTTACAGCATTTTTTTTTTTTTTTTTTTGGTAATTGCTGCAAAACATAAATTTGTCAGCGGCACTACGCGGATGAGCAATTTTGAAGAAAACCCCACACTGATAGGTCCTATAGCCATCACTATCCCGTATACAAAAGTTTAACATCTGACCACACACACACATATTTTCTTGACCACCTTTTTTTTTTTTTTTTTTTTTTTTTTAACTTGGCACGTTCCAAAATGTGTAGAAATGAAAAAATATCGATTTTTTTTTTTTACCGAATACAATACTTTCATTACCATAAGTTAACATATGGGTAATCGAGAACAAAAAGTAAACCATACAATAATAATTTAAAATTATTAATCAAGAACGTCATAAGTCTAGAAGCTGCAGTAGAATAGAAATTGTCACTTAATCATTTAGAAGATTCTAATGCGGTTTTCCTCACAAGCATTGGTGCTACGCCATCACTCCTGGATTTAATATGAAGTTGAATTCTAAGTCGATTATAACGATTTAGGAACATCAACGATCATTTCATAAATAGTTCTTTAATATACACAAGTATGTTTGTGTACTTTTTAAAAATATACACGACATATAAAAAGGTTAGTAAATACATATGTTCTGGGTTTCCTTAAGTAAAACACATTGCAATATATATACTGTACGTTTACTCTAAGATATCGCAATACCTTAACCCAAACTTTACACTCGACACAATGTTTCAGTTTCAACCAATTTGCTACTTTCACCCAAACATCAAACAACTCATAAGTAACTTCTTCTACAGCAACAACATAAAAAAAAAGGAATTGTAATCGTCAAAAGCCATCAGCAACACGTCATCAGGGCACACACACACACAAAAAGAGCTACCCTAGTGCCAAGAAAACTTCCTTTCGTCAAACTGACGACGGCTCTTGTTTGATGGATTTATTGAACGACGAAAAACTAAAAATCTGTCCGTGTGCATGTATAGAACTTCGTTTACCAATCGATAATTCGTGGATCAATCTCCGATACCTTCTTTAGTTGGCGTGGGCTGTGCAAATCACACTTGGATGAACTTTTCATCAATTTCCTGCATCTTCAAACACGCAAATGCTCGGTTTAGTTGATGAATTCGATTGAATGGAAATTATAATCGTAGGAAATTGATCTGTTGATGGAGGTGAAGGCTGAAAGTGTTTGGAGGTCATGCAATACGTGTTTGCATGACTTTTCATTACACTGATGTCTTTTTTCTTCTTCTTTTTTTTGGTGAGGCGGGGAGGATTATGGAAATTCAATTTCATTTTTGCTTGGTTACACCAATAATTCAAAATTCAGTAATTAATATACATCGTAAAGCATTTTTTTTCCAATACCCGTTTACTAAAAAGTAACATTAATTTGAAACCTTTGTTTTCTGCAACTGTTTTCTCATAAATATTTTGATTAGGACATATAAAAGCCGTATGGGGATTTCCTACCACCCAGATAGCAAGGAGGTATTGTACAATGTCGGAAATAAATGTTATGGAAAGATTGGCGAATCCATGCCGAAACTCGGAACACCGTTCTTTAATACACAATTCTTTAAAAATTAAACATGTCAAAACCATCACAAAATATACATTTTACCCTTCCGTCCTTTATTATAAAGATATTTCAATTTTAAAACTCTGTATCAATATTTAAAAACTTCCAGTATATTTTACCCAGTACTGGATGGGATTGGTCAGGATCCGTATCAAAAACCAGTCTACAAGGTTCACATCAAAATTGGCCAATGTTGAGCGACATTGTACAACGTGTTTGTGCTACTGGGGCAATATATTCCCCGAGTTCCATTGTCTATTTTAAATTGTGAACCGTGTACAGCTGTGAACGTACCTTTACATGACTGTGCATCTTTATTTAAATTTTCTGTGTCATTTTCAAGTACATCCGATAAAGACCGAAAGAAGAAAAACGTATCGTTTGAATAAAATTACAAATAATTGTTTATTCACACATGGAATTTAATTTAGTTAAAACTCCCAATAGTTTGAATGTCGCCTGAAGAAGTTTGAAAACATTCAAATTAAATATGCCATTCAGCATATTTGCCAAAAAGTCTGTTAGTGGCATAATATTTAAGTAGGTCGATCTAAAAATGATAAATAAAAAAAAACTAAAGCAGCAAGAGCCTAATGAAAGAATTAAACTCTAAAAGGACAAAATAATCTAAAAAGACAAAAAAAAAAAAAAAAAAAGGTTAATAAGTTATCGTTAAGCATTGGTGTTAGATTGTATATTTTCTTGTTGGAGACCTGGAGACTTACAGGTCAGTAAACTACATCGAAATATCATTACAACATTTGTACTACTAAATAACAAAAAAAAAAGTTGAAATGTCTCAAATAATAGAAAATCATGAACAAAATAAAAGTTTCACTATCACAATCAATTTATAAAGCAATTTTCTGATCTTCGAATCGCTGGCAATTGAGTACTCTAGCATGCTAGAAGAACATTTCTTATATCTAAGTCACTCATCCTTTCAATACAGAACGAATATTATATATATATATATATATATATATATATATATATATATATATATATATATATATATATATATATTAAGATATTAAGTTCCTTCGATTTAAATTAAATAAAAAAGTACTTTATAATCATTCAGAGAAATGTGAATTAATCTATTAAATTATTTTGATTTTATTCTCAAGTTAGAAGGCACGTGATACATATCTCACGTGTATTCCTTGAATACCAAAATCACTTAGAATCACCAACTCTAACTATAAGCCACCGTCTTATGTTGATTGGCTGTTTAAAATTTTCTATCGCAAGAGCTACACTTGGCCATACTGCATCATATTTTAACACCCACATCTACAATTACGCCTAATAATTTTGAAATTTGGGACAGATGCCGACACATGAGACAACAGCTATCTCTCCGAATCCACACCACACCACTAAGAAGACATAGAGATCTTGATGAATTTAATGTACAACAGCCACCATTAATATTACACTCCAGTATTAGGGCAGCGCACTGGCTCGACCTTAAGACCGGAAGTTTTCGAAACCTACGTCAACAATCGAGTTGCTGGACACAGTCTTTGGGTTGGGTGTCTATAATTAAGAGAATTCTTTTGATCAAACGATCTTTTATAATTCTAGATAAAAGCATTTTACACCTTTTTCTTCATAAAAATAAACCATGAAATAATACGTTAATAAGATGTTCAAAACTTATATTGAATCAAGCGCTATCATTGTTATATCATTTTTATTTTACAGTATATTCTTTACCTCGATCGCAAATTGCTGTTATCATCAATTTAGTTGTTGCTATCATCAATTTAGCTGTTGTTATCATCAATTCAGTTGTTGTAATAATCAATTCAGTTGTTGTTATCATCAATTCAGTTGTTGCTATCATCAATTTAGCTGTTGTTATCATCAATTCAGTTGTTGTAATAATCAATTCAGTTGTTGTTACCATCAATTTAGTTACTGTTAACATCCATTTAGTTATTACTATCATCAATTTATTCATTGTTATCATCAATTTAGTTCGCTATGCCATATGAATTTTACATACCAAGATATCATCCGTACATCCATAATATCATTCAAATGAATATCTAAAAGAATAAGTGCTGAACAACGTAAAACTAACAGTAGTTCAATAATAAAACATTTTAAATAAATATTAATTTGATCCTACAGAATACGATATTTTCCCCTTCTTCTATATCATATTTTATATCATTTATATAAACAAAAATAAAGAAAATGGCTTTTATGAAAAGTCTTAAGAGTTCAAAAATAAAGACATAAATACAATATTTATTTACTCTTTGGTATAATATGTGGTATAAGCAATTCAATTTCAACCAACAAATGGGTTTTACTTTAAATAAAAGAAGTGTTACGATTCTACCAAACAATATTTATTCTTAACTATTTCTATTCATTTAAACTACCCAAAGATTAAATTATCCGGTTGAATAACTGCACATAACAAAGAATATATTTCAATAAATATTTTATTAATCTTTTAAAGTAATAGTAGAATAAGAAGATGCTCTTTGATATAAAAAGCAATAGAATCTGGTTCACGTTTTACTTAAAGTTACATTTTAAAATGAAAGGGAGTGATATGCATTCAGATTCATATATAAAGTGGGTTTTCATATTTCCTTAGGCGATTATCTTATACAAAAAAAAATTTCCTTCAGGTTAATTTCTAAACTCGTCTTGAAATAAAAATTAAATTCGTTTTACTGTATCAATTTTATAAGTTTAAAACAGTAATAAAGTATTGATGCTATATTGCGAGACAGATATGGTTTTAACAGCGCGAATAATAAATTAAGGAAGACTATCTTTAAAATAAAACCTCTTGGTGTCGATGGTAAATTTTAAAATATTCAATAAATTAAAACCAATAAAATTTAAAGTACAAAGAGTAGGAAATTATTGTATTATATTTTCATCAAATATTTCTACGATAGAAACTATTTGTTTATATTTATATAAGTATTGTATGACGCAAATTTAAGACTGGTGCATATTATTGTCTTGTGTAGTTCAGGCAAAGTTTCATTAACATACAATAAAAAACTCACAATTAAAGTTTTTGTAACTTTGATAGAAATACCGTAATCGTACAGTGAGCGAAAAATAAATGATTTCTATACATTTTGGACGTTTTCGATTACCGAAATTTTTGTTGGATTAGTGATTGAGAATACTTTGCTATCGGTTAATCACTGAATGAGCGATTTCGGTTAATATTCGCTACAATGAAACGAATTCCAGTTCATTTTCGCATTTCACATTATAATGTCAGAAATATATATCAGAATACAGAATACAATATTTCATGTCGAATCAGAATCAATCGATACTATCTTTCTATGAAATCCTAGCCAGTTTTTGCCATAGGTTAGTTAATTGATTTGGGCGTTCAACGACATAGCTTTTTGACCAAGTCATACAGCTTAACGTATATTCTGAACCACAACGAACATCCATGTCTAACCCAGGATTCGAATCCGGCACCTTTGGTATGCAAGGTCAGTTTTTAATGCTATAGGAACTCCAGTGCTAGGAACTCCATAGGCCAGTGCTATAGGAACTCAAACTACATTAAAAAATGGCTTGATTTGAATCAATAAATCCTTGATGAAAGACCTTTTCGATATAATAGGCATTACTTAATTTCAACATTAATCTTAATTAACTCAGAGCGTACATATTAAAATACAGATAGCAGCTCTTTTAATAGAATTCAACAAAAATGAGCTAATGGATATGGGTTCACTACTTGCAATAATCCATTATGTAATATTATTTACAACAAAAAATGAGGAAAAACCAGCTTGGTGCTATGACAATTGAAACTCAAACCCTATTTCCCAAATAGTTAAAGTTCAATATTTCTTTTATGTGAAGTGTTTTTCATTGTTAAGGACATTAATTAAATTGTGAAATTTAAACTAATGAACACTCACCTTGCCATGTACTTAAGAGAAACATTTTGTATTTCAGTCTCTAAAATTATTCAAATTTCACATTATTTGCACATTTTAGTCATATTATTTCAATATTTCCATCTTTTCTAACAAATTCAAACCATTCGTTTCCGTTTTTATTTGCGACAAATATTCGTGTAGGCATATATGCAATTTCATCCCTTTACAGTGGTGACAACATAATTTCCGAATAAAATAAGTTACCTTACAAATTAAACAGCAACAATTGGTGATTTTAATATTAAGTGAAATAGAGTATAAAATTAAATTTATTTTCAGTTTAATCTCACAGAATAAATCTTTTCCTGAGTTTCGAAGTAGAAACAATAAAATTAAAGTTAACATAGTAATATTTTTTCAGATTAATCAAAGCTCTAAAATTGTCTTTGTATTTATTATTAAAACGTACATATTTTTCATTGTAAAATCTGTTTAGTTAACAATGTATAAATATTTTGTTCTAGTTTTCAAATTCTTAACTGTTGCATAGATAGTAATAAAATCTCAAAATCTTCATTTCTTGTAACTAAACGTCTTTCATAAATTCTTAGTTGAATTAATATTACTATTGTTGATATGCTAATACTACGAAAAGAGGCAATTTTCAACTAGGTGGGATTTATAAATGAATTTATTATTTTTTATCTAATATCCCGAATTTGGTATTCTTTAATGACATATATTTAGAACAAATGTTCACCAGAAACAAACTGAAAGCATAAAACAATTAACAAGCTTAGTGAATAAACATGGTAATGCCACTGAAATGTCACTTCATAAGTTCATGAGCTAAGTTTTTAAGTTGGGAACCGAATGCCGTATTTAATAAAATCTCTTTCTTTCAAGAAAACGTAGTAGAGTTTCTATCGGTAACCAATAGTAAAGTTGCAAACAAGGCAAGAAAAACAATATTCTTAGCTTATGTGTTAAATCGTTTACATATTGCAATTACATTTATTGGGTCGAATGAGTCTAATATCACAAAATAAGATCCTCAAACTTTTCACTTACGATTGAAACTCTCATTATAATATAGACATTACCTCACATAAATATAACAAAAACCTTTATTAAGATAATGAATAGTCAGACTGTTTCTGTGCATATCAAATGTTATATCTGTAGCATATTAATGTCCCAACGTTAAACATTTGACTTTCTGGAATGAAATTTGAATAAAAAGTAAGATGGATTACATTAAAAACCATGTGGAACATGCAATCTTCCACTTGCAACCAGAAAGCAAGTACCACTAAAAGCTCTTTTCTTTACGAAAATTTAGCAAATGTTTTTGCAACTAATAATAATCTACAAATAAAGCACTACACAACCATCTATCACTGTGCTGCATATTAAATAATATACATTACAATATCCAAATTTGAACATAATGCACGGAAATATAGTTAGGTCACATGTTCCAATGCGACAAATCTAAAAACCATAAAAGAACATGCAATCTTCCGCTTGGGTCGGAACGCACATTCCGATGTAAACCCTTCCCCTCACGAAAATGAAGCCAAATGTTCCAACTAACAATTAATAGTCAATTCGCAAATAAGGCGTTACTCAATCATACGGCAGGAAATAAAATCCAAGCAAACCAGTAATATGTAAAAACCATGTATACCCTTTCGCGTCTATAGGTCCCAGACACGTTATTTCGCGTGCAAAACCTCCCCCAAAAAGTCAAGGTACCTCACCGTAATAACCATAAAAGTGATTTACTCGGCAATTGCCGAAGCAGCCATTGCAACTCAATTAAGAACCGTGAACAAGTGCAAAAAGCCGAATTGAATCGGCTTCTTGAAACCGGAGTCAGGATGTTAATCTCCGTCCGGCAAAAGCTCTCTCTCCAGGACCGTGTTTGGAAACTGCCGCCAGACACGTTAGGCCGGATATAATCATGGTAATAATTAAGTCCGGGGCAAAAATGAAATGTTACGGGACCTTACACTTTGATGCTGGGAAAAATGGGGTTTTTTGCTTTGTGGTGGTTTTGTTGATGTTTTTTTTTAGGGACAAGGAATGAAATTGGAGGGAGTTGAGTAGAGAGTTGCACACTTGATGGTGTTGAGAAATTGCGTTATTCGTGCGTTTATTACAAATGAGCGTTTTTGGATGTTTTAATGTGATCCTGACACGCTTTTATCGCATCTTGAGTAATATTTAAATAAAAGAAAAAAAAGTAAATAAAGTTTTTAATAATACTCGAAACCACATCAGTTTCCACATGCATTAGAGAATGCTCTATCGTTTAATTGCTTTCTGCTAATATTTAATATATGGCATAGCATTTGACAGTTCAATGCGTTTTAGGTATTCGACAAAATGTAAAATAAATGCAGATGAACCTTTACTGCATAAAAGTGTTCTTGTCAGTCTTTGTCTATTGATACTGCTAATTTTATATATTCATGATAACTATAGTAGCAAAAGAAATTATTCAAATCTTTTTCAAAGTTTAACCACATAAAAAAAATATCTCGTAAACAGTTGATAGAGGTTTTTTTAAGTGGCGTTTACTTGTGTTTACTTTCGTGGGGCGTTTACTTTCTTATTCACAAGACAGATTAATCAAAGTTTATATACATGTTACCAATCGGCATGTAAGTTCAGGTAACCAGTCATTAGATTCCAGCTACTAGCACCATACAAACGCTCCATACCAGTCATTGTATAAGCCAGTTGACTGGCACCACATAACCCAGTCACTTGAGAGTAAACTGTGTGTATGAACTGATGATTAATCGTTCAAATGAGACTAATACTAAACGCTGAGTACATGTCTGTGTAAGCTACCATAAATGACATAATGATCCAACCATCACATTAAAAGATATCTCAAGATAGTGGTGTACATTTAGAATGTGGTTCAATGATATAGGTAACATCATGAGATCTAAAATCCATAATAATTTTTTTCTTCGATAACTGTTGACGCATATTTCCTAAAGCTCTTCACTTAAAGTTATCGAAATAGAAAACTGTGAATACTGTGTGGGAATTCAGTTATTTGTCAAACAATAAATTACAACAAACCATATTGCACAATATACTTAAAATATCTAGATTATACCAGTCGATGGTGTAATGTAAACGTATAAACGCTTATAAAATGTAATTCTTGTACCCATATGCAAATTATTTAACTTACTATATGCCACGCAAATAACTGAAAAAGTGCAAATTGGCCGGTGATATATATAACATTAGCAGTTCTTAGGGGGGGGGGGGGATTGATGGTCAAAGTTTCAAAGCTTATTGATTATTGATCGTAATATTCTGTTATATAATGAGGCATAAGCATTCTGCAATGCTGCAAATTGAGGATTATGTCTAAATTAAAGCAGCGCGCAAACGAAATTTTTGTGCGAGCTTTGAAAATCCGCATTGGAAACTATGGAAATGAACCAATGCGCCAACGTATTTCACCATTTCTCTATTATACTTTTTGCACCTCGACAGGCTATTTTATCCCACATCATCTTACAAGGATTCTTGCCCATTCGTGTATTTCTGAAAGTATTTGGTCGCAGATTTCTTAAAGATTCAACACCGAAAGAGCCACGGGGACTCTTTCCTTGGCTTCGTTGCAAATGTTAACAACTTGCACAGAACTGAATATTTGAGCATTGTACAAATTTCGACATTGCCTACAAATGCCAATATCCTTACTTTCATAATCTACTATGCTGTGCCGTAATTAAACCGAACATTCCAAGTATGATTCTACTCATATTATCTCGGTTATTGTTACATAATGAACAAACAGACAAAACAAGTAAATCACAATTCTGAAAACCTTTTGATCATTCAACGAATTTAATAATTTCCATCATGAAAGGTGTGTAATATTTAAATTACAACTATGAAAAAAGAATGGCATTTTCAACACAAGAAGAAATATGTACCTTATTACTTATATTCTTGTGTGTATTCTTAAACTACAACTATCAATTTACATACTGTATCCTTGAATGTAATAATTTCTCAGTTAAAATTTAATATATTATCTATAGTATTTCGACGGAAACCCACATGAATACAAAAGATCCATTTTAAAACGGAACAAATACAACATTTTAAACGTGAGATAAATTGGAAATAATTCTTCTAGCAACGTCAAATAAATTGTGTAGGTTTAGTGAAGAAAAATTAGTTTACGTGTAAGATTTTTTATGCGTCCTAAATAATCTAATAAGTAACCATCTAAATTTATTATTTCTTCAGAAACACGCAGAAAAATGAATATAAAACGTGTACCTGCGGAAATTTTAATAGAATTTGTTCTTAAAAACTCATACTTTAGCAATTGCGTGTAGGAAACTATTATCTCAAGATATATTTAATGATAAGGAATATATAAGTAAGAAAAAATGTTTCGATTTCTTGTACACCTATAAAAAATGTGATATAACTGAAAATTCCCCTGCGGAAAACAATTTAATCGGAATGTTTAAAGAAGTATGATTAATATTTATCTTTGGAAAACATTTTTTTAATAAGGTACTTAAATGCCTTTAGTTATTGACTACTATAGTTAATACTCTTACAAGCTGTTTCTAATTTAGGAGTTTGGCACTTAAGTTTGTAGTTATAATTGAAACCATAGAAGCTTTAATTTTAAAGCGTTTTATTACAAAATTAATCAAGTTCTTTTAGTACTGAAAAAATATTCCTACCTGAAACGTTATTTTAAAAACCATTGTAATTTTATATTAGAATAAAACAATTCGCAGTTTGTTTAAATAATTATGAATTTCTGCGTTCTATTTTTTTATGCATAGAGTATGCATAAAAACTAGCACTTAATTTTTTAAATGTAAAAATAAATATATTTGATAATTAGGATTGTTTTCAGATAAAAAAAAAATCGCTTCATAAAGACGTGAGCAAACAAACTTTAAAGAAATAAGTACTTTTAACCAGAGGCGTAATTGAAGGCTTTCTGTTCTACACCTATCAGTGACTAGATTCTCACGAGGATCTTATACACAGATAGGCTACTAGAGAAATGCTAGAATATTATGGTTATATACTGGTCTGCTAGGAGAAAATTGCCGCAATATTATTCGTGAAACTATAAGTGGAGTTAAACTAAATCCTGTAACCAAATATGACATTACTTGCCAACAACTAACACTCTTTTTCGTCTGATAGCCCACTGCTCATTAAAATTCAATTGAGAAGAGAATAGACGATTTGACTTCTTTGACGTCAAATACTGGCATCTTTTAAAAGTAAGTCAAGTTGGTAGTACATTTTACATCATCAGTCAGGTAATATTATAAAATAAAAGTTGGAGGTGTAAATTTATATGTGCAATATTGTTACGAGTCCTCACGAACAAGTTAAGTACATTATCATTTTTACCGTTTCTACAGTAGTAATATTTAAAATTATAGCTTATACTTTCTAAACCAACATTTGATGCAGGAAAATAATTGTAAGTGAGTATGACACTTATTACATAAGAAATATCGGTACTTCATTCAGCTGCTATTTCACATAATCATTCGATAAGGGCTTATAATACGCAGTGGAAGAAACTTTTATATACTTCCGTCAAAATATTCTTCCGAGTCGAATTCCAAAACTTTCGGGATGTTTGTGTTGACTCTTGTTACACCAATTCAGTATAACAATATACTGATGTAATAGAACTTTATATATATATATATATATATATATATATATATATATATATATATATATATATATATATATATATATATATATATATATATATATATATATATATATATATATATATATATATATATATATATATATATATATATATATATATTATATATATATATAGAGAGATTTTTTTTTTTGGATACATACAAAACTAAAGTAACTTATATTTTATTGCTATAGGTTTAACAAAGAAGCTTTATCACAATATCATTATGTATTCAGAATAACATCCATAATCCTGACTTCGTACGCTATAAAGGATATGCATTTGAATTTGGCTTAAGCAAATTGACGTTTATAAAAAAAAAAAAAAATTAAAAAAAAATTTACTGCATCTATCACTTCTAAAAGATATACTAGTTTTAGAGCCATATATTTGAATACCGAAAAGACTTTATGATGACCCTGTATACAATATGTAAATCTCTACATTTTATGTACTGAGGTACCATTTCATTTATGACACTTTTAGTTTAGTTGGCGATGAAGGTAAATACAGCACAAGATCTAGTGAAAGTAACTGTTGTGTACAGTAACATAATGAAAAGTCAGTACAAATAACGTTGAAAATAATTATAATGTACTTTTAACATTTACTTTTTATTACATCAGTACAATTGCAGTCTTCTACAGTCAAATTCCAACAAAAGCGTCTTTTCAATCTCAGACACATGAAATAAATACCCATTTATAATTAGCCTTTTAAAAGACACAAGTAAAAAACTAACTTCCACCAAAGATGCATCTTCTCCCCTAATTAAAAAAAAAAAAAAAAAAAAAAAAAAAATACCTGTTACAACATCCACTCTTACAAACATCCAATACTTTCACTCCAAGGCGAAATATCGATCTCTATCCAAGACACCCCCCCCCTTCCCCACTTCTCCCTCATCAAAGGAGATACAATTGCAAATCAGCAATAGCATCCTTCTCGACAAAATCTGACACCCGGCAATTATTTCCTCGACTTATCGTCCCACGCCAAGTAAATATATGCCAAAAGAGAAATAATTACAGCCAGAAAACGGAATGGTAAATTATACCTCCTCACTGTAATGGCCAAGCTGATAAGCGTGAAAAGCATAGTTATGGTCATTATTTGTGATTTCCAGGTGGGATGCTTTAATTTCACGTTTCCTGATGCGTATGTATTGTTTATTTCGAGTATCGGATTGCTTGGTGACGTCACTCTCAAGAGTAAGGGTTGAATGGAATTATTGAAAGATGCGGTATTGAAGTCAGATTGCGTGTAATAGCACAGCACTCATTAGGCGTGATTTCATAGAGAGCAAGATTTTGCCGAGTTTCGTTTTCTGACATGATATGGATTTGAAATTTGAAAGGTTTAATTATGTTTTGCTCTGAAGCTTTGTTTTACAAAGCTAATTTTGTTGGGAGCAGATTTGTTTGTGGTGGTATGGCTTTAATCGGTATTATAATCATGCCGTATTGGAATATTTTGATTTCAAGTATTTTTTAAAGCATACATATACCTTTGAGATGATTTTGTTTAATTTTTGTGTTAGAATTTCAGAATTGTATACAGATCATCCAATTAAAAAAAAAAATTAAAAATTATAAATTTAAAGTCTTTTGCGTTAATTTTTAAATAGTTTATGGAAATTTAAATGACTAATTAGGAAAATATTAGAACAGACCTAAATGAATTCGTAATTAACTTAGAGAGATTGCAAATAAAAGATAATATAGTGATACTTGGTCTCAACCAAAATATGAATTGAGCTTTAATATTTATTTAATTATAAATTTTTATATCAAAATTAAAGAGAAAAAATACTTCTTTAACAAAAAAAATTAACAACATTCAAAAGTAACTAAAAATGTATTTATAACAATATAAGTTAGGATTTGCTTGTGACCGTAATCACAACTATTTTGTACATAACATAATTTGAATTTTACAAATCGGACCATGCATGTTGGAGTAAAATCATATAACACCAAAAAGTAATTTTTCAAAAAAAAACTTTAAGGTATACTAGACTAATTAATATGCATAAAATAAGCTTGCAAAGCTCTTTCGTAAATCGACAGTACTAAAAAAAAATTATTTTGAATTTCAGAACGCAAAAGTTTTTATTTTAAAGATAATAAATTGGAGAATGTTTTTAAACAAAAAATCCAAAAGGCATACTCTAATAAAATTTCATGATTCCCACTGCATGTATATATACCTTATTTAGTTAAAATTTTGGATGTAGGTAATAAATCCACTGTTAAATAGCTCCCCCCACCCACAAACAAAATTCACTTATTACATCAAAATAAGGAAAATAAGAAATTAAATCTGAATCTTAAAACTAGACCAACCATTTTCAATACTTTCAATTTTGAAAAACTTGTGGAGAAAATTGTGTGCAGCATTAGTATCAATATGTGCTATAAAATGTTTTAAAAAAATATATCTGTCCGTCCAGGTAACATAACAGTTTTAATGTTGTTCTCGGGAACTATAAGTAAGGCCAGACGACTCAACATTTGGGTTTCGTGTCCTTCTCATTTAAAACACTTCACTTTAAACACTTCTCATTTTAATCACAGACTTAGAGGCTATCCTTCTAACTTCTTCAGATTCCAACAGCCAAAATACTTCCTGGTGCCTGCCTGTTGATACAAAATTGCGTCATTAAATGCTTTGCAAGTTTATAGACAAGGCTGGTAGAGCAGACCACGGAATGGTAAGCTGGACAGAATGGGTTAAACAAAACCAATTCTTTAGTAAGTAAACATTTTTTTACAAAATTAAATTCTATTTTTTTAGTAGAACAGCACAAAAATCCAAAAATTATTACAAAAACAGAGTTAAGAATAGTAAAAGAACATTTTTATATAAAATTATACAAAAAGTTCGTAATACTTATAAGGCTCAAAACTATTTACGATATAATATCAAAATTTAATCGTTCAAAAATATCTTTCAGATTTCAATTATTTTGCTATTGTGTTTTCTATTATGCATTTTTATTTATTATTCCAACCATTTTCTTAATTTGTTCACAATTTTTCTTTCTAATTAATGTTGTTAATTTATTTTCATCACCAATCAGATTTCAACTTCTTAAAACCTAACTCCCAGTATCGCGACTAATTTTTGAACAGTAGAAAAAAAAATCTTGCAATTAAAGCAGCCTTCATCACAAACCTAATAATAGATAATAGAGACAGTGTAAATCCACGATAACATTTTATTATTAAATAAAGAGAAGGATGGGAATCTCACTTCGTTAAAATAAACAGGATATTTCATACGCCGTTATTATCTCCAGAGAAGTTCCTATCATTTTCCAACGCAACTATAATTTAATTCATTTTACTCACTCACAGATAAAAAGAAGACTACAAGAAAAGTTTTACTTTATAACTCTCAATAAATTGGATCTTGAGAGGAAGAATCTCTACGAGATTTTTCCAAGCAAAAAAAAAACTTAACCGAAAAGAATATGAGTCAAGAGTTTCTTTTCATATAAACTTTTTATTTTAAAAAATTTTCAATCTGATTATCCTTAGGGAGATCACGGTATTTTTTTCCATACGAGTAAGTCAATTTATATCTCCAAAAATGGTAAAAAACAGTCTTTTTTTTTCTTATCTAATCCACTTTGCGAATGAAAATTTCTAGAATAAATAAATGCTTTCCTTAGTTTCTCTCGATTACGTTGAGCTTGCTTTCTGTAATATTTTCATTCCAGAATTCCATAGAGTGAAATGCTGTTCAATTTTATAGCTCCGCTGAGTGTATCTTCTACATGTCACATTTTATACATGCCCAATGGTTGCATGTAAACAGTTTGAATATCCAATGCAATTTTTCAGTGGTAGATAGAAGCCAATAATCAGAGTGGTGGACATTTTGAGTTAAACCCAACAACGATACCATAAAGTAATGAAATTTGTATCAGAATAAAAGTTCAATACCCTCATGATTCTTAAGTTCAATAAAAATGTATTAAAATAATAATGGATCGATAATTTGTGGATTCTTATTTTCAAATTATATACGTAATCAGCCTAATGAAGGAGACAATCGTGGAAAATAATAACGGGTAAATCCTTGTTCAGGTAGCCATATACGCCGTGTATATTTTCAGAACACAGCACAGCGCGTCCGATTTACATGTAAGGCAGAGACAAAGTGTGAGAGAAAAAAGGATTATTTGTGTATAAGGAAAGATTGATGTCACGAGTCTGGGGATCTTTAATATTAAAAAGGGAAAAGTTAAAGATTCATCCCTACCTTAGGGAAGCAGATTTCACTGTAGTAATGGTTTCAATTCTTGAATGATTGTGATATAAAAATAGATTAAGAATTTAAGTGAACATTGATCGAAACTATTGAGTGACGTGTTACAAATTTATTACAGATATGTAATGATAAACCTTTTTTTAGTATTACTTTTTAATTTAATTTATCCTTGCAAATGTTTTTTTGTTTTTTTATTATTATTTTTTTTTTAATTTCCTACTGTTTCATAATGTTCAAGAATCTGAACTGTTTTGTGAGAACTTAATCCCACAAACATCCACAAATTCATTTTTCTGCGGACCCTTTTTTTCAGCCTTCCATAAGACGACTACAACAAGAGTCATTCGATTGCTTTATACTGTTCTGAATAAATGTGTACCTTCCTCCGATCTCTTTCCAACAAATTAAATAAATGCTTTCTGCCGATTTCATATGAAAAAATTTGCTAACCATTTGAGCATTGTTCATTTTCAATATTCTGCACTTTCAATTAAACCTATGTCAATAGATTAAATTTTGATGAAAGCAAACCAGAGAAACATTTCAGTACCATAGGCTCCTTTGCTAAACTAGTTTCAAGATTCTAAAACTCAGATAACAAAATATAGCTATAAATTTAGTTACTTTGTCATTGAAATACATGTTCACTCAGCATTTATCTTATCGAAATATATCTTATCAACCATGTATAAATAACTTCTTTCGATAATTTTATTGACATGTAATTATCTTTCAATATAACGATATTGTTACAATTTTAGTGATTCTCATTACTTTCAATAGACTTATGTTCATATTCGTGTTTTTAAGGTGAAAATATCCGATGTATAAAAGTAAAAATAATGTTGATCTACACTAGATTTATAGAACATGAATAAGAATATAGATACAATATAAATTTTAAAATGTAAGAAAAATTACAGAAATGTTATTATAAAGGTATTCGGTTGGTTGGTTGTTATCAGATTATCTGGCGCCGTCAGCAACACGAGGGCTATAATGCACCGAAACATTCGTCATTAGACAAGCCAACATACATTTATAAACAACCATGCCTAGCACGGGACTCGAACCCGCAACCTCGTGGTCTAGAAGCTAGCACACTAACCACTATACCGTTTAAAGGTATTCGGAAAGATGTTACTCTGCATTACACACAAAACTAAGGAATTTAAGCAAACGGATCTTTTCAATATAAAATTAAGTCAACCTGATGGCTGTGGGGTTAGCACTCGGGTCTCGTATGTCAAATGTGCCAGGTTAGAATCCTGGGTTAGACATGGATGTTCGTTGTGGTTCGAAATCCACGTTAAGCTGTAGGTCCCGGTCTGATTAGCCGTTATTGTTCAAAAATATAGGTCGTACCAATCAACCATGATAAAATAAAATATATTTTAGGACCACAAAATTCTGCCCTTTTTGTATGGTGTCCACTACTCAACTTGTCGAATCAGGAATGTGTTCTTTGTGAATATGCTTTATATTTCCACATGAAGTATTTAATAAACATAAATGTTGATTATTCCTATAGCTGTTTACCAATAGTTTACTTAAACGATCAAATTTAGAAATTCGGAACGTTGGGATAAAACTCAACGTTTTGGCTGACCATAACATTTTGAGGCAGCGTGTACATTAATTCAGGGTGCTTGCATTTCTTTTGTCGCTAATGCTTAAATAAAATTATTTTATTATCTAATAAAACTTCGGACTATTTTTTCTTAGCAAAATAATCCTTTGATTTCAAAATATTTTATTTCGCATTCAGTAATGCTCTATGCTCCCACAAGCTCTATAACGTTCAGCCGACCCATTTTAATGTGTTTTTATTCCACATTACAGCCTTCAATGTCACCTTTATTTTGTTTCCTTTTCCTTTGGAGAGGTTATCTTTCTGGAAGGATTTTCAAGGCTTCAGATAAGATAAACTGCATCAAAACGTTTTTACGTTTGCGAAATATTTTGATTGCCATTGAGGCATGCATCTGTCTATATATACACTTCTCGCTTCAGATGAATCATCACTCTTCAGTAATTTTTTATTTATTTTTTTATCTTCAGCACTTCTACTACAAAATCTATGCGCGTGTCGGAAAACATACGATAAGCTCTGCACTTTCAAGGTGCTTTGATAATGCTAGTGCAGTTATGATATCCTTATCTTCAGTAATCAACTTTCTAAGGGAGAGATGCATGGATTGGTGAGGATTCGATGAAGAAACATGCCAAAAAAAAAAAAAAGCAGCATAAGTTTTGACGAACCCATCACCTTTTATTGCAAAAATATTTTTCAGAATCGGATATACTATGTAAAGATGAGTATTATGATGTATGTATCTGGTACTTATAGGTAAAGTAATCCTGTCCAAGGCCCTATAGAGACTGTAGTAATCAATATTTCTTCCTATAAATTTACATAGAAATGAGACCATTGATAAACAACTGCTGTCAACCAGATCATCGAGTTGTTGTTCAGTTGATATCCAAATACTAGTATACGAAATTTGAGAGTTACTCAAAAACCTATTCTGAAATGGCCCTAGACTTTTAAGGTTTGCGCTTAGACTCATAAATTGGTTATAGGTTTGAAGTAATTGGTTGAAATGAATTGACAGTATTCATTTTGTAAATAAGTACAACGAGTTTCTGAAAATAAAGTAGTAGGCAGCCATTCGAAAAAGAATGAGTATTCGTCAAAAATAATAGTGTTAGAGTAAACGCATGTTTAATAGTTAAAAAAAGAGGTGCAAATTAACGAAAAAAGATCACTATGCGAAATCCGATATCCAATCAATTAATAGTTGTAATAAAGTAACTCATAACATGTATAAAAATGACAACGTTGGTGAGAGCACCTGCGCGAAAATAGAAAAAAATTGTACTCAAACAAAAAAGGGTCACAATGCGGAATCTATAATCAATCAATTGTAAGTTTTCGTTTAATTTCACTAAGTGAAGAAAGGAAGAAGACAAAAATTATAAAATATTTTTTTTTTTTAAATTGTGTTCAAGCATTTAAATTTTTTAAAAAAAATTTATGACAATTATTGGATATTTTATTATTGGAAAATTCGTCTTTTCTTCATAATATGTATAAAAATTTAATATAAGGACATCGTCCAACCGCGGGAAAATCTCCAAATATCTACAATAACAGTTCTTCAGCATGAAAATTACAATGAATTTTGCTGATGCTTCAGCATGTTTCGCAGCTTAGCTTTTCTTAAAATAGGTTATATTAACCTCAAAATGTTACTTATAAGTCTAAAAGAGTAGCTTAAAAATGAGGAATTCATTTGAGTTTAAGAACAAATGTTATCTCAGTTACATGCATTGATATTAAAACTTTCTAAAACTCAGCATTTGATAATTTGAGAGCATAAAGTTTAAAAACACAAGAAAAGGTCATTTATGGAAAATATACAATTTTTGGGAGTTTCTTTATATATATGGGACGTATAGGTAGGTACCTTTAAATTTAATTAGGTACCATACTATGGTTAAAAACATACCATAGTTTCACATACTTTTTGATGTTTCATAGTGTAAGTGTATTTTTATCAAAGTTCTCTTGATTCAGATGGAACATCATTTTTTTTTCAGGCGGATAGATAATAGAGGTCGGAAATATCGATCAAAATAAATATCAATACTGTATCGTTGCATAGGAAAAAATATCGATATATCGATACATGATTTTTTTTTTCTTCCAGAAACGAAGTTTTTCAGGGCAAATTTCTACTTTTCATAATTGCTTTTTGTAAAGTGACTACTTTTCCAACTAAAATGAATCTATTCCAGTGCAATGATTTTAAGAAAAATTTAGATAATTTTCAATTGCTTTTAATGGCAACACTGAATATAACAAATATGATTATGAACATGGGCAAAGGCAGGATTTTTTGCAAGGGGGTGCAAGATTTCTAGAATTTTGTTTAGTTCGTTAATTTTTCAGAAATGTTGGTTGCAAATTACTAATGAAATGTTAATTAACAAAAATGCATCAATTTTCATTTTGATAATGAACAAAACGTAAGGGGTATATTTTTGAAATTCTCTCTTCTGTGTATTTTATAGGTGTTCAACACAGCCATATTTAGAGGTAAAAAAATTCTTTTACAAGGAAGAAATGATAAAAATACCAAAAAGAATCAATTGTTTTTAGCGATTTTCTTGATTTTCGGTTTCTTATTTTCCAAGTAGTACTCGTGGTATTTCCAAGTAGTAGCAGTGTTTCGAACAGAAAGAGGCAGAATTCGAAATAAATGAACCATAAACACAAATTTTTTAAAATCCTTTATATACATTGCTAATTTTAATGTGCAAATGCAACTTTTTGAGTTTAAATCGTTTTCATAGTGCTTGACCTCTACGAAAAAAAACATCCACTCCGAACTATCTACAGGTTTATTAGTAATTCGAATCGTCTATGCAGCTTTGTAAAAGCGGCCTTTTAGTGATTGCGATAGTAACAGCCCCAAAAATTTGATAGACTGCAGTGTCATCGACATCAAACCAATCTGCCAAGTTTCAGCTCGATTGGATGAAGGCAAGTGTGTTAATTAGTTATTCGTAACAAAAATAGTTTTGTGAAAAAGGGGGGTTTTAGTGATAGTGACACTAGGGTTATAGTGGGGCCAGTATACGCCGGTTCGGTGCACCGGTTCTTTTTTGAGAGCTGGTACGGCGTAACGCCACTTTTTGCAACTAGTAATCAATAATAATTCTAATAATCTGATATTCTAATAAACTTTATAGAATGTATTGTGATATAAGTTAGTGAGAAAATAAACACGTAAATTAAGAGTATTCAGATTTTGTTTGAGGGAAATTATTGTAAATTTCCATTTTATAATTAAAAAAAAAATTCCAACTACAGTACCGCTATGATCTAAAAGTTTGAGTGCCGATAAAAAAATTTTAGCATTATAAAGCTGGTTGACAACTCTAAAAACGTGATAGACTACATCGACATGCAAACTATCAAGTTTCTGTTCATTTGGATGGCGGCAATTGCATTAATTATCTCTGCGTAGATTTGAACGCCACACAAGCAAAATTGAAGTTAATATAAAGGATTTAAAAATATAAAAGAGTAGTTATATCTTCCAAGTTAGAGAAATAATGAAAGAAAAAAAATAATAATGGAACGCGGAAGATATATAGGAAATGCTCATTTGAAAATATATATCAAGATCTAATATCTGATAGCTAACAAATAAAAATCTAAACATTTTCCAGGAATTGCGAGAACATATAAATGATTATACAAAAAATAATAAATTGATACTGAGATATAACCATTGACAAAATCTAAAAAATACGTACAACTACAAAACGATCATCAAAAAACTAAAAATGTTTGAAAATATCGATATATCAATGACTTTAATCGATATTTTTAATATCGATATTTAAAAAAAAAATATCGTCGTATCGATATATCGCCGACCTTTAATGGATAACCAAATCAAGAAGAATTTGAGCCAATTTAACTCTTCCCCCACCGCCATACATGTACAGTACGAAAATAAAATCGGAACGGTGGCTATATCTTGTATTCTAATTGATGAAATAACAAAATTCAAGTACCGTTGTAAATTGTGGAAGGTCTTTATTAATTGTATATATATATATATATATATATATATATATATATATATATATATATATATATATATATATATATATATATATATATATATATATATATATATATATATATATATATATATAATCATGATGATGGGTCATTTACATATTAAAACTAAACCAAACTTTAAAAAGTTCAATAGTAACTCCATAATATTATACCATATTTAGATTTAGAATCCAAAAAAAACCGTCTAAATACCAAATTTCATAATTTTCCAATAAGTGGTTAGTAATTTAAATGATGTAAAAAAAATTATAAATTAATGTTAAAAAGATTTTTTTTTTGTCATAAATTCTTATATAGTTAATATATTTTAGCAATTTTTATTGCAAAGGATAGTTTGTAAAAGGCCAAACATAAATAAAATGCAACTTTTGTACTAAACAGTTTTTTAATAATTAACTATTAATTAATAAACCAAGTTTTTACATTTTTTAAATAGAAACATAAAATTTGTCTGCTTCCATTAGAATTATCATGGTCGAAAACCCCTCCAGAATTTTTTTCATTCCATTTTGACTTTTGTTTCTCGATATTTTACAAAAATGTTTTTTAAAAAAGCTCACTTTAAGGGACCGCGTAGTAGATTACGTCTTGAAGTATGCAAAACGTTCGATTCTTCCCCGTGATAAAGAAATTTACTCTCAAGACCTTCCAAAATATTTTCGCTCATAAGTGACGTGTTTCTCAGCATAATGAACTGAAATATGGTGTCTAGGGTAAACGAGGTATTCTAAATCGAATGAAAACTTAAAATAATAACGATTCGTATTGAAATTTTTAAAGATAGAGTTAAATTTACTTTGTACACAGCCTCCTAAGAAAAATGTTTGCATCAGATATATAGAAACTCGTAAAAAAAAACGTGTTGGCGCAAATCGCAAGATTCTACTATAATTAGAACTGAAGATATAGCCCTCGTTCGGATATTTTTTTTGCGCACTATACATCCATCTTAATTTATTCATTAAATCTATTCAGGACATACCACAGTAATTTCATCTGACATTTACAACATTAGCATATATATATATATATATATATATATATATATATATATATATATATATATATATATATATATATATATATATATATATAAAACACATTATCAACATACAATTAGAATAAAACAAACAACCTTCAGAGTTATCTCTTACATAACCAAACATTGACAAAACTATTCTTTTATTCGTATGTAATTAATTACAGAATAGTATTCAGAATTCCAACTAATACCATTATACCTGAATTAATTATTGCTAGCATTGCTTAATGCTGCCGATAATATAAGCACCTTATCAAAGCACTGTAACACATTACAAAAATGTTACGTTGTGTTACAGGATTAATCTACCCGAGTTGTTAGGAAATGCCAAAGGGAATATTCTCAATTGCATCGTGAAATTATCACAGGGATTACATGATTTGTTTAGGGATATAATGCTATTTTCAAAGTGCTGTGTATTTAATTCCATTCGTTGTACACTTAGTTTAATGTCGAAATTAATAACATGAAACTATTACAGTTACAGGGATTACATTAATTGTTAAGCGATATAATTCTATGCCCAAATTACTATGTGCGTAATGCAGTGGATTTGTTTGTTGAATCTAAGCGCAAAATGTAATATGATGCAAAGTTACGTTCATTATCAAGCAGCACTGAATAGCATTTCTAGTAGTGTTTTAACACTATTTATGCCTTTGAGTGAGAATTCATTGTCTCACAAGTATATCTTTGTGACATTTATACAGAAATTGATTCGTTTTTCTGCTACTATTTAATATATTTGAGTTATTATTTTAATTTCACCATAACAACCCCATTCTTAAGTTTTAATTCATTATTTTTCTTAGCGCAACAACAATATTGAGCTAAAAACATCACTACAACATGATTTATTATTGCAAGCTAGTGACGTCTTACTGGATGTCTTCCAAACGAAGCTACACCATATTTGCTTCTTGAATAGGAGAAAACACGGAAAACGCAAACCAGACATCCCATAATGGACAAGATACCATTTTCCACAATCATCACCGTGGCTACTCGTTCTTTGAATAAAAGATTGCAGAGCACCAAGCGGATGAATACCCCTTATTCCTTTAAAGTAAGGAAAACTTTTTAATGAGGATGGAGTCTTACAAAATTTCATCACATTTTATAAAAGTTTGCAAATAGTTAAAAACATGTGTACATCTTTTCACATTGTGCTCTAACAATGATCAATCGCTGTCTTCATTTCAAAGGAAATAAGAATAAAAAAAATTCGCACAGTGTTTTCCGATCATTCTGTATAAATTTCTAACGTCTTACAAAATATATTCGATTGGCATTCTTTCTTATATCCTCCAGGGGGATAAAATCCGAATCTGAAAACATTCTTTTCAGCCACAGTGCATTTTCATACGTCATCAACAATACTATGACGTCATAAGTCTAAAAATACTTTGTTATCCTTTCTCACACACAAAGGCGAAAGTTGCCTTTAAGGAATTCGGGATATGATTATGAATTATTTCTGATGCAATATTAAAATGCTTGGTTTGAGTAGAATATTTTATCCATATTTTAATCTTGAAGACAATATTTCGAGGGGGGGGGGGGGTTAAGGGGAGAAAATTTTATGAATGAACGATTTGAATTTTCAACAATAATAATTGTTAAAAATACATAGTCACACCAATGTATAATATCACAATACAAATGACAACAAAATACAGATACGTGTTACAATAAGTGAAAATCATTCTAAATTTGTATTGTATATTCTTTTTAAATCAAATCTCTACATCATACGAAACGAGTGTTTCTATAACACTATTTCATAGGCTATTTAAATAATTTATTTCTAATAGTTTTTACTTCAAAGTGACGTATTCATGGGAGAAAAAAGCAGCTTCTGTTGTCCGAAGACTGGAGCACCTAGAAGGTAGAAGACTGTCAATGTGCTAGTGGTCACCTTAAAGACCTCACATATTCCGGGGGAAGCAAAAATTTTCCTCTTTGCCCTAAATGCCAAAAAGAACAGGCATCACCTCAGCACATTTTGGACTGCCTTGGACTGGACTGGGAGGACATTTATAACTGTCCACAACTAGTGTCAGACTTCATTAATGTCAATGGCTTCACTGATATTGTCTGACTTCGTCAGACAAAAGGGAGATTAGAAACAACAACAACAACACTTCAAAGTGAAACTGAAATTTATATAGTTTTAGTACCCATATCACAATAACTCAACCAAATTGCGCTAATTACTTATATAAATAATTAAACGAATTACCAATTATTTCTAATTTCTGTATTCATACATCAATTTAATTTCCTAAAAATCTAGATCGAAATTATTAGGAATAAAAATTAACATGAAAATTATAACTATCAAAAGTAACAGGACTTTTAAAAAATCGATAATTTACCAACATTTGGAAGAAGGATGACGCAGTTTAAAAAAAAAAAAAAAAAAAAAAAAATCAAGTTTTCTTTCACTAACGGATAGCAATTAATTTTTTTTTATCAACTGGTGGCGTTTAAATCAAAATCTTAACGATCAACAGTCCGCAGTTTCAATAAAAACCCTTAGTTTTTTTTATTTAAAGATACCTACAGGACCATCACTTATAGAAACTCATATTTTTTTTCTACTGAGATTTTTTCTTGCCCAAACAATATAAGTATAATTTCTAAGTTATTTAAAATCTTGCAAATTATTTGGCATAGATTTCATTCCCCACTTCTTGTTTTTCAAAACTGAATATATTGACTTTATGATCTTATTTTTCTTAATACGTAATGTTTAAATTCTTATTTTTAATCCTCCAAAAAATAAGTAACTTTGAAGATATTTTGACAAGAATTGCACTGCATACTCACGATGATACCAACCTTTTAAAGTGAAAGAGTAACATTATTACATTCATAAGAGATATTCTCATTCAAACGCCAAAAATTATACAAACTTAATTTTCAAGAAAATTTCTCTAAAAAAACAATAAATATATTGAACCTTATGCTTTAAGTAACTTGTATACATTCAACTTTGATTTTTTAATACATACCAATATTTTCTCACTAAACTCACATTTCTCATGTTTCTAATAAAAGTACAAAGAGATTATTCTCCATCATGTCCAAAGGAATCGACTTACCTGAAATAGAAAAATAAGAATAAATATGGATTTGGATTTTAAAATTGTACAATCTTCTATCAAATTAAATTTTGTTAACAAAATTTATTTCATTGTTATTATTAATTTATACATGCTTATTTTAATGAGATCTTCAACACAAAGTTGATTATTTTTCTAACGCACTCACTTGTTTAGAATAATATCAAATGCATAATCTAATTTAAAGTAGTTTTACTTTATTAAGACACATAAGCAAAAAAACGTGTTAAAAAATAGTTTGCTTGTATAATTAGGAAATATATAAAGTAAAAAAGAATAAATTAGTTTAATTCTGAAATTAAAGGCAACTCAAAAAACAAATTTAAAATTTGACTCATTTTAAACATGTTAGAGTTAAAGTAAAAATGTTTAATTTGAATGTTTAAGCGTTCAATGTGGCCTTTCAATGTATAGTTTATATTTTCAAGTTTAAATATATGCATGCTAAAGTCAATCATTTAAATTATACTTAAAAAAATATATAACTTAGTTTGAATAACATGTGATGGTATTGGACGTTTTGTAGGTAAATACAGTAATATTTATTGAATAAGTTTATTTTTTTTATAGTTGTCAATTCTTCGTGTGCAAACAAAATGTTTGAGTATATAAAAGTATCACAAAACTGATTTAAACTTGAAAAGTGAGTGTTATAAATGTGACAGTAGTAAAAGGTTAGGTACAGAAATTTTCATTTAAAAAGCTAAATTTAAAATAATTGTCATACTTTCGTGGGTCAAAAATAGGAAAATAAAATTAAAAAGGAAATATAAAATAACACTTAATCTAGTTAATAAACCGTAGAAAAACGTTAAATGAAAAAATAGGAGTTACTTAATGGGCGGAGAAGATTATCTTTTTTTTTTGTTTATGTACATAAAGTATTCACATATTAAACAAGCGTTCTGAAAATTTAGTATTTGTTTCATATTTATTAATTAGAAAAGCAATAAATTTAACGGTTTTCATTTGAAAACAAAGAACAACCACTTATGTAGAAAACCACCCAAAAAAGTTAATTTTTTCAGCAAAAAAGTAGATTATTTTTATCATTACTATTTCATGACAACACTAAATTTCAAAAATAAAAAGTTAAATATTTGCGTCATTAAACAAATATTAGTTTATTTTTATTTCAAAGAACACGCATTAATACAACACTAGTTTTTTCAAATACTTAATTTACTTTAAGTAAGTTTCTAAGGTACTCAAAATACAATTCTATAAACAAGTTTTATTAATTTGGAAGATGAGTTAAGAAATATGAGTATTGTAATTAATTTTTAAAGTACTATAACACAATACTTAATTTCCAAATTGACACACCCATTAGTTATTCTAAACTAATACCTAACAAATCATTACATTTAAAATCATATAGCGATGCTTCGCTACATTACGAATACATACATTTAAATATTAAATCCCTCGCACGAAATCTTTCATCATTTATCCAAAGAATACTCCATCTTCACCAAATAATTCATTCGAGCAATTAGGCACCAATATCACAATGCAATAATTCCTGTAACAACCCTCCGATGCATATACTTAAATCACATTGTTGAGCATCTGAACTTCAGCAGACTTCAATGTATTCCATCCTCTTTGCAGTTAAGCATTCGCAAGTCTTTCTTCAAAGGGAATGTTAATTTAGCATTGTGAGATCCAGACAGCTCGTCTCGTCGAGTCAAGTTAAAGACAAGGTATTTGGACTTCATTAGGGCGACTGCTATTACTATTGCCTTTTGTGCATTACAGTCCGTTGAATCGCATAGCGAGTCGAAATAATTTAAATTTTAAAGCCAGCTATTGTGATAGTTAGTGTTATAGTTTAAGGTCTAGTTGAAGGGCCCTCGGGACGTAATCTTTAAGGCTAACTATTCAGAAGATGGTTGTTTGTTTACACTAGATGTTAGTTTGAAATGTTTCAATGTTCAAATGTTTCAATGGATGGATCATCATGTGTTATTTAGATCATAGATGTCCTTACCTTATGTTGTATGTATTAAAAGTTTGGAACATTTAAATGTTTTATACCAAATTTAAATGATTTACCTACACTTTTAATCCTTTCACTTCAGAAAACTGAAAGGTATGGTCCTGCAAAAAAGCGTAGTGTTTGATTAACACATTTATATACTGGAAAAGTAGCAAGAACTATTTAATTTCGTAGAGAGTGAGGTAAATGGCTAACCAACAAAAAAAAACATTAAAGCGATATTTTTTTTTAGTTTGTGTGCAAGGGTCAACAGACATTTCTGCGCTAAGAGCCAAACATTAAATAATCAGAATCGAAAATTGTTTAAAGAGCCGCAAAATAGAAATAAATACTATTATTAGCTTTTATCTATATACACTTTTATGCAATTTTTATTGTATAGAAATCATGGAAAATAAAACAAGTCGGTAATCTATTTTTGCTTGGAAAAAACACATACAATTCAGTCCATTCTTTCTTAAATTAACGATTTTTTCGCCATCATTTTTTCTCTCTTTTTTGAACGAATAAAAAGCAATGTCTTTCAATATAGTAAATTAAAAGAAAAGCACACGCAATTAAGAAAAATTTACAGCAAATGGTGGTGTCTATCTCAGTCGGAAATTAGAGAACAACTTACGTCAACAAACCCTCGATGTAAATAAGACTACGGCGCTAGAGGGGGGGCACTTCAATAGTGCATTCTGTCTGTTCCGTATTTCAACTGAGAAAATGACGCGCTATGGACACTGATTTCATGTTGGCATTCGAGAACAGTATTAAAAGTCTACCCTACTCATCTCTGTGTCTCATCGCGTTTTCCTGATTTCTCGGGTTTAAGATTACACAGTAAGCTTAAAATGGATTCACTCAAACAAAGCACAGATTTATTACCATTTATTATGTAATCAGTTTATTATTTAGTTGAATTACTTACAACTTAAAGAGTCGCAAATTTTTATTAGAAGAGCCACGGTCTGCCGATCCCTTGATTTAATCTCTAGTTCAAAAATCACACTGAGATTTGTTAAGTGCGTTAATACGACTTTAAAAGGTTTCTCGCATGAAGAGAAATACATTGAAATTCAAACTATCACCATAATCCATCAACCAAAATGATATTAATTAAATAACTAAAAGTTTTCACTTCTTCAATTGTGAACGTATCTCATGAAAGTTTGAATATGTGGACAGCAATTGAGGACTAGAAATAGCAAACGACTTAAGTCCAAAAAAGAAAAATTTCAGGAGAGTAGGAAAATGAAAACGGTACTTATTGCTTTGACCCAGAACCAGATTGAATTTGAACTATTGCTACTGGAGTTACACTTTGAGCGTTCTCCACTTTGTTTAGCTCGGTCTTGAGACAATTTTTTCGTAAAAAAAAATATTTTCGATTTTTTTTTAAACTTATGTCGTTTTCCATTTCTAATCCTCATTCTTAATTTAATAAAATTTTAAATAGGATGGATTGTTAAAAATTATTTAAACTAATTTGAATTAGTTTAAGAGAGTAATTCCCATGTAAGTGATGTTTGCAGCAGTTTGAAGGATATTGAAAGGAAAATATCAAAAACGAGTACTAACAAAAAACCAGTTACCTTTTACGAGACTAAAAAATAAAACACGTCATAAATAGCATATTAGTCCATCTCAGGTAGTATATATATGAACTAAATTGTTGTAATAAAATTGTATTTCAATAAAAATATTGAACTATTTTTGAAAAACTAAAGTTAAAGATTCGATCATTTTGTTATAATTATTTGCCATGAAATCATAATAAAATCATAAAAATAAAAAAAAAATCTGGGAGTAAAACCCTCGACACGGTTCTATGTAATTTCATTTCATGGTATAAACCCTAAGCACCAAAATAACGAAATCTCCATTTTATGGTTATGGTTGATTGGATACAACAGTTTAGTTAAACATTGAACCGCGTGCTTTAACAGTGTAAGTACAAACAATTTTTGGAATTAGGTCTCAAGAGCGAAAAGAAGTTTTTCATATATATATATATATATATATATATATATATATATATATATATATATATATCATTTCAGATACATTAATACCATAAATATACATCCACTCTTTCACTACATCTACTACGACATATATCATGTGAACGCAAAAAACAAATCACCATAAAAATTGCAAGCATTTTAGGAACTTTTACTCTTTTCCGGCAAAAAAAAATCTTAAAAAACACCTATAAAGCAAAGCTTACTTTCAGAGATACTTAAAAAAATATTTTTTCCTTTCTACATTTCGCACCCTTTTTGTCTATTTTTAAACGCCTTGGAAGCGCGAAAAGTGGTGAACAATATCTGCCAAAGCGCCAATCAATACCCATGATTTAAAATTCTACTATACTATCATAGAACACACTAAAAAAAGAAGACAACCTAAAGAATAAACCTAACCAGAAAAAAAACTCTCGTGATAATAATAAAAAAAAATCTTCCTTCAACCTTTCAAAATATGATTGATGAGGAACCGTTATCTGCCCCGGCTATTTTTATTCAAGCTATCAATTTTTTTTACTATGTATATATACCTCTCATTTGAGCCTTACATTTGCCCGTTTATCGCTTGCATTTAAAAGGCATATATTTTAATTCTCACCCTTGTCCCATTTGACTATTGGTCGAAGAAGAAAAAAATGGAAGAAAAGAATTTAGGACTACTTTTAGAACAGTTCGCCGGTATCGGTAAACGATAATGATGAATTAGTAGGTCGCAATCGATGGCGAGTCTGATATATCGATAGTAAGAAACGATATTATTATATGCCGCGCAAAGCAAATATACGAATGAAAACTATTATCGATGATCGTAATATAATTGTATGAACGTCAGTCAGTATTGAATTTTCGATATTTGTGGGGGCTTTCGTAATGATTCTAAGACTGAAAATGAGTAATGGACATAGAACTATTGCCTACTACCAGACAAAACGTCTTGTGCGATGAAAATGCCTTCCTTATTGGATACAGTGAAGGAGAATTTTATCAGACTATGTGCTTCTTAAGTAATGTTTGGGGTGAAAGGTAATGAAATAGATTAATGCATAGTCTCTGGTGAAGGTGATTCGTCTATATCTGATTTCACAAGATGTACTTATATTGATTAACTTATTTTTTTACAAATGAGTCATTAAATTAAATTCCGAGGGATTTTGAAGTCTTGGTTTTGAACTTGTTAATACTTTATAATTTTTTTTTTAATTTAATATTTTAAATGTAAAATATTTTGATATGTTTTTTTAATTTCTTTAACTTGCTCTAAAAAAAATTAACTATTTTCGTATTTTGCATTTTTATTAGTTAATATTTTAATTTTTAACATTGTATTTAATGTTTAATATGAAATATTTTATATATTCTATATTAAAATGTATATGTACATTCTAAATAATTTAAAATATAATCATTTTTAAGGTTTAAAAAAAATTCAATACAAATTTGTTTGATACTTATTATTATTTTAATTTTTAATAAGTAATAGTATGTAATATATTTTAATATGTAGTATTTTTAATATTTTAATTTTTTATATTTTAATTTTTAATATTTTAGTTTTTAATATTTTAGTTTTTAATATTTTAATTTTAATGTTTTAACAGCATTTAGTTTAATTTGGAATACATTTTTATTTTTTAATATTTATAATTTATACATTTTTTAAATGTCACTTACTTTGGAACTCATATTTTTAATTTACTACTAGCAGTTCAATTTTAATATTATTATTTTTTTTTTTTTTTAATTTTTGATGGATAGTAAGAACTACTACCTTAAATAAAGAACAATTTTGTGAGTAGAAAGAAAAATTAATCAATCTTTTCAAACGTGACGGTACCGTCATAATATAAAATGAATTTAAAGAACCTTCAATGTGCATTACATTATAAAAAGTATCTGATGGTTTACGCTCAACCTTTATTCTTGTTGTTGTTGTTTTTTAAAGTTTGACAGTAAAAGCTCAGTTAAGTTTAATTGCAACATAGAACGTTGTGTAAAAAAATAAAAAGTAACACCATGAAGTTTAACCTGCTAAAAAAGCTTTAAAAAGGACCATGAACTTAAAACCAATCAAAAAGTACCAGATTAAAAAAAAAAAATCCTGAACTATTTTCTGAACTTAAACAAAATACAAACAAACATTAGTACTGCCAGGTTCTTACATCTCATTGAAACAGGATAAACATTCATTCAATATTTTAAAAAATTTCACTTCAAAGGCAAACAAAGTTTACATAAAAAAACCGGTACCTTTGATCTTTATTGTAACTCAACATAAAATCCGGTTTAACTACCCATAAAAAATAGTCATTTATATACATAACAATGTCTAGAAAGACTTACAATAACTAGTAAGTATACTAGACATGGTAAAAACTCTTAAAAAATAAAAAGCATTTACAAACTACTGCAACTTTTTTTACCAGTTAAGAATCTCTGAGGACTCAATCAAACAGAAATAACAAGCTGTGCTCGACAGCATCTACCATACATCCATATTTTAACAAGAAAAAAAGCAGATAACTAGAAGTAAAAAAGCAGCCTAACGACCAAACCATTACGCTAAAGAAAAGCGAAAATGGAGGAAATTATACATCATGAAAGGAAACATCTGTAACGTTGTTAAAGACTACTAACACAATCTAATAAAAGTTTACTATAAACTACCTGGGAAGTCAAATTGCGAATTTGTAAAGACTAGGACATATACAAAGTTACTCCAAATCAGACGTAGTCTAGACACTAGGCGGTTTGGCTGATAAATCGTTGGCGAGAAAAATGGGATAAGTAAGGGAAGTTCGTACTGAAAGGTTTTAGAAATGAAACAGAATGTTTTTCCTGTTTTATCTGAAGCATTTGACAGCGTAATAATTATCCATCATGTAAGAAGATTAATGTTTATACAATAGTTTATATTAAATATATATATATATATATATATATATATATATATATATATATATATATATATATATATATATATATATATATATATATATATATATATATATATATATATATATATATATATATATATATATATATATATATATATATATATATATATATATATATATATATATATATATATATATATATATATATATATATATATATATATATATATATATATATATATATATATATATATATATATATATATATATATATATAGTTTTCTCTGAAAACATATTTTTGGTAGTGTGGAAGTCTTTCACAAAATAAATTGCTAGTATTAAAAGTTATTCTGTTTTGAAAGTTCTTATTGTAACCACAAATTGAATTCACGACTGTCTGGTTTTTCGTTGAATTCTGAAATAATTTTAAAATGTGTTGAGTTGTGCATCAATTTAACTTTTCAAAGAATGTTTAATAAATGGACATAAAGCTGAGAAAGGGGCATTTTCATACCTTATAAAAAATTGTATCCATGCACATTAAATTTGCGAGAGGTTGCTGCAAAGGGAATTAAATAAGTTATCAAATCGGCGTGTCAAACGGGGTAATTTTTTTCATTTAAATAAATATTAAGTAATACACTTTATCATTAAAATATGAATGTTATCTATATTCTTTACAGGAAGCTAAAATCAATGAGTGTAAGGTTGCTAATGACCTATGGATATCAATCGATGGAATTTTTAAATTTGGATATTATTGTGGGATATCAAGTAAAAAAGCGAATCGGATTGTATGATTCATCAGGAAGTCTACCTCATCTAAATCTCGAGATATTATTTTGTCACTTCATAGAAGGCTGGTTAGGCCTCATCTGGAGTATGTAGTACAATTCATTTTCATAGGTGTGTGTGTGTTTTTTTTTTTTTTTTTTTTTTTTTCCCTGCAATTGATACAAATTTAATGTAAAACAAAGTTTATAATACATAAATTACTAAAGGATTAATAAAATATTGATTGTAGCGGTATTTAATAATTTATGATATTGTATGAACTAATAAGTATTAATTGTTTTAATACTGTAATTATTGTATGCAAAGAAAATATTTGTATTTTATTTTAATGTACAAGGAAAATATTTGTATTTTAATTTCGAATTGTAAAAAAAAATTCATTTACAACTTATAATTACAAAATTATTTTAATAACATAAGAAATGATTGAAACCAAAATCTCAACCACCGTATTTCGGAAATTTTAAGCATAAAGTAATAGAATTATAATACCTAGAAGTATTAAAACTTCAAATAAAAAACAATAATCCCCAAATATGTGTGAAGTTATAATTCTTTTAAAACATATTTCAACGTTATAACTTCTAATGACATTATAAGAATACATTCAACATTTATGGGTACCGTAAATTCAATTTATGACATTCTTGATATTAATAAAAACCTTCAAACGAAAACATATTTCACTTTGTCTTCCTTCCACACTCTAAACTTCAACCAACTCTACTGACATGTTTCACTTTCAACTTCACCAAATTTCCTCGCTAATGCTGTTTAGAATGTGACTTGAATTCTTCTTCTGGCAAAAGGGTTTTTAGAGTACTGGTCAGACAAGGTTCGTTGTTATTATCAGCCAAGAATTCGACAGCCATTGTGAAGAAGCTGCACGTACGACGCTACTGTTTTTTGTTGCTTGGTTCGTCGACTCTTTTCAAATTTACGGTTACTTTTATGGCCTGTTAACTATTCTTCTCATTGTTAAACTATTTCAGTGTGACCAGAACTAGAAATCCACTGATTTAGAATGTTAAATGTGGAAAACAAATACTATTTCTTCAATAGAATGTTTCCAATACTGACTTATATTAGAATATTATTTGAAATCTTAAGTCTGGTAGTCAATTGAAGCTGTATCTTTAAATGGCATAGGCTTATGAAGTAGTAACAGTATTTGAGGCAGTTTTTATAGTTTATATAGCATGGGTTTATTTTAACCCTTTATTTCTGATATTATAGTTTATATAACATGGGTTTATTTTAACCCTTTATTTACTGATATTCTACTTTATGTAACAGGGGTTAGTATTTTAACCCTTTATTTCTTATATTATAGTTCATATAACATGGGTTTATTTTAACCCTTTATTTCTGATATTATAGTTTATATAACATGGGTTTATTTTAACCTTTTATTACTGATATTATATTTTATATAACATGGGTTTATTTTAATCGTTTATTTACTGACGGGCATATAAGTCAGGTCATGGTGCTGAATTTCTTATGTATTAATTTAAACGCTTTGGAACCCATTGGAACTTTGAAGTCTACTTCTAGGAAGTCCATTCTTTAATTCTTTGATGACAGCTCAAGTTTATTTCTTATTAGAAAAATTAAGTATTTAAAAATACAGCACACATTTTAAAAAAATCAGTAAATGCAGGATTACATATTAAGATACTCTACTTATATACCGCAACTGTAATTTTAATACCTCGCAAACCACAAAAAGTAATTGTTATATAACTGGGTAAATCGGCAATTTTAGGTGGGGATTCTCTACGTGTAACTTCTCTGTCTATATGCAACTGTTGAAAACCGTAGATTAATCTGCTCGGATGTTATGCTGACCACAGACACACATTTTTCTAGACCCTTTTTTTTTTTTCTTAACTCGGTACGTTCCAAAACGTGTATTAAGGGAGTATTCTAGTCTAGAATTTTTAAAAAAATTAAAAAAAAAAATATTTCATAATTCTATAGTTTAGATATTCAAAAATATCTCTCTGAAAGGATTTTTCAAAATTCAAATTATTTTCAAAGTTACAGCTGTTTTAGTGTCGTGGCAACTAGACCGGGTTGAGCGGACGACTGCAACAATAGACTACGGGCGGTCCGGGCTACCTGAGTATGAATAGCTTTCTTTCTTTCTTTCTTTCTTTCTTTCTTTCTTTCTTTCTTTCTTTCTTTCTTTCTTTCTTTCTTTCTTTCTTTCTTTCTTTCTTTCTTTCTTGTCATATACTTTTAGTTTACTATATCAATAGTCTGAAGGTCATTGTGACGTATTATACAAGTATCTATACTCAATTTGTAAGGATCGCAGTAAGGATTGAACGGTCTAAGGTTCGAGCTTCAGATGCTTCAAAAGAGGAAAGAACTGCTCGTTATACAGAGAGAAATGTTGAAAACAGTCAATATGAAGTAGAGGAAGGCCCAATGTATGAAGCTGGGATGGCTGATTAAGAGAATGTAAGTTATACGTACTATTTTATCAGTTATGCTGCCTGAAACTGAACGTTAAACTTTAAACGCGTTTTTCTCGAAACTACTTTTTTCGATACGGTGATGCAGATATCTTAGGTTCTAATCAGCCGATTTACTTGAAATTTAGCATGAATATTCTTCAATTATCTCGCTTTCGCACTAACCAATAAAAATTGAAAATTTCAAATTTGTAATATTTTTAAAAAATTGGAGGAAGTTGAAAATTGAGTAAAAAAATCGACTTCTATTTTTAAACAGCCGCCATTTTGTGAAACAATTTTTTTTTTCAAGTTTTGTTGGTTTGTGCGACAATAACATTTGTACTGATCAATAATTTGGCATTGTTTTTTTTTTCAGATGGATACAAAGGGAGAAATCCTTTTCACGAGGACACGGCCTTTTTATTTTTCTCTCTACTTCAAGGACTTATATCTTTTTGAATTTTTTTTTTTTTTTTAAATGTATTTTTTTGTATTTTTGAAATATCAATAAACAAATGATAAAAAATTTTATAGTAAAAATATTAACTGCTTCTTTTATATTAATTGCCAAAAAACGCTCGAAATTCAGCCCCATAGACTAGAATACCCCCTTAAAAAAAATCGGACACATTTTTTGGTCGAATGAAATACTTTCATTACTCCTATTACATATAGGGTAATTGAAAGTAAAAAAGAAATAACGATGCAAAATAATAATCTTTCCTTTCGTTGACACTAATGTTGCATTTGCCAGTTCATCTCCCGAAATCGAGACAGAAACTCAATGGAATGATGTATGGTATGCAAATGTGATCCTGTGACAAAAGAAACAATTTTTCTTGGAAAGAAATATACATCAATGATTTTTTTTTCTTTTTCTAAATATAAAACGCTCACTTCATAGCCGTCGAAGGCGAAACATTGTATCAAATCATGAATAACACTGCGACAAACTAAGGATACATGTTCGAAAAAACGGAGTTCCTCCAAAGTGGTCCGCTTTATCTTTTCACTGCTCCTTTGGCACGATATTTTGGCATTCATTACTGTAATGTCAATGTTTGTTTCAAAACGAGCTGTCAATGTAACTAAGTTGAGTAGTTTTTATGAGAAATACCCTTGAATTGAACTGACAAGTTGAAAGGATTCCATTATTTCTAGCGCATTGAGTATTTACGTTTGCATAACGTTTGTTCGATTTTTCTTACTTGAAAAAAAGTTCGTAGAGAACGATTATTTAAGCAGAAATTTCATTTACTTTATTTCTTTGAATGCAATGTTTTCATTTATTTAAAAAAAAACACGATTATAATCGAAAACTTTCTCGTAATAAGTTTGTAATATATATATATATATATATATATATATATATATATATATATATATATATATATATATATATATATATATATATATATATATATATATATATATATATATATATATATATATATCTATATATATAAGGCAAAGCCCTCACTCACTCACTCACTCACTCACTCACTCACTGACTCACTGACTCACTCATCACTAATTCTCCCACTTCCCACATAGTCACAACTCTGAAAATCGGCACAAATATCAACAATGGTAAAAATAGAAAAAGTAAACTATTCCGATCTCGATTAACACACTTTAAGGGGTCGAAAAGGGGTCAAACGTTCCAAACGGGGGACATTCGAAAATCCTACTTCCCACATAGTCACAACTCTGAAAATCGGCACAAATATCAACAATGGTAAAAATAGAAAAAGTAAACTATTCCGATCTCGATTAACACACTTTAAGGGGTCGAAAAGGGGTCAAACGTTCCAAACGGGGGACATTCGAAAATCCTACTTCCCACATAGTCACAACTCTGAAAATCGGCACAAATATCAACAATGGTAAAAATAGAAAAAGTAAACTATTCCGATCTCGATTAACACACTTTAAGGGGTCGAAAAGGGGTCAAACGTTCCAAACGGGGGACATTCGAAAATCCTACTTCCCACATAGTCACAACTCTGAAAATCGGCACAAATATCAACAATGGTAAAAATAGAAAAAGTAAACTATTCCGATCTCGATTAACACACTTTAAGGGGTCGAAAAGGGGTCAAACGTTCCAAACGGGGGACATTCGAAAATCCTACTTCCCACATAGTCACAACTCTGAAAATCGGCACAAATATCAACAATGGTAAAAATAGAAAAAGTAAACTATTCCGATCTCGATTAACACACTTTAAGGGGTCGAAAAGGGGTCAAACGTTCCAAACGGGGGACATTCGAAAATCCTACTTCCCACATAGTCACAACTCTGAAAATCGGCACAAATATCAACAATGGTAAAAATAGAAAAAGTAAACTATTCCGATCTCGATTAACACACTTTAAGGGGTCGAAAAGGGGTCAAACGTTCCAAACGGGGGACATTCGAAAATCCTACTTCCCACATAGTCACAACTCTGAAAATCGGCACAAATATCAACAATGGTAAAAATAGAAAAAGTAAACTATTCCGATCTCGATTAACACACTTTAAGGGGTCGAAAAGGGGTCAAACGTTCCAAACGGGGGACATTCGAAAATCCTACTTCCCACATAGTCACAACTCTGAAAATCGGCACAAATATCAACAATGGTAAAAATAGAAAAAGTAAACTATTCCGATCTCGATTAACACACTTTAAGGGGTCGAAAAGGGGTCAAACGTTCCAAACGGGGGACATTCGAAAATCCTACTTCCCACATAGTCACAACTCTGAAAATCGGCACAAATATCAACAATGGTAAAAATAGAAAAAGTAAACTATTCCGATCTCGATTAACACACTTTAAGGGGTCGAAAAGGGGTCAAACGTTCCAAACGGGGGACATTCGAAAATCCTACTTCCCACATAGTCACAACTCTGAAAATCGGCACAAATATTAACAATGGTAAAAATAGAAAAAGTAAACTATTCCGATCTCCATTAACACACTTTAAGGGGTCGAAAAGGGGTTAAACGTTCCAAACGGGGGACATTCGAAAATCCTACTTCCCACATAGTCACAACTCTGAAAATCGGCACAAATATCAACAATGGTAAAAATAGAAAAAGTAAACTATTCCGATCTCGATTAACACACTTTAAGGGGTCGAAAAGGGGTTAAACGTTCCAAACGGGGGACATTCGAAAATCCTACTTCCCACATAGTCACAACTCTGAAAATCGGCACAAATATCAACAATGGTAAAAATAGAAAAAGTAAACTATTCCGATCTCGATTAACACACTTTAAGGGGTCGAAAAGGGGTCAAACGTTCCAAACGGGGGACATTCGAAAATCCTACTTCCCACATAGTCACAACTCTGAAAATCGGCACAAATATCAACAATGGTAAAAATAGAAAAAGTAAACTATTCCGATCTCGATTAACACACTTTAAGGGGTCGAAAAGGGGTCAAACGTTCCAAACGGGGGACATTCGAAAATCCTACTTCCCACATAGTCACAACTCTGAAAATCGGCACAAATATTAACAATGGTAAAAATAGAAAAAGTAAACTATTCCGATCTCCATTAACACACTTTAAGGGGTCGAAAAGGGGTTAAACGTTCCAAACGGGGGACATTCGAAAATCCTACTTCCCACATAGTCACAACTCTGAAAATCGGCACAAATATCAACAATGGTAAAAATAGAAAAAGTAAACTATTCCGATCTCCATTAACACACTTTAAGGGGTCGAAAAGGGGTTAAACGTTCCAAACGGGGGACATTCGAAAATCCTACTTCCCACATAGTCACAACTCTGAAAATCGGCACAAATATCAACAATGGTAAAAATAGAAAAAGTAAACTATTCCGATCTCGATTAACACACTTTAAGGGGTCGAAAAGGGGTCAAACGTTCCAAACGGGGGACATTCGAAAATCCTACTTCCCACATAGTCACAACTCTGAAAATCGGCACAAATATCAACAATGGTAAAAATAGAAAAAGTAAACTATTCCGATCTCGATTAACACACTTTAAGTGGTCGAAAAGGGGTTAAATGTTCCAAACGAGGGATATCCGAATGTTCCTCTTCCAATGTAGTCATTTTTCTGATATTTTTTTGCAAATGTTAAAAAAATAAGTCATTCCAATATCGATTAACGAATTTTTAAGGGATGAAAAGACGACGCAACATTGAAACTATACGAGGATTAACTTAATGTCTAATTAACTTAATGTCTAATTAACTTAATTCCAATACAGCTACTACTTTGAAATTTAGAACTAAGAGCAAACATAAACACAATAAACTATTCCAGTTTACTATTCACAATTATAAATTTCGTTTAAAATGTCAACAAAGGAAAGTTTCTATTTTGATAAATCAATTTGTCGGGATCGAAAAGGGAGCAAACGTCTGAAGTGTAGAATACATGAATGTCTTTTGATCGCTAAAATGCTAATGGTAAAATTTCGTAGCGCAGCACGGGTATTCAGCTAGTATATATATATTAGAACGTTTATTAGTTACGTCTAAAATAAAATTATTTTTATTCTCTATTTCGTACTTAAAAATTAATTTTAGAAAAAAGCTATTTATAAATAATCACGTAACTCTATTCTTTTTAAATTAGCACCGTGTTCATATTTATTTTACTAAAGAATTTATAATCATTATGATAGATAATTGTATAATACAACTTTTTACTTAACAATTAAGTAAGATTGCATCTTAAGAAATGTAGTGTGAAAAACAATATTACATGCAAATACTATCGAACACTGAACTATAATTTATGTAATTGCAATAGTATTACGAATTTCCATCTCAGATTAATGACGACACTGGATAAAAGAAATATCGTATTTTTTTCTTCTCCAAGATTCTACAATTCTTAAAATAACAACAGAAATTCGCGTACAGTAGAATTTCATGCGTCACAGCTCAACAGCAACGAAAACCTAAGCTTCTGGTCATTCAAGAAAACACAAAGCTGCATCCACAGCAGCTCAATTACCAACATCAGCGGACGGAACTGGACTGGAAGGGGATTACTTCCCACGCGAGGCTTTTATAGGATGACAACATAACTAAAATTCTAGAATTATCCGTGAAAACCTAACTGTTGCCATTACTTTGTAACTTGCATTTACGATACTATTACAATTTTTCATTAATAAAACGCTATAATTGTAATTTCAGAAGTAAAATAGTATTAGAATTTTTCAAACATTTACAGTGTCAGTGGTTGTGTCAAATATACAAAAAGAGATAAATATGAGTTGACAAAGAAAAATAAATACAATAAAATAGCTTATTATAGTTGAAGGAGAGAATTTTAAGCAATTCCGTTGGAATGAAAATTTTACAAATAGAACATTTAATGAATTTAACTTTTTATTAACCTAAGTACTCAAAAATTATTGTGCTTTACGCAAATTAAATAATTTGATAAAACCAAGTGACAATAATTTTTTATGATAGTTGGTGTCTTATTTTGCTGTTTTTTTATGTTTCTTTCTCTACCAAATCTTCTAAATCAAGATGAATTACTTTTGTTTTGTTTATCAATAATTGCTATTATTAAAAATTTCATTGATACTAATATAAAAGAAAGTAAAAAAGCATGTCGTTAATGGTGTAAACAATATAAATGGGGTCAATAAAATCTTAAGCAGAACTCAATGAGAAGAAAAGAGAAAGTAATGCAAGTAGTTTTATAAAGTAAATTTAAATTTTGTTCTACCATTCAAGAAATGTTAGTAAGTAAAACATTTTAAAAGGGTGTACATGATTCTAAAGGGTGTAAATTTGAAAGATCAAAATACTGATTTTTCAAATTTTATATTTTCTTAAAGTATGAAAATTTTTGCATTCAATAGTGTTTACTTTTTCGCTCTAGCTACATTGGAATCCTTTTTTTTTTTTTTTTTTTTTTTTTTCCCCTTTCTTCTTTTTTTTCGAATATTGTTTATTATGCATTAAACATTCTATTAATTTCACTAAATCTTTGTTTTCTCAAAATCTATTTTTTTAATCCAAAAGTGAACATTTTCTTAAAAACTAATTTTTCGTTTATCATAAAACTTTACAAATCTAAGTGCCAGATAATTTTAAACATTTTAATCCATGGATTTATGCACAAAGCAGAAGGTTTAGGCTAAAAAAGTATTATATTTTAGTATTTTTGTAAAAAAGTATATATAAAAATTATTTTTAAAAAATAACAACTAAACCTTGAAACTATAAACGCACGAGTTAATGTTTGTAAAAGTGTTCATGGAATGCCTAGCAAAAAATTAGTTGCTTGCTAAATAATATTTTTTAAATGTGCCTTAGAAACAAACAATTTTATGCTACTAATCAGTTGCGTACCCCCCCCCCCTCCCCATCTCCCTCATTCCCTTATAACCCTAAATTCAAAGCAACTAATATAGCAACAACTTAAAAAGAGTAATTTAAGAAATGTGTACTTTAAAATTCCACAAATAGATTACTGCCCACCTCCAAAGATGAAACATTTACAGCGACATCAAACATAATATTTTAACCAAATTGTATATCTCTCCCGTTACAGCGTCGGGGACATCTAAGCTTCTACAACTACCTGTTTATCGACGGAGATTCCGCGTCTAGGGGCGAAAGGACTCTATTTAAATCTCTTGGCGTCACTGCGATTCCCAAAGCAGTTATTCAAACATCGATTATTGAAGATTTCATCATAGAGTAACACAATCACAATATACGCACTGTCACTGATTAATTTGTCACTCTCGGTATATAATAATATCACAAATATGGGAATTGTAGTGACGTTGTGGATATTATTGCTTTTTGAATCAAAATTGGCTGTGGATACTATTGCATACGGTGAGATTTCAAAGATTTAAATGGAGTGGGAATTGTAGGAACATTTTCTGTACGTTTATGGATCAAACCAGAAATATCTGTAATACTATCATGAAATCAAAACACTATACTTAAAACCAGAATTATTAAAAAATTTGTTACACTTTAAGTTTACCATTATATCCACTTAATTTTAATGCAATGTGCAATAATATCCACAGTCATAGCTAATCTCTCAGCTGTTATTAAAAGAGCAACTATAAAAATTTTCTTGCATGAAAGATCAACTCATTCCATAATGCAATGTGTAATAACAACCACAGTCTCACTGCATGCTTACTAAAAGATATGTACCTAACGAAATAATGACGAATTCATGTATAATATGTACACCATTGTTAAAGATAATGTTACTCTTTCAATATGCAATAATACTCAGACAATTATGGTACAATCCACAGTGTTGCAGTAATTCAGGGAGTGTGTTAAGTGAATGTGTTACTTATGATTTCTGGTTCTTGCATGCTTGATTACTGACTTGAAGTCGAAAAAGGCTTAACAATCAGTATGAAAATCTGTATTAGTAACTCTTCCCAAAACTAGTTGGTGTTTGTTGGTAACCAAGAACAGCATCTATCACACAGCATTAGATGGGGGACAGTATGGTGACTATTCAGTTGGCTTAATCTACATGTAGATTGAAAATCGCTCATGAGCTATAAGAAGTTACAGATAGATATCAATGAAAAATAAACAGATTCTGTTATAATGAGTATACATTAACACAGAATTTCCTTATTACGCTAGCAGTTTTACCACTCCGGGCAAAAAGGTAAAATGCCGTCCCTTTATAACAAAAATTCAAAGAGATAACCTAACCTTCCCTAACCCTAACGTGACCTTCCCTAGCGCTTAATAGCAGGAAAATAAAACGTGAGCAAAAAAAATTATATTAAAAATGTTGAAGTTTTGATTTGCCAAAAATACTAATTTCTTGATTTAAGATTTTGGCACCTAATTGAAATTAAGGTTGCATAGAAGAAAAGAAAAAAAAGAAGCAAAAAAAGACACAAATCTAGTATATAATTATAAAATGCATAGATTAAAAAGATAGTAAAACCAATTATAGAACCACTAAAAATAAAAACCTAATTATTAAAAATACAGTTAATCTTAAAAGTATTTTTTCCTGAGAATTTTTTTATATTTTTTTTTACATCAATTTTTTCAACTAGCTCATGTTCAAAGGATAATGTTGTCCAGCCATTTAGCATATAGTCGGTAGCTGTAGAGCATAAAACTTTTTTTAATTAACTTTAATTTGGATAAACTTCTTTCTCCACTTATCATGCTTATTGAGAGAGTAGACAAGATTCTTAAAACTATACCGAGATTTGAAGCAAAATCCAGCTTTGAAATGAATATTAAAATCTCGATTGGACTTTCTTTATTATTTAATAAGGCCAAAACCGATACTATCTCGTCTGTCAGGTTCAGCGCGTTTATATCTGATGAATTCCTATCAATTAACATTATTTCTAGATTTTTGCAATATTTTAGTAAGTCGTTTCGAGGAGTATCTTTTAAATCATAAATATTTTATACATTTTTAAGCCATTTTTAAACGGGAGTTTATTATACTTGCGAGAGGTTTCCTTGAAATATTTTAATATTTTATCTATATTGCTCTGTATTTTTGGTTCTGTATTGGATTTGGTCTTTAATACGCGAAAACTCTACTCATCTTTCGAAACGTGTTTTTAGTTAAAAACTACATACCTCAACCTTCTTATGTTGTTCTCATGCTTGAGAATTTTTGAAGTGAGTTGATACCTATACTTAAAAGTTCGTAAAACATATTAAAAGCAAATTTTATTAAAATTCCTCCTATTAATTTTTCATAAGTATTTAAATGAATTTTGGTTTAACCACTTTCTTTATGAACTAGTCAATTTAATAGCCCATTTGCATCCTCCTAAGGTTGCCGCCTCAGGCACGGTCCCAGCTTGTCCCCCCCCCCCCTGGTACCGGTCCTGTTAGTATACAATAATATCCACTTACAATTTTATATTTTATTTCAATAGCACAAAAATATCCACATCCTAATTGCGATTTCTACGCTAGTTATTCAAAGATCGATTGTTAAAAAATTTCACCCAATTTAAAAGATTTAAAAATCAAAATAACCTACACAATGCGTGGATTTGGAAAGTGTATATTATAAAATGATGAATTATTAAATAGATGAGGTACTTTTGAAATGAGTTGACGTTTTTAATTTCTAATGAAATGTATTAAAATATAAAGTTATTAATAAAAAATAAATTGTGAACTCTCGTTAGTGTATAACTGAAGAGCAATAAGATTACACATATAAATATATATTTATTGCTCATTATTTTTAAGTTATTAGAATCTACGAGAAAAAAACTTAAAAAGCAAACATGTCAAGCTAAAATAACCGAGGACATAAGTAAGAAATGAGATAAAATTTGTAAGCTCGTTATTTTCTAGAATTTAATTTTTCTTATTAATTAATTTTACATTTAAAAGTACGATAAGTAGGTATGGCATGTTGATAAAAATTCCTGAATATAAATTATTTGTAACATGTAATGTATTATTTTGGAATATGTTGTTACATAATATAACTGTTTTTAATTTAAAAGGAATGTATGATTAATAATTTATATTAGCTTTTAAAATGGCAAGAAATGTTTGTATACTTTCTATTATTTTGAAAGCAATTGTAAACCAGAAATATTATATTCGAACATATATTAACAATAAAATCGAAGCAATATAGGAGAAAATCAAAGAATAATTTATCTAAATGAAAATAAGATGGGTAAGTAGAAATAATTCAAAACATCAATATTAATTCTAATATAATTAATTTGTAATATTTATTCAATGATTCATATAATTGTTAATAAGATAGTTTTTATAAATTTAAATGATTCGAAAAAGAAATATATTCGAACCAGATACTAAAAACGATATCTTTTATCATTACACTTAATACCTACTGTTTAACCTATATTTAAGAATATTATATCAATGGGTTATATTTAAATCTCTTTCCATAATGCAAATATAAAACAAATCATTAAATGCGAATTTATACTGCAATGATTAAGTACCATCTTGTAAACAAGTATTCATTGCGTACTACTTTATAGCAATATAACGATTGCACATACTTTATCAATTTTATAATTGTACAAGCTATTGTATGTCAACAAGTAAACATGACAAATCTCTATAACTAAACAAAAAATTATATGGGTAAGTAGAAATAATTCAGTATATCAATAGTAATAACAATATAATTAAAATTGTCAGAAATCTGAAAAATCTGGATAGTAAAGAAGTCAGCATTTCTTCCTCTGACGATGAGCTCTGGTTCCTCTATATTTGAACTCTGGTTGGGAAGAAATTAAACAGCCAATCAGAGAGAACATTAAGTTTATTTTTAACTTGATCCAATGTATTAATTTAGATTTTGAATAATAACAGGCATCCAGACCATTCAATTACCGTCAATTGGGATTACATTGCCATCAAATTTGAACATCTTTAAAATATAGATATGTGGGTCTTTGAATAATTCGAAAAAATTAAATTATTTGAGTGGATATCAATACAGGTGAATTTTTTAATACATAGAAAATTTTATCTGTGTAATCAAAAGCATGTAAATACAGTGGAGAATCGATTATCCGAAACAATTAGGAATTTATAGTGTTCTGATTAGTGTTTATTCGCATAATCGATCATTTACGTCAGAAATTGTACTAGAGTCTTAGGAGAAATATGAAACAAAGAAACAGTGTTATTAAGCACAAAACTGTATATATTTTGCACCACAATTCTTACAAATTACATAACATCAAGTAAAATTACTTTAAAGTAGATATAACGTTTAGAAAAATAAGTTCCAAATGTCGAATTTACTGAATGAGACGATTTTGGTTAATCAAAGCTGAACTGTGCTCTTTTTATCTATTAGTAATATTATGGAGATTGTCAATCACTGTTTACCCTTATTCTCAATTAATTATTTAAATTTGATTGATAAAGTTACCTCGTGAATTTGTTTCAAATAAAAGCTACTTGATTCGATTTTTTCCAATTTCCCAATTTTATATATAGTTTATGCCTTCTTTTTCAATTTTACGTGTAATTTTTTTAGATTAAAAATTAAAGGATGTAACTAAGTTTACTGATTTTAAAAAAAAAATTACAAAACATAATACGCTGTATCTATTCCAAGTAGTGATTACACTGTCCGAAAGCCATTTTTCTGGATATCTATGCTGGAAAAACTGTATCTGGGCAAACTTACCCAAACGTACCCGGTAACTTTCCCCACAAAGTTTTTAATTTTTTTAAAGAAAACATAAAACAACAAAAACAAATAAAATACAATTATGCCATAAACATAAATTAAATCTACATACCCTCTCCCAAAAATTGGTATTAAAGTTTCCTTCCAAAACTCACAGAAATATTAAATATTTAGTCAGAAGTTGAAAACTGGATAAAGTAAGCCAAGTTGATGGTTTCAATAATAATGTACTTGCATTCAAATCATGAATGACAACCATTCAATCACAAATTTAACCTGAAGACCAAGAAGAAAACCCAATAACACGGCAAATAGCTACCGAAACCCATATCAAATCCAGCCTTTCTACAAAGCAGAACTAATCATACCCCAGGACATCTGCTATAGATCTAAAAACATTGAAGACAGTTCATTAAAAAAAAAACATCTAGCAATTATATCTAACGCAAGTCCTTTGTACTTCATCCTAAATGCATTGACTAATTGTTAAAAAATAAACCATCTTTCTTAAGCCGTGACAGATACTTGAATGCACAGAAGTGCAATTAGCGGCAGCAAGAACTTCCAAGACGTATCACTTGAACAAGCAAAAGGATGACCACATTTCGATGGTACGCAGACACAATGCACGATAGGCAATGCAATGATTCATGTCAGTTGTAGATGGCTTCTCGTGTAATGATGTTTGTAATTGTCCTTATCTTTATCTCCAGGGGTAGTAAGCCAATAGGGAATGCAACTTGGCGATGTTTCTTTTTACTTTTTCAGAGGTGTTGCCATTGAAAGATGGAATGTTTTGAATCATGTTAGCTCCATGGTTCTATAGTTTAGACGGACTTATTCCATTACTATCAATTTGGAATTCGCTTTTTTGGAGGATACACTCTATCGATTTTTCGTATAGTTATTGAAACTCTTTAAATGAAGACATTAATTTAACCGGGGTTTACAAGAAAAATTATTGAACTTTATGGATTTCGTGCAAAAATTATAATGTGGTTTACCTTCTCGAATATTCTTCGAAAGAAAATAATAGCAATGTAAAAGTTCTTATAGGAATATACTTAGGATAAATATAAAATGTAAGTTTTTGAATATAAAAGAATGGAGGAAAGTTGGTTGGTTTGTACGGTCAATAACCTATTTTTATGCACAATGAAGACCGGTACGGTCAGACAGCTTAACGTGGATTTCGAAACACAACGAACATCCCTGCCTAACAAGAGATTCGAACACGACATCTTTGGCAAGAGATACCAAACCTATGCCAGACCTCTAAGCTCACAGCCATCAATTGGGTGACTTAAAAAAGTTCGAGTGACAAAGACATAAAACTCAATAGTTCATTTACTCAAGAACAAAAATAAGAATATTCAAAACACTGTTTTTGAACATTTCTAAATCATAAAAAGCATATTAAAATAAACATTGCATTGCAATTCTGACTCTCTAACTTTAACTACATCATCATCAACATCACAATTTTCTATACTAATCAATGATATTAATAAAGCAATTACACTAACAGAAAAATAAATACGATTTCCCAAATAATTTTCTTTTCAAAATAACATAGTAGCAGTGCGACAAAAAAAAAAAAAAAACATCAATAAAAAACAAAATCGATGCCCTACAATCCCATGTTCAAATTTAAGGTTGCAGACTGTCAGATTCAGAAAGAATCCAAATGAATCTAAATCCAGCAGATACCTAATATCTGCACTGCGATTATCCTTCAACTAACTGCCCGTCAACATCACGAGACGTAGTGTCTAGACATACGGCAGCGGCAAAATTCAGAGGAAAAGTTCAATATTTGAAGACAAAGGTGGGAAAACAAGAAATAAATAAACTTACAATGGTCTTCTAAGAAGCCATTCTTAGACTGCAAGAAAATCGGCTCTTTTTAAACACATTCTACAAGGCCTCTGTGTAAACAGAGAATTATAATAAAAAGGAGACGGTTTGAAAACAGCAACAAAGATAGAATAAAAAATTAAATAAAATCGTCTGGGATGGAATATGGCTATGCATCATCTTAACTCTAAATTTAGTTGTGTTTTTGGAGGAAATTTTTTTCTTTCTGGATTTTGTTTTGTTTCTGTTGGAATTTATGCGGCTATTTTGTATTTTCCATGTTAGATAGAATAGTTACTCCAGAAAATATATATCTTAGTAAGAATATTCGATAGTGAAGGAATTGAATTTGTAAAGATACATATTGTGTTGTGTGTAGTTACTTAAAATGTATGTCCGTGAAGATTTTATCTATAAATTTTAGATTTAATTAATTTTTAATGAGTATCCAATAATAAGTCTGAACAAAAATTTAACTTTACACTTGTTACTTTTCATGATAGCAATGACTATTTTATATTACAATTCTCACTATTTTATTGAATTACTACTATGATTAAAATATCTAAAAGTATACCATAACTTTAAAAGACAAACATTATAATAAGGAGAATGAAATTTCAAAATAAAAGATGAGTGATGAATATTATATTTTCACTAATTTAATTTGTAATAATTACTTATTGCAGTAAAAAGAAAAGACTTTTCTAATCAAAATTGATGCCATTCCGCAAAGATAAACTACCTTGGTTCCTAAAAGTAAATATGTTTTTAGCCGCAATGCAAACTGAAGTGAAATGGTCTTGTATAATTACGTTTTGTTAATTCAATAATAAACTGACAAAAGTATTTGACTTGTTCCAAAATAAATATCGTCTGCCGTCGGATTATAATATTAATGAAACATTGTCGCAAAAAGTAAAAATGTATAAGAGATATTTGGAATGCTAATTACATTAAAATACACACACAATATACAAGACGGCTGTCCTTTATAATTAGAAGAACGCAAATGCATATTCTGTTATCCAAACATTCCTTTCTTATCTTAATCTCAGAATATGGTTTATTTAGAAATGTAAGTAAAGAAATTCAAATCAGTCATTAGTATTTACTTTAAAATAAATAAAGCAACGCATTTCAATAGTTCTAAAGGAAATCACCTAAAGGTTTCATTTCATTTGTCACAATGTTCTTCCTAATACATTTTCAAATGTATGTATTATTAAAAATTTTTAAAGAAGTTATAAAATTAAAATCAAAATCGTGAGGATTTTATGGTTGGATTTGTGCGCTTCACGACCAATTTATTTTCATAATAACTGCTTACCAGGCCAGGAACTATAGCTTAATGTGGATTCCGAACCACAATGCACAACCATGCTTAATCCAGGATTCGATTCCCGGCAATTTTATTGGCTAAGAGCATCAGTATACGTGAAATATCATAACATCAGTAATAAGTAATATAAAATTAGTATGAAATTAAAGGGAGAAATTAAGAATATTTTTAGAGGGAGAAATTAAGAAGGTTTTTAGAAGGAGAAAATATGAAGATTTTTAATAGAAAAGAAATTCAAACAGTGAAATAAATTTGAGTATTCATTCTTTTGTAAAAGGGTATATTTAAACTTTAAAATTACAAATGTTTCTTCGTCAATTTTTATGCTAATGTTGAATCCAGGTATTAGAAGCTACATACGTTTTCGAAACTATAATAACGAAATGAATTTTATGTAAAATTGTACCGCGCGTTCTCTTCAACGCGGTCTCAAAAAACGCATTTCTTAAACTCCAATGTAGAAATCTAAAATAATGCGTTCGTGTTTAGTATTAAAGTTTCATTTCAGTAGTTCGTGATTAATATCTTGGAATATCATTTTGTGGCGTTTTTCTAGCATATTTTTAAAAGGCTAAATTTTTCACTTCAATGAATTTTTTTATTATTATATATTATGATTTTTTTCCCTTATATTTTGTAACAAGATATTACAATTTTGCGCACTTATAAATATCCTTTTAAATAAATCTCGCAGTTTTGTGCCTGCTAACATGTATAGCTTTGTCAAAGCACGTTTAATATGGCTTTGATTTAATCTAATTACCGATTAAATTAGCGCACAATTCAAAGTAATTATAAAATTAAATTAAAAACTTTATATAATGTACTTACATTTGAACCCGATAAACTTAAAGCATATGTTATAATTATAGACATAAATTTTTAAAAAATTAACAGTTTTGGAATATTTTATGATAAAAAAAATATGAAAGAATATGATAAACAGTCTAAATAAAAAAACTAACAATAGTATAATTTTGAAACATGTTGTTATTAAAATCTGAAAATGCATTTTTTGATTGTAAATAAAATGTGAATGTTAATTACATTGATGTGGCTGGGTATATATGTGTAAAATATGTATTCCAAAATATAAATTCAAATGCATTAATTTAAATAAAAACTGAAAAGACCAAAAATAAAAATAAATATTTATTAGATGCAATAAAAAATACAATTTATAATTTTAACTAATATTTAGTTCAAATTATAAACTTTGTCTTTCATTGCAAATAAATAATGTAAAATTAATATCTGCTATTTGACATTTTTCAAACTACAAACGTGCACCACATTGCTACTAAATAAAGCAATTTAAAAGTAAGCTATTGATGTTTATTAAGGTTTAAAAACATCGCATGCTACAACATCTAACTTCTAGTCATAAAACAAGGCCTGAGAAACATACTTTTATAACTTTCATTACAACAAATAATTTCCCTAGGGCAATGAACACAAAAGACAAAGAATTTTTATGCATAATAAATTTACATCAATAATAGAAGATCACTTAAAGCAAAAGTATATACATTACTTTCAAACTAAAATATGCCGATATTAATAATGCATTTCTAAATTATTAAAACATATCAATTGTTTAAATAAAATGCAAAAACACTCTGGCAATAGTTATTCAGTGTATTGAACAGAAAAAAAACACGTATGTATGAATTTCCTACTTTAGTCCAGCCTCATCCATATTCAAGAGAACCTTTGAAAATTGAATAAATAACAGTAATAAGTTGGGAAGAAAAATTCACTTTAATAAATGCGTACACAAGAAAATCAAAAATCACCAACAAAAAAACTAATAAATAAATATTTTTCTGAATATAAAATGTGGAAAATATTCTCTGGTATGCGATGCATAAACTTAATTAAGACCCGTGTTTTGCTTTGAGTTTTGTTTTTGAACTTTCTGCTTGTTTTAGTATATTTATATTTGTGTTAGTTTAATAGCGATAGCCCGATATTACTTTAATTACTTTTATAGATTCATTTAGAAAATCTCATCCATTAAGGTAATCAATATTAATACACTGGTTTGTATTGTTAGTCAGTCTATATAGCGCATAAACCAAATAGATTGGAGTTTTTCTTAAAAAAATGAAATTTTAGAATAGATTGGAACTAAAATGTTATAAATATTATCTATAGAATATAGTAATCTATAGAATATTCAATTACTAACCAATTATATATTTCTTGAAATATTTATAGTGTACAATTTCTTTGAGCACTAAAATTTTTAAATAAAAATATTTTTTTATAATAATTTAAAGTGGCATATCAAAATGCATTAACAGTAAAAAAACACGAAAATTTTCTACTTTTTGAAAGAGACACCAAATGAATAAAAAAAATATTATTTTTGATTGAATTACTAAACTTCAGTATTGTCATAAATAACTCTTTTGAAATTCATGCTTATGACCCAAACAGCAGAATATCATTTTGAGGATATCCGAAGTACATTAATTCAGGATGGCATTGACTAATTATATCTAAAATTAATCCTACTATATCAACAGAACGTCCGGCTATAGATGATCTCCCAAAACTCACAATGCTGTCCTTTGATGTCAGAGACTAAGATATCTGTATGGTCTTTTTTGGATCTGTCTCTTGGTCGAGATTCGTATGAACTCAGGGCCATCCCAAGGATAGAATTCTCGATATAGGTAAAACGACCTTGATGAAAAGTCCTTTATATGACGGTCAAGATTGAAGACGACCAGAACGATAACATCCTTAATATGTCGATCATGGTGGACGATGACCAGAACGATAACATCTTTTATAAGTCGATAATGGTGAAAGACTACCAGGACGATCACATCCCTTATATATAGTTCATAGTGGACGACGTTTAGGACGATAACGTCATTTATAAATCGATCTTGGTAAAAAACGATCAGAACGATAACATCCTTCATATAAAATATAAACAACATTATGAAAATAATAAGTAAGCTAATCCATTAAGATGATTAGGTAACGGGTAACTATTTTAAATTTCCAAATTTTTCAAAGAGAATTTTATTATTATTTATATTTATTTTTTAAGAAACGTAATAATTTTTATCAGAATTAAGATAAATTCAGGAAAAAGTCCTTCCTCCTAGAGTTGGAATTGTACATAGTTCTTGTTATCATTAATTTAAATCGGCAAGAGTTCCGCCACCACACTATGCCGCAGGTACAAATGTTTATTTAAGAGGATCAATTGTTATATTTTGAATAAGTAAAGCATCAATGTTTATTATATTCCAGTTACTTCAAGACACAAACATAACGGAAACCCAAAAGCCATTTCCCATTCACTTTCTATATTTCTCTACTCCTAAGCAAAAAGGATTTTCTATTGGATACGCAGATTCACGGAATACAGCAACAGTTCTAGTTTCTGTTTAGAGCATTGTTATTATTTCAAACCTATTGTTCGGAATAAAAGAGTCTAGACAACTCCAGGGAGCGAAAAAAAGAAATGCCAAACAAAGAAACAATGAGACAATTTACATGCAAAGTAACAATAATATTCTGAACAATATCTCTCGTGGACTGTTCCAAATACCTAGGACATTTAAGGGCTTTTTGGGAACTGAATATTAGAGGCTGCGTCATTTTCAAATTGAAACTTTTCCCAACCAGCAACCAATGGCTTGTATTTATTTTGTTGAGTCTGGAAATGAATAGCATTTTTTCTGTCTATCACCAAGCAATTTAGAGTCTTTTGTTGCAAGTGGAACTTCCAGGGAGTTTAATATAAACACGAAAGAGCAATTTAAATAATGCGTGAGGAAAAGATAGTTTGAGCAGTCTGGAAATTCGATCACCAATATTTAAATGAAACAAGTTTACTTGGTGAATGTTATTGCCTTACATATAAATTTTCTATGTCATAAATAATAGCCGTGTGCTTTCGTTTGAGAGAATGGATGCATAAAGTTTTTTTAGTTTTTTTTTTAAAGTTGACAAAATGCACTTTTCCAGTTTAATTTATAAATGTAATTCTTATAACAATGCATTAATAATAAATCCATATGCCTGCGTGACATTGCAATGAGCTTCAACGCTTAAATGTATTTTTCTTGAAAAATAAAAAGAATAAAACACATCACGCAGGATAGTTATTGTTTGTAACTGATTCCAGCTGCCACATTTAAGAGCGTAGCACAGCCAATAAACACATCGTAATTTGACTTTCGTCAGATAACCCGGTCGTTACCTAAGAGGTCACTTCTATCTCTTTAACTTTAAAGCACCAACGAGAGGACATTGAACAACGATGGATTTAATGTACACCCGACCGTTATCGTACACGACGGTGTTCGTCAAGGCAGTATCTAACCCGTAACCTTCTTACCACAAATTCAACGAATCAACTTACTAGAGCACCATATTAATTGCACAATAATAGTTCAGTATTATATACATAAACGTTATAAAATAGTAACGAAGATAGATAAATATATAATGTAAAATTAATATTAAATTCTGACTGTCTCAGTTCATTAAAAATAACAAATTATAACTTCTTTCACTACATTCTCAAATTAAAATATGAAATTTTGAACAGCAAAAGAAATATATTCAAAAAATTAATTATGTTCTATCAAAATATGATATTTTGTCACAAATATCTTTCCATTGTTAAAATATATGGTCATGCAGTAACTTTTTGAATTTTTACACTGAAGTTTTACTATAATTAAATTTCTAAAGACCAAAAACAAATCTAGTCTTTCATTATGCGTTAAGAATACGTAAAAGGACATTACATATACAATCTATAAAAATTATCTTAATTATAAGCAATTTAGTGTAAACATGAAAAAATATATTAATCGTATTCATTATTATTAATCCCTGGTTTCTGAATATGTGGAAATATTTATTTAAAATTTAAAACTTGGTTTCTTAAACATTAATAAAAATTGCAATTTTATTTTATTTTAAAAATCAAACTGTTAAAATCATCACACCAGTTTTAGGATTCGAAGAAATTTACTCTCCATAGTAGTTTCTCTACCATTTTGCTTTAACATTTAGGACTTTTTTTAAGAAGTGTCAGTTCCTACTTTTCATTAACAAATTTATTACAACAACAACAACAAAAAGTATGAACAAAACCTTAACCTTTAACTGCTATAAGCCGTCTGACAGACCTCAAGTCATTTTTTGTGGAATGCTTCCACCCCCTAAAATATCGCATCTTTGACTTTTATCTTAATTTTTCTGATACTATGTTTCTTAAACTTTAAACCTATGTTCACCAATGTATTTGGCGCAGTATGAACCATGTGTAGCTCTTGCGCCAAAAACTTCAAACCACCCAACCACAGCAGTTAAAGGTAAATCGATGTTTTTATCATAATGGAATTATAATATAAGGACTTATTCTAAACCATACACAACACATACGTTAATTCCTTAGCATGTTATCCGCAACCGGAACTCGAACCCAGCACGTGCCACTTGTACCCGTCTCTCCCTCCCCCCTTTTTATTCCAGATGCTGACATTTCTCGTAGAGCCCGACAAAAGGAACAGACCCATTGTGACCACCCCAGCTTCCCAGCATCATCTGAAGAATGGAACAAACCTCGCTGTGATCGAACCCGACAATAGAGGGTTAACAGAAGAATGCTGACACGACCATCTGCGTCAAAAAAATAAAGAAACGGGAATACAATAATAAAATAAAAAAAAGTAGAACTGAAGTGAACTGAACACGCATGGTGGAGTCACGACAAGGCTAGGCGATGAGAGAAGTTCGGCCTCGAACATTTGATACTATAGTGGTCTGACATTGTGAAGTCATAGTTGTAGTCGAAAGTAGTAAACTTATTGCCATAAAGCATACATGTGATTCAGTTTAATAGTATGGTAAGGACTCTATTCCCATTTACTCTCTCTTGTTAGGACTGTTTGTGAGAAGTTTTTCGTATTTTCTCCCAATCGATACGTAAATGCAATGTTGCGTAGTTCTAGCAAAGAGTTATCGCAAGAAGCAACTCATTTACCTGTTCAAGGGTGATCCATTATATGTTACTGATCGCATTGAATGTATGTGCAACTTCAACCTAAAATTTAGCTTGAATTATATTTTCTTGAGAGAAAATATACAAGAGGCAAGCTTTTGTTGCACTTAGTGAGGGAAACGTGTAAATAGTTTACTATTTGAGTGTATTGAACAGTACATAATAATATAACGTCATTATTTAACGTTTTAAGATTGATTTACACGTTGCCAGTGGTTGGAATGCCAGCTGGTAAGTTGAATGGAATGACAGCTTTCCCTTCACACAGAGTCATATGAGAATACGGGTGAGGAGAGTTTATGCGCCAGCAAATGGAATATAGTTTATCTACTGGAGCAGTCAGCTATAGGCGCGCCACTAACAAACCAGGAACTCTAGTGACTGAAATGAAACGTTTGCATTGTACTATGTATTGGCTTCTAGTGACGGGTTGATCTTAAATGGTCGCAGTAACGAGTAAATCAGCCTTTAGGTTTGCTCCATTTTGTTTTGTTTTTATTTAAAATTATTATTGTCAAAAGAAAAAGCATTTAGGATAGATTACTAATAATATGATATTTCTAATATTTGGCATCTTTCATTAACGAATCAAGTTAACTTTACACTAAATCTTTAATATAAAATTATATGTGATTTTTTTACTATTCAGAGTGTTTAGTATAGAATAAGAAGAAATCTTTTGTAAGTTCATGATGAAATGGTTCATATGCGTTTTCAACTGACGTAGTAATGATGACCTCAGTGATGTCACAATAACCTACCCAACGGTCATTCGCCTTTGATGTCGCATCTAAGTTAAGTTATCCAAAGGCTTAGAAAGAAAGAAGGAACACGAGGTTATCTTTTCCAGCCTTGGAAAGTGAGGGGAGGATGCGAACCCACACGTGACATTACGACACGCCCGCAGAATTACACAAAGAAGCAACATTGTAAAATATACCATTCATTTTGCAACATTGTAAAAAGATACCTTTCGTTTAGTGAATGTAAGTGTAACTCTGCTACAGGAGTATTCATGCATTTTGTATTTGCATATGGAGCTACTTTTCAACTTTAAGAAATGGAAGGCCAACATTGAATGACGTAATGCATTTATTCCACCCCATATTGACAACTATCCCATTTTGTTCTCATCCAAGAAAATGAGAAGGGAAAAAAAAAGAATCCACCGGAAGACCTTCCAGTGTGAAGTCAGGAGGACACATTCTGAAGATCGAATCATGGCAGGGTCTAATCCACCTGCAAATGCTTCATCCAAACCTTCCTGGCACATTTCTCTCCAACGATACGAAAATCGATACAAAGATATCCCCAAATCGATATCTCACTTTAGCCCCTGAACTGTCGCCCTTATTGGTGACTCTCTCTAAGACTAAGGAAAGATCGTTGATCCACCAACTAGTCACAATCCAGCGCGTTTGATAGGATGGCTTGAGTTTGCGTTTAGTTAAGCCTTTTATATATATATGAAGAGTTTACTTCTGTCTCCAAATATGACATTTTGACAATATCATGTCTATGCTTATTTTCGACCTTTCAATTTCGTTCCTATTTGGTGAACTTGATGACAAAACACACCAATATTTTTTGTGGATTTTGATTATGTGTCTTAATATTACTGTAATTGTTAAGCCTTATTAAGTATTAGGTAAGCCTTTTTTGATTGAAGAGTTTGCTATTGTGTCTTAATATGAAATTTCAGCTTAATAAGATATCCCTATGCTCATTTTCGATCTTTCCTTGTTGTCCCTATTTGGTGACAAACACAATAAGATCTTTGTTTTTTTTTTAGTTCTGAGTCCCCGGTAACTTTGACTACAGCTTTACCGCAAAACAGAGGACAATAGAAATAATATTCTCACTTATGAAAAGAAACAAGCAGATAAAATACTAATATATGTTTTAAAAGGAACCATAAGAACTTGGCCAATTTGTAAAAAACAAATATGGTATCCATTTGACTTTTTGCATTTCTCCATATAATCGATATTTTTACAACATACATAGGCCGAAACTTTGATTCCAAAAATACAAAAATCTGGATGGTGTATGTGGTTCCGTCGCATATTTTCCGTAATTGTAAATCCTATAAATCTGAAAATACTAAATCTATTTTAATGGAACTCAATAGATGTAAGTAATTAGGGAACAATTAGGTCGTAAAAAAATCAGGCATGGACAGAGTTCGTCAACTCAGAGTTCCATAAAAAAATTAATGCTTAAAAAGGTTTTTAATATAAATCCTTTATATACATTAGCAACTTTTATATTACATGGAATTGCAACTTTTATATTACATGGAATTGCAACTTATTTAAACAATTTTGAACTCAGATTGAGTTTTCATTGTGTTTTACCACTAAGTAGAAACTCATCGATTCCGAGATGCTATGAATTAACCTTTTTTTGCCTCCGAAAGGTTTATAGAATATGTTGTCATCGACAAGGAATCTGTTATTTAGTCGAATGAATGACTGCGAGTGTGTTAATTACTGCTCTGAAGTGGAGATAGAAGCGTGTGTAAAAGTGGCTTTTTAATGATAATCCCCAAAACTTAATAAAATACATCGTTAAAGAAAACGTATCTATCTGTCAAGTTTCAGTTCGATTGGATGATAGCAAGTGGTTTAATTAGTCGTGAGTAGCTATAATAGATGCGTGTATAAAAGCTATCTTTCAGTGATAACACCAAAGTTTGGTAAAATGCATTGCCATCGACAACGAATCTGTCTGCCAAGTTTCAGCTCTTTTGGATGATGGCAAGTGTGTTAAGTAGCCTTCCGCAGATTTGCCTACCACAAACAAACAAAACCGAAGGTAATATAAAGGTTTAATAATTTCGTTTCTTTTAACATGGCTAAAAATGAAGAATGACTGCCATAGTAATATTCTTTGCAATTGATTGCATAGTAATATACCCAAGAAAAAAAAATTCCTAAATCTTCTATATTATTTTTATTTTCTGTGGACATAATAAATTTTTATTTTAAATTAACACATTTAAATAATTTAGTTAGCAAAATTGTTGTCAAGCTCGCTAATCTGGCAAAAATAGTTAAAATATTACCGAAATATCATCAAAACATTAAATTGGCGATTCTTTTCTAGGAATACATCCTAAGATGAAAAATCTGTCTTTCCAGACACCACTTTTTTTCTCGATGCTCAATGGAAAAATTTTTAACAAAAAATTTAAACATAGAACATTATGAAAGATTTTTTTTTTTTTTTTTTTTAATTACATCCACTCAAACGTGTTGTAAAACAAGATTACAATCAACATTGCTGTAAAACATTTTCCAAAATATCAATTGAAATTATATATTTAAAAAAAAAAAAGTTGCTCCAAAGTTTGTTTTAAATTTGAGATTTCTAGACTATTGGAAAAAAGAGAAAATCCAATGTTACCTAGAAAGAAACACCTGAATGCTTTTACGTCATACGTCTTGAGTTATGCATTATTCAAGAAAAACATTTTTCGCTCCAGAAGGTTTTTTTTTCATATATTATATTTTATATATAATAGGTTATGTATGCACCTTTATTTGCACTCCTATGCTACACACGAAGAGAACATTTAGTTGGATTGCTGTTAAAAATCCAAAAGTTTGATGTGATGTGTCCAGTGGGTAATGTTTACCATAAAGTTCATCATTTTTTAAGTTTATGGCTACACATTTTTATTATACCCAAGACTATAGACCAGAACCAGATTATTGCAATTCTCACCTCGGCGGCGTCACAAATTACTTATTTCCAATCTTATTGGTGTTCGAGATTATATTGCTAAGGTTCTCTCACATAATCTAATTATGTAAGAACCATGTTTCTGTAACTAATTTCCCATATTCGTAAATGTGGAAATTCTCACTTATATATTCTAACTTATTAACTTTGTAAATATGTTCCTGGGTTTTATTATTCCATTGCGATTTTATTATTCCATTGCGGTGTCCATTGTAAAAACATTTACTAGATAAAAGGATTGAAATTAGATTTTGTTAAGTACAAAATGAAAGCCAATAATTTAAATGGCATTTACAGAGATTTTGAACTATATGTTGAAACTATAATTTCTTGAAATACAAACCTTCGTTTTAAGTACCCAAGAAGAAATATGCATGCATAACACAAAAGAATAAATACAGCATTTTTAAAACCAGTGACGTTTATAGTGCACTTCGAGATAAAATCTATTTCTAGTCCTATGCAATTTAATTGGAAATGTTAAGACACAATAAATAATTTATTCACAAGTTCCAACGTAAACATCACTGCAATTCTGCAGAAACAAAAACATCTTTCAGCGTCCAAATGCGACATGCTATTTGCGTATTCCGTCGGTTGCCTTGCGTAAAAATAACAGCTGTATTATTAAAAAACACCAGTCTTTGGTATCACGGGATTCATATAATAGCGTCAGCGATTCACCGACCACTATTACGGCCACAAGCGAAGGAATTTTACTACGCCGGTTACGACTACCAGCTGATCACATAACCTAAAAGACGGTCACGCGACACAAAATTCCGCGATCGTAAAACGGAAGTATTATCGTTCTTTTGGCTCAAAAGGAAGTTCTTTTTCTGACTAATTAGTTTGGTAGAATTTTAACGGAACTGTCGTTGATTAGCAGGGAACCGTCTCCCTTAAAAATTCCATCGTTAAGTTTTAAAAAGAATGGCTGACGTTTCGGAATGGATCATAAAAGTTGGTTTCGGATATCGTCTGGCTTTCAATATGGACGCGCATTTTTCGCCTTCGAGTAAAAGTTTTGAATTTGCGAGGAAATGGGCGAAGAAGTTGAGAACTTTCTTCGCGACTAGTTATAAATTTAGTTTTGTACAAGATTGAGCCAGTTTGTCATTTTAAGGGGTTGACGTCGTCGACCAAAAACTAATATCGCGTTACATTACACGAACCAAATATATATTAATTTTAATGCGTGATTGGCTTATTAATTTTAATCAATTGTTTATTTAATTATAAGTTTTTTAAAATGTGCATCAAAATTGCTAAGAAAACGTTTTTTTCGTTAAGTTGCAATTAATTTTAGCTCGATCACGCTATAGATCGATTAAAACAATTTCTTCAAAGTAATTACAATAACCTCCCGTAAATCGATCAATTATTGATTAGTCATACCTTGAATTTAATTCATCATTGTTACATTTGATTTTCTTCATCATTAGCATCTGGAGTTAAAAAATTTCAGACTAATAAATACATTGGCATGCTTTGTTTTTAATATCTAAGAAAAGAAATACAATGTTCTATGAAACGATAATTAAAGGTTTTAAATAATAATAATCAATAATTTTATAGTACACTTTGATATTTTACAAGAAGACACATTAAAATTAATTTATAACACAAAATAATTTTTCTTGTAAACAAATTTCTAAAGTACTTATCACAGCAAAATATGAAAAACTATTTTCAGTAAAGTGTATTTTGCAATAAAGTTGTTAAATTTTTACTTTACTCCATAAAATATCACTGACTATTAAGCAGCTGTATAACTATAGGTAATAAAAACATCTTTAGCGAGTTTACAATTATAAACAGAACCTGATCTTTAGGTAAAACTATTAGTCAACATTAAATACAAATAATGTTAAACTACTTGAATAACAAAATATTTATTCCAACTTTTTTGTTTCATCAAATAAATTGCAGGCACAACTTTGTGTGCATATTTTCATTTCAGAGATAGTAAAATAAAATAAGTTGTTAAAAACATACTACGTCTTTAATCATATGCAATTCTATTTGTTTGTCAACAAAATTGAATGAAACATTGCTGAAAAACTTTTTAAATAAACCACACCTAGCATGGATTCAAAACAATGTTGGGCACAACAAAGTCAAATTAAATATCCTCACATCATTTTAGAATTCATTCTTTAAATGAACACACCGTTCTATTCTATCGTTTTAGAGTTAGTATCGATTATTTTAGGATAGAATTTTACATGCTACTTTCGCAGTAAGTGAATGATATAAGTTGCTCTGTTCTAAAAACAATCATGGGCAGTAATAAAAAATTACATTTAATATCATTGCGCAATATTTTAAAATGCATTCATTAATGGAATACGTCATTACCTATGGTTTTAGAATTCGCATCGATTATTTCATAATCGAGTTTTTACATACCATTTTCACAGCAAGCGAACTATGTATGTGGCATTTTTTCAAAACAATGTTAATCAGTAATGCAAAGTTGAATTAAATATCGTTGCGTAATATTTTAAAATTCATTCTTTAACAGAATACATCATTACCTATCGTTTTAGAATTCGCATCGATTATTTCATAATCGAGTTTTTACATACCATTTTCACAGCAAGCGAATTATATATTTGACATTTTTTCAAAACATTGTTAATCAGTAATGCAAAGTTGAATTAAAAATCGATGCGCCATATTGTAAAATTCATTCTTTAACAGAATACATCATTATCTATCGTTTTAGAATTCGCATCGATTATTTTAGAATCGAGTTTTATATGCCACTTTCGCAGCGAGTGAATGATATATGTGACGTATTCTATATATATAGATATATACGACCAACCAGGGAATGGATTTAGCTCGAGTTTATCTTGGGAGAAACTTTTAACTCTTCGTTTTTTCCTAGAGTGGTGTTTTGTGTACTCAGTTTTTTAGGGGACGTTTTTCTTTTTTATCTTCTAGTGTAAGTTGATGCTACGAAGGTGTGAGTGTTCTAAGAAGGTGGGCTCTAGTGGAATCCGTGGAAACAAAATAAACATTGCTTGATATCGTGAAAAGATAGTTGGATTCGATTTTCTTAGAAGTTAGATAAGTATTTTCAATAAAAGCGGAAAACAGTTGGATGAAAGTATAAAGTCATATTTATTATTAGAATTCAAAATGAACTGATTTTATTCATGCATCATTTGATATTAGGCGAACTATGTTTTTTTTTTAAGATTATAAATAACATGTAATTTAAAAAATAAGAAATGTCGTGGAGTAAATCCGGCTAAAAAGACTTTAATAAAGATTAATATTTGGGAAATAGATAAAAGATTTTTCAAATTTCGGACATTTAGATTACATCATTTTTATACTACAAAAATATGATTATGTTTAAAAAAAAAAATTCAAATAAAAAAATATGCGGATACTATATAGACTAGGATTAACCCTGTATAAATAATACTGATTGACAAGTTATACAATTTACTCAGTGATAGTTACGTCAACGTAATTAAAACTAAAATGTTGGAATAGCTCGAAAAATTGAATTGCATATAATGGATTGTAAAAGTATATGTTAAGCTGAAGGAACCTAGATGGCTTAAGAATCAATTGTTGATTATTTATTAGTAACGGAATATATCTAATTAAAGATAAGTAATAAGGTTTTCTTTATTGTAGAAACTATTAGTCAGTATTTAGCAGTAAAATAAATATTTTAATGTTTTACTGAAGCAGAACCAGTTAATTACAATTCAAAAGAAATATTTTTTACTTCGAATTAAATTTTATGGTACGAATCTCCTTAATCAGAACACTACAAAACTTTCTATGATTATGTATAAGAACCGATGTAATGATTTTTTTTTTCCATTTAATCGATTCTGGATACACAACTGGCATTTTATTAAAGCCCTAAACTTTACAGGGTTTATTAAGTAAACAAAATCTGAACTCACAAGTACATCTTTAAAAGAAGAATCGCTCATAAATCTTAAAACAGCGTGGCCATAAAACACTTATAATGTCTTACCGCAATAAAATTGAAACTAAAATAGCTCTTGTAAAAACGATTCACCTGCCAAAGGTGTTAATCGTAAAAATTGCGGAAATTCAGGCCCAACTCAAATCGGGAAAGATGGTGACGTCACACGCTAGATTTCGTGAAAGAAAGACACGGAGTAGACAAAGTCGTGATGTCATAAAAAAAAGCCAATAACGTCGTTACATAATAAAAGTGGGCGTGGTCCAATATTTCAATCACGATTGTGGAAGTGAAGTGAAATATCTGGTTAGCTTTCAATTTTCAAGCGACATGCTGATGTAAGAACAATCTAAACTGTTCTTTTAGTCTAAAAATTAACAATATTCTTTCAATTGGAATTTAATTTATTAATAATACGGAATATTTTTTAAACGTTAAAAAACTACTTTGACCGTTTATTATTAGTGATATCACAATGGGATTTCTTGTTAGAAATTTCACTGTAATATTTATGATTAGGAATGTAGAACATCGCACAGCTTTCAATTACACTTAGTATTGGCTACTGCTTTAAAATTTGCCATGGACTGGGGTAATTTACTGTTTTCGTTTTCATATTCTCATTAAATTTTTTTTTTAAATAATTTTGACAATATGTTTGGCAATAATTATTACATTGTCACAAAAAGCCACCAAAATGACGAAATTGGAATTATGTTTCCCTATAAATATTACATTATTCTTTGCTGTAAGTAAAACAAGTGAAAAACATTTGTTGATGGGTGATACTCAAGGAAGAAGTACTCTGTCTAATTATTGAGTAAAGTATTGAGTAAAACGGACTCAGATCGTTCTTTGGCTTCGTACTTCATATAGGTAATTGAAAGTAATTATTGCTGTGACCTGAATTATTATAAATATAGATTGTTAAATTTAATTTAGGTTGAATAAATATTGTTGTTTGCTATGTGATTAAAATAGGTAATAATTTTAAAAATTAAAAGTTTTTAATGAGAATAAGGATAAGCCATTCAGATATTATTGTTGTTCAGCTCAATCGGTTGATAAAAACTCCCCAAAAATATCAACGAATATTCTACGATACAGAAAAGTTTGAAGATTACTACTTAAAGTTAACTTGGACTATCTATTTTTTTTTTTTTTTTTTCATTCAGCTTAATGTTAGGTGAGGTAAAATAGGTATATATTAGGGTAGACAAAATTTTGCATACTCTATTGGATATTTGATTATATAAGATGAGGCAATTTATTTTATCACACAAAATACTTCCTAGAGAAATTTAGATAGAAATATTTACTCAAAGGAAGATATTCAAAGGCTTAAAAGAGAATATTCAACAAAGATTTATTTGAGTTAAGAATAAATCCATAAGAAAAGCATAATAAAATATTGCCCTATGTTTAGCTATATACATATGGAAGCTCAAAAAGCTAAAAAAAAAAAATTCAAAGTTATAAAGACGGTATAAAAGAAATATATGTTAAGGATTCCAATAAGGAGAATCGGAAACGAGTGCAAATTCACTTGATCTTTTTATTGACTAAATCTTTTGACGGATTAAATATAAAGAAGGAGATTTAACCTAAACTTATTGCACAGATATCAAATTCCAAGAAATTTGAGAGAAAATATTTTTGAAAAAAATCAGGAAATGGGATGTATTACTTATTTTTAGAAAGATTGTGTAGACACTGTTTTAAAATAAAATATTAAAGTTTTTAAAGAACCCTAAGTTAATAGTTAGTCATGCAGTTTCCATTTTGATGAATAATTTGAAGTGTTTCATTACAAATAATTACAATTAAGAAATAAAAATAATTTTTTACTAAGTATTTACATTTTTAGGTTGTTATCACACTTTTAAAACCCCATGGTGAGGTAAAATACGTGCATAAATTTAAAGCTAATAATTAATAACATTTCAACAATTCGAACTGAAATAATTCTTGTGTTCAAGAGAAGCACCCCGATGCCAATATGCAAACATAAAAGCATTGGAAAATTAGAGTTATTTAATATGAACTAGCGTAAATCCTAAAAAGTAGTACATATTCCCATTTAACCTTATCTGACCAATACATAGAACTGGAGGTACGATGATTCCGATCTTTTTCTATTTGCAGCAACTGGACCAAACAGGTTTATAAGTGCTTTCCCATCTGCCTACTAGAGGAAGCAGTTTGGTTGGTTGTTTTCAGATTATCTGACGCCGTCAGCAACACGAGGGCTATAATGCGTCGAAACATTCGTCATTAGACAAGTCAACATACATTTACAAACACCCATGCCTTACACGGGACTCGAACCCGCAACCTCGCGGTCTAGAAGCTAGCACGCTAACCACTATACCGTTTGATCGGCCAAGAGGAAGCAGGGCAGTACAGTATTATAATACTTCAATATTTATCTGGGGTAGTTAGAACTACATAAAGCTCATATCATGGACGGATCATTTCATAGTCTTTACATTGATGTTTGCATAGGATCCAGCTTGGAATTTAGATGAGCAGTGCTGCACGCCTATTGTATAAAGATTCTTGACATTTTACGCTTGTTACATTCTCCCACAACCATAATGTCTCTTCTGAAAAAAAAAATTTAGCATTACAGTAAGTGAATTCACATTTGGCAACACATGTTCTTCAGACTACATTAAAAACTCGGAACTCTCCCAATTTATCCTTGAAACAACTATTTCCTCAACTAAGTAATTCTAACTACAGTTTCGGTCCATTAAATTATTTCCTAACTAACACTTCCACAATTTCTTTTTGCACACTATCACAAACAAAAACGTAATAAGCAGTATCTCTATCAGATCTCTACTTATCCCTTCCCCCCCCCCCTCCCAGGAAAAAAAAAACTTTTCAAGAAATAATCTCATTCCATCCGATAGCACACACACACACTTTTCTGTTTCTCTTTGCCTCCCGACGTGAAAAAGAGTTAAAAGGATATTAAACACCAAGTTAAGATCAAAGGCAAGGATGGATAAAAACCGAAAAGGGAAATAAACAGAAAGATATAGGGGAGGCTAAGAGGGGAAAAAAATAAAATGGAACAAAAATACACTTCGCAACGAGAACTTGCCGAATTTTCTCCTCGAGTACCACACTAAAGGGGAGAAAGACGCTGGATATAGAGAAAAAGAGAAAAAAATCCTCAAGAGAAAAAAAAAAAAACTTTTCTTCTAATCCTACCACGTAGGGCCAATACGCGAAAAAGATTGGACCTACTTAAAGCGTTCCATAAGCCTTATTCCACTGTATCTTCTTCTCCCCTTATTATTCTATTATTATTATATTATTTCTTTGGTCTTCATTCCTGCCTTGATGAGACTTAAGTCCCTGTTCGTCTGTCTGACTGTCAGGTAGAACGATAGAATTAGCGGAAAAGGAACTCACTGACGTATAAATCTCGCCCCCCCCCCCCCCCTTCTCTCTCTTAGAGGCCCCTTATTATTTTTTTTCCCTCTGGCTATTACTTGGTAGCGTTTCTTCGTTTTCTGTAGTTATGGATGTTAAATTTGTAGTGGGGTTTGGTTTTAATTAACGGTAATGCTCGGGAATTGTAATTTGAATTCATTTTAATTATCATTGTTTGTCATTGCGTATTTAATTTGTTTTTTGGAGACTTTTATGTAGTGTTAAATTGAAATTAGATTTGTTTAAATCGTATGATTCGTTTGTTAAATATGCAAATAGTAGTGACTCATCAAAATTAATTTTTTGAGTGACGTATAAATATTAATTTTTATCTCATGAATTCCTACTTATTTTTCTAATACCAGAGAGCGAAATATTTGTTATTTTTGTTATTGTTGTATGACAGCTTAATTTGTTGTTCCTAACTGAAGACTATTTTTACATATTGTAATTTAATGAATCGATATATCTACGCTTCTGGGTGAAAAGGTTAAAATTGAATTTTGAAAGTTTAAATCGTGTTATACTACGATAACTTGATATACTTCAATTCATAAACGTAATATTTGAGCTGATTTTTAATCGGTAATAAATAAATGATTTAATGAATTATTCATTTGTTAAGTTTAATGTACTGTACGATTTAATAATAGAATGATGATTTCCAGAAAGAGAAAATTGAACTAAATGAAATGAATTTAAACACAATGCTATTTGAGGTGTTTTCTTTTTTTTTTTTTTTTTTTTTTTTCCATCTCAAAAATGTATGACAAAGCTCAGCACATCTAAAAATAAATTCGAATTTTCAGCGAATCACAAACTGGCATTTATTTTTTCTGTCAGACTTTGCAAGGAGTAGTTGTTTGTGACGTCACCATGCACACTGCAAAAAGTACACAATATTTAGGGAAGCCTAAAATCGAAACATATATAATTTACAGTAAAATGAAACACAGAAGACAATTTTATCCTTACAGGAAATATGCTAGAGTACATACATGATAACCAAACATGTGCAAAGTTTTCACAATCTATATTTACTATTCCAGCTTGTGTTGCCATTTGTGCTATAAAAATAAATATAAAACCACTTCTTCCAACGATGTTTTTTTTGCTCGACCTACGCAAGATTAAGAGAGGCAGCTGGGATGTCACTAGGCTGTTTAGAAACATAATCATGCTGGGGAAGAGACGTGATATAGTTTCCTCAAATGAAATATATCTAACAAAAAAACAGCACAGTTGTATTAAAGGTTCCCGCCAAGTAAAAAATTTAATTCTCAGCCAAAGCAACAGTGATGTGTGTTATTAAACGAAGTATGCATGGATTCATCGGGTTTGTAGGCGAAGGCTTTCTGTAATTAAAGTTATACTTTTATTTGATTGGCGTCCTGAATAACACAAAAATGTTTCTCATGTTGAAAAGTTTTTTTAAGCAAATAAATAAAATAGTTTAAATGTTGCACAGAGATGGCGCTGTACCTTAAATTCTACAAACAATGTATGACAGATCAAAATAATCTTATGTTAGGTTGATATATGCGAGTCCTGTAGTATTTACAAATGAAAGTGATATCTGGATTTGCAAATGACAAATTTAATTATTGGTAACTGATAGCCTTGAGTTTTTGAATTGTTTCCTGTTTTTAAGGTCAATGTGCAACCTTAGGAATTATTTTTTTTTTATTTGCATACAAAAACTTTTTATCAGGAGAAACATTTTAGTACAAACTCTCTTTCATCGATTTTCTTTATTTTTTAATGAAGTTTAAAACGTGTCATGGACCTTTGTATTTTTGACCACCCTGTATTATTATAAACATTTCCCGAAACTTTTAGAATGTTGGAAGTGTTTTGTCAACGTGAAAAATTATCCTTCTTTTAATTTCAGCTTTGTCTCTAAACTTTGAGTAAAAAAAAACCTTTTTGTTTATTAGAACTTTTGCAAATAGAACAAAACGGGTTTCTTAGGTAGTTGTTATTTTGATCAAATGTAATACTATAGCGGGCCGCTTCTACACAGATTAACTTGTGTTGAAGCGGCCTTTTAGTGACCCTTACAGAAGCAATCCAAATTGTTTGCAAGATATAATTGCAAGTCTCAATGACGAATGAATGTGCTTTAAATAATTCATTATATTATTTAATATTGTCATATTTTAATGCTTAATGCAACGGTCGTATTTTTCATTAAAAAACATCTGGTTAAATACTACGTTTGACATTAAAACCCAAGTGGGGTTGTCTTTGCTGTACTAAAAATACCCCTTCAACAAATTTAAAAATAGAGAAATAATTTAAAAATAAAGAGTAAAAACCAATAAGAATAAAAAATTAACTGAAAACAAATTCGAATACAATGTAATCCAATGTAAAACCAAATTAAATATATGAAAAGAAACTAAAATGTTCGTGGTAGTTTAATGAGTTTCAGAAATTACTTCATGTGCTTAACTTTTATAATTTACAATATTTCAGTTACATTTTTAAACAATTTTCTCTCATCTGGTTAATAATCCTCATTTAATAATTAAATTGAATTAGTTTTAGTAATTTAACCATTAACTTTTTTGAAATATCTGTGCTAAATTTGGTACAAATCGGTCAAAGAATTTAGAAATGATCGGAAATAAGAAAACTTTCTCTTTCAAATCATAAATTTTTCCCAAATTATCAATATTATTATCATCCATATGAACTATCATCGGCGGCATACTTTTTCTCTCATCTTACCTACAACAACACTCATATTTTTTTATAAAGCTTATATTTCTTAGCTACGAAACACCTGGTAGGAAAAAGGATCTGTGTTGATAAATATGCATACTTAATTTGACTTTGTTCCATTCAATTTCATGTTCATTATATTTAAATTTTCAGTGCTGAACAAAAAAAATGGAAATTTTAATTAAAAACTCAATTTGTGTACTACTTAGTAAAAAAAACTTAAAGGAAATCAACTATGAGAAAAATACGCTTTTCGTAACTTAGGATAAGACATGCATCAAAAATATATAGTATGCATTCCAGATTTAAAAAAAAAAAAAAAAAAAAAAAACATACATTTGTGCCCATTATTACCCATTTTCATGAATGGAAAGTAAATTATATTTTGGTGAAACCGGAGAATACGTTGCTGTCCCAAATCAACTTTTAATTCCAATTAAACGGCTCATTTTAATGAACTAAATTTATTTTGGGATACTAATAATTTAATTTTACCCTGGTTTTAAACTGTGCATTATTTGAAAAAATATTCAATTAAAAATACACATAATTTACCGGTGGAAACAAACACTTTATATATCTTTTCATTTGATGTTCATTTCAAAATTCATCTGGTTTCACACTCAATTTCATTTGAAGTACTTAGTTCAGTAAAAGATGAACTTGCACACGTAAAAAAACAAATTCGCTGAAGGAACTCCATCTGGTGTAACCTTGACAAGGTCAGTAGATTACAGGGAACACTAGCAGCTGGATATCAATAGGTTGTTGAGGAAATAGTCATATCTGAATCTAAATCGATGCAGTTTCAAGAAATGAAATACACACTGCTCCAAAAAAAACTTATTCTTGATAAGACTGAAAGGTTTATTTCTGAAGTTTTTGTTTGCTGTGAAACTGTATTGTTGGCTACTGGCCAAAAGTCGTGCCAACACGTTGAAACTGTCAGCAAACAGATTAAAGGTGCACGTGTTATTCGGCTTGTTATCACTGGCTGGATGATAAGATATTTTCTCATAATCCAGTTGCATTTCCGCGTTTTGTGTTGATCACGATAAAAAACACAAGCTAAGTTTGAAGTTAAACTAGAGAGTGCGGAACCAATAAATTTTATTGCACTAGGAGGTCCTGTCGCCATGCATTGAAACCTTCAATGGGCAATCAATTGTAAGCTATACTTGGTACCTTCTACTATTCGTTAACTTTATGCTATATATTAATTATACGCTGAGAAGTTCAATAACCGTAAAATATATTTCAGGTTTGTAACCGTTCGGGAATAGACAAAACTATATTGAAATTTTGATTCGTTCGTTGCAAATAAAAATAAAATAGAGTTAAAACCCCTCCTCTCCCCCACCATCGCAGTTAAGAACTGCAAGAGCAGTTAATGGCTGTTAGCTCAGTTGTCGATACGTCGTCTTCAGACCACAGTGGCGGCTCGTGATGGAAAAAATTAGTGCAGCCGGATATATGTGATCCTCCCCCCCCCCCCTCCACACACACACACTTTTCACAATCTTTTATGAACGCAAAGTCGTTAATCTTCATGGACGTCGCCAGGAATATTTGCAGGGGAGTGCAAGACTAGATTTTAATCAAAATAATTATTATTTTAGAATTGTTAATTAATAATTATGCATTGTAATTATTCCTTGATAATAGTTAAACAAAAAAAAAATTCATGGTATATATTTTTGAAAGTGCAACCCTATTAAGGAGAAAAAATAATAAAACTATTAAAAAATATATTTTAACGATTTTTTTTATCATCCAACTAGATCTCGCGGCATTCAAGAGATAGTATTTAGAACAGAGGAACACGAAGATGCAAAAATACTGAAGAGAAAATTTTTATTTCTTCCAAGTTTCGAAAATAATTCTTTAAAAAAGACAAATAAATGTTCGCTCTCACTTTCCCCTACCCACGCTAATTTTCGACCAATCAGTTCATCGAATTCTCAAGGTCAGCCGAAGTTGGGAAAAGTACTTACTGTGACAGTCTCGGTACACGTTACATAGAGGGAAAGGATCTGCTGAGTTCTATCGGTTACCATGGTAACGTAGCAGCCGAAACGCGTTTCAGGAACACTCGGCTGCGGTTCGGAGGAAGATCATCAGTTCGAATTAATATTGAAGATTGAGGCAATAAGTTTGCTATTTATCGAATTTTTTTACACTTACCGTAGAAATTGGAAGTTCATTTTAGAAAATTGTAAAATATATAGTTTTAGTTTTGAACTAATAAAATTTAGATGCAGCCCGGCTGTACTGCACGAGCCGCCACTGTCAGACCACTTTCAGAGTTACAAAGTGTTCTTGTCGATATTGCTTTTGTATAAAGATGCAAGAACAATCCAAAACTACCAACCAAACAGAAGGTCAAAGGAGGTTTGAAAATTAAAAAATGGAGTGGAGAAAATTGGTAAAATTTACATAAAAAAATATAATGTAAGTTTAAATTAGTCATCTCAACGTAGTAATACGTAACTATTAATTAGCATGTCAGTAGTAAATCCAGTTATTAATTTTTAAAAAATCAAGATTTTTGAATTGCACCACCTTACGTGCGTTCTGTAGCCTCCTGAAAATAAACCTGCGGGCGTCCATTAACGTAAAAATATTTTATCTTTGATAAAAGTGTTGTATTTAAATTGGCCAAACCTAAAGATCACAGAATTTGATGCTGTGTTTGGTATTTTAGTGGGTAAGAAGGAGGAGAGGGGTGGGGGGGGGCATCTTATCTCCTTAAATAGACCATTTGTTAAATACACCACCTGGGTGGTAGATATTGACAGAGCTGAAATCTGCTTTCATATCCTAAAATCTGAGACGTTATCCACGTTTTTCACTCCTCCAAGATTATCTGTTTTCTGATAAGGATCGAAGAGTGTATGTCTCAATTTATGAATAAAAATATTATTTAAGAATGATCGATTGATATTTTCTATAAAAATAAAAAGATCCAATTATATTACCATGTTATAACACTTAGCTTTTAGTCGAAAAAAATACCATAACGAAATCGCATTGAATTGAGAGATTGAATTGACATTCTTTTCCACCGAAATGCCCAGCCCAAAAATCTTTCCCATTGATAAATCTTTAACGGGTAGCAATTAATGTTGCATTAATAATTCCGGTGAGTGCCCCAAACGTATCAATATGCAACAAAACCGAAACTAAACGACAAAAAGTCGAGTGTCTTTCATACCCAGAGATTGTGACATGAATAACACATGATGTCGAACTGAGTTTAGCTGAAGCAATTTCGCACTGAACGGAAATTCATTTTAACGGTCCAATTAGAAAAGAAGCTTTTTTTTTTTTTTTTTTTTTTTTTTTTTACACTGTCTTTTTCCAAAAACTGAAGAGGTTTTTGTTGTGCACAAACTCTCTGGACAGGATCTTAAGCAATTACTGCATTCATTTAGGTTTGAAAAGAAACTGTAATGATAACTATCTGTAAATGAGGTTTCAGATTTTAAAATTAATAATTGGAACTTGTGTTAGAGATACCGTTTAAGTCTGTGTCCTTTTAATCATTTTATTTTCGGGAAGAGTATGAAAAATGATGAAGATAATATTGTAAGTAAATGAGGACTTACTGTTTTTTTTAGGGGAATATCGGAGTATGTAAAGAAAATGGATTATAAGTTATGAAAAAGAGCCAGTAAACAAATAAGGAGCTAAATTTTCACAGCTTACCGAGTAATCATTACGATTTTCAAAAATGAAACTTCTTCATATGAATTAAATAATTGCCAAATTTCCAAACTTACTGTGTGACCCAGTCTAATTACTTTCAATTTGTAAACTATAAAAAATATCAAGTGTACGTCTAAGGAATTTAACATGAGCCTACATAGAGAATTATAAAACAACATTATAAAAACACTTTACATGTACTGTATTTCTATGAAAGTAGTGCTATTTTCAGATATAGATTTCATGGAGGTATCTTTTTTAAATATAGATTTTCAGGAAGAGTTTTTGTAAGACATTGGATCTTTATAAAAATCCCTTTGTTTCAAGAATAGTGTATTTGTAAAGGGCCTTTGTATAGATAATTTTTTTTAAAAGCGTCCTCATTACAAATCTAAATTTGTATGGAAGTCATTTTTCCGATATTAGATTTTCGAGAAGCGTCCTTTTAGACCAGCGTCAGCCACTACGCAGCCCGCGGGCCAGATTTGGCCCGCGACAGATTTTTCTGCTGCCCGCCTGCAGTACAGAAGATTCCACGGTATGGACTTTTTGTTATACATAATTCTAATCTGTTCAGAATAGTACGTGTTTACTATGTAGAACAAAGTTCTCCACTTCGTGTCCAAAGAAACTATATGAAGAAGCTTTCAGCAAGATGATTTTCATCAAGAATAAATACAGGAATAACTAAACTGAATCTCATTTCGACAATTTATTAAAATTAGCTGTAACAAATACTGCGACTCTAGCATAAAATAAATTGAACGATTTCGACCGCCATCGTCTCGCAATTGATATCGACTAAAACAGAGTAATCTGGAACTGCAGTTTAAATACTTTTATTAAAAGTTAGTTCAAGTCCCATTGTTAAGTCGGGACAAAAGATTCACTTCTTTCTTAAACTTTAATTTACTAATAATAAAAATAAAAAAATCGCAATTATTTGAAAAAAGTGAATCAAATATGAATTGTAATTTTACTAAGATAAAAAAAATCAATATTTTTTCAATTTTTATAAGTGTTATATATTGTTAACTCGATAATAATTAAATACACATATATTGGGAAATCAGGCCTGGGAAAAGCTCCAACATAACCCATACTGCCCCCCTCTATAAGTTAGTGGCGAACGCTGTTTTAGACCTATAATTTTATTAGAGGTTTTTTTGTTTGTTTTTCTTCCGAGGCCTACAATTTCATGTCTTTTTTTTTTTTTTTTCTCTTTTTTCTTTTTCAAGCATAAAATCTTATGAAGATTCTATTTTCAAAATTGTGAAATTTGTGATGGATCGGAAAAGGAACTAGCATTTCTCATAAACAGAAAAGTCATGCAATTTAAAATGAGATCTATATTTTGTTCAGGGTGATAATTGCCTCGTGACCCTGAAAATAATAGCATATAGCACTTATATTAAGTTCATGCGATCTTTTAAGCATCATCACCTAATCACCCAGACCCTTGATGAAACGCCTTCCTTTTTAAATGTGCCATAATGATACAGCCACTGACGACCGCTTCGACCTCTTGACATTTTTTTTTTTTTTTTCACTTACAACCTCTTTCGCTCAATCAGTGAAATCATCAAATCATTAGGTAACAAATTTCGTTAAATGCGCATTAAGACTCTTCTACTCTGCAACCATACACACACACACAAAACAGAATTAAAAGAAGACAGATACAAAAAATAATTCCATGGCTATCAGCTATACCCGTCTCTGATACCCGTCTCTGCAGCATGCGGTTTGTCAAGCAGTGTAACCTTGGGTTTCTAAATTAAATAATAACGATACATCTGGACTGTGGGTTGATAAAATGGAAGAACACTGGATGGCAAAATAGAATAGAAAAAAAAAATGTGGATGGTAGGATGGAGAGAGTCCTAATGAAATAATCAAATAATGAGGAAGATCTTCGGTTGGCGGCGTATGGGTCTGGTCAATCTATGTGTGGTTGGGAATGGATGAGATAATGTTAATGTCCTTCAGTACTGAGAAAATCGGGGGTTGTAAGTGGTTAAGCAGCACTTGGAATTAGAGTCTTCCAATTGGAAAAAAAAAAAAAAGAGAAAGATGTCAATTATTGTGGGGCATTGTATGAGGTTTGGTTTTTCGGAATAAGTCTGCAATGTGTGATATGTACTATACTTGTCAGTTCGTAGTTTATGTTTGTAATTTAGAGACTATAGGTTTGTCACATAATTAAACTACGCTAGTTTCAAATGTTTAGAGCCGTCTTGCGACTGTTTTAATAAATATGTTTTCATTAAATAGTGTATAGGTATAGCTGAGACCATGGGGAAACAGGTATATTTTATTTATGGGAGCTCTGTTAATTTGTGGTCTGATTCTTCACATATACAATTCCAACAATAGGTGACAATTTTAAATTCAACTTATTTAAATAACACTTTCGGGGAAAAAAATTAATGATCCAACTTCAGAAGAAAAAAAAAGTATCGAAAAGTTATTTTAAGAATTACTGTAAAGTTTACAATACCTTTTCCATAACTATTCTAACAGTTGTACTGAAAAAAAAAGATTGAGGCTACCCTCCCTCATATGTTCTTGTTTGACGTATAACTTGTACTTCATATAGTTTTCCTACGAAAATTTTTCGGTGCAGCATCAATATTTCACTCTCTGTAAAGTAAACTAATATTTTTCATTAGTTCAAATTCTTTTTAAGAAGTAACGCCTATATTTTTATTTGTGTCTGCTATTTGAAAACTTCATAAAAATTGATTTACTAGGTAATATTTGATGTCTGTCTTTAAGAGATACACTAGAAAATTATTATCTTTGTGAATGCAATCAGGTCTCTAGGATTAAAAGGCTTTTTTAGAGTATATTGATGATCGATAAAATACATTTAAATACTTCAAAAACTCATAGACTGTCTTCTGATTAAATAGGAACCTCTAAACTTTCAGAATTAAAAACTAGATATGCATAGCCACTAGTTTTATATTTAAGTATTAAGAAATTCAAACCCTGTGTTTAATAAATCTGTGTGGTTTTGAGCTCAGTATAGCATTATTTTAAGTGACTACATCATTGATTATCATTGTACCTTACAATTTCATGGTACATTAGGTGAAAGCGTGGTGTAGCTAGTTGAATGCAACTTCGTAGCTAATAGATGATTTATATAAATAGAAGAAAAATTATTTCGTTTTAGAAAAAAGTCATTTTATTTATACTTAACTATTTTAGTTTTAGGCTCACGTTGTTCATTCGTTAGATCGCTTTAGGTTTATTCTTTTATCGTTCCTTCGGTCGATGTTTGTTTTCACTGTAAGTAGTTGTGCCTCAACCACTCTAAAGATTACACACATTTATGTATTTTTTATTGTTAGTCCTCTGACCGAATCTTTCTTTTGAACTATAATATCTCTGATAAAATGTTTAACTGCATGGCATAAAAAATACATTGTATCAAGTTGAGGATAACTATACAGACTGGTTAAAAACTAGTCAGCCCAAAAGCGTAATTCATAAATCAAAAAACGAAAAGGAGCATTTTTCAATCCTTCCGTATATCTATACATCGTATACGTAACGTACAAAAAAAAATCTTTCTATCAGGGAAAATAAACAGATGAAAAAATAAACGAAATCAGTTCCAGGAATTCCACCGGGACTTAGAAGCGGCTCCTAAAGAGTTTAAAGAAAAGGGAAGGTATTCAGGAGGCCCCCTAAAGAGTATAAAATAAAAAAGAAAAACAAATCGAAATACAGAAAATAAAACACAGAAGCGAGATATGACGCTGACAAATGGTCTGAAGGGAATTCGGGGACCCAAAAAGTTTTAGAGGTAAAGGCATAAAACAAAATAACAAAAATTGGTAGGATGCAAGAAGAAAATAATAAAAAAAATATCGCAATAATAAAAAGAAACCTCTACCTCACAGCTCAATCTTAAGGCCTAGGTCCAGTGGGAGCAGGCAGTGAATGCGTTTTCCCTTCTTAAGTTTCACGAGATAAGATTTCCGTTTCTGCACTTCAATTGGAGAAGATAGTTTGGGGGTCCCTATTTTATTCAATTTTTTATCCACTTCAGTTCTTCCGACGTAAGTAAAATGGGCGCAGCATCGGCACTTAATTTCTTGGGGACGTGTTTTTTTTTTTTTTTTTTTTTTTTTTTTCGATGGGTCGATTGAAAAGCAGGCTTTGACGCGCACTGGATGCGTATGGAGTTGAAGAAGATATCAAAAGAATTGACAAAAGTTTGAAGATATGTGGAGGAAGATTTCCCATGAACACCGTCTCCGGCAGACATTGAAGGTGCTCGTGGTACGACCGACCTCACTTATTGACAAAGTCTCAAAGGGATTTTTTAAGTTTGATGATGTACCAGACTGCTGAAATGCGTGACTAAGAGGCCACGCAACTTTGATTGACAAGTAGAATAAGAAAAATTAGAATATTTGAATTTATTATTAAATGTGTTATTGATTAGATTTTGGCGATGGTCTCGCATATTTTGAAGAGAAATTGTCTGGCAAAAAATACGTCGAATGTATGTGATAAATACATCTTACAGTCACAGGGTACGTACATAAAAGAGACAATCGCGACTTTCTTGTTCTAAGAGGGCGGCATCTTATTGTATTTCATAACATGTCTTCATAGCATCATCATAATTGCATTCTGCATAATGATGTCTTTCCAAAATTACTTAGTGGTTGTCTTACCGAACAAAGATGACTCCTTATTGGTCAAGTGATTGACACTCAAATGTAACCCTCTGGTCGTAGGTCAAATATTATTTAGTCAGAACTAAAATGTAGTTATCAGTTTATCTAGTTCAGGCGAAAGTGAACTAAAGATATTGATTACATACAAGGTGTTTATAATTAAAGTTATTCGCACTAGAGCTTTCTGGATCCTTGAATAATCAACAAATCATTACAAAATTTTATATATATACTACTACGGTCATAGAATTATAATATATGTATATAAAATTCAATAATTATATAAAGGTGTTCAAATGTTGGCAAATAATGTTTCATAGACAATAAAGCTTAATACCTATCGTACATTTTTTGTGTGAATCTTTTTTTTTTTTTTTTTCTTTTTTTTTTGGGACTAAAACTTTATTCACGACTTTCCAGATAAGGTAAGTCTAACCAGTAAACTTCCTCAAAGTGCAAGATTTTAATCTGATGACAAAATTTTAACTGATATTTTCCTTCAGATATCATTTCTCCGTGATCGTAATACACGTATTAAAAATTATATAAATATCTGTTTAATTACTAAAAGTCTCCACACGGCTCCAAACGTGATTAATTATGAATACCCTGTATTTATTAGTATAAATTCTTACCTTGAAACAAGGTACAGGTTATAAGGTACTGTTCAAATACTTAACCAATGCAAAAGGAAAAGTCAAATGAGTTACTTGGATGGTTGGAAAGCTCTTTTTGAGTGTTTTTAATGCCATATCAGCCAAAGTTATTTAACCAGTTATTTAGAGGTTTACGAACTATTTAACATTATTGGAAACGACTTTCACACGTTCACTAGGCATGGTTATAAAAATAGTATTTCTAACATTGGTTGTTCTTGTTTTAAATTACATAAATACAAAACAATATATATTATTTTAGAAAAAAATAATTTAGATAACTGTCAGTTTAGGCCAAACTCAATTAATATAACCAAAATTTAGTTTGGCTAATTTTATGAAAACGTATATGAACCCTGATAGAAAAAAGGCTAAAAAAAAAATATTCACTTTTACATTTACTTCATATAGTTTCCTAACAATTTTTTTTTTTTTTTTTTTAGAAAATAGTCTTAAATCAACTGTAAAACGATAAAATAGAAAAAAAGACAGAAAAAATAAAATACAACTTTTAAAAAATGTTTCACTAACATGTTATTGATTTTATAATTAATTCAACAGCAGAGGAAAGGGATCAGGCTTTGACTCTCTTCTTGGCTTCGATTTCTCCTTTTTTAAACATTTAATTAATTTATGTTTAAAGAGGCGGGGAAATAAATAACTGCAATGCATCACAAAAGATTTGCTTGCTTTTAAAGGAGAAAATATCGAAGGTTTTTTTTTAGTATTCACCTCTTCACTTCTTTTCATTTATTTCCGAGATAAAAAAAAATCTTGTTTTGAGCTGCCACGTGTCATTCTTTGTCATTTCTCGTTACCGTCTGCTTCGATTTGCAAGCTAATTTAACGAAAAAAATGGCATTTTTTAAAATAAAAAAAATAAAAAATCTAGAAATACCAAGAGTCATTTTCGATTGTTTTTGAAGCACAATACATATTTAGATAAAGATTTTGGAATATGTTATTTGCTTTCATTAATTTTTAAAGAACTTTCAATGAAAGTTCGGAAATTGCATTTACTTCGTGGCTCTTGTTACTGATGGAATATGGTTGAAAATTCGATTTTTTTTTCTGTATAAAAGAAAATGTATTGAAAGAGAAATAAAAGTCCATTTCATTAGTAGAAATTTATGCAGAAATGCTACTTAAATTATCAAATGATATAAAAAAATTTAATTACGCGGCAGAGTTTAATATTTAAAAATAATATTTTTTTAAAGAATTGAATTCGAGGCGTCAGAGTGAATAATTATATTTTACCCCACGTCTGATACATTAAAAAAAAAATACCCTCGCCCGGGCAAAAGGAAAACAAAGAAAGTCTTCCTCACCCCCACAGCTTGATAAATGACACTGCTGCCACCGAGCAACAACAAAAGAAAAAAAAGAAAAAAACTAGAACGCGTCAGAAGCAATTCCAAAGCACGCGAAAACAGTCGCTCTAAAAACGATGAAGAAAAGCGGAACTTTCTCATTCATCTGATCAACGCCTCTATCGTTCCTAGGGAGTAAGACTGATGATGAAACGATTTCGATTAAATTTTCCGTAAACTTTCGAGTTGCCAGAACCCGGCGAGATGAAGTTTCAAAAGTGGCATGCGGTTAGTCATCGTGGTCGATGCGATGGGACGAGTGCATTTCGACTACGGTAGGGGCGCAGGGATTTGGGTCGCCACTGAGAAAACTACTTGTTAATTATAAATAAAAGGACAAATTCATAAGAAGCTATTTTAAAGAGGTCCTATGTAAATGAGAATGCGATATTTTACAGTATTTTAATGAATTCTGAACGGTCACTAATTTTGCAGCAAAAACATTTTGCAAATACAAATATATACAAAAAATATAATTTTACTGGCGGTTTCTACTACATGTTTTATTACTTAAGTTGAAAATCAAATAAATGTTGTCTGTTTTTCATGAAAATGAGGCATTTAAGTAATGCTTACTAGATTCTGTATTTTTATTGATATTCATCAGAAATTATCTACTTAAGTTATTACAAACAAGTTTGCTTACAAAAATCATAGAATTACTTTGTCGCAACAATAATATCTACATAGATATATCAATGTAGATAATATGTTTGACAATAAAGAGATGACCTGAAAAACATTGCATTTTTATGGAACAAAGCTGTTTAGGACTAATTAATTTTAATCTTTTATGATAAATAATATAAAAAGACGTATAAAGAACGTAAGTCAACAAATCAAAATGGCACATTTAATTTTTTTAAATCAATTACAACAAAAAATATACACAGAGTTCATAATTTTGTTGCCTTCTATACCTTTCTAGCAGTTAAATAGTCTAGCGAATAAATAGTTAGAAACAGTAAAAAATTGAAACTAAGAACGTTTATGAATGTTTTATGAATATTAACTATTAAAAAAGATATTTTTCATTGTGAGCCATCATAAAAGATACATTTTGTGAAGGGATTGTAGAATGCTTAATGAATGATAAATAATTCAACTGTGACAGCTTCATAGACTCGATTATTTTTAGTTGTTTGGATGATTTTGGTACATTTAAACTTCCTGAACGGTAAGGTAAGGATTTAAACAATAAGTAAATATAGTTTTGTCAAGACTAGGAAATACTGAATCTTTATATCAAGGTGTAAGTTTTTAATAAAATGGCACCCTGAGGAATATAGAATATTTTGTCATCCTTCACCCTTTCCAATCTAAAGCAAGTATTTAATGTTGCGCTGAAATTGAACTTTTATGGAAGGTAGGAAATATAGCATGCATAGTTATGCATGCCAGATGAATCAGCTGAGCATTGTAGTATTAAATATTACTAACAGAAACAAGTATAAATAAGAAGGTAATGGGGCAAACTAATATACTGTAACTAGTGCTGAATCGTTATATCAAGGGGCAAGTTTTTGTGAAATGTCACTCGGTAAAAACATAATATTTTGTCACTCTTCGCCATACCCAATCATAAACTAGTATTTAATGTTACGCTGAAGTTGAACTTTTTCACAAAGGTAGGAAATATGGCATGCATGAATCAGCTGGACATTGTAATATTAAATATTACTTACAGAAACAAGTAGGCGCGAAGGTATAAGGGGCAAACTAGTATGTTTTGGAGTCATGCCTAGACATATAATAAACACTACACCGAACGCTCCCACTTCAATCATACATAAAACATATGAGATTAGTCTTTTTGGGAGCAGGGTTACATATTTGGCATGTTTCTCCTCACTTTGGCGTTGCCGTAGTTAGATAAATGATTCATTTGATGACGTAGTTAACTTGCCTGTTAAATTGTTGGTTGATTACAATCGTTATAACTTTTCCGATCAAGTGTGTGCTAAAAAAGTTTTTGAAGTTGTACTCGTTTTCCTTGATAAAATTTCACAATTTCAAAAGAATTGTAAATAAGCTACTCTTTTCAGTTTGAATTATTGATAATTATAAAAACCTTTATCAGATTTATAATTTAGTAAGGTTTACTTATAGTATTATTATTTTTAGGCACTTTTACACTTTTATCGTTGTATTCACAAATAGAGAATACAAATGTTATAAATTTAACAAGTATACTATTATATAAGTATTAAAAATTCTTCCATCATTTTATTAAAAAAAAACTTCAATTAATAGTAATGGTACAAAAAAGCAAATGTTGTAAAATTACGAAGAATAATATTAAATAAGTAATACAAATTCTTCCATCTTTTTATTAAAAAAATTAATAGCATCTTCACAATAGTACAAGACATAGCACAGCAAAGTACGAGAAAATAAACCCAGGCACGATACGTGCTTTAATTAGATTCTTAGTACATCAGAATCTCAGAAAACAACCACATTTTAAACTAAAACACCTTAGCAAAAAAAAAAAAAAAAAAAACAGCTGTTTTTTTTTATGTATGGAGGGGGGGATGTCAGCTATATTACTGATGTTTTTTTTTATTATTATTGTAAAGGAATTTGATTATTAAACATTGTATAGAAGGGATTATTTTATAAACTTCAATAAATTATTCTAATTCTAGCAGTCCTATTGATCTTCTCAGAAATGTGCAACACTAAATATTCTATGGATATTTTAAAAACCTTTAAATAATGTCATTTTGATGTTAGCACTTCTATTTTTAAATTTTTGCTAATCTTCTGTATGCGATTTCGAAAATTGATTTAATCTTATTTTGAAGTATTATAAAAGAATAGACTTAATCAGCAATATTTTGTGATTATTCATGACTTCATGTTCCATAATATGTGTATTTAAGTCAGAAAATAAATTAGAATCATTATTTGAAATGGTCTCTATTATAAGATTGAGAACTTGCTTTGGGTTGCAAATGAGATGGAAAATTAAAAATACTAGGAGACGCGTCTTCTTTTAACCAAGTTCTGCCAAATTTTGTTTTATCAAATGAGTCAGGTGTGAAATGTTTGGAGCAAATCGTGGAATGGTCTTTCACTGTAAAACCTTCACGGCGAAGGTTCTTTCAAAGAGCTCTTCGATCTGTATTTTTACAAAATCTAAAATATAATTCAAACAGTTTTGCGAATAAGTTTGAATTTTTCAATAAAAATAAACACCAAATAAAAGTGGAAAGAACACAGCAAGTACAAATTGCAATACAACCAATGCACTTTGTATAGAAACATGAAATTCAAAATATGAAGGTTCAGGAATTACAATTTGTATTATGAAATGTAAAAGACTTTTATATTAGAAGGAAGTAACAGAATATGCTGATAAATACGTAAAAAATGTATAAATTAACTTGTACTTCATCTGTACGCTTTAAAGAAAGTTTACTTTTTTGATAATTTTAAAGAAAAAAATCTTATTTATAACTCAAAAAAAAAAAATCAATTTAAACATTAATGTTTGATAACATGAAATATTCTGTACCGTCCCATTATTCTTGTCATAATAAATCCAAATAATAAGTAAGATATATTGTTCAACACCGTAATTATTAGTCGCATCACATCATAAATACGTGAAGAAAATAAACCTCATAGATTTTATTTTTAAAAAAAATCGCAAGATAAACCTATAAGGAAATATCAAAATATTATTAAAAATGCCTTTAATCTGCTTTGAAGATTCCGAATATATATAAATAGGTAAAAATAAATAAAGAAAATATAGCGATCTCTTAGTTTGATAAACATAAATGTGTTTCATTTCGATTCGCGCCAAACTTCGGCAATCGGACTGACTGTGCGAAATTTGCTATTGATACTTAAAAGTGAAATTTAAATCCTTAAATATTCATTAATTTCCTTAGTTTGTTTTTCTATTTCAATATTAACTGCAATTTTCAAAAATTAGTTACAAAATTAAATCCGTAATAAACAAATTAAAGATAGCTTCCTGAGAATGCGAAACAAAAATATATTTATAAGTGTACTATAAAACTTTAATTATACAGAAAATATTTTAAAAAAGCACTTATTTGTGAAAGGTTATTGAGCCCCCTTTCTGGAATATTTCTCATTACAACCAAATGCAGAGCAATATCGAACCATTTTTACTGGATTCAATGATTTTCCGTAGGACACATTTCAGCGTTTGCCATTGAAATGAATATTTTTTGTTCTCTCTCCTTCCTTCGAGTAGTCCTCCTGTCACGTGGTTTTCATTTTCGTTACACGAGATAACTCTAAAGATGCCGTCTAGTTAGTATTATAAGTCTATGGAGTCATAAGAGGGTGAGATGAAAACATGTAAAACGATAACGTGACATCTCGATATGCCTGTTGATCTGAATGAAGAAGTAACTATTCAAAAAAATACATTTTCCATTGTGAACCATTATAAAAGATACATTTCGTGATTGGATTGTAAATGTCGACCTTCTGTTTTTCAGACTTCCCGCTTTTCGCGTTTGCAGAGGTAATCTTTTGACTTTTGGAAATGGAAGGCAAACAGTCTCTGGCGTAATGTATCAGCTATACAAAGGTATAGGTTTAACTTGAAATGATAGGAGAGGAAAGTGTGGTTGGAATAAATCATTTCAGACCAGGAAGTAGAAAAGTACTCGTAATATTGCGTTAACTGTTAGTTTATTACCAATGATATCAGATCATGCTGTTAATATAATCATTCTTCAATCATAATCACTGTCTATTTTTCAAAAATTTTAGCTTCTATAACGTAGAGAGAATCTTAGGAAAGGAATCCACCCTTATAAGTTTGCAATTCCCAGTGAAAATCGTAAATGCTACAGACATGTATTCTGAGTCATATTGTCACACAATATGACACAGTCGCAATACGACACAGTCATAACACAGTCGATGTGTTATTTTAAAAAAGTCCCGATATAATATGATTGGTCAACTTACAAAAAATTCAACTATAAGTTCCAACCTGATGGGAAGTTCGCTTCTAGACCAAATTGTAATTTTGCACTCGAACTTGGATGTTTGACCACATATTTTAACATTAAGTTTATTACTAAACTCTCCGTATTAGCAACAGATTACTTGACAAATTACTTAATAATTCCCTAAATTTATACGAGCACTGTTAAAATCGCATCTATTACTCAGCGATATCGTTAAAAGAAAAAAAAAATTTAACACCTTTTTCAAGCTTTTTTAGTAGTTTAAACTTGACTGGCAAAGGGCAAACTTTGTCCATAAAGCTTAAAAGAACTTAATTCCATATTTTATAAAACATATTTTATACTGACCGATAAAATAAAAATATGGGTTTTATAAAAGTGGAGTAAAGTAGAGTAAAATATGTACCTTTAAAATCTTAGCTGTAAGATCTAATAAGAACAGAGCTCTTTGTCTATTAATATCTTAAATACATTCCACTGACATTAATAATATTAAATTATAACTAAACAGCCAAAATTCAATGTTATTGGGAATTTCTTTAATTTCATGAAAAAAATTAAAAGTTATAAATACTATATTTATAGACGATTTTATTAGTAAGAGTTATACATATTAAGAATTAGTATAATTAAATTTTTCATTACACAGGTGTTTCACAAGAATTGGTCTGCACCTCACATCATTGCAACAACATCTACAACATTAAAGATAGCTTATGTTTCAAGTAAAGACTCCCACATGGGATATCCTAAAAATAAAGATATGTTTATAGCTTTCGTATCTACTCATGAATCAAGGTATTCCAGTGCTAAATTATAAAAAAATTTAATACAAAGAATACCATTTTCAGTTTTTTGACAAGCAAAAATGTCCGCAAAACGTTTTTAATTTCATAATTTACACTTCTGCATGACCTCGCATGATTAAATAACAAGCATTCAGTGTTAGCATTGTCTGTATAATCTGTGTTGGTAGAAATCAACGAGAAAAAACCTTATCCATATTTATTTTCAATCTACATAGGTACCCAGCTTTAAATATACATCTAACTTTGTATGACATTGGTATTTTAGCCAAAATTTGCATATAGTTAAAGATCACTTCACTAGGAATGTTTAATTAACAGTTCTTGACAAAATACCAAGAACCAATACATGACTTCTGTTTAAACATCTACGCAACTACTTCTGTCAAACACGCTACTAAAAAAACGCGAATGAAAAGTCTACGTAAACCTCAATAAAAGAAAGTTATAATCCTCCATCTATAAAGACGGAATATAACTTTTCTTGTAGTTAAATTTACGTAGACTGGCGGCTTTTTATAACAGAAAATTATAGAATACAAGTACAGTTGACCAGATAGACGACAAAATGACACAGCAGTTAAATTTCATGAAGAAGGGCAATGAAGTTGTTTCTTTCACTCTGAAATTTTCAAATGCAGATATTTATAAGAATAAAATTATGTCAATGTTTTAATTGAAATTCTATTTCTACTTTACGAAAATCTTATTGAAGAACTTTAAAAGGCATATTATTCGTCATTGAATTGCCAACATCATCACAAGAACAAAAATTAAAAACGAGAATGTTTAAAACTTTGGTTAGGCGTTTTCATTCCTAATACATGCGGTGCGAATTTGTATAAATTTGAAATAACATTCGGCTTGTAAAAGCATACTTTATGAGTAGAGAAATTTCCGAAAGAGATATATCTCAAATTAATTTTCAACATTTTTCTTCGAAATACAGGAGGGATGGGGGGGGGGGAGGCAATGAGTTTTCTAAACAATTTAGGTAGGAATTTTAGGGATAATTCCAAACATTTTAGGGATAATTCAAAAAAATTTAGAGACAATTCTTAAGATTTTAGTGATAATTCCTAAAATGTTAGGGATAATTCCAAAACATTTAGGGATATTTATTTTAAAGCTGACATAGGTTTTAATATAGATACAAAAAACTGCCAATTTAAAAAAAAAAATTACTTCAAACAATTCCTATGCAAAATAACAGTTATATAATTTTAGGGAGAAACAAAATAATTAAAGAATATTATGAATTTTGGGGGAAATACAAACCCTGGAAATAGTTTACGTAATGGCATCGTACCAGATTCACTTCATTCCATCGAGTTCCTACATTAACAACAACAACAAAATCATTTAATTTAAATTCTGTAGAAATTCGTCACTTGTATAAAAAAAAATCACCTACCACCAATTTAATTACATATGCCCGCTCTCCTACCATATAAAAACACTATTTTTTAACCCTTAGACACTCAAATGCAAATACCAATAACACTATTTACTCAATGTCTGGCTAAGTTCAACCAACCTCTAGCAGTAGGTAGAGTCTATATCCTGAAATGTCGCAGTATTGACTCTAATGTCTACGTTGCTGAAATACACACCCGTACAAATATACAGTTGGGGGAGCAACGGCCATCAACAATGTCATTTGCATGCAATTAATGAGATCTGGTACGGGCTGCTTAATGTCCTCAAACAAACAGTGGGTGGATCAAATGACAAAATGTAATATAAATACGGTAGGAAAAGTAAGTTTGATTTGATTGCGTGCAGTGATAGAAGTACAGTTTTGAAGTGGACAAATAACAAGGGCAATCTTTATATCAAGAATATCACTTTCTTATTATAAAGATGCATTGTTATGATGGTTGTACAATATTATTTCAATGTATAATTTGGATGTTTTAAATTGAGAGTAACAGAAAAAATGGTCATATACATGACCAATTGATCAATTGGAAATAAATGACAGGGTGTTATTTTCTGAAAAGGGTAAATTCCAATTTCTGAGGTCAAATTTCAGAAGTTTAAAACGGAGTCATAATTTTTATATTATTTTATTTTCCTGCCACAATCGATATTTTAAAATACCAATTCTCAAAAAAAATAACGATACTATAAAAGGCACAAACCTGCACAGAAAACTAAAAAATTAAGTGATATTATTCACTGAAACTTCTATATATCATAAAATAATAAATCACCATAAAATAAAAGTTGTAACCATTCCTATTGAAACAAACATCTACCCTTTAAATCAAAACAGTATCAATTTTTTATTTAATGTCGGTTATTTTTTACGTTTGAAAATACTTTCAAAAGAAACAATATCGGTTAACATCCAAAAAAAAATCTTATAAAATGTAACGAGAAAATACACTCATGTCCATATTTTAAGGATAATTCCCTTTTTCCCTAATAACTTCTCAGTGGAGAAGCATTGACACATGAAATTCACATCAAAGAGACATCTTTATGGAATATAAGTAAAACAACTCAATCACAAATTGAAATCCAAAGTTTACAGTGGGGGCATATGCAAAAGAATGGAGTACCATTAGTGTGCAGCTGCATTTACATTAAAAATCTCGCAACTCATGGAGTTGACTTTTAATGTGAGATATGATCTCTCCTGTCATCAGTGTTTACTTGCTACTGTATTCTCATACTTAACATGAGTTTCTTGATGAATTTTAATGACTAAATTGTCCCACATTTCGAACTGTTTTCAAGTGATGGAAAGTTCCCAATACATCAAATCTTTACACAATGCATATCGTAGAAGCGTCCCACAGAATCCAATCCCTTTGATGTGAATTTCATGTATCTATGCTGCTCCACTGAGAAGTTATTACGGAAAAACTGAATTAGCCTTAATTTACGGACATGAGTCTAATTCAAATTAAATAACAAAAAAAAATTAAAAATTTAAAAATCTTGAATTATGACTTATTAACGGCAAAGACAAACTTATAAATGAAGTTTATAAGTCTTTTGCATGACTCTGTACGAGTTGAAAATACAATATAATCCTGTTCTACAAAATTAATCTAATATTATTATTTCTATTAGGTAATTTTGTAGATCAATAAGTATATTTAAACACTGCCTAACAAAGGTAATGGGTTCGAATCTAAAGTTGAATTGTGTGCCTTTTGTGTATTAAATTCATGTTAACCCTTAATACCCATGAAAAGAATAATTATAGGTACTGGTCTTATAATATGTATTAGCTGAGTCATTAACTAACATGTATTATTCTTTGGAATTAAAGTTATTATAGCAACAAAATGTCAAAAGAATTGAAGGATTTCTCATCGTTTTTTACTAAGCAGCAAAAATGAAAATGAAAATTAACTTATATTTTTTACTTTTTGAAAATATAGGGTCAAAATCAGTTTTAAGTGGATATAAGGCATTATTTTTTTCCTAGAAAAGATGTGTAACAGATATTGTGGAATATCGGTTGATCCAGTTTCTAAAATAAACGCACGTCTGTATAAAAATGTCGTAGTTTTATACTTTTAAGGAGAACGTTGGGTTTAAAATGCATGAATAATAAATTTTTCATATTAATTCACCTTCTAGATGAAATTGAGTCCTGCCGCTGTTTTCAATATTTTAAAGTAATTGAGAAACAACCTCCCGAATCTCTTTTGTATAAAGCATCTAAAATATCAATAACCGGAGGTTATCAAAGATATTGCTTTGATCTTTCTATACATAGTTAAGATCAATAAACTGGTTTTATTTTATGTTATAAAACCTGGTAGACGCATAAAGATGAATTAGATTAATATTTTTAGGGTTTCAGACACCAAAGATAAAACTAAAACTTTTATGTCATTTCTATGTTTGTCCGCTTAGATATAACAAGAATAGTTAGGGCGCCTATTCCACGATACAAATAAAATGTACACAAAGAAAAGTTATAAAAATGGTATCGATCACTTATCCGTTTCAACGTAGAATTGTTATAAAAACGTGCAACGGCATATGTCTTACTTTCAGATAAACCAGTAGTTTAAAAAAAAATTCATATTCAAACTAGAACCAGTTTTCTAAATTAAGGAGAAATAGGATATTGAATTTTCTCAATTAGAATATAATATTCATAAATCTGAGTTAAAGAAATCAAAAGTTAAATTTTACCTGAATTACAGCTTTTAGTATTGAATAATTAGCAGCATGACAGTTGCTTCTCAACGATACAAAACTTCAAGTCCAGTTTTCTTGATTGTTTTCTTCATTTGTATGAGTTTAAATCGATATAATAGATCCGTATACTTGTTCCGCATAAAACTTTTTACTTATATTTTTCATATATTTCTTTAATTTGTCTTTTTTAATTATTGATATATCATTTTTTAAATATTTTTGAATTCTTTACAAAAATTGTGAAATATTTATTGCAAATTTTGTAGTTAAATTTTAAGAAAATACTAATGAGGATTAAAAACATTTAAAAAGACAATTTATTTTATGAATAACTTTAAGTTATAAAGTGTGAAAAATTGTAAATTTTGAATAACAAGTTTTGGACTTTTAAAAAAATAAAAATAGTCAACATTTGATCAAAAACTAAATTTAAAAAAAAAAATTAAATGTCCTATTTAATACAAAACAATTAATCCAATTACGTCCAATACATGTCTACGAAATAAAAAAAAAAATAGTATGATCATTTTAAAAAATTGGTAATTTTAAATTTCTATATCCGATACTCCTTTAAAGTATTATTATAGTCCTTAACGAGAAGCTAACTATTCAATAACTTTTAGAACTAGAACTAGTTTTTTCCAGTAATAATATATTTAAAAGTTAAAATGTGTCTACAAGAAAAAAAGACATATTTAAATTTTCGAACTAGTACTAACTTTCTTCAGTTATTCCCTATATTTTAACAGAAAAGCAGAATATGATATTATACTCAAGAATTTTTCAAATTCTTTTATAATCGGTTTTGTCCCCTCCAATTTTCAGCGTATATCTCCCTATAACGCACATTTTCCGATCGTATTCCCTGGTAATATTTCCCGCCAAGAATATTTGAAGAACTTTAGAGAGCGAATACCATTTTAGATTCACCCAATATATGAATGGGGATAAATTCAACTTGCCCCTCGGTCCATTTTCAAATTCTCTGCACGTCTTACCGCTTTGAGTCTTGGAGGAACTTAATAAGATGCATATTTCCAATGTCTTCCAAGAGCTTTCGAGGTTGAAAGTTAAAGATGATAGTGAGGTAGAGAAGACGGGAAAAATTCCGTGGGCTTATCTTATAATATATGGACATTAAATGGCAGAAGGAGAAAAAACTTATGGAAATCATTGGAATGCTTTCTGAGAATTTTATTTTAAATAAGGATGTTATACAGCTGGAATGTTTAAATAGATTTATGCAGATAACATTCTAGTTCAGAAAAATATATATATAAGAGTGCATGGAATTTATCACATGGGCTTAGGAAAAAGTAATAATTGATAACTAATTCATATCTGCATCTTAAAATGATGAAATTTAGTATTGAAATACAAAGCAAGGAAATTTTGAACATCAATTTTGTCTCGGCTACGTAATTTTCGATGCTGGGAGCAACTCAGATACAACATTTGGTTGGTTTGCCATTTAAAAGTTTGAGAACAGAAATATTTATCTATGTATGAAACTCAATTGAATATTTTAACATTGTTTTAATTTCGAAGTGTACGCATATATCTAGTAAGTCTTCAGTCTCAACTGACCTGTTCATCCCCTCTTAATTGAAACGCGTAACTGAAATAATATATCCGGCCTGAAATTTCGATGTGTATTAATTACTATTTGTGTCATTAATTACAAAATCACATTTATTCATACTGTGGTAACGATGATAGTTATGACAAAGCTTTTGATATAAATTATCTTAGACACTATTAAAGTATTCCCACCACAGCTCGAGAAACAATGGTGGTTATTAAATGCCAAAAACCCCAAAAATTGCGACAGAAATTGCAAACTGCAGATATCACAGTAAAAAAACGCTAAAAGATACAAAAGTTAATTGACAGGCCGTGGGTCAAATACTCTAAACTCTACTGTCGTCCTACGGTCGGGGCACTTAGGAAAGCAACTGCCTTTCACCCCTTCGAGATAGAGCCCTCACGTGATTGAGAGTGCCCGTGTGGTCATTACTAATAACAAGCTGACATTGTTTCTCAGAACTTTTTTTGGTACTTATTGATATGATACTGAGAGGGACACAAAACCTAATGTGCAATTTGTCAAGATCGAATCCTTCGATGTTCCTCCACCTAATAATTACACACCTACCGAAAATCCAAACTAGAAATTAAACCTTGAAATTCACACCATAGTCCTTTATATTTTGAATTTAAAGGCAATTTAATAACCATACTTGAAACGCATGGTAATATACTACCTAAAATTTCAAAAATAAAGTAGAAAGTTACAAGGATGAAAGAGTTACCTTGAACGAGTGCGAAACATTTAACAATCACTCCTGTTTGATTTTTTATTTTTATTTTTCACATGAATACGTAAAACTCTCTTTTATTTAATGCTCTACATTATAAACATCTAAAGTTTTTGTTTTTAATTTTATTTGTATTTTACTATCTTGCTATCTATGTAAGTTCCATACCAGTAAAGTGTCTTTAGTTTTAAGACACCATTCCTTAGACCACATTTGTATCGCAAAAATCCTCGTTTCCGCTAATCGCCGCAGCAACATAATAATGGGTGCCGACACCCACATAACATTCCCAAAAGCGATCCAAACATCCAATACCCACCACTAATGACCCAAGAAACGGGCATAAATCTCAAAAAATATCCAGCAATAAATACCCCGGAAAAAAAAACCCATGAACACACATCAAAATTAAATGCCCCATCCCCATAAACAAAGCAGAGCGACACAACCGCAATACCCACAAGATATTGCATCTTCTCACGCTCAACACACATTCCAGAAAAGCATTTTAAATGGCGCTTAGAACGAAATATCCCTTTCCTGCAAAAGTCCGTTTGAAGACCGAGGATTGAAACTTTATTTTTGAGGAGATTTTATTTCATACATTTAAAAAAAAAAAAAAGTTCACCTGAGTAACGACTGTTACGCCAAAGCAAAATTACACGTTTTAAGTAAGGTTGGAGGGGGAGATATATTTTTATGTACATGGAAGGGGGTGCCTACCGTGACATAAGAGTATATATATTTAAGTACTCGGGTAGATGGCGGAAGGTTTTCGAGACAGTTCTTGGAAGAAAAGTGTTTCGTAAGATTTTTTTTTATTATTTTTTTTATGCGTGAACTTTGTGTTTTGAGAGTTGGAGGAATAGATTGTTTTGTAACGGATAGTTATCACGATACATGAGTTCGAAGAAATAGTTTGGATTCACGGGTACAAAACTTAAGAATGATCTCTTTATTTTGAATTAATTTAACTTATTTACTATAGGATGAAAGATTTTTGAAGTAGTCTTAAATAAGGGGAAGATATAGTCCACTATTAATAGTTGCATGCCGAACAACTTTATACGTTTTAGTATAAATCTAAAGGAAGCATTTTCGGATAACAATCGTTCCTTAATCCAATAATAATTTCGATGTAAAATGGTATAAGTGTAGACGACTTACACCCTTTTAAGAAACAAGTGTGTTCGAATAAAAAATAATAATAATAATAATAATAGTCTGACGTTACGGCCACAAAGGAACTTATTATTCTATGAGACGGAGAGAACGACGTAGTGATTTGTAGACAGGTAAAATATGAAGTGCCAAATCGAACACGAATGTTTGTCTTTTATATGCCGTCAGAACGTCACATGCGCAGAAGACATGGTTTTACCTAAGAACTAGTTTAAATTGGTTTAGGCTGGCAGAATCCAGTGAAATCTTTGGAACATTTTACTAAAAGTCGGTTTGAGGACGGTAACACTAGAAAAGGCTTATCTATATTCAAAAAAGTGAGTTGCTTGTACGTCTGAACCTTATATAAATCCACATTTTTGCACCTAGAGGTACAAAATTTGGTACACTGAAGCTTTAGTACTTTTAAATTCGATTAAAAGTTACTTTCATTAAAAATTAATGACACAAAAAAAAAGTTATTGGAATGGCAACGATATTTTTTTATTAGATCAGAATAAAATAAAAAGTTATTTTAATGTGTCTCTCTTATTTTTCTGATTATTTTTATGTACTACAATCGTCTGTCTTATGAACGGTTCGAATTTTATTATAATTTTCCATATATTTACATTCAAACGACGCTCTGCGCATGCGCTGTTTCAAAACGTAATTGTACGTAAACATAACGTCTAAGATTATTGAAATCCACCGAAAACTTTCAAATCATTTCGACATTTGCTAATATTACTTTTTATTTCCAAGTAAATATTCCGTCGTTTCCTTTATCCAGAATATCAAAAATCCTTCTTTTGATTATTTAGTTAGTTTTTTTTTTTTGTTTTTGTAATGTCTATCCAAGTTCCATATTATTATTATAAATTTCAATACATTTTTTGTATTATACATGTTTTACTATTTACACTAGACTATTTTACAATTTACACCAGAAGCGTAGTATTTCATTTGCGATTTTATTTCTTTGGTCGTGATTATGAAGTTGGTAAGAGCCTGCAAGGGATTTCGTTTTTCTCTGTATACTAAAAAAAATTTGAAGAATACAAAACTTTTTGGGTTCAGATGTAGTATAAAACATTTCTTTGGCGCGATTTGATTTGGTACTTTTTCACAGATAAATGCGGTTTCTAGCAACGGTTTTTATTTTCAGTTTTTATTATGATACATATTTTAACTTAAGTTGGTACTGATCCGTTAGCCCTGTACAATATAAAAATCGCCAAATTGAAGACTTAAGCGATCCAAGCTAACAACTTTAAAATAATTTATAATTTCTATATTTAGAATTGGCGATATATTTACGCGTCCTTTAAACGGGTAAATATTTAAGCTTGGCGCCAACTGGTAGCCACCTAACTCAAAATACTAATATTAAGAGAACCCTTAATATTTATATTTTAACTTCATTTTATTATTATTTATGTTTCAATTTTCTTTTAGTTACCGTGTTTTTGATTTTTACGATTTTTCCGATCATTAAATGAAAAAAAAAATCGCCAAATGCCCTGTACTACATCTGTTCTACTTTTTTTTTTTTTTTTTTTTAAATGTAAATTTCTGTCTTTCAACGGGTCCCCAGCAGCGCGGTGCCATTCTGCTAGTACAATATATATATATAAAAAAAAAGCCTATGAGTAATATATTACACGCCGATGATGGACTTTTAAAGTCGATTTGATTTAATTTAATTTAATAAGCTTAATTTTTAAAAGTATCAAGTTTTCAGTATTTTTGGATATCAATGAGTTTCTAGAAATGAGCCGGTTATTTGAAAAACTTAAAATTGAGTTTTACCAAAATTGAGCTTTTAATAAAAATCAATTTCTTAGGAATTATATGTAAAGCCTTGGAAATGAAAATTGATTTTGAACCATTTCTTCGGATTCGGCCGTTCTCAAATTTTAAATTTATTTATGAAACCTTACTTCTGAGGAAAAGTTTTCATTGATTTCCCTAAATCCTTTAAATAGCCATAGGAATTCTCAAATAACCAATTCAAACGCTTCTTTTTTCTCAATTAAACATTAAAAATTACAATATTCAGTTTTACGAAACAATTTAGAAAAATATGTGATAATTTATGTATGTCCTAAAAAATTAGAAAGACTCTAAATTAAGCCTACTCGTATATATTGCACAAAATGGGAGCATACTTCCAAAGTTAACCTCCTCAACGACAAAACGATACTAACAGTATAATTTCGTGAAAACCTTTACTGAAGTTGTTTATCTCATGGACTCTTCAAATATAATAATCTTATAGGGACATAGTAGCACTTAAGATTTGTTTAGACTTTACTTGTGATTTAAATTCTTATAAATATTATGTAAATGTATGTAAATGTTTTAAACAAAAATTCTATAATTTTTCGTAACTTTTATTTTTTTTTTAACTTTTGAAAGCTCAATAGTTCTTTTGGATATTTAAATGTTTTCGCCAGAATGTATGTCACAAGCTTATATTACATAACAATTCGCATAAAACTTTTGACTATTACTGTTAATTGTTTTTTATATTAATAATAATTCATAATAAAACAGCAAATTTGTTAACTGAAGTTTTTACTTTGGTTAGTATCTACAAAAAAAACAGCAATTCATAGGGATAATTTCCCATTTTATATAATATACAAATTTTAAAACATACTTAAAAAATTTTACTCTTTTTTTTTTTCTCTCTCTCCCTTTTTTTTTATTAAATAATTTGACTATTTAGGGTCACTCTAAACATAATTAAAAAAAGGGAATATTTAATAATTTAATAAAAAGTTCAAATAATTGGGCTCACAAAATTCAAGCAAGGATCTTATTACCTTACCTAAAGCATAGAAATCAGTCAACTTTTTGCCTTTATTACTCAGTCGTAGCCAGTGGAGATGATAACCCCTCATAAAAAAATTACCTATTAAAAGTAGACTGTTCTAAATTTTCAATTGAAACAAGGTACATGAATGTTTTATAGGGCGAAAACATTCTTACAACATTGAGAAAATGCCTTGAAAGGGGTGTTTCTTTAGAAAGACACCCACATGTGCATCTCAAATGCGCGAAAACTCATTATTTCAAAGAAAATGTTATGACGCTAAAATGTATATAAATATTTTGACCTTTCAAAACCTTAATAATAAAGAAAAGAACTCAGAAATAGATAATATAAACTCTCAATTAACTGGAGTTCAATCAATTGATCTTTGTTGCTTTTCCAAATTGTGCAGCTCGAACACACACAGGGGGCATCTTCCTACAGAATAAAAAATGACGTGCATGTAGACTGGCACCAACCCCTAATTAACCAATTATTTCTCAGGTCACCATTTCCTGCTGTGGCTTCAACCACAGGGGGACCAAAAGTTTACCGAGAGCAATTTTGGTCTCTATTCTTTTCTCCTACTGCAATTTGTGGATTAAATCAGAGACACAAGAAGCCGTAAGTCATTATAAGAAAAAAAGAGAAGTCAATGTACTGATGTTAAAGAATTTAAGTTTAGTGGGGGGGGGGGGGGGACTACACGTAGCTTAAATAAAAGAAAACGCATTAAAATAAGATTATTACTCCAGAAACAATTCTGATTTGGTTCAGTATTTTTTATTACCTAGTTTAACTGTATATTACTGATGATGTAATCTTTATTGCCAACATGGCTCACTCACTTGACCCCAAACTAATTAAACAATGTCACAGAAGCCTTAAATTATAAACATTAATAAATATTTACTTTATTGCTATTCATTATTACTAAATTTATTAATTAATTATTACTTTATAATAATAATAATGTTTAATTATATCACAAACACTAATTATTATGTATTTAATAAATATTAATTATTCTATGAATATTAATTACTAATTATTCTATAAATATTAATTACTAATTATTCTATAAATATTAATTATTAATTATTCTATAAATATTAATTACTACTAATTCTATAAATATTAATAACTAATTATTCTATAAATATTAGTTATTATGAATTCAATAAATAGTGATTATTGTTTACTTTATAAATATTAATTATTGTTTACTTTATAAATATTAATTATTGTTTACTTTATAAATATTAATTATTGTTTACTTTATAAATATTAATTATTGTTTACTTTATAAATATTAATTATTATTATTATTCACTTAATAAATCTTTATTATCTACTGTATAAATACTTATTATTATTTACTTTATTAATTAATTGTTATTTATTTTACAATTATAATTATTAACTAATTCATAAATGTTAATTTTTAATAATTTTTAAAAAATTATTTAGTATTTTTACAAATATTAATGATAATTTATTTTATAAATATTAATTAGTATTTACCAATACATATTCATTATTGTTAACTTTATAAATATTTATAATTCTTTATTCTATAAATATCTATTATTGTTTACTTTATAAATATTTATTATTACTTACTTTAAAAATACTAATTATCATTTTTTTTAATACTAATTGCGCATCTTGTCTTGAAAAAGTATTCAATACACCAAAAACACTCTTCTAATCCTCTACTGCATTTAAAACCCACTGATTCAGCAACCTGCTGACAATTAAAAGAAAACAAATACCCTCATCACAAACAGTCCAGTATCGTTTGCTGAATCAAACCGATAGCTACAACTTGTTTTCTCTAATTAAAAAGCTAGCTATCGCATTCCCTCTTTTTACTTTCTTTTCTCATTTCCTCAAAGTAGATTCTAGAAACGGAAAGAAAACTTCTACTATGTCTTCCCCCATCGGAGCTTTGGAATTCAAAGGGGTTTCGGCGAGAGAACAAACGATTTTTTCTCTCCTCTTATTCCGATCGTCTGTCTGAAGAGAAAATCTTTACGCGAGAAAAATTCCACCCAGTTTCCTTTGATCTTGCTTGGGTGTGACGTCACAAATGAGATGCGGGTGAAAGCCTCTTTTCCGAGTGTTACAAGGGAATGCCATCTACTAACGACGTTAAGTGAATATTCTCCTGAATTTTTTCCCGTTTTATTTCCTGCAGCGAGAGGATTTAATTCAGGGGGAGGGGGAAATTGGGGGTCATTAATTAAATAGAATACAAATTACAAATGTGATTAACGAGGGTGAAGAATTATATTGTTTATTAACAAACATACATAAAACATATTCCAAGGTTCTCTATAAAAATATGTATAGTTTTGACATAAAGTTTAAATATAAATGTTTGTCTTTCTACAGCAAAAATGTAAATAAAATTTTAAAATAAATAAAAAGTTGTTTAAGATCAGATTTTGCTGACCAAAAGAGTATAAGAAAATATTTAATGTACCTGGAATCATGAATATATCATGCGGTATAACAGCAACCAGGGAGTTATGCTACCTGCCCCTAAAGCGCGCCAACAACAACACAAAGCTGGGGCATCGTCCGTAATATACGCCTCGTTGCGTTCGTCAACTATGCGCTACGGCCTCTTATCAGGTTTAACGAAAAGCATTTAATGATAAATATAATATCCTTCAACAAAAAACAGAAAGACTGGTTTATCATTAAAAAATATATGACAAAAAAAAATTAATCTGATCAGTTAATCGGTGTTCTAATAAGGTACCGTGCATTCCTTCGAGATTATTTTTACTCACATTGATATCTCTAATTACAACAAATATTTACACTTCCAAAAATAAAATTTAAATTCATATACTATTCTCAAAATCTCAATTCATTTCAAAATAATATTGAAATGTTTTACTTTAGTAATATTTGAATCGACAGCTTGACAAAGATAAATGAATGAATAAATAGCGTTTAATTGTCTTTACAAGTCATTATCATTCTGTATCATTATCATCAACATACTTTAAACGTTATGAGGAAAACAGTTACTTTTCAATTGGCATAAAACCTGCCATCACTAATCATAAATATTAAATATAAGGGAAAACGTGGTTGGGTGTTTTGCATACCCTACGACTTGTTTCTGCGCACAATAATAGCTAATCAGGTCAGGATCTACATTGGATTCATTATGTAAAAACAATGAACATGGGACAATCTTCTGTTTTCACGAGTTCAGGTATTGATTACTACTCTGCCACAAATCGTTTCTTCAACAAACCCTTTAATCAAATCCATAAAAAATGCCCGAATAACATGAAGATGAGGAATGTCAGTGTTTTAGAAACTGCATTTCAATGATTTGTCGAAGACGATATTGGCAGGAATATAAACCCTGCAATTACAATCTTCCAGTTAGAACAATTATTTAAAAAGCAAAACTTAAAATCATTAATAAATGAATTTTTCATCTCATCTAAAAATTCCGATTTACCAGCAAAATGTAATCAACACACTGTTGCTACTCAGATTATCGAAATCAATGCCTTATTGCGTTGAGGCATGCTCAATAGCACAATGTTAAAACATATTGGAATTTAACTCATTAATATTGTTTAAAAGAAATTGGCACATATGGGCAAATTTGTAATTCAATCTCCTTCAAATGACACCTTTGATCATAAAAATTGGTTGAGTACTTTAGTTAGAGTGACTGCTACAAAAAAGAGTCTTGCCTATTAAGTGTATAGATTAAGTGATCAATATTAATTAAAATTCTTAACAATTATTAAGGATATAGGTCTAAAAACGACAGTTGAAAGATCATAGATTAAAATAATGTGCATTTTTAAGTATAACCTCTCAGCAAATATTTTCTGGGGGGAAAAAATGCATTGTACTACATTAACTACCTTAACTTTTTCGTGAATTATAGATTTTTCAAATGCTGTAATACTTTTGAATTATTATGTATAACAGCAGTCTTGAAACCTGGTATTAATAAGTAAATAGGATGTACTTATTTTTGATACGCAAGAAATAGATTTTGAAAATTTAAAGAAAAAAAATATCGTGTTCTTCACAATATTTAAAAGTTAAAAACGTAAATTATAAATAATCTTTAATATCCGAAATTGAATGTGCTATTTTTTTTTATACAAACTTGTTTTTTATTCAGACTTATGTAGTTCTATTTTGAGTTATATCATTGCAGATACAAATTAAATATCTGTCTTTCCTTGTCACATAGGCTTTATATTATATTATCCCAAACACAATATATCGGACAAAATCCTACTTCAAAACTTACAACTCATGTTAATAAGAAATGAAACACAATTTAAAGTTTCAAATTAATAAAAAAAAAAAAAAAATATATAATTATTTCCCTAAACCACCGAAAACTTAATTTTTATACGTTAAGCTGAAAAACACGAATTTAATTTGCCTTTAAATTTTAGTTGATTCATTTATATATATATATATATATATATATATATATATATATATATATATATATATATATATATATATATATATATATATATATTGCATGTTAGGTATCAAATTTCAAATAAATGTAGTAAGCAATATTTCAGACTTCATTGTTATTGGGAAAATATTTCCTTACATCTATGAAGCAGAAGGAAAATCATCAGTCATTAAAATGACTTAATTAATGTTATCAATTTTGAAAAAAAAAAAAAAAATACTTTTAAAGTGATGGTTGTTATTGTAAAAAAAAAAAGTCAAAGGCTTCTCAGAAATGGAAACATTCAGATAAATTAATAAGTTTTCCACTGAAACCCATGAATGATTACATAAATGTATTCGCTACATTTACCCAGAAATAGCAAAAGGGAAATATTCTAATTGCCTATTTAATGTCTTTGATAAAGTTCAAATTAACATCATTGATTAAGTTTTTCAGAACTTCGAAACATCGTCAACTTCATCTTTAAGTTTATACATTTTTTTCCCCTTCGTCAAATCATTTCCACACTAACTCTCGCTCGAAAACCAATTAAAAATAATAATAATAAAAAAAAATCTAAAATAAATTACGTAAAACACAAACAGAAACTGTGTGATTAAAGCTTGCACTATATGCATAAAATAATTGCTTTTTTTAACGTTTTTATATTATTTTGTCGTCACTAAAAACATACCCCGAGATATGAAACAAAAGAAACAAAACTTTAAAAAAAAAAAGGATGAAATGCTTTTCCTAACTAGAAATTTTCATCATCTTCTAAGAAAGCATGTTTTAATGAAAATTGTATTTTTTTTTTTTTTTTTTTTTTTTTTTTTTATCCTCGAAGAGAAGCTTACGGTCATGGAAAAGCTTTTACCAAAATTACAGAACAAATGAGGTGGATTGTTTTGTTTCTTTTGGGGGGGGGGGGGAGGAAAGCCTTTTAATTCGAACGTTACCAACAGAGATGATTAATAACATGAAAATGGTTAAAAGGTATCAAAGCGCCGAGTAATCAGTATCGTGCTCCTTTGTTTGAAGTATGCTCTTTAAAGAAATGGTTTGTTTTAGTTAGAAAAATTCGACGAAGCGTGAGAACGAGTTAGTTAAAATAAATACCTGTAAAAATTTCTAGCTAACATTTTTTGAGATAATTAATTTTGGTTAGAGATATTGAAGGCAAAGTTTTTTTATGTGTTAAATGCTGAGATAATTAAAAATTTAATGCGTTTAAGTTTGTGTAAAAACAAGCACGTATTTTGTTTTAATTAAAACTGGTTTCATTCTTATAACTAATACTAATGAATAAAATGATAAAAATCGGTGCAGATTAATTATAAATTCATAAAAGTTATTGAACTAGAGGAGTAGACAGTTTTATAATGCAATAAATCTTCATATTTTATGTCATAAAAATACCTTATAGAAATAAAATGAGATAAAAATTCTTGATATAATTTAAAAGAAACATGCTGAAACATATAAATACTAAAAAGCATTAATTTAATTTCCAAAATTTTATGTTGATACCCATTTTAATTCAAACACAATTTTTTTTTAATTTTATTTTTAATAATAAAGTAAAAAATCGAAAAATAAAATGGGTAACGAGGTAAAAATGAATAACATTATTCATTTTTAAATTGGGTACTTTTATATTTAGATGTAATTGATCAAATTTGTTAAGTGTTTTAAATAGACGTTTTTAAAAATTGTCTCTAACAAAAAAGATTTTTAACGGAAATGTTTAAAACGAGTAAAAATCTAATATCATTATTTTAATTGTTCAACTATATTCGAATTATATTAAGCGTTTGCATAAAACTAAAAAAAAAAAATTAAGAATTATTTTATGTTATGAGTATTTTTAATGAGTTTCAGCTTAAAGATTAAGAAAATTTATAGATTTTAACATGTATTATTTTAATTCATTTTAATGAGATAATAAATCTAGCTTCAGGCGTTTCCGAATTTTTAAAGTTTTGGAGAAGTTTAAAACTTTTCCATGAGGGAATAGAAATAGTTGCTGAACGAATACAAAAATTTTGATATTATTGAGATACTCGGATTACCAAAGTCTTTTTAGAAGGCTGAACGAGAGAATTCATTGGAAATCTCTCTAATACAAAAATGGATTCCGTAGTGCTTATAAATGGAAACTCAACAAACCTAAAAATAAAATGCATAAAAAAGATACGAAAAAAGAATTTAAAATATGTGTATCCCAAATATTGTATGATCAGATTAATAAATTAATGCAACTTTTATGTAAAAATACAATGTCTTAAAATAAATAATTCGTTATTTATTGACAACTCATCTTAATTTTACCATGCTTGCTTGCGTTAGAATGCTTTTGAAGTTATAGAACTTAAATCAAAACGAATGGGTGAGTGTAATTATTTGTAAATAGATTATTTTTAGTGTGACATCAGATCGAAGTCAATCTCAAATTATAGAGATGCTATTGAAACTTATAAGAAAAAACAACACCAATTACTGTGAATAAACAATTTTGTTTATATAATTTGTTTTTCTTGAATAATCAATAATATTTTTCCAAGATGCTAAGCTTCGGGATTCCGTTAAGCGATAAAAAAAACTGCAAATTTTACTTTCTTAAACTTTTCAAACACAGAAAATTACATAATTTTATGACACCTATTTTTCTATCAAACATAGACATGCATACTAAAAAAACTCAATATATTTACATTTCTGTTAGAGAAATAACCAATATAAAATAATGTAAATGCTACATATAAAGTAATTATATCCCCAAATAAATAATGGTATAATAAAACAATACGACATATTGTTGTAAAATAAGAAAGTTTAAAAATAACTTAAAATTACTTTTGAGAAAATCTTCCGAGAGGAATACTTCATTTCAAAACATTGACTAGTCAAAAATGTCCTCTTACCTAAAAAAGAAAAGAACAATAATTGTATTTTATGATTTAACATATACTTAATGTCTCAGTACTTTGTAAGAGACAATATTCTTAGTTGAAATGTTTAATAAAAACGTATTACTTTTCAATTTATGTACTTTAATTGTGTGTTATACTATAAAACAAGCCAAGAGTAGCAGCATTTCATTGGTTACTTTTCTATTATGGTTCTAATTTTTATAAAAAAAAAACTGAACATTAAATCGCTATTTTTAAGTGGGCAGATATATAATGCAAGGAAATAATTGCTATTCTTCCTACGTGCGTGCCCTTAAGATAATGTTTACACAAAACCACATACCTATAATAAACCCCTCCCAAAACCAAATTTAACATATTTAGTGGCAACAAGATTAACGACGTGTTGCATCCACTTCCATTCAAAATATTAATCCACGAGAGAGAACAGTCACTTTAATTCTAAAAACGAAAAACATCCCTTGATGAACGTGCATCATTAAGAATTTTTAATAGAAGATCCTTAAAATGAAAACTTCCTCATCCCCATCCCGATAATTTGCATATGAAAATGAAACGGAGAAAAAATGAGTAAATTACTCCGCTGGTAATGAATAACAGCCACCTCCATCAGAGCAAACATAAAACAAAACTTAAACCCAACCACTTCTCCTTTTATAATTTGATTCATCACATCCCCCTCCCCTTAATGAAATACCATCGCCTTTGCTGGCGAGTATAAATCTTTTTAAAAACACCACACATATTGAACCTGCTAAATGCAGTGTAGAGGTACCTCCAAGATCGATCCCTAGCAAAGAACAAAAGGCAGACCACAAATACCTTTGTGGGAAAAGGGGCATTTAAAACTCCCTTTACACTAATACTCATCCCCCCTTGCATTCCAGCCTCCTTCTAGCTCATTAGTAAATTTCCTCTTCTGGTAATTTATGAGCTTGCCGATAGATCGGAGCATCTGTCCGTCCGTCCGTACCCCCCTTCTAAATTCGAATGGCAATCATCGGATTTTAGAAACGATCTGGGGTTGTCTCAGTGAATGAAAAGGAAATGGTAGTTTCTAGAGAGAGAAGGAAAGTTAGGAATATCGCGCAGATGACTCTGGAACGCCATTAGTTTCACCAGGAACACCAACTTCCCTGCAAAGGCGTTTTGGAAGTGCCATTAGGAAGCTTGAAGTCGCCAAAGGAAGTCGGGCATGATTAATATGCACGTTTTAGAGGGGGGCTATTATGGGTAGGATGAATGCTTTCGATAGATGTCTTGGTGAATCCTGTAACGGCTGAGTTGTTGTGCACTGCGACCAAAGAATAAATAAGAGTAATATTTAATTTTGATTTAGGAAAAGTGCATTTGAATCGAACTCAAGTCTGGTTCAGATTATTTTACTATCGTCTGGTTCTTGAGAAGCTTAAATTAATCAATTGCGAAATATGCGGAGGTTTCATATAATTTAAATTGGTTTTTAGTAATATAAACTCCGATCTGAGTGGTTCAATTATAATTTCAAAAAGACAGGTGTCTAATTTGATCGGATTTGGATGTTAATAATTATCTGATGGAAACAATAGTAGTATCTAAATAAAAGAAGTCCGAAATATGGGGACGGTCAATCACAATCAGAGAGTAGTTTTTCCAGAACACACAGCGAAAAAGTGATTTTAGAAAGGGTTCATTCGAACGTTTGAGATGCTTTTGAAGAAGTAATTTGTACATGCGTATGTTTAAAATGCATAATTTTGGGGAGCTATTGAAGATAGATTTATGGATTTGATAATTTTGCGAGGGAATTTTGAACTTCGATAACCATCCAATATAATATGACTTTACTGTATGCAATTACACTCTACGAAGACTAAATCAAATTTCTATTCAACATTGGTTCAAAGATTGTTCATCGTCGACTTTATGTCAATATCTCATTTGAGGTGTAGTTATGTACCTTAACCCACGTATATTGAATACCAAAAAGTATCAGCTTTTTGTGAGATTATTGAAATGTACTTTTTGAGATATGTGCATGAACAGGACTCAAATTTAAACAGATTTTGCTTTCAATAAGCGAATGAATGAATATATGAAACTTTCTGTAGAAGAAGGTACAAGTATAACTGCAAAAGCTTCACCTTTATAAAATTCCAAAAAACATTTTAGAAGGAAAATACCGTTGGAAAATAAGGAATTCGGTTGAAGTAAAAAAAAATTTCGCAAATAAAAGAGTGGTTTTACATTAATTGGTTTTATAATGTATTGATGATTAAATGAAATCACGGTAGCTGTGTGTTACCATAGGATTTATGATCACTGTTTGAGTTTCTAAATGCATGTTTCGCAGTTTTTTCCAGTAAATTTTCCATTAAATATATTTAACTTTTCGATATTAATTAAACTAATTTAATAATAGTTACAAAAAAAAATGAAGTTACTTAATTTTGACAAAAAAATTTAATAAATACGTAACAAACGATATGCATTAAACTACAAAAAAATGAATGTATTTCATTTAAAAATATAACACAAATTCATTATTTTAATCATGTCCTGGTCCACTTCAATATAATAATTTTGTTAATATCATTCGCCAAAATCAACAATCTTTAGACATCAATTTTCGCTCACGCCTTTCATAGCATAGCTGCGAAGGATAAACAAACCATACAAAAACGATTTACTAAATAAAACTCTTTCATCTGAAGAACATAATCACAGTAGAGCAATAAATAGCAGCAGAGAGGAACATATCTATTGTGCCGCGCCGACGCATTTAGAGGAAATGGAAAATTGACCTGAAAACGTCAGGACCTGCCAAGTCGTCCTTGGTAAAGAAAAACGTTCATGATTTCTCTAAAAACATCGTACGTCCTTGACCTTCATATGCTCTGGTCGGCATATGGAATGTGGTTGTGGAAAAGTCGTTTTTTGTTTTGTTTCGCGGCAGTATTTTCCGTTTGGATAGTAGAGTTCTTTTTTTTTTATGTGTTTTCTTTGTTCTGCATGTGGTGCTGTCGCGGGTATTTCAGTTCCGCATCACATGTAATACGGTTGGTGATTACTAGTTAGAAGTGATGTTTAGATCAGATTTGTTGATCCCTTTTTTTAAAGAGGGGGAAGATGGAGGTTGTTGTTGTTTTTTTCCAAGTGGGCACATTTTTTGAGGGATGTTCTTTTTTGGATGTCTTCAAGGTATGCGCGTCGATTTCAGCATGAGACTCGTTGAAAACAATTTTGGGGATTTAATTTCAAACTACTCTCTTATTTTTCAGAAAAAGTAGCAAGTTTGGATAACAACGTACAAAAAAAAATACGGTGGATAAATATTAACAAGTATATCTTAACTTTTAACTGATGTGGTTTGTGGCTTTAATATTTATTGCGCTAGGGCAACACGTAACCAAACTGCGTCAAAAAAATTGGTAAACATCGATTTAAAATGTAAAAAGCATAGCAAAGGTAACTTTTATAAAAGAAAGTCAAAGATAAAATGTTTTAAGATGTGGAAGCGCTAAAAGGAAAATGACTCGCAGTCTGTGAAACTGCATACAGCAGTTAAAGGTTAAAAAGTTTTTTTTTTTTTTTTTTTTTTTTGTGTGGAGTACTAGTTTTGCATTTCATTTTTTCTAATGTTTTGAATGAAAATAGGTAATCGAAACTATCTAAAACTTTATTTTCATTAATAAGAAAAAATTTTAATGAGTAAAACAAATGTTAAGCAATTAATTTAGAAACAATACGAAGATTAAACCTCGAGAAAAATGTATGAAACTAAATCATAGCAAATATAAAACTCATTGTGTATTAAAATGAATCCGACTCCGAAATTGAGCATTTCGAATACCTGAACATTATACAATTATTTCCGATTGAAAATCCATGTAAACACATGCAACCAGGGGGTTGCTCAGTATCAAGGGGTTAACAATAAAGTCATTTGGAATTATTTCGAATTTTATAAGAACACATTACAAAAAGTAATAATGACAAACAACGACATATAGTAACGTTAACACACGTTTTAATACCGTACTGAAATAAAAGAAGAAATCTTTAATTAAATTTATGTATTAAGAAACGTCACATCAATAGAACAATTAAAAGAATTTATCTTTTTGGGGAAAAAGGTGTACAAATAGTTTTCAACGTCTTATCAGATTTCGACAAACATACATTACAAATATTAAAAACGAAAAAAATGTAAAGTATAATTTTATTTAAAAGCAAGTTTCTGTAATAAATTCAAAGAACAAACACGCCACAAATTTTGCAGCCTTCGGGACAGCTCTAACCTTAAAAGAACTTTCCCAAATATACTTCTCATATGTTGATGTTAAAGTGTTAGAATATTATCACTTTGAAAGTTTCCAGGTAATCATAAACTCTAGACATCAAACAAAAAATAAGATACGTCGATATCACCCCAAAGGACTTTAAAGAACGTAAGGCAAAGGCATTCATATCTTCCCTTCAGTCCCTACGAAAGTCGGAATCCTTGCCACATTCATAAGGCTAAATGATAAGCGTTTCTGCGAATAATTTCTATCTCTTTCCACTATCATCCACTACCGACTGTTAGTTTTTTGTTTTTGTGCGACTGACACATCAAGAAAAGGCAATTCAAATCTGAAGTAGGGTCAAAACAACGAAAGACACTCAACTTGAAGTGTCTGAATGTGAGCTATCAGTGGACCGAATGTCGGTTATCCTTGGATTTCAAGATATCAATATGCAAACAACCCTTCAAGGATGAAGAAGAAAAATCAAATGGATCAAAAATGAATTATACTATACAAGTGCCCATTGAAATTTAAGTGACGATTTAAAACTCTTTAAATAATTTCTCTGCCGGAGGATAGAGGCAAATAAATTACCAAAAATACGATTTCAGTGTCCATACAATTACAAACATTGAATAGTGCGTCAGCGCCGCAAAGAAATTGAAATATTAATATGAGATAGATAACATTTGGCAGTTAATTTCTTATTTCCCAACTTTCTTGGACTGGTAACTTCGCGGAGACTTTTTTACATCTCATTGGCATGGATAAATAACTAGTTGCCCTGCCAGTGAGCGAACTAATATGAAACGGTGGAATCGGGCCATCAAGGCTTTTTTCCTACATTAATGTTTAAAACATAGTCTCCATTCACGTATTATGCAGGATGTCCCAAAATTATTGTTATGGGATTTATTTATTTTGCTATTGGAGATAATAATTAGATTATATAGTAAAAATGCACAAAATAAGGGAAGAAACTGTAAAGCATAGGGTTATGATTTTTATGGATAGTTAACTTTAAAGTTTTAGCTACAAGCAATATGTGAATTTACATTTCTTAATAAAGATAAGAGCCACCCAATTTTAAAATCTTTCTAATTCGGTCTTTTTTTTTTTTTTTTTTTTTTTTTTTGTATTAATGGGATTTTAACCTTTGGAAAATTTTAGAAGCTGACCTTCATTCTATCTAGGATCAGTTTAAAAATTAAAATTTCGTAACTTTTGAAATAAATCACTAATCAAGTTCTAGGTATCTTTCTGATTCCTCACATTATTTTGAATATTTTAAATAAATCCTTTATATTAACTTCAATTTGTGTGTGTGTGTGTGTGTGCACAGATTGAAGGAGCTATCCAAGCACAAACCTCAGATACACCATTCCTACTTTCACAAGTTTGCTGATTGCAGGTGATAGCGCATTCCCCAACATTCAGGAGGTGTGTGGCGGACAAATCTGTGGAAAGCTAACTGACCCACTTGCCGTCATCCAATCGAGCTCAAACTTAGCAGATGAATTCGTTGCCGATGATATTGCATTCTATCAAGTTTTGGAGGACGTCACTAAAAGGCCGCTTTTACACACATCTATTGCCACTTCGGAGAACTAATTAATATCCTTTGAGGTAATCCAATCGAATTGAACACGTAAAAGATGATAATTCAGAATATTATATAGGATTTAATATTTTGTTTTTATGGGTTAATTTTTTTATCATTTAATAACAACCCATAATATACTTTTCAGGAAATCCCGTATAACACAGATTGAAGGAGCTTTCCAAGCACAAACCTCAGATACACCATTCCTACTTTTACAAGTTTTCTGATTGCAGGTGATAGCGCATTCCCCAACATTCAGGAGGGCGGGCCACCCCAAATAACAACAAAAACAAGAACAGAAAGGCAGCGTTCTTTCCTGAGAGGAGCATCCCCTCTTGGGCTTCAGCAGACGACTTTTCCACCACCAGAAGACAGGGCCAAAGGCATTAAGACCCCCATGCCCGCGGGGTGCTCCAGCAACTATGTCTGACAAATGGGGGAGAGGGAGACGCCAGGAAATACATGGCATGTTTTTAGGAGGGTATGTCCGTCCGTTGGTACCCTCTCCGATCAACCCCTTAATCCATCTTGCTTTGCTGTCCCTACCCACTTTCAACGTTTTTATTTATTTTCTGGGTAGTGCAATAGCTTTTTTTGTGCATAGAAGGTGATGGGAAGTTGATCTTGTGCCATTTGAACGTAGGGGAAAGGAATTTTTTCATGTTTGGCTATGATGGTGATTTGGATGTTTGTAAAAGTCCTCAGAAGTTAAGGTTGGTTCTATAGCATTGATTTTCTTAGCGCAAGAGCTATCGAGGAGAGCCTTAATGAACACTGCGTCAAACTCTTAGAAACTCGAGGAAGGAAAGTCTTTCGAAAGGTGTTTTAACCTGTATCTCTGTCAAATAATCCTAAATTTTGAATTTGGCGATTTCTTTGTTTTACTGCAGATTACGACATAAAAATTCGTTTTTTATAGAACCATAACATCGCAATTTCTTCAAAATAGTTTCTAAAGCATTAAACCAGAGTTTTAACAGAACATTATACAGGAACGATTACATTTTTTCACTAATCAGTCAAGTTGTCCAATTGTATCTTAGGATCATTTGGCTCTGAGGTGCTTATACTTCATCACTGTCCTAAAAATTAGATAACACACATAATTGAATTTTTTATAAATACTTTTGCATATTTTAATTGAATTTTAAGATAATGCTTTGTTTAAGAATCATTAGCAAAATATTTGCTATTTTGGCTTAGTGAAATTTGTATGGATTTACTTATTCATTTCACGCGTTAGGCCCGCAAATATATTATCCGAGTTTACTCTCAACAAATTTACTACCGTGGTAAGAATATAGGTATTTTCTGCATATTTTGCCAAACTGAGTAATTGTTACCAGGTGGTTTTCTCTAATTTGTTCTAATGGTGACATTTAATGGTCGTATCTGAACAGGAAATATCAAAAAAGTTGATAAATTAGATCAATGTTAGCATCAACTACATGAAGTTGTTAAACTTTAAACCACCATTTCTCATTTTGAGCTCAGTTGCATATACGACTCCTGTGCTTAGCACGGCACTATAAATGTAAGGACTATGGAATGCTTAACTCCCGATGTGTGCTTTACAGATTGCCTACCCCATAACTGAAAGTATTAGAATACTGTACCAGTTATTCTGTTCTTCAGTATATTTTGAAATCATTACCAGCAGGAAGATCGTTATCAAGCAACATTGACCAATCGTTATCAAGCAACCAAATTGTAAAGACTATGGAATTCTCAACTCCCGGTGTATGCTTTAAAAAGTGCATACCCAATAAGCAATGAAGTATTAGAATACTGTACCAGTTTTTCCATACTTCAGTGTATTTTGAAATCATTAACAGCAGAAAGATCGTCATCAAGCAACTTTGTTACAACTAAACCGAAATAATCAAATTATATCAAATAGGTTGTTTGAAGAGAGGACCAGAGTTAATTTCATACTCAACACACAACTTTCATTCACAATTTATTAATATCGCACAAAAAAAAAAATCCAATTAAGCCTTAATCAAACGACAGGAACATGAAAAGATAAAGGGACCTTTCATCAATCCAGAGCCACCGTCGCATTAAAACAAATCGACATTATTTTTTTACAGATAAAAACACGCAACTATGTATTCCTTAACGAGCAAGAATAATTATTAATGGAGAAGACAGCGCAATAAAAATGACCGCCCTCTTTTGCAAGAAAAGGGGTAGACCATTAAAATTCATGGCGAGATCTGGAGTGTGTGTACAAGGGGAGGTATATTAGTGGCAAATGACTTGGAAGGAATTAATGTCGAAAAATAACTTTCCTAAGTAGCGTAGGCCGTCTGCATAATTTCTTCATTTTCTTCGCGTCGAAATGGTTGGATGGGAGCACAAAAAAAATATTATTTCTTATCTTTTTAATTCTTTATTAACCTAAATCGAAATGATATTTAGCTGTGGGAGAAATTCTTTAACGATGCATCTCTTGTTTCTTGTTTACTTTATGTATCTGTATTTGGTGTTTGCAATATTTTGTTATTTTCAGGATTTAAGTTGTGTGGATTTGATGGTGTCCATAATTAGACTGCAGAACCAGAATTTAAGTTCATGGTTATTTGTTATTTGTCTTGCGTAAAATATAAAAACTCCTCGTCTACTATAATTAAATTTCTTGTCTGTATTTTGATGTATTTATATATCAGGTGCGTTAGTGTTAAATTTTCTTCAGATCGTCCAAGAGGTGTCTTCATTGTTAGTGTTTCAAATGGACAGCAATAGCTAGACGATATCTCTAGTAACACACTATACATTATGTACGATACATTTCCACTATATGATACATCGCCGATATCATTAATATTCAAGGACATATCATCCGAGGTACTACTAAGAATATAATCAAATTCAGATCCGTATTAACTACGATATCAACGCTCATTTAATAACATTTCACATTAGCATTCTAATTCATCAAGCATTAAATTCCTGGTTAACATATCGCACAATTGCATTTCACTGGCAAGAAATTAGTAAGATATCCAATCCACCATGTGACTGTTGTGGTCAATATCATTTGAGAAATCTCTCCACTCGTAATATTGTTCTAAATTCTATTGCACTTGATCTTAGAATAACAAAGCTACAAATTATCATACAACCTCCATTCCATCCTGTTTGGCTGCCCGTCCACCTGACAATGTAAAAATAATCATGAAAATTTAATGGGGTCATGCTCAAAATGCACCTATTTAGAGCCGTGGGAAAGACTTACGCGAGAAGTACTAAGGGACATTGCTTCTTAAAAAATCGGGAAATTAATGAATTTGCATAGTTAATAGAAATGAAATCGGGGGTTTTATTCTTTTAGTCGTGTATGATGGTCAAAATTTTACTATTTTACATTAAGATTTTTTTTTTTTTTTATCAATTGACACCGTACATTCTTTGCAATTTAAAATGGTTGGAAGATGTACCAGGGGACACGTCAAAGCGTTCTACCAGGGAACAATATGTGGCAATAATTACAGATAAAATTGACACAGTTACATTAAATGTCCTTTACACGAAAATGTTCAGATTGTAAAACACAAATTTTGTAAATAGAAACATGGAACAGTAGAAAGTTGAAGCCAATAATATAATTTCCAAGTTATCCCTACCTACAGAAAATTTTAATATGAATTGAGTTACATTTAATTTTAATCTAAGTTTGATTTAATTTTTTTTTTTTTTTTTTTTTTTTTTTTTTTAAATTTTACTTAGAAAGTGTTATGTTTCTTTGATATCTAAATTGAGAAACAGACGAGAAAATAATGTGATTTAATCTAGAAGATGTTGATGGATTAACACTTTAAAAATTTATGCTTTAAAAGAATTTGGTAAGACCAGAATTGGATAGGTATATTGTATACATAAATATAGGTGTAATTTAAGGTTGTCGAATAGTAACTTTTTGTTTGTTACGAAATTTTTCTGTTCCTTTGTTACCAGAATCACATTCAAGCTGCCATTCAAACTACTGATACGAAAATAATGTACTAAAGTTCTTTTTTAAAAGCACGAAAAGTATACACAAACTTTCTTCCAACGCCCCCCCCCCCCCCCTTCAGATTCACGTTCCTTGCTTCTTCGACCGGAGTGTTCTATTTAGGGACAATATAAAAGGTTTGGAATTTAACTTTTAAAACTATAATTAATTCTATACGTTTGATTTACTGAAATGATTATGTAGGCTAACAAGCTTCCATGCAAACAAAATTATGCTAGAAGTTCTATGAACAATCGAAAAAATTAGAAAAATCTAAATATAAAAATGTATCTCGGTGTGAACAGCTTCCTCAATGAGCCTGTTCTACTGATGATACCGTGAAATGTGGTATACACGATATTTAGAAGATAGTGAAATGGTATATGAGTATAATCTTTGAGTTTCTGCTTAGTTTAAATTTTCATTTCAAATAGTTACCATTGTATTTAAACACAATATTCTGAAAGTCAGATATGGATCTCCAAAAGCGTATGCTATTTCATAGACCAATATCAAATTTTCGTCTCCAGAAGGACATATGACACTTTAAGAACGTATTTGAGAGCTAACTTTACAATTAGAACTTAATTGGGAAAGTTCTGAATGAATTCCCCCCCCCCCCCAAAAAAAATCGATATAGTTATGATGACTTCTCAGATAATTGCACTCCTTGAAGTAGAATTTTCATTTTTTGCTTAGTTGAATTTTTCATTTCATATTATTGTCATTGTACGTATGAACAATATTCTGAAAATCTGCTATGGATCTCCAAAAAAAGGATGATATTTCATAGATGTACAAAAGGTGATATCATAAATTTTTTGGTCTTTAGAATACAAAACACAAAATAGTAGCACTACTGCCTAATTTTAAAGACGTGTTTGTGAAAAAGATAAAAGTACCAGGGAATTTGGACCCTTGCAAGAATGGGTTTTCTTCCTTCAAGAATACTTAAAAGTTGTATTTTTATACAAATTGTCTCATGTTATTTCTCTTTAAGTTTTAAAAAAATTAATTACTTTGTTATTTTTTTTTTTTTTTTTTTTTTTTTAATATTATGATTTCTTTTTTTGCTTGAGTAAGATAGAAAATAATAGAATCTTTGTTAACATTCGCTTCTTTACTAACCTAAATCGAGATGTTTTAGCTGTAGGGGGAATTTTAACGATGTTTACTCTACTCGCGTGTGATTCAAATCTAATGCTTTTCCTTGCTTTATTTTACAGGCTCATTCATGCGAACAAATATGGGATATCTTCATCACGTTTTAAAGAAAACTGGTCGAAACTGGTTCCACTTTCCACCTGGAGGGGATTCCTAAGAGTAATTCTACAACCCACCGGATCTGCAAAAACATTCTAAAGAGGGAGGGAGCTGTTTATTTACCATTCCCCCCTCTGAAAAATTTGCAGATAGGTAAAATTCTTTGTTCGGCAAGGTGAATCCATTTAGGAAATGAGGCGAGTGTTGCCACAACCTTGTCATTAACTTTGGTCGTAAGTTACGGTCCCGTGAACAATTTCTTTGTTGGATGTGGCATCAACAGAGTGTAACAATCCGATTCGAACAAAGTAACAGAATGTTATTTCAGAGAGGAAACCATGTTACATCATTACGAAGGGGAAAAAGTTTATTATCGTTTGGAATCTCGTGTGTGTGTGTAAAAATTATTTTAGAATAGCATTGAATGGCGTGTTGGAACTAATAGATTGAGCTTTTTTTTTCTTTCTATCTTTTCCTGTGTCGGTCATTGTGGAAGAATCTCAGTACAGGAAAGCTGGGGAGTTGCTTTTTCCGAGAATTACAAACATATGTAAGAATGGTTCCGTTAATGGAAAATATGCTAATTCTGTAACTAGAAAATTGTTCGGGTAAGCATGTTATACGTGTTCGAAAGACTTTTGTGCATGTTTTAAAAGAATGATTAAAAAAAAAATAATAATAATAATAAAGCTCTTATAATAATAAGAATAATCTTAAAATAATAAGAAAGGCTCTCATTAAAAATACTAATGAGGCTAAATTTTTCAAAAAGTTATAAAATGGAACCGTTAAAAATATTTCAATTATACTACAAAAAAGATTATACAATAAGTAACTAATTCAAGTATCTTTTTCTCGGCGTCTACCTATACCAGCGGTTTCAAATTTGACAAGTCACTATTTAAACGCTTATACATACTCTTAAAGTTACAATTATGTTACGAACATGAGTAAAAAGCTCTGAGTAAATATGCTCTGAGAAAAAAAAAGAACATTCATCTAAAAAGCAGCAATAGAACCAACTGGCATAATTATTACAAAGTATAATTAAAAATAGGTTTTTTTTCTCTCGTCGTATTACAATTATACTACAATAGTACTACAAATAGTTTTAAAAGCAAGATTTCACAATGCTAAATATATGTTTATGAAATTAAAATGCCTTACTATGTTTTGTTTAAGGATAGTTATTAGCTTCCTAGTCCCCAGGATTTTTAATATTCTTTGTTAAAAAGAGGTTTGTTAAAACTTCTTTATTAAAGAAAACAAAGAATAAAATTATAAAAACGCAAGACCAGTATCACAAACAATCCTCTACAGAATATATATACATCAACACCTAATCACAAACTGAACGCAATACTAAATCAAATGAGGCAAACACCTCACCAACAGGCGGAATTAACAACTACCCTCATCAATAAAAATAGAAAATATTGATTCTCAATTAAAACAAGCATGTGTACAATTCCTTATAAGGAGAAAATTGGTTGATTATTCAAATCCAGTTAATATAAAGCTATTGGATTACTGGTTCAGGCATTAAGCGTTGATAGAGTATGATCAAAATAGGTAATTCAACACTCTTATATCCAACCAGATCAACTCCAGAACATCAAAGACAGAAAGGAATTCCCACTCTGCCAGCATAGGCTGCATTTTTGACATCACTAAAAGCCAGTCCGTCCACCTGTCACAATCCAAACCCAACATGCCTGACAAGCCAACGCAGACAAGTGTCATACCTACTACAATCTCCTGTCACAGCATAACGACCGAGTTTGCCATCGACGTCAACCGGAATTTTGAATCTGTCAGGGACGGGCCTGAAATACGATAGGATTTGATGGAATGAACGTCGCTGGACTTTATTTGGATAAGCCGGGACAATGGTAGCTTGAGGGGGATTGATGGAATTATAAAAATTGATATTTGCATATGCATGGGTTCTTGAGATATATAGATTTCATGACAAGTGGAAGTTGCTTAAAAACTCGTTTTGGGGCTGGAGGTGACGGGTCGAAAATACTTAATGCCTTGGTTCTTATTACCAAAAGTTTTACTATGAACCGTTTGTGGACTGTTAATCTAATGCGGATAATTTCTATCTATTTATTTCTTCTCTACTATTGTTTCTGTATTAAGCACAAAAGGTATATCTAGTTTTTGGCCAAACTGATTTATTGTTAACAGGTGGTTTTCTGTAATTTGTTCTACGTAATTTAAGTTTGAATGCTTGTATCAGCACCAGAAATATATTTTTTAAAAAGTAATAAATCAATCAAACAGTTAACATCAACTACATAAAGTTAAACTTTAAATCATCATTCTTCATTTTAAGCTCAGTTGACCACATATGTGGTTAGAACGACAATATGCACCAATATATGACGATGCCAAGATATCATATCATAGTTGATTCGGACTAAAAACAGTAAAAATTTTAAAAGTAACTTCAAATTTTTAAATTCAAGTAACTTCTGAAAGAATTCCAATCGAAACAGACCAAAACCGCGATGTCAGGGAAACTATAAATTGTTGGGATATCACGTAAAAATGCCATTACCATAATCTGGGAATGTTGGATTAAATAACTAGCAAAAATGAATTACCACACTATAAATACTGCATTTTTTTTTTTTTTTTTTTTTTGGCAGAAATGTTTGAAAAAGTTCGTTTTTATTAAAATACACACAACAATCTGTTTTTCACCTAGAATGACAGAAGTTTCATTTTATAGTACAGTGTAAGTACTTTCAAAAGCTTCGATAAAAAATTAAAAGTTAACAAAATCTATTTTAAATATTATTTTAGTTTGTGTAATCTATTTAAATAAGCATGGGGCACCAGGACTGATCTAAAAACTCCTCGAAATATTGTGTGAATTGCATACCCATTTAATATATTTCGAAATAATCGCCATCTGTTGCAAAGCACTTCTGTGCTCGACAGTAAAAATTTTAAAAAACGACTTTTAAAATTCTCTTTCGGGAATCTCTCTTTAACGTCACGATATTCTTAATGTCTTCGACATCCTCAAATCTTGTTCACTCGTCATGAATTTCTTCCACGTGGAAAGTCTGTTAAAGGGCAGTTTCACGCAAAAATTCGTGCCCGACTTCGAGAAAGAATTCGCAGATAAGTCTTCATTTTCAACAGAAAAAAGTTGACTTCTTTTGTACAACAATTCCCGACCCTACATTGCGTTATCTGTGAAGCGGTTTTTAATCCATCATTTAATCTCTGAATTTGGCACCAGAAACATTTTCTTGCTTCCAAAACAAAAAAATTGGCAAAAGGGAACAAGGTTTAAGGATGTTGAAGACATCAAGAAAGTCGTGACGTCACAATTAACTAACACTCCGAAAGAGGACCTTAAAAGTTATTTCCGAAATTTTTACAGTCGAACACAGAAATGCATTACGGCAGCTAGAGATGATTTCGAAGCATAGAAAATGTGTATGCAATTCCCATAATAATATTTTCAAGAGATATTTAATCAGTCCTAGAAATTAATAGCCGCATCTTGTATACAAGAGCTTTAAAAACTAAGCATTCCTGCTTCTTAAATTCATTACTATTGACTTAAAAAATAAATGATAAGTAAACATCAATTAAATTTATTAAAATAACATTATTAATATAAAAACTAATATTAACTTAATTATTAATGTAAACTTAACACAATTTAAATGATAACTGAATGCTTACATTTCTAATTATTTAAATGAAAAACTTTATTTGCACAACTGTGTCCTATAACTGCAAAAGAAGCACTAAAGTTTTCTACTTTTATACTTTTTAATATATCTATCGTTCTTTTACTTGGGCACAATGAAAAAGTAATTCAATAAAACAGTTTACAAACTTTTAGAACATAAACTATTTAGGCACTTGAAAATAGATAAAATTTCTCGAAAACAAACTGTTGTGGTAGAGGATTGAAAATCAATTAAATACCAGAAAAATACATGTTTTCATTTAAAAAAAGTTTACTTTATGAATGCAAACTTTGGCCACTATTAAAAGTATATTCACTTGATCAAAACAATTATCCTAGAGTTAACAATGGGACAAGGCTACAATAACTTATTGTTTCCCTAAGACAAAAATAGATTTTTAGAAATTATCCAAAAACACTTTTGATTCAATGTCATAAAAAAATAGGAAGTGATATTAAACACTCAATACAAAGTTAATAATTCCACTTGAAAAATACTTTCTTCATTATAAATATCTTTATTACGGCCAAATCAATACATCTCAAGCAAAGCTGTTGCAAATGCACCTTCCCCAGTCCAAAACCAGTCCAACTTCAACATCCAGTCTCATAAGTAAAAAAAAAAAAAAAAAAAAAAAAAAAGTCAGCACCAAAGTAGAAGTAGGTGCATAAGTAATCTTTTGTAGAGAAGGGAGCTTTCTGGACAAAAATTAATCGTTTATTATTCGTGAGCATTGGGCCATGCATCAAGAAAGGAGCTCTCATCTATCTTACTTAGGGTCCTAATATGGCGAGTGGCGGTTTCATGAAATTGCTGACTTGTAACTTGGTTAGGGTTCGGAAAGCTTTTTTAGTGTGTGTGTAATTTTTGGTTGGGGTGGTTGAATGGCGGTAAATGTGGTAGAACAGGCGGAGAGTGGTTTTGGTGATCTGAGAGAAGATACTTGGAACCGTGTGTGAAGGGCAACGAGAGAAAGGTTGAAGATAATGAAAGGAACTGCAATAGGTCAGGAATGTTTATTGTTTGGTTGGTGGTAGAAAATGAGAAAGCTTAGCTGAATTTGCCGCCATTATCATTGCTCGCACTTTTTAAAAAATGGTAATGACAAAAGTTTGTTGAAATTACCATATTCGGTTTGTAAGGCCCGTGAAAATCTGTTTTACTTTCATTAACAATAAGATGTAAACCTTATCCCGTTTATTAATACCAAAAAATAAAATAAATTACAGTATAGTACTAATATAATTAAAGTTTAGTGAACATAGTTTTATTTACTATTAGAATCTTAAGGTGTTTTAATTTATTATAAGGAATTCAATTTGACTTTGACTGAAAGTATTAATCCAAAGTCGCATATTTGCCAAGTCACAAGGGTACTTGTCAAGTGACATATTTGTAAATATTTGTGAGGTACAAAGTCACAAAGAGACATCTAGGTGACTGATGCATCTTGGTTCAGAGTAAATTTTTTTAAATTGACCATCATTCTAGATACAACATTAAAAATTGTCGATTCTGATAGTCTCATACTCTAACTAGATTTATATAACTTATATTATTTAAAGAATATTAAAAAAAAAAACTTTTCCAATTTTCATATATTATTGATATAACGTACAAGAACCTCAAGGGTACCTTGGATCATAATTGAACAAAGAGGTAATATATTACAAACCACAGTTTGGTTTTAATTCTTTATTTATGTATGTGTGCAATTTTTACAAAATTTAATAAAATTTGCAAGTTCAATTTTGACTCCTCATTAGATATGTGTTTGCCAAACCCTCAAAAGTTGAAAATAAACTGAACCAGAAACTAAAGCCAATTCAGTTTTGATGAAAATGAGACTTGTCAAGTCTCATTAAAATTATTCTTATTATTTTACTTAAAATATTTCTTACCATTTATAACAAAAATACCAATTACAAGTAGACTCGAGTGCATCCTACGCATTGAACTTGCTTCAAGAATAATTTTTAAATTTTATTTTTTATTATTATTTTTTTATTTTTTATTTTTTAATTCATTGGAATAGGATACTGTAATCTATTCCTCAGAGATATTATGACACCTTATTTGACACAGCAGGGCTCGCAAAGCTGGACAGTCTGGCGATAAATCGTATTATGTACAATCTATCGTAGAATATCCAATGGAGCTCTTAGCATTTAAATTCGATTCATCAGCAAATAATGAAGGGGAATATTTAAAGGAGAGAACTTCACCATTAAAACAATAATACAGTTAGTTATTGTAGTTTAAAGAACGATGGGAGAAAGAAGGATTGTATCCGGGGCTGAGGCTCCCTACATAAAATATCCTCTACATATAATTCCTTCTCATACAAGAGTACCAAATTATTCTCTACATTGTTTCTCACATAGAGAGATATGTAGAAAGTCAAAATACTTCCTACATTGCCTCTCTCATAGAGTACCAAAGGTATGTAGAGCACCAAAATTGCCTCATAATAGAATACATGCATAAAATACAAGAATACCTTTTACGTAGTCCCCTCTCATAGGGTACTAAAATATCCTCTACATATGGCCGTTGTAAAGACTACCGAAATTATTTTTTAACCTCGAATTTCACACAAATTGCACAATGTGCAATTGTAACTAGGTGTGTGGAACATCGCACAACTTTCACAATAATACTGACATGGATTTGTGTCATTTACCTTTTGTATATTGTATATTTTTATCCTTCATTTAAAATAAATGGCCAGTTTGGCGATAATTCTTGTATGGGTCTTAAAAAAAAAAAAAAAAAAAAAAAAAAAAAAAAAAAATGGTGAGTTTGGCGATATACTTTTCTATAATCCTTATATTATCCTTTTTTATAAGCGAAACTGGGAAGAGAAGAAACAACGATCGTTGATGAGGTATGCTCAAGGAAAGAGAACTCTGTGTTGACAGCATTCATTTGTCAACTTTTTACGCCATTAAAGCATTTTTACGGGAATTTCGGAGGTGGGATGTTTATAACACATTAACAGGAATTACCACAGCAATTTTTATCAAAATCGTTAAGAGCTGGGGTTTTTTTTGCAATCATTGAAAAACATGATTTTTTTCAATGGCAGCTATCTTATGCGCATGCACGTTTTTGACAAAAACTTTAATGGAAGGTCCAATGGCCTCCACTAACCCTCATACCAAATTTGACCATCGTAGATCAATTTGTTCGGGAGTTATGCTGACCACAGACACACATGCATACACACACACACACATTTTTTCTAGATCACTTTTTTGAAATCAGGATGTTCCAAAACGCGGAGAAGAAGAAAAAAAAAAGAAGGAAAAAAAAAAAAAAATCGAAATTTTTTTTTTGCCCGAATGCTGTACTTTTATTACCCTATGTATACATACATACATATGGGTAATTGAAAGTAAAAAGAACTATTAATCAGAAGCGTAGACTTAAAATTTAAATTTTTGTTTTGTATAAAGAGATAAAAAAAAAAAAAGGATCGGCACACACAAAAACACCCTCCATCCTCCATGTAAGATGGTTAATTTAGTACAATTTTCTTGTATTAAATATTTTATAAAATTTTGCACTTTCAGGCAGAACTTAAGTATCCTACTTGATTCCTTTATCAATCACCATCTCAACACTACATCACAACTATTTACCCTGTCACACTGCACATCCCCCAAACAACAACAAATATGATACTTTATCACCGAATCCAGAGTTATCCGATAAGATAATATCAATAAGAAAGTATACCCTTCAAAAAATAGACTGGCAAGAAATAGCCTATTTTGCCCTCTAAAATGAAAAGGAGTTACAGTCTAAAAAAAGGAGAGAGGTTCTCCCGAGACAGACAGACACAATCTTCATTGAAAAGGCACACGGCAAATTATGATAGGTATGAAAAAAATCGAATAAAAGCAGAAAAGAGAATTTTCCTTCTCTCATACACCCCTTTGTATCCCCATCAAAAACTTTTCTTCGATTCTATCCATGCCCCCCTTCTCCCCCCATTCCATATTCCATTCCATTTTCGTTTCGAAACCTGGGGATCCTGACGATGCGACAAAATGGATAAAGACGAAAAGAGAAGAAAAAAAAAGATATTTGGAAAGTTCCTTTATTTATTTATCATTTTTATATATCTGCCGCTTTTCTTATATATCCGTTTTTTTATTTTTTTTATTTATTATTCCGTCTTTATCTTACCCCATTCCTAAGCCTCCTCCCCCTCCCCATTCAAAGGCATTTTCTTTCTTTCTTTTTTTTCTAAAATGGAAGATGAGGGAAAGGTAGAAGAATCCAAGAGGAAGATACACCCCTATGAAGGTAAGAGCGTGAGGAACACCAGAAATGACGAAAATGTAAAAACTGAATAAATGTCAGGGTAGTAATGGACGATTTTCTCTCCCCATTCCCCCCTCTCCTTTTCTTGGAAGGTATTTTTTTTATATATAAAATGTAGCAATTCCCCTCCCACTTTCCTTATGACCATCTAAACTTCTAACGGATCGTTTTGCGTGGGCATTTGTGGAAGTGCTGTTTAAAGAGCGATTGTAATGGACGTTGCAAAGGCTTAGACGGTATGTTGACGACGTAATTATGTAGCGACGGAAGTTATTCATTTAAGATTAAACGCTCTTAGAGAAACATGCACATTAAGTAGTTGGTATTTTCCTTATCTGAAACAGCAAGTATAAATAAAAACTTAAGCCATACATAGCATTAAAGATATAAAAAAAGGCCAAAATCAATTAGCCTTTTTATTCAAATTAACATCAATTTTAAAAACTAAAAGTAAAAAAAGAGTATGAGATAAATTTATACAATCCAAATAAAAACAAAAAGAGGTATGCAATTACTTTAAAATTATTCAAAATATAAATTTAAATACTCTAAAAAATATATATATATACTATTTAATAATATAAAAATTAACATAAATTATTATTAAATTATACAAAATTAACATAAGTTATTTTTAAACTACATAAAATTCATTTAAGTTATTATAAAGTTAATACAAGTTATTATTAAATTATATTAAATTAAGATGCTATTAACTTAGTTGAAACTAATATGTTATTATTAAATTTTATGAAGTTTAATATGTTACCATTAAGTTTTATGAAGTTAAGTTACATAAAATAGTTTATTATTAAGTTATATAAAATAGGTTAAATCATTTAAACTGCATTATAATGAAGTTATATAAAGTATGTTATTATGAAGTTATATAAAATATGCTATTATATTAACCTACGTAAAATATGTTGTTAAATTACATAAATTAAAGCAAGTTATTATAAAATTGTAAAACACATATAAATCTAATTACAAACAATAAAATATAAAAATAAAATACCAATAGTAAATTATTCAAAAATATTATTGAAATAAAATTTGAAACTTTCTCTGTTTGTAATATCAAGTAATGTTTGTTAAGAGATAATAGTAACTCGTATATTGAAATACTTGATTTGAAATTAACTTATTTGCATCTTGGTAGGGTTACAATTGAATGTGTTCTATACGGATAGAGCAAAACAAATTGTTACTTTTAGCTCATTAAACATATAGTTACTTTTGTACGCATAAAGGCATTTTCTTATTATCCAGAAGCTCAAATGCTCATGCTGACCTGACTAGGTAAATTACTTGTCTTTAAAAATCAAATAAGATATTATCTTATCAGAAAATTAATACATTTTAATGAACATAAAATGTCATTCCAATTGTATATGTGTTTAAGTTTATTATAAATATATCATTTATACTTTTTATATAAACGAGAAAGTGAGGAAATGAAGTATAGATAAAGAATGTTGTCAGATTTCTCAGAATTTTAAGCATGAGATATAAAAAAAGACTAAATAATTTAATATAATTTTGTAGTATAGAGAATTTATAGTTTTAAATATTTTTGTATCATATGTTTCATGGGGATATATTTACCTTTCCTAACTAAAATTCTCTTTTATTGTGATTTTGTGTATTTTGCACATCATTTCTATATATGTCATTTAAATTTTTTGTCATTATTATGTGGACGGAAATAGTTCCTTTAAGTATTGACAATTAAAGATCAGTCAACTAAAAGGCCAAAAACCTTTCAATAAGTTCTACTTTTAAAACAGACGTTCAAACATCTAACACTTAACAAAAACTAAGTGCATTCGCCCCACATTGGGAAATATTCCAGGCATTTCCTGAACCATACCAGAAGCAACGACCTGGCAACTATGTTTTTGAATGTCGTAAACAGCAACCATGTTAATATGGTATTTCCGGATGTGCATTCTACGACAAAAACGAGTTAAATTGGGTCCCACTACTAACCTTTACAATATGGATACCTATTTTTAAACATGTGTTTTGAACATTTAGTGATAAGTGTAGAAATTAAAAACACCCAATAAGTATAATATATTTTTAAAAATAATGCGGTAAGTTGGAATTTGATAATAGCATTTTAAACAGAAATTTTACAGAAGTTTTAATGCCCTGATATTTTAGGATTGGGGAAAAGAAAACATTAATTCCGTCAATATATCATTTTTGAAAACCATGAAGTAATCGGCATGTTTTGAAATAAATAATTCACAGAAAGAAATAAAAAAAAGTGTCAAAATCTGTTCAATGCAACATCCTTTTTTATGCCATCTCAAAAAGAGAAAACCAAAGGATCTCCGTTCACAAACCATTAAAAAATAAGAAAAATTACTTATTCCACATATTTGCAAAGCTTACTATATAATAATAACTGTAACTAACATATGGTCTAATTTAAATAGCTATTCTGTCATGTTTCAGGTATTAACAGTTTGAATTAATTTTTACTTGAGGTTTTCACTCTTTCATTTGTAGTTTTTGTCCATTTGGGCTAAACAAAGGTTTCGCATTAACATGCTATAAATTAAAATTCAAGGGGATACCTTTTAACGTTTAGGGGAATACAATGGTAGTCCATCGATATTATCAAACTCTCAACTTGTGGGTCATAAATGTATGCTTTGATCCACTCACAAAATGTCAAATATTAAAAAGAGGACAATGTGCTTTTATTTTTGTTAACTTAGATTACTTTCGCACTTTGGAGAAATTTGGAGTGTTTTATACTAATTCAGATTTCAATCTGAACATCTGAAAGTCTTTCGATACTTCAAGGTTCTCCTCATCTTTTAAAAAAGTTTGAGACCTTCTTCGTTCAGGTTAGATAAACTGACACGCAAGCGAACCACCCAGTTTTCAAAATGCGAATGAAGTCCTTCGAATTTAGAACCATTTTCCTTAACAAACATCTTCATCACACCAAATATCGCAGTGGGTGGATTTGACATTAAAACCTCTTGCCCAACATATGTTTATCCACCCTTTCCACTTGAAAAAGAAATACTTTATTCCACGTATATCTACGCACTCGCTGATCCACGCCAAACGAAGGACACATCCAAAGAAACAGCAACTACTTTAAAATCCGTCACTTGAACCTTTTGTGGCGCCACTGCCAAAGCCCTATGCGTCGACCCTTCCTCAAGACCCTAGACTACCTGAGAAAAAGCCACTTGTAAGAATCTCATCTAAAATTCGGAGGCCATGGCTGCTGAGATTAAACGCCACTTCAAACATAATTGAAAGCCCACGCTACTATAAAGATGGATGCTCCAAGTACAAGCTGTACCTTCTCTTAGGCCTCGAGGAGGAACTTTTCAAGGAGATTTGCATTTTGATGTATTTATTTTCTTGTCTTTGCAACATGGAAGAGAACCCGTTGTTTAATTGATTGTCGCGTGGTACTTTATGCATGCGTGTTGTTGAGGTAAAGTTTTGTTGAGAACAAGTGTTGAGATCTTTTTGAAGTTGGGAGGAAAGCTTTTTGGCCTTGTCGAAAGATCATGTCGGGACCACGCCCGTCGTGAAGGTTCGCTAGGCTGTGTTTGTTTATGGAAATTAGAGATTTGTTAATCGGTGTTTGATAAGGTAATATTTTTGGATTTTATATAAATTGTTAAATAACTGTAATACGAGTTGATTGATTGCTTTCTTAACGAGTAAATGCTTATTAAATCTTGAATGTAAGATAAGAGCAGTTTTCTAATTTTAGAAAAAAACGTATTCATATTAAAGGAGTAAAGGTAGAAAATATCTTTACACAATTATTGCTATATACTTAAAAGATAAACGAGATTTTTTTTTTTTTTCTTAATGTTTTCGTAATTCGATGCATTAATAATTGTAGTTTCGATCATGTTTTGTTTTATAATAGACATGTTACCAATGATTTAATAAGAATTTTTATTTAATTGTATATTGAGATTAAATAAAAATTGCCTTTTAGCAATAGTAATGGTTAATAATAAGTAATGGAATTAAAGATATATTTAATTACTGCAAAATAGAAGTGATGAGCGAGAGTGAGAAATTAAAGGTACATCTAGTGGTTTTGGGTATATCTGAATTTAGTTATTTATAATGTACATGAATATAATATATATTGTACAATGTCTTTAAACATTATTGTATTCAAACATTTTACAAACTATCACATGAATTATATATGAATCATATAGAAGATTCCAAATGTTTTCAATGACAGAAGTAACTGTTTCCAAAGAAAAAAGTGTTTACTTCTGCCTTTGTCGTTACCAAAGGCAGAAGTCAGGGATTTTTTCCAAATGGCAGAAACATATAATAGAAAATATGTGAATTCCTTACATCATTCACTGAAACAAAAATAGTTTGACGTTTTATATACCAAGTCATATAAAAACTTGTTTACCTTGAGCACCCGCTATTTTAACATTTCCTTTCCGAGGAAAAAATGTAATAAAGAAATAAACAAATATTTTTTTTATGTTTATAATAATCGATACGTTACTAGTTTTATTGAAATTAGTTGATTAGCATTTCATGAAAAAAAGGTCCAAATTTGGATGGGCTATATTGTGCCAAACATCGGTTAAGTAAACATAATCTCTAAGGTATTGAATCAACATACCCAAACAAAAACTGTCAGACATGATCATTCTATGTTGGAAATCAATTCAATATTCATTATTTGTTTAAACACTTTTCAACTATAAAGCTAAGTAAAAAGGTTAAGTAGACCCCATAAACTTTGCCTGAACTCAAATCGATTTAAATGAGTGCCAACTCTAAAATTTAACTTCAAATCAAATGCTATAACATTTTGGGATTGTGTGTATTTTCTTTGACAGGTCGTAAAACGTATGCAAGCACTATTCTTTCAAAAACAGAAAAATCGCGCAATATACAATTCCAAAATAATGACAAAATCAGACAAACATATCCACAAACACCAAGCATCTCTCCTGTCAGCCCAAATTCAACACATACCAAAAAACTGTTTTAGATGGAAATGAAGGTACCCCTATGCTCAAGTTTTTCTTTCCTCATCTCCATTCGTATTCTTTCTTCAAGTATTAAAAAAAAAAAACACCTTTTTTGAACCCCCCCCCCCCCCTTCCCCCCTCACCACTCACACATTCCCCTTTACAAAGCCTACAAAGCGAAAATAACAAGGGAAAAAATCCTGATATCTATGGATATATTATAGCACAGGGGTAAAAAAATCTTAGGTAGATATTTTTTTAACGAGTGAAAATGGCAACGATATCGCCACATCTGCCTTTGCCTTATAAGTTTCGCCAATGTGCTTCGTGTGGTAACTCTTTATAAATTATTCAAACTTTTGCCGGGGGACCTTAGCATGTTGGCAAAATATATCTATATATATATATATGAATGATAAAAAAAAAAAAAAAAAAAAAAAAAAAAAAAAAAAAAAACTTGCATAAGCGGAACGTCCTGTTGGGTGGAAGAAAAAAATATCTCACAAGAGGTGTTTTCAGATGGAGGGCGATATACGATTGAAAGCGAATATTAAATTTCCGATCGCAAATTTTGCAGGTGTTAGAGACTGCTTAAGTTATGGGACATTTAAACCAGACCTTTAGAGACATTCTTGGTGGGAATTTTTTAAATATGTAACGCTTTCTAGGGCGTGAATAGTATAGCGCATTTTTTTTTGGTGAGCCGGAGTTTGTATTTGAATTTTCCCCTTGATTTTTTGTTTTTAAAGTTGCGATTCGGTTTTTGTTCTGTATTATTCAGTGATTATAATATGAGAACTGTATATCGTAGAATATTGAAAGCTTGACGTATTTTTGTTAGAAGAAAGTTGCTGCGAATCCAGAAATATATAAACGATTTGGACATGTTTCAGTAAAAATATTGAAATATGAGCTTAACCAGATATTTTTTTTTCTTGGTACGGAAACATTTTATAAGTTTTTGGGGAAAAAATAGTAAACGCTTTTTAGAAACTTTATTGTAATGCATCGTTTCGTAAAAACTTTCTGAAGCTAAAATAATAAATAGGACTCTCAAAAGTTGTCTTTAACTGAAGAAAAAAACATAAAAAATAGCTTTTCTAAGTAAACAGATATTCTGAAATGATGTGCCGATAGTTTCTCTTACAAAATAAATTTTAGTTGAGTAAAACTAAGGTTATGATAATTTTTTTTGAAACTAGCTAAATTTATTTCTTGCATGATTCACTATCCGCCATTTTATTTTACAAAAGCATGCAATTGATTACTTTACATGAGATTTTACACGCTGGTACATTGAACAAGAAGAAATGTTAGTTTATTATATAGGAAATTAACTGTATCAAAACAAATATGTAAATAGACGACATCATTTATTGAAAATAATTTGAAATTCATGTCAAATAAACTGAACATGCTACCATGCTTGAAAATGGAAAAAAAAATTAAGTGTAAATGTTAACACGCCAAATGCTCCGTACACGAACTCTGTACTTGTGCGCACTTACACATGACTTGTTTTGTACATAATCTATTCGCAGGCATATTATAAGCATGCTATTATAAGCAGTAACCCTTTTAACTCAGCGAATATTTAATATGCAGATTGTTTTCAATGATTAGCTTACAAATAAATCACCAAATATCTTTTTTTGTGCTAAGAACAGTCAGCTTAACTGTTTTATTGCATTTTTTTTTTTTTAATTATTATTATTATTATTATTATCATACGAAAAGCGAAACTTATTCAACATTTGATTAAATAAATGTATTAAGAAATATCTTACGTCGAGAGAAATTTGCCAAAAAAAGAGAGGAAAGAGTGATAGTTTTGAATATAAATCCTTCATATCCATTGCCAACTTGTACGTGCAATTGAAACTTATTTAAGCGATTTTGAGATCACATCGAATTTTCACTGAATGACCACTACAAAGAAAACCATCGATTCCGTGCCATTGGCTAACTTAATTTTGACCCCCAAAACTTGATCTTCCAATCTTCCAAGCTTTAGCACGATTGAATGACAGCAAGTTGGATAATTAGGTTCCCAGAAAATCCAATAGTCTAAAGCATTTTTTTAGTGACGACCCCCCAAAACTTGATACAATGTATTTTCAACGACAGCTAGTCTATCTTCCACTTTTCATCTCGATCAGATAACGGGCAGTAGATCAATCAGTCCTCCGAAGATTTTCCCGCCACATACACGAACAGAATCGAAGAAAAAGGATTTAAAAACAATCACCAAGACAATGAAACTCTGATATATTGCGGTAAAAGTAATTGATAAATAACTTTACAGTAAAAAAAAAACACTTTTATGTTCTGTACTTAAAAGTATTTAATCACAAGGTAAAACTAATCTTCTTGTGAACTTACAAATTATTAGATGTTAAATAAATTCGCATTTCCATTAAAAAAAAAAAATAATAATAATAATAATAATAATAATAAATTGGTTTTATTACAAATCAAACCCTTTATATCTCGCAATGAAAATCTCTTCCCCATTTGTACCTTGATCAAAACATATCTGTAAGCGTACATCATTCAACAATTATAACGCACGCACTGAAAAAGAAAAAAAAAAAGGCCGCCACCTAGTAATTAATGTCGAAAGACTCTTCACACTCACAAGGTTGGCAAGTCCCTTTTTTTCCTAGGATGCTTCATTACTTCCACAATCACGTCCTCATCACACGTGACACGTCTTCCCACGGGACTTCTCACATTTCTCAAGGTATCCCTTCCCTCAATCGCGGCATCTGCTACGTCCACCATAGATACTCATGATGCTTCGAAAGGGACTTGCTCTTATCTGCAGAAGCATTAAGAGGAATTGGCAGATTGTTCCTGCCCCAGAGACCTAATGTTTCATTTTTTGGCCGCTATATTTGCCGAAGTTTTACTTTAAAACATGAATAACAGTAATAAAATTTCAATAAGAATATTTAAAGATGAAATAGCTGGGGTCTTTTATTTATTATAATACTTTTATAAGCTAGTTTATAAAAACTTTTAAAATTTAATAATAAAATATCACTTGCTATTTTCTCTTCACATTTAATATTTTTTTTACTATTACTATAGCTCAGAGTCAGCCACTACGCAGCACGCGGGCCGGATTTGGTCCTCAATAGATTTTTCTGCGACCCGCCGGCAGTACAGAAGATTAAAAAAGCAAATTCCACGGTATGGACTTTTTTTTACACAATTGTAATTTGTGCAGAATAGTACGTGTTTACTATGTAGAACGGAGTTCTCCACTTCGTGCCCAAATATACTATAAGAAGAAGCTTTCAGCAATATAATTTTCATCAAGAAATACAGGAAATACAAAATACAGGAAATACAAAATACAGGAAATACAAAATAAAGGAAAAATTAAACTGAATCTCATTCGGACAATTTATTAAGATTGAATGTAACAAATTCTGCGACTAGCATAAAACAAACAGAACGATTTCGACAGGCATCGTCTCGCAATTGATATCGACTAAAACAAAGTAATCTGGGAGTACAGTTTTAATACTTTTATTAAAAGTTAGATCAGGTCCCATTGTCAAGTTGGAACAAAAGATTCACTTCTTTCTTAGACTTTAATTTTGTAATTATAATTTTTTTTTTTAAACTGTTTGAAAAAAAAAATCAAATATCAATTGTAATTTTACTAAGATAAAAAAAAAAAAATCAATATTTTTTTCAGTTTTTAGAAATGTTATATATTGTTAAATCGATAACAATTAAGTATACATATATTGGTGTTACCGCCCCGCGAAAAGCTCCAACATAAGTCATACGGCCCGCCTCTAAAAGTTGGTGGCGAAAGGTGCTATAACTGATATAAAAATACACAGATTTTAAGGCCCTAACATATTCATAAATGCATTATTGTAAAAATTAAGCCTAACACTGACTGGCTGACTGACTCATTCACTCTGTAACGCTGCATCTTTTCATTTATTTCTGTTCATGTGATATAGAATTCGAATTGTTACTGGTACGAATTTTCTTTCCAGAGGAATGTTTTAATTTCAAAATAATTTTTTACAGTTACAATGAAAGTAGTAACAGTGAAGAATGGTTTACTGTATATGTAATATATTTTATTACTATGGTCAATTATGTATTTGTTTAAAATGGAAGACAAAAAGTCTTTAATCATAATTTTGGTTTCCTATAGATCAGAAGAAACTTTTATATTACCCTGAAATCATTCCCAGTTTCAAAGTATTTAATATAGTTCGCAATATACCCCAGGAATGATATTATAATCAATATTTATTGTCGCATGTAAAGATTTTATGTATACGAGGTCAAAACTGCTTGTAATTTCACGCCCTCCAAAATTTGATACTTAATGACGTCAATTAAAAAAATTATCGTTTTCAACACCCCACACACCAATGACTGCCTTTTGGTACCTTTCTAAATGCTTCAGTAACGATAGTAGATTGCATAACATTTAGTTTTGTATTTTTCCCCTATGTCATAAAACTGACGTGTTCCGTTAGTTTTTAAACCATCCTGTAAGTGATTATCCGTAAGCTATACATTCACCATTGCACAAACACTTTCATTAAAAAAAAAAAAAAGTCCTTTGAGATTAAAGTAACGGACCAAAGTTCGCCCGCTTGTCTCCAAATTACAATACCACCAATCAAGAGGTTACATACAGGTTATAGGCATGATGTTCTGGCCTGCTTGTCTTTGTGAGTTAAAAATAAAACTTTTATAACGATGCTATCTTCTAGGGCTCTCCACTTCAAAGCAATGGTAACCTCACGGCTAATTACGTTTTTAAGAGTGTGGTCATTTGCAACCCCATCCTTCCCCAGACAGGACACTTAAAGGTGCTTTATTTTCCTCTGCAGCTGAAACTTAATTCCAGAACACAAAAGACATTTAAGGCAGTTTCCAGAACCATTCTATTAATAGGAGCCGTCATGTTCCATACGGTTCAGACAAAACGCACCGGCAATATATTTCGAGTTGAAGACTTTATGCCACTCATAAACGAGAAGGCATTTCCAGGAAATCACGCAGTCTCATTCGAAACACAAAGGAAAATGAGTAATTTAATTCCGCTTCTTTGTCTTTTGCCGCTACTTAAAGAACAATTTGAGAATCTAAAAACGGAAGTACTTCAAACTCTCGAGAGAAGTTGGACCGTCCATAAATGTGATTTCTTAATCAAATGTTATTTAAGAGGGAGGACAAATTGAAGAATTGATTCTCATACACGGTGCATTTCTTGAAATACTTTTGTCGAGAAAATAACTTTTTAGTCGTTGAAGAACGACGTGAATTCAGTGTTAGTTCCTTTTACGTTCTAAAGACGTTCATGAAAATCTTTTGTTGTGGGTCTAAGTCCAAAGACTCAACTCAGAAAATGGATAATTTCATTTGAATACAATTGCATTTTTTCCAATAGTAAAACAATATCTTTATTAAAGAAACACCCAAAACCGCAGCATATTTCACATCATAGTAGTATAATACGGCTATACTAAAGAATTTGAAAATAGAACTTTAACACCCATAATTAGGAACTTCAATTACCATACTACTACACAGCAAATGGAAATGTCTTAAAATAAGACACAAAATTGTCTTAAACAAGTGGCACTGTTTTAAGATCTAAAATGGTGTCTTAATCTTTAAGACACTTGAAGTGTCTTAAAATGGGGTATTTTCAGACGTTTAGACTGTCTGAATTGGGGATATTTTCAGACAGTTGATGTGTCTGAAAGGGTTGTTTATGTTACCTTTCAGATGTTGGGAAGCTAAAAATACATTTATTTAAATTAAAATGCAATAAATGAGCTTGTGTTAAATTACAAATTTTTATTAAAATAAAAGTCAAAATAACTTTTTGTTGACTATGTTTCACTTTCCTGGTAAATTTAAGCATGGGATTGCAAAACTGCAACACAACTGTTAATAATAGGCACACAACTATTAATATATCCAAGCAAGGGATTTGGGACTTAATATAAATATATGTATTGGGATAAAATGGACATTGTATTGTGGCTGAATCTTAAATAGAAAAGGTTTGACTTCCAAGATTGTATCACAGTTTTAAGTTGCTTTTTACAAGTCAATTTTAACATCAAATAACAAGCGTGATGTAAACACTTATAGTAGTTGCATTGGCAAGTCTAAGATACATTATGTGGCAACATAAACTTATTTTAATGATGAATCAAGCAGCAATAATCTAATTATTCTCCATCTGGGAATTTAACTTGTTTATAACATTTCCCAATAATAACACTACTTAATAAACACTACAATGCTTCAATTATTGTCGAATAGTTGAAGCAGAAATAGGACTTTAAAAAAAAAAAACATTAAAAGATGCATAAAAGATAAACAATTAAAACAGAAGGCATTAGAAGTATCTGTAAGGAGACATTTCAGAATATGGAGGTTAGAGTATATTAAATTTGAAAAGTATACAAGTTGTGCAAAAAAATTTGCGTTTCTAAAAACGTCAGTTTCCCAAATTTTTGTATGCTTGTAAAAAAAATATGCCAGATATACAGTTGAAATTTGTTATTATGATTAAATAACATATTAAGTGCATACTAAAACTAAAATAATATTAAAATTCCAATAATTTGGGGATGGGACCTTTTTACAACAATTTTCCCTATCGCTGCGACTTTTCGTTAATCGTTGAGAAGCTAAAGAAGAGAGGGCATTTAAAAAACCTAAAAAAATGTAAGAAAGGGGGAGGGGGGGAATTAAAAACGGAATTTGAAATATCTGTAAAGATGGCTGCTTCAAAATACAGAGTTGAAGCACATTAAACTTGGAAAACATGCAGTTATTAAAACTTTTACAGTTCTTTCACGTTTTATCAAAACGTTGATTTTCCAACTTTTGGTATGCTCATATAAAAGGCTATGCAAGATATAGAATTGAAATTTTTTATGGCAATTATATAACATCTGAAGTACATATTAAACAAAAATATTATTCAAATCTATACAATTTAGTTTTTAATTATTATTACTTAAAAAATTGCAAATTTTCATACGCTCAACAAATTACCACATAAAAAAAAACTTTTTATTATTATTTTGAGAAAGCTGATATTTAATGTAGTATATAGACAATTCTAAGAAATAAAAAGCAAAAAAACTTTTTATTAGTTGTAAGAAGATTCCTCTACGAACGTAACCAAATTCAACTCATTGCAATTTTTTTTTTTAATCGAGTTTTAAATAAGTGATTATTAATAAATTATTAGCCTATTATTATAAACTTTTTTCTAAAATATAATTAAAAAAAGGTTTGAACAACATATGTAAAAAAAATTTCTTCATTTTGACCAATATTCAATTTATTTCAAATGCGTTGATTTTTCCGATTTTAATGCTGTCATCGAGCACCCAGTCCTCATAATATGCAGGTCATATCATAAATATCCTCAGATGTAATAATATGGAACATATAAGATCATTCATAAAATAAAATTCAAGGACACAATAAATTTTATCCAAATTACATCAAATCATGCTAAATATATTTTCAAAATCATTAGTACTTGTAATATGCAACAAAACCAACAAAAATGTAATTGAATGTTAAAAACACAAAATTTAGAATTCTGTGAAGGTCATTTAGAAATCGATCAATTAAAATTTACTGTAATAAAAGCACTGAAAATAAGATAAATACTATTACATAAACCAACTTTTTCACTAGGAATGAAGCCGCTGTGGGGACAGTTGTGCATATCAAAATAATCATTTCTGAGTTTGAGCAATTGATTGTTAAGTCACTTAAATACTATTCTACTTGTACATGTATATATTATTGTGAACAAATGCTTCTTAATGCTAATCAAAACATTTGACTACTTCAAGCACATAATTATTTCAAGTTTGAATACTGTTGTCATTAATATCCCTCGGCGTTCAATTTATGTTTTTTGTGACATAGTACTTACTCTCATATCATGCAATCAAAGAGTACTGCTCCAACAGCTTGGCAACGATGCTCAGTTTGGATATGTTGCTAAGTGCTATTGAGTATGAAGTAATAGTATTAAAGGGCAATTAGAACATAGTGTATACCGTTCGTCCATGATTCAGCAGTGGCAGCAGTTCTAGAAGAGGCAAGCGATACCAACACTTCTGATCACACTTTTATTGCATCAGATTAATGAGGAATATTTTTCCTATAACCCCCAATTAAATATTAAAAAAAAAAAAAACTCAAGACACATTTGGGTACGTGAGAAAACTCTGGCAACAATATTTGATACTTTTCCGTTAGACGGGTACCAAAAACCGTTAAGTCGGAAAGTTGGCGTAGTTATCGCCAAGCTGAAATGTTTACGCGAAAATAATATTTTGATCTAGTGAACTTTTATTTTTATTCAATAGTTTGGGAGACTGCCAAACCAAACCTTATCATAGATTGGAAGTTATTAGTTTGAATAAGTTATAGCTGCAAATTGGCTATTTTTATCTGATACCCGTCAAATGGAAGAATTCAAATGATGTTGTAATCATTGATCAGGAAGAGGTTAATATTGGCCTATAACTCATGATCTACAGAACCAATTTGGACAAAGTTTGCTTTAATAGATAGAATTTTTGCTGAGAATACACTTTAAATACAAAAAAAAAAAAAAAAAAAACGCAATTACATATGAAAATGAATGTCGTATTGCTGTCTATGCTGAGCGAATGTGGGCCAACAGGATTCGAACCCAGGACTCCTAGGTCAGTAGATAGGCATGCTTACCGCTAGGCAAAAAGAACCACTAGTGCCTAGATGTTGTATCTGTCATTTGTACACGAGACCACCACATAGACACTTCGCAGTGAGTCGCGAAGGGGTCGAACGATTGAGTTGCTTGTGTGAGAGTTGAGTTTGTTACATGAGAGTTGAGTGGTTGTGTGAGAGAAAAAGTTGCTTGCTGAGTTGGTAGTGTGGAGGTCGTGCAGTAAATTTTTCTGAAGGCGCCGATAGATGACAGCATGATTCAGTTGTTCGGTAGCCACTACTTTGGAACGAATGTGAGCTAACTGGATTCAAAATTTCACTCCTAGGTCAGTAGACAGGCATGCTAACCAATAGGGAAAGTGACCACTAGTGCCTAGGTGTTGCATCTACACCACCACATGCTTCTTAAAGGCTTCATGAAATAAGAAACAACACAAATTTGTGTGAAAGATAATTGTATTTTCTGAAAATACGGTTTAGCGTGTTATTCTTACTGATGTAACCAAGATACACTTGAGTTCACATAATGCTAATCCAAGACACACAATACTATGTGGATTCTTTAAATTCTCAGAAAAGTACAATGCTTTTATAAACACTTGCTGACGGTTGAAGGTATTGGTATTCTCAATTGGTACTCTAGAGCTATTGGAGAATGGCGTGAAACAGAGCAGCGCATCAAAACAATTTTTCAGACTGCAGCTCAGCTTCATGGGGTTTGAAATTACACAGCTACTTTTGTGTAACAACATCGCAATACAACATCATTTTTTTTTTTTTTGCCACCATATCTTTCGACACAGTGAAAATAGTAAAAGTTATGGAGAGTTTCCGTATTCCTGTCCGCTTGGCGCGATTTCAAACGATCATAACGAGTTTCAAAGGTAAACAAACAACGTTACGGCGGAAGGATACAAGAAAAATTTCTTTTGTTTTATTTTTTATATATAATATTCTAGTGACTGTTTTTGCTTGGTTTTGGTATTTTATACTGATAAATAAAATAAGAAATAAAACATTTTTATAACTCTAAATTATTGATTTTATATTTTTGTTTTTCCAAATTTCTTATTGGCGTGAAAACAGGTCTGGGAAAGTAGTTCTACTTTTAATAGTTAAATTTTAAAAAACTATGCTCGTTTACATAAAACAACTTTGGATTTCTGTGAAAAACAACACTTTTTTTGGGATCCTTCAAAATTTAAAGGTATTCCTTTTACTTGGTAAATGAACTTGAATGATATAATTGCTACGGCCCATGGTCGTGCTGTCTGAAAGCGAGAAGCGTCTGAATTTTGAAATGTCTTAATTTGGTTCGAAGTGTCTTATTTTCAGTTACTTGTTGTGACTGAAAGCAATTTAAGACCCGTGTAATGTCTGAAATTCGAAGAAGTAAACCACCTTTGTGCAAAATAAGTCACCTAATGTGTCTGAAATGAATTTTTCAGACATTTTGTATCTAAATTTAAGACACCAGCATTTACAGTGTATGTTCTGTTCAGTCTATTACAGAGTTACAAAATTTCACAGTCACTTTACAAATCCATGAATTATTATTATTATTTTTTTTTTTTTTTTTTTTTTTTTTGCAAAATTATCATCGATTTTAATCGAAAAATGCTAAAAGTAGGTACAGAAATTTCTATCAAAAGCCTTAGTCATTTTTTAAACATAACATTCTTAAGAATTTGTCCACAGACTCTTCTAATCACACACAAACACAGAAAACAATATTTTAAAACCCTAAGATTGCAAAAACTGTATTTCTAGTAAAATCTTGATATTGAAAGGTTGATCAAAACATTCATTATTGCATTTCTGGGAGAAAAATGCCTCGACTCAAAATTTAAATTTTTAGTTAAAGTGGCACAGAGTCGCATGCTGCAAGTACTAGAAGCTGAAAGCACGAAATTCAATTTTATTAATTCAAATTAAAACTGACTTACGATACAAATAAATTAAAGTTGAAACTAACTTGTGATTTTCTTTCAACTTCAAATCATTGCATCTTGGTTCTGTAATTCACTAACTTAAATATACATTTTAATCGTGTCACTTTTCACACGTTAAAGAAGCATAAAAACGCATAAATCAATTGATTCTATTATGATCCGACTGAATTCTTGCATATATGAATATCGTCTGCTTACATTTTGTTTTAAAAAATAATATTCTAAATTTAACGTTGAATAATAGAATAAATTTAAAAAATTATTTCTATGCACTTTAATGAAAAACATGTTATAAATCGTGTGCACACACAAAAGGTGTATACATTTCTACAACACTAATTTTTAGAAAATTACTCACGATACTTTCTCAATATATAAACGTACATTCAGGAGTACGGATTTTTTTGGAAAAGAATAGTAAAAAAATATAATTTTTATTATACTGATTTTGACGTATATTAATAATCAGTAATGTTGGCATTTATTCGGAAATTTAGTTAATTTAACATTCTTCGCACAGCGTATACATAAGTATTACCATGCAAGAAAACTAGTATAATGATGTATCAAAGTAAAAGGAGTTTATATATAATGTCTAATTATTCACCCTCTTATATAATAGGGACATTTATTCCAATGATACCCTTGAATACCACTTATCAAATTAAAAATATATATTTATACATAACATTTCATTTGAGTTCAGGGTTATAATAAGTTTAAATAATTTAGACTGAATATATCTATACATCCCACAATCTAGTTACGGGCATACACGCATTGCATTCAGAAATATATCACGTTCAAAACCTTATACACTACAAAGAATGAACCACGTTATTTTCAAAGTGGCAGATCAATTCTCATTAATCATCATTACCAACCACAATATAAAATGTCTTGTTTCTTTTGTGTTTACTGAAACACACATCCCCACATTCCTCGTTCCAGCTTAGCACACATAATAATCGCCCAGAGGTACAAGCCTGGCAGTAATATTCACTCAAAAATCGTTTCTCTGACATCAGACCGCTGCAGAAACATTCAGATTCGCAATTTCTCACCCAAACTGACGGACCAAAGAGAGAAGGGGGGGGGGGAACAACTAGGAGACCACTAAAAAGAGACACATCCGGGGACTCAGACCATCCGGATGAAATATGGACGAGTCTCAAAGAATGGTTCCAGCTGAGAGAAGTTCTGTGTTTTGACCATCAATTTCCTGGGTTCCCAATACATTCGTTATTTCAATCGGACCCGTTCAGTTGCACGGACCCGTTCTGCCTGGACTGTAGCTGAAGTTGAGCGAGCACTGGTCATAAATTCGATGCATAGGCCGATGTGGAACAGTTCTTGTTTCTTTTTTTATTTGGGAAATGGATTGTTATTATTTTGTCTGGGTTTGGGGAAACGTGTTAATCGTTTTCATCGACGTTCCTGTTTTTTTTTTTTTTTTTTTTTTTTTTTTTTTTTTGAAAGAGACATTGGATGTTCTATCCTTGCTGCTGTGTAGTTATGGTCTTTTGTGTGATGGTGAAAGTAGGATATGGAGCAAAAGGGTCGTCAGAGCAGACGATTTTATTTTATTTTTACGACGGTGGAGTTCTTTTTTTGTTGATTCATACAATATAAATAGTTAGCTGTTAACTATTTTCAGTTTTTGTTCGCTAGGTGATGGAGTATCTTCCTCTAAAAGCCATTGTTCTGTTACGGATTATTAACAACTAGTCTGAAAAATTATTGGTAAAGTTAATTTGCATTTTATTTAATGAAAAACCGCCGAGTGTTCCGTATCAGAACACTGGGTGAGTGTACTTGCAGATGAAAAGTTTTGGTTTCGTGCATATCCTTCTTATAAGTTGGAAACTCCTAATGAACTACATTTTCACCACTAAAACAATTATCTTATTTTGAACCCATGTATGAAGACAGCAAAGCCATTTACAATCAGCTGAAGTACAAATATCAAGCACGTTTAAATTTTTTCGAACTTAAGACATTTTAGCAAACCAAAATTATCTTTTCTGGAAATTGCTTTGCTGCGACAAGCTGCTTATCGGAATTTATATCCCAACACTTTTTAATGTCCAGTCAGCTCGCTATCATAAAACTGGCGTGTAGAATTAATGGTGGCTACTGCGCACAGTTAATAAATTAAGGCCTCAATGTCCTCTCGTTAGTGTGGCCTGGGTGTCGAGAGAGAGAGGTGTTAGGTCATGTGTGGGGTGCCACGTCACCTGACCAAGTTATAACGGATCATAATTACAGATGTTGTTGTTACAATGATACGTACTGTCTATCAAGAGAAATAGCTCCCGTCAGAGAGTCTAGATGGTAGTAGTCGCTATAGAAACAAGACTTGTCGATTTAGAGTAGGGGTGATGCACGCAGGATAATGGCTTCCAAAAGGATTGGTTGGCTGCTTTTTTATGGCAGAGCCAAGATTGCCAAAATAATTTGGTTTACGAAATTATATCTTATGATGATAATTTATTTGACAGCATTTATTTCTTATAAATTTCAAATAATGTAAGTAAAGTCAATGTTATTAAGAAATGGAAACAAATGTGGGTGTGGTTCGACGGGTAGTAAATCCTTTAGTGCTAAATTAGTAGTACCAAAGTGGATTGGTCAAGATATATTAAAATTTGGACATATACATAAAATATGTTTAACAAATACATCGTGAGTAGGTCGGTACGGGTTCATTACTCAAAAGATGTTTGTGAGTGAAGCGCGTGTGACAAATACTAAGTACACATCAAAATAACATTATTATGGTTGGTTGTTTTCAGATTATCTGGCACCGTCAGCAACACGAGGGCTATAATGCGCCGAAACATTCGTCATTAGACAAGCCAATATACATTTACAAACACCCATGCCTAACACGGTACTCGAACCCGCAACCTCGCGGTCTAGAGGTTAGCACGCTAACCACTATACCGTTTGGTTGGCTAACATTATTATGTCTGTTTGAAAAAATCTAGTTTGAAAGGCTTAATGCTTCCAAAAGGGTCACAATAAGGAAAATATATATGGGTTTCTCCAGGAATTTCCCTTGAAAATGAGGCTAGTCCTATTTCCACTGCAACCGACAACGCTATACAACCAGACGATGGGATATATGGATAGACACCAAGCTTTTTTTTTTTTTTTTGCCAGATGTTTTATCAAATGCAAAAAATATTTATTTCTAATGTTGGCTATTTTATATTTTTACGGTTTTGAAGTTTTGAAGGATTGGGTAAAACGCACTGAATTTCGGGTAACTAAAACATAAAATATTTTATCTCCACTGGATTATAGTCACCTCTAGTTATTTCAACACTGAAAGTTTGCATTATAAATAGGCTTACTAATTGAAGGTCGATTTGCCGGCATTTCTTCTTATAGGTTACAATCCGCATGGCCCCACATCCAAAAAAGAATGCAAGTGAGTTAATGAAGTATGCTTTTTTTTTTTTTTTTTTTTTTTTTTTTTAAAGAATGAAGGCTATGGAAAAGAAATCGTGCACAAAAGGCAGATGTTAAGATCCGAATCGTGAAGGCACGTGGGTTGGTTCGTGAGGTGTAAGATAACATTGATGCATCAACAGAGCACACGCAAGGTACTCGCGGTGATGGAAAAAAAGATGTAAATATCCCTTAGATGATTATTTCTGGATCTTGGTTAAAAAGTTCAAGCTCCAAAGAACTTAAGAGTGGGTATATCAACACACATTCGTTATCTCTTAGCTTTTATAAGACATTATAGCGAGAAGGTGCAAGGAATGCTGTCTATTGTATAGTCGAAACTAGCAATTTAAACTAAAATCCTACAAGCATTTAACTGTAGGTCTGCGTCATTTAATGGCAAGTTATATACGAGTTAGAAGTAGTTCGTTTGATAGTATCGATTAGAGTTCGGTTTTTAAACGAGATCTACGATCTCGTTTTTAGATCGAGATCCAAGTTGGAACGAAAAACCGAGACTAAAAATCCTTAATTTTAAAAGTATCGAAAATAAAAGTTTTTGAGATAGTTTGCGTATAGAAATTCAATCAATAATACCAAAAAGTACAACGTTTAGGGCTTTTAATTTACTATAATTGCTACAGACATTCGGTTAAAGGTTGGTTGATTTGTTCAACGACCTATACTTACCAACTTATACCGGGACGTATAGCTTAACGTGGATTCCGAACCCCAATGAACGTCCATGCCTAATCCGGGATTCGAACCTAACACCTTTGTCACGCAAAACCACAGTCATTAAGTGGGGCATTCGGTTAAAGGAATCGGCGAAAATAGGACGAGTAACACAATTTAAAGAAAATGTACTATCATAAATGCCCAAACCTTTGTAACAACTCTCATTGGCTATGAGAAATTTGCATATATCCTTCAAGGATAACATATGAGAAGCCGTCGCATGAGACCAGATTTTACTTATCCCCAAACTTGTTTCTTACAGAAGAGAAAAAAATAAATTTCAATCTGTAAATATTGTATAGGAATTGCATTTTGAATACAATAATTTTCAGGGAGTTAGAGAAGCTTTTGGTAGAAATATTGTGGAGGCAAATATAGGTGAGTTTTAGGATGCCAATTTTTTTTTAATTAACGTTTTGTAGACAAGTCTTGTTATTTTCATCGGCTCTTCGTCTAATAACACTATAAATTGGTGGTTATTGATCAGAAAAAGAAAAAAAAGAGCAGGAGTTACATAGAGTATACTGCTACAAAATCTTGCTCAAAGTAAGCTTACAGCCACAAACATATCAACTCAGTTTTGAGATCGGAGTAGCATCGCAAAGAACCAAACTGTAATATATCGCGTATTTTTCAGAAGGAATTTCTCAACATCATTTAAACACCAAGTTAATGCAACATCTAAAGCCAACTGTCCATTCCATTTCCATCGCTCAAAAATTTTCCTTCTTCCCTGGATAAGAAAAACTATTTTTCCTTCTTTCTTGGAAAAGCGAACCCCCCCCCCCCGCCTACCCATTCCTCCAATCTAAAACCACAGATTAAGTATTTATTTTCAGAACAATTTCACTAGTCGTAATGTATGAGTAAAAATAATATTACTTTATTTATAATTAAACATTTCTAAGTCAACTGAATAAGTTTTGATAAAAAAATTAAACTTTAGATAAGTCACATTAATTTCGCAATACATTCGAAATCACAAAATCAAAAGAGACAAAATTGTACAATTTGTAGGTAATTAAGTGGAAAAGTGTCCAGTGGAGATCACAATTAGACTATGGTTCAAAGTGACTGGGTTGGTTGGTTGGTTGGTTGTTTTCAGATTATCTGGCGGCGTCAGCAACACGAGGGCTATAATGCGCCGAAACATTCGTCATTAGACAAGCCAACATACATTTACAAACACCCATGCCTAACACGGGACTCGAACCCGCAACCTCGCGGTCTAGAAGCTAGCACGCTAACCACTATACCGTTTGGTCGGCCAAAGTGGTTGGGATAGAACAGTCGTGCCCAGACAAACGTAAAAACAGATTTTGGGTTCTATGAGATTTGATTATTCGAACAGTAACTTTAAATATCTTTACAAGATTACATTACATATCAGAATATATTAAGAATTACAACATATGATATATTACAGTTAACAGTACTACATTAACCCATTAACAACGATTGGTAAGAAAACTGGTCAATCGAAATTTTAGTTTTTTCCTTGCTAATAGATTGCGAATGTGGTTCAATTTTTTTTTTTTTTTTAATTATAAAAATAATTTCCCAAAAATTCTGAAAAATATACCTTAAATGATCTAGATAAACAAGGTAAAAGTTAAAAACAATGATTGTTTATTCATTTCAAAGTCATCTTTAATGGGTTAAGCATTAAACAATATAACAAGTTACATTACACAATAACACGTTAAGATCTTTATATGTTTAATATAAAATATACAGTAAACAGCGAAACAATGGATACAATGGATTACTTCATATGAAAAGCGACAACAACGCCAAGCAAGTTTATTCACAAACATTGTTGTTTTGGATATTTCTAAGCACAAGAGCTACAAGAGTTGTAATGACTATTGAGACTAACCTAATTTTAATTAAAAAAAAATTCATTCATTTTCAAATTAATAGGTACCTTGATATTAATAGGATATTAAGGGTAATTATTATAGGTACTAATTATAGGTAATTAATAGTTGAGTCTGCCTTGCATCCTTTTCATTGTAAATAGTATTGTTATAGACCTGATATTTACCTTGGGAATTTGTAAGGATATTTTTGAGTATCCTGTAAATTTACCTAGAGTGATTTTTACGTCACTCAAAAGCTTAAAGTGACATTGTGCATCCATTTTTTTATGTTCAATAAAAGTTAATTCCACTTATTTATGAAATAGAGTTTGCACTGTTAGATGGCTGTTTCCAACGTTACGCTTAGTAATTCTTAACTGTTATCTTATGAATGGTTAATATTTCAAATACTGAACTATTTATCTTTTTTGCCTTTTACTTCACAAATCATTAAGCAGCAGTGCATATAGATCCGATAGCATAAACACTGCAGACAGAATGATTAATTCTTGGGAAGCATTGCGATTATTGCATTCGCCGATCGATTATTGCATTCGCCATTTAAACTTCGAAATTGAAGTCACGTCAATTATTTAAGATATTCTCAAACCCACGCATAATAAATGGCTTCAACCCCAAACAAAACATTATCAGTGAAACAAAATACCAGTTAATTTTCTTCGGCATGCATCGAGGATATTAACTAATGACGAAAATGTATCGGCGAATAATGTAGTTATGGATTATCTTTGAAAAGTATTGGTTAAAACGGTATAGTTTACTGGCCTGGCTGGTAAATCAAAAGTTTTAGTTTGCAGAATCGAATTGAATTTCGGAACTTTTTCTCTATTTGTGTTTGTTATCTATTAAAGTATTTTCAACGTTAATGTAAAAAATAATTTAGTAATATGTATTCAGTTATATTTTAACATATTTTCGATTGAAGGTTTCATTATAAGATTAGGAATTCTTAAAATTTATGACAGTTTTGAAACGTATTTTTGCACTTTGCTAACGCAGTAAAAAGCTCTTACAACTGTCTATAAGGTCAACATTTTCCAACAAAACTACAAATGCCCCAGATATATGTGATATATCAAATGAAAAGTCTCGTCTATATGAGTTCTCATATCAAAATTAAATCAGAAGTTATGACAAGAAGTACTGAAAACGACGACAAGAAGTCAGTTTTCAAATCGTAAAGTGTAAATTGAAAACGTTACAGACACGTACTATATATATAAATTTGAAGGTCTAAATAAGATAAATAGGATTGCATAAAATTCAATGGATACTTCAAGCTTGAAGTTCTTTAAATTTAACAGGAAGATAATAACTGAATGGGAAGGTCAAATCTTAGCTGCAAATACAGATATCAGATTAGAACTTGAATATTCGGGAGCTTGCCAAATCTAAAATTTCTCGAAAGATTGCCAAGTTGGCGACATTTTTGCTTATAAAACTGTAATAGCCAGGACAGAGAAATTGAAAAACGAACGAGATTAACATAGAATTCTTTTTCCTTGAACATTGCAGAGACTGTTCCTCCTTTTTTTCACTTATACAACAGGAACAATACAATAATTATCGTTAAAAATAACACATAACTCTCCCGGCCGGTCTTATTTCTTAATTTTATTTAGCTTTATTTGTTATAGATTTTGTATTGGAAGTTGTAGGATGTATGATATTCCTAGTTTCCGGTGAATTTAACCGTCATTTTACTTATATGAATCTTCAACGGCCAGTGTTTGCAATTGCAGCCCCCCCCCCCCCCTGCACACTTTTTAGAGTCGCCAATAAATTTCATAGTGTGTTTGTATGATGTATATCTCATAATAACTCTTCAAAATGGATTTCTTTATTACGGGTCTTTATTAATCTCATTTCTGTACATTTAGGGTAATGGTACCAATAATTGACATTTCTAACTTAAATGTGATACATTAAGCGTTTGGAGTCAACTAGGATTTCAAACTTGGTGCCATTTCAAAGCCAAGTGGCACCAAGTCTGAAATCCTATATGACCCCAAACGCTTATTATATCAAATTTAAGTTAGAAGTGTCAATAATAGGTAGCATGACATTAATTGGTGCTATTACCCAATACGTTTATTAGTCGCACAACATTTTTCATTGCTTCAATATTTGTTTAAATACAATAATAATGTCATTACGTTGGTGTTACTATATTACCTATTTTGTACAACCATCGCACATGACCTTTGTTTAATATATTAAGATACAAAATAAATTTCATTCATTTTCATTTCATTGCATAGAAAATTATGTTAAGCTATTGAAGTAACCCATATTGCTGAATGTTGCGCCGATTGTATTTATCGTGAACAACAATGGATTAAGTTCGTTCCCTGCTTTCAATTATAGAGTTCATTACGATGAATATTGGGCTGAATTCGTTGAATGCACATGATTGAAATATAATTTTTTTAAAGTTCGTTAAATCCTAAATTGAATGCGTCTCATTACCAGAAGAACGTGAGAGCGAGCCAGCACGATGCCACATCACTGGCGAGTAGAATTAAGGACTGCTGCACGTTAAATCTGTCGAGGTCTCTGTGTCGTTTCATTAGAGTGGCGTTTATGTGGAGAATACAGGTGCCCGCTCAGGTGTTGGCTCCTCGTCTACTGATTACTAATATTCTTGGACAAATTTGATTGAAATTATTTTGTATGTTGAAAATTGTGTTGAACTAATTTATGATGCTGTAAATTGGACAACATTAATTTTTTGTTGTGAATTATTCAGTTGATTTCTTTTGCTGTGATTAAGTGTTTATTTAATCACTCATACTTCTGAACACCAAGTGATAGATACCTTCAGTGGGTATAATCATGTTTTGGGTTCATTTAAAAAGTTCAACATTGAATTGATTTTATTCTAAATTCTTCTTAGCATTAAACTAATTCAATAAATATATTCATTGCATTGGAATTGAGTCAATTATCCTCCATTGACATTAAATTGTTAATTTTTGTTAGTGACAGTAGTTCATTTGGTTGCCCTTGTTTTTATGGGTTGTTATGCAATTCTTTGAAGAAAATTTTACTCTGTTAAATGTCTTTATGGTACAGATTCTTTTCTTTAATTGTGTTGAATTTTGACTTGATTTCATTCATTCTCTTGAAACACTTTAGTATGATGAACATTGTATTAAACTTTTTCATTGGCTTGATAAGTAATTGAATTTATAACTTTAAATATCTTGACCACTTTCTTTATAGTGTTGTACGAATTCTCAAATTTAAAAATACTGTATTGATATCATTAATAGCATCCAATTATTCTATTGTTTATTATTTCGAATGAAATTATTAAGTTGAATATTGCATTGGATTCATATCCTGGATTGGATTTTAGGCTTTCTTTTCGTTAAAAGTGTGAACTCTAGAATTTTACGAGTGGAGGCAAATAATTTATTTTGTGTTGAATTTTTGTAAAAGTAGATGGATGAAATTTATTTGTATGCATTCCTTTAACTGAGTTATTGGGTTGATTTATTCAAGTATGTTTGTTAATTCTTTGCTTTCAATAGTTAAACTGTAATAATTCATTATAATGAACAGTAACTTGAATTGATAGCTTGAGCTGATGGTGAATACTTGAGTTGATTTGATTTTTGTATCTTCGTATTTTATATTCTATATAAAAAAAATTTTACTTGTATTTAGTTCACTCATGGAGTTCACATGCTTCGATAATTTTACTCATATAGTCAAAGGATTTTTTTTTCTTTCTGTTTAATCATGAGATCAGTATTGTATTGATTTCATCCATTAACTTAAGTTATGAAGACTATTTCATTTCATTGATGTTAGGAGTACAATTCGTTCCAAGTAGTTTACTAATATAAAGTAAATTATTTATTACATTGATTTTGTAAAACTGTACGATGCGTAAACTTTCATTACATGAAATTATATTCATTGTGAAGATTATTGTATTTAATTCATTAGTTCTGATAAATAATTTGGTGCATATTTATTCATTGCTTTGAATATTGAACTGCATTAATTTAATTGCAATGAAATTGTTTTGAATATTTGGTTCTTCATGACATAATGATTAATTATTTAAGATTAAGATTTTTTTTTTAATCCATTAAATTATTGAATTCATAAATGAAGTGAATTATTTTATGAGACTGTTTCATTCATTACGTTCAATCATTATGTTGAATTTATTTATTTAGTTGAATTCATTCATTGTGCTAAAATCATCCATTTTGTTTATTCACAGAGTTGAATTTACTTGCAGCGTTGTATCCATTCATTTTGTTAATTCCTAGTGTTGAACTGACTTATGGTTTTACTTTCATTCATTATGTTCATTCATAGTGTTGAATCAATTCATTATGTTCATTCATAGTGTTGAATCAATTCATTATGTTCATTCATAGTGTTGAATCAATTCATTATGTTCATTCGTTGAGTTAAATCTATTCATGATGTTCAGTCAGGGTGTTCAATCGATTTATAATGTTCATTCAAAGTGTCGATTCCATTCATTATGTTTATTTATAGAGTTGAATCCATTTATTGAGTTCATTCATAGTGTTGAATCCATTCATTGAGTTCATTCATAGTGTTGAATCCATTCATTATGTTCATTCATAGTATTGATTCCATTCACGGTGTTCATTTATATATTGAATCCATTCATTGTGTTCATTCAAAGTATTTAATCCATTCATATCGTTAAATAAATTGATGATATTGAATTCATTTATAAATCCATAATGTTGACATTCATAGCGTTTGAGTCCATTCATTGTGTTAAAATTATTATTAGTACTGAATCCATTGTATCGAATTCATAGTGTTCAATTCCATTTGTCGTATATAATTCATTCATAGTGTTGAATTAATTCATAAAGCCGAAATTATTTCTAGTGTTGAACCCATTCAATGTTTTAAAATATTCATACTGTTGAATCCATTCACTGATTTAAATATATTTATATTGTTTAATCCATTCCCTGCCTTTGTATATTCATAGTGTCGAATTCATTTATTGTTTTGAGTCCATTCATTATGATCATTCATAGAGTTAAATCTGCAAGATTTTCAAAAGTCATAGTGTTAAATTCAATCATATGGTTGAACTCGTTTATTGAATTGAATACATTCATATTGTTGAACCCATTTATTGTATTGAATCCTTTCAATGTGATGGACACATTCATAGTGTAGAAGGCATTCACTGTGTTGAACATATTCAGTTTTTAATTCATATTGAAAATATTGAAAAAAGTGCTGAAATTATTACTTTCAATTTCTTGGTTTTGATGTTCTTTTTTATTGATTGTATAGAATGTTAGGATGTATTTATGCAACAATGGGATATCTTTTATTTTATTACGTTGATTCTGTTGAATTTTTAGCTTTATTGTTCACTGCAAAGAATATATCCATTGTGTTTAGTACCTTCATTGTATTTCTATCATCAGTTGTGATGATTATTGTATTGGATTGCAATCTTTCACTGTGTTGAAGAACTGAGTTGATTTCATTGAAATATTGGGCTAAATTTATTTTCATTGTGATCAATATTAAGTTAAATTTATTTACAAAATATAATAATTTGTATTTATGTCATTCATTGCAACGCTGTGTGTTGATGTATCCATTCATTGTATTGAATAATTATGAGGGATTTGTTCATTGCGTTGACTTCGTGTATATTGTATGATTATTTGAATTAATTTATTCATTTCGTTGAATTTTATATTAAGTTTTCCTATTTTTTAATGGGTTAAATTCAACTAATCATTATCCTGAATTCATTTGCAAAATTGAACATCATTAAACTTCATTAATTTGAATTTTTGAGCATAATTCGTATATTTTATTGGCTTTTTTTGTCGGTGCATCGTTCCGTTATGTTTAGTTTTGGGTTATGCACACATTTTATTCATTCCAATGAACACTGTATTTTATTCATTTGTAAAATGTTTTATAGAATACATCGTAATGAAAGTTTCATTACGTTTTATATTGTATTGCGTTAATTCATATCTTTGGAATTGAGTTGCATTTCATTTATTTGTTGACAGTATGTATTGAATTTTTTGACAAGATGATTTCCGTTAGTGATATGAAAAGGGTTATTCATGATTCATGGTGCTGATTATCCTTTTCATCCATTGCATTATTTTCAGCCATTGATTAGAACTCTTGCCAATGTGCAAAATTACCTTTTGTTTGAGACTTATAAGTAGATGGATTTACTTTAATAACTTATACCTTGAGGAATAATAAAAGTATAATTATTATTTGATTTAATTTCATATAAGACTATATTTTATGTACATGTACTTTGGAAACGTTATTTACTTATATGCTCAAGATCTATAACATATTTTTCTTTGTAAGGTTTTATCACTTTCAATTTGAGCAAATATGAATGTGAAAATATATATTACTATGTTTGTGATTTTTTTAAAAGCATTAGTACAACTGGAAGAGGTAAATATATTTCTTTCCTGAGAAAACATCATAAAAACTATTCTGCAAAATGGTTTTTCTCTAATTAAACGAGTGTTTCTCATTTTCCATAACATTGTAGCAGTCAATTCAAATAGTTTTTGACTATTTCAACCTTTTATTTACATACAACACAAAACAACTCGGAAGACTACTATGTCTTTTATAAATTGTATTTTTATATTTTTAATGATATTGAAACCTGAGTTAATCATTATTTCAATTTTATAGTAAGTAATTTGAGCAAAACACTGTATTTGTATTGATGAGTTATGTTTAAGTGGGAAGAAACTGCATTTTTTTTTTTGTGTGAAGATATCTACTTTTGTAACCAATACATATAGCTTTTATAAATGCCATGTTTCCGAAGGAAGATGTAATGAAATGTCAAACACAACCGGTTTTATCATTTAAGTCCGTATATATTATTCGTATTAATTGATGATGTAAAATTAACCTGGCGGATAACATTGCATTAGAATTCAGATGCTTTACATTTGACTTCAATCTTTTATGCTACCCAAATACTTTTAAAGGTATATTTTCATATTTGTATTTTTTTTCAGGTACAGTAGACATTTTGTCCTTACGTCCAGCTTAAATTACAATATTATCATCTAAGTAATTATGATTTTGAACACTTTGTGCTTGTATATTGAAGTGTTTTCTATGTTTTGAAGTTGTTTTTTCTTAGTTTTGAAGTAGCTATTTCTGTATTTTGTGTCTTGGAAGTTTCTCTATCTTAATTTTGAAGTTGCTTTCCTGAATGATGAAATTTTTTTCTTTAAATTTAAAGATGATTTTCCTTACTTCGAAGTTGTCTTTTTCTGTAATTACGAAGTGCAGTTTACACGTTGAAAAATTGAACATTTGCAACAGATATTTTGTTTGAGTATATTCGATTTATAAATTTTTGTGCACTCAATTTTGTCATTTGTTTGTGTGTCAATTTTGTCATTACTTGAATATACATGTTTTTTAAATATAGAGAAAAACGAAAACCTTGTGATAAATGAAAAGTATTTTGTGTGTGTTCTGTAAGTTTTCTTTGTAACACAGTAGAGTCTAAATTGGGAAGAAAATAATTCCATTCCAATTTTACAATTCATTTGTATATTTTGAACAGATAATAGATACACACAGTACCGTACAAGATGAACTGGATTTCATTCAAGTTAACTAGATTCAAGTTCATTTTTAAAAAGTCTTGGTTGAATCTACGCTAAATTAATTGTTAAACAAGTAGAAATATGAACCCCATATTCACTGATTAAATGTTTTTTTATTATTACGATTGTGTTAATTTCACTGTAAAAAATTTAGACTTTTTAAAGTATGGCTAGGAAAGTTAATATTTTTTGCCCCATTACTAAATGCTCATGACTAGAAAGCTTAACTATTTAAGAAATTTGAAATGAGCTGTGCATTTTCGTTTCAAAACGTAGTAAAATTAAATAAAATTAATAAGTTTCCACACGGGCTAAAATAAATTAATTTTTAATTCAAAAGGACTGGTATTTTTTTATGATAATTTAAAATGCATTTACAATTCATTCGAGATGACATCAAAGAAGTAACATCTCTTTATCTGTTTCAAAGCGGTCGTCTAATTATTTCAAAGGCGCAACCGCATTATTGGTGACACAGATAAACTTATCCAATTAAATATTTAATTTCGTCTTATAACTGAAGTATAAACAACGACGAACCGAAAAAAAGTACTGACATAGGAGTACCTTCAAATTTCTTACTCGTCTTTCATTATCGCTATTTTAAACAAATATGCGAAATCACATTTTAAAAGAAATCCTCTTGAACCGATTTTGTACGTTAATTATTCACTTCTTTGTGTTTTATAATTAGCATTTTAATTTGAAGGTACGTTTAAATAATTTTGAATAGTTTCTGCTTGATTAAATTAAAATTGTGAAACATCGATTATTATTAAGGCTAAGTGTTTTGGTAATTATTTTTTTAAATAATTAAAAAACTGTTTTATGATTTGCCCAAAGCAATCAAAACCTCTAATTTTATTAGATGAAATATCAGCTGCATCTTTTACAATATTAAACATCGAATGTATTTTTAGTTTACGTTTATCAAATGCTCAAAAGTTTTACCCAAAACAGCGAATGATACTGTAATATTTTCAGATGATTACATTTTTAGCTAATTTTACATTATATTTAAAAACAATTATATAATCCCAAACATATTTTATTTCCCTTTTTTTCCCCCTCCGGACTCAATATAAACTCTACTATAGCTGAGTGAAATGGAACCATCCTTTTTGACGCCAGTAAAAACCGGCAATAGTTCGGGGGCGCTAGTTGGTGTTCCGGTCAGCAAATGAAGGTGGAGATGGCTCCTTTTGAATGATTGGCAGCAATGGTAAGCTGCCTATATGCATGAAGGAAGAAATTAGTATTTTCATGATACACCATTCAGTGTCCTTCTAGTGTTGCCCAGCGAATATGGATGGCATATTCATAGGGTTTTTTGACTCTACAGTGTTCTTGTGTCACTTGTACGCCACAAAGTAGTAGTTATATGAAATATCGTCTAGTCGTCCCTTTTCAAAGAAGTTAGACGATTAGGTAATATTTCGATTTAGATTTAAAAAAAAAAAAAAAATGTTATGTTATGTTAGGTATATTGTATTGGGTGTATATGGTTTGTCTGTAAGTGAAATATGACAGAAAAAGTGTACGCTTGAATTTTACGTGCGTGTCTAACTATCGCGTAAGCTAAATTAAAATCTAAACTATTTTGTAATGTATATAAATTATTAAAGTACATTTGAATAATAACTTTATTGTATTTCAAAAGCAGGTTTTCAAGATTTTGCAGTTTTGACTTTCCGGAATTTTACGCTTTCAATCAAGCTCCTAAGCATACTTCATTGTGTGATACAGTTTCTTTCTGCAATTTTAAATACATCAAAAACAAGAAAATTCTTACAACTTTACAGTTCATTTTTTAGGAAATAAAATTACAATGCCACTCATTGTAAGAGTGGTTACAAAATTCTTAAGAGATTGTGGCATACAAGTGATAAAAAATGATGCTTGAAACTAGAACGTCAATTATTTTAATATCCTATAATATACATGTTTTTTTTTCCACAAGTTTATCAATAAATACACTATGAACACATATAAACGTCTTCTGAGACTTCGATCAAATGGCAAAGCCAAGGTTTATAAATTTACAGGGTAGAGATGAAATCTTCTACGTTATCACTCTTCGTTTAGTTTATTCCAGAAATAATCCCTCAGCGCAATGTCCGTAAAAATTACTTGTGGATAAACACCTAATGGGAAAACAAAATTAACAAAAATTAGTATTAGATTTTTCATAAATTTTTTATTATTAATAATAAGAATTAAAGCTTTTTAGTAAGTGTGCATTAAACATAGTGCAGGGTTTGTTTTAACTTTATAAGGAATAACTTAATAAGGAACTTAGTTTATTAACTAGTTTACTTTGATATCAATGAATTAAAGTTTCAAATGCATAATATACTTCAAGTACCTTGAAGTTTAATGGTAGCGTTTTAACTTTGATTAAGAAATATAAAAAGGAAAGTATATTATGCGATATTTGTGTCGTGTATATACATATATATCTTAAGATTATAACAATTAAAAATATTTTGATTAAAACAAAATAGCTCGCACTGTGTAAGTCATGAGCGAATATTTTAAGTATTAAAAAATATGTTATTCTGCACTTATAATAAAAACAATTAAATCCCCAGTGGTGCTAAGCCATGGTACAGTATTACTTTGTTAATTTAAAGTAAATTGATTTCAATTAAATTGCACGATTTACTTAAGTTCAAATAATCTCCTAATTATGAAAATATATATTTATGCAATTTTCAATGAGGACGGAAGCTTAGCGAATGTTGAACTAATTACACATTACATAAAAAATAGTTTAATGCACTATTTAACTCTGCATTTATTCAAAGACAAGAAAAACATGGGATTTGGGTTGTTAGTTATTTTTTCGAAATCAGTTAATTTTTAAACCTATAATTTTACGATTCATTTTTTGAATTGTATAGCTTCAGAATAGCTTTTAAACTAACAAAGTGTTACTGTACCAAAAGAGTATACGAAACGGGGTGCAGCAAACACCAATAATAAAAAAAAAAGAGAAAAAAAAACACGCATACTATTTAAATACTGCAATGTTATAAGTGCTGATATTCGTAGTTACGTATGAAAGGCAGGGAGTGAAAAGCACTGAAGATATGTATTATAACTGGAATAAACTAAAGAGTGACAGAAGGTGAGAAAGAGAAAAGGTCTACATATTTATTATAAGTGAGTAAGATGTCCTGAGACAGAGAATAGACAGTCATTCCACACAGAAATATACAAGCGAAGGCTCGGATCACGGCATAACAAGAAGAGGTCTTGTATCCTGTGTCCATTAGAAAAGTTTCATTAACAACACTCGGTAACAAAAGATAAATATATTACGTATTCATACTTTCGGCAATCTACAGGGGGAGGCCTAAACATTCTGACATAGGATGTATGACTTCCCACGTGTTACATAGGCTTGCGTAGATCTCTTCCTCCGATTCTAGAGTCAATTGTTCAAAAAAAGATTTGTTGTACTCTCACAGCAATCACAAGTAAAAGAAATAAAACAAGTATTCTTCTTAAGAAAAATAAAGATAAAACGAAACTAAAACAAGTAACATATGAAGGGCTGGTTACATGCCATTTTAGCACTTATCAGTTCAATGTCTTCATAAGGAGAGCAGTTCAGCAATTGAGGCTCTGCACAGTCAAATAAAAGTTCGTTTTATGTACACCGATTGTGCGTGATGGCAGCTATCTCTTTATGGTAGCACAGAGGAAATAAGTATAACTCGACATACAAGTATAAAACGGAAATACCATGGTACAACAAGCAGTACTTGCTCATGATTCAACAAGCATTTCTGTCATGTATTTCAACAAGCAGCTCTGTTGTAGTGTGTCTCTATAGCTACAGTCTATTTCTTTAAAATACGCGAATTAAGGTGATTGCTCCCTCGTACGCTATATCGTAACCATACAAATTTCCTCTGGGGACCAAAGGTATTGACATGGTACGAGCAAGCGCAAGCAGGGACACCTTGATTTGATTCGCATATTCTAAAGAAACATTATAATTGGCGTCTGGGAAAGGTGAATTTAAACACGTTTGAAAACAAAAAAACGAGAGTATACAAAGAATCTCATCGCTCGAACCTGTCACCAGACAACGATTCGCAGACGCCAACTTGTAAGAGAAACGTGTGATTCAACAAGCAGTTCTGGCTTGCGATTTGACAAGACACATGGGTTCCAATTAGAGCAAATAATAGATAGACATTCAGAGACGAACTAAGCACATTGCACACAAATTTAACAAACTACAAAACATTAGAATGCACCTTTGAATGATATAACATTTACATTTCAAATACACTACCTCTGCATAATATAATTTACTTATAAAAATAGTTTACTAATAACATACAAAGCATTTACACAATTTTTATACAAGATAATATTCCACTTCTAAATCCAGAAGGCTGACATGAATATTATTTAATATTCACATCAAAGTTTTAATGTAAGCCATTATCTATTTACAATTAATCATGCTAAACATGATTAAAAATTTAAATAACGACAAATCGTAGAGGTTTGAAGGATTGAAGACATTGAAATAGCAAAAAAGTGTTGTTGAAAATTTCACTTATCTTCTGTCATATCGTATTTTCTGAACTGATAATATGTTGTTTCAAAAAAATTAATAACAACAGATCGATTCAGATTTAATCAACAACCTATAAATTCAAATCACACAACAATAACTAATAAATTCATATCGCTCTAAAATAGTAATTATTGAAACGTCAATGGTGTAAGATTTTATCTTAACTTCACATTTATTTTATGTATAAGAAGAAACTTCAAAAATAATTAGTGAATGTAGAATTCTGTTGATAACAAAATAGGACTTCTTTACTGGACACGCAGATACTTCGTTTGAAATGCTAGGATTCAAAATTGATCTAGGGTCTAATTATGAAATTCAATTATTAATAGCCCATTACAATTAAAAAATATATTTTTAAAAATTTACAAAAATCGTAAGAGTACTCATGAGAACTATAAATTATCAACAAAAAATCATTAGATTGATCTAGGGAATAATTATTTTATCCTCATTACATTTTTTTACAAGTAACACTATTATAACTTGGTATTCAACTACATTTTAATATTTTAGAAGATTCTACTAATTTGATTATAAATTTCCACACGTTTCATTTTAATGCATAGTTACAGAAACTGTTTTTAGATGTAACAAGTTGTCATATTTGATCAAATAGTGTCTGAAACCACAATAGAATTAAAAACGAAATGAAATCACAAAAAAAAAAAAAAAAGAATCGTGAGAACAATATAAAAATGGTTGGATGATGCGATTTTAAGTACTTAATTTCGTTTAAAGGGAAGAATGTCTACTGAATTGTGTGATAGACAAATCTAAAATCTAATAGTTTCAAAAAATAGAGGAACATTTTTTTTTTACCCAAGATTTAGCTTTTTGTAACATGGCTGCAGAATCATCACCGTTTTAATGAAACATGTACTTCAGATCCATATTTATTAAAATATGTATTGGGTTACAACCGCTGGCAGATAAAAGCCTTTGGCCTTTCAGGTACATAGTAGACATTAATGAACATAAAAATGTAAATGTTAAATTTTAGCATATTTTAAAATATTCTTGCGCTACAGCAGAGCACCAAGAGAAATCATTAGAAGCGGAGTTAAAAGTGTAAAGCAATGATATAAAGCTCTTTAAAATTATAGGAGCATAAAAAGAATGGTATTCTTTGTTAGGATTGTTGCAGTGTTGTGGACAGAGAATGGCTGCGCTACATATCACCATTTTTGATTCACAGAAATCTTTTTATAAAACCACACCCACTTTCAAATTCATAAGCGTAAAGAGAGATGCATTTATTTCTATAGTGTAACAATCTAATGATTAATCCTTGATTAAATAAACAATGGTATGCAAGGAAGAAATAAAATAGATAAGGAGACACGCCACTGTTAAATTGTTCAAGATGGCATTCGGTGCATGGCATTCCAATAATGATATACTAACAAAACAGTGGATTGTTCTACAGTATCCTGTACACTAAATAAAGCCACATTAAACTTTAAAAATCAATACACTTAGAATAAAGTCACATTAAATGCGTTTAGCTTTAAAAAATAAATGGAATTTTATTTTATTAATGTGTGACTTGGTTGATGTCATTTTCTTTCTTTTGATAAACGAAATGGAAGGTGGGGTGTTCTCTTTATCTAAATATTTCTTTCTTGGAATTGTCCGACTTTAAAACAAAGTATTGAATATTTAGATTGTAACTGCGGGTTATTTCTATTAAACAACATTGAATTAATGAGTTAAAAAAAAAAGACCACATAAATATTGGAAATGTATATTTATCTACCAATAAAGCTCTGGAATGCTTTCCTAAATGATCCTCCAGATTCAAAAATAAAGTTAGATAAATTAGTTGGCAATTATCTTAAGTTTAGGACAAACGCAGCAGTTAACCATTTAAGCTTGCATGAATCCGAGCAAACAACAATAGTCCTCCTTTCTTTAAGATTTGTGCCCAGCAAGCACATTCTGTACCTGAATTTCTAAATTATGCAAAAATAAAAATATCTTGAAAGGATTATATTGGAGGACTTATGTAGACATCACAGCAGTTAATCAATATTGTGAAAACAAGGAACAAAATATATAGATGATATATTTAAAAACTTTTTAACATTTTAGCAGAAGGCATTGGCTACAAGAACTGAATGGCACCTTTTTGGTAGACAACATAGCATCAGTCTACGAATACATCCTACTAAAGATAAATACGCCAACAAGACTTAAATTATGGGTATGCTAAGAGTAAAAGCTCGATTATCAAATAATTGTGTCAAATTTACACAACTTGTTAAAAAAGTATTTAACTTCGTATGTCGTTCCAGCAGGAAACCTTCCCAACAACAGAGCGCTCTACGATTTGTTTCTACCTTTTAAAACAAAACTCAGAATCTGGCACTGCAAATTGCAATAAGCTTTAAATGCAAGAAATTAGGCTACTTTTTCACAGTTCATCATCACTTATCAATATGTTCTCCCTATGTTTTTAATACACCATTCTTAAATACTAAAACTACAATAAGTACATTACATAGTAGCTATCTACAGAACAAAAAACCAAGATTTTTTTTTTTAATTACTTTTGTAAGGCCAAGTTGATACAATTATCCTTTTAAGAAGACTACCAAGACCTTAGACATTAAGCTATCATCCTTCACACTACGGCCAGGAATCAATAGGGCCTTTTGAAACTTTATACTCAATTGAATTTATAATCAATATGAAGAGCACCTTCGACAACAGCCTCTTATTTTTTAACTTAAAAACTAGGAACTAAGAACACCTTTGAAACTTTAACGTTTAAATAGAAAGCGATAAAATCCAAGTTTTTATGGTGTACGAACATGCAGATCTAAGATAACAAACGGTCAACATTCACTGCTGATCTCTAACTATAAAACCTGAATAATGCTTGCTTGTTTATTGACTTGGAAGCTGTAGAAGGCATATTATAAAGAAATTTTTTTTAAAACTGAGCCTAAATTAAAAGACCAGATAATCGAGCTTTCACCAGATCATGAGAAGGGTCCTCAACCAGAGCCCATGAAAACAAGATAAATAAAACAGCAGATCACGTTGATGTGACCAACATCAAGAAAGGAGGGACGACCTACCTGCTGCATCTTCTCGAAGTCCAGCGACGGTCGATGCTCGACGAGGTTTGTACTTGCGGTGAGCAGTGTGCGTCGATGCCTCTTCCTCGGCGACACTGAGCACAGCTCATGGGGCGGGATGTTCATGGTAGAAGAAGAACTAGAACCAGAGGCATGGAACAGCTTCGGCGGGGGGCTCAGCGATCTGCTAGGCTTGGGCACGTTAGCCGGCGGGCTGGACCGAAACTCAACAGGGGCAGAGACACACATAAGATCTCGGACTTCCTCATCAGAAGATCCGCCACTGACACTCAGTCTTCCGTGATGTTGGTAGTGATGATGAGTGTTGGCCTGCGACCACTTTCGCTTTTCGGGGTACTTGTGGTGGTGGGTGCTGTTGATCACTTCAAGTTCTTCCTCGGAGGAATGGTGGTCGCAGTGCTGATCGCTGTCCGAGGGTAAGGCCGAGTCGGGTAGGAATGGGCTGGTGGCAGCTGTAGTATCAGTGAGGGTGCTGTCCAGAGTGCTACTAGCGCGGTCCGAAGGGGCGGAACTACTACTGACGTCGAACTGGAGGGAGTTCTCATCCATGTCTAGAAAATGGGAATGGGTTTGTGAGTGTCGAAATATGTGGTTGCGTTAATACTGCTGATGAGGTTATCTCAATAATCAAAAGCATATGACATAGTCTTAATCTTAAGGAAAGTTGAAGTAAGAAAAAAATAGAAGAAAAAAATGCAGTCGCAGCAATAGACAACAAGATATATCAGATTGGGGAAATTGGGATAAGGTCATTGTCATCGAGACAGTCGGAAAATAACATATTTAGCTGAAGGGACTTCAAGAATCTATCAATTATTCGCATAAAGAAAGCACTACGTACATCAAGAGATCATCCGCTAAGCTCCAGTGATAAGAACAGACTGAATGGCACTAACTCTCATACAGCAATGACATTATTGGTCTAAACATTTTTACATGTATGTAGAGTGATTGAGATTCCTGGAGTCGCCATTACAAAAAGTGTGAGGTATCTCGATTGAAAAGAAGATGAGGAGAAGGTCTTAGTGACAGTAGTCAGCATCAAGAGTCCACTTGCTTGAAATCATAGATAAATGAAAACAGGCAACGCTATAAAGAATACTCTTTCTTTGATACAACTAATTAGTAAAAAATCAAACAAACTGAAATCCACACCAGTAGATTACCCCCTTAAAAACTTATTCAAACAGTGAAGAAGCATTGCAATTAAGAGTCTAGTCGCTTAGATGCTAGTATAGTTAAGATAATGATAGCGCTGGTAATCCAGTCGCTTTGATATCCTTGCAGTGTCTGAGTTTCCTAGATTCTTAATTACCAAGAGTGTAATTGTGATAGATTTAAGTTTAAATTCGTTTTCATCTATATCTAGAAAGAGCGATGGAAACAGTATTTAATGAAATGAAAAAGTTCCGACATCTTAGACCTCAGTAGTTAAGTGTAAACGGAAATGACATTAATATCTGAAAGAGAAACAGCATCAACTCTCCAACCAATTGCAGTATTGATTAAAGACAGTGCAAATAACAATTATTATGTTTCTAATCGGTTTTGTGTTACTGCCGTGAGATTAAGCATACGTGTAAGTCACATAATATAAAATCGAAATGCACTACTTACATTTTAAATATGCTTTTATTATGATCTAATATTCGTTAAAAAGTCAAAGTAAACTAGGCAATTAAGTTGAATTCACATAAAATACACATAGATAGAAGATACACATAGATGGACTCTATGTATATCTAAGCAAGCTATATGTCAATTGTAGTACTAGTAATCTTATTGACACTTCCTAATCTATGTCAGTGTACCTATATATTGTAATAAATACCAATCAACTACACTATTTTAGATGTTTCGCTCATTTTGTCAGTTTCCAACAACTCCATTGGAGCTCCCTCAAATTGCAGTAAACATTTAGACAAATCAAGCTCCAAATACGAACTAGACTACGAGCAAATGAATTTCTTAGCGATGCTGGCCAAGATGAAACATACAGATTTAAAAGCCCATTAGTTCCAAAGTGCATCGTGAATTCAACTATGTAATGCAGGCAGTATTCACATCCATAAATACCTTGTATAAGAAAAAAAGTTGCTTTAAATTTTATTCATCCTTATTTTGGACACTTAACTCACCAACAGATTCTACTGAATTCAAGAGTTTTCCTCTTTATAAAGGAACTTTTTTATCACCATACTCAAGTGAGATTAGTAGCTTTTAAAATTGAAGCAAAATCAAATGTTTACATAGTTCTGTCAAACACACCAGGGAAAAGAAATACAAAATCACATTGAACATCATACTTGACATACTTAATAGACAATATGGTATAAGATTTAGACTAGAATATTCTACCAGATAGCACATTTAAATAAAAAAAAAAATACACCATGCCATCGCAGGTGCTGTTAACCGTATTCTTAGCAAAAGTAACCATTCTTGCATACATACAAACATATATCTACAACAAGCAAATCACATGAGACTTCCCTCGAATCACTTCCCTGAAATGAAGCCAATGCAGATTTCTGTATCTATCCACACACACTGCCAAAAGCCAGCATCGAAACCGAAGTAATTGTTCGTAAAAGGCCGCTTTCCCCAAAGCATCCCAAACCCTAATGCCCTGGTACCGGGCAGATAAGACGCTGCCGAAAATGAGCCCCTTCGGGCAGCCGAAAGATGGGGCGCTTTCATTTTCAGCAGGTAACATCAAACCGGGGCCGCTTTCATTCATCCGTACAGTTGGGCTATGCTAACGAGCTGATAGCAAACTATTTTCCGCTCTCGCCTCTATTTTTTTTCTCTCTTTTCCTCTTTTTCTTTCTTTCTCTCTCTCTTCTTCCCTTTTCGTCAGGATCTGGTTGTAAACAGGAAGATAATTGTAAGCGACCTGGTTTTATCTCTGCTCGGAGAAAGAGGTAAAAGGCTTAGGGAAGGCGATAATAATTCAGTGCCAAAAGGATTTTTTTTAAAAAAAGAGAGTGGAGTGATCTCTTTACCGGGTTATCGCGGAGAGAATGAGTTAGGTGAGAGTTACTGTCTTGACTCTGTCAGTAATGTTGCAATTAAGTCGTGTGTATTTAAAAGATTTAGGCTCGGTAACTAGTTAATAGTTGGAAACTCAGTGAGCAGGTTGCGGTTAAGTCTTCTGACCGTTAAACCTTTCATTGCGAGAGTCAGTTTTATCGTATACAGAAGTACGTACTTTGTGAGTTTCACCTATTTCCTTCCATTGCAGATGTACAATCAACATGGACATGTTATATGTATTGCAAATTCATGTAGAAATTAAAATAAAACAATGGTTAGGTTAACAGGTTTGTGGATTGTTATGAAGCAAAACTGCAAGAGCAATACAAGGAAAGTGCAGCAACAACAAAACAATAAATGGACTAAGTAGAGAAATTCCAAATTTAAATGGCCCAAATTCCGGTAGGGCTATCACATTGATTAATTTCCGCATTTGAGTCTACTATGGGAGGTAAACGTGCTATCTACTTTACAAGCAAAAAAAGCAAGACCAGACAGTTTGTCATACTTAGACCATGGAAACTAACTTATACATCGACCTCTAAACATAAAACAATCGAAACATAATGACACTATCGTGTAATCACAATAACATGTTACAGTCCGAAAAAGACGATTGCTAAAAACCGTCTTCAGCCTTCGTGAAGCATGAAACACCAACTCTTCAGCTAACTCAGAAAAAAGGGTTCCTATATCCAGGGGATAAAACTTGATATAGAAACACGAAGACGAACCAATCAAATTCGAATTTATTTCATGAATCAATTATGAAGAAAGAAGCCTTTCACCAAAACATTTCAGATTAATAAATAAAATTTCAGATAAATATTTAGTCTTATTCGTAGCTGTGTGAAGTATCCGGACTTTCAAAGTAGCGTTGAAACATCAAACAACCTACTTATCTAAATGATTTCCAACACAGAAGTATACCCATAAAACTATTATAAAATTTACGTTCTTTTGATTAAAGTCTTATTCGTGGTTGAATAAAAGATTTGAAAAGCTCGACATTTTTATATTCAGTGCATTCAGGAAATTAACGTGAATCACAACGAAATAGGAAACCGAAGAGCATTCCCACTAAACCATATAGCATCCCGAAAACATTCCAAAAATCGGATTGCCCTCCCATTTGAGCCTTTAGTCGTGAAAGATCCATTGTTGAACCTTTCACCAACCCAGATACACCAACACAAACTCGAAAAACTCGCGAAAAGAGGATGAACAAGCTATTCCCCAAAACCACCCCAGCCATTTTATAAGTTATTTATCAGTCACCTAAAACGGGATAAAGAAGAAAAGGGAATAAAGGGGGTCTAAAAATAGGGCACCAATTTGGGAAAGAAGAGTTTCGCCCACCTAAGCACCACGGGGAGTGGCCGTCACTCTTTAAAGGGAAAGGCAGGGCCACAAGAGTAAAAAAAAAGGAGAAAAAAAGGTAAAAGAGGATGGGAAAGGCACTTCAAAAGGACGCCACGCGTTAAGTGCATTGATGAAATCCTTTAGAAAAAGGAAGTTCTGTTCCCGCAGTCGATAGGAAATAACGATGGGTAGCTGAGCACCACGAAATGAGAAAAAGAAATTAAGTAAAAAGAAAATGGGAGTTCTGCCACCAGAACCAACTTCTTCGAGGAGGACCTTGTGTCTTTCCCCTCAAACGGAAGTGACGTGTCGTTTCCGCGTAAACTTGTTTGCGCGAGATTATTTTTCGAGATATAGGTGGTGACTGCCGCAAATCTAATTGGAGAACAAATATTTGATAAAGAAGGCCGCAGAAATGTTACGTGGCTTTGGGTTAAATCATGTAATATGGGTTGAAGATTGAAAAGGTGATTGAAGTTACTTGGTGTACGTGATTGTGGTAGAAGAAAGCTAAAATTGATCGATTGTAGAAAACTAAATTCACATGGTTTAACATTCAGTGTTAGCCGAATCGATACAAAAATAGGTTGTATTCAGATTATCTGGCGCCGTCAGCATCACGAGGGCTATAATGCGCCGAACATTTCAATATACAAAAATAGGAAAAACAAAAGTGTTCTTTACTGCATTTCCTTTTGATGAAATTTTTAATTTTGTTTTCACCAGAATATTTTAAATAAGATAAAGAAACTCAATGATTGGAACAGATAAAAATTCACTGTTCAAGTATTTTATACTAGAAGTAGATGTTTCAGTTAGTCATAAAATATCGATTGTAAATCTCATTGTTTTAAAAGAATGTCACATCACGAGTTACATAAAAATAGAAATATGCAACGAACTATTTAAAGAACTTTTCGTGTTTCCGTGAAATATTTTATAAAAGACAATTAGTGGCCTAAACATGTTTTAATATTGAAGTATAACTAAAATGTAATACATATGAATGGACGGACAAATAAAACTTAACAAGTCTTCCTGGTCACACAATTGAATTCCCTTATAACACTAAATCCACTTTCTAAATATTATCCTGAACTCCTTGATGTATACTTTTTTGAAGCAAAGAACCACGACTCCACTTGAAGAACAATATTGCAACACAACATGAACAGTATTTAAATTAGTCAAGATGATTTACCTTCCGCCATTTAGTTTAGGATTTTTTTTTTTTTTTTTTTCAAACTAACTGGCGCAAGATAAAAACAATTTACAATGTTCTATGACAGTTGGTTATTCTGTTCGCCAAAAAGGGAGAAGGGGGGGGGGGGAGGCAGCAGCAGAACAATGTCTGCTTGAAATTACTTCAGAAATTCTTCACAAAACATTGTATATTAAATGAATATACGACACACCAATACTTTTTTAAAAATTAATTTGCACATTTTTCCTACCCACAGAAATGCACAAACGTGTATATTACTATACCAAGCAGGAGTCGGCGCAGGCGAAACAATGCCGAGATAGTGTAGCAGATGTTGCCTATGAAAGCAGAGCAGTTAGCTCAAGGATAATGGAGGTCAGTGAACTGACAATCAAGATCAAGTCGGCAAGGAGTAAACAGTGTCACTCCCACTTTCCGTCTCTAATTTCCTTGCGAGGTGAGAAGGCACGGAAAGGTCACGGCTTATGCCATTAAGATGCAATAGCAAGACAGTCTTTGTTTGGTTTGATATAAGGTTTGACTGTGATGTTAACTATAAGGTTTAATTGAAAGTAAATCATGTCGAGAAAATACATGCTCTGAATTGAAGTTAAAGGCGAGTTTGCAATAAGCAACAAAGCTCAAAATAGGTAATCGGTTTTTAAATAATTAAAATATTGCTTATATTTTGGGTTAGGCTTTATGCAATCTGTGACTTTGAGCAAAATAGGAAGCCGTTTTTTTATATATATATCTTTTGGCAAAGATGATTTTATTACGCTTAAAGAAGTCGAGACAGCGGGATTTATTTAGACAGCATTGATTACAGCAGAGAGCAAAACTATATTTTTCTTTCATTCAACGTGTTAAGAAATGCAAATATTCTTGTAATGCCTTTATATAAAACTTATCGTTTCTTAGTGTTGTTGTAAATATAAGACAAACATCAGGAATGCGTGGGGGTGAAAAACAACCATGCAACTTATTAAAAAGTCAACAAAATAAGCTTCAAACAGGCCGGGATACATCACTTAAAAGAACTCAAAATATAAATATTCAAACATGCTAGTCATTTGAATCCCTAAATTTTTATAGTCAGTAAAACATCACTAAGCCTTCCAAAGATTACTAGCAAAAGGAAAATATATAAGTAGTTAAATCACCTTCTTAGCAAAGTTTATAAAGGAAAAAATATATAAAACATACACAATGAAAAAACTTTCTACATGCCCAAAACTTCACCATTCCCGTAAGCAAGCAATAAAACACCCAGCCCAACAACACATAACGCAAATTAATCCGGACAAATCGCCTACACCACACCCCGTAAAAAGCCGTTAGAAACAAAACCCCCAAATTACACAAAGGCAACCATATTTCAAATGAGGAAATGACAATAAAACCCGGATAAAGGGTGGGGGGGGGTGAGGTGAAAGGATTTAAAATATGCACCCTATTTATAGGATGGGAGAAGGGGGGGGGGGGATAAACACGGGGGCAAGCAGATTTATCGATGGGTCAATGATTGTTCTGACAGCGCTCTCTCGTTCCACAATGCTCCTAGTCAGCAGAGAGGGGGGAGGAAACACTTGTGAGTTCCAGGGAACACCTCCAGAAAGGCGGCCATGAAAAAGTCCTCGGAATTTACGATTTACAGAGGGGAATTTACGATGGATGATAGAGAACATCTGCCCAAGTAGTAGGAAAAAAAAAGCAGCAAGGATAAATGAAAAGAAATCCATCCATATATATATGTGCATGCAGTGAAGGGATTTTTATTGTTGGCTGTGCGTGATGAGGTGGAATGAGAGTTGGGCAACTGTTGGGAGAGGGTCGTAAAATGCCAGCGAGGGGAAGTCATGGAAGGTGACGCTGGGGTTCAGCGTGTGTAAAAGCCCTTTCCCCTGCTGGGTCGGGGACTGAGTGGAAAGTCGCATCTGGCGGGGTGCACTGTTTTCCGCTTGGGAAAAGTCTGATGATTAGCTAAACTGAAACATGTTTTGGACCTAGGGACGTCAATCAGGGACTTGTAAAAGGAACACAGCTGAGCTTGAACGAATACGTATGTTAAACTCTAGCTAACAGTTTGAAACAGGAACCATAAACGTTTAGTTGCCTTCTTCTCGGAGATGCACAATAACCGTCAAGCAGGCCTGGATCTACAGGAAGGCTGTTTTACTTCCATCTCTTCTTTATACGAGAAGTTAGATCTCACCAGTGACGGAATTAGGTTAAACTACTGCGAGTAAACCATATTTATATATGCTTACAATCCATTCAAATCCATGCTTCATCGAACAGTTTGGAGCAAAAGAAGTTGATATTAGAAAGATTTAATAGAAAATTACAATCTTTAAGTATTCTATTAATCTACCACTATGACGCATTTTAGTTATTATACAATATGTCTCAGGAACAATTTACTATTTCCAGCCGAACTTTATGTTCGAGGTATTAGGAAACTGACTATCTACTTTAAAACAGTGGAGGCCCTTGGTCAAAAATGTTAGTGCAGCCGGAAATATGCGACTGCCCAACAACCCTCCCCCCCATCTCAACCACACACACAATTAATCACACTTGACACTTTTTTTTTTTTAATTATTATTTTAAAACTCGGATATTTTTGCACTTAAAAGTACATAATTAGTAATGATGTTTAAATGAAAAATATTTTAGTTTTATTAAAAAATTAATTAACATTTAACTCGCTATAATTAGCATATTTTTTTGCAGTGATTACTCGAGTTATATAGGGCCAAGAAAAGAAATTAAGGTTGGAAATTGTTTGCAATATCATTCTTAATGTTATGAACTTCTATCCAGTTTCTAGAATATATAGCAATTTTTCTAAAAACTTTTGCATTGAAAAATCTAGCAAAATTTATTTTCTTTTCAAATCAATTTGAATTAGGTTCAAAACATCTAATAGTTGATGAAGATTTGAATTCTCAAATCATTTTTCAAAAAGATTGTATCAAACTTCAGTTATCACTGTTTAAATGAAGTTTCACGTGACAAAAAAAATAATTTATAATGAGTTTAAAATATTCAAATTTATTTTCAGAACAAAATAGCTACTTCAAATTAATAAAATAACTCTCTAGCCTTCAGATTCTACCATTATCTTTCAGAAATTCTATCTAGAAATTATTTTAAAACAGAAATTCTCAAGGGCAGCCGAAGTCGGAAAATAGCTGATCTGGCTGCCACGCTATGCATTAAGTGGAGAGAAGGCTCCATTGGATTCCATTGGTTACCATGGCAACGTCGCAGCCGAAACGCGTTTCAGGAACACATGGCTGCCGTTCGTAGGAAGATCGCCTTGATTGGAAACGTTTTTTTTTTTCCTTTTTTCCCCACCTCATGAATTGAGTGTTGAGACAAGAAGTTTGCTGTTTATCGGATTTTTTTACACTTACCATCGAAATTGGATCTTCATTTTAGAAAATTGTAAAATATATATAATTTTAGTTTTGAGATGCAGCCCGGCTGCACTGCACAAGCCGCCACTGATTAAAACAAGAAAAGGTTCAATCCAACAAAAAAATATTTTGCGTACATCTCCTTATTAAATTGTTACTTGGCACTGAATTATTTTGATAACATTAGAAATTTACCTAAATAAATGTGTCAAGTCTAAATTAAACATTTAAATCACAATCTTTTTTTTTTTTTTTTTAAAAAGAGCATTCTAAGTATAAATAAATAATTTAGTCTTAACTAATGTGTTTACATGTGTCCTACCTCAAAATGAATAGTTTATGAATAGATGGTGACTAAAACGAAGGGGTGCATTATATTGATTGCAAAGGTCGTTCACAGACAATAAAACGCGGCAAATTCCGTGGGGGTCATATAACCGAAGGGAGCTCGTTTTTACTGACCAATAAAACCCGGTCGGACAAAAGAGATACATTTTTATGAGGTAAGCTTTTTTTTTGCGGTGGTTTTCTTAAACAAAAGCCATTCCCAAATGTAAATTTTGCTGTAGAAGTCGTAACGTAGGAGGACAAAACAGAGATAACGAGTAAGCTTGTTCCAGCTCTACTTATGCCATATATTTTGGAGAAGTGCAGTAAACAGAAAAGGTTAATTTCAATGATAATTTTTTAGGTTTTATTGATTTGGACATTTCCAGTTATAATAAAAATAAATAATCCGATTTGGTCAGGCTTTTGAAATATAGGATTTGACCGATTCAAGTAAGACCAAGTGACAATAACAAAGTTTTAAATAATTAGTATTTTGTTCTCACATTAGAATTGAACGTATCACGTCGCAACAACAGATGTCAAAATACAACTTGATAATTATAATTCTATTAATATTCGGCATTAACATTTCGAGTAAATTAATGCATTTGAATCTGTCTATCTGCAAAGCGATTAAATTTTCGAGAAAACATATGCATTTCCAAATAGACTACTAAAATTGTGAATATGAATAGTTAGAATGCTGAGGTAAAGATACATCTTGATTAACCTCAATTCATAAGAGATATATAAAAGTAAATAAATCATCGTCTGCATTTGAAGGAAATATACTTTATCAGTTGCCTTACACCTGCATCCTATCAGAAACCGCACTATTGACCAGGAACACGATAGAACATTCTGTCTTCCGTCTACTTTTGGAGACAGTCCCCGATAAGAAGGAGTAGTACATCTCAGATAGGCACACCTACTTACTTCTTTCTATCAACTCCAGAAGTACTGACAGCCTCAACTTTGTTTACTTTTTTTAAACGAAACAAGATATGAAACTATTTTTGTGGAATCTAAAATATATTTCAAAATGGATTACATAGTTATTGAGAAGATCAAATTTCAAAGCAAGTGTATCTCACCGAATGTCTTCTCAATATCTATCTGTAAAACTAGAGCACGTCAAAAGGTCTCTCATGACAACGATGTTGGTTTCAAATATCAAGTAGACAATAGATGTCCATTACTAATAGGTATCCTCATTAATGTTCCTGCTTTACTTAGTCACTAAAGTGCAGAAAGCTAACGGTGAGCATATATATAAACAGGTAAAGTAAATTGAGAAAAATTAAACAAGGACTGATATTTTTATGCACAAAAGAACTGCTACAACCCTTTAAATCCCATCGAAAGATCTATACTAGTTACAAAACACACAATGAAGCAAGTATTAAATTGTGGGTAATTAATAAGCAAAATGCTTAAGAACTTTTTTAAATGCTAAAATTTGAAAATTTTATTCAGCTTTTAAACATTTGGTTACAACATTTGTAAAATCACTATTTTAGTTATCCAAAGATTAGTCATTTGAGCTGAAAGAAAAAGCAAACTGAAGGTTGAAAAGCACTATTCCAGTTGATATTTGATAATAGCTTTACTTTTAAAGTTCACAATGATTTTATAATAGAAATTTATTAATTATTGAGGATTAAACATCAAGAATTATGGAATTCGTAATCATTTCGGCATTTTGGTAAAAAAAGAAAATTATGACTTTAGCTATGTTGCAACAGAAATTTTGTATCAAAGCTTAAACACTGCAAAGAAGATGCAACTGTTTTCAATATGAATTACGACTTAAAATTGTCGTGTCATTTCTCACGAGAGTAGATCGTGAATATGAAAGATTCACGACCAAACAATGCAAAAAAATAAAAAAATTATGAACATAAAGGATTAACATCTCTGAGTCATTTTATAAAAGGTACAATTTTAATAGTCATACTTCGTGCAAAAAAATCTGCTCTCCCATTTTTACATAGACAGATGAGCATGTGTAACATAAGGCACCCATTTCATTGGAAAGGTGCAACACCTCAGATGCGACCTCATAGAGTACTATTCGCTGAAGAAGTGAAGGCAAAAAAAAAAAAAAACTCCTTACAATAGGAGGCATAATGTAGGGTTACCCATCGTGGTAAATCTTAAATGTATTCTCTTTTACCTCAGATATGTGGGGATTAAAAGGGGTCAAAGGAATATGTTATCAATTGTGAGTTGGCAGGGGAATGTTATCAAATATGAGTCACTGGGGTAGGTACGGGTCAATGGACTGTTAGTGAAGAAATACATTTAGGAATTTTTGATGAAGGTAAGTATGTTTCAGTTAGAAATATTTTCGCTTTTTTTTATTTAAATTGACGTTATGTCATTGGAGTGATACAGTGCGTTAGAAGTATTTTTTTTTTTTTTCTTCTTTAAAGTATGATCTAGTCAGTTCAATGAACTTTTAATGATAAGTGACGATTATATTTGCAAGTATGTAGAGTTGTCAACGATTCTCGGTGTAGTTCCAGTCTCATTCTCAGTTTTAAATTGATATATTTTATCAGAGTGAGCTTTATAATTATAGGAAATGATATATGTGGTACATTTATTAAAATCTTAAAACCTGCACATGAAAATACGTACAACTGAGCGGCTGATGATTTTGAGAAATTTAGAATAAAGACCACATACCCAATGCATAGAACAGAAGGATTTTAATAATAAATCAACTTGATTCTATAATATGAAAAAGCAAGTATTGTTTAAAAAGGAATTGGAAATCTACGACAAATGAAGACTATGCATTTAAAATCTCACCAAATTTATTACTTGACAACTATATACAACAAATGTCGATAATTATAGGCCGGAAAAAAGAAAAAAGCAACATGAAAGAGTATATCTACAGCTGAGTTAATTTGAATTGCAAATCTATCGAAGACAACCAAGAAAACAAATCTATGTTGCATTCATTTATGTATCACAAAGACCTTTTATCGCCAGTATCTTTTCTGATTCATGTCAAGTCAGTGCTTCCATTAAACTCTAGTTCTGGTTAGATCGTTTAAGCATATCGCCTCCCAATTAATGGAACACATTAATCTGGTGCGGATGACCTATAACCGTGATTACATTTCGGGAGATGACACGATCCACAGTGGATCATCCGAAGTTAGCCCCCTCAGGGTCAATTCAAACAAGAAGCGATGCAAATGAGCTATCTGACCAGACTGCGAAATGATCAGTGACCTTCCTTGAGGTTGGTGAATATGCACCTGTCGTAAAGTTATACACCAACCTAAGCGCTTCTGCGAGAAACGTGCCAGTGGAAGCTGCGGTTCTGGTTTCATTCGGTTTGAAGTTCTAGGTAGAGCACGAGATTCTCGGGAATTGAGAGGGAATATGCGTAATTATGGATCACAGACTGTATGTACTTAAAGCTGGTTGTACCTCACAAGATTGTTTACAAGATGAATTCAAGTTGAAAACTGACATATGTAGTTTTTATAACTCACAAGTCCGTGAACTCTTGGATTCACTTTTATTCAAAAATAAAGATTTTTGAGTTAGTTTTGTAAAAAGGATGCGATATGAAGTCGATTAATAATTCTTATGTTTTCCATTTAACTTAGAAGGAAGAACACAACATTGCGAAACTGGGTAATTTTAATATGTTATTCCTAGACGCTGCGTATCGTTTTCAAATATTGATGGCATGGTCATCAATGGGAAGTTCAATTCTTTAACTTAATTTATCTTGAAACAACCAAATTGTAGGTAATTGTGTTAGTACTTACACGACGATATCTGGTGACGTTAGAAATTACTTAATTAGAGCTATAACTCTGCTAAAAAAAAATATGAATTATAAAGGATAATGGAAAGGATAATAGGATAAAGGAAAGGATAATTGTAGTATTAAACAAATTTGAACAAATTAATGTTTAGATACTGGATTTAATATTTTCTTAAGAATTTAAATATTTATCGGTCAAAAGGTGACGTCATATATCTTAATTGCCCAACATGACCAAATCTGGTTTTTATACCAGAAATCAAACCACGCAACTTTCTAAACTTTTTCAAACAAAAAGTTCTGAATTTGGACACAGCATATTCATAATTTTTAAGCGGATCTGCACAACCACGGCACAATATAAAAGGGCAGAATCTATACAAACATTCATTGTTCTTCTAGAATGTATTCTTTTAAAAACAATGAACACTTATCCCCAGATACTACACAACCCCCCCCCCCACTCCTTTCTCCTAAAGCATCACGATCTCGTCTTACTTCCAGCACCTACAAACACGGTAACTTAAAACAGCAAAAACACCTGGCAGCAAAAAAAAAGAGAGAGAGAAAGCAACGACCACCTACACATCAAAGCATCACCAAAATGCAACAATGGCTAGGAGCCCGATAAATATCAGTGGTGCGCGATCAACACAATACGCTGCTCCTGTCCTCGCATCCACTCACTGCGACGTGTGAACGAGCCTTTAAACTGCAGAAGCAGAATAAGCAAATGGCAGGGCGTGTCTCCCATCCACACTTCGAGTTGCGTATCACGTACGCGAACCACAGTCACGGTCCGCCGAATGCCATTTCCCGGGATACTGCCGTCCAAAACACTTTTTACTGGCATTATAATAACTTGGTGGAGAAGGTCCTCAAAAAAAAAAATCCTATTTTTTTAGGGAATCCCACTGGCCTGTTATTACGCAGGTATGTGCCGTGAATGAGTTCTAAGGTATGTCCGCAAACCGATTCGGTAGAGGGGATACGGAAATTGAGGAGAACTGTGCAGTTCTGCAAAAGCATCATCCTTTTATTAAGGGTAAGATAGGGCCCCTCTGCAGGAGAATCGTCAGTCAACAACAAGGACAAGTGTGTCGTCAGCACATCTGACAAGTCATTAGAGGCACTGGACAAATGCGCTTGTAGAGTTCAACAAGTTCAGTTTTTACAAAGTGAGTGGTAAACGATCCATATTTTCTAAATACGTAAATATGTATCAGTAGATTCACCGAACCGTGACTTTGCTAGGGGTCGAATTTAAGCCGAACAAGCTAGAAGTTTTTTAAGGAATTTCATACGAAACTGAATAGTTTTACATTCTTTTCTAAAACAATGGTTGGCCAATCTTGCAAGAGAATGAAAAAAACTAAATCAATAGAATTTCTATATAACTCTCAGTTATGAATCGCTAAATGCTTAAATGATTTTTTTAGTGGGTTACGATGCTACGATTCGCCAGATAAAGAACTTGTAAAACTTAATATGCAATATTACTAAAATCGCTTACTTAGTGCAAATGGTTGCTCACAATAAATGTCACATGAAAGGAGACAAATAGGAATGGTAGAAATAAAAGGAAGTCAAATTGCGCGTTTTGTTGATGTAAAATCTTCAATCTATATGATAAACAGAAAATATTTTTCTTATTTGCGGCATTCTTCGAAAAAGCAGCGACAATATCTGGGTATAATTCTGTCCCTTTGTACGTAACTATGAAGGTATAGATAGTAGCGAACCTTTTAATGACGATAAAACCGTCAATTCAATCACAGTACAATCCTTGATCACGCAAAATACAAAAATAGCAAGTAAAAATAATACTTTTCCAGACATTAAGTTAAGAATGTACTGGGTCGGCCAACTGGTAGGGAATGTTTTAAATAGGATAAATTTGTAAAACGCCTGACGTTGACTGTTGAAGGTGATAATCTAGCTCAGATGCTAGTGCCACGTTATCTGGCCAAGTACAAAATTACGAAGTATTTTGGTAGTAGTAAACGAACTTCCGCAGAATACACTAGATTTATAGAACAGTTGGAATCGTAACAAATGAAACGATCATAGCCTTCTGACTGTAGGGCCATATTGTATCATCTTAGAATGTATTAAATAACGATCCATATTAAATGCTGGTTCGGTTAATATTTATCAAATATCTTATAAAATCGATACATTCGCATTGTCAGTTCCGTGACGACCCAATATGTTTGAACCTTTACACGTCAATTTCGTAAAGTGATCGAGATTCAAAATTATGATACGCATCCTGCCTATTGATTAAAAAGCTTTACACTTTAGGAAAACTTAAATTTAACCGGGTTATGAGCAGATACTATACGAAGTAAACAAAATACATTGAGAGAAGAGACCCAGTTAATTCTTTAGACATGAAGATTTCAGAAGATCCATGAATAATAAGGCTAGATAAAAATGATATTAAAATATCTCAAACAATGATAATAGGCAAACAAACAAATATTTGCTAAAATGATAAAACTAAAACTCGATTTAATGGAAAAGTCTACTCAACGTTCGTTATCGCTAACGATAACTGGAACTCTCGATGGAATAGTAGGATTTTTCTTAAAATAATAAAAAGACACAATTATGAGTTATCTTATTGCGAGAACTGATAAGGAATATTGACCAAATTAACCAAGATTGATTACGACAATCAATACAATAACTAAATAAATATGTTGAAATATGTCAAATGAAAGGTCTTGTCGATGCGTATTCTATATTAAAATTTAAGCGAAAGCCAATCTACAATGCCTAAACTATAATTACTATAGATGCCCTGAATCAGTTACAGAGTCTGGAGAAGACTAGTGAGATAACATTAAATTCTTTAGAGCAGTGTTTTAAAATTAGACTGCATCTATAATAATTCTATAGAAGTAGAGCAATCGGAAGAGAACTTGGGTATTCGGTAACAACTAACCCGTATACGAAACAAATTTCATTGATTGAGTTGGGCTCGATACTCACACAAAATATTGTCAGTTGTTATCAGATGTTTTCAACACACTGATCTCTTAACTACAACTATTAGATAGTGCATGCTTGGTTATTGACATGAAGCCGAAGAAGGCGTAATAATCACCCCATAGATCTATGCTAGCAACTTCTCCAAAATTAGTAGAAATCTGTTTGTGACCATGGGCAACCTACTTCATAGTATTATGGAGGGATGCGAGTATTCAATTGGCATCAGCTGCTTGCTGAGAAGAAACCTCTTCAAGCATCTTCTAAGCAATAACATCCAGTAGTTGTAGTCAGAGATCAGTTTTTCAATCTTTACACAGCAAGATTTCAGGCCGACCAAACGGTATAGTGGTTAGCGTGCTAGCTTCTAAACCGCGAGGTTACGGGTTCGAGTCCCGTGTTAGGCATGGGTGTTCGTAAATGTATGTTGGCTTGTCTAATGACAAATGTTTCAGCGCATTACAGCCCTCGTGTTGCTGACGGCGCCAGATAATCTGAATACAACCAACAGCAAGATTTCAGTCAGCAAATGTTGCACTCGATTGATATTTTAAGTTGATTTATTTCCATAGAACATGTGTAAAAGCGGCTTAATAAGTGACATCGACTGTCACAAACAGAGTTATTTACATTCATTTAACTTAATAAGAAAACAGAGGACAAGTAAACCTAATAACCCTCTATGGGTGATATACTCAAATCTAAAAAAAATCAATGGCCAGCATCAAGGTAGTTGTTAATTTAGGTTATACGAGTTGCCTAGTTTTAAAATGGTAAATGTTACAAAAATTAAATATCACATTATAACTGATGTTACGATGCTAAGAAATAAAACACTCTAATTTAACACTAAGAGATATAAAAACCAAACAAAATTGCATATTTATTGAACTAGCAATCAATTAACATTAATACAATTCGCAAAAAAGATCATTTTTGCAACTGAAGGACGTTATTTCCGGTTAACTGAACCAAATAGTATTCTTATAATATAGCGCTTTAAGTTAGATTATTTCAACTAACAATAGAATCAACATTTCAGAGTATTACATAAGCCAAACAATTCCAATCACATTTTATCTAATTATCACGAACACTTTAGAATCTAATATAGAACGGTGCGGGGGGGGGGGGGGACTTAACTAATGTCTGTCCTCTTTCAAGTAAACGATATTAAAAATGATATTGCGTACACTTCGAAGTCTCAAGCCAGAATGATCTTTTTATGAGCCAACATATCTTGTATCTAAAGCCAACCAGAAGTTGCAATCCGTAACAGATATCTAGGTAAATCAAACACTCGAACTCGCCAAACCGTTAACTATCAATCCCCAAGATCAACCACTTGCACAAAATTACTATTCTAAGTATATAACCAAGCAAAGGGAACACAAATCTATCAAAATAATCAAGTAGCAATAAAACGAGGGTTTTGCCGAGTCAGCAAAAGTACTTCTTCCAAGCTTTTACGTTCCAAAAAGCACTGCCCATCGGCAATCTCGATTCAACAAAAGAGAGGAACACCGCCCCGGTATTTATACATACCACACATAAAAAAAAAAAAATCAAATTTGACAGCTGAAGAAAATATCAAACCAAAACGACAAATAAAAATAAAAACCTCAGCTTCCTCCCCCCCCCCCCTAAAAAGAAGCCATATTACTCATCTACAAACCACTTTCTTCTCGGCCGCATAAATCACACATCGCTTAGAAGGGAGAGCGGCTGTTCTATTTATAGAGACATGCATCTTCCAAAAATGCAATACATAATATCTCTCCCCCCCCCCCAATATAAAAAGGGGGAGGGGACGAATGGAACGGATGCTTTTTTTTTTTTTTTAAAGAGGGGGTCTTAAAACAGCGAAAGAGGCACGATTTTGAAGAGAAGGACGATATTTTGCAAAGACGCGCATTCACCCACACATGGATGGGGAGGATGGAAAAATCAATTGTTGCCAGGGTAATGTGGATCAATGATGAAGACTTGAAGTGCGTTTTCTGGGTGGGAGGAGGGAGTGAGGATGGAGGACCACATTGGAGGACCGCGGAGGAACGGGTCCTCCGAAAAGGGCAAGAAGTCAATCCTAGCTTTTGTGTTCGGATGGAGAGGGGAGAGAACAGGTAGTGGTTTTTGTCAGATGTTTGACAATGGCCGATGTGTATGCAAACGAGGTTATTTTTATTTTTGGTGGTGAAGGTTGACGCGGTCACACTGCTTGAGAAGGAACACTATGAAAGTTATGGTAAAAGGAGGATAGAAGTTTATGAAATGGGCCTCGTTGTAGAAATAAAGTTAAACAACGAATGTAAATTCTAGTCAGAATTTAAATCCATCGTAACAGTTACAAAATTCAATTGTCACGGACTGACGCAAGTTTTTAAAACAGGGCCAAAAGCAATCGATCATGCACTGCTAACCGTCCGATAACGAAGCGCTCACCTTAGCACTAAACAATGATTCTGACTTTTTAAAAAATGCCATATGTTCCATGGTGACACAGTGCGTTTAGAAGGTGAACCTTCAGGAAATGGAGAAACATAAGAAAAATCCATTCAACCAACAGCCAATTCGCTTTAAGTTTCTTATATTTAAAATAGGAAAATATTGATTGGTATTGAAACTGAACTTGAAAATAAGGGATCGCCTACTAAGATGAAGTCAGATGAAAGGAAATAAGGATAAAAGTTTGATTTCCTGAGAGGTGTTCATCTGCCGTTTGACAGTCATTGTTCATAACGTATAAAATCCAAGTCATTTCTATGACAAAGGATAATAATTATTGTTTTAGGATATTTGTTTCGAAACTGATATTGTGTCAACGTTAATAATGTAAAAAAAAGGTGAAGATTTATAATATGCATGAACTTTTTTTACTTTCAATTTCCCATATGGTAATCAAAGTATAGCATTCGATCATAAAAAATAAAAAAATGATTTTTTTTTTTTTTTTGCATTTCTTCACGTTTTGGAACATTCCGATTTCAAAAATATGATACAGAAAAAATGTCTGTGTGTGTCTGTGGACAGCATAACACCCTACGATGTTCAAATTTGGTATGAGGGTTAGTGGCGGCCATGGAACCTACCATAAGGTTTTCGTCAAAATCGCGCATGCGCATAAGGTAGCTGCCATTGAAAAAAACATTTTTTTCAATGATTAAAAAAAAAAAAAAAAAAAACGGCTTCAACGATTTTGATAAAAAACGCTGTGGTAATACCTCTTAAGGTGTTCTAAACATCCTTACCACCGAAATTCCCGTAAAAATGTTTTAATGGCGTAAAAAGTTGAAAAATGAATGCCTTCAACACAGAGTTCTCTTTCCTTGAGCATACCTCATCAACGACAGTTTGTTCTTCTCCTCTCAGTTTCGCTTATAATAAAGGATAATATAAGGATTATTGAAAAGTATATCGCCAAAATCAACATTTTGGTGATTTTTTTTTTTTAAACCCTTACAAAAAAAATTATCGCCAAACTGGTCATTTATTCGAAATGAAGGATGAAAATATACAAACGGTAAATGACACAAATCCACGTCAGTATTATAGTGTAATTGAGAGTTGTGCGATGTTTCACACCCCTAGTTTAATAATGTGTAACCATAATAGAAGGTATAAATTATTCCTTTACTTTTTATTTATCTTGGTAGTTGAGTTGTAACTTTTATCCAAATTTAGTAGTTTAGAAATAAAAAATTATGATTTCTTTTTATAAATGTTGACTGGGATTTCTTAACTCTGTTCAGCCATTGATATTGCATTTTACACAAATCACCTAAATAACTCTTTAAAAATATTATCAACCATAGGTTGCATTGTTTTTCGTTGAATTTCATTCTTGCCGTTTTATGCTAAATATATCTCATTGAAAAGTTATTTCATCAGACGATGAGGTTTGTTTGTTGAACAACTATTTTGAGCAGAATAAGGTAAAATTGACAGAAAAATAAAATTTTAAGTGTGACTCTGAGCAATAGTAAAACGTGCCCAACGACATTGATCATGAAGCCAACAAATCCCACGCGAGAAGTTAAAGCACTACTCTCTCAGAATCCCATTACGTGGACAACAAAACAAAAAAAACAAATAAAATCCCAATCCAAGTCACTTCCATACCGACACAATTCAAATAAAGTCATTTCCGATCACAGATAAAAATCCCTCTATTCAAATCACCACCACAGCCAGAGTAACAAATTTCAATCATCCACACACAAATAATAACAATAAAAAAAAAAACTAAACAATCCACCACAAAACCACCAATTACCATCCTAGAAAAGATCCAGATCACAGAATAAAAGAGTGCATCACACATACACACGCACAAAAAAAAAAATCCCTCACATACACATTATCTCTCTCTAGCAATACATGCGATACACACGCAGACATCCCGTTAATTATGATTGATAAGGGCAGCAGCATTGAGCATTTGGACAGCATCCAAGTCGACCAGAGGAGATGAACACAGTGTCGCAGGGCTTGCCTCTCGAGAGGCCGACAATATAACGCATTACCATTTACGGCCTGCGTATGATAATGAAAGGGGTCTGTTGGGGGGAGTGGGGTGAATGACGATTCGGCATCTTCCCTGACTGGAATCCTAAATTAGTTTTTGTGTTTAGTGACCCCAGCTGAAAGACCTTTCTCCTGAACGATTGGTTCAGGGGATTTGGATGTTGTCCGCGTTATCCGCGTTGATTCTGTTTGGCACACCATGAGTTAAAGTGGGTAGTAATGTTGCCAAGTTAAAAGGTGAGCTACCCAAGGGTCACATTACATTGAAACACTACAACGTAAAAATTTAAAGGGGGCGGGGGGATTTTTTTTTTAATTTTCAAAAAGGAGGGGGGGGGGCATACTACTTCAAGCTACGAGACGCAGCATTTGCAATTAAATTACGCCCCTTAATTTGCAATTCAGTACAGTGACGAGGCGTTAATACATGATTAACAAGGTGACGAGGCGTTAACACCTGACTAACAATGTGACAAGGCGTAGTTTGACTTCTTTTGGACCAGTCCACCATACTTAAGAGGGGACTCTTTACGGGAGGTCTTTGCAGAGGACTGCCGTTATGCCACACATGTTAATATTTGGCGTCACGAAGGGAGAGAGGGGGAGGAATTTCGGTAAATACCTGAGCAGAATCCTAACTGAGTTTTTATACTAAATGACCAATCATCTAACATCATCGAACTAAGAATAGGTACATTTATCGCAATTTGAAGATTGCGATGAGAACAGTATCAATCGGACAGAATATCGTAAGCTCATTATTATAAAAGTGGCAATTATGACAGCAGCTAAACAACTTTAAACATCGATATAATTAAGTAACACATGCGACTAATTGATATCCTAAGAAATGGAAATGCAATGCATAAGCATTTACAACCCGTTCTCTGTATAATGAGAATGGTTTTGCTAGAAAGTGAATGTTAAATGGCAATGGGAAGCTCCTTCTTAACACGCAATTAATTTTTATACTTCGTGTGGCCCTTTTTAACAAGGATCTCAACTAAATAATGGCAGGATTTTCAAGATTATGTTTAAAAAAATTATATACCAAATGCGAAAGAAATGACTGTGTTCCATTAGTGAGATATACACTTGAGGATAACATTTTCAACTTGTTATTGCGAATTGAATCTATCGTTTTTAAAAGAGCTCAATTCCACAAAACAAAAACGTGGTAAGTAACACTAAGTGTTGAAATTCTGAAAGTAAAAAAGTGTATTTTGATATAATTTTCTGGTTATACCGTTAAACTACAGTAGTGAGAGTAAAAATGTAAAAATCCCCAAGCGAACGCTTGATAATTTTTAAAATTGGGGTTTTCTATTATCACATCATAAAAACTTACTACCTACCATAATTCAAATTCCATCGGCCAACCTCAAATGACCCATTTAATTTAAATCCATGACATAAAGAAAGGTTGTTTCCTGTGAATCTAGTAAAATTACAAACACAGAACATGGCATTCTAAAGAAATAAGGATCCACGCAAAGTGTACACTGCAAAATCCCTTTGAAAATGCCTAGTTCGAAAGCTAATTTTACAGTCAAGTAAAGTACTATCAACATTAAAAGTAAATATTGACAGGTCGATCATTACTTAACGTAAAAATAAAAACATAAAATTATAAATTTTACAGGTATTTTTATTTACAAAAAAGCAATTCTAAGCAAAGGCTTAATTTAAAAAGCAGGTTAGTTTCACCTACAAAATGTAGCATTTCACTTATCCACTATTTCAAACAAAAGTACCGACAAAAGCTTCGTTGTATAAATTCCGGACAATTTCATTTCATCGAGCGATAACAACAAAACTTAGAAAAACATAGCTTCCGACAGACTTGGGGAGAAAATCTCTTGAATAAATTTGTGTGTAAAGGTAACTTTATTTCAAATTGAATAATTCATAAACATTTACTCTAAAGTTATTCCTATCTTCTTTAATAAGGCGGGTGGAAGCGAGAAAGTTATGCAGATTCTTGTTCTCGAAATTTTAATGACCCTACCAACCCTTTGTCATAATTTCCCTGCCGTAAAAGTCAACTACAGAAGGTAAACAACTTTTAGAGATTGAAAACGATCCGGAAAAACAAACTTGCGTAGTAAAAAATATATATTAATCCTAATATCTCCTTAAATTACGCAAAGAAGAAAATGTATGAGAACAATATTTATAAAATAATTCTGCATTAAAAAAAATGTATCAGGAAAAATTACTTCTCGAAACCTTGAAGACATAACACCAACATAATAATCGAAATATTTAATTGTTCTCCCTCCCCCGAAATGAATTACATATTTTTTATCATCAACTCCAATATCATAAACATTATTTTCCAATAGAATAAACTATTTGTTTTACCACAAGAAATAGGACAACCACACTCAAAAGTTATCCAAAACATGTCGAATAAAAAAAGACGCCTTATTTTAAATGCACTCCTTCATTGTTTATAAATAATACCCTCAAAAACTGTGCATTTGAGAAACGTCACATGTTAAATCAGGCCAAATCTCACTCTATGTTGCAGAATTGTATAACATTAATTTGATAGTTGAGTAACTGAAAAAACTATAAATAACTTCACTCATTGTCACCAGATGGCAGTACCAGTTAGATAAAAAAGAAAGCCCAACAATCCATTTAAAAAAGAAAACTGATTTCACTCGATTTCTTTTTCTTTGTAATGAACTTTTCATTATAAATGTATTTCATTATTTATCTAGTTATTAAACGAATTTTGCCGTAAATCAAAAACACACAAAAAGGAGTCAACACTCCTTCTAGTACTTTATAGCACTCAAAATTCGCCAAAATTTGAAATCCATCAGTACCGTAACTGACGGAACTAAACAGAAGTGTAGCGGACACAAAAGACTAGTTAGATGGGGGGGGGGGGGATTGAAATGTCAATGGGGGGAAAAAATCATAAAGTCCCCCCCCCCCTCCAATTTGAATTGTAAAATAAAATGAGGTCTTGTGAAACAAGCAAAAAACGTAAAAGGACAGATGTCGTTGCTTCTATAAGAATGTAAAAAAAAGTATCGACTGATGTAATTATTTCTAACGAATTAAAACATGATAATATTATTAAAATGAGAGTATAATTTTATGAATGCTAATTTTTCAAGATCAAAAACAAAACATTAAATATATATATATATATATATATATATATATATATATATATATATATATATATATATATATATATATATATACATAGGGAACTGATTTCGAATACAAATAACAATAAATTCGCCGAGCGTTGAAAAATTCCTTGATATAACAAATGAAATATGTCTTCTAGTACAAGTATGACAGACTGCATTTACATGAAGCTCACCTGGGACAGCTGAATGAATTGCGCTCTTTCTGTAATCCAAGCGCGTTCAAAATACAAGTACTGTACTTACCGACACTAGTCAAGTACTTGTACTTGATACAAAATAACATATTTTATTATAGATATTAGTAATAACCTTCATTAGTCCAAACCTTACCTTAGTCGTACGGATGGATGGATAACGTACATCCTTATGACTGCGGTCATTATTCTTATACAAAATTACAAATGCCGTTGACATATTTGATATATCAAATGAAAGGTCTTGAAGAGAAAAGTACTCTTCCGTACTGTACACTTTATGTTAATAACCTAATCCTTAAAATAATACATGGTAACGCGGTATTCTATATTTAAAAATACCAAATTATAATAGCGTTTATATTAATTGTAATTGAACTTATTTTTAAAAAATCAGAAAATATAGCCATGGTTTACCAGTTACCTATCTTTTACTTGAATTCTAATAACGGTTTTTAAAAATGAGGAGATACATTTATGTTGCTTAAAAAAAAGAGCAATGCATTTAAGAATTTCTTACAATGAATCCCACTTACACGTATAATTTATACATACCATAGTTGATTGAAAAGATTTCAAAAGTGAAAACTTCAGTAAAGTTTTTAAAAAATATATATACTATATTGTTTTGATTGCTTAAATATATTCGGGAAAAAAAAATATTTAGTTTTCTTATTATAAAATTGTGATACCCAAGCAACAAATTATTCTTTTAAAAATATTTCAAATATTCATTCGTGATAGTTAAAGATTAAATTATAAAAAATGACAAGGTAAATAAAAAATATGCAAAGTTATCGTAGTTACACTATACTGCAATATAATCATGAATGGGGAAAACCTTAAATCATTCAACCGTAATAGTTTATCGTATCATCTTAATCTCAAGTATCTACTTTCCACGCATATCACCACGATCAATGTACAATCCACGATTCTCGTACACAATATGCAAATTTTAAAGAAAGTATATCAAAAGCATCAAGCTGTTCATAATTTTAAAAGGATGACTTTACACTTTTAACTACAAATATTTAAAAAATGATAGTTCTGTTCCTGGAATGATACGCATATTTTGGCAATTTAAACGATAATAAATCTATAATTAATTGTGTGCATAAGCATCTTTTAATATATCATCGACAAATATGCTACGTGATTTATTGTGGAACACACAATGGAAATGATTGAATGTAATATTAACAGCATTCTTCTAGTGTGGATATTTCTGCTTGATCTCTTGCATTCTTAAAAATGGTGATATTTGCGCATTATCCCGTCAACCGTTGACGAAACAATAAATTTACCAAACGTATTCCGTAAATCGGTCAGTGGTCGACAAACCAAGGGAATACGTTCTTTCTCTTTAGCCGCTTGAATGCAGTCAAATTTGTAAAATAATAAGATTATCATTATAATGATTGGTTTTATTTCACAAGAGTAGCTAATTTAAACTGGCTCTAAGAAACATGATTCCGGAAACGAAATTTGGCTCTCAAAATAAATCTTTATCTTTGTATCTTATATATTTGTCTCTTTTGAGAAATAAGTGTACCGACCACTGCCTTAGATCATCGAAGTCAGTCAGGAATGGAAGCCCGGTTCACTGAGTCTTTCCAAGGGAAGGCCCCAATGCTGGTCCGATTCGTACACAATCTCCGAGGTGATCAGGCGGATCGAACTTTTTGTCGTGAGGTAAGTACAGAAGAGCTCTCCATTAGAACAAAGCTTCTCAAACTATAGCACAGCTGGATAGGTTTTTTAGATTTGGAGATGGTTTGGTTTTAAGGGACAAAAAAAAAGTCCTTTCCAGATACTCAGGAAATGAACCTTTTCTTAGTAGGTGACATCACTATTCAATTTAGTGACATCTATTAAACACGTTGGAAATGCCTAGAGAAATCCCACTTGCACACGATAATGACAGTGGAAATCCCGTCTGAATACCAACCTTGCCAAAATCCATTAAAAGCGAATTAGTTTTTCACGCTATCAGCAACCCTTCATCTACGCGAATACTAAAGATCCAAAAAGAAATTATTGCGCAACTAGAGTGGATCATCACCGGCAATGTCAAACGCAAGGCTATCTCTGCTTGACCAGAGCCCGTTAGAGCCGATTTTAAGGGGATAGACCACGCTAGGCAGGCGGCTAGAACAACTCTGTGAACACACAAATAATCTAGATTTTGTCGAGCTTGGTCAATAGCGCGGCAGCAGTTGTGTGTAAATATAAAACGCGGGATACAAAAACATCCTCCGAAGCAGGAAGCGTGGATGCTTCAAACGAAGAAAACCAGCAATGCTGAGCTCCTCTTTGGATGGAATACCGTGGACCGTATCCGTTTTGAATGGAAAAAGATTTCTAAATAGATTTAAAATTTCGGATTACTGTTGAACGATATATCTGTACAAAAAGGATTGTAGTAAAAATATTTCGAATTGAGGATATTATCGTAACTGAATTGTATGAACCAATATTTATTTAAATCGTCCTTAACGTAGATGCAACGTCAACGAAGTGAAATAAATAGAAACTGTTATTGCAAAAGTATACGTTTCATAAAGCACACTTTTGTTCTGCAACAAAAACTGAAAATGTCAGATATCAAGTTAACCTCTGTTCCACATTTAAATTCCGAAATGGGAGGGTAGAAAGTTTTTAAAAAATAGAATAGTCGAGTAAAACCACAATTTTTTAGTTGACTTAATTTACTCAACATTTTCGAAGCTTCACAAACGGTGAATACAGTGCGTCCCAAAAGTATATAGACAACATTTTTTTTGGATTAAAGAGCTAACTAAACGAGTGAGAAAGACGAAATAATTTATGCAAATATGTATTGAGGTAATACAAATACTAAAATACTCAAACAACTTTAAGAAGTCATAGATATAATATAAAAAAAATAAAAAATGTTGTCCCAAAAATATATAGATGACTGGTCTTAAAAGCTGTTTTAAGAACTGATAACCAAAATTTGCATATTCCAAGGTCATGTAATTGTGACGCAATAGTTTCCGGAGATAAAAGCGAATCTGCCTTTCCTTTTTCGACTGATTGCAAAGAAAACTCGCAACATTCAGTTTTCCAAAAATGAAATTTTGCAAATATATCGTTTAAAAGCTCGTGGAATAAAAGTTGTGGACATAGTAATAAAAATCGGAGGCAGCAAGGTCGGTACTTACCGAATTCCATCATAAGGTGACAATTTTGAAACAAATTCCCGATCTGGGCAACTAAAAAAAACAACTAAACGGCAAGACAGAGACTTTGAGATTAGTTTCAACCCAGAACCTTTCTATACGGTCAATTTTAAGAGAAGTGACAGTTCCAGTATCAAAATACGCGGTGCATCGACGGCTAGAGTCAAGTAAATATCTTGATTATCGCAAAATGAGTCCTTCGCCAAAGTTTACAAAACGGTATAAAGACGCTCGTATTCAGTGGGCTTGAAATCATATGAATTGGACAGATAAATGGTTGAGTGTTCTGTTCAGTGATGAAAAAAGTTTAATTTAGATGTCTCCGATGGTTGGTCAAATTACTGGCATGATATTTGTAAGGAGCCACGAATTTTTTTTCAGCAGATAACAAGAAGGGGGTTCACTCATGGTATGGGGAACATTTTCTTATAATGGAACTACCGATATTGCATTTTTAAAAGGTCGTCAATGTTCCAAAGATTAGTAGAAAAAGCTCGAAGTACAGTTACTTCCATTTGGAAAGCAGCTAGTTGGGGGCAAATGAATACATCAGCAAGACAATTGCATCATTCACGTGTCAAACTCTGCAATGGAATGGTTTAGACAAAACCAATTAACTGTTATGAACTGGTCAGTCCTTGGTCCTCACATGAAACCAATGGAGAAACTCTAGGGAATATTAGCTTGAGTGATATATGCTAATGGGCATCAATTTACAACAGTTTAAGAACTTAAAGTGGCAAATTGAACAAAGTTGGTTTTCTCTAAAAGCAGAATTTCTCCAAACTCTTATTTTGAGTATGCCTGATCAAGTTTATGAAGTGATGAGAAACGACGACTCAAAAATTTGAACGTTAAAGAGAAAAAGAAAAAAAAAATGAGTTGTTCATAAACTTTTGGGACAGTAAAATTTTATTTTTAATTTTTATCACAAAATCTATGGTTGCGTAGTATTATTTTTGTATATTATTATTATCTTGATGTTATTTATAGTTAAAAATGAATTTGGAATTTATACTCATCTTTTCAAATCGCAATATTAAAAAAAAAAATCAAAAATCCCGTAGTCTATAAACTTTTAAGACGCACTGTAGTTGGCACTACTGTTTAAATAAATAAACCGAACTGCAATGCTAAGTATCTTTTTATAAATTGCATACTCGTACCTAATGTAAAACTATCACAAATCATAGAAAAGAAAATTTCTTTAAAGATGAAGCTCAGAATTCGAAAGTGCAATAATCAAGGCAAAAAAAAAATTTGCATTACTTAGTAAAATGCAACTAAACTGAATTACCTGAATTTCCAGGTAACTTTTAAAGCACGGCCATTCCAATAACGAGTAAATTACGTCGATAGAGACGCATCTCATCGTAAAAAATATTTTCTAATGATGTTAGCGAAATAAAACCACGTTCACTTACCACATACATTAACAAAACAAAAACAAAAAACAAAAATTATGGATACAAAGCATAACGAACCAAATGCACATTAACCATAGAAAATTCGGCAATAAATCGTTAAAAACTTTGCACAAATCCTTTGTTCGCGAAGTCTAGACACACCCAGTACATAATTAAGACATTTACATGACACCAATGAAAGTCCCTTGCTAACAGCACTTTATGTAAAAACAGCCTAGAAATTGGAATTTTCTTCATCGAATGTGTCTTAAATCAATCCGTCAATAATTTATCGACATCAGCAGCACGCTAAAACATTTGTTTCAAAAGCCTTTAGGTCATACTCAATAATCTCAAACAACGTGTCACTTTGTAAGGTTGCTGACAAACTTTTCCGGCTAAATAATGTGGAAAATTTTAACCGAGTTCATAAAATGTTCCCGATAAATCTAATTAACAGGGAAGTTATATCCTAAATTCTTTTGATATTTCTTTAAACTCCCGAAAGCTACTTTTATTGATAATCCAGTAGAGAAATCCAATAAAAGGCAAGTTCGATAGCGCTATTTATTTTAGTCGAGGCCAATAGATTAGACTTCGGGCCAAGTCTACACATAACTTCGAACACACCGACATCAAATTACAGTTTCCTGACAAAATATTCCGTAAAAATAAACGCTGGATATCAATGGAACGAACTTGATAAAAATTATCCAGTACCAAAGTAGAACCGATCTTTCCGATTTCTTTTGCGTCAGAATCCAAAGAACCACCCCAAAAGGTGCTCTCCACTGACACTCCCATTAACAGCACAAGTTAGACAGCTTTTACAGAACACCATTCATGACTGCTTCTAATTTGAAGGAGAAACGCGGCCGATTAATATATATTTCCTTTTTATCACTACCTTGAAAACCAGGGTTTTCGGCTGGGCCGACGGTTCAACAGGGGTCAAGTCAATTATAGAAGTAATTCAATGCGAGAAGCTTTTTCTTGTGTGCGTTAGGAATAAATAAAAGCGTTCATCGCGAAAAAGATTTCGGACTTGTAAGAGTGGGTAGGTATAATGGGCCATAAAATGAGGTATTTTGGTGTTCTGTGACAAGGTTGGATGCACATTTCAGGATTAGCTAGCGATGGCCGAGCGGGGGCGGCGATATGAAATTCTAATCTTTGAAGTCAGGCTTCGACTTTGAGTCGTAAATCGGGCGGTAAATAAGTACGCGCAGCCGGTCAGGATGCTAAAATCACTTCTAGTTAAACAGCACAATAAAATATGTGTAGATTAAGGACAGGCGAATTTTTGAAATCCGCCCATCAGATGCTGGACATAGAATGCATCAATTTTTTTTTAACGCTTTAGGTATTTAAAGGACTGTTCGTTAACAGAAATGTTATCTTTACCTTTAAAAATAATAAAATAAGATGTGTATTAAAAACGTAAAAAAGTTTTTTTTTAACTAATTTAATCGCAGTTTTTTGGCATTTTCCCAGAAATTTTCACAAATATAAAGGCACTGGGTCGTCAATGATAAACGACCGGCAATTGCTACTCTCCCGCGTAAGTGTGTTTACCTTAACTTTATAAATTGCAACATTACATATTTCTGTTTATTCATCTCTTTACAAGCATTTCAACTTTAAGGTTCATGCCTTATGGCTGAGTAATGCTCTTGTCACTCATGTCAAATGTGCTCCGTAAAATTGGGAGGATGCAGAAAGACTTTAATTAAAATGTAGCTCATTAGGATATAAGAAATTACAGCACCTGTGTATTTGAAATGAATTTTAGAATTTTTTTTACAGAAAAAACTCTGCCCCAAAATTAATGCAAAATTGAGTACTTAAAAAAAAAAAATCTTGAATATCAATAAAATATTTGCACTCCACATTTGCACACATACAACTATCCACATTTACTTTTTCAAACAAACAAAAAAAATAAACATTTTCAAACAGAAAACACTTAGCTAATACAACATATTAGTTTCATATATCTCGACTTCAAGAGTTGACTTTGCAAAAGCAGTTAAGGCTCAAGTTTTTTATAAAAAATAACTTTTTTTATTGTAATTGATACATATACTATATCACCTTTCACAAAATGGACAGGCACAAAATTATTAGGCAGTCCAAAATTGAATACCTGCAACTTTGAGGTTGCATGCAAGAAAATTAAAAGTATGCAATAACCAAATATTAAGAAGTATTAAAAGGCCTGTTCAACATTCAACTGAAAAATATTAACCAGATAGAACAATTTTAAAGTTACAAAAATCTGTACGCAATTTGAACAAAAAGAAACATTTTTAAAAAAATACTTTGATGGCTTACATTTCTCCAATTCCTCCGCATCCGCGCCTTCATCATCAGATTCTGTCCCGGAATCATGGTCATCATCATTCTAAAAATGGAATAAAATAATCAATTTAAAGTAATACTTAAGATTATTGTTTTTGCAAGGCATATATTGAAGACTGATAATAATACTAACTACTAAAATCTAACATCACCAAATTAAAATACACAAGAACAAATAGCTACATTTTTAAAATGCCTTTAAAAAAATTAAGTTACGAGTGCGACTATTGCGTTTTCAGACACGGAATAGATGTTTTAAACATGGAACAAACAAATGCACAAAAAAGTATTATTAGCAAGAATGAAACATTTGGATTTTAAGGATGTAAATTAAACTTGTATATAAATGCAAAAGGCATTACAATATTAATTTAAACTAACTAAACTATGATTATATTATATGTTAAAAATGCAAGGAATTCAAGTATTAAATTTTGGCACAATATATTTTTAAATAATTACAAATTCAAATTCTTCTTTAAAATTGATTATATGCTATAATAAAATATACTTAAATAGTACTATTTTATTTTTTAAAAAAATTCCACAATAGTATTTAACAAATGCATTCAAATGAGAAAAAGTGTGTCACCTGTGCAATCTTAAACAAATTCCTAACATTAAATACACTCGCTTAAAAATGAAGCTGATTTGTTTTCATGACATTGGTAGAAATTGTATTCATATAAAGTAGTTCCAGAATTTATAAAATTAAACAGATTATAGCTCAAATCCAAACAAAGCATTGCAATTACAGCTTTGATCTATTTTGTAATTATGAAGGTAATAGCTATTACGAACTGATAAAAAAGGTTGTTATCTTCATGATAATGCAGGTTAGGTTAAGGCCATTTACAATCAATGTTTAATGTTATTTAATATTCGTATTCACGGACAAATTTTATTCAATCCAGGTGTACATTGTACAATTCCTAGAATTGTTTGTTTTTAATTTTTATTAAATACCATTTTCTACGAACTATCTAATTTTCTTAAGAAATTTATCTAGGTATTAAATAAAAAATATATAATTTTGCTACTGATAACAAATTCATACCATATAATCAGGTACAAGAAAAGTTAATAGAAATCGAATACTATTTCCAGTATTTAATAAATTAGGTACAAAGCTTCCTTTATAAAAATAGATATGGTGTCTAAATTAATGGCACAACTCAAATCCCAAAATGCAACGACATAGCAAAAATTCTCCAACGAATTTTCAAACAGCTTTCGATACAAAAATTTAAATTTTTAAATTAAGCTTTTCACTTCCAAAACAGTAACAACATTTTCATAAATAAAATAAAATGATTTATTATCTGCATTGTATTCCAGAATATAAAATTACAATGAATATTTAGCAATTCAATAATGAGGAAAATAAATAACAAGGTTATTAGCATTATCAAATAAAATATTAAATATAAATTATAGTATGATTTGTACAAGAGGGAAGGAAAGTAGATAAACAATATATTCAGATGTATATCTTAAAAGAAAAATGGATCCACTTTTAAAAAAGTTACGTTTAACTTATTACATATTATGTTTAAACATATTCAAAGTGGTAAACAATAACCCCAAATTATTAGAAAACATTACATGTGAAAAGTAAAATTTTCTCAACCAATAGAATGTAGCTAAATCACAGCAATATTTTCACTATTACTAATTCGTAAGGAAACAAACATGTACTTCAGAAACAACAATAACCTACTTGTAAAATTATGAAAAATATTATATTAAAAATAGATAAAATGCTATTATAAAACTAATTGAATAAAATGCTAAAAATACAATGTAAAACAGGAACATTAAACCAGTTACGAAATTACAACGCTTCCAATTTGTGATTATTTGATAAAATTCCATAAAATTACTTGAGAACATAAATTTAAATCAAAATATATTCAAACTTAAAAGACTTTATCAACATGAATAATACAATCTTGAAAATTAGTTTCAGAGCATTTTATATCATTTAAAGTACTCATTATCACCATAGATAAGCATTAATGGTAATAATAGATTTTAAGCACCACATAAACAGAAAATATAATTTGAAACTCAAGATTAAAAATATCGTAGTAGAAATTCCTAAACATAGTTAAAAGTAATTTAATTTAGCTTTAACTATGGAACTAACCATTATATACAACTTATAATGTAAAAATACCCCATCCCTTTTGATCACTACAATACTTGAAATTCATACTGAAATTTAAAAGTGACATGGCTTGAAAACATGCTAAATAACTATTTCGAAATATATAAGCATAAACTCTACCTATTTGCATTAGTTACAGGAAAAAGGAAATAACATACAAATTCAAATTAACTTAAATTTTAAATATCTACATTGCAATTGAGATATGCATTTAATAATTAATTTGTACTTGTTTATAATTTGATGTTAAAAGTTCATATGCACACAAATTTATTTTTTACACAATTTGTTTTGTTTTGTTAAGAAATAGAAATTAAGATTTGAGAGAGAACAAAGTTCCAAGGTATCACATCCCAAATGTTGTTAATTATAGGAAGCTCAAGAAGACATTTTATAAGCCTTTACTATAGAATGTTAATGTATTGTGTAAGTAAAAACCTTTGTTTACAAATGTTTGATAACTTTTTTTTTAAAAAGATAAGTTTTAATACAAACATAAATGCCATTAGACTGTGCATATTATCGAATTATATTATTTATATGTAAATAGAAGAAATCGTTAGGAAATAATTTCTGTAAATTGTGATGTTGTCGATAAATATTGAAATAAAGTGTTTTGCTGTCTCAGCATGAATTGGATAAGATTTCATTATTTTCAGTTAGCTACTGTTGGTGTGCATTAAAAATCATTAGAAAAAAACTCACGAAAATGTTTGTTTGAATCACATTGACTTATGCACTTTATGAACAATAATCTAGTTGAAACACTATTGCTTTTTAAAAAGTGGATTTGAGTTGCTGAAGGAATTAAATCAAGCAATGTGATCCCAAAGAATTGATTCAAGTTTGACATTTTTTAAAAGACTCAATCAGAGTAAAATTTTTATTAAAACTCACTGAACTTATATCAAAATACATGTAGCAAAACATTATTTATTAAGTATTAGAGAAAAATTCATACACAGAAGTCAATGTTTAAACTTCAAATGATATTATCGTAAGTTTCGATTTTTAAGACAAAAATCACGATCTTGCTTCTACAACAGAAGCATTTTTTTTATAAATTTTGAAAAAAGTTAAGGAAGTGGAAATAATTCTTTGGAATGTTTTTCATTGCGCACGAAATCAACAATGATTAATGAAGCTAACCCAGTTGAAAAATTGAACGTAATAATGAAACAAAAATTGTCAATGAATAAAACAAAATATTTGGAATTGGCGCAAATGCCAAAATCAAAATTAACGTTGACACGTAGAATCCAATCGTAGCGAATTCTTACTAATCAGATAGTTTCGGAATCGAAGTCATACTAACAAGAATGTGTCAATATTGTTTCAAAGCGTTAGCTAATAATTATTTAATATAATCACAAGGATAAACTAGATCGGAGGAAAAATTGAGCGTATACACGTACCTCCTTAGATTGACAGTCAATCATTTCAATAACAGTCATCACCAAAATACTACCAAATTACAACGAAACCAGGCAAAAGTACGGACAGAATTCAACACTATACTTTCAAATTACACACCAGTCAAGGTTGTTTATTTAATTGCACTTCAGTTCAGTACCGGTTATACCAAGCCCGTACTTGCAAACCACCACTGACCGGTTTCGCTGATCTAATTTTTACGACTACCTAGTTTGTGCCAAAACTTTCCGCGGAGAACTTTTTTTCTAAATAATTCATTTAAAAAAAAATTAACCTAGATTAATCATGCACCTGTCCTGTCAGCCATGACAGAACGGCTGCGCTGGAAACTATCGGCTAACATGCGCGTCAACATGACCTATGCACCGGTAGAAATGAAGTGGGGAAAAAAAACAATCGTACGGCCTTACCTTTGATGGATATGCATCGGCGTCATTCAAAGATTGTGTTTTTAGCTTATGCGTCAGATATCTGAGCATCTCACTAAAGTAATAATTATGTTGTTTTTCGCCGGCTTTTTTTTTTTAAAGTAACCAACTCGGCTACTGTACAGTGAACCTTTCAATGCCTAATTTCATACTGTCCTAGTGTTCGATGGATTCTATTCGCCACATATCCTTCATCCCATCTGTAGTAAGGTACTGTTTTACTAGGGACTGCTCTCAAGCAAAAGCGACCTAGAGCTCTTCACAGGATTTCTTGCACCTCCATCTTCGCACATGTACAGTGACCAACTCACAGAGCCGGGCCAAAGAACTTAAAACTATAAGAAGGCAAGCTTCGCCGATACGTAAGTGCTGCCATCTCGCGGATTTTCATAGTTGAGAGCACAAAACTTTCGCCAAATTGCTCCGATTTCCAGACATGCGCAGAGCTTTGTTCTTACTTTGGCGATCGTGCTTTTTAAACAAACAAATAAGAACATCAGATTTATTTCGTCGAATTCGTGGGAGATTTAAATAGCAGAACAAAAATGGAGGATTCTACTTTGCAAAGTAACATATTATTTATTCAAGTTTGTTCAAATTGTTCGCTTTTGTGCACAATAAATTTCGGTAATATTCTGAAGATCATAGAATTTTCGTAAGAGAATTTTAACAGGACATTTTTTGCAGTGTTGATGGTTGTGATGAAACTTGATGGTTAGTGTTCTTAATCGTTTGTTTTTATTTTTTCGTCTCATTCAGCAGGCTAGTTTTTATGCTAAATATAGTTGCTTTTTTTCATATACTTTTCTTTTTTTATTACTTTGACATCGCTTGAAAGAATGTTTATCATTTGTTAGTTGCAAAAATGCACGCAATTATTATGTGTTTATTATGATTTTTTGAAATTTGACTCCAATCTCAATTATCATTGCGGTTTTTTTATTTTGTGAACTAATAAAGCTAAATGATTATTGTCAACTGTTATTAAATTCTTCTAAACTAGTACATGCTAAATGATATTGGTTTTTGTAGTTGCAAGTCATTTTTAAATTCTTGCACTCAATAACTAGATATTTTTTAGTTTCCTAATGTACTGCTTCGAAGAATGCATGGAAACTTTATCGAAATCATTTTCTTCTGGAATGTGTTTCAATAATTTTGTAATTAGTAATTTTGTTAATTCTTGATGTTCATATTTATTACGAAAACTTACTAAAAGTTCACCAATATTGGAATATGCTGTAAAAACCCCAAATCTAATATTAGGATTCGTATTGCATTACAGGATGGAACTTTTGCTGTAGTGGTTCAATATAATATTAATATTGTTTAAAAAAGTATTCAATTATGTTAGTTAAAAGTATGCATTAACAAAAATTTGGTTGGGTGTGTAAATTTTTTAAGTGAAAGTTTAATAAGCTAGGCAGATTTGTTCTTTTATTTGGATAAAAGATTTCTGGGAAACCATAAAATGTAATCGCCAAGTGAAATCAAAAAGAGCGATAAGCTTACCAATGTAGAAACCCTGCAATGACGTCATGTGCTCTCAAGTATTTTACATTATCTCTATGGAAGCTTGCCATCTTTAACCCGAAGGGTTATTATAGTATCTTTGGCCGGGCGCAAGTTCTTCCGTCAATATCATCCGATGGGCTCTAGAGGGCGCTGCTGACTGCACTACTGCAAGCCATGTCCACTCCTGATCGGGCATGTTATTCCAAGCCGGTTTTCTGGCCTGCTATCTGAAATAATACGCATCCAGGGCATTGTTCAAAGAAAAATAACCATTCTAGAAAGCTTTAAAATCGTAAGTATGGAGAAAACTCTGTGGGAACGACCGTGAGTTGGGCAGAAATGGCAGTAGAAGTTTCTTTGGTTCCCCTTGCTGGAAGTGGGTTAGGCCCTGTGAGCTGTGATTGGACGGTGAATATTGACGTCATCACAATCATCTGGCGCTCTTCTCAGCCCTCAGTAGTAGAAAATATTTTCTCTTTTCTGTTCTTCTCTGCTCTCGCAGTCACAGTTGTAGCGGTTACTTTCTCTTTTCTCCAACTAATCTTTTCTGCTGGAGCGGACAAAGTGTTATGGAAAACAGAAAACGGGATTGAACAAGTCAAGCTTTTTGGATTTTAAAAAGATAGGGCATGTCGGGTGTATTTTACAATATTTTTACTTTGCAAAATGCATTCCTTTTTTCTATTTTTTGTGATACTTTATCGATAGCACTGCATATTTGTCGATTTCTCCAAATTGGATAATTTTTTTAAACTTCTACGAATTTTGGAAAAATCCATCAAATTTTCAAGGTAAAATGTGCTTCAGTTAAATTAAAATATATATTTTTTACTATTCAAAAGCTAGCTAACTCTCTTATTTACCACTTCGATGCTTACAAAAATACCTCCGCAATAATGAAGTTAAGAGATGCTTTATGGACTTTGAATTTTGTACTAAATTATCAACATTGTGCATGATATTTTGAAAGTTTTTTTTTATTTATAACTGCTCTTAAACAAAGCAAATAAAACAAAGCACTAAATAATTCACTAAGCTTTAATACGAATGAACACAAAAATTCCGATTTGCAAGCGATTCTGCTCCTGTTTTTTTTTTTTTTTTTTTTTTTTTTTTTTTTTTTTTTTCCTTAAATTCTTCGGCATACCTGCGATGTTAAGATTTTTTACTTAGCGCACGTACAAAATCACGCATATATTATGGCGATAATATACGGTTGGATTTGTTGTGTTTAGTTCGGAGTAAAAAAAGTTAATAATCTAAACTTAGCTTTTTCACAAAAAAAGATAAATTTTACAGAATAAAAAAACTTACTTCAGCGTAGTTAGTAAAAAGTTAATATCATTCAAAATGTCAATATATTAACTACACATTTGATATAATAGCTGTAAATTTAATATATAAATTAAAATCTAATACATTAAAGATGAATATAAATTATTAACTAAAGAATTTTTTACATTAGTAATTCGATTTCTTAAGTTAAAAGTAAACTTAAGAAATCAAAACACTAAAGCAAACACACAAAAAACGCGTAGTTTTTGTCAGAAATTTGCTGTCTGTAGTATCTTCTTTTTTTAGATTTGGGTTAGTCAGAATGTGGCACCTCTGCTTTAAGGTTATCATTTTGTACCATGCTCCAAACCCAATATTTCCTAGCTCCATTTGTTTGTGTCGTCCGCTTTGGTAATAAAGTCTGTAGTATACTAACATGGGTAGTATGGTGAACAAAATTAATGGAGTCTGGAAATGATAGATAAATTCCGTCCGTTTAGAAGAGACAAAAGTTTTTGCAGATGTATAATCGAAAAAAACTCATTTTGATAGCCAAACGATTTCGTGGTCATTCGTAATATAGAATCAGTATAGGGAAAGGTATTATTTAACCTATTCAACAGGAAATATATATTTCATTGCATACTTAAATAATAAAAAAATAAAAATTGAAGTATTTTTTAATTTATAAAATTTTAAGTCTAAGTCTATTTGAGTTCCAAAGTTAGGATTTCGGTGTTCTTCGAAATAGTAATATTAGTAACTGGCATACCTTCCTGATTTTTCTACGTTCGTGTTATATTTCGTACTTCAAAACTCATAGAAGAAAAAAAAAGAACTTTATATAATACGAACATATTTTAATGCACCTAAGAGTTCATATAATAATAATGTTTGGCAGTATACACTTTTTCAGATAGCGATACAGAAAATTGAATAATAAAATTAATATTTTAACCCCATTCACTCTTGTAATGATTATTTCAAAACATAATTGATTAATATCTAAGTTCATCGCATGATTGAGCACCCCAATTACTTTTAATTGCTTAAAATGAAATGGTTATCAATAATCTGTGAAAGCATTACAAAACTTTCGTTGAATCTGGGAGGTAATTTGTTCAGGAGTAGAGTTTTTGGCAGACGTTCAGAAATTTCATTCTTCAATTGTCACGTCGACATGAATTTCTAGCTTATTAAAATTCTTTTTATCAGCAAACGCATCTCTAGTCGCGCGGCCATAATTAATTTCTACAAATTGCATTGACTAAATCTTAACAATTATATTACTGAATAAAATCTAAAAATGTTTATTGTTTAATTAAACTTGGAATATTGCAGTTTATCTTTTACATTGATAGTTGCTAATCAAGGAATATTTAGTGATGTGTCTAAAAATGATAATTCCCAAATTTTTTTTTTTTTATGCACTTCTAAATGTTTCGTATAGGCCATAAACACAAAAATCTCTGCTCCCTGCGCTTTTTTATTTAATTTGCAACCTAAATTCGCTTGTTAGATTTTGTTGAGAAAACGACACATGTGGCTTGAATTGAATGTGACGTCACTTCATCTGAAACAACTTGGCTTTAAACGCAGCAGCGGAAACCAATTTTGCAAGTTTCTTGCAAATTGCTCAAACCGGCATGGGATAAGTCAATTGTCTAAAAAGCTGACACCAACTATTTGGCAGAAACCTCCCGATAACCATAGAAACGGAAGAATATTTTTACGTCACAGCTATAGTGGATCGTTTTGATTGGACGATGTTTTAGGTCATTTTTTTTCTTATTATTTAAATAACTAATTTTTTAAGAAACTTTTGTTTGAATATTTGTAATCGGATAGAAATTTTTCATAAAGATAAACTAATTTCACTCACTTTTAAAAAATGTGGAAATTGTCCATTGTGAGGGAAAAGATTGCCCTTTACTATTTATATTTCAAGTAACTTTTATAAACTTAAAACAGGTTTAAATGTATACATATCAAAATAATTTTTTTTTATTTAAGAATTCGGATTATTTTTTAGAAATTTAAATACTATTTGTTAAATAATGATTCAAATGTCGGAAAAAAAATCTTAAATAACATATTTACACATAAGGTTTAATAGCAATTAAACTCTCGAAATCAACACACTTTCAAAATGTCTTTATGTTAATTTGTTGCTTATCTTCTTTAGATTATAATAGAAAAATGACAAAATACATTAGATTCATCACAAACTTCCATCTACAATATATTTTCTGAGGTTATATTATATTATATTATATTATATTATATTAATTCACAAAAAGTAATTTATTTTAAATAAGAAATTCGGTAAATTATTTTTTTAATCCTTTAACTAATAATTAAAGTGTCTAGTAAAAGTTAAAGTTTTTTTAACGTAATCGTTATCAAATACTAAAGCACCTTAAGAGTTTCAAACTGAAAACATGTTAGAATACTGTTTAGAACTTGATTGTTTTATCCAGTTCAGATTTTTTCTTTTTTCATGTGTCAATAAAAAATTTTAGTTCTTTTTCCTTCCCAAAGAAAAAACTTGCCATGAAATAAAAACATTTTGAAATTCGCTTACTATTTGTTACAATTGATTATTATTAAGCACCTTGAAAATTCTTTGGGGGATTTGAATGATTCTCCAAAGCATTTTAACATCTTACTATTTACTGAATTCTCAAAGTTTTCCCAAACACTTCAATATGTTTCAACAGCTTTTATTTAAATTCGTAAAGTTGCTTCAAACGTTTGAATATGTTTCAGAAGTTTTTATTTTCGGGCTAAAAAGATACAAGAGACCAGAACAAACAAATCAGTGGTATTTTCATTCAACTTCAAAGTTTAAATTATTTAAAATGCAATATTTTTAATTTATTTTTTGACATAATCAATAATAACATATTTTTTATAAATACTCTGATAATTTTGTTTTATATATATATTTTTGGACTCAGAATTTTAAAATGATTAAATGCCAACCTTTGGTTAGGTACACTTTTCAGAATAAATATACAATAAATTTACATAAAAAATTTCGAAATGCAAATAAACTCTCTATTTCAAACAGTCAACCTACGTTATTTTACCTAATATTCCTTTCAAATTGTATTTAAAGAAATAATATATTTTGCGTATTCAAAAATTTTAATTTTTCACGACATAAAATATTAAATAAAATATTTATTTTTCCTAATTTAAGAAACATTTTAGCTTCACAAGATTGATCTTGTGTGTTTTCATTATTATGGAAACAATTATATTAAAATACTCAATAGAATTTGAGAAAAGTGAGCCTAACCAATAGGCTTGGGCGATGTATCGATACATCGTCCAAAACCGGTGTGAAATTAACATCGCCAAACAGGTGTCACTATTTTCGCATACCGGATACATCACGATCTTTTTCGACGAGAGAGCGATTCTTGCTTAGCACTTCAAGGACGAAGAACCGTGATGCCACGATTGATGCGCGGGGTTTCTAAGATACTATAGAAACGTATTGAAACCGTCGACACCGTGCCGTTTGAAACACGATACTTCAACACATCGCAGTAATCCACCCTGCATATGCTCGGTGTCTCCAAAACTGTATAGAAACGTACTGTAACAGCTAACACCGCGCCGTTTGAGACGATTTCTATTTGCTTTTGTTGAGGCGATACTTCATTAGCATTTAAGGACGAAGAACCGAGATACGATTCATGCGCGGTGTTCCTAAGATACTATGGAAACGTATTGAAACCGTCGACACCGCGCCGTTTGAAACGAGTTTCATTTGCTTTTGCGCGGTACTTCATCAGCAAGCTCACATCGTTATAGTCCTATCTAACCTGCCCTGCATATGCGCGATGTTCCCAATATTGTATAGAAACATAAGGAAACCGTCGACATCGGGCCGTTTGACAGGTGGTGCCAGCAGTCTAGTAATATTGGAGATACGATAAAAGAAGTATTCCTTTAATGTTTGAACATTATTTATGTTGTTCTCTCAACTATTGGAAAACATTTTGATTGTTATTTAATAGTCATCAGATATAAGACCTTGATATCTATTTTTGGGCATTTCCTACACTTTTTGTGTTTCATTTTTTTTTTTTTTTTCATTATTTCTCTAACTTGAAAGAAATAAAGTATTACACTTTTGTATTTTGAAATCTTTTATATTAACTTCAAGATTTTTTTATCTTGCTATTATTTTACTTTGCTTTATTTATTAACGCAAGGGGATTGCGGTATTCTGGAGAGGTAATTTCTGTCTAGTTCTTACTCAGTTAAGATAATCTGGTTATTTATTACTATGAGCTGTTTGTTATATCTGCCAAAATCAATGTGAACTAGTGCATGGACTAATCACAGTTGTTTTTCTAATTTGATTGCTTAAATACTTATAAACGATTTTTTCCCATCCACTTTAAGGATTTCCTCTTCGGTCTCGTAAGTAAATAAATGTTTTATAACTTTTTTTTTTTTTTTTCAGTTTGTACAATTTGAATAAAGTTTATTTCCATAAGTATCAATCCAACATTGCTTCTTAAAAATGCGGAAATGCAGATTTTTTGGGCACAAAATAAAGATCATTAGAATTTTAAATGTTAAACAATAAAAATTAAATTAATGCATAATAGTTATATTTTATATAGTAAGTAATAAAATATTCATTATAAAGTATGTTTTTGATTTAATGATTAAGAATATCCAATAACTAAAGTAACATGTGCACCGCCAGGAAGTGCACTTGTCCTCCACCCCCCTCCTTCCCTGGAAAATAACAAAGTAAAATTTCATTAAGATAGAGAAATTGAAAAATCCGGATTAAACCAAAATAATAATAATAACCGGCTTATACCCCCCTTGGGTGTTTTGTGTATCTAGCTGAAAATAATTCGGTCGCTGCTCATGTTATTTAAAATAAACTTCCTAAAACTATACAAAATTAAAATGAATTTAATAAAATTTTACAAAGCTAATTAAGCATAACTTTCGGCAATATAGCGTGTTATGAAAATGTTGTTTTGTAGTATTTTGTAAAAAAAAATATATACACATAGTTAGCATCGCGATGTATCGTGACATCGTGATGTTTGCTTCCCAATATATCACGATGCAGAAATGTTAACATCGCCCAGGCCTACTAACCAAAAGTTGCCGTAGAATAATTTCAAATTTTTAAGTCTCAAATTAAGACTTATTTCATAAAGTACATGCAAAATAAAATAAAAATTGGAAGTGTAATATTCATAACAAATATTTTATTTTTGACTACGTCAACAAATTAATTAAAAACATTGCATTTTAAATAATTTAGGGGACTTTTTAAATTGAATGAAAATACGACTGATTTGGTTGTTCAGGACTCTTGTCTCCCCTTAGGAAAATTAAAAATTATTTAATTCTCGGACGGGTTTTCAGTATCCCAGGTTTCTCCAGTTTTGTTTATTGCCAAATTCGTCCAAATGAGAATGAGCCTCATCCCTAAACTCTATACAACCATCCAGTGGTAGAAATGGGGGAGAAAAAGTGGGGGCATGCCTAAAAGCTGGTGACAAGTACCCCCCTCCCCCTTTATCCCAAAACGATAAATTTTACAATTTCCTATCTTATGTTAAAATTATTTAGTAAGGAAATAATTTATACTTCCTAACACTAACATTGAACTAGAGTCAAAAATGTATTGTTAGTTTAATGAATATTCTGCGACTTAGTTTTTTTACTTGGAAGTAAGAGATAAAGTGAAGTAATAATTCAACATTATATACATAACTGTTTAGTTAGATTTAAATATTCTAAAGGTGCATATTTGAATGAATTTAAATTGATAGAAATTAAATTAATTTTAAATAGCTTGTCTTTATATGAAAGAAGAATAGAAATTCAACTTAAAAAAAAGGTTCCTCCAAATCTAAAAGTTGAAAAAACGTAACAGTATTTGTTAATAAAAATACTTATATCTTTATACAAAGCAGTTTAATAGATTTTTATAATAGTATGACGTATACCATAAATAGTTTTTTTCTTTACTTTTAAAAACTTTGAATCACTTTTTCTCCGTGTCACTACATTTAAAGATTCATGTTATTTTTAGAGGGATTGAGGGTTTTAAAAGAGGGAGTATGGATTTCAGTGGTTTTAGAAGTGGGGGGACGCATGGGTGTTTTCTTCAAAAGTGAGGGGACACGTCCACCCGCGTCTACCCACACTTCTATCAACTGTCATAAAACTTACTCACAGCAATCAATTTTAAAAATCGTTGTATTTAAAATCCTATACTTACTTATTCAATATAGAACTTGTATCCTCTCTCTTAGGTCTCACTATTTCGCCGTTATCTCATTTAAAGTTAAGGATTCCTTTCTGAAAGACCCTGTAAAACAGCGTCAGCCACTAGGCGGCCCGCGGGCCGAATCCGGCCCACAACAGCTTTTTCTCCGGCCCGCCAGCCGTAATGAAGAGCAAAAATCAAATTTTGCGGAAACAATTTTAGTTTTTCTACAATAGTATGTGTTTACTACTAAAAACCACATTTCCCATTAAGTGGCCCACACCTGTAAGTCTGAAAAAACTCTTTTTTTTTTTTTTTTTGTCTTCTTCTGAGACTGCCAACGAGAGAAATAAAAAATGTAATAGTTTGAATTATTACCAACGACGCATTCCTTCGCATTGCTTGGTTTTGCACTTGTGATACCCAACCCCCTCGATTCGTGAATAGCATAATTCAATTTTTGCTTTTCTGAATGTGATGGGCAGGAATTGGGTGTTTTAATGCTTGCCGACCTCTTTTGTTTGAACGTGAAAAGAAGTATCTCGATCTCGATGACTCCAGTGCAATAATGGCTTCGAAGGCTAATTTTAAACGCAAAGTAGATAGTGAAAAGCTGATCGGCCGTCATCGTCTCGCGATTAACATAGACTAAAATGGAAGATTTAGGAGGTACGGTTTAAATTTTTTTATTGATGATGAGTTTATGTCAAGTCACATTGTAATATTGTCACAAAAGATTAACTTCTTTTATGACTTTGATTTACGATGAAGAGAAAATTATTTTTTTAACTATTTGAAACACGAATCAAATATTAACTGTTATTTTATAAATATAAGAAAGTTAAATTATTGTTTCAGTTTTCAAAATAGTTTTATAGTGTTGAATCTTTAGTAATTATCACATTTCTAACATTGAACATATGTAGTAAAGCAATATATTTATTGGCGTCTTTGGTATAAATCTGCGGCCAGCGGAAAGTTTCAACATAAGTCCTGCGGCTTCGTCAATAAAAGTTACTGGCGAACGCTGCTATAAAGGGTTTCTGGTTTGTTACAGAATATAGTATTTACTATTTAATTCTAATTTAAAATGATTTCTCATTTAATTTACAATTCCCGCATTTTTTTTAAATTTTTTTTTTTTTTAAATTCAACTCTAAATGTTTCGATTATTCATATTCGATATTCGAATATTCAATTCAAATTTGTTCCCTCTGAGCTATTCTCTCTCTCTCTCTCTTTTTTTTAAATTGGCAACCAAAGTTGGCGTGTTAGTTTGGGGGGGAAAAACTATTTATTCGGCTGGAAGCGAGTGTGACGTCACTACATCTGAAACAACTTGGCTTGAAAAACAGCAGCGGAAACCAGTTTTGTAAGTTTCTCGCAAATCGCGTCAACCGGTAGAGATATAGCAATTATCTATCAAACACACACCAAAAATCTGGCAGAAACCTCACGATAACCATAGAAACGAAAGGATGTTTTGACGACTCAGCTATAGCAGATCTTTTTGATCGGACGAGATTATCGAGAATTTTCTTTTCTTAATATTTAAATAACTAATTTTTTTAAAGAACTTTTGTTTGAATATTTGAAATCAGAAAGAAATTCTTCATAAATATAAACTAATTTCACACGTTTTTAAAAAATGCGGGAATTGTCCATTGCATTATTTTGATTTTTAAAAATAAAGTATTATATGCATTAGAAGTACCAGCCGTTGCAACAACTTTTTATCATTTCTCTTATGTTCAATCTATAAATAAATGTCCACCAGTACATATTTTCTTTTCGAGTACCCCCTGTTACCATTTAAAGTACCCCTGGCGCATGCGTACCAGAGGTTGAGAAGCTTTATCCTAGCACATCACCTTGTATCTACTCCAGTACAGAGAGGAGTTATACATACAATGTTTCTTGAAGTACCAAATAAGTCAAATTATCAAAAATATAAGATTTACAATTTCCCTGGTTTGAAAGATCATGGCCAATCTTAACAAAATCAATTCAACACGTTTCAGGGAAAGGAAGCAACATAAAGAATATCCACAGTGAATCTCTCAATTCTGGTAAACAAATAAGAAAAGTATAAACTTCTCTATCTTTCAAATTTTTCATCGCCATCTGCTGGCGTTCCACCATCACCAAGTAAAGAAAAACACATCCATCCCATGTGTTTCACCTCAATATTCTTTCTCCGGTCTCGGAATTTATCTACAATTTTGACTGATTTAAAGCTGCCGTTGCTAAATAAAATTGTACATGTACACATAAAAAAACATCTGAAGGCGAAAGACAGTTTGTATATAGATGCATTGAACAGATTCACTTAATTTTATTATTGCAAAGTGTATTGTATTTCGAAAATAAGTTATATATAGGCATGAAATGTTTAACATAGTTTCTGGTAACTGCATGATAATGGTTCTTTAAATGTAAACTAGTTTTGTAGCTTTTATTGTTTACGGGAATTTATTTAAGATTTTGTGGACTGTTTTACAGTGTTATTGTATACCACTTTATGTTAAGTAGCAACAGGAAATTTATTTTTTATTGACAATATCCTGCAATAATTCACATTACAATAAGTAATGTAAACTACAGACATCGTCTAGTTTAAAAGTTTTTAAAACTGCAATTTATTGTAATAAATAGTATTTATTGACCATGAAAAGATCATAACATAAATTAAAGAAATTTTCATTTAATTAAGAAAAAGGGAGAAGGGGGGGGGGGGGGCTATTAAAGTAGTCCCTGAGTAGGAACCTTACCTATCGGTTTAAAAATTAGGCCGTCATTCGAAAAGTAATACCATTCTAGCGGGAGTTCTAAAAGGATGTTAAATCAGTGACTTTTTTTTAATTCATTATAAAGTTATAATGTAAGTCTGAAAACTCAAACTAACATGCTTCATTTTTATAAACATATCATATAATCCTTTAAGTATATATTTAGAGTCCAAAATACGTTTTTGAGATATCTTATTTATTTTAAAATGTTTGTTTGTTTGTTTGTTTCCACTTCCAAACAGAAATACCAATTACATGACAAGATAAGAACACAAGGAAACAAAGAAACATCGTCTAATAATATGAAATAAATACAATTAATTAGTTTAATATACATTGGAATATTATAATAAAGTATTTGAAAAGCTTTTTAATTAATATAGAAAATTAAAATTCACATGAGTGTAATTCCTAATAAGGATAATTCCCTATGCTCGGTATGTTACTATCTGCTAACCCAGTGCATTTAAAAACTAATAAAATCTTAAAATTTGGTGAGTAGATTCGAAAAACATCACTTAATGAAATGACATAAAAACGCGAAAATAGAGTCTAATGTACTTTATTTTATACTTGAAATCCTTACATCAATACATATGCAGTGGTTACACCTGTTTTTTTTTTTTTTTTTTTTTTTTTTTTTAAATTTATAATAGACAGACATTAAATTAAAATAATTTATGTATTTTATTAAGTGATCTCTTACGTACTTCCTCATCAGATTTCAAGGTTTTATAAAAAGTAGTTTCTAAATGCACTATGCTAGAAGATTGTAACATAGTGAGTATAGGCAATGATCCTTACTAGGACTTCCGTTTAAGTTAAAAATGTATATTTTGTTTATTTATTAAAACACTTAATTTAAAAATATTTTTTTTTTTTTAAGTATCTCTATTTTCTTTTGAAAAATAAAATATTTGTCTTCAATAACGTTAGAGGGAACATTAAACTAAACGTATTTATAAGGATTAAATAATTAATAGTTTAAAAAACTAAAAAACATGCTTTAATAGAAAAGTGAACTAAAATGTAGAAAATAATTTTAAATAAGTTTGAAATAAGAATAGAGTGATTAACAAGAAATATTTATTTTATCGTAAAAAAGCGTGAGGTGCTTTTTAAGATATTTTCATAATGGCTTTACTTTTACCAATATCTGTCATTAAATATTTACAACAATTGACATCAAGCACCCCACGCTTTTTTACGATAATATAAATAAGTCTTGTTAATCATTCTATTCTTATTTCAAACTTATTTAAAATTATTTTCTACCTTTTAGTTTGGTTTTCTATTAAAGCATGTTTTTTAGTTTTTTAAACTATTAATTATTTTTTCTGTAAACTATAAATTTTTTTAGTTAATTTTTTTAGTAAAGTGTACAAAACTCTCCAGTTGTTCCTGCCAGTCACATGCCTGTCTCAAATTTAAGTCATGTGTAGGCCTTAGTACACGCCGTATTACTTGGCACAAAACACTACCGTGTCTTTGAATATGAAAAATCACTAATCCTGAAGATCCTGGTAAGGATAATGCGACTAAAAAAACACGCTTTGTATAACCGTCGTGCCCACGACAAATCTATCAAATGTCTGCCTTATCAATTGTCGATGATAGGTTCTGTGATTACTGGGATTTTAACGGTACACCAGGGTTCGATTCCAGAGAAGGTTGGTTGGTTGGAATTTAACGGCGCAAGGGCAGCACGAGCTAATCCTTGTGATAAAGCGACAAACTTATTAAATTATTGTATTGTCATCAGTCTTTGTCAAGTGTGCAAAGTTTGAATCAAATCTGATCGCTCAAAGTAGGGCGAAATCGAGCCCAAAAGAGTCGGTTGCAAGCAAACATACAGGTGAAACTAATAAAAACGTGTTAAAAACGTATCATACAACTTTTAGTGCATTTTATGTATTTCATAAATACATTTTTTACACATGAACATATTTACATTACACATTTTTGTACATAGGAATATAGAATACCTAGATTAGTTTCCAAGATAAATCAAATTGTTTTACCACAGTTCAATTTTTATTTATTCATTTGTTATATTTTTGCAAAAATTACCCGACATATAATCACAATTTCGAAATCGTATCAATCTTAAACCGATAAACCGTAACTGCATAATTCTCGAATAAATATATTTTTAAATAATATATTTATAGATTAAAATTCTAATAAGTATTTCAGATTCAATTTGTGTTTCATTAATTTTAAATGTTGTACTATAAAAAGTGAGACATGTAAAAATTGTATTTTTTCTTTTAGAATCACTAATCTTCATAAATCTTTAGATCACAACAATAAAATTATTTTTTTAGTGTTACGTCAAGATTTAAGTACATAGATGATTTTTTTTTTTTTTAACTTTTTCAAAAATTAGGAAGTGCAATACATTATTTAAATACATTATATGAAAAAGTATTTAGAGAACAAATAATTTCGTAATCAAATGAAAAGATTTAGTGCTCGACTTCTGAATATTTTTTATCCAGAATTTTTATAAATTGCTTTTTCTAATAGAATTGCATTTACATAATTTTCTTCAATTTCATATCATGATTAGTTTACTACTTTCACTTTTATAAAAGTATTTCAATTACTTAGAAGCAGCTCTTTTCAAAATTCATTTGATCTTAGTATTTTCATTAACTAACACAACTTACATTATACTTTTTTTTTCTACCTAGCGTTTTTCGAAAAATTTATACCGTTGCCATTTCACATTTCAAAAATTAAGAAAAATATTCCTACATTTGGAATTTTACATTTCGGGAACTCATTAACTTGGAAAGTATTAAAATATTAGCGCAATCCCATTGGAACTGAGCAAGAACATTGTGGTATATTTTTAATCACTAATTATAAAGTTATTAATCATGTTTTACCGCTCAAAGTAAAAAAAAAAATTTAATAATATGTGTATCATAAGAAAATCCGGTAAATAATATATACATAAAACGAATAACTAAATGATGTACAAATAAAAAGATTTGAATTGAAGCCCATGAGTATTCATTCAAAGGAATTTAATGTCAGAAAATTTGGAAAAACTAAATGGAAAATTTAATTTTTAATAATGATTTAAAATGATTTTGAAACCCAACTGGTAGTGTCATTAAAAATTTAAATGGTGTAAAAAAGTGAACTATTTCACATTTTAAATAATTTTTCTTATTTAGAATAACAGATTGCAGGTGTGTGCTAATTTTCAACGAAAAATAATATTATGCTGAAATTCCACAAACGATATGTCGTAATTCGTTGTTAGCAAAGCTTTTTTGACAGGAGAACAAACAGTTCATTAAATGATCTTTATTCCAAATTTTTGAGTTTTTACAAGTTAAATAGCTTATTAGTATCTTCATATTACATAACTATACAAAAATCAAATTAATTTTAGTGTATTGACGTTAACTTTAAGGTTATGTTTCATAAAATTATCTTTTATTTTGTAGATAATAATTCATTTGAGTTATTAAAATAGTCAGTTACAATCAAACTGAATTTTATGAGCACATATATATGAAACTTTAAAGAAAACTTAAATAAAAATGATGTATAAAACTCTTCTTATTTACATTTGGGAATCAAATATTTAGTTTACTGCAACTATTTTTCGACATTCATAATATTCAAGTACTCAGGTAAAAAAAAAAATGAAAAACTACAAATACTTACAGAAATAAAATAATCAGCACTTGTGTTTAACATTTTTAATGAGAGATTGGCTTTTAACTAAATTCTAATCCATGGAACTTGGAATAAGTATGATTAGGTACACTTACAAACGATAAGAATTTTAAATTGCTGATTACTTGGTTTTAAACTTAAGATAATGGTATCAATTTAAAGTGTTTATCTGAGAGAATTCTTGTTCCCGCCAGATAATAAAATTTGTCAACTCTTCCGTTCTAAATCGTTCTTCTTAAAAATCATTTCTGCTGATACTTATCATATACCGCCGACCAAACGGTATAGTGGTTAGCGTGCTGGCTTCTAGACCGCGAGGTTGCGGGTTCGAGTCCCGTGTTGGCATGGATGTTTGTAAATGTATGTTGGTTTGTTAAATGACGAAATGTTTCGGCGCATTATAGCCCTCGTGTTGCTGACGGCGCCAGATAATCTGAATACAACCAACCAACTTATCATATACCAATATTAAATTTAAACAATTGGAATTTTGGGATTACGATAAATTAAGGCTTTTTTAATCTAAAATAGTGTCATGATAGTAAACGCCATATTCAAACGATTTTAAGAATTCCAAGAATTCCTAAATCTTCTTAATGGACCCAGTGCATAGCGATGTCAGAGGCAACTTCTCTTCGCAATGCCTGACGGGAAAAAGTTAAATTTGTTTGTTTGGTAGTGATTGCCGAACAGAATTGAAAATTTAAAATTATTTTTAAAGATGTTGTAATGATTCTTATGCATGACGTTGTTTGTGTGTGTTTTTTTTTTTTTTTTTTTTTTTTTTTTTTTTCACTTTGTCTGCAAATACTTATGATCAACCAGAGTAGTATCTTAATTTTCAAATTCCATTAATTAATCAAAAATACGCTTTTCAGTTTTTTTTAATTTTTAATTTTTTTTTTTATAATAAACATCGAGAATAGGACTTATTTTTGACTTCACCTTGTATGATGTCCAACACCATCTCATCGCCTTCCCCATTTCTTTTAATAATTACTATTTCATTCATGTTGCCTTACCTAGATACTAAAAACCACAAATATTTGTACGTCTTTACAAATTCTCTCTGTTATAAACTATGCAAATACTCATCAAATGATTGACAAATATCAACACTTTTCAAAGATAAAAAATTTAAACTTCTGTTATATTTAATAAAAAAAAACTATAAATAATTAATGTTTAGCCATTACGGTAATTAGTGTATTTATCTTATTCGTTTTTTATGTTAGCTTCAATTAAACGCAACAAAATCTTTAATTTAATACTCTTTAATTTATTATTATTATTTTTATTTCGTATTGGAATCCAAACCTTGAGTGTAAAAAATGTATATGGGCTTTTTTTTTTTTTTTGCTACAATATTCCATTCAGTTATTTTATATTCAAGTTGAGTTCTCGTGAAAAGTGATTCCTTTCACGTTTTATATTCCCAATTTTTTATGAGCAATAGAGTATTGTAACCTAACATAAAAGTAAACTTCAATGCTTATATCAGACAGTATCAGTTACACGTTCAAATGTTCCAAGTTAATATATTTATTCTCGAAGAACTTGCATTTGTTTTCTGCATCAACGTAGAGATAGAGACAAGGTTCTCATTCAAATGTTTCGATTATTTGCAACAGACAAAAGTTAAAAATAAATTTTCATCAGGATTTTTCTTTGAATTCTAGTTAATAATTTTGTTTGTAACACTAAGTACTAAATGAGATGTTTAAATAAGTCCTTTCTCCATGTGAATTTTTAGTGGAAGACATTTTATATGAAATTATCAAGTCGTCCATGACCCTAGGTAAAACTGCAGTCATATCTTTTATGTTTTCATTTTATTAAAAAAGTTTTATTTATAAATATAAGAAAATGGCCTTAGTTATCTGAACCATTTTGAATCAGTCACATTTTTTTATTGGTTGTTATTTAATTGAGCGGGCTGTATATTTTGCTCTAGAACTTTCAATGTTCTTGACTTATAAAAATTATGTATGTTATTATTATTCCAGATTATTAATTTGTTTATATAAATATGAGATTTTATTTAAAAAAAACTGTAGTATTCCTTAAAGAGTCAAACACACAGAGGTGTGTTTGGACCCTTTAAAAAATACTACAGTACAGCTTGCAGTAATTGTATGCTGACAAACCCTGGAAAACCAATCACCACATACGACATTGCGGTGAATGTTGACAAATCCCATTCATTGACCTTTACTCCTGTAAACATTCTAGCAGATTTTCGTGTACCTGGTGTATGACTAGTGAATCCAAACTTATGCATGATTTCAAGTGTGACTGACAGACCAAATCCATTCATAAATTCTTAAAATAATGATTTTCCCGATGAAGAAAGGAAGTCAACATTTATGGAACTGGATGCTACTGTATTAAATTCCCTTTTACTGCACTATTTTCAGAGTCTCCGACATCAAACTCCGTTTCATGTGCTTTTGAATTTTGTGCGCTTCCGATACCTAACTCCATTTCATGAGCATGTTCCCTGCCTGTACAGGTAAGGACTTTTCCAAAAGCGAAACCTCGTACATTCAAAAGAGACGGCCGAAAAACAGGAAGATGTAGAATTTTAACAGACACTCCAGGAAAGAAACAAATTGAAGAAAACGTACGATTAGATTGTCAAAAAGAATAAGAAAAATCCTGAAAAAATATGTGTTTTAAATTGCGACAACTTCATTCGAAGAATTATCACACACTGTATGTTCTTTTGATTCCACTGAGGATGCAAATTCTACAGTATCTGACATAAGTGATACAATTTAAATACGGGTTTTTTGGTTTAATAAGATAACAGAGCAAAAAATGAAAAATTTTAAATGGCAGAAATAATAGATGTTAAAGAAAAGCAATATAGTGTATATACTTGATAAAAATTGCACGTTCGAATAAGTTTCTCTATGATAAAGATGTTGTTTACGAAATTGAGAACAAAAATATTGTGTTCAAATTTCTAAAACCAAAATATGTTGGCAACAGTTCAAAGCAACAATGCATGCAGCTCATCTTTTGGAATCAGTTTTTCAAGTTATGAAAATAGTTGTAATTCCCTAATAATTTGACACATTACAATTTATTATAGTTATTATACGATAAACCAATATTTGATATTGTTTCTTTTATAAATTTTATCTGTGTATGCTAGTTTCTATTCATTATGGACTGAAACCAAATTTAAAGAGAATGGCCCTAGGTACATCAGCTACTGTCCCTAGGCACAACGAGATCTTGTACCTAGGCCATTTGTGAAATTTCTTAAAAAACCTTCTATTTGACAGAATCTATGATTTTAAATATTTATATTAATCACAGTGGGAGGTAATTACTATTACGATGTATGCATATCAGTTTCAGATTTTTAAACCCCACAATAGCTCATTTTTTGTGCATTAAAAAAATACTTCCCTAGGTACACAGGTCTCCTCTATAGTATAAATTTCCAAAATGCTATAAAGTGCCAGTTTGTTATACTGTATGACTAAGAAAATATTGCGTTAAACTATGGGGCAATAATATGATAACAACCCATCTTAATGACAATATAATCAAAAGCTCAAGCTATGTCTTTATTATTGCCTAATGAGCCTAGTGAGTCTCCATGTCTAAAAACTAGTTTTTATCTGGAACTGGAATACACCACCCGAAAGAGCAAGAGGGGTAGTTGGAGAGGGGAGGGGAAGTAACACTTCCAAAGCCCTTGCAGGTTTTCACGAGATATTTTTAGACCAAGAACCACCTTCATCCTCTCCCTCCCCCCTTACCTTCCCCTTCACACATGGCGATGCCCTCTCTATTTTCTGAAGGGGGGAATTGAAGGACAAATCTCTTTGAGGGGGCGTCCAAGGGTAGTCAACAAAAGAGAAGGTGTTCTCATAAATGACTTTAAGAAAATACTTCATAAAACGATCCAAAGTTGCTGCATAAATACAACTAATCTGTTACTCTGCAAATACACGATTTTAGTGATATTTTCGGTTTTTCTGCGAAGTAATGCTAAAACTGAACACTAGGAAATTAAGCAGGTTATAATTTATGCAATACCTCAAGTACTTCACTTCCATTTTTTAAAAAGTTCAGTCAGTTTAAGACACATTTTGTTCAATTAAATAATAGCCATGTGCAGCATCGAATATTTGAATTGTGAAATATCATCTTACAAGGTTATTGCCGTACCGATCATGTCATGTTATGAATATTTCATGCTTCTTACCAAAAATTCACCTTCTATTTATTTATTTATTTATTTATTTATTTATTTATTTATTTATTTATTTATTTATTTATTTATTTATTTATTTATTTATTTATTTATTTATTTATTTATTTATTTATTTATTTATTTATTTATTTAATCATTCATTCAATCATATATTTATTTAAATATTTGTTTATTTTTTCATTGAAACAGACGCTGCACACAATTTGCTTCGTACCATAATTATTGGCTAAAAAATAATTTCAATAAAACAAAACTTCGTTTTATGCAAAATTTCCAATAAAAGTATATTTTTGGAGATAACCAGATTTTTACACTTGCTAACTTGCTATAAAGCTCAACGTTGACCGGTAATAGGTAACAAGTGGAAAAAGCAACAACATAAGTGGTTCAAAGGGGTAAGGCCGACCAAACGGTATAGTGGTTAGCGTGCTAGCTTCCAGACCGCGAGGTTGCGGGTTCGAGTCCCGTGTTAGGCATGAGTGTAAATGTATGTTGGCTTGTCTAATGGCGAATGTTTCGGCGCATTATAGCCCTCGTGTTGCTGACGGTGCCAGATAATATGAAAACAACCAACCAACCAAAGGGGTAAGATGTGTATAATTAGTTATTTGTTTCCTTACTAGGCATTATTTGCCATAAGACTCATAAAGCCCTTGATAGGGCCCCCAAATTTTGAAAGTTCCCAAATGCCTGAAAAATTCTAAATTTTTGTGTAACTATCAACATTCTGTTGTCACCTATAACTTGATGAATGCCTTAAAATATGGTAATATATTTTAATAACTCATTAGTTATTAAAAATATTAATATATTGACATTAAATTAATCAAAATGGTAATCAAATTTGTCATTAATTTTTATAACACCATCAATCATCAATAGGGGGCCCCTATTGATGCTTTGTTATGCTTATAGTAATCAGTTATCTAAATCGGCCCTGAGAGAAAATTGCGAATGAAGTTTTGGACCAAAACGAATGAAGTCTAAGACCGAAACGAATGTTTTAAACCATAACGTTAAAACGAATGTTTTAGTCTATGTTATGCTTATAGTAATCAGTTTTCTAAATCGGCCCTGAGAGAAAATTGCGAATGAAGTTTTGGACCAAAACGAATGAAGTCTAAGACCGAAACGAATGTTTTAAACCATAACGAATGAAGTTAAAACGAATGTTTTAGTCTAAAACGAAAATAATCCCAATTTTTTTTTTTTTTTTTAATTATTATTATTATTATTTTACATATCATTGATTTAAACTGCACATTATTTAAGTGCATAGTTGAATGTCTTCATTTCTAAAGAAACGCATTCTAAACTATGCTTGGTCGTTACTTAGATCTCTGACTAACGATTGGATACTTCTTCAGTCTGTAAGCCTTGGAAAGCCTCGGCAGTCGTTGAAGGCAGAACAGGTTGCATTTCTAGGGCGGCTAGATAAATTGGCGTGGTTTCGGGTTCAAAAAAGACTTGTATGGGGGAAGTAGAACTGGAGACATCTAGGATCAAAACAAGAAAAAGCCAGACATAGAAGAGGGTCCATTTTTGCAAGTAATCTGCAGATTCGGAACATGTGGTGTATTTGTTTGGTTAATTCTTGTAATAGACTTCTCGAATTAATATATTCTGAGAGGAAGATATTTCAGTTGATTTTTATTATTTTCCTAAGAGGATAGCATTAAGTATTGTTTGAACTACCAACTTTACGTGTAGTATAACGATTATTTTATGAAATATACCAAAGATAATAATAATTTTAATTATAGATAAATATTGTAATATAATTGGATTTTTTAAGTCCAGGGATCGATTCTAATCAAGTTTCTTTGCGGACAAACCTTAAAAATATGTAGAACCAGCCCTTCGCTAAACTTTTAAAGTAATTACACCTATAAATTTAATAATATCTGTATGAAATATTTTGACTTAATTTAGTTTTAAAGTGTTGTTAATTTGCGCAATACTGCTACTATTATTGCCAATTTTTGATAATACTACGTTTTTAATCTCTTTTTTTTAATTTTATAAGTTGTTGGTTCTAATAAAATTGCAATTTTACATGCAGGAATTGGTTTTCGTGAAATAACATTACGTACATTCAACAAAATTTGTGTAACAGAAATAGTTAAAGTTTAGAAAATAATATGGAACATCATAAATTAAATACCTTCAGTTTGTCCTCTAACAAGTTTGAAGTTTCACTGCTTTTTAGAATATCAATAAAAAATACGTTATATTTGTCTATATTTGTTAAGAATAAGCTCCTTGTGTTAGGACACTTTTGAAATAACATTGTCATATATCATCATACTTAACCCACATATGTCCGCTTTAGACAGTCCTTTGCTTAGATTTTTTGTCTATTGCAGATATAATAAAAATAAAAACTAATCAACGCAATTTTAAAAATCTATAAAGTAGTGTTACTTTTTCACTATTTTCAAACTAAAACACATTTCTTTAATGTTTTTCAAAAAATCAGGCCGCCCTCCATCCTAATGGGAAAAACCACAGACTTCTACTTCTGTATAGCTCATAAGTATTTTCTAATCTTCAAGCAGATGATGCCAATGAATAGCTTCCATACTGTCCGCATCTAAGGCTGTATAATAAGTTGCCCTTTGGTTACAAATAGACGCTAACTAGTTTTGAACAAACTCGGTGATATACACTATGGTTATTGCTAAACCTTCGCCGGTTTCATGCCAGCAGCAAAACATGCATTATCTTGAAGTTACAGTTAAGAGATCAGTGAGGGAAAACTCCAAATTATTTAATATTCGGACTCTTAAATTTTTAATTAAATTATTGTTAAATTTAACTACATTACCGAGTTTAAAAATGACTCGTTTTCGCCTGACCTTGCACTTTAGAAATCATTACTGGGTTTATATCACCGGGAGCGGCTGACGATAATCCGAAATTGTGGATCCCATCGGAACGGCAGAGGCTTTTACAGGAGGGGAAAAGGATCAATCCTCTCGCTCTTGTCACATCCTCTACCCTCCCCCCCCCCCCTAGTTTCTGACCTCTGAGGTCAAAGCGAATGCATCTCTTCCAAACCAAGGGTGTTCTTTTCTTGTTATTCCCCGCTCTACTTTCCTAGCTCTGCTCTGTACATTGGGATATTTGCACAGAAGAGAGTGTATGCAGGATTGCAGAAAAAAGACCGGTTCTCTTTCATTTGCGGGAAGCAGACTGGCTTACTATGTGTTGATCGCACCACAGCAAAATATTACGAAGTCGTAAGTCAAATTGTAAAATTGTAGTTATTTAAATTCGTTACTTAAAGTAAATTAAATTTTAAAAAACTCGACAAACTCTCATTTTTTTTTATGAAATTATTTCAAATATATGTATCTATATATTAAAATCTGATTGATAGGTTGAATTGAAGATGTTCGGGGATAAAATCAACTTTTTCTCCAGTTTCTGATCATTAAGGTTTAAAACGATTGCAAATCTATTTTTTATGCTATTTTTCGCTGCTTGTGCAATTTTAAATTTATGTTTAACAATAGAGAAATTGTGCTGAATTCTTAATATGTAATTATAATTTCTGGATAGTTCGTAATTTGCTTTGAGTTTGAGCCGAAGAAGGCTTAACAATCATCACAGGGATCTATATTGACAAGTTTCATCCACACTAGTTTACGTCTGTTTGTAACCAAGGGTTAACCTTATTACACAGCATTTGATGGGCGACTGAATGCACTGATTTCTATTTACAGCTTTTGGATATCTTATAAGCGGTTTCTGCTCTGCAAGTATATGAAGCAAATTTAATACTTTCCCCAATATATATGTTGCCCATTGTTACCAACACATTCTAACGAGTTTTATGAGAAGTTGCTAGCATATATATATCTATGGTGATTGTTAAGCCTTCTTCGGATTCAATTCAATAACCAATCATGCTCTATCCAGAAGTTGCAGTTAAAGATTAGTGTGAGAAATCCACACTGTTATATACTTTGGTGATTCGATTCAATGAGTTGAAGTGCTTTTGATACCTCACTCCAGCTGGAATTTTGGTCTTCTGTTTTGCCTTGCTAAAAAATGTTAAAAATGTCTGTTAAAAAAGTATTCTTCAAAATAGGGGGAAAGGAACCTCAGGAAGCCATTATAATGTCCTTTTTTAGTGTTTGGTTTTGAACGAATACTTTGGCTAGAACTCACTCAAAACATTACGTCTGCAGCACGGACCTTTTGGCCATGATCTTAGGGTTGGTGTAGAATTTCGAAATTTCTTGTTGTGGCATGGATTATTGTTCTAGCAGTTGCAACCGTCATGTGTTGATAAATAAGGGCCTTATTATACAGAACCACTCGAGTGGCGAACGCGCGCCACCTCTCCACTGCTGTGGCTCAATATAATAAGCTCCATAGGATTGCATGTTTCGCTTGCCTGAACTGGAGCGACTGATGAGGTGGTGCGCGTTCGGCACTCGAGAGGTTCTATATAGTAATGCCCTAAGGCCCTTATTATACAGATCCACTCTTGTGGCTCGCGTTATCCTCAAAAAAAAATGTCCGGTCTGGCCACTGCTATGGCTCTGTATAATAAGCTCCATAGGATGGCATGTTTTGCTTTGAGCTTTTTGTCTGAGCGACAGAAGCTGGCGTGCGTTCGTCATTCAAGGGGCTCTGTATAATAAGGCCCTAAGACGTGTCGCTGAAATAAAATATTATTTGTTCATAAATTATCTAACGTAAACAAAATCCTTGTAATATGTAATAAAATGGTAATATATATGGCACTCTACAAGGACTTTAAAACTCTAAATAAATGCTCTTGACTTGAATTCTTCGAGTTTAAATAAATAACGATCTTTTGTATAAAATGTACCATTGCTAAACTTAGAAATCGAACGTTGAATACATAATTAATAAGTCGTCAATAATGTGTTTTCTCTTCATCTAAACTCAGTTAGTACTATCCAGGTACATCTTTGGCTCTTTGTCGACCATCAGTTAAGAATTGGCGCCAGTGAAACTCGCCATTCCATAAAGAGCTTTCCAAAAAGATAGACTTCCTAACCCTGTTCCTGGATCTTTTCAACTTCGAGATAACAGTGAGTGCAGAACCCCTCCCAAGATTATTACTGCAGATTACGGGAGGCAGGATGCAATAGTCACGTGACCACACTTACTCTTTCATGCTTTGGAACAACACCCCCTCCCAACCTGCCAGCCTAATTCGCTGTTTATTCCTTACCATCCATTGCTTATATGTAGGTAGGGTACACCATTCTCTGGTATTTAAAGGTTCGCTATAAGCTCTGGGGCATTTCAAATATAAATAATGAACATGGCATTGGGCTGTTTGGCAGCATTGGCGCGATTTATAGCAACTGAGAAAGAATTGTATCGACTGCGTTTTCCCAGATGGTATTCGATGAAAATATTTTTTTACGTTTTATAGCTTTCCTAATAACCATGTTGGTTATGTCCCCCCCTCCACCATAAAATAAGCGGGTAAAAACCATTCCTATCCAAAATAATTTTACAGCACTTTAAAACTAAAGTTTATTTTGTACGTCATTGACCAATAACTGTTTGAAATGTAAAGCAATTTACATCAGACTTTCCATCAATACTTTTGTAATTCAAATTCCCACAGTTATTTATAAGTAGGCCTGCAGATTTAAAGGGAATGTCTTTGTTCACTATATTAACAATACTCAATCAATAAATGTACGTTATTGAGGTATAATATTCAAAAGTATTCACCTTAATTCTATGTTTTTGTACATGATATGCAAAGTTGTAAGAAAGCAAACTTACAAGAATAAATTGGAGAACGCTGGGATTAGTATTACGTGATTTCGCGGAAATTATGTGTAAAAGTTCAATACAAGCATACCAAATTTATTTGCGAAAACAGTTCTATAAACCTTTTTGTCACAATTTCGAAGAAAACCTCTGCTTATTATAACAAGAATTTAATTATAACAGCTTATTATAACAAGAACGCTGCTTATTATAACATTAATCTGAAACCAGTAATGTGTCTGGAAAGCCTACTCATGTGTTCAATAGAAATGAAGCCGTTTCATTAATAAGATTTAATTCCACACTTTTCAATCAAAAGTATCAAAATCAGTGGCAAGTGATCAATCATCTGCAATTATCTAAACTGTTGGTGATCACCGAAAATTGAAATATAATCATCCTATACGTGCTACGAACATACGCCCAAGATACCTTTCACCTAGAAGGGCCCCTCATTATTTTCAAGGATTTTGAAAAGCAGTTCTTCTACGTATAAAGAAGTCTCATTTTCGAGGTAAACCCTCCGATGACCCAGCAGATAATAGAGGTAACAGGGGATCAAGACTTATAAGGTTAGTCAACTAAAAAGCAAATCTGCCTTACAGGACAATGGTTGGAAAAATTGATCGACGTGATGGCTAAATACAGATTGATTGTTTGTGTTTTTAGTGTCGTTTTATGTAAACATTGCCAGGGTGTTATATAGTTTTGCGTTAGCCCTGAATAAATGGGTACGAATTGCACCCCGAATATAAAAATAATTGTTACTTTCAATTACCCATATGTATACATAGGGTAATAAAAGTATAGCATTCCGTCAAAAAATAAAAAATCAATTTTTTGCATTTCTCCAAGTTTTGGAATATTCTCATTTCAAAAAAGTGATCTAGAAAAAATGTATGTGTGTGTATGTGGTCAGCATAACTCCCGAACAAATTGACTTACGATGTTCAAATTTGGTGTGCGTTATGGCTTTCGTCAAAATCGAGCATGCGCGTAAAGCAGCTACCATTGAAAAAATAATGTTTTTCAGTAATTGCTAAAAAATGACTAACGATTTTGTTCAAAATCGCTAAGGTAAGGCCTCTTAAGGTGTTTTAAACACCCCCACCTCCGAAATTCCCTTAAAAATGCTTTAAATGTGTAAAAAATTGAAAAACGAATGCCTTTAATGTAGAGTTTTCTTTCCTTGAGCATACCTCATTTATTGATCGTTTTATCTTATCTAGTCAGTTTCACTTGTAATAAAGGATAATATAAGGATTATCATGAAGTATATCGCCAAAATCACCATTTTGGTGGTGTTTTTTTTTTTTTTTTTTTTTTTTTTAAGACCCATACAAGAATTATCGCAAAAAATATCGCCAAACTGGCGATTTTTTTAAATGAATCATGAAAATATAATAAAGGTAAATGACACAATTCCCCGTCAGTATTATAGTGTAATTGAAAGTTTTGCGATGTTCCATACCCCTAGTTTTTTTTTTTTTTTTTTTTTTTTTCGTAGCATGCGCAGAGCACAAGAGATCAGAAATGTATTACAGTTTATGATATCATAATTCACCACATGGTCATATGTTAAAAAGAAAAGTATGTCTCAATATTCATGCAACCAATTACTGAAAAAATATTAAACGATTGAAACCACAAATACTTTTTTTTCCCATTTTGGTATAAATAGTTTTTATGCAATTTAAAATATTGTAATGAAAATATTATGGAAGATGTTTCCAGTTAATAATTAAAAGTGACTGTCTAAGAAAAGGCAAGACCGGGGTTGGCTTATTAGAAAGTTATGACCACGTTATTGGTGTTGAAGAAAATTCATATTCTCATTTCAAAGTAATTTATTTTATTATTATAATATGCCTCTTATAAAAATTATGAAACATAAACGTCATTTGCATCATCTTCTTTATTCAAGACGTCTCAAAAGTGGTTCCATAATTTTTAAAAGGATCATCTCTAAAACAGTTACTCACAAGGTATTGAAACTATCTGTATGCTTTTTGGTCAGTCCATAAAATTAAGATTAATTTGCTGAATTATATTTACTTTCTATTAAACATTTAAATAGTGTCGATCCCTTGTAAATAACTGCTTTCGAGATGATAATTTTTTATAATAGGAGTCATTTTTTGACAGCTTGTAACAACAAAAATATACGCTTTCTATGTAGGTATTTCATTAGTGACAAAATAAAAAAATAAAAAAAAATAAAAAATGCTACTAAGAATCTGATGATACCAAATCATATTAAATCACATGACTTTTGGACATCCATTCTATATAAATAATAAATATCCAACTTTTACGAATTTTTCACATCCATCAGTCATAAACTTCACAAGAAATAAAACCAACAAAACTGGCATTTCTACCAAAAGTCCGATATTCCCTTATAGATCCATCAACACCATTCCAAAGTACATCCTCCACTCTAACTTCCAGAAACAAAAACCCAAAGTTGATCACCTATGTGCAACGAATACCAACATTTCCTGCACACAGAAAAAGAAAAAAGGGACACAAACTAATTAATCCAGTTGTGCCAAACATGTTAAAGAAGCGAACGGGCGTTGACTGTTTCTACGAATGAAGCCAGAGGCATATATTATACTCATGGAGGGCCCTCTTAAACAAAAGGAACACACCATGCCCATAGGACGATAAAAGGGCTTTTGGATATTCCAAAAGCGAGCTCGGCGTAATTAGTACCTCCATTGGGCGTTCCTAAATAAGCTCTGAAGGTGGAAGCTTGGTTCACTGCCCTCCAAGGCATTCTTTTCGAGCATTTGAACTACTGTGTGATTACGCCCAGAACTTTAAAAAAAGTTGTCAAATAATGGAAAGTACTGGGGGTGGGTACCGATTGTCCACTGGATGCTTTCAAACGTTACTGTCAGCACTGGGCAAGTATATGAAGTATATCAGAGAACTGTAAGGAAATCCAAATATATAATTGCATGGTAGTTTTTCTGATTTTCCAGTACCCAGAGAAGGTAAATATAAACGTGCAGGAAGGTTGCATTATATTTTCATAATCCAGGAGAGTGAAAATGAGTGCAGCCGCTTCACCTCCTTGGTGGCGTTTCTTGGTACCACTTTTATTTCTAAGATAGAATACACTCTGTAACAGTTATGAGAGAATGAGCCTTCCTTTTTTAAAGATGAATGATCTGCAGTTTGAATAAGTTGACCATGAAATGAACTTTTTAACGAACGCAGTGCTTGTTAAGTGTCTGTTAAAAACATCGAAATAATTTTTTTGGGAAAATATGATGAATTTAATCGTTACCTGTAATCGAAATAGAAAAAAAGTAAATCAAGAATATAGGTATCCAAGACTAGTTCTCAAAATTCAATTCACCGGAATGATTCAAAGTGAATTTGTATTGTGTTGAAATCACTTTGCATGGAGAATTTTTATTATAACCAACACAAACTGAATTGATTAGGGTTGATTTAATTCATAGAAAATGTTGATAAGGATGATTAGCTTTCTAAAACCAATTTGTTGGATTGATCCCTAGAGAATTTTTCTTTAACTACTTATAGTTTTGTCAATTTGTTACATAAACATTTTTATTATGTTGAAATTAAAGTGCTTATTCAAATTGTTGATAATGTTAAAATTAATATGGTTGATTTGATTCATAGGGAATTTCATTTTTGGCTTCATGGATAATTTGGCGAAGAAATTAATTTTTCAAGTTTAACTTTCGAAAATTGCTAAATGAACAACAGGTTGCAAAGTTTTTCCTAAAATATATTTTTTTGCTCATTAACAGTCAACTCGAAGCAACGTCTTAACAAATTCTAAACTAAAAAATTGTATTATTGTTTTCTTTCAATTTTCGAGGAAGAAGTCAAATTTCAGTGCCTCCACATTTAGATTATTTCAAATCATTAAACGTATTTAAATTTTAAAGCAATTAAATATATATTAACTAATGTATTTAAAACTAGTAGAAAAAATAATATAGTAATACTTTTATGCTCAAAGAAAATTGTTTATTTAAGAAAAAACAAATTATATTATGACCGTCACTGTCACTAAAAATTCGCTTCTACAGACATCGGTATTGTTGTTCATCAGGTCCAGATACCATCAAGCATACACAATTCGGCAATATTTGATTATTGAAATCTCTCTTTTAAAGATAACATGACGATAACCACCTACCACACAAAAGGTGTTTTTTTATTAAAAAATAAAAAGAAAAAAGAAGTCGCTTATTGGCGAGCATGGTCGAGAAAAATTGTCTCCAAATTTCCAAATTCTAATCCGCTATATCTATTTGCAGTTACCATTTCACGATTCCATATAGCGTTGCTATGGAAGCAGTCTTCCGGTCGAAATTTAAGTTATTTCCGGTTGAATCGTTGAACGTAATCGTACTATTCTTATCTAAACTTCCAAACTGGTATGTGACACAAGTATGTAGCAGGCGTATGATTTAGGCATAGTTAATAGAATTGAATTTGTGTAAGCATTCATATGACATATAGCACATGTTATTAGTGTACCTATTTTTCTCTTAGAATGTAGACTTCGTATAAGGCGTTTGTATAAGCTAAAAAAAAAATAATAAAAAAAAACTTTTTTTATGCATGTATTTAGTAAACAATATTATTTACACTATTAACGTTATAAATATTACGTGAGATATAAAGCTAGGCCTTTTATTAAATACAAAAATCTATTCACATTTATGTAGAAATCAATGATAAACTGTTCCACTAACCAATTATATAACTTCTGATATATCCATATATACCATTACCTAGGGCTCCAGTGGCTTGGTGAATTAGGGCACTGACTTCATGAACGATAGATGGTCCTGCTTCCCTGAATACTGGTGTGTGCAATAATAGAGGCTGACGCACATTTAATAAGTCGATCTCAATGTCCTTTTATTGGTGGGGTCAGGTTAAAGAGGTAGAGAGGTATGTATGATAAGGTTTCGACCTCGTGTTCTTATCTTAGTTCATAGTTACAAAGCGCATTTGGCTGTGATTAAGCCCTTCATAGTAGCAGAAATATACAACTGGAACCATGCAAACTAAACCAAACTAAATCGCCGTTTAACCACCTGGTTGTATACATCATATTTTATTTTTATTGTCAGATTTGCATATGTAGTTTTACTGCATTACTGAATGCTTCTGATCCATATTTGGATTGATAAAAAGTCGATTATTTATTTATTTATTTATTTATTTATTTATTTATTTATTTATTTATTTATTTATTTATTTATTTATTTATTTATTTATTTATTTATTTATTTATTTATTTATTTATTTATTTATTTATTTATTTATTTATTTATTTATTTATTTATTTATTTATTTATTTATTTATTTATTCATTCATTCATTCATTCATTTATTTATTTTAATAAATTTTGTACATTGTTGCATATTACTTAACTATTAAAATCTTTACAAAAACACTTATTTAAGGGTGAAAATAATTTTATAAATACTTTAGTTGGATAAATTTATGAAACAAATTATAAATTAAATCCGTTTAGATGAATAATTCATTAAACAAAAATAGGGAAGAAAAAACAAAAATAAAGAAAATTTTGTAATTTTTACTATAAAAACTATGTTCCCAACTCACTTGCATAATCCTTCCTGGTGGTAGGTACTATTCCTCAAGAGGACAATGAAATTTCGCTTAAGGAAATGTAAATATTTTTCAAGAACAATTTGGAAATTGGTGGAAACTCCTTTTTCACGCTATTCGTAAAATCAAATGAAGCATTAATAAACTGTCTGGATAGGTGTATGGTGTATCAGGTTTCGCTTCACCACAAAAATAATACCGATAATAAATACAAGCGAATCGAATTGCATGTTTTTTTTTATGTAACTTTTTTACGCATTGGCTGGGATTTTCCCGATAAATCCTATTTTAAATGGACGCTGTATCGCGTTGTAACGCTATAGAAATGAAAATAAAAATATTTTTAATATCAGGTACACAAAATAATATATAAAAAAAAAATGCAAGGAAACGAAAGAGCAAGTTGCAAAATCAGCTTCGCAATGAAATACCGTCGGTGGAAAAGACGCTTAAAAAAAAAGAAAAAAGAATTGTAATGAGATTTGTTCCCCTAGGGCCCCGTGCACGAAAATGAAACGAAATGGCGGGGCGACCGAAAAGTTCTACCAAAAACGCCGTGGAAAGAAAAATAAATTATTCGAACCTCATATTCGAAAAGACTCTTGCTATAATAACGCAGCCGGAGAAGGTTACAGTTAAGAGCTAATGCAAAAATGTACGTTAGGGATTTTCACTAAAACGTGGCCACCGCTTTGGAAAAACAACAAGAGATGCGCGAAAAAGGAAGAAAGTTTTTAAATATTCGACGCCATTAGCGGCGTGCTCTGGAAACCTGGAAATGTATGGGCTAAATTTTTGGCAGATGTTTTCTGATTATACTTTGTGAATGTGCCAAAGGGGGTTCGAAATTTCTTTTTCTTTTTTTTTACTTCGAAATTCACCTCTTCCCCCCCCCCCCCCCTTCTAGACTTTTCCGTCTTTAATTGATGTTTTATTTTTAAAAACTTAGCAGGCTTTGTGCGGATGGAGTCTGACAGCATAAAATATAAATGATGGCGTTGTATAAGTGCTCCGCTATAAAACTTGACTTAAAGAATCGGAAAGAAATATCGCCCGACAAACAATTCGGTTTCCAAAAATATGCCCCCTTTTTAGTAAGTTAGATGCGATTCATAACTGCTTTGGATTCTAACTTTCTGAATTATTTATCCCTCTTTCTAAGCCTTTAAAGCCATATAAATTATTCTTTTCTGGCTTAAAATGTCAAAAACATACCAACCACGCTTATTTATGTACAAGTGGAAAAAATGTATACAAAATACGAAATTTTTTCTCATTTGATAATGCAAGTTTGATGTATTATAGATCTATCACAGGCTTCGAAATACCTAAATGTTGCCAACTTTTAATGCGAAAATCACAAAATTTCGATTATGCTCGTCAGACTTGTCCATGATTTATATTATTGCGTGTTCACTATTTATGATTCATGCGATAATTTTGTGTTAAATATTAAATTTCCGCTGGAAGTCAAAAACTATTGGTTTAGTTCAGCTTGCGGAAGATCATCGGATCAAATCAAGATCCTGATTGTCTCAGTTCAAACTTTTCTTTAAAAATGAGAAGATACTACGGCGATTTTGACAAATAATCTCAAAATTTATTTTCTATAGGGGGAGGGTGATTCATAAAAACATGCTCCAATTAGAAACAAAACTTCGCACTTTAAAAGGTTATTTAAAACTTTTATGATTTTTTTTACATTTGAACAGTTAATTAGGTTACATTATTATTACAAGTTACTCAACTAGTCATTAATAATTAATTGCTACAATTAAAGACTTTATAATTTACCATAATTCGAAAATGTGCAACTGGATTATATATACTGTACTGAGAGAGTTCTAAAAAGCTCACGTCAAAGTTTGATGAAATTAATTTTGAGATTAATATTGTAAAATAAACTACAAACAATTTTGAATCCAAAAGTGCAAAAAGTGTTAACCTCGCTAAATTATAAGTATTTTTTTATAGATTTTTTGAAAAAATATTGTGCATCAATTTGTATTACTGTTTTCAACTTTAATGGCCCATATCTCCAAACCCAATTTTGGAGACATAAGGAACATTTACTCAAAAACTATTAAAGATATATGCCTAAAATTTTTAGGATATACTCTCACCAATTAATTACGCAATTTGAAGAGTAGCATTTTAAAATATTTTATTTAGTTTCTTGAATTTTTTTTTAAAGATCTGACATTCTATAGAATTTTCAAAAAATTTAATTTTTGGTGGCAATAAAACTGCTTAAAATCTTTAATTTTGAAAATATTAAAAATTCTACACTCAAATTTTTATATATATTGGTAAAAATACATGTTAATAATTTTAGGCATTTATCTTTAATAGTTTTCGAGTAAATGTTCTTTACGTCTCCAAAATTGCGCTTGGAGATATGGGCCGTTAAAGTTGATAACGGTAATACAAATAGATGCACAACACTTTATTTAAAAATATATACAAAAGTTTGAAGTGTTTGTTGTTCAAGACGGCGACATGGTGATTTGCCAGGAGCAGCGAATATTCACTTGGAATGCAATTTTGCTCCAAAGTCATATTCTTACGTCATTGAAGAATTTCGCAAGAAATATCCTGATTCAGCAGTACTCAATAACTCTGTGGTGATATGATTAGTTCACCGTTTGAGGACAACTGGATCTGTAGCTGACAAGAAAAGAGCTAGTAGGCTCTCCATTCTGGACGATGAAAAATTAGAAAAGTTGAAACAAAATTTATCTTTTTATCGATTAGTCCATACTCGATTGCTGAACTAAAAACAAACACTACAACATCCATTTCCAACATCAATACTGCTCTTCAAGAAATTTGGCAAAACGAATTAGTATTTTTATTTGTGAAAGAAGACGTCGTTTCGAACATTATAGTAAAGCCTAAAGTTTATCTGCTAAAAATAAAAGCAACATTAATCCCCTGTAATAATTTACTTTAGTTTCAATTCTCAAAAATATTTAAGGGGAGGTAAACATTGATATGTGGGAAACTTTGAACTCACCCTATTTAAAAAATATTTTTCATCTTAGTTTAACATTCTTAAAAGATTTTTTGTACCTATTTAAAAAAAAAAAAAAAAAAAAAAAAAAAAAAAAAAAAAAAAACGTCAAGTGCAAATACTCTCTCGCTGATAATTCCGTACTCGATCACTGTACATTCGAAGGCTCACACATTTTTTATCATTTATTTTTTACTTTAACGTAGCTTCACAGGAAATTCACGACAGCATGGGCACTGCCAGGAAGGTAAAAGGGGGTGCACTCCCCCCCCCCCCAGATTTTGAAAATTAAAAATAATGTGAAGAAAATGGTATGATTCACTCGCTGGTAAAACAAAAAATTATATAGTTTTTAAAATATTCAATGGATAGGAAATACATTGCTATAATTTAAAATGTCATTAAAATAGCCAATTGAAAAATCAAGGTCACAACAAAAACTAATAGCCTTGTACCTCCCCCCCCCACCCTCTACCCCACCTCTCCCCTGAATATAATTCTGACGGCGCCCATGTTTAACAGTAGCTATGTCTAAGAACTCAAGACTTGCTTCTAAACATAGTTTTTTCAAAACATATATGAAGTTGTGACAAATTGATATTCCAAAATTTGAATGATGCTGCTCCCGAAACACTCAAGAGTAATTTGAAAAAGGGTTTTTTAATTTTCATCCACAGTCATCTACTTTCCTGATTATTTTTTTCCCTTCCCACCCCCCCCCCCTTTTTTTTTCTTCTTTTTTTTTTTTTAAATTGTTCTGTCTGTAAACGAGGGAGCAGTAAATATTTTCCTGCAGTTACTGTTACTTTAAAAAGTTATTGACAAGCCACACGCGTTATACTTTTTTTAAAACCCTAACATCTGTAAATTTTATTTGATACCAAACTATACGTCTAATAATAATAATAAATAAAAAAAAAAAAAAAAAAAAAAAAGAGAGAGAGAGAGAGAGAGGAAGGGAGTTTCGAAATAAAACATTATAAAATTTCAAAAAAGTTTTTTAGGTACATTTTCTTATTTGTTTATAATTGGACAAAATTGAACTAGATATGTTTAATATAATTTAAATCTTCCAATTAATTCTTGTTTTATAAACTTTTAATGTTTGAGGAGCACAAACTTGAAGGGATCCTATAAGTGTTCTTAGCCATAGGGTATACGTCTTTATCATTCGACTCTATATCTGTTCCTAGATTTTAATCAGAAGTAAATTTCTAGTTAAAACATTTTAGAATTATCTTCCACCTTTGATCTTCGTTCAGTGAAAAAGCGAAAGAAAAAACATATCTCAAACTCAGACGTTTTTTAAAAAGCTTTTACCTCTATAAGTATCGCGTTTCCAGCGAATTCGAAACGTAAAAACCATGTCTACGATACAATCTAAAGTTTCATGCCAATACCATTACTTATTCAACTCAAATAAGTTCCCAACAATTCCCAGCATATCACGTTTTCTCCTTCCATTTTGTGCATTCCGTGCCAATCCAAATCCATCACAAATGCAAGCCGCATACGTAATAGCCGCATTAAACGCACTACAACTGGGTATCTCTATTTACAGAGCTGTTTTTTTTTTTCTTTTTTTTTTTTCCCTTCTGCTCTTGTGCATAACGGGGTAGGGGACATAATGGCTGCCCAATTATTTACCCGCGTTTGAAATAAGTGGCCTTCGGCCACAAAATCCGATAATAAAAAAAGAACAAACACAACAGGAAACAGCTAGTCAAGCCCACCTCCAAATAGCCCGGACATTGTGATGCAAAACCAAGCCACTGATTATAATCGTTGTCCTTATATCAATTCGCTGCTGACAACTTATCGGAATAAAAAAAGGCCGAGGGAGAGATAAACCAAACAAAAACTTCGCTTTCAATATGTATGGTAATTATGCTAGCTTCTGTTTTTGGCGTTTGTGTTTGCGCTTGGCGATTGCCTGTTTATTGAGGGTGTGCTTTTTATCGCGAAAACTTAAACAAAATCGTCACGTACTTGGCGCTTTTTAATACGGTCCTCGACTGAAAAATCATCAATTTATTGAGATTTTAATCTGGCTGCACACAGGTTGCGTGAAAGGAAATGACACGGAGGCTGATGGTGCTGTTTGACGGTCAAGGTGAGCAGGGAGATAAAGTTAACTCTTTTTTTGACAAAAAAATTAGGGAAATTCGAGATTCATTTATCATTATTATTTTCAGTGTATAATGATAGTGACACGATTTAACTGCGTTTCAGGAAATTGTCTGCCTCCTAGTATCTGCTTACTTCTTCCGGAATATTTATGTATCAAAAGCTTCCCGCACAAAGAGATGTCTTAGACTTAGTATAAATGGTGAAAAGAAGATAAATTCCTGGGTTTTGGAAAAAAGATAATTTCCTGCATGGAAGTGTTCACTTGTTGATTCGCAATAATAAAGGGAAACATTCAATGAAGTGCTGTAGCAAAGTTTGTTTTTGGGAGAAGAAAATTTATGGAGGCCGGCAGGATTATTTGCAGAGGGGTGCAAGACTGCTAGCATTTTGTTTAAATAATATATATATATATATATATATATATATATATATATATATATATATATATATATATATATATATATATATATATATATATATATATATATATATATATATATATATATATATATATATATATATATATATATATATATATATATATATATATATATATATATATATATATATATATATTATATATATATTTATATATATATATTGTTGCGTTGTACGGGTTCGAAAGATTTGACGCCGAAGCAGATAAAAACTTGCAGAGATTTATTCCAAAATAACTCTTCACAGTTCTCTTACAGCTCCAGAACTTCTCGTTCTAAGTAGACACAATACAGCTCTATTCACCTCAACAGAGCACAAAACAGCAGTTAAAAGTTTGACAAACAACTGATAAATCGCCGCAAAAGACAATGCAAAACAGTTCGCTTTAGAATGCTCAGTATCTCAAGTCAGGAATACAGCTCTCACAATGAACGTTGAGAGACAACTAACTCAGTGATCCAAAATCAACTAACTACTGACTGACTAACTCTACTCACGGCCGTCCTTATATAGGGGAGGCTGCGAACCTTCACGAACCTTCCAGAGGTAGATGTCTGGAGAACTTTCCAGAGAGTAGTCGAAAAGACCTATATAGGATATGGGATACATGTACCTATACATGTACCGAAAATGTCGCCAAATTTGGCGACAAAAATTAGTCGCCAAAACCGACGCCAACTTGGCTCTATCTCGCCAATTCGGCGAGATTCCCATTACCATAATGTTAAATGCCCTAGCCCTTGAAACTCGCTTCCCAGAGTTACCTCTGTAAAACCCGCTATCAAACATTGAGATGCTCAATGCAGGGAAACCAATTTAACGTAGAACTATTGCACTGCCTTGTACATAAATTACTATTTACAAAATTAACACTACGAAATATTTACAAATATACAAAATTCGTAACATTTCCCCCCTCCCAAGGACTGCACGTCCCGGGCAGTACAGTTCCCGGAAAGGAAGGCTTACTAGAAAACACTCTGTGTTCATTACAAAACTATACAACTTACTAAACTTACTAATTTAAAGACAGAAACATTACTGAATAAATAAATAAATAATTAAATAAACAATTAAATAAACAATAAAGGTAAAAAATTTATATATACATGTGACCATGGTCTTAATAACTATATACACTTTGTACATTAGGGGGATTACAAACTATGGCCATAGTAGGGGGCTAACCTGTCGTAATGAACTACTCTAGGTTTAGAATTAGGTGACTTACGGATTCGGACCACGACATCATTCAGCCGGTCGAGGACTGAGTAAGGACCATCCCAGTGAGACTGAAGTTTGGGAGAGAGTCCTTTCTGTCGTTTCGGGTTCCAGAACCAAACCTTGTCACCTTCGTGGAATTGATGTCCTGTAGCCTTCGTGTCGTATCTGGTCTTCATCTTATCCGTCGCCAAGTGGATTCGCTCTCGGGCAAAATTGTGCACATCTTCAAACCGTGCCTGAAGATCCACGACGTACTCCTCTGGCAATGAAGGTGCATCCGGAGGGCGGCCAAACAACAGATCGCAAGGCAGACGAAGGTTACGACCGAAGAGCATCTGGGATGGGGAATAGCCGGTAGTCTCGTGGACAGCACTGCGATAGGCCAGAAGAAACAAAGGTAACTTCTGATCCCAGTCCTGTTGGTTTCTTGAAACCATCAGTGAGAGGTTATTGAGGATGGTTCTGTTAAACCTCTCCACCATGCCATCTGATTGTGGGTGTAAAGGCGTCGTCTGTGTTTTGTCAATGCCAAGTAGATCACAAAGTCCTTTCATTACAGCCGAGGTAAAATTCCTTCCTTGATCAGAGTGTAACTGAAGAGGCACTCCAAATCTGGAAATCCAGCTCTGAACCATTACATCTGCAACGGGAACCATTACATCTTGATCAAGGATAGGATACGCTTCGGGCCACTTCGTAAAATAATCCATGACAACAAGGATGTATCTGTTGCCGTCAGCAGATCGTGGTAGTGGTCCCAAGATGTCAAACGCAATCCGTTCAAAAGGAGCTCCCACGTTGTAACTCTGCAGTTTTCCTCGACTGCGTTTCTTCGGTCCTTTCCGGGCTGCACAGGCATCACATGATCGGCACCACTTCTGCACGTCAGCCCTCGCCTTACTCCAGTAGAACCGCTCTCGAACTCTTTGCAACGTCTTCATTACTCCGAAGTGGCCTCCAGTTGGACTACTATGAAGTTCTTTAAGAACGTCTGGGACTCGGGATCTTGGAAGTAATAGTTGCCATCGGGATGTCTTTCCATCATCAGATTCGAACTTCCTGTACAGCACTCCGTTTCGAATATGGAGGGAGTCCCAGAGGGCCCAATATTGCTTTGTCGTAGGGCTAAAGGTGGAAATGTCCTGCCAAGTAGGTGTCGCATTCGAAGACTCCTTTAAATCGATTAAAGGCTTGATGTCAGGATCTCCCAATTGGTCTTTTCTGACTTCTCCATCACTCCACGGGTCTGGATTCAAAGATGTTGAAGATGTAACCTGGCGTATTAAAGGATTGATCAGTCCGTAACTCACTTCAACTCTGGAACAATATCGGCAGCTCTCTGGGCAGGGTCTCCTAGACAGGGCATCCGCGTTTCCATGTGATGATCCTTTCCGATGACGGATATCTATGTCATACTCTTGGAGTCTTTCTATCCATCTAGCTATCTGACCTTCAGGATTCTTGAAATTTAGAAGCCAGGTCAACGATGCATGATCCGTACGGAGCAGGAATTTCCTACCGTAGACGTACGGCTTTAATTATGGCGAGCAACTCTTTCCTGGTGACACAGTAATTCCTCTCCGGTTTAGATAGGCACTTACTCCAATATGCTACTACTCGTTCTTGGCCGTCTATTTCTTGGGACAAAACAGCACCGACACTCTCGTTGCTCGCGTCCGTGTCAAGAATGAATTGTTTATCGAGCTGAGGATACGTCAGGATAGGTGCAAATGTTAAAGTCTCCTTCAGTTGGTCAAATGCATCCTCACAGTCTTTCGTTCACAAGAATTTTTGCTTGCTCTCTGTCAGTCTGTGAAGGGGTCTTACGATGTAAGAAAAATCCTTCACGAATCGTCTATAGTAGGTGCAAAGCCCCAGAAAACTCCTCAATTGATGTACATCTTTGGGGCGTCTCCACTTTTTAACTGCCGACACTTTTTCTGGATCTGTGCGTACACCCTCGGCAGAGATGACATGTCCGAGTAGGTCACTTCATGTCGGAATAACTTACATTTGGCCGGACTTAACTTCAGGTTGGCGTCTTTTAATTTCTGCAGCACCTTCCTAAAATTTTCAAGATGTTCCTCGAAACTTCGCCCCACGATAATGATGTCATCGAGGTAAACGAGACAGGCTTCGTAGGAAAGACCTCTTAGCACTGTTTCCATGAGGCGTTCGAATGTTGCTGGAGCATTGCATAATCCAAATGGCATCACCTTGAACTGCCACAGTCCTAGTCCGGTCGTGAATGCTGTCTTCTCTTTGTCATCAGGGTGTATCTCAACCTGCCAATATCCACTCTTTAAGTCTAGTGTTGAAAACCACTTGTTTCCAAAAAGAATGTCCAGAGTGTCATCAATTCTGGGAAGAGGGTAGCTGTCCTTCTTCGTGACATTGTTCAACCTCCGATAATCGACGCAAAATCTAGTTGAACCATCCTTCTTCCGAACCAAGACGATGGGAGAGGCCCAAGGGCTGGCTGAAGGTTCAATCACGTCGCTATCCTGCATTTCTTTTAGAAGACTTCCTACCTCTTCCTGTTTAACAAACGGTAGTCGTCTTGGGTGTTGCTTGATAGGTGGGTGGTCTCCTGTATCAATTCTATGCTGCGTCAAACTTGTTCGTCCGACATCCGAAGATGTGCGGGAAAAGACATCTTGGAATTCTTGGATGACGAGTTGTGCAGCACTTCTTTCTACATTGTTTAACGGTGCATTCTGCAGAAGCTCTGATGTTAAGTTCTCTGAAGACACAGTGACTGGAGGATTGGTATTCGATTTATGCAAGTTACTGGAGTACAGGTGGCTCACACTTCACCTTTCTTTATGACTTTCGCTTTATCACTCACATTGGCAACCCTCACAGGTATGGCAGGCCTTGAAAGGTCGACGAGAGTTGAAGCTACCAGTACTCCTTTGGGGCTGTTGTGGTTTTCAGGGTATTCCATTATGCATTATCGGAAACTTTTATCTTCAGCTATATATCCAGGAAGTAATAATTCTGTTCTTGCGGGTAATGTGATGTCATTTTGAGCTATTATTTGATGTACGGATTTAACTTCACTATCTTGGATTCCAAATAAAGCTATGTCTTCAGAAACTGAATGCAGCTCATTATTTTTAAAGTCTAAGGAAAAATTATATTTCCTTAAAAAGTCCAGTCCGAGTATACAAGTGTCCATAATGTCCGCCACATGCCGTGTGATGATAAGAAGCACTCCCGAACTTGATGTTAATGTTCATTTTCCCATGGATGTTGATTTTATCGCGGGACACATTTTGGAGGGTAACGCAGGGCGGGGTTCAGATTAGTCTTCCATCCAGTTGTTGAGCCAAATTTTTCCAGATGATGGTCACATTGGCTCCAGTATCGATGATCATATTGCAGGGAACTCCATTTACGTGTTCCATGATGAAGAGTCCATTACTGCCGCCACTCATTGCAGAAATTTGTAGAGCTCTAAGATGGGGCTTCTCAACAACTGGCAACCTCCGCCCCGCGAGATGGCCAGAATTTAGTTTTCCTCCTCCCTTCTGGGAGCGGTCCTAGCTCCAGTGTCTTGGCGGGATCGGCAGTTTCTCCGTATGTGGCCCTCGCCTCCACAGTTCCAGCACTTCAGGCTCTGCTTCTTTTCCGGAGTATTTCGTCTCAAGTTACTGACTTGTCTTTGCAATTCATCCAGACGAGTAGCAATTTGTTCTGGCTCCTGTATAGTAGCAGCCCTGATAGGATGGCGTTCTCTACGAGTTGCTTGCTGGGCTTCCTCGTACTTCATGGCATATACTAAAGCACTTTTTAAATCTTTGACATCTGCCATTCGTAGGGCCTTCTGTATCTCTACGTCCCTGATGCCATCGACGAAGTACTGTAGAGACAGGATTTCTCTCGTTTCAGCAGGGCAGTCTGAAAAGGCGAGATGGGAGAGCCTTTCAACATCCGTGGCGAGCTCCTGGAGTGTTTCGGTAGGCTTCTGTTGGCGAGATTTCAGCTGCAGCCTACTGTAGTCTTTCACACATTTCTCGCCAAACCGCAGTTCTAATGCACTTGAGAGGGCGTTGAAGTCCAAGCGTTACTCATCGGAAAGCGTTTGTAGTATATCTGCAGCTTCAGCTCGCAGAGATGCAGCTAACTGGCAGGCTTTTGTCACGGAGTCCCATCCGTTGGCGTTGGCGACAATTGTGAATTGAGTTTTATACACTTGCCAGGAAGATTTTCCATCGAAAGTCGAAAGCTTGATTGAAGGTCGGGTGGTAATTGGTACACATCTCAAATCTTCCGAAATAGTTCTGCTCGACAGTCTCTTCTCTAACATTTGGTCTATCTTTTCTTCTATCTCACCCAAATTTTCTTCTAAATTCTTCTTTTCCAGAATCTCCATCTTTCTCTCCAAATCATTAAACTTGAATTCTACATTCTCGACTTTCCCTTCTAAACTATTACATTTCTTTTCGAATTTGTCTTCGATTTGTTTCACACTTTCTTCCATAGTTGCTAAAAGATGATTCTTTAATTCCTCCTGTCCGGCAGAGATCGCAGAAATATTCTTTTGCATTTCCTCTTGGGCCGCTTTCATTTCTTCTTGACTCGCTTTCATTTCTTCTCGCCCTTCGGATATTTCCTTCTTCATCTCTTCTTTGCCAGAGAACATCTCTTTCTTCATCTCTTCTTTGCCAGAGAACATCTCTTTCTTCATCTCTTCCTGCCCTTTGGACATTTTCTTCTCCATTTCTTGCATGAAAGCAAAAAGCTGTTGAAATTTGTCCTCTTGTTCCGCCATTGCTCTGGTAATCGGCATCAAATCCCACTTCTGACACCAGTTGTTGAAACTAGTTCGAAAGATTTGAAGCCAAAGCAGATAAAAACTTGCAGAGATTTATTCCAAAATAACTCTTCACAGTTCTCTTACAGCTCCAGAACTTCTCGTTCTAGTAGACACAATACAGCTCTTTTCACCTCAACAGAGCACGAAACAGCAGTTAAAAGTTTGACAAACAACTGCTAAATCGCCGCAAAAGACAATGCAAAACAGTTCGCTTTAGAATGCTCAGTATCTCAAGTCAGGAATACAGCTCTCACAATGAACGTTGAGAGACAACTAACTCAGTGATCCAAAATCAACTAACTACTGACTGACTAACTCTACTCACGGCCGTCCTTATATAGGGGAGGCTGCGAACCTTCACGAACCTTCCAGAGGTAGATGTCTGGAGAACTTTCCAGAGAGTAGTCGAAAAGACCTATATAGGATATGGGATACATGTACCTATACATGTACCGAAAATGTCGCCAAATTTGGCGACAAATATTAGTCGCCAAAACCGACGCCAACTTGGCTCTATCTCGCCAATTCGGCGAGATTCCCATTACCATAATGTTAAATGCCCTGCCCCTTGAAACTCGCTTCCCAGAGTTACCTCTGTAAAACCCGCTATCAAACATTGAGATGCTCACTGCAGGGAAAGCAATTTAACGTAGAACTATTGCACTGCCTTGTACATAAATTACTATTTACAAAATTAACACTACGAAATATTTACAAATATGCAAAATTCGTAACAATATATATATATATATATATTTTAAAGGTTTATTTTTCTATGTTTCTTATCCTTCAAGTATCCAATTCTGGCAGTATTCAAAAGACAGTGTTTCAAACAGAACCGGAAGACACAAAATATAACTTATAAAATCAAAGTTTTTAATATAAATCATTTATACTGCAATTGCAAGTTATTGAGCTCAGATCGAAATTTCATAATGTTTGACCACTACGAAGAAAACACCCATTTCGAACTATTTTATAACCTCTTTTTAGCCCCAAAACTTAACTGAGTAGATTGTCATCCACAATGAGTTTATCTGGGAAGTATCAGCTTCGACTAGACAAGTGGGTTTATTAGCCCTCCGAAGATTTTGCCCGCATACAGAAATTGAACATCGTAGATCAATCCGTTCGGGAGCTATGCTGATTACGGACACACACAGATATTTTTACTAGACCATTTTTTTTTAACTTACAAGGGGACCTTACGGTCTCGGAAATTCAGATCGGGATGAGACTCGGCAGATTGGTAGTATACCTTAAGAGTATCCACTCAGTAAAGCCATAAAGCACACTAGCCAGAAGATTCCGAGAAAACAGGCTCTAAAGTGATACATATATATATATATATATATATATATATATATATATATATATATATATATATATATATATATACCTCACGAGGTATCGAACCCAGATCACCCGTATGGAAACACAGCACGCTGACCACTTATGTTAGCCACAAGACAGTTGCAGAGCAAATATCTCTACAAGCATATAAGCTGCGCGCAACACTTTAGAGCCTGTTTCCTCGGAATTTTCTGGCTAGTGCGCTTTATTGCTTTATTGTGTGGATACTCTTTAGGTATACTACCAATCTGCCTAGTCTCCTCCCGATCTGAATTTCCGAGACCGTAAGGTCCCCTTGTTAGTACATACGAAAACGTGGAGATACGCAAAAACAAATTATTTGTAAAAATGAACTATAATTTCAAAATGGCATAAATGCATTTTGACATTTCCCCCCTTTTATCTTATTTTAATTTTTAAAAAAGAGAGAGGGGGGGGGGGAGCAAGAGCACTCATTTGCACCCTCCTGGCGGCGCCTATGGGAATAGGAAATTTTTTTTGATTCGTCATTATTATTTTCGTAAGATTGGTGGGGACATAATGTAACTACTCGTCAGAAAATAGCCTATTCCTACCTTTTGTGAATATTGTTGATTATATTTTCAGAATTTTAGTAAGAAATGGGCCATGCACATATTCACAGATACCAATGAGGTATTGGCCAATGTCGGAAACAGAGGTTATGGAAAAATTGGCCAATATATGCTGAAACTCGAACATCGTTTCAAAATACACGAATTATAAATAATGAACATGTCAAAACCCCATCACAAAATGAATTTTTTACCCCTCCGTTCTTTCTTAAAGAAATATATTTCAATTTTTAAACTTTGCATCATTTTAAAACTTCTAGTATATTTTCCTCAGCACTGGGTGAGATTGGCCAAGATCCGTAGCACCGGCCAGTCTACAACGGTCCACTTTGAGATTGGCCAATGTTAAGCAATATTGGCCAGCGTATTTGTGTTAGTTTGGTTAGTTGTTCTGTTAAAGGTTGGTTAGTTGGATGTATTATCTGTCGCAAAAGCTTCGTGAAGCTCTATACATGACTGAAATATCATAATAATGCCCGAAATATCGATAAAAAAAAAAAAAAAATAGTAGTTGGATTGTAATGTTTTGTCGTGATGAAAATTTCTCCAATTGTTAAATTACTGTCCTCTTGTAAAATGGAGGGAAAAAATATGTTACCTATTAAGTATTTGGCCATGATGTCATTTCCAATCGATCGTACATCTTATCTTAATATATATAAATTACGTGTCACGTTGTTTGTTCCCTATGCACTCCTAAACTACTAAACCGATTTTAATCAAATTTGCACACCGTGTTCAGTTTGATCTAATTTAAGAGATAGGATGGTTACATCTCAATTTTTATAGCCGCAATATTATTTTATTGCAAATTATTTGTTTATTATTTGACAGTCACAATTATCTGTTAGCTCCAAATGATTCTAACAGATGGCGCTGTGTTGAAAGTACCAACGTTTCACATAAGCTACAATTTAATGGCATGTGATTTATTACCGCAGTACTGAAAAATTTATTTTTGTGAAAGGGTTTAGTTCTTTATTTCAATTCTGTCTGTCTGTGGCTCCCCCTGTGGATCAATAGAAACCTACTTAAAATTGGAATAGAGCTCTGAAATTTTCAACATAAGACAAATAGAGAAACAGCTCTGAAATTTTAAACATACGTAGTTTTAGCCATCTATTTAGACTTGAAAAACAGAACGTTAAAATTTTTATTAGTTATTTTTTAATTAATTTTCTTAATTAACAATTTTTTTTTTTTACAAAACGACTTCTAATAGGACTACAGTTCTGAAATTTTCAACATAAGTAGTTTGGGCCTTCTAATTGGTCTTTTGAAAAACAGAATTTTAAATTTTTATTTAGTTCTTTTTTAATTAATAAATATTTTACAAAACGATTTATAATAGGGCTACAGCTCTGAAATTTTCAACATAGAAGGCTAAAACTACTTAATTGGATTTTTGAAAAACAGAATTTAAAATTTTTTTTTAGTTCTTTTTTAATTAATTTTTTGAATTAATTAATAAATATTTTACAAAATGATTTCTTATAAGGCTACAGCTCTAAAATTTTCAACACAAATAGTTTTGACCTTCTAATTGGACTTTTGACAAAAAGAACGTTCAAATTTTTATTTAGTTCTCTTTTGATTAATTTTTTAATTAATAAATATTTTACAAAACAGTTTCTAATAGGGCTACAGCTCTGACATTTTGAACATAAGTAGTTTTGGCCTTCTAATTGGACTTTTGAAAAACAGAATTTTTAAATAATATTTGTTTTTTAATTAATTAATTAACAAATATTTTACAACACGATTTCTAATTGGGCTACATTTCTGAAATTTTCAACACAAATAGTTTTGGCCTTTTGATTGAACTTTTGACAAAAAGAACGTTATAATTTTAATTGTTTTTTTTATGAATTTTTAATTAATATTTCCACAAAAAGTGACTTCTAATAGGCCTAGAGCTCTGAAAGTTTCAGCATAAGTAGTTTTGACCTTCTAATTTTGCTTTTTACAAACATCACGTGTTAAAATATTCTTAAAGGAGTGTTGTGTTATAATTATTAACGGGGCTTTTTTTTTATTGTTTCTCGACAAGAGAGGAGCTTCTAATATTAAGGCTTTCCTTACAATTAGTTTTTAGTGTGTGAAGCGACCTTACGCTTACGCAGCAATGAGCCTTTCATCGAGCAATAGTATAGCCGGCCACGTGTTATTTAAACTGAAGTATAAATTGAATTCATATTATAGTAAAAGTAATACATTAGAATTCTTCTTGCTTTTTAATTATTAATGCTTCATTGTTCAAAAATCTTTAATTAAAATATATACATGTAAGTATTATCACAGAGTTAATACCTGGAATGCCACCACATAATCTTTGATTAAAGATTGATTCACCTATTATTCTCCTGCGTAATTTGAATCCACCTCGATTATGCAACGGTACGCGTTTGGTCATCAAAAAGATCACCGGAAATATCTTGAAGCTACCATTTTAACTGAAAAGTTTAAAGGAGAAGTGGTCCTTTTGCCACATATTCCGATGATACCATCAGAATCTACGATACCCTTCAAAAGGTTACAGTTTCCAATTCGTTTAGCTTTTGCCATGTCTATAAATAAGTCTCAAGGCCAAACAATGTCCATTTGTGGTTTAGATTTGGAAAATCCATGTTTTTCTCATGGGCAACAATATGTTGCCTGTTCACGTGTAGGAAAACAGTCGAATCTATTTGTGTTAGCTAAAGACAGGTTAACCAAAAATATTGTGCACTGATTAGTGCTAAATTAAATTGAAATTAAAAGTATTTATAATTCAAAATAATAATCATTATTATTAAAGATTTAAAACTATCTGCCCTACCTACCTCATTTATAAGTTTAAGTGTCACGTGTTATTTACTAACAACTTTGTAATGTATTCATTTGTTACAAACTTGAATAAAAAAAATAAAAAAATAAAAATAATTATTTCTTTTGTATTGATTTTTGCTCAATATCAATGGTAGTAGAAAATCAATCATGGAGGTCGCCATGTTTTTTTACAAATGGCATCTGTTTAAAAAGCATGGTGGTCCCCATGACTGGTGTTCTCCTACCGTTTCCCTTGAATAGTTTACTACTATGTAATATAATAAAAACCTTAGCCACAGCAACGCGTGGCCGGATCTGCTAGTTCTTGCATAAATTTTATTTAAAGATCTATAACAAAGCGAACGACTACATTTTTTGTTTACTGTATTTGTAATTTTAATAAATTGAAATAGAATTTTATGTCCTTGTTTGAAATTGAAATTGAATTACGATTATGTTGATTTGCTTAATAGATCGATGATAAAATTTTGATTACTATGGTTGGAGACCTTTTTCATATGATCATATGGGATTACGATTACTCACACAAATTATTTTATCTAAGTAGAAAGTAAATGTATTAACGAAAAATCAATTATCATTTTAAAAATATGTAATTTTCGCTAATAATTCTTGATAATGAAAAAATTTAAATGAGTAGATAAAAGATTTTAAGGGAATATTATTTATTTATTTTTATTATAAATTTTCGAAAGTAATAAAAGGGATATAATTTTTCTAGGAAATTTTCTATCTATCTTCTTAAAAATCGTTTGCACTGTTTATATTTTTTGTTTCGAAGAGTGCGTAACTATTTATCAAACTGTCCAACACATATAAGATGATCTGTTCAAAATGAATATGATTTAAAATTTGAATACTTGGATTTCGGTTGAAAAAGGGGCAAATGGCTAAATCAAAATATTTACTTTGTGTTATAAAAGCTTCGACTCAACGATAGTTGGAGAGAATGAAGTTAAAAGTTCTTTAAAAACATTTAAAATAATTAATAAACGGAGAAACTGCATGCGGTTAAGGAATATCGAGATTTATTATCCGTAACTTTTATCATAAGTACTTCAAAACTTAAATAAAAATTATTTAAAGATAAATTCTGAAAATGATTTTTATACAAAAAATAACTCCTCAATAATAATTAAATTTTGTATTCGTTTTGTTTTGTACGGTGAGCTCAGGAGGCCCGACAACGGCATAACTTATATAAAGAGGAGGAATGAAAAAAATAAAAACGAAAGATTGTATGGAGATAGTGCTTTCTTTTGGAGATTATATGATAAATAATAATATACTTCAACTTATATCAAATGACTGTAACTAATCCATTCTGTCAGCTAATTTCAATTCTTTTTTCAAAGAGACTTCTAGAGCATAAGATGCCAATAAGATAATTAATTGCATTGCAATTTTCTGTATTTCACATTCTTCTCTTTGAGAGATTTTTTTTATTTATTGACACATGGGGATTGCGCTATTCTGACAACGTAATTTATGTCTAGTTTGTACGAGTTTAGATAAATCTGTTTATTTATTACTTCTGATCTACCTATTAAAATATAACCGATAAAGTCCCAGCTTAGTTGATTTTTTAAAAATTTTTTTTTTTTTTTTTTTTTTTTTTTTTTTTCAATTTGTTTCTATTTAATGATTTTTTTTTTCTTTCTGACTGGGAAATAAATTAAAATTATAATTGTTTTCAGTTATTTAACACAATTTAAATGAAGTTAATAATCCAGCATTGAAATTTCTATTTTTCAGTATTTGTTAAACTTAAAGGAATTTTTTTTTTTTTTTTTAATCTTGACAGAATGGCGCGAAAAATAATTTGCTTTTGGTAAGCGACCACTTACTGTAAGCTAATGTTAAGGATTTACATGGAAGTTAAATTTATAAGACGAACCTTATCAAAATAATTGTAAATTAAATTAAAAAAAAAAAAAAAAAAAAGCTCAAGTTTTGAGTATCTCGTAAAATTGTAGCCCTTGTAACATCATTAGCCGAAATTCATACTATTTTTTTAAACTTTATTTTTTAAAACTTTATTTTTAAGGGGGTCCAGGACTCAAAATTCTAAAATCTTTATTTTTAAAATTATGTGTCTGGAATTCTTTATGCAGTGCTTTATTATGCTTTAAAACACAAAAGACAATATTGAAAAAAAAAGAATTTTTTTTTTTTTATTATTATTTTTTTTTTTTTTTTTTAAACTTCTTATTTTGACATTTCCTAAATTAGATGTATAAAAAAAAACTTTTTAAAAAAAATCGCTGTATTTTTGCATTTAATTACTTTTTATAATTCATATAAAATCTTCATAATTTTTTCATAAAAGATCTAGGAAAAAAATTAAAAAATGTTTTATGCAAAAGCTATATAAAGCTCGCAGCATGCTAAGTTCCGAAGACTTTTTTAAAAAAAGTCTTATAAAAATATACGATATCTGAAGACATATATATTAAAAGTAATTGTGGAAAATTTCATACATTTAAAACAAATAGTTTTTAGTTATATCCATTTAACCTCAAAAAAGGGTCAAAAAGCTATCACCTAGAAAAACAGTTTCAAAGTTTCAAGGTAGCACGTCCGATATACAGTTGCCATGTAACAAAAACTTAAATATCACAAATCCTACTAATGATGCAAACAACAAATTTCTTTCTTTTTGTTTAGAAATATTTTTACTATTTTTACAATAGCACAAAAAATTAAGAATTTAAAAAAAATTGAGTTCTAGACCCCTTTAAAAAATTTAACTTTCTGGATGTTTTTTTATTTTCATTTTCTTCTTTAGAAATAATTCCTCTACTTTCCCATTAGTATATACACTAAGTTTAATGAAGCTCTCCTCTTCTACCGTAATTACCGAGCTAACTTTTCAATACTGTGAATTCAAAGCGGTACTGTCAGTAATACAGTGAAATAACAATATGGCTAAAATAAAACAGATAATACCAAGATTAATTTTCTCTTTGTATGTTAAAATAAATATAATTCATTTTGATCAACATCTATCAAATCAATGTCTGTATCTTAAAACATGCCAACAACTTTTCCCGTTGAGGGGATTTAAATCAAAGTGCGTCAATATCCTCATCGATCAAAACCTTCTTACTCTATTAACTCAAGTTATTCTCTAATCAATCAATCAGAACGACAAGCAATCATTTTCTGCTGGAAAAATATAATTGCTTCCTTTAGACCTGAATTGTAGATATTAAATGAAGATGAATAAACGCATTTTCCTTTATATATAAATATAATCATCAGACCTTCTTACAGTGTATCAACATTTGAGTTTTTTTAATGGGTTTTACTGGGGGGGGGGGGGGACTAAAATGAATTATTATTTACCTCATTATTTTTACCAATATTTTTTACCTCATTACAAAATAGATTTCTTGGAATAGAGATGAGGTGAAAGAGGACGTTATAAAATGTATATTCTTTTCTATATGCGCGTTTCATTGACTTGCAAATTGCTGTTGACTGAACCAAGATATCTTATAGTTTTACTCTTTTTTATGTTTCTGCAGCGAAAATTAAGTATAAAGGAAAGTGCAATGAATTGGAGTACAGCTTGTTTCATCCTAACTAACAATTATAATTAAACTAACTTTAATTATTCTCATTAACGCTATAAACGGTTTACTTTGTCATCAAGTTTGTTCTTTGATTACTTGTTTTGTTTCTAAGTTTCAAAGATAATAGTGTTTTGACGGCTCGAAATTAAATATATTCGTGACGTTACGGTGTCCATACATGTTATACCAAATCAGTAGTGCCAATGGAACGTGACAATAAGGATTTCGTTAACAGCCCGCATGCGCAGAAGTTATGTGTCATTATAAAAAAGGTTCTGAAGGAATATTGTCAGAGAATGAATCACACAATTTTGATCAAAATGGTTCTGGTAATGCCTTTTCAGATATTTTCAACATACCCGCCATGGAAATCCTTGTAAAAATATAAAGAGCGTAAAGTTGAAAAAAGACATCTTTTATCAGAGAGATTATCAAAATGTGGGAGCAATGAATGTTAACTATAATAAAGATTTAAAAAAATTCCAATTTAACCCCAATTTTTTTTCTGTGCAGTTTTTCATGATAGAATACATTATATAAGTATTAAAAGGTAAAAAGTGTTCTGAAAAATTACTAATTAAAGCCTTTAATCAACTGATCTGTAGGTTACAGATATTGGACATTGTTGTCCAGTAAGTAATTGTTTTGACTTTTCCATGTATAAGTTTTGTTTATTATTTTACAGATGCATTAATTACTTTTAGCAAGAGATTAAGAATATATAAAATTGGTACTCCACTTATTTATCCGATAAACAGAAAACTGTTTTAATTTACATAATAACAGAACATTTTTCTTGAAATGTACGAATATTTTTAAAATATTAAATCATCTATAATTGGTTTGATAATTTTAACATATGCATTACAAATTGCATGTCTATCTGCCCACAATTTGTACTATCATCTTTATATTTTAAAAATCTCAATTTGCCTTAAAACTGTACAAATATAATATATAAATTAAGAAAGGTTGGTTGGTTGTATTCAGATTATCTGGCGCCGTCAGCAACACGAGGGCTATAATGCGCCGAAACATTCGTCATTAGACAAGCCAACATACATTTATAAACACCCATGCCAACACGGGACTCGAACCCGCAACCTCGCGGTCTAGAAGCTAGCACGCTAACCACTATACCGTTTGGTCGGCTAAATTAAGAAAGGAAAAAGACAAGTTACATTTACTTTAAAACCACTCGTATGCATTTATTTTTTTAATTTGCAAACCAAATTACAAGGTCATTTTTACTGCACATTTCAATTGTTTCTTTAGCAAAAGAAAATCCTTGATTACACGATGAGGTGGTGATGGCAATTTGAGCAGAATATCTTCATAGTTTAAAGTTGTACGATCGTGTTTTGCTGGATAGCGAAACCTATTTGAATTAATGTCTTCTTGGGGATTAAAAAAATGTACATGTGTTTGATTAATCGCTGTTAATTTTCATTACTTGCAAATATTGTTACAGCAAAAAAATGTATGAAAACAACAAAAATATTTGATATTTCCTTTTAAAAATAGATAGGTTGGTTTTAAACATGGATTTAAGTCATACATTTAGATCATAATGTACAAAATTCCGTAACGATCGTAAATGCCACCAATTAGTTCCGTTCGTACACATAGTTGAACATGTTTATAGTCATGATTTTAATATTTTACGGCAAAAGTAACATTATAATTAATACTTTATTTCAAGTTTTAAGACATAAGACTTTAAGTAACAATACCTTTTTAACACGCTTTTATTAGCTTCAGACGCATGTTAGTATGTAACGGAATCTTTGAACATGATTTTGACCCCCTTCAAAACGTCGGATTAACTCGAAATTTGGCATACTTATTAAGGACCGATGACAATTCAATATTTTAAACAGTTTGACCCGTTATCCTTACTAGGATAATCAGGATTAGCGATTTTTTGTTTTCCTGAGACCCGGAGTGTCTGCGTCAAGACCAATAAGGGAAACTACCAGGCGCGCCGATCACTTATATAAGTATAACTTTAAAGAAGTCTACAACCTCGATCGGAAGTGGCTTTTTAATTTTAGTTCATCATAAAAAAATTACCGAAATTCCCTTTTTAACACGCTTTTATTAGTTTCACCTGTATGTTCAAACTTTGCACACTTGTCAAAGACCCGATAACAATACAATAATTCTATAAGTTTGTCGCTTTATCACAAGGATTAGCTCGTGTTGCCTTTGCGCTGTTAAATTCCAACCAACCAACCTTCTCCGGAATCGAACCCTGGTGTGCCATTACAATCCCAGTAATCACAGAACCTATCATCGACAATTGATAAGGCAGACATTTGAAAGATTTGTCGTGGGAATGACGGTTATACAAAGCGTGTTTTTTTTAATCGCATTATCCTTACCAGGATCTTCAGGATTAGTGATTTTTCATATTCAGAGACAAGGTAGTGTTTTGTGCCTAGTAATACGGCTTGTACTAAGGCATACACATGACTTAAATTTGAGACAAGCATGTGACTATTGGCAAGAACAACTGGAGAGTTTTGTACACTTAACTAAAAAAAATTAACTAAAAAAATGTATAGTTTACGGAAAAAATAATTAATAGTTTAAAAAACTAAAAAACATGCTTTAATAGAAAACCAAACTAAAAAGTAGAAAATAATTAATAGTTTAAAAAACTAAAAAACACGCTTTAATAGAAAAGGGAATTAAAAAGTAGAAAATAATTTTAAATAAGTTTGAAATAAGAATAGACTGATTAACAAGAAATATTTATTTTATCGTAAAAAAGCGTGGGGTGCTTGATGTCAATTGTTGTATATATATTGGTAAAAGTAGAGCCATTATGAAAATATCTTAAAAAGCACCCCACGCTTTTTTACGATAAAATAAATATTTCTTGTTAATCAGTCTATTCTTATTTCAAACTTATTTAAAATTATTTTCTTCTTTTTAGTTCACTTTTCTATTAAAGCGTGTTTTTTAGTTTTTTAAACTATTAATTATTTTCTACTTTTTAGTTTGGTTTTCTATTAAAGCATGTTTTTTAGTTATTTAAACTATTAATTATTTTTTTAAGAATACTATCGGCGTTACGATCATTAATCAATTTGGACATTTCGGTTTAACATATAATAATAGTGTATTGTATTTACGGAAAAGAAATTGAACAAAAAGACACAAAAGCACTTGGAAGCATTAAAAAATTTATTTTAAACGACAAAAAAATTAGTATAAAGTACTTATATCATATATTTCGTTTTTAAATACAGCTTTTCGATTGTTACTTTTGGACATAACAAAACGTGAAATATTTCTTTCTAGAACATTCCTTCCATCTCACAAAATTATTTAACCTTTAACTGCTGTGTGCGGTCTGACAGACCGCGAGTCATTTTTTGTAGAATGATTCAGCCCCTTAAAATATTTCAAGTTTGACTTTTATATTATTTTTTCCGATACTATGTTTCTTAAATTTTAAACTGATGTTCATTAAATTGTTTTATGCAGTATAGACCACGTGTTGCTCTTGTGCCAAAATTATCAAACCACCCAACCACAGCAATTAAAGGTTAACCAGTTCTACAACCTATTGTCCTAAATTAAGAGTACCCATCTCTTTCCTTGATTCATTCAGTATTTTTCTTTTAAAATTTCTGGAAACAAGTTATAATCCTTTTTTCTTAGTAACACTGAATCAGTTAATTTAGATGTCCAAAATGAGCCAGTTTTAAGTAAAAAGATAATCTTTTAAAATATTTACAATATCTTTCGGAAATAAAATATACCAATTCTTGTCTTTAAACAGAACTAAAAACTCAATGAGAAAAACAATTTAACTTATTGTAGTTAAATGTTCTTACTGTCAAAGCTAAAAATTAAAAGTGTGTTAAGCTCCCACCTTTTGAAAACTACCCATCAATGAAAATAAATTTTCTACAAAAATAAACGTCTTTATCCAACAATGAAATTGACTTGTCTCATACATTAAAATAAATAATAAATAGTACCTATACCTAATAAAATGCAGTTTCTGCTCTTATATGAAAATTCCATAAATTTCAATTGTGACTTCTGCACTATATTTATTGGTAAACTTATACAAAGCTTATAAATGTCCTGTCTATCTGTTCAAGGTCAATTTCTTACTCCAAATCTAGAAATTGACAATTATTTAAGTGCTAAAGAAGTCGCCAAACACCCCAGCTTAGCAGGATTAGCGAAAATAATTATCGCCGAATTGCAGAGCTTTCTAAATCGAAATGAACGTATGGACACTATGACAACGGTAAATTACTCCAATCCATTTCAAATTTCTCTTAGTTATTTTCCACAATTTTACTTGGTTACGTAAGTTACGTCCAGAAGAAAAAATACTTTAAAAAAGATAAATTACCATTTTTAAATCCTTGGCACATTATTTTAAATTCCATTATCATATGATAACCCTAACCAAAATAGTTGTCATACATGTAAATTTATTCTTCTTAATACATGTGGTGCCAATTATAGAAGGTACCATATAATTTACTAAAAGATTAATGTCAAAATAATAATATATCAGCATCAAAAGTTATATTTGTATCCCCCCAAAAAAGGAACTGTGTTTTATACAAAAGAAGTTCAGTACTTATTTAGAAAACTTGACATTTTATGCACGGTTTCAAAATTATATTGTAATTATCATTAAAATTATAATTCTTAAAGAGTAATTGTCTTAATTTAAAACATAACATTAGAACACACCCTTCCAGAGCTCTATATTTACCGCCTACAAAAATAAAGCGGATACATAAATATCACTTCAACAAATCCAAACTTAAATATCTAAATGTGCATGCTTCCGTCGCTAAAAAAAATTTAACACGATATAATCTCATTGGGTGACACATAATAGGAAAATTTCGTGAGAATACATCAAATCCGACTCTTTTTTTTATGTACTAAAAACGGATTCATGTTCAAATAATCAACAGTCATTAAGTTCGCATGTCAAGCCTTGTGACAGCAGATGCCGAGTGAAGTACCACCTATTTTGAGGGACGGATGTCACGGCGTATCTTTGCTGGACCTAAATCCGGGAAATGGTAAATTATGTGATAAACACATTTGGTGTCTTGGAAGGGCAATGAGTGTTAGCCATGAAGAATAAAAACTTTTTGTAAAACGATATCTGTTAATGAATCGTTTGATTTTAAAAGTGAACTTTCTGACTGTTTCAAGATTTTAGAAGAGGGAAAAGGCTTTTCGAGCTCCTAGTCGAGACCTATATCAAATGGAAACTTAATGAAGCTACAACATCTCTAATAAAGGATACAGAAATTTGATTTGTAACTCTATCGATACCTCTGTCTAAGTATTTATACAAATTGGGGGGGGGGGGGGGTATTCCAGGAAAATTTAAAAGTCCCCTTTTAAAATCAAACGATCCAAATGCGGTGGGTTAAAAATCCAGCTGAAACTTGGCAGACAGACTCATTGTTGATGATAATGCATATTATGTTGGTGATAATGAGGGTTTTTTTTCTGGGGGGGGGGGGAAGAAAGTAAGTAAATGGCATGCAGTGAATATTTTATTTGCAGTGATCAAACTCTATGAAACTATCTGAGCTCAAAATCCCTTAAATATTGCACAGAAAAGTTGGCAATTCAAAAAAAAAAAAAAAAAAATTATAGTAAAAACTCTGTTTTTATGGGTTAGTTTTTTTTTTTTTTTTTTTTTTTTTTTTTTTTTTATTTGTGCAGACATTTTGGTATACCTTATTAATTTTTTCATCTTTTAAATAAACTTGGAAACGTAGGCACTTGAGTTAAAACTGTGGAAAAAAATTAAAACTTGGAAAACAGTTAAGAAATCCTAAAAATAAAACCAATAACTTCATTTCTGGTGAATTCGAGAAAAAGTCTTTAGAAGGACTTTGCATGTCTAGTATTTTAATGGCAAATAAGAAAATTAATAATGTTCTAAAGCTAAAAACATTCTTTCGTTGTTAGGTACAATATTTTCATACGAAACCTTGCTGAATGTGTTATTTCCGTATTGGCGAATATTGTAGCTACGGCTTCCCTAATGCTGATTTACACGCTGCCAGTTGCAAGAATGTCAGCCGGTAAGTTTTTTGGTGGGTCACCGTCACGAGTTAGTATGAATGCCAGCTTTGCGTTTACACGGTGCCAGCAGCTTGAACAATTTAGCCATTGAGCCTCAGCAGCACCTGTTGATGATCATGAGAGAGCACAGGTGATAGGATGAAGGAAGTTGACGCGCTAATAAAGAGAAAATGTTTGATCTACTGGAGACACCAGCCTGTAGCGATCACGTAACAAACTGGCTTCTCCTGGGACTGGAATGAAGCGTTTACATGCTACTAGTGGTAACGTCATATCAGCTGCTACGCTGACTAGTAACGTCTAAATCAGTATAGTCCACCACCGTCTTTAAATCTTTAAACCCCGTCAATCTTTTCCAATCACGCAACTGGCAGCGGACATACGGCTGACACGAAAATCACCAAGGTTCGAAATAAAAAAAAAAAAGAATATGAACACGAGAAACCTGCTTTCAGGGAGTAGGCCCACAAACAAAAAACAGAATACAGAAAGGCCCGTGTCGTGATACCTGGGAGTGCCCTTAAGGAAATCGTCTGCAGAGAATCCAAGTGAAGTGAAGAGAAACTATGTAATAATCCTTCGGGTGGGCGGGGCGGGTTTTATCTACTCGCTTGGTGTCACTTGTGTAGATGAACCCCCCATTCCTCCCCTGCTTGATGATAATGGTATTAAGGTATATTATATGCATGCCCTTTGTGCACTGTTGTGGACGCTTGGCCGAATGTGTGGAACTTGTGGGTTTTCTTATTCCTTCCAGAGGAAAGTTTAATGGTTATTTAATGAATCGGTTGGGTTGAGATAGTCATCTGTAGGATTGGGCGATTGTCGTGGTGGACAGTCATCAAGGATAGTGCCGGGGTGATGGCGTTTGGCCTGGTGATCGTGTGAAGATGTGAAGATTGAGACATTATGCGCACGTTCTTTTTTATTTTGATAATGAGTCGAGAGTTACATTGGTCTTATTGATAATCAGTCAATGGGACAGTCACTTTTTAAATTAAATTAGCTCAACCCTTTGATTAAATCGGAATTATTCAACTGATCCAGATTAAAAGTTCCTAATGTTAACTAAAAGTAAATTGTTAAAGTCTAATGTTAATTAAAAGTAAACCGTTGATGTCTTGTATTTAAGGAAAATATACCGCAACTTATACGGCTCCAATACACTCCTTAATGCTGATTTAGAACTGTGCCTTCTTGAAGTCAATTTTTCATGCAGTTCATTTACATTGATTCTTTGATAGCGATATCAAGTTATAAATAGTGAAGGAGGGAAGTTACAGATTTAGAATTGAGCCTTGAGTTAAGTCAGCTACTTTACAAAACTACTTAATTTACCCTTTTTTTTCTTTCAAGAAAATATTTTAAATAACATATGAAAAGGACATAAAATGCAATTCAAAATTAGGTATTTCTTTTTTCTCCAATATTAATATGGGATATTTTTGCGTTTCTTATTTCCACCTACCATTATGTAAACCAAGACCTTTCTTTACTGAAGTGTCATACTGCGTACTTACAATTTGTGGTTCTTCTTTCTCTCTGGAGTATAATGATTATTCAATGAATTTAATGTTTATAAAAATGTTCAGAAAGGATGATTATTATCTATGGCCTTTGATATATCATAGAGGAGAATAATTTCCTGAATCATCTGCAGAATCCAGGAAACTGAAATAGCGATTGATGATAATGCAGCAATGTTATGACCATAAGCCTTTTTAAATTGATGTAATATTTTAATATGGTTATTTTTAGTACATATTTCAAAACCTTAAAATTTTTTCCTTAAATGTGTGTTTCAATTCATTTTAAACCTTGCTATTTCCACATACAATTCACATTGATTTGACCTTCACTAGTCAAAATTTTCTTCAGTAACTAAACGTGGTAGCACCTGAAGAGATATATCAGAGGTTCATTCGAATACAATAATTCTGCCATGAATAAACCTTGAATTATATCGACTTGGTTCTATCGCTGGTCACTAACTGCAACCTCTGGATAATATATATTTTTTATTGATTTGGAGCCAGAGAAGAAATTGCAAGCACCATAGTGATGTATGTTAGACCAACCCTCTTCCCTATCCCTAGCTATAGTCAGATCAGTGGGTTCAGTATACCTCCTCTATGGTGGAACAATGACGCAACTGCAAAAATTGTAATTTTACAGGAAACGCAAAAACCAAATTGATTGCATTATAAACTCAGTGACGCCTATCAACTTGGAACTGGCGTAATATTGTTACAAGTGCTACAGTTTATATTGTTACAACAGTTACGTATTTGTTCTCCTCGATGAGCTTGGTATTTCTTGACACAATAGAGGCCTTATGTCAAGGAATATCTAAGGTTTTGACAAATTTTGAAGTTGCGTCTTTGTTCCATCATATCGGCGATATGGTTTCAATGAACTAAAGTTAGATTGCTGTCTTCCCTTTTACAGAAATTGGGTGCCCATCTAATGGCTGTGGGGTTAGCACTCTGGCCTCGCAGACCAAAGGTGCCGGGTTCGAATCCCGGGTTAGCCATGAATATTCGTTGTGGTTCGGAATTCCACGTTAAACTGTAGGTCCCGGCCTGATTAGCCATCATTGTGCATAAAAATAGGTCGTTGAGCGTACAAACCACCCAACCAACCAACAGAAATTGGGTTGTTTTCGAGGGAATGCAAGTGTCATTTTAAGATTCGTACCTGAAGACCTGCGAATTTGGCATGACTGGCGATCTGTTTCAAGTGGACCTCCGTCAAACATGCTTCTTCCCCCACGCAATAAATAGTGCGAGATTTCTACAGATTTTTTGACTTTGGGTTTCTAAAGAAGGTTCCTTTTGGCACCAAAGCATGTTGGCCTTTTTTGTGGTTTTTGGCAGTTTAACACAATTTATCTGCTCCAAAATTTATTAATCTAAGAATATTTTTAGGGGTAAGGGATTTTAAAAATTTGCACCCTTCACCCAATTAAATGTTTGAGGCGTACCTGAATTAAGCCACTTAAAATCTAGTAGGATGGGGCTTCAGAAAAATTTGGGTGGAACTTTCTTTGCGATTTGCTAGAGTACTTTTGTATAGAAATATAGTTTTTAAGAACCTTTGCACGAGAATTTTATTCATTCAGAGAAGCAGTTTTCAGTGATATAAAATGCAGACTTCACAGACCTTGGTCCCAGCTATGCCGGTGGCTTGTGTTTTGGCTGGAGATGGTTAATTCCAAACATGCTGCGCCATACTCCGATTTTATATAGAGTGTGTCATTTCCGATGCTATAAATGCTAGCGTATTCGATGCAAGTATTAACAATTAGGTGCGTTCCATAGTACAAGTTCCGGATTTTCATTGAATGAGTGTGTATAGTTTTATACAAGTGCTTTCAATGGATGTGCATTTCGTCAGAGGAATTAGAGTTTTAATTCTAATTGTGTGTGCGTTTTACGCAAGATAATCATGGACTCATTGGATTTTAATTCGACGAGCACGAGCCTTCCATGGAGTTGGGTCTAGACCGCGAGGTTGCGGGTTCGAGTCCCGTGTTTGGCATGGGTGTTTGTAAATGTATGTTGGCTTGTCTAATGACGAATGTTTCTGCGCATTATAGCCCTCGTGTTGCTGACGGCGCCAGATAATCTGAAAACAACCAACCAACCAATCCATGGAGTTGGGTGAGTCGATTATTTAATAGTTTAGGAGGAGCTTTAATTAAAATAACTTAATATATAAGAAAATAGATTTATTTGATATTAAATGTAAGAATTGATTATTATAATGATATGTTAATAATATTCAAATTCAGTAAACTAATGATTATTATTTCAATTGCTGTAGTATCAAATCGGTGTTTAAATAAATTTGTGTTTGTTGTTAAAGCGTTGTCCTCTATCAGAATTCAGTCAGACTGGGTTATTGAAGATAGGATTATTGCATATTTTAGTTATTGTATTTTTTAAGAAAGGATTTATTCCATGTCATTCTATGGTTATTGCATATTTGTAATATTACGACTATTAGTTATTTTATCACAAACGCAATATACTACTACCACCTGATCATAGCCTATCCGTGTAGCCAGCCTACCGAGTCCCTGTGTAAGGTATGGGTGTTTGTAAATGTATGTTGGCTTGTCTAATGACGAATGTTTCGGCGCATTATAGCCCTCGTGTTGCTGACGGCGCCAGATAATCTGAAAACAACCACCTGATCATAAGCTTCTTCAGCCACTCAACACTAAGTAAACATAGGGGAGAAATATGCTTGTTTCGTTCACTTCAACTTTGAACCTTTCGCAGAATGTTCGAACTAGTAGACCAGGACACTTACTAGTTATGCAGGACGAATTATGGTGTACCATTAACCTTATATTTCTGCCTAGTTATAACAATCTACCATATTTTCTATTGGGTACCTAAAGAAGGTTTCATTGTCCTCAAAATAGTCTCTACTACTATGATCGAACCCTAAATATATACTTCAAACATTTTAAAGTAATCCGAGTTTACTTACGCCCCTACTTGTAAGCGTCTTCGACACGGTTAGGAAATATCCACAAAAGAAGAACAATGGCAGCGCAGGTAGAACAATGAAAATGGACTCGGGACGGACAATTCACGGAGAGGTACATATACTTGATTGAGTTCTGAGAGGCTTCAAATCACTCTATCCATCTTGATGTGCGCCATAATTATACACTACGAAATTGGAAAAGTACTATTACATTCGGCACATTGCACTTAGGATTCTTCAGTGGATCTTAGCAGTGCAGTCATCTGTAAATAGTTCCCAAGATAAGTAGTCATAATCATCTAAAAGCCGTGGATTTGTGTGGTTTGTATAATTATGAGGGATTGGATTCTGAACACGTGTTTTGCCGCTATTTTGCGATAAGATAAAACAAGTTCTGATGTTACACTTTAATGTAATATTTTAATTTCTGAAATGCATTAATTGGAATCTGCAGGACTTTTTTTTTAAGATTAAATGCAATACATCGAATTGCTTTATTTCTTCCATGGTGGTGGTCAAAGCCCTAAGAATAATTTACTATAAATCTTAATAACGAATACCTTCAATAATAATTTTGTCGAAATGTGTATTTCGAGATTTAACTAACATGTATTAGTTGCATCTTGAACTGACCGTCTAAATACTAACAAATCGGAAAAAGAAATTATCGTGGTATTATCAGATTTAGGCTATTTTAATTCAGACAATTCTTCAAGACACTTGCCAGTTTGTGAAGCGTCGGAAATCGTCCGTAATAGAAGCGCAATGTGTAATACTATACGTGAAGAGCTCGAAAACCAAAGTGGACTGGTCCCTTAACAAGTTTCTTACAAAAAGGATTAAAATAATATATAAACATGCATATCTTGTATATGTAATGCATTATGAATACAAGTATTTTGAAGAGTTTAGAGCAGCTTCTGATGGAAACTATTTCGGAAACAAATAAAAGGGAGATAAACAAAAATGTACGTGGTGTGGAAAATTCGGAATTTGTTCGTCGGCGTCTCATGTTATCTGCTGTAATTTAAATATCCATTAAACATATTTTGTGATATTATACCAAGCAGGACCGCAACTAGAATTTTTTGCGCCAGGGGCAGACTAAGATTTTGGCGCCCCCCTGACGTATTACTGATCTACTTCAATGTCCTATATATAATTTATCTTATTTAAAATTAGTTCAGGTTCCACTTTGTGAACGCGATAGTTTGCAAATTTAGATGATTAGTTAAATGAAATGTATTGTGATATTACTTATTACCAATTATATAAAGGCTAAATATAGTAAGTTATACACATACTGTATATAAATAAGTATAATCGTTAGTCTACTCTTAAAAATCAAAGATTCAAACTAAAATTACGGGCTTTTTTTTTAAGCAAAGATTTTGATGACCTCATAGCTGATGCTCTCTTGTGCTCAATGAAAATAATGCTCAAATTTGTTAGTCTATCTTTACCCTACGGTACTGCGTAGGTGATTTTAACAACTTTCAATTTGCGAAAACTTTTTTTGCCTGAAGAAACCGTTATAAGAAGAGTTAAAAATATCTTAAAGGCTGTGGTCAGGTTTGGATACCTTTCTTCAAGTGTGTGAAGGTAAATGAATCTCAAAAGGATTGCTGGAGGTGCCGTTTTCATAGTGTTATCAACTGCCAAAGCATAGTGTTTAAAACTTTCCACTTCTTGAAGGATTTCTTCTGTACTGATATCGTCTTAGAGATAGTCAGGGTGTTTTTTTTCTTTTTCGGGGAGATGGAGGGGGGAGGTAGTTTTAGATAGTTTTTGAGCTCTATTCTTCAAATCTTACACGTCCATCTTGTAGATGTTATTCGCATTTAGAAACTCAAAGTTGTCATTAATTTATTCTAGCGCTTGAAAAGGGGATTTTGGAGCATTCACTACTGTCGATCTCTAGCAAAGCAATTTTAAACAGATCTGCCTCTGATAAGTTGGAACTTTCATCACCTTCGCATTCTTCATGAAACATTGCTTTTTTTTTTTTTTGCTTTTTTTTTTAATTGAAAATCAGCAGGTACATTCTTGTTCTCAGCAATCTTCGTGGCTTCTTGAAAGGCATCAGATTATGCCTTTTGTCCTAATTGATACAAAATCTGACCATGAATGTTTCTGATTTGCCCTGTCTACAATTAAGTAATATCTTTCAAGAAACATGCTTACACGGTCAATTTTCTGTTGAATTTTATGACAGAAACTGGTCACAATAACAAATTCCAACTTTCTGATGTTTCTTAGCAAATAAGTAACCTCAATCTTTGTTTCGGGATTGGTGAAAGGACTGACGTACAATTCTTCCAAGACCTTGGTTATCTTGTCAAAATGTTTACATACAACATCAATTGGTTAGTCTTGAAAGCCGAAATACAGACAAGCTACAATCCAGAATGGTCGAAAGCCATAATCCCGAAAAAGGCGAAATCCCAACCAAAAGAAAAATACCTACAAAGTTTCTTGATGATTTAATTTTTTAAAAAAATTAGCTATTGATAAATAATTAAATGAAATTTTTATTCTTATAACCTTAGCATTGTGTTTTTCTCTATATCTTTGAATTTGTTCCACATTGTAAATTTTCTTTTCTAGTCTTGAATTTTGAATTCGCCTTTACGAAAAAAAAAAAAAAAAAATAAATGCACAAAGAAAAATCCAACAAAATGTAAATTATACGGTTATAAAATCAAACATGATTTAAATATGCAATTATTAAAATTAAAATCCATTAAGATTTTTCATAATTTTTACGTAATTTATGCGTATTAAATCATATTTGAACAAAATGTTTATATTAAAAAAATTGTTTTGCAATTTACTGCAAACCGATGTACATTGATACACAAAATATTGATAACCATTCTTTATCCCCATTTTGCCCCCCCCCCATCTCGGCGGCCAGGGCACATATGACCCGATTACGCCCCACTCCCACCCTTGATGCGGCCCTGTTACCAAGTGATGAAATGCTATTTTTTTTCCCAAGATTGAGATATTTTAAAGAACAATTTGGTTTTTACTTGACCTTCACGCGAGTGGAACACCAATTAAATAATATTTTTTTTTTGCATACAGAATGACATGGTGAACATAAATTAATTGGGGGAAAAGAATGCTTAATAATGCCTAGTTATTAAGAGTTGTACTGATCTGTTTGAACTCCATTGCCAAACTAATTTTTAGACACCCTGTACAATTGTTCAATTAAAACTGCAACAGGATTTCTGGAATTCTTCGGTTTGTACTCAGTAGATCGATGATAAATTATATATTCTTTAACTGAATGCGATTTTACATTTCCTCCTAGATTCTCACCATAAAAGCTCTCATTTTGAATTTGATTTTGTATTGTGTAGAATTGACTTTTAATTTCTTATGTTAGTACGAAAAAAGTTTATCCACAAGATCATACAACTATTTTAGACGTACTCTTTTTCCAAACACTGTTTAATCCCTTACAACTTTGAATATATTATTATACGTTATAAAATTTACAGGTAATAGTATTTAAACATATTTCTCTGCAGCCCGTCTGCTGAAAAGAATAAAAAATTCCCAGTGTGGATTTTTGTATATGCATAGTTTTAATTTTTCTATTACTTTATCCAAGATTAATAATGATAAGAGTTTACTATCTAGAAGTACAGTGTTTGAAGACAACATAAAACGCAATTCATTTATAAATATTCTTAAAAATATCTATTAATCCGAAATAACATTTTAAAATGCCTATTAATTACTATTGCATGACTATTACCGATGAGAATTAGTGTTGACTGCATTTCTTGTATCATTACACTGACAGTTATGAAAGATTTGTTCAAATAGAGGATTTTTAGATCACTTTTTCTAATTTTATCTCAGTAAACTACAGATATCTTATTTTTTTTTAATTCATCTCAATCTACCACTTATAATTTAAATGGCAAAATTATATTATTTTTAATCTATCCCAGAATGAGATCAGTATTTCTAAAAGGAAAGGATGAAGAAAGCTGATAATAATAATATATTTTTAGCATAAACTTTCATTTTTAATAAACGTACTCGAAATAGAAGTCCGAGACAGAAAGAGAACTATACCTTTCTTGATTTCAAATAATAAAACATTTCTACCATTTCTATCAACAATTCCTACCAAAATCGTGAATAGAATTTTGGTAGGAGATCAATAAACATGTTGCGAACTTAATTCAAAATCTAGTTGGAGAAACTGTACTGGTAAGAGACTGAAAAACAATTTTAAGAGCTAAAAAAAGAGTTCAATTATTGGTACATTGACAGTTCTTTCGCAGTTTGAAGTATTGGAAAAAAATATACAAAGATAATGAACACGAGCTGCAACAATACTTCCCTCTACCAAAAAATGAACCAAACACCTCAACTCTAATCTCCCACCTCCGAAGGAGTCGAACCAGAAACGGCATTTCAACCCTTTATACACTTCCCACTTCTTCCACAACACGAATGGAGAGAAGGGGGTGGTGTTGAATAAAAGATTCCTCAAGACCATCCCCCTACCAAACGACACCCAAAGACTCAGAAATCCTCTTCACGTCCCATTCCATACAAGACCCTTTGTTGCCCAACCCTAACCTCTTCCAATTCTCAGAAAGGAAGTCCCAGACAACTCAGCACAACACAAAGAAAAGAAGAATATAAAAAGACAACATAAAGTTTCTGCTGTCGTTCTTGTATAGATGATGATGGGAGATGCATTTAAACGCTGTATCGTTACGCGTATACGCTTTAGCCTTGTTTCCCTTTCCAGTGTAGAAGATAAGAAGGGATAATTCAGCTTTTGTGTTTTAGGGGGATTGGTGGCCATTATCTTCTTTTCTGCCAGTGGTCATTGTTCTACGGAGGAGGGGTGGGTGATGATAGGGTTCATTAGGATCGTCCTTTGCAGCACCCATTTCTTGAATGGGGTCTTTGAGTACCGTCTGGATCTCGGTATGGAGTCACGTGGTTTTGAACCAGTCCATTTGATGGGGCGACAGGTTGTGTTGGAATAGACTGAAATAATGAATTTACACTAAAACAAGAGGTGCGAATTTGATTCGACACCGTGGTATTAATAGTAAGAATACAAACAGAAGTGAGAAACTTTATCACCAAGTTGATCTTTGTTGGAAACGGAATTTATGTATGAAGAAGGCAATCTATCTAAAGTCACATGCTTGATTTCGTTAAAAGAAACCGAATTGCACTTCATCGTTAAAGTAAATTAGTTTTTAAATAGCAATAAGGTCCTTGATGATGATATGTTCATTAAGCTTAGGCCAAATATGAAGTGCATAGCTTTTTTTTATACATAAAAGTTAACGCTAAAAATGGAAGAGGAATATGCTAAATATAACTAAAAAGTCAAATTTATTTTTCTTTCGAATTTTCTTTTGTTTTTCTTTCGAAATTTATTTTCTCTGTTTTATCCAGTATGAAACTTCGAACGTTTTAAAGCAACTGTTCTGACGGGTTTTTTGCTATTGGGGCAATACTATATTATGTCTATGATGCGGAAAACAGCTAGGTCACTCTCAACAAAGAGTATTTTTTCAATAAAGCTTGCTCCAAAATATCCTAGCAGTGAAGCAGATCCCCGTTTCGCAAATTAAGAGGAAATACTTTCCAAAAAACCATTACACCGACTCCCAATATTTTTCAATTCCTACATCATCGTGTCTGTTCCAAAAAGATAATCATATTAAGTTCAAAAGAGATCTCAATGAACAGTAAGGGCTATTTTTCAGGAGAGATGGGTGAAGAAAAACTCTCCTCCGTATGCAGACATAGTGCCGCTATAGGAGGAGCCCTACGTACTGTGAGGGATAACCTCTATCTTATCGGTAATCAGTGCAATTGCCTGTGAAAATATTGCCCGCAGTTCTTGCAGGAATGGGAATAATATCGAGAACTATGCGCTTTTCGGATGAAATAGATGAGGGTTATAAATCAGGGGGCCGAGGAAAAAAGAAGTTTGGAGCTTTCTCTTGTAAGGGATATAGGAAAAGAGATGTATTGATTGTGTTGTGTTGTAGGGTTATTGAGATGTTATCATCAACAGATTATGCCATCTATTCGGGTGGTGGTCTAGACTGCTGAGGGGCGGTCTTTCTTTGGGTAAGAATATGAGTTGTGTTTGGAGGGGAGGGGGGGGGGGGGGGAGTTGTGTAAATGGTATGGAAGTACTCAGCTTGATTTGATCGGCTTACTCACTGATAAATATGAATTCTTGACGTGAATACGTCTTTAAAACTGAATAGTTCTTGGAAGGTGAATGAAAAGTCAATTGTGCGTCAGCATCAATAAGCGATTGTATTATATTCAGGGTTATAGAGCTAAAAAAAAGTTTTACCGGTACGCAAGCCTCCCGATCTTGGCGGTTACCCAAAATGTAGCTGGTATTTTTAATTATAAAATGTAAATCCACGATATTTTGCATAATTTATCACACATAAAAAACAAAATATTCTTAATTTACGTATTTCTCACTAACTTATATATCACAATACATATGCATAAAAAGTTATAAATTATTATTAATTAGTTAAAAAAAAGTGGCGGTACGAGCTACCAGTTCTCAATAAAGTATACAGGCGTGCTACTGTCCCTCATGTATGCGCTACTGTTCCCCCATGTACTGCTGAGTAATATATTGCTCTTGGTTACCAACAGACTCTAACTAGTTTGGGGTAGAGTTGCTGGTATAGATTCCCATGTTGATTTGTGAAGCCTTCTTCGGCTTCAAGTTAACAGCTAAACATGTACTATCCAGAGGTAGCAGATAGGCATCAATAATGAATCTGAAAGATTCTCACCAGCCTTCCTGATAATTAAGACAAAATTATTCGTCATAATAGCCATGATATCAACACAGAAGCACATTTTATAAGGCAGCAACACTAGAAATCCAATTCCCAAGCCATATTGAGATCTTGTTTTGACACTGAGTCATAAGTTCGGTTAATAAACGAAACATTTTCAATTTTTACCAACCACGAGTAAGTTGCTCTTCACATGTTGACTGTTCTGTGAAACCAAAGCAATATAATTTTTATAAAAAAAATTTAAAGAAATAATGGTAGTCAAATATATATATATAACCAATCTTTCTTAAAATATTCTATTTGCCCAAATATTGGAGTTGGTGTGGAGAGAGATGTGCTAGCTCAGATGTCACGCCTCTCCTTTTGATCAAATTCAAAATTACAAGGCGTAATTGAAGATGTTGTTGCAATGTTACGTTGTGGAATGGTTTTAGTGCAGCTCATTCTGCAGAAAACTTCAAAACAATAAACCAACTTCATGTGTTGTGTATTTAGATACCGTTGGTGGAATTGGAATTTATAAGGCTCAACTACTGCATGGACAAATCTATACCAAAACATCACAACAAAAAATATCAGTTCCACTGAGAGTGGTCCGAATTTGAAAGAAAAATGTTTTTTATTCATATCTCGAATCGGAGAACATGTATTAAGCGTCAAATTCTAATCGTTAAATCCCACATTTAGGTGATGTAATATTTATTGCCAACTTAGTTCAAATTTAAAAGATGGAAAAAAAAAGAGAGAAAAATGACACCAGAGTCGTCTGCATCCTTCTTCATTGAAATTCAAAGAGCGGTCTGTTTCCAAATAAAAACGAATGCTCACTATTTGATAAGTTAGGACTTATTTGGCAATCGGATTTAGTTCAACTCATTCAAGGTCAATTTTTAAATATCTTCGGTCATTTCTGACCCAGCAGACCAGTATATTCATAATCTACTAACATTTCTAATATATTCTACAAAAAAAAAAAAAAAAAAAAATCAGAATGATGTCCGAAGGGGTCGCAGTCGATTAAGTTATTTTTTGGAGAAAACTGCCCTTAACTATACCACACCTGATATTCCTTTTCTAAATTATATTTCTATGGAAAGATCCCCTCAATATAACTTAGATGCATCCGTTTATACACAGCCAGACGACAACCACAATATCCAGCTATGCATTACTCTCCTCGAGAATACCACGAAGAATTATCTGGTCCACCCTCCAAAAGACCATATTTACATAACTCTCACATCCCCATAGTTGCCGTCCTCAAAAGGTCAGATGAATTTTAATAAGAACTTTCCCACCCTCTTTAATCGAAAACGTTTCTCGAAATTTAATTAAAGTCACTTTCTCTCTTGACAGTGATGGTTGCTATTTATAGCCCACTGCGGAGGGTGATGATTAAATGCAAATGCGAAAATTGAGGGAAGGCGGGGACTGAGTTGGATGTTTTAAGATCTGCTCGCTTTGGATGAATATTTAGGTGTGTTTTTTTTTAATTCAAAAAATGTATCTGAAGTTTGTGCTGTTGTTAATTTCTTAAGTAGCGCTTGAGGGAGAAGTTTTTTTTTACTACTCAACGCTTTACAAATGTTTCATTGTTTATAATCCAAGAGGAAAAGACAGAATTTTTTTTCGGGAGGGAATATGATATTCTAAATTTACAAATCATACATATATTTTTGTTTTTAATGCCGAATGTATTTAGTTATACCGATAACAGTTAATTTTTTTACGTGTGTTTAGAAAATTAAAAACATTTAAATATCGTAAATTTATCATTTTAAACAAAAAGATCTTTTGCGTTCTAAGAGCAATTATAAAAATTTCGGGAAGGGATATATCCCCATATCCCTCCCCCTGACTACGCGCATGACGAGAATGCAAGTTTAAGTACCCCAACCGAACGTCATTATGAATTTTTCATAGAATTTAGAGAAATGCTAGTAGATTGTGAAGTCACACAAACTGGTCTGCCAGGCCAAAAATAGCTGAAACTGTACAAAACTTGACTTTAAATGGATTGAAATAAATCCTATTGCCAAGTATGCCATAATTTGTCAAAAAAAATTTACATCTTTTTTATTTGGTAATCTATTACTCTTTAATTTTAAATTAAGAAGATTGCTGACGATTTGTATTTCTTGGCGCTACGATCTTTCATTTTTTAAAAGGCAGTCAAGTTGGTGCTAAATATTATGTCATCAGTGACGTAATATTTATCGCCAACATGACTGACTTTTAAAAGATGGAAGTATTTTTTCTTCCTCATTGAAAATCAAAGAGAGTTGAGTTATCACATAAAAAAAAAGAATGATCATTATATGGCCAGTAATGAAATATTTGGCTATCTGATCTAGTTTAACTCAACCAAAGACAATTTTTTTTTACAATTTCGGCCATTTTTTCCCCGGCAGACTAGTATACTCATAATCTACTAGCATTCCCCTACATTCTATAAAACGATTCAAAATGATGTTCGATGAAGTACCTAAAAATGAAATCGTCTTTAAGTCCCACGTATGAGCCTTGGATCAATTGTTAATAACTGCAGTGATTTAATGCACCACTCGTGAAAAAGCAACCGAAATATATAAAAAAGGAACATTTTATAGATATTTCAATAGGAATTGTGCACGGAACACAATTGGAAAATCACAAAACTTGTATTCAACTGTATTGTAATGATACAAATTTAGCAGCTACAAATTTAATCTACTTTAAACCAATTTTTCGATTTGCAAAGTTCGATTGCAAATAAACCTTCCTAGACTTCCTAGAATTTTTTTTTTTTTCCCTCAATGTTTGTCTTCTCGAGGACTTTACGAAACTTGCGTTTGGCTACGACACAGTCAATTACCATGTTCGTGGAAAACTGAAATATGCATTGTGATGTGATTGGATCCTTGATTATCAACATTAGAATTTGTTTCTATAGGAATATTGCGATTGGTCACAAGGGTTGCCTTCCAGTTGAATCCCACTCAAAATGACGCCTAGCATAAGATTTATGCAGACTATAAAATCATGATTTCCGCTATAGATTTCAAGCACCGCGTTATTTAGAACGTTTTTTTTTTTTTTTTTTTTTTTTTTTCTCTCCCCTTTTTCTTTCGTCTGCCAAACTTGTGATCAATTCAAATAACACTTTTAAAAAAATTCAAAATTTCAAATTCCATTAGCTAATTGCATATGCTTACTCAATTATTTGTTTTCTTGTCAGAAGGATGTTTAGAAATTTCAGACGCTATTACACGCACAACTTTTTTTGGAGAAATTTTTGTTGTGATCTACATAGTAAATATATGAATTTTTAAGAAAGAATTGTTAAAAGAGATTGTTTTGCATTTCTCGTTTTGAGCACCCTGATTTTAAAAAAGCGATCTGGAAAAAAATGTTTGTATGTCTACATGTTTGTGTGTTTGTGGTCAGCATAATTCCCGAACAAATTGACTTACGATGTTCAAATTTGGTGTGCGGGTTAGTGGTGGCCATGGGACCTACCATTAAGGCTTTAATCAAAATAGCGCATGTGCATAAGGTTGAAATCATGAAAAATCATGTTTTTCAGCAATTGCTAAAAAACAACTATATTTAAAATCTCTGTGCTAATGCCTCTTAAGGTGTTCTAATCGTCACGACTTACGAAATTCCCGTAGAAATGCAATAAAAGCATAAAAAGTTGAAAAACGAGTGCCTTTAATACAAAGATCTCTACCCATGAGTATAGACCATCAACGATTGATTTTATTCTGTTCCGCACGTTTTTATCTTTCAGATTCAACTAATAGCTATAAATTCGTTGTACATATTTATAATTCAGTATATAAATGTACTATACTGTTTTTAATTAAGATTAGAATTTTAAAGAATTTTTTTTATTTGTTAATTTAAATTATCTTCACTGAAGTACGAGACAGAAAAGAAATCCCCCCCCCCCCACTCCCCCGCTAGTTTTTACAAACGCTATAATGACTTTATGTTTGTAATCAAGATTTACTTGAGTTTACATATGGAACTTTCAAATATGAATGAAATAAAATTCGACACATTTGTTTAATTTGCAAATATATTTATTTCCTATTTTTCCTAAAAATGTATAACTTTTAATGTTTGTATATATTCAATAATACCTACAATATATGAAAAGAGGAATATTAAAATAGAAATGAAATAAAAATACGAAAAGAATCATTTGATGGAATAGGATTGTCAAATAAATAGGATGATAATGTTACTCAATGGTCAGGTTAGAACTGCATTGCATCCGTTCAACAGATTTCACTAGTCTCAAAATAACATTCCATTCCATTTTCTCTAAAGCTTGCAATAGATGGCGCCATGGTGTAAAGTCTTAATATCTAATTTATAAGAAATCGAAAAATTAATTTCAGTAATAGAATAAAAATATTTTTAATTTTGTCACCAACTATAATGAATTAAATAAGCTTCTTTTTCATTAAAAAAAGTAAATTTGAACGAAAACGTGCATGGTTCAGGGTCCTTCCAAGAATGTCATACAATTTTTTGACACAATTTTATATTTAAAAAACTTAAATGAGTTTGGTCTTCATATCAAGTATTTTTTAATTTTTTATTACGGTTTTTAAATTTAAATAATGATTTAATATCTTATGAATTCTTTCTTCAATTCAACTGAAACTTCTTTACAAGACCTTTTTTTGTGACGAATTATTTATTGTAATCTAAATTAGAGTAAAATATTTACAATTGCGAATCGTATTATACTGCAAAAAACGGGGGAGTCTAATTGCAAAGTTATACTTCCTTATTAAAATTGATGTAATTTAATGTTGAGTTAATATTTTTTCTCTGTATTTATGCATAAATATGTTTGATTCCATGGGTTCCGGCAGAATTATTTTCAAGGCGGTGCTAGGGGCTTAAATGTTAGTTTTATTCTTGAACTTTCAATTAAATATCTTAATAAAATTTTAATAGTTATGTATTAAATTTTGCATGTATTATATATTTTAAAACTATATCATACTTTTATTTTCAGTGAATCATGCCACTTTTCCCCACATTATTTTTCATTTTCATAATCCTGAATGGGGAGGGGGGGGGGGGGGTTGCACCCCCTTGCATGTTCCTGGTAGCGTCCATGTCTGTGAACCCCTTGAATACATATAAGTTGGAATTCATTGCGATATTTTTTTCTTATTGTTATTGTTTCAATCTAAGATTACAGACGAAATTCATTTTCCTGAAAATAAATCATGGAATTTTCATTATCAACATATTTTTATTTTTTTATATAATTATCTGCTAATAAATTTTGAAATTAAAGGATGGTGCAGCGTTGCCAGGCGGAGAATTTTTAATACTACGTTATTGTTTTTCCTAGAAATATATTTTGGCATAGTGCCTTTCTTAGTACTTTTTAAAGTGCTGGAAGTCTTTGTTTTTTTAAGTACTATTGATATTTCAATAGGAAAAAATATTATTAAAAATACTATGTAAAAGATGCATTGTGAAAAATTGCCTACCTAAGAATTTTAAATCAGAGGTCTGGTAACGCTGATGAAGGGACAGTTTCTCCAAAGTATATTTTTTATATATTCCACATTCCTAGTTAATAAAACTGTAACTATTTATGCACTAATAATAAAAAAAAAAGTCCTTCCCGTGTTTGTATTCCCTTCGCAATGCCTGAAATTCAAGATGCCAGTATCATTTATCTTTGATAAGTATTTTGAGACGCCATCTGTTCTTGAGGAATGCGGTAGAGGCCGACCCTACTTTATAATTAGCCCTTGGGCCGAAGAATGAAAATAGACTTAAAATCTATTATAGATGATAAATGAAGAGATGAGAATCGTAATCACTGATTTATATATAAGGTCAGAATCCAAACAAATGTATGAAATGATGTATTGTAGATTAAAATTGATATCTGATATGAAGAAAATTGCTTGCTAAGTTTACCGTTACTATAACGAAAGTAGTTTGAGATGTTTTATAGTGAATAGGATATGCATATGACTGAAGTTTTATAGATTATTTTTATTTAAAAAAAATCTATACGTTAGGGCTAATTCAGGGATGGTTTTTACAGTGAATTTCAATGATGACTTTTCTCTGAATATAATTCTGTTTTACACATTACCTCAGGACCTCAGTCATTAAATGCCACTGACTATCAATATGCAAATGTTTCCTGTCACTCACTGGAAGAACCAGTTTGCCAGTAGCTAACAGCTCCAGATGATGAAACATTTTCTATTTCCATGCTAATCAACTATCATCGTTATTAAGACTTTCTGTTGAATAAAAGACTTTTTTTCCAAAACATGATTTCTTAAGAAGCAAATAAGTTATAACTTTTTTAGTGTATTTTAGATATCAAATTAAAAACAATTTTTGTTAGCGTATCTGATTCCACTCTCTCTATAGCTATTCAAAAGCAGTGCACGTCACTTTTTAGAATGAGTTATATTTGCATTAATTTTAAAGATTAATGTTGGATTTTGGTTTTACATTAATCTGATTCAGGAAAACTTTTGTAGTTGAACTTTTTTCGGTATTTATTCAACAGAAAGTTTTAATTAAACGTTTTAAACAGATTGGGTCTGAATGAATTTTTAAACATAGTTATTATTATTAATAGAAAACTTCTTATTGAATTAATAGGAAATTTCTTATTTTACTAACAGTAAACATCTTAATTTATAAATACCAATAGCTATAAATGATAAATATAAATATTTATATGACGAAAAATAGTTTCAATATTGAATTTTTTCCCCTCTTTTCGATTTTTTTTAAAGTTTCAGTTATTAATAGGGCAATTCTCCTGATAACGCACAGGACATTTAGGGCTCTTTTTTCTACTTGTAAACAATTTTAAGTTGTAAAAGTATAATAAATTTACTGCTTATGATTTTATTTTATATACAATTAATTAGTGACACAGTTAAGTAAATTTTTTTTTATTTTAACTTGATCAAATGTGTCAGTTGACACATACGTGTCCCGTGCATCTACGTTATGAATGCTCATCTGAACTAGTTAAAATTATTATTTTTTCATTATATTATATAAAACAAAAACGTAACTACTAGATTTATCATAATTTTGCAACTCTAATTTATTCACAAGTAGAAAAAAAAAATTCTCGTGTGTCATCCAGAGACTTGTCCAATAAATACTTTTTAAGATGAAGTTCTATACTAAACTCCAACTTAACTTGACATCACTAGACGATAGATCTTCACCGTGCTCATAGGCAATTAATCCATTTTAGCGGAGTGAAGATATAATTCTCGCCAAACCTAATAGCCTTTTGTTCTCTACAGGGTTGTGGTTTGGCGAACGTTATGCTTTCACGCCACCAAAATGGAGTAAATACCTATGAGCACTGTGATCTACCGTCTAGTGATGTCAAGTTATGTTGAAGTTAAGTATAGTAAGGATCATTTCCTTTATTCGTTATGATGTTACAATCTTAGAGGCCAGCGCATTTAGAAACTACTTTCTATAAAACTTTGAAATTTGGTGAGTCGGTACGAAAAAGATCACCTAGTGAAATGATATAAATTGTTTTCATTTAATGTATATCTATTATAAATGAACATTAAAATATCAAAAGACAAAACCAGGTGGAGCCACTACATATGCTTTGATGTAAGGATTTCAAATATAAAATATATTATACTCTATTTTCGAATTTTTAATTGATGTCATTTCATTAAGGGATCATTTTCGTACCTATACTCAACAACTTTCAAGATTTTCTACAAAGTAGTTTCCAAATGCACTGGGCTAGAATATTGTAACATAGTTAGTATAGGGAATGATCCATATAAGGACTTCCTCTGAAAGCAAGAGAGGAGTATAGAGCTTTTCGTCGGTGTTTTTAAAACAATTCTTTCCTCCTCTTCGAGTTTAGTAATGGTTAATTACAATAAATATTTCTAAAAAGAGTTGGTGCATTTGTTAGAGGGCTTGGAGAGAGGGTGGATTGTTTTAAAAATAGGGGTGAGGAACATCTCACAACTTTCAATTACACTATAATACTGACGTGGATTTGTGTCATTTACCGTTTGTATATTTTCATCCTTAGAATAAATGGTCAGTTTAGCGATATGCGATAATTCTTGTATGGGCCTAAAAAATAAAAAATCGCCAAAATGGTGATTTTGGCGATATACTTTTCGATAATCCTTATATTATCCTTTATTATAAGCGAAACTGAGGGGAGAAGAAAACGATTGTTGATGAGGTATGCTCAAGGAAAGATAACTCTGTGTTGAAGGCATTCATTTTTCAACTTTTTACGCCATTAAAAATTTTTTACGAGAATTTCGGAGGTGGAGATGTTTAGAACACCTTATGAGGCATAGTGATATACATATGGGTAATTGAAAGTAAAAAGGTTGCCGAAATCTTGAAAAAGTTTGGGACACTAAAATTTATTCGAATGTGTAAAGTTTGGTACAGCCTATACTGTAAACTAACGTTATGTGTTTTAACTGCATAAGAGATTTCTTTATTGCTATTGAAGGTTCTGGTGTTGAAATCAGATATATGTAGAAAGAAATTTCTGATTGTATTGTTTTGATGTTTTAGGTTTTATATCGAAGGTGAATTTTAAAAATTTGAGGCAGTTGCGGTTAAAAAAAAAGATGCGATATTAAGAATCTAGTATTGAATCTCAGGAAAGGCAACCAGAAATGGATGATGCTTGGAAAATGTTACTAATATTTTTTGCATTAGTATTTTTATCAAACAATAAAAGAACGTTGCGTTTGTAGGTTTTATAGTAATGAACAATTCGAAAAAGGAAGTATGGTAGAGTGCAATATAAACAAGCTATTTAGGAGAAAAAAAATATTTCAAAGGAATTTTCTGTTATTTCTAACATACACTACCAAATATAAACATATCTCGATAGAAGTAATTGCACTCTAAACACGTCACTAGTCGAGAAATATAACGCAAAGAAAGCAATTTACTAACTTTTCTGTAGTTTCCCTTTTATAGTTCATTCGGCCATTATATTTGTAAACTCATGATTTGATAAAATACGTAATTGCTCCTTCGTTTAACACACCACTCATAATCCTTTAAATCTCAAATCCGGAAACGCATCTACCAATAGTTTTCCGAAACAAAAGGCAGCTTTAAAGAGAGCAAAACATAAAAAAAAATACTCTTCCAAGAAGCTATTGCTTTCAAACAAATAACTCTCTAACGAATTTCATTTCATGTATTTGAACGATTTTATTTTTTTTATTTTTATTTTATTTCCATACCACATCCATCTCAAAATAAGCTAAAAAATATTTCCAGATAGAAAAATAGAAAAAGTAAAAATTATTTGAAACACTCGAAACCCCCCTCTCTAATCGTCGAAAATCGATTCCTATTTATTTTTTTAGAACGAAAATAAACCAACGTTAACAAGGCATAAGAAATGGGAGGGGGAACATAAAGAAAGATGAGGTTTTCACCTACCACAACAAACTTTCTATATCGCTTTTGATCAGAAACTCGCACGCAGGTCTTGGAAGAGCCACACTTTTATTTTTTAAGAAGGGCGGAAAATTTATGAATTTCCGATACGAATTCGACGTATAACCCTAAACTATCAGTTTCCAAAAGTGAGATAGAGCTTTATATTTACCTTGTTCAATGCATCGTATAGATCTCCTCTCTGTATTTGCTTCTTCGAAAATTCAGTTTGGGTAGAAAAAGTTCTTTGTATTACGTTTGCAGCCAATTTAAAACTCCTGTTCGCTTACTTATTTGTGCTTACTTTTTTTCTTCTCTCTTTTCCTTTTCGTTCGAATGATCGTATCGCTCCATTCTCTCCCCTTGGCGACCCCCTTTAATTCTTTCGGGAAAACCAGGAAAGGGAAATTTTTCTTTTCCTAACCCCCTTCCCCCCCTTTTTCCCGACGTCCCTGCATGTTTTAGTTTCAGCAAAAGTATCTATTCGGAAACGAAAAAGCATGAATAAAAACCGTTCGCTCTTTATATACGCGAAGCCTAAGGAGAGAGAACTTCAAACAAATGGTGAATATTCGGCGAGAGAAAGGTATTCTTTTATGTTTGTTGCTGGGAAATAATGTAAATTGAGATGCGATTTACTTGCAAATGTACCTTTGGAAACCTGTTTGTGAGTTAGCATACTATTTACCGAATCGCGAAAAGAGTTTAACTTTAAAAGAAGGTTACATATTTGTGATCACATTTTTTCCACTTCCATTTCGTCTTCCCTGATGACACCAACCTATGTACAATTTATCGAAATAGACAAAGCAACTATAGCCTGAAAGAATGAGATGTTTTGTTATAGGTAAAAGTTTTTTTTGTTTGAAATTCGAGCTGTTTTAATCTTCGGAATACGATTACAAATGAATAGCATTTCGAATTCTCAAAAGATCACTCCTAATTAACTTTTTGTTTCGTTACAGATAAAGTATAATTTATGTCATAAGTTGCTATGTTGTTATTGTTAAATACAGGATCTTTCATACAGGAATCCTTTAACTTCGAACTGATTACTTCATAACAGTGAGATAGAAAGGAAACACAAGTGATATTATAGATAGACAGGTGTGGAATTTTAAATAACCCGGTTAGAGAAATTGTGAGACTATAATGCATGAGACTATGTGTACTAGACTATAATGTGTAACGGTTAAGAAGCATTTCATCTTCATTTGAATAGATTTACTAGTAAACAAAACTGGTGAAAGTGGGGTATTAAAAACCCGTCTGTGTGTCTTGCAAAGCCCCCGCATTCAGCAATAGTGACAGTTTGCACTGCACTATCCAGTAAACTGATCATAGAGCACTTTAACATGAGGGAAAAGATACTTATTACTCTAAATTTAGATTTTACGACAATTTGTTGCCATGTTTCAATATTGTAACTAACTTTCAAAACCGGTGTGTTCAAAACTCCATGCATGACTATTGTCCAACAAACCACTTTTTTCCCCTTGTCTCTCACTATCTAGCAGTTATGCAATTTCAAAATTAGAAATTCCTTTCTGATAAACTCTGCTTCAATTGTTATGTTGTTTCAAAATGCTTATTCCAAATAGAAAGTGTAAATTGTCATCAGCTACATTATTTTACAACGTAAAAGTGTTTTATTGCATCGTGATCTGATTTAATCTTATCGACTCTAGATTGAAGATATGAAACTATGTTTAAAAAAATAAAAATCCTTTTCCATTTGTTACTGAATACAATGACGAACATTGCTATTTACTCTTGTTTGCTCAACAGACATTGTTGTCTGGTTGAGCAAACAAGAAACCCGCTACTGCATCAAGAATGTATGTATCACTTATTGCTGTTTGGGCCCATATCTACAAAAAATGCACAAAGGTTGTTTGAAAAGTCAGTGACTTTCAAATGTAATATACATTAGATTATTTTCCGACGTAGTCTTCTTTCATCACTACACTTTTCCCAACGATGCTCTAACTTCATTCATGTAAAGCGTATGTAGCTTTGTTTGAGGTCGCTGGGAATCGATCGTGCGACCTTTGCTTTCCCAGCCAGCAAATACTTTGATACTCTGTTCCCTAGACAAAAAAAAATATCTGGTGCCTAAAAGTTGTATCTGTTATTTGTACACGAGACCATCACATAGCCCCCTCCCCCCATTCCAGTGAGTCGCGAAGGGGCTAACATCCGGGATCTACGCGAGAGTTCAGTGCGTGGGGCAGTGAGTCGCCCGATTGTCCGGCAGTGAGTCCCCTGAGGTTTTGTTTGCTGTTTGGCAGTGAGTCGCCAAAGATGCTGAGATGATATTGTAGAAGTCGTGTAGTATTTTCAGAAGGTGCCGATAGATGGCAGCATGATTCAGTTATCCGAGAGTTATCGATAAAGCGTATGTAACTTTATTTGCGGTCGCTGGTATCGATCGTGCGACCTTTGCTTTCCCATCCAGATACTCTATCCTCTAGACAAAAGAGATCTCTGATGTCTAGATGTTGTATCCGTTATTTGTACATGAGACCACCACACACACTTCCAAAATGTAGCCTTTCTCAAACTCCTCAAGATAAGCATTTGTTGCAGAACTTGAAGAAAATATTTGTCCACCAAATCACTTCTACATATTTGAGAAGATAAAATAGTCGCATGAGGCCATGTCTGGAGAATAGGGTGAATAAGGGAGTGATTCGGCCAATTTAGCATTTGCAATTACGGGCAAGTGAGCCGGTTAGTTTTCATGATGAAAGAGAATGTTTTTCTAGGAAAAATGGGACCACCCTAGTAGCAAAACAGCGCTGGCCAATATTGCTCAGCCTTAGCCAATCCTGATGTAGAACATTGTAAGTCGGCTGTTGTTAAAAATAGTCTGTGGTGATGCTCGCCCAATGCTGGGAGAAATATACTGGAAGTTTCGACATGTTGTTGCACAGTTTTAAAATATAAATATTATATTTATAAGAAATATCGGAAGGAAATAAATTATGTTTCGTGAGTTTTTTGACATGTTTTTTTTAAATGTGTATTTTTGAACGATGCTCGAGTTTCGGCCAAAATGGGACATTATTCTAGAATCCCTGTTTCCGACATTGGCCAATAGTATTGTGCTACCTAGGAACTTTTCACTCAATTTTCCTTTGAAAAGGTCTTATAAATCAGAATAAAAATGTATGGTAATCACTTTTCTCCTTTACAGGTAGTCGATGCGGATTATGATCTTCGAGTCCCAGAAAACCATTTCTAAAAAATTTAAGGACCGATAAAATTATTTTTGTCTTTGGAGCACGTTCATCGGTCACCAAGAGAAATCCTTTGTTTAGACTGCTTTTACATTCCTAGTACGTAGTAATGTATTCGTATCATCAACTATTACGTAAAGCCACAAAAACTCGTTTTAATTGTTCTAGAATTTGTCTAAACACTTTTCGAAATGGATACATGAATCCGATTTCAATCAACTATCGAAAATCGCGGTAGCCATATTGCTGATAACTTTTTCATACCTAAATATTCATGCAGGATATTGAATACACGCTCTTTTGAGATACTTGCCTTCTTATCTGTCTCGCGTATCTTCACACGGCAGTCTTCAGCACGATATCATGGATTTTTGAAACCAATTCTTCAGTCGTTACCTCAATTGTGGACGTCCAGGGCGCTCTGCGTTTGTTGTGTAGATACAGGCACAAAGAAATCCCATAAACCACTTGGGAATCATATCATATGATGGAACAGTGTCCACATAACATTTTTTCAGTTTCGGTAATTGTTTTTCCACGCAAAAAGTATCTTTTATCAACACCCGCAATTCTTTTTTCTCCATAATCAAAACAGAAATCTGCTTTTGAGTCCTCAGATAACTCACAAATTATGTGACGTATCCAGGGGTGCCTACAAAGGGAGTTTCGTGACGCAAACTGTGTCATCCAAATTTTATGGGAGAGGCTGATAAAAAAAACGGAAAATTTTGGGATTTATCATAAGATATTAAGATAAAAAGAAAAATAATCAAAATCTTGCCAATAAAAATGTGTTTGTGGAGAAAGGGAGGGGGGGGGGGGAGGGGATATGCATATAAAGTATTTTATAAGGCTGATGGGGAGGGGGAGGTAGGACGCTTGTAACTACGTTTGTAGAAATATGTTTAAGATCTGAAGGAGGGCGGGAGCGTTTAGTATGTATTAATTTCCTTGTGGTTTGATGGGGGAGGAGGTTCACCTACCTTTTAACAGTATGTTTACAGTGTAATAGGATGTATAAGGTTCTGAGGGGTGGTCTTCATTTTGTTATGTACCAATATGTTTAAGATCAGAAGTGAGGGAGGGGCAATATTTAGTATACATTTGACGAGGGGGGTCTATATTTCAACATTTAATTGAATCTTTAAGATGAGGGGGGGGGGGGGTGGATGGGCACCCCTGCCATATCGTTTGGAAATTTCACGAGTGTTGCCCCAGATAATAATAAATTAAACTCATATTAATAAGAGGACGATCAAACCGCTATCTTTTTTGAAGTCACGGACTTATCACACTGCCCTCGTACAATTGCGCACATGTGAAGACATTAGTATGAACCCTGCATCACCTTTAGTTATTAAAAAAATTGTTTTCTGTTCTTATCATGTTATTCAAAGTAATGAGACGTAATTAAAACGATAACTTTTTTCATTGCATCCTATGTTAAGACTTATGTTAATCACAAATTCAACTATATTTTTCTTTTACTACTGCTTTTTCTACTTTAGTACTGTACTTACTCTTTTAAATTATTTTAGTTAGTGTTAGATATTATCAAAACAACGAACGAAATCGTCATTTAGAACTTTCCGAATACCTTAGTCACAAAGTTGAAGCATTGAATTTATTCAACTCAAGCGAAGTGGAGAAGATATTGTAATTAAATTTTTATCAAGCAAAATGATTTTAATGATTATCTTATTTATTTAAGCTGAGTTACTTTGATTTGAATTTTCAAAATATACACAGAACGAATTTTTTTTCAATTGACAAGTAACATTTGAATTGTGATATTCACATGAAAATTACTACAGCTTTAATTGAAACTTCTTAAAAGTAAATGAACTATTTCTAAATTCTTAAGCTGTCCAAATTACATTCAGAATTCTATCAGTTAGATTATGTACTGAACGCATTTAAATAAATTCACTTTTGGAAACATAAAATCCGACATTCTTTTAGAATGTATCATTAAACAGATTATTGTAAAATAAAGCTTTAATATTCAGATTTTATGTTAGCCAATTCTGTTTTATAGTAATAAGTAAAACTATGATAACAATTAAAATTATCTCTTATCTAAAACAAATAAGGACTTTCCTTCAATGCGTGAACACATACAGGTTATCACGTCACATGACTCTTAGAAATTCTTTAAAATTATTAAAAGTATATGAGATTAAACAAAGATGCTCTTGCGTTAATAATGCGAGACAGAACAAGAACTAACTTTAATTTTCCAAAACATGCGAACAAACTTGTCATCGTCGGAACAATCACAAAACGAACAGGTGAAAGTGCTCATTTTAATTGCCCGTCCTTCTCTTCCCATTTAATTTGAAAACATAAAACAAAATAAACCTCGAACACTTTTAGCGAAATTAGTTTCGTCATTTTTTTTCTAACTTCTTTAATACCAAATTTCTCCCGCCAAAACAACAGCCATTACACGCAGCTTAAAACTTTACTTTTTTTTTTACTACTTGATAAGGAAGAATTCTTAATACAAAGCTTTTATGAATTCTGAGCAACGTTGGAGTCTTTGTATTAGCAACTGCAAAAATTCTTTTCTTAATTTTGCAAGCCTAGCTAGCACGGAATGAGACCTATATTAATAAGCCATAAAGTTGCCAAGCCACGTTCTAAGCTAGTCAGGAAGTTGAGTCTTAATTCTGCGGGGGGGGGGGGGGGATAGAAGTGTAGTAGCAGGGGCTGTTGACCGTCTTAAAACACAGATTCTGGAATATTTATCGCCTAGTCAGAATTTAATTCGCGGGTTTTGCGTGACTGGTAAATCGGGGCCTGGGTCCTCCTTTAATTTACAACCCTAATCACTTTTTCCGCGGTTTTCGGCGAGGCCGTTAGGAGGGTTAAATTAAAACACGAGTCGGAGGTATTAGAAAAATGACTTAATTATGCCCAACGCTTTTAGGAAATGCACGGATTTTTAACCGTGGTTTTGACATTGCACGTGATTTTTATGCCGCTTGTTTTTAAAAAGCTGTTAGAGAGAGAATGGAGTTTTGGTAGACTTTGTATTGTTGTAATTTATAGATTCGCGTGAGAATGTTTTTTTTTTTCTTTGTTTTTCTTTTTTGTCGCTTCCTACTTGAATTACGTTACCGGATTATTAATTACGCTCCGTGGAGAAATTGAGGCTATTTTTGGACCATAATTTATCCGTGTACTGTTTTAGAAAATAAGCTAATGTAATGAGAGTTTTTGCTGTGGAGACATGCCTTAAAAAATCGAATGTTATCAGCACGAGAGACGGGTTATATTATTGGAAGTAATTAACTTGGCAAAGAACGTAAATAACATGCAATAAATTGCAGTCAAATTAATCTTGTGCTGCATAAACGCTCGTTTCTAATCGCGTCATTTAAAAGACCTTCTCCGCGCTTCATTTAAACATAGATAAGTAAAAATTTATTGCTGTAAAACAAAAAAGTTGTATATTTCCGCATGAAATAAAATATATAATTTTCTACAATTTACAATCTATAGAAATTATCTGTATTCACAAAAATATTTTCACAATATTGTTCATAAATTTAACAACACATTGCGCTGTTTTACTCTTTGACCTTTCTAATACAGATCAGTACTAATTCGTTGATTCCCACCTAACTATATTAATAACTAATTAAACTAAATTAACACATTAAAGAAGACTTTGAAATGGATAAACAGTCATTGTTTTTAACTTTTACCTTGTTTATTTAGATCATTTACGGTATATTTTGAATTGTTCAAATCTTTTGGAAAATTATTTTATGATTTTTACAAAACACCAAGTAGAACCACAATCGCAATTTAATAACAAAGAAAAAAAAATTCAAATTTAGGCAAAAGAGAAATACTTGCAAGTTTTCTTGCCAACTATCGTTAATGGGTGAATAATTTATTAATATATTATTTATAAGGTAGTGCATTATTGATTTGTAAATAAAAAGTTAATTTCCTTGATTCCTCTTTATTGTTTTATTGTGTATTATGGATCATGTACTAGATAAAGATGGTTTAGGTGTATGAATATTTCATGTATTAATTTTTAGGTATATAACATTTCCTTCAGTTCTGAAAAGAAAATTGAAAGTAAACTGATCTGAAGTATCAATATTTCAAGACTAAGTGATACAAAAAGTAAATTATATCATTACTAGGTTAGAATCAAACAACAAATTTGAATTATGCTTTGATTACTAAATATAGGCAAATGAATTTAATTGTTTATTTGAATAATAATGATTAGTTTTCTGATAGTTAAACAAAATAAATTTCGTAAATTTATTTATCAATATTTGTACAAATTTTAATTGTAATGATTTTAGATCTCGCTATTTTTTATGAATTAGTATTTTGTGAAAACTTTATTCTATTGATATTTTTAGTGAATTTTTTTGTGTGGATATTTTTGATGATTAATATTTTTAGATAATTAAATTAATCTTTGTAGAAAATTTTGTTTCCTAGAGACTTATACTGCCTTCATAAGGTAAAAAGCTCTAATTCCGAAGAAAAAAAAAGGAATCAAATGCATATTTGATACTTTCTGGTATCCTTAGAAAATAATCACTTTCTTCCTCCCCCCCCCCCCTTCTTTTTTGCTCCAATTCTTAGGTCATTCAAATCAATAAAACAGTAAAAACTAGGGGTGTGGAACCTCACTCAACTTTCAATTACACTATATTATTGATGTGGATTTGTGTCATTTAGCGTTTTAATATTTCCGTCATTCGATTAGAAAAAATGGCCAGTTTGGTGATATTTTTTGCGATAATTCTTATATAGATCTTTAAAAAAAAAGAAAAAAAAAAGAAAAAAAAAAAACTTCGCCAAAATGGTGATTTTGGCGAATACTTGATGATACTTCTTATATTATACTTTCATATAAGTGAAACTGAGGAAAAACGATCGTTGATAAGATATGTTCAAGCAATGAGAACTCTGTGTTGAAGGCATTCGTTTTTCAACTTTTTACGCCATTAAAGCATTTTAAAGGAAATTTCGTAAGTGGGGATGTTTAGAACACCTTAAGAAGTATTACCACAGCGATTTTGATCAAAATTGTTATAGCCAATTTTTAGCAATCATTGAACAACATTCTTTTTCAATGGCAACTACCTTATGCGCCTGCACGATTTTGACGAAAACCTTAATGGTAGGTCACGTGACCACCATCTACCCGCTCATCATATTTTAACATAGTAGGTCAATTTGTTCGGGAGTTATGCTGACCTCGTACATAAATTTTTCTAGAACACTTTTTTGAAATTGGGATGCTCCAAAACGTGGAGAAATGCAATTTTTTGACCGAATACTATACTTTCATTACCCTATGTATACATATGGGTAATTAAAAGTAAAAAAGTAAAAGCGTCAAAATATATGCATTAGAATTTTTGTGGAATTAGAGCTTTTTAACTTATGACGGCAGTATACTTTTATTTATTGAATCCATAGGTTGCAATACCGATGTATCTTAAGTAACATCAATCTCATGAAGATAAATTTAAAGACTGAAACCCTATAATCAGTATAAAGAAGTGCATTTCCAGTTTTATTGAGATTATCATCCTTGTCAGCATAAAAACAAATGGGATTTTACAGATTGCAAAACGCATTGGTTCCTGAGATCTTTATTTCTGTACTCGCGGCACATAAAATCGGTACTATAAAACGAGATGTTGCAAAACGTGTGATCAAAAATGCTATTTCTTGATAAGATATCAAATGTATACCGGTATCGTAGAAGAAGCTAAATATTTGAAGCGTTATTCTAACATAAAGAAATATATAAATTTTACACTTTCCGGTTATCTCCTTCAGTAGTAGAAAACACTTGAAGGACCCATTGAATTTCACCGACTGCGAGTTTGATCAGAATAAATTATGAAATTTCATATATTTTTCATAAAGTGGTTAATATTTAATATAACTGTATAATATTTCTTCTCGATTGAGTAAATGATCCGTTCGCGTATCCACACAGCAGTGTTTGCCAGTTAAATATTTTCAAAGGGTATTTTCAATCCCTTTCTAAATTTTAAGGGGTATTTTTAAAATCCAAAGGGTATTTTTTTAAATAATTTAAAAAGAAAAAAAATGAAGCAAAATAAGTTATTTAACAAAATTAATTACTACAACAATAACAGTGATGAATTTTCGTGATTTCGCGTATCAGGACGGAAATATGCTTTATAAATGCTTCCTAAATAATCTTATTGGTTATAAACCTTCAACTAACTATTAACATTAAGCTGTCCGGTGGCATCACGTTGGTGTTCCGCGAAAACTATCGGGCAAATGACGGCGAAGTAAAACTTGATGATTTACGGTGTCCCAAAAACCTCGAAAAATCGTCAGCAATAAGCGAAATGACATGACCCCACTCAAAATAACGCCTTACAGGCGCATAGCCAGGGGAAGGGATATGGGGATATATCATATCTCGAAATTTTTCAGTTTGCTATGAGATCATAAAAAACATGGAATTTTTAGTTTAAAATGTTCAATTTATTTAAACTAATTTTAAATATCTAATTATACGTGGGAAAAAAGATACCTGTAACTAAATATGTTAGGCATTAGTTTTTTTTTTTTTTTTTTTTTTTTTTTTGGGGGGGGGGGGTTGTTGAGTTATAATTTTATATCCCCTCCCGAAAAAATATCTGGAAACGTCCCTGACGCCTTGCATAAGGTCCATAGTAGAAGGTAGTTATTAGCAATAATTTTGTTGTGTAATTTCAATTTCACAAATTTGTAAGGGTGTTGAAGAGATTCCAAAAGAGAGTCCAAAATGTATGAACAATTAACTTATTTACTTTATTAGATCTGGCATTCTTTAGTTTAAAGAAATTGCTCTTTTTACTATACTTAAAAAATTAATCGAAATACAGCCAAAACTTTTGTTTGGAAGAAAAAAGTATTTGAAAGTTTATAGAAGTTTATGTTAAAAGCTTTTGATTGGAACTACTTTGACTACTTTAAAGCATTCCGTAACACCTAAGCCAATGGCTATACCAAATAAAGATAAGAATCAACACTCCAAATCCCTCAGGTATTTTTTCAAGAATAACAAAACCACTTCTCAACCTCAGAAAAAAAACCCGTCTCAAACATTTTAAATAATAGGATCACCAACTCCCCCAAATCGAATCCCTCAACGGCGTATTTACAAACACAATAACATGGTCCCTCGTTCTACTTATAGAACATCGAGAAGAGGTGACATCAGCAAGAACACTTTCCTATTTCCGGGACATTTGAATTTTCGGGGACTGTCCCCAACAGGCATCATCATCATCAACGTCAGACGGTGCTCCCGTTTCCTAGGAAACGCTCAAAACGTTCGATTTCCTGAAAATAAATTCACCTCAAATGTGCTTCAACGCTAACTCCAACTTCGAAGTAATGTTACGAGTTTGCCTTTTTACTTTTGTTTGTGTCCTCTGAAAGAATAGTTCTGGTGGTCCCTTTGTTTTTGTTTTTAAGAGTATTGTTTTCTTTTGTGTGTTCTTTCTTGTTCTTCTGCAAGAGGCTTTTTCTTGTTTCTTTTTTTCTTTTTGTTTCAGGTACATTTGCGATGTTGTTTGGAGTTGGTCGATGGCTTCGGTACATGGTGGCCATTTCGAGTGATTCGATGAAACCGATATGGACCAGCAAAAGGGGATCGATTTAGTGGTAGAAAGTGACAATATTCTTGACCAGATTTTGCCATAAACTGAGTTTGGCTTTTTTTTTTTACTTCATAAATAAAGAATTTCAGGTTACTCTACAAATAGAAGTTACTGTGCAGAATTTCTTTAGGAAATTCACAGAGAACTGCCATACGCGAGTTTTGCAGTAACAAAGTATTTTAATATGAAAATGTTATTGCTACTGAATAATAAATAATTAATGTTTTTTGTAGTTGTATCAGAACTATTTCTGAGGTAATGTTAAGATATTTAAGAACGGAGGATTTGTAAGTGCATATAGAAGTTATTGTGCAGAATTTCTTTAGGAAGTTTTCAGAGAAATGCCCCACCTGCTTTTCAGTAACAAAGAATTTTAACATAAAAGTGTTATTGCTACAGAATAATTAATGGTTTAAGTTTTTTGAAATTGTCTAGAACTATTTCTGAGGTAATGCTAAGATATTTAAGAACGGTGTATTTATAAGTGGGAAAGAAATGTTTTCATAATTATTGTCATGTAATTGTAGAAAGCAGTTATTTGACGTGCATGAAAAATCAATGTGGCTATACGTTACCAATCATAATAAAATGATTGAAAATATGAAATAGCTCGTATTGTAACTTCTGCTACTTTTTGCTAAGACATTACATCCAATTGCATGGGACTGCCGGTTCAGTTTTTTTTTTCTATGATTTTATCAGATTTTATTAGTGTTCACTTTAACATATCACTGGCATTTGGATCATTAAGGATTTTGATGATACTTTTAATCAGACATCAACTTCTTATGTCATTATATTCTGACTAAGCTTTAGTTGTTTGACTGAACTGACCTTGTAATCTGGAAATATATTTAAGACATCTAAATAATAGATGCTAGTGAGTTTTATAAAATCATATTTTTTGTCCTTCGGTGACTGCGCGTACTTTTTCTTGAAAACAAAACATTTTCGTCAAAAATCTTTAAATAAAGCAAACATCGACATACATCTCTGTAACTATCCTTACCGCTATTTTAAGTGGAAATACTTAATTATTGAACATACGAATCAGCATCTTGGGCATTTAAAACGAATAAATTTATCCTTGATAATTGTGAATATTTTAACTTTTGATAGAGATTGAAAACTATATGATCTAGAGTTGGTTATACCTAGAGCCCCTATAAAAGGAAGGCCGGATCGAACGCCATTTTGTGTCGTAAGGGTTGCCGCAATTCATGTTTCGACGTGGTTTTGAGTTGGATGAATGTGCGCTTTCCTCGTTTGGTATTTGTAAAAAGTGATCGTTTTTCTATAATATTTTTTGTAAAATGGGTTGTTGTTTGTCCTCTAATTGCTCAAGTGCGACTAAATACAAAGATTTTGAAAAGAAAAGGAGGTTATTTCAATTTCCAACACAAGCAAACAGACGCCAATGATGGATTCAAAATTGTCGCCGAGACAAGTGAATCACATCACTAAGTGTTGATATGCAGCGGAAGTTATATTTTAATATTTATTACGATTAACTGTCTATGATTTTGAGTTGACTATTATTTTGAAGTAATTTTGATTTCCTTATACCACTTTCCTATTCCAATGTTCTTTGCAAACTTCTGCGTGTTACTGAACTATATTTTTATATTGTAAACACGAAAGCATTCCTTTTCCTTGTTTTCCAAATTAAACCATCATAGTTTTTGGAATGTTGCAGTTTACAATAAAAAAGTTTTTTATTCTTTTTTATTTTTATTAGTTTTGCAACAATACTGTCGTGCCAAATACTTTTGTTGCCAATTCGCAACGAGTCTGACATTTACGTTCTGAATGAAGGTTACCTTCTGTTTATTATTAAGGTTAGAAGAAAGTAATTTTTTCAAAAAGAATGGCAATTTAATATTATGCTAAAAATTTATAATTGTTTTTCAACTTAAATAATATATAAAATAATCCCATCCCCAATTAAGGTAGAGCTTTTTTTTTTCTGTTTCTTTATGATTGTATTTTAATATACCTTGTTAAATGTTGTTCTCCACCACAAGGAAGTTGTTGAAACATTTCTCTGAATTAGAAGTAACACTTTCTAATGAGTTTTTGTTTTAATATTATTCATGGATAAAAATCACTTCATCCATTTTAAAAAATGCATTGGTATGCAATGGTTTCACTGTAATACATCAGATAAAGCTATTAGGAAAATGGAATATATACTTGTATAAGTTAAGAAGCAGTAAAATTATTAAGTCATGAAGTTAGCAAATTGAGTAATCAGAACGTTTTCTAATGAATTATCAGTGGATTGCCTCTCTGTTAAAGATGATTTGCATTTTATTTTCAATGTAGGAAATATGAATTTAAAAAACATCCTAAAACTTATTATTTTCATATATATACAACATTTTCATATAAAGACTATATACAGCAAAATTATAGATAAGGAATTTCCCAAATTCTAAACATGATGAAGGGCCTAGTTGAAGAAAAGGTCCTTATCTGAACCATATTTACCTTTTTCATAAAGAAACTGTGCTGGTTAAATTAAGAAATAAAATTTTGAAACATCTTTAAAATATGGGTTTCATGAAATATAGTTTTGAAGTAATTAATATTTTTTGGTTTTCAAAAATGCATCAAATAAGATAAAAGCAAACACTATGAAGCAGTATTAGAAAATTTGATTTAAAAGAAACTGCTAAATAATTAAAAAGGTTTTCCTAATTTCTTGACAAAAAAATCGTGTTAATATAATTCATTTTTATATCATATCCGGTAAAAAATAGTTTTTAAAAAAAAAAAAGCTGTGAATACAAGCAATAAAATTAACAAAAGAGAACGATATCGTCAACGCCGAAAATCCACTAACGATAGGGAAAATCAAAACATATTCATTTTTAAGTCGCCAAGTAGCACTAACTCTCCAAAATTGAAACCCACTTCAGCAATATCTTGTTTAAATACGACATAATGAGTGTAAAATACAACTTCTCTGATTTTACACATTATAGGAAAGGGATATACAAGTATTCCAAGCAGTTTTTCTGAAAATTCTCAGCTTAATTTTAAATACCGTGCAATGGAAGTTGACGAAGTTTTATATTGCTTTCAATGGTACAGCGCCAAGCTGAGCCAACCTTTAGACACAAAATGGCGTTCGCGCCGGCTCTCCTAATATAGGGGCCTTAGTTATACCTAAAGGTGATTTTAAATGTTGAATGAAAATATAAATTATAAAGTATTTGCCCATTACTTTCAAAGTTAATAATTAGTTTTTTTGCGTAAGAAATCTTATCGTTTAGGTAATTATTGTTGAAAGTCCTATTTCCTTATAGTTTCATAATTCCTATATTCTATTCCTATATTCAGGTCTAACAAATACCCCAAATTCTAGCTATTCATAACAGAAAAATAACTACGATTCTACTATTTTTTTAATTTGTTATATCAGAAAAATAGAATGACAGTGAGAAAACTGACTTGTTTTCTTTTAACTCTCATATTGCTCAAATGTTAGGTGGGTAGAAACTGTTCCCAAAAATATTGTTATTTGACTTTCTTTTCAACAGTTTCCGAAGAATAAATACAAGGCTAACATGGTGATTGCATATATATCAGTGATGTATCCTCTATTAAAATAGGTCCTTTCTTTTTGAATAATAAAAAAAAAAATTCGACAACAAATTAATTCAAAAGCTGAGAGTTGCGAAATAAATTGTTAAACTGGTTTAAACGCCTTTTAAAAGACACTATTTAAAAAAAGTAGAAAAGCTCTAATGGATAATACTTCATCGATGAATCATTTACGATAAACCTTTACAAAATAGAAACGGGAAAGAGGGACTAATTTTCCAAAATCAAAAGCAATTTATTCACAAAAAAATCCGCTGACATTTCCACCCCAGAGTACCATCCATTATTTACCCAAACCATATTCTTCAATATCCTAACGCGCTCAAAAGAAAACCCATTCTCTGCAAACAAAAGCCACTAGATTACAGTTCCCCTCTCTTGTTATGCAAGCGCCTAGGCAACCCGAACGAGGAAAAAAAATAATTTAAAAGCCAGGTATAATACCTCCAATACAATTTTTCTCAAAGTTGAAAGAGTTAGGAAACAAACCACGCTTTACACCAACCACACAACAAGGTAGCCTAGTCAAAATCTCGCACATGAAACTCGCGCGAAATCCCATTGTAACTCTACAACGAAGACCATTTATTCAAGCGAAATCTGCCAAATAACCATTGCCATAAAATGAAAATAATAATAATAATAATAATAACGAAACAAGTTCTCTATAGACGTATCTTTCCAAACACAAAGCACGGAAAAGGTAGAGAAGGACTGTTTGAATGAATAGACCCCCTGCTTTTATTTATTTTTTATTTTTTATTACATATATGTCTTTTATGTTCTTTTTCTACAGTAATATCCTGGCCTTCCTTCTCTTCTTAACCATTATTTCAGTTCAGTTTGAAAGGAGTGTGATTTCGTCTGAACGGGGCCACTTAGCTAAATGGTTCTACCGGCGCTGAAAAGTTCGCATTCGCGGAGAGTGACATTCTGATGTTTTAGTTCATTTCTGAGATTGAATTTATGGTGATTTTTCCTTTTAAGGCTTTTAAGGTGTTCTTTTTTTTTTTCGTTTGATTTCTTTTTCAGAAAGTGTAGATAAGATTCTGATCAAAAGGTGGTTCGAAGTTTTCGTTGTTTGCCCTGAAGAATAACAAATTACTGTCTTAAAAGGGGTAGGACATGGCAGGTGAGACATTTTGTTCAAAGTTCTACTTCCTTTGTTCAGATGTTTCAATTTAGTATATCATGCATCTTAAGGGAATTGGTTTTTTATATAGGGTTGTAGTAGCCTTCATTTATTCTTTTAAATCTTTACCCAGGTAGGAAAAGTAAAACTTAAAATTTTATTCATTACAATAAGAAGCTTCAACTTAATAATAAAATAATATGTCACAAGTTAGCTGTTACAATTTTAATGTTCCGTTCTTTTAGTATAAATTTTAATATTATAAATTTGGTTATAAACCTATATATATTTAATTCTATATATAGCAGCACAAGAAGCTCAGTTTGCGAATATGTAATAATTAAATTTTTCTGCTTAAGGTAGTAGTCCGGTGTGACGGCCGAAATTTCGACTTTTTTTCGTGACCTTTTTTTAACAAGTAAATAATATACGATCGTTTTGTAACTTTTACATATTTTAGTACTTTAAATGATACAAAAAAAAATTATTTAATTTTCCATTTATTTATTTACAATATGTAATGTCAAAGTGGAGTCCTCTAAAGAATGATGAGCTGTTTCGGGGAAGCACACAGCCTTCCGTAGTCATCTGAAATGAAAAAATCAAAAAGATTATTATTGTGTAGACCTTATTCTAACCAATAATATACATAATAAAAAAAAATAGCGGACTTGTGAAAAAAAAGTTATCAAAATGTAATTTTTTTTGTTGATAAAATGTTTAAAAAAATTAATTTATTATTAAAAAGTTAAATGTTTTAAAGGTTAGGTATTTAGATATGTGTATGTAGAATAACTGGTTAAATTTTGAGCCAAATCGGTTGAATAGTTTTGAGTCGGTGCTTCCCCGAAATTTCAAAAACATGGTTTCGAGAAAAACGCGTTTAAAGTTTTGGCAACAAATAATACTTACATTATTTAATCAGCTATGCCCGGTGCATACAGCAATCCTTCTGTTTCCTCAAAATCGTCATTAGCAGCAGCTTTAAGAGCTCTACGTAAGGTTCTGGCCTCTTTACAGTTGGCTTCGGCAGTTTTTTCCGCCCTTAAAATCCGTGCATTGTCAACAGTGTCTGCGTAGTCCCTGGCTGTCTGACCTATTGTGATGCCCATTACCTGGTTAAGGTAAAGGAAAGGTTAGCTTGGTTGGCCTGGAAAAGGTTAGCTTAAATATGTATACCTGGGTATCTTTAAATAATAAAGGTTGGAAGAACAATAAAAGAGGGAACGGTCAGAGCAGCTGCCGCTGGCGTGTCAACACACTTTCAAACACTCTACGGCGCGCTCTCTTGTTTTGCCTATAACTTTGGAAATATTCTAAATTTCGATCTGCAAATTTAAGAGCATATTTTTAAAATGTGGTTCTTCCGAAAAATGTTTTAAAAAAAAATTAAAAAAAAATAAATCGATTTTTTTTATACCCATCACACCGGACTACTACCTTAAAATGATTTTCTTCTACAATAATGTACTAAATAACAGAACATATAAGTTAATTCAGGTTTGGTTGGTTTGTACGCTTAACGACCTATTTTTGTGGGCGACAATGGCTAACCAGGCCAAAACCTACACCTTAACATGGATTCTGGACCACAACAAACATCCATGCCTAGCCCCAGGATTCCAACCCGCCACCTTTGGCATGCAAGGCCAGAGATATAATAACACACCCGTCAGATGAGCCAAGTTAATACAGGAGTTTCTTACAGCAAGTCTTTTTGAAAAATAAACTATAAAAAGTGATAAGCGATAGAAATGCAGCATTTATTGCAATGCTTTGGAAATAATAGTAAATAATTTGGAAATAATAATAAACTAGAATGGAGAACTTGTATTTAAAAACTTGTATATGATTTTATAAGATATAATCAGTGGTAGAAGTGGGGGAAAAGAAGTGGGAGGTAACCCAAAAGTTGGTGACAAGTGCACCCCTCCCCCAAACGATAAATTTTATAATTTCGTATCTTATAATAAAAATATTAACTAGTAAGAAAATAATTTATACTTCCTAACACTAACATTGAACAAGGGTCCAAAATGTATTGTTATTTTAGTGAATATTCTGCGACTTAGTTTTATTTACTTGGTAGTAAGAGTCAAAGTGAAGTTATAGTTCCACATTATATACATAACTGTTTACTTAGATTTAAATAGTGTTTCCACCTGTGTATACTTTCATGAAATAAAATTAATGGGAAAACTCTAAAATGTATTTTTTCCCCTTTCTTTTTATTAAACAAGAATAGAAATTTAACATAAAAGAAAGTTCCTCCATAGTTAGAAGTTGATCAAGTATATCATTATTTGTTAATAAAAATACTCGTATCTTTATGCAAAGTAGTGTAATACATTTTTATAATAGTATGATATATATACCATATATATATATATATATATATATATATATATATATATATATATATATATATATATATATATATATATATATATATATATAAATTTTTTTTAACACATTTGAAAACTTTAAATCACTTTTTCTCAGTGTCACAACATTTAAAAGTTAATATTAGTTTTATTTATTAGTTCTTAGACCTATTGAGTGTTTTTGGAAGTTGAGGGACGCATGGGTATTTTCTTGAAAAGTAGGGAGACGCGTCACCCCGAGTTTACTTACACTTCTAGCATTAGATATAATTAGATAGAATTTTTTTAAAATTCTAAATGGGAAAAAATACTTAAAAAGATAAAATCTTTGCAACAAAACTAACAATGCTAAAGTGACTCAAAATACTATGATTCAATAAAAAAAAATAAAAAATCATTGCAGCTTTCCAAAATCATTGTTAGAAAAAAAAAGTACTGCAAAGCACCCACAATTGTTCTACAATCTTAAATCAATAAAAAAAAAAAAACAGTATTAGATCAACACGGAAATGAACTATGACATTTAATGGCAAGGAAAACAAATTAATATGCGGAACCAACAAGTGCCGTGAGCTGTCATTAAATCCTATATTTTCACATCCAGATTACCATACAAAATGAGAAAAAAAGGGGGGAGGGGCAACAGCGGCGACCACGCAACATAAAAATCACCATGCACATGAGCAAAGGGTCAATACTCCAACGTTAAACAAACACACGTAACAACTTCCAAAACGGGGCCCCGGGTTCTCTTAAAAGCAGAGCTTTTTCCTGATGGAATATCACTGTTACACTAAGCCCCTCCCACGTGTTTTGTTCGATACTGCTTTGTTGAACGAAAATAATTCCGCCAGCTGCGAGAAAATAACACTGTTAAAAAGTGGCAGGCTTTTACCTGAATTTTAGATTTGAGGAGTCTTTCATCTAGCCCAGACACAATGGTTTGAATAGAGGGTTTTAATATGTGGGAGTTCTTACAGCGGTGAGGGGGGGGGGGGGGAGTGTAATATAGGGGATTTAGGCAGGAACCGTGTGAATGTGGAAGGTAAATTAGAGGTTGAATGTGCTTTATTGGGAGGTATTAGCACCTGTGTAAATTTGTGTAATGGTAAATTTTTTTTATCACCTGCTGGTTTGTTGCTGAGACTCAATTTTATTTCCTTTATCTGTTGTGTGTAATGAGAATTGGAATTGTTATCTAATCGTTTGAGAGGTTGAATGGGACATGGTAAGCTGTATTGATAATATGCCATGAAAAGTTTGGTGTGATATTTTCATTAATATTTTTTTTTAACGTCGTGGGGAATTACAAATAGATGTAAAAAAAGTTATATTACATTCAACATATTTTGTGTTCTATAACTTAAATGTGTGTGGTATTAAATCAAGTTTTATTTTTTTTAAAAATCTTTAAAAAAAATTATCTAAGCAGTTTTGAGGATTGGAAAATTTCTGAAGTTTTATTGTTTCACAGATGTTTGAATTTTGTTTGAATAATGTAAGCAAAGAATTTAAATTGGTATTACTAATCCGTGTATTGGTAGATATATAAACTAATTTAGGAAACAGTATTTTTAGTATGATCGTAAATTTCAATCGATGAGCAACGGCTTGTAGGACAATTTATTGAAAGTTACTGAGCAACTTCAGTATCTTGAGTGTTTCTATATTTCCATTTGCATTTTCTAAGTAGAAAAATTATCTTTAAATGGGTAACCTTGAACATCAATATAAACACATTTTCATGCAGATACAAATTTACATTTTTACAAGATTTTTTTATTATTTAATATGAGCTTTGTTTTGAACTTATCCGTTCAAACAAAATTCCAGTAAAATGAATACAATTTACAGACAAAAAGTTAAAATCTCCTTTTCAGGATATGCACCTTATTTCAAATCAAGAATATGGATATTTTGAAAATTTTCGTTATCTATTACCTTTCGAGTAAATTTCAAAGCCTCGCCATCTGTATTCTGATTACACCATTTTAACTCAGAACAGGCAATATATGGATTTTGTTTATGCCGAATCTGCATTTTACTTTTCGAAATGCCATCATTGGAAAGGAGTGGAAATCCGGAAATATCCCACCAATGCAGAACGTAAACTCGAGCCTCAATTCTCGACATTTTTCTATTTGGCGACTGTCTGATGCAATTCCAAATAGAAAGAAAATGGCAGGAATATATTGATTTCTTTATCCGATGGCTCTTTACGTTTGAAAGATAGGTTTCGCTACTTTTGAATTCGGAAATACAAAGTTTTCTCTGAGGAAAAGAAATGTGTTTAAAAGGAATCGGAGAATAGGGTGTGTCAGTGGTTTATTTCGGGTAATGTTTTATTCGGGAAGAAGTAATCAAAATAATCTGCCTCAAATAATACGTTTCGTGTTACATAACAGCTTTGTTAAAACAGTATATATTTTCATTAATCTCTATTGGGTAGAGATCACTTCCTCTACTTGTGTATCGGGGTTTCACAAAGTTTGTAATTATCCAAGTTAAAATCAATTCAATGTCTAGTAAATCTGGTATATTTTAATTTGCTTAAAATAATGGGTTCTTTTATAATGAATATCAAAATAACTTTGCACTTTATCCTGTTTTAGAGGTAAATACTTTAATATATGACTACTGGGAAATAGATTTTACAAATGTATATTGATTATTAACAAATTATCTAATTTTTACATTTACTGAGACATTAAATAAGGTTAAGCAACTGTCTGAATTTAAAATAAAACTTTAAACAAATTTTATTTTAGCATTGTTCATATAAATTGTTTTGCTAAATATTTCATTCGAAAGAGAATTTAAAAATAAATAGGAGCGACACAACAGAAATAAAAGATAAAATATACTTTATTTAAAAGTTCAGTAAAATTATTTGTATAAAAACCATGAACATTGCTTCATATCTATATACATTACTTCTTTACTTTTCGATTTACAACCAAAAAAAATCATAAGCAGAATTTTAGAAAATGCTATCTCACAAACCGGATAATGGTTTAACTTAAAGGAAAAGATCAGAAAATCCAGATAAGGAAAAAAATCTTTATTTGAAATAATCTCTTCCTAGAGATTCTTCTGGAGTCCTCAATTTTTCTAATAACAAACTTTCCGATTTCGAGTGAGAAATTACACAGAAAAAAAAATCGAACGATAATAGTTGAAAAAAAGAGAAAAGCACTGCAACTTCGACTCAATTACAACGCCATCTATCGACGCATCGCCCAAATCTTCCATCTAACGACGCCATTAAAAATAAGGACGTGCCGAAGCGATTGCAGTTCGAAAATATCAGAGAGAAAGTTACAGTGAGGAGGAAGAGGATAATAATGGAATGAAAATAATAATAATAAAAAAAAAATGAAACACCAATTGAGAAATGGAACTGTAATACGAAACGTGTGAGTGACATTCGACGGAAAATAAATTAAGAATTGTTAAATGCAGACTACATTTATTTTTAACCTTTGCTGTTTTTCCCTATTCCTTTTGAAGTTGTAGGGAGTAAATTGCACTAACATTGATCTTGAAGATTACATTCACTTCATTTTCGCTGTTCTTTTGGCGATTTCCAATTTAGCCGCCACGAAGATATTCTTTCGAAGGGTAATTTTTTTCTTTTCCTCGTTCTTAAGAAAATTTTTACTTTTCGCATTCTTATTTCATTCCAAAAAGAGATTTTTTCCCCCATTTCCCCCTCTACACTTTTCGGTTGAAATAAATTGTGAAAAGAAACTTTTGAGTCTGGTATCATCATTATAACTTTCAGCTTGCCAGAATATCGAAAGATAACTAAGTTTTTACCGAGCTGGACGTTATTTTCTGCTTTTTCAATTCTTCAGCGAAAATTTAATTAGAATTCAGTTGAAAAAGTAATTTACGACCAGATAGTAGTATTTACTTTAAATGGGAAAGTCTCATTATTTGCATTTCAGCTGTCGAAATGGCAAACTAACGGTCGCAGTAAATCTCCATCAATGTATAGCAGTCACAATGTTTCAGTAATAAATAAGCAAAACTTATCTTGGACTTTCTGATAAAGATGCTAATTTTGTCAACTTTACATTGACTTTTTCATATTATTTTATGTTTAGTGAATACATCTCAAAAAATATCCGACGGGGAAAATGCAAACTGGTTTTATATAACAGAAATATATTATCTAATTATATAAGAAAACATTTCTAGGTACCTTTAAATTTTGGTTTAAGTCTGCAGAAATGTAAACACAGTATCGTTTAATGTATACAATTTAAAGCGACAAACAGTTTGAAATTCAAGTATCGGTACAGGATGTCCTTAATTGAACTGAAGCTAATCAGTCTGGAGTCATCAACTCTAGCTTCTGGATATATTTATTGACTTGAAGCCAGAGAAGGCTTGGCAGTCTCCATCAACTCTCCCCCAAACCAGTAGGCAATCAAAGTCTAAATATTACAGAGTTTTTGAAGGGGGACACTATTGGGGTAATTCAATTGGCTTCATCGGCTTGCAGATCAGAAAACCGCTTATGAGCTTTTCAGAAGAAACAGTTAAAGATCGGTATCTGAAGCCTGTCGAATTCAACAAATCTTCATAATATTCGCATACGTACCTACAGCTATGGTGGTTGTCAGTCGGATCAGGGATTAGGCTTAGTAACAGTTCTTAGGAAGACTTTTATGAATTAGCACCTTTGAAGGATTTTTCTTACTTCAGCATTTCTTCGTAGTTTTTTCACCATTTTTTGTGCTGATGAAGTTTATGCCGATTCGTATGCCATGTTTTTATTATACAACTTCACGGATTCGGTTTCAACTCATAATAGCCTCTTCTAAGCTCGTTACTTTGAGTTTGGTGTTTGCTCCTGTATGTGGAGATACATGGTCGGCTTTATATTTATATTCTGAGATGGTTATCCTAAGCTTTTAGTACAGTTTTAATAAAAATTTAGTTAAGTTTGAAATGATTCATGTTTATTCCCTGAGCGCCTTAAAGCTGTTCTGAGAAGAGTAAAAACTTTGTTAACGAGTGTTGTGAATGCACTTTCCTCATAACTTTTGAGAAGATATACGTAATACTGTGTAAAATTATACCTAAATTTTTTTAAATTTTTTTTTACGATTTTTAACGCATAAAAGACAATATAAAAGCATATTCAAAAACCTTATTGGATTGTTTTCTGTTAGATCTAAAACTACTTTCTCAACTTCCCCTATAAGGATCAGTCTATAAAATTCAATTCCTTACTTGCAACTGTTTAAAGCGCTACACTTCCACCTAGAGTTGAAAATGTTATATTTTTACTCTTTAGATATTATTTTCTTTTGATCTACATCAGCTTTAGCCACTACGCGGCCCGCGACAGATTTTTCTGTTGGTCGCACAGAAGAAAAAATTAAGCTTCATGGTATGGATTTTTTTACATAATTTTAACCCTAAACCTACCGAGACTTTATTTATACGGTTGTGGTCAAATGATCACTTTTCAAATAACATTATATTCTTTTCCAGTTAGTTATAAATTCCAGTTAAATAATACAGAATTTAGCATAGGCCATAAAACTGAAAATAATTATCCATACTATAATTAAAAAATATTTTTTTTTTCAAGCTTTAGGAAGAAAAATAAAAACCTGGAATTTAACAATTTTGATCTAAGTCCCAACAGCTGTCATTTGACCGCGCTGTAGAAGGTTTAGTGTTAATTTGTCCGAAATAGTATGTGTTAACTATGCAGAACAGGGTTCTTCACTAAGCGCCCGAAAAAACTATTTGAAGAATTGATAGATACTACTCTTTCGTAAAATAAACTAAACAATTTCAACCGTCTTCATTTCACAATTGATATCGAAAAAAACAGTGTAATCTAGAAGTACAGTTTAAATACTGTTATTAAAAGTTAGACCCAACTCGTTTTGTCACGTTGGAACGAAAGATTCACTTCTTTTTTTAGATTTTGATTTATTAATAATAAAAATTGTTAATTTTAAATTAATTAAAAAAAATAGAATCGAATATCAAGTATAATTTTACTAAGCTAAGAAAAATTTAATATTTTTTTCAGTTTTCAAGAATGATATATAATGTTGTATCGATAATAATTAAAAATACATATATTTATGTATTCGTCCCTCGAAAATCTCCAACATAAGTCAGGCGGTCCGCTTTTAAAAGTTAGAGGCAAACGCTGGTCTACATAGTACAGAACGCAAAAAAAAAAAAAAAAAAAAAAAAAAATCCGTCCGATGGCTATATATTCGATTCTAATTATCGATTATCGTAGAATCTTGCGGTTTGCACCAAAATGTTTTGTTTACGATTTTCTATATGTCTGTTGCAAAATTTTCTTTTTAGGGGGCTGTATACTAAGTAAATTAAATTTTTAAAGATAGAGTTAAATTATGAACCCTTAGTTTGTTTATGTTTCATTCGATTTAGAATACTTCTTTTACCCTAGATGCCGAATTTCAGTTCATTATGTTGAGAAACACGTCACTTACGAGCGAAAATGTTTTGACTGATCTTGAGGGCAAATTTCCTTATGGCGAGGAAGAATCAAATGTTTTGCTTGCTTCAAGACTTAATCTATTACGTGGTCCCTTAAAGTGAGCTTTCTTTACATTTTTGCTAGAATATTGAGAACCAAAAGTCAAAATGGAATGAAAAAAATCTGGAGGAGTTTTCGACCATAGTAATTCTAATAGAAGTAAAAAGAAATATATGTTTCTATTTAAGAAATTTTAAAACTTATTTTATTAATTAACAATTAAATATTAAAAAACTGTTTTATACAAAAGTTGCATGTGTTTAAACAAGCTATCGTTTGAAAGAAAAATCGCTAAAATATATTAACTATTTAAGAATTTGTGGTTAAAAAAATAAATTTTCTTTTTACCATTAATTTGAAATTTTTTGACATTTAAGCTATTAACCACTCATTGGAAAATTATAAAATTTGGTATTTAAACATTTTTTGGTATTTTAAATTTAAATATGGCATAATATTATGGGGTTGCGATTGAACTTTTTAAAGTTTGGTTTAGCTTTAATATGTAGACGACCTCTCATGATAAAAAAATATATAAATAAATAATAAAGACCTTCCACTATTTACAATGGTACTTGACTTTTGTTATTTCATCAATTAGAATACAAGACATAGCCATCGTTCGGAATTTTTTTTTGCTTACTGTACAATACTAAGTTGCCTCTGAAGTTATATCCATTAGAACCGATGTAAGACTTTCTAATTTCGAACAGAAAAACTACATAGAGACGGCGAAGCTCAATCCTAAGACATCTTTTACGCTAAGTAAAAATTCTGTTTTGATGTCTAACTACAACTTCTGGATAATGCATGCTTGGTTATTGACTTGAAAGCGAAGTAGGCTTTGACAATCGACAAAGAGATCTATATTAGCAACTTCTCGCCAAACTAGTTAGAATCTGTGTGTAACCATAGGCAGCCTATTACGTAGTATAGAGGAGGACAGTATTCATTTGGCTTCATCTACTTACTGAGCAAAAACCATTTATCATAAGCTGTCCAGAAGTTATATTTAGAGATCAATAGAATTCTGCTCAACTGTACTGGTGTAGAAAGAAGATTATACTATAGCTATTTCTATCACGATATGTACGATATGTCAAGTGAAAGACCTAGTTGGGATGAGTGCTCGTAATAAAATTCAACCGGAAATGACGAAATGGAGTATAGAAATAATGACCGAAGTCAGTTTACAAATCATTAAGCTTAAACTTCAAATGTTACTGATATGTGTCATATATGAGTTTTAAGGTATCAAGGAGATTAATAGAATAGAATAAAATAAAATTCATTCGTAAGTCTCAAACCGATGCTTTTTAATATTCGACCTAATCTATGACTTTATGGTAACAGAAAATTCACCTATTTCTTCTAAATGGCTATTTGATATCCTGGAGTTGCCGGCTACTGGTATGCCAGTAACAAATTTGGTTTTTTTCATTGGCTTGCATAGATTGCCATCCTGGGAAATAGCTAATCCATTTTTGATCAACCGATTGACCTTTTTTTATAACATTGGATTGTTCAATGACAAGATGTACCGCCAAAATTGTCAATTTAACTACATTTTTATTTATACAAAAACTTCAAATTAATAGAGATTTTCTTAAATGTCTTCAACTTTAAATAAAAGAAGGGGAAAGGGAGGATGTCCAGTCATAGAATGTCTCCAAATTTTACATGCATGATATCTGAACCATAATAAAGACGCGAATACAAGCGTACTTTTAAGGATCTAGTTCCTATCACAATCAATTTTTTTTTTTTTTTTTTTTTTTTTAAATACGAGTAAAACTTTCTGCACATAAAAAATGATTTCTGTACAAGGAAAGAGTATCATTACTAAAGGCTGATTTACCCGTTACCAGTCGACTGTCAATAGATTCCTGTGTCTTGTATCGTGTAAATGCTTAATGTCGGTCAGTAGAAAAAAAAAATTGTCCCTGGTTGCCAGTGAAAATATTTTTGCCAGTAATTGCAAACTTTAATTGTTAAAGTTCTATTTCTTATTGACACAATGACACGTGCTCTCCTGAATTCACCAATAGCTGGATCATTTAAGTGTCCGACACTGTGCAAACAGGAAGCTGTCATTCTGATCAACGCGGTGACAGTGACCTTCCAATTAACTTAACAACTGGTATTCCAGCCACAGGCAATGGATAAATCATCCTTTATTTTTAGTTTAACTGGTAACACAAACCAAACTCATGGAATTTTTGCTCTCTTATAATACCATGTAGTGGTTTTGTAATGGTGCTCAAATTAGAGTTCTTTAAATAAAAATCCTCCTTTGTATTTTCAGATCCATTCTTTAAATTAAAGTTAAATGCCTCATTTCTGCTACAATTGACAACACAACTTGTAATATGCCTATATACTCCTGAGACCCACAACTGTTTGAAACATGATTTAAAGTTAATTTCTTATGTATATTATTCTTTTGGGTATATGTAACAAAATTTTAAAGTTCAAAACTGATCCATGAACTTTAAATGCACTTTAAGTACACTTAAGTGTATGTACATTTTAGTGCACATTCTAGTGCACATGTGAAATTTAATCATGAAAGGCTGTAAAACCATTTCGTGTGGACGTGATACAAAAAATACTTTACAGTTAGTGCAATTTTTTTTTTGTTGTTGTTGTTGTTGTTGTTGTTGTTCGTTCTGAACATTCAGACATCTGACAACATGAGGAAAAAGTCTTAGTGTCCATTGCTGGCATGTGCTTCGCACCAACTTTTCGTGACGCTTCTACTGGCAGAGGAACTGTTTTTTGATGTTTCTTTACAGGCTCTACTTCGTCACAATCGGTGGAACTATCATCAGATGCATCATCAGAGTTCAAAAAGCCTGCTAAGAAAAATTACGCTCACAAAATCCGAATTGCATTTAAATGTATGCTGGGTCTAAAGAGGATATGCCTATTACGTATAAATTCACTCATGTCAACAAAAATTAAAATACAAAGAGGGGAATATTAGTTTAGCTGTAATTTTATTCAAAAGGGTACAATAGTATTTCAGAACTTTCTTTCAAAAGATGGTACAATCCAACCACATTTAAACTTCCATTGTCCCTTAAAAAAGGCAGACTACACTACAGACCATATGGATAGAGCCCCCTAATGATGTAAGTGCCTTCCTCCATTGAATATTTCAAGGACAAAAGATTAACCCTCCCGAACCTTCCCCGCGTAAACACCCTGCGAGATCTCGTTCCGGGCAATTTCACCGTTTTTCACTTTGTCTTTTGATAACAATAAGCCCCTACACTCTTATTCCGTCACTAAATGTGAAAAGATCACGTATGGACCCTTCTCTCCCCCCCCCCCCATCCCTACACACACTGCAAACTGAACTCCATTACGACAGTCATCGCCGGACGCATATTACACCCCCCTCCACTCCCCCCCCCCTACACACACCATTATTTTTTTACGCATCACAAAAGTACACTTCTCGCATTAGTTCTGCCCACGCTGGGTTTTGTCGTATCCTTTTTTTCCCTTTTTTTTTCAATGTACCGCACACGTCACTTTTTTTATTAAAAAAAAAAAAAAAAAAAGGAACATAAGAACATTATAAAAATTAGGCTAAAAAGTGTACAATAAAAGCAAAATAATAATCATAATAATATAAAAGCGAGTATACCTTGGGAAATAAATGAAAATTCAGATGTGTAGGGGGGTTTGAGATGGGACCTAAGCCGAATATTTTAGCCCCTCAAATGTGCGAACGGCACGCATATGCCGTGAGAATAATGCATTTGCTCTTTATGTCCCGTAAGCACGCATACCATTGATTTCACGTGAGTAGAGTGAAAAGGGGGGTTCTGCACAAGAATACGCAAACTATAATAAACCCTCTCTTTCTCTTATCCAACTACAATTCTAACAACCTTCCTACTTGCACACTGGAGTCGGATGTATCTGGATCGTGGGTTTTAAAAGGGTTGGGGGTTGGCCTTAAGGGTTTTATGGGGGGGTTGGTAGGGTTTTATTTGCGAAAGTTTTGTCTTTTGGAACGTGACAATGGACTTGCGTTGGAAGGGATGGTGTGGGACTTCTTGGGGTTGAGGGAAAGGTTGGATTTGGTTGGTGATGTGGGTGATGGTTTTGTTGGGATTTATTGGGTGAGATATGGAGTAATTAGGATGTTTTATGAGGGGGAAAGTTTGTAGTTTGTGGTGTTTATTTTGTGAATTGGGATTGGTTTTCTTAAGGTGTAGATTATGTTTCAGGATGGGTACAAAATTATTGGGATTGTGTATGTTATACGTATAGTTTTGGATGTTGATTGAGGAAGAATAATGTGGGAAATTTTAGCGTAATTTTGTTGTTTAATAGCAATTAGTTTTCATTAATCGTAAAATATTTTCTTGTAATATAGTTTAAATTAGTTTTTAGTGAGGAAGAAATTCGTTTTTAAATGGTACACATTTTAAATAACGTATTTAATAGATTGGATATAACAACAAAATACTAAAAGTATTAATAATACATTTTAAAGATATTTAAAATATTTGTGTCATGCTAAAAATAAATAAAATTATTTCTACAATTTCAGTACTATCAAAATGAAGAATATAATTATTAAATAAATATAAGTTATTTAATTTTTTTTTTATTTGAAGAATTAAGTTTATGTGTTGCCCTTGAAAATTTTATCGATTAAACTGAAATAAATTATATAAATTTTAACATTGTAAAACATTTTCCTCCATTGCAGCCTTAATCCTTCAATAAATTTTTAATCTGTTATGAAAAAGTTACTGAGTTAGCCATTCGTGTAAATTTTGATACAGGACTGAAATGATGGATAATGCTATTTCTATATGCAGGACTAAGTAAGGCTATTGCACTAAAAATTTATTTTCAGCAATAAATTATAAATTAATAAACCCTGAAATGGTATTTTTATTCATTTTCTTTTCAAGTAGTATGTCATTGAAAATCAAACTTGTACTTATCGCATCCATATTTGTTAGAAAAGAAGCTGTATAGATTTGATTTTGCAATTCTCCATACTAATTATGAAATATAAAATTATTGCATTTCGCCTCTTTCCACTGAGAAGACACGACGGGAATTAGGACAATGTCGGATGTGCTTTTAAAAATATTTATCCAACAACAAAAAAGTCATTGAACTTTAAACAATAAAAATGTGTTTTTTGTCAATTTTTTTTAATAATGTTTTAGTACAAAGTTATTTTTAAGCAACTTACTAAGCAATATATTTAAGCAAGATCAAGTAAGGATGCCCATGTTATACAATGTTTTATTTACCACTACAGAAAGTTTCAATTCAATATCGTTTATATTTTCTTAGATAAGATGCATTAAAAATCCATAAATTAGCATTGTAGCTTAGAAGAGTTCTGAGGGATTCAGTATGAATAAACCGATTAAATTTTTTTTAATTTAATGTAAAGTGTATACGGGTGGGGAATCTATCTATTAGAATCAAACACATTAGTTAAGTCATGGATTCTTGATGTTTTTATAAAAAGTGCATATATTTAATTTCTTAAAAACATTTTTTCAGATTTTTTTTTTTAAAGTTATGCAAACAATTTTACTTAGTACACTGTATCTAATTAGTGTGTATCAGATGTGTTTACTTCAGACAGACATAGAGAATTTTTTTAAACTTCTTTTATTACTTTAATATTGCATAGAAGATAATTAATAACGGGATGAGCCGGAACACTTTTCAAATTTCAACGTAAAACTAGGGTGTAATAAAATCGTTAAAAAAACATGTTTTTGAATTTAAAACTTGGATCGTATCTTCTTCTTTAAGGATTAATTAAAAAAATGTTGAAGAAAAAACAAACATGGTTTTGATTACCCCCCCCCCCCCCCATGAAGTCCCAATTCATCCCGTGAAAAGAGTTGAATCGGAACACTCGTTACAATTTATGTCTGTTCTTATTTAAACATTCACAGAATGAAAAAAAAAAGTAATGCAATGGAATGAATAGGAACACAAGGTTATCATCAAAACCCTTTTCAATTAAACAGATAAAAAAATTTCTGTGCCAAAATAATTGTCAAAACAAATAATATGTTTAAAAGTATGTCAATTTTCCTCCTAACCTTATACAAAAAAGATCATCCGAATAATCTTTGAAACTAATCATATTTTTTAATCCATTGATGTTTTCATACCGTAAGACTGTAACGTCCTTAAAATATCTTGAGCAAGGAGAAAAACATTATCATCATATTCAGAAAACCTCTTCATTTTCTGGGTGCTTTTTGTGATACATTCTACGTAACCATAATCTTGTGGGTGTAAAAATTTCCTTAAATTTCCTTAGCGTTTTTCCATATACCTTAAAAATAAAGAAGTCATCTAAAGAAAAAACTTCTGGCACACGGGATTTGCTGTAACGTCGAAACTAGGCTCCTTTTCTGACATATATTTAAGCCTGAACTCTTGATCACTACCTTGAAGGGATTAATCAGATTCTTCTTCAGTCGTTGAATCTTGTATAGAGCATAATCTTTCCAAAATCCAGTTTTAACGCCAGGTTTGTTTGTTTTTCCTTGTATGTGTGTTCAGATTTACCCCGCAAACTTCAAAATCAAGGCAAGACAAAACATAAAAATTCGTAAAATAAGTTTTAATAACCAAGTTAAATAAAGTATGGCATGCTGTTATGGATGTTAATACTTATCTAGAAAAAATATATGACAAGTCTATAATACGCACATGTTAATAATTACTGAATAAGTTTTGGAAAAGTTAAAATTCATTGGATTGTATGCACTCTGTTTAAAAATTATTTAAAAAAAAAAAAAGAAAGGATAGTGTTGCCAACCTCACAAAACATATGTTTCGAGATTTGGAACATCATAACAAAATAATAAAATATATATATAACTAATAAAACTGCTTTATTAATATAAAATAGTAATTTCTTCATAATTTCATTAAGTTTCGTTCTTATTCACCCCGTTTTACTGTTTGTACAATAGGTATGAAAATTATTTTAAGTTAAATTCTGTCCAATGAAATGACGTACCGCTTGTAAATAATAAAATATCATATTTGGCAAAATCGATCATGAACGACCTCACGATGACCTCAGCAGAAAGTTTGGTTATGTTTTTAACCTAACTGGTCAATTTAAATATTCATAAAAAAAATTAGTAATGTCAACCTTTTGTTACCCTGGGTCTTTAGCCTATGGTTATTGTTTTCAATTGGTCAAAAGAGGTGGTCCGGTGTCCGTCTTCTCTTAATGTTTGGGCATGCACAAGAAAGGCATTGTGTGGGCATGCGCCTGTTCCGCCTGCTTGTATAGAAAGATATGTAAACCAATATCTTTCAATTGTATTGATGTATCGACGTTTTATAAAACACAAATAACAATAATAAAAAAAAACCTTTGTAATTGGATTGGACTTAAGGCCAAGGGTAGACACCGGCCCTAAGCCAATATTTTTTTTTTTACTCTTTTTAAAAGTAATTCCGAGTGTTAAAAGAATTTATATTTTAATTAATTAAAGGAAATACAGGTTATTAATATAATTGTTTGATATTTTAGGTTTTCCTGAATAAACCAAAGTAAAGTAACATTGAAGTTGATTCGATATTTTAGTTGGATTGGAGATTCTTTTGGTGCAAAATTCCGACTAGGGGTACACTAGATTCAGTATTTTGATGAGTTTTTTACACTTAAGTGGATCCTACCTTAAAGCTACCGTTAGCGCTTTGGTCTCGCATGCCAAAGGTGCCGGTTTCGAATCCTTTGTTAGGTATAGATATTCATAATCTAAGTTGAGCTGTATGTCCCGTTTTTTTAATTTAATTTTTTTTTAAAGCCATTTCTGCGCAGAAACATTGGGCGTTGAAAATACAAACCAAAATAGATAAACGTGATTTGAAGTGGATTATTGGAATTAATTCCGCACAACTAAGGCTTAACTCTAACTCAAATTCAACGCACAGCCGAGCAATTCAACTCCTAACCCTCACTTCAGTTTCTACCCCGACCCCTTTTCATAGTAAGGCATGTTTATGTCCCATTCGTGCATTCCCGCCATAAAACTGCACACCCAACTTTTCTATCCGAAACAAAACTTACTTTTCCCCCCTTTTGCAACTCTCTCGTCCATACATTAAGCGGCACAATAGAAAACCACACATGGGGTAAACAGACATTATATCCATTCCCGCTATTGAGGCCGTTCCAAACTGATTCCACAATTACAGTTTATCTTTCTTTCCGAGGAAGATGAGCGCTTTCCATAGAGAGAGGGGCCATAAATTCCGGGCTTTGCCCAAATCTCCTTCGTTGGCAGGGGGCTCCGATATTTATGGGTGCGGTATTAACGGTTGTTAAAATTAGCGCCCCGGCTGTTAGTTTGGGGCATTGTGAGGTAAAGGGGTGGGACGCGTAAGGAATTGTTTTGCTGTGATTACATGTCGAGGTGAAATGGAACCATAAACTGAATATGTTAATGGCTGAATGATAAATTTTGTGATGGAATTGTGTGGGTATTGAAAATGTTGGATGGAATGTGTAAGATGGAAAAGATTGGAATTGAATGTATGTTGAGTTTTTGTAATGAATGATGGAATGATGATGAGAACCGCAATCGCGGCTTTGTTCCTCCCCCAAGATCCAATGTGAAAGCACAGAACATGCAAGTGTATATCATATGGACTGAACTTAGATTGGTTTTCATATATCAACTCATATTAGCTATAACTATTGCCATAATCCTGATTTTTTTTCAATCGAATTGCCTAATCTATGCAGATTAAACGGCATTGCATATTTGTCGAAAATAGAAAACCTATGTAATAATAACATTACGTATTCAATGGATAAAAATGTATATTTAATCGATAAAAATACGTATTCATGGATAAATATACATATTTAATGAAAAGAGTGCATATTTAATGAAAAGAGTGCATATTTAATGGATAAATATACATATTTAATGAAAAGAGTGCATATTTAATGGATAAAATACATATTTAATGAGAAAAATGTTCATAAGAAAAGTACGTAACCTTTACAGAAATACACATTTACAGACAAAAATATTTATGCTTATTAAAAAATACACAAAAAATTTATTTTGTACATATTTATATAGTTATTTTTCCTTATGGTTCCACTTTTACAAAGTTACTATTCTGTTGTCTTTCAATTTATATTCCATGTTTCTACTTTTAAAATGTTTCGAATGCATATATGTATTTTATACGTATTTATAAATATGCATATGCAATACACATATTTGTAGAAAGTATATATTTATTGGCAAGACATATATTAGCAACTTACATATTCAATGGTAAATATACTTATTCAATGGTAAATATACTTATTCAATGGTAAATATACTTATTCAATGGTAAATATACTTATTCAATGGTAAATAAACATATTCAATGGTAAATACATATTCAATTGTATCTATACATATTTAATATTTATGATAATTATTTTGAATTGTTTTTAAATAAAATTTAAACGAAAATAAATATTCCAAATGTCTTTGAAATTTTAAATATACAAACTTAAAGAGTTTTTTCAAAATAAGTTTAAGACCAAGAAAGACGATGAAAGGCGATCACATATTCACACACTAAGAATCTTGTATATTGACAAAACTTTCGATTATTAAAATATAGTGCTAACATATTGCTTTTTTTTTATTTTTAGAATTGAATATGTATATTTACAATTTAATGTTTATAGATACCATTCAATATTTATAGATGCCATTGAATATTTATAGATGCCATTGAATATGCATAGATACCATTGAATACTTATATTTACCATTTCATATGTGTGTATTTAGCATTTCATATGTGTGTATTTAGCATTTCATATGTGTGTATTTAGCATTTCATATGTGTGTATTTAGCATTGAATATGTATATTTAGCATTGAATATCTATATTTAACATTGAATATGTATATTTACCATTGAATATGTATATTAATGGTATATACTTATAGAGGTTGATACCTGCTATACGTCATTTATAGTTAGTTTGTGAAATATCATGTACCAGAGATAACTTGTGAGAATATCTTCTATTCAATATCTAGCTTGTGAGATTATTCTAATTTTTTTACCGTATCAAATACATTTAAGAAAATATTAACTTAGCAGCCTATTCATCCCTTCCCTTACACAATTATGAGTGATCAATCAAATATTAATTTAGCCATTTATTCTCTACATGAATGGAGAGCAAAGCGCATAATCACAACTACATGTATCAAATATCAGAAAATCTACGTGGAAACTTATTTAAAGTGTTACAATAGGTGAAAGAATTTCTGAACAAAATAGCAAATTTTAATTATAGAATAAGAATATTGGAATTACATTACTAAACAGAAATTAGTGGAACCTGTTATCGAAATGTTTTAGAGCGTGAGAAAAAATCACATAACTAATCTCTCATAAGGCAATCTCTCGAAATAATTTTAAACATGAGAAAAAATATCGTATGGCGAGTTTTTGAAATATTTTAGAGTATGAATTGGTGGGTTTGTACACTCAACGACATATTTCCCTCCACAATAATGGCTAATTAGGACGGGACCTACCGCTTAACGTGGATTCTGAACCACAACGAAAATTCATGCCTAATCTAAGATTTGAACTTTGCACCATTGGAATGCGAGGCCTAACCCACAGCCATCAGGCAGGCCTTAGAGCATGAGAAAAAATCTCATATAGCGAGTTCTCATAATATTTTACAACGTAAGTTAGAGAAACTCTTAAGGCATAAGTTGACCCGAGTTAAATATGAAAATATCATTACTAAAATATAATCTTTTGTAAAAACAGTTCCCATTTTCAAAAAACTTTTAAAACTAAAAGTTTTAAAGTCAAGAGGCTAAGACAGTTTAAATCTTTAAAAAAAAAAATTCAATTTAAAGAATCGACGATAACGATATACCTCCAACTCTACCTTTGTTCTCACCCCCAACACCATCAACCATAACACTTTGATCAAATTCTTTTCAATTTCAATCCCCAATAACACTTTACACCACTTTTCACTCGCGAAGCCGTAAACGCTTAACGATTGCCGAACCAGTCATAACTCAGTTGGAGAAAATGAAAACGGTTTTCCCAAAAACTTTTCACGTGTGCTTAAAAGTTTTATGAGGAAAGGGAGCAGCAGGCCTCTATTCTCTCCTACGCCCCTTGGAATTTCCTTTGCTTCGACTCTCGCTCACAAAATACCTGAGCCAAGAAAATATATTGTTCATCGACCAGTTCTCCGGATGGTCCTCTGCGTTGGGAATTGCGGCTGGAGATTCGATTGAGTTAACCATTATACGGGAACTGTTCGGTGTGTTTTCTTGTAGCAGGTGTGTTGATACCTTGGTGTAATAATAGTGAGAATTAAATCGAGAATGGGTGTAAGAATAAATAACTAATGTTTCTTTGCACTACTTGGTTCATTTGTGACACTAAAGTTTAAAGGTGGTAGAAAATTTCCTCTATTTTGGATGGAGTTATGATTGGTATTTCCAAAATGCAGCAGTGGTAACATGAGATTGTATTTGAGTCGAACCATGAAATCAGCATAAGTAAAGTCTGTAAATCATAACGCCAGTATCGAGATTGCAATGAAAATATACTTTTTCATAAATGAAAACGATATGGAATAACTTGTTATTCTCCTATTGTTAGTTTGTAATTGACTGTTATAACTAACTGTTATTTTGTGAACAGTCTGTTATTGGTTGTTGTTGTTGTTGTTTTGAGGTTTTATGGCGCAAAGGCAACACAAGGGCCATGCTGCGCCAACAGTCTGTTATTGGAATCGACTATGTAAGTTTTTAATTTACTCATTAGAGGTTCAAACGATTTCAGACACATTATGCGAATAATTGTGGCTTGATAGAATCGACAATGATAATATACTTTTTCGCCATTGAAAACGTATTATAACTTTTCTTATTGGTATTTTATAGCGATTAGTTATAACTAATTAATGTATAGTTGTCTGTTAAATTATTAAATTATGCTTGTTTTATATTTAGTTCCTATTACGTGGTCAAACTCATGATGTAGAATCAGTATGTTCACTTATTATACGAGAGGGTATTAATTGACAATTGGGTATAATACGTCACGGTATTAATTAACTGCTTAAGATCTTTGATTTCAAAAAAGAAAATTATAAGTGTGACAGATTGTCTTTCTTTGATTGATTGTCTGCGTTCTGGGAGTTTTCTCCCATTTGAGTTCTCATTACACATCTGGGAGTTCCCTCATATAGAGCAGTTTCCTCTTAAATGGCATCGAGAAAAATATTTGACTTTTGAAAGTTAGATTGTTCTTAGTAGTTCAGATATTTTGCCAACGATAAGCAGGACTTTATATCCTTATGAAACCTTATCATAATTACATTCGCCACTCTAAAACTCTAGTAGTAGTAATGAGTAAAGATGACAGTGAATATTACAAATAATGCGTTGGCAATTGTCAGGCGATCTGATGCGGGGTTTTACTTATTCGAATCGAAACGCAACTGAGGGTCAGTTTATACTTTAAAGCACCCCCGTTACTATTCTACAGTATTGAACTATGTGTCAGCTCTAGTGTAGCAGAAGTGCCAGATTATTTCCAAACCAATCAATTAATAAAATGACCTATGAAATGATTTTAATGCAATTTTAATATTGAAAGTTTTTTTCTTTTTTTTTCTTTTTTTCTTTTCTTTTTTTCTTCTTCTTTTACAATAACCTGGGATTGAATACAAAAACTTAACTCGTCTAGCGATCTTTCTACTAATGATCGAAAGGTCGGCCTTTCTCTTCAACTCTCCCAACACAATTGTCAGAAGCAAATTAAAAATATCCCTGAAAACTAGCTCAACTTTATCGAAATATTGTCAACTGCATGAACCAAAAATATTAAAATATAAAACGGGCTCGTTCAATTTGTTATTTGTTGGTTTAAAATTACTGTCCGGAATGCTGTAAAATTGCTGTCAACCGTCGCTCTAATGCATTTTTGATATCACTACGTTCAATATTAACACAGTACACACAGTACAAAACGAGACAAACTGAAGTTAAATCACCATTCCCAATACATCACAGCCATAGCCCCAAAACCACAAAACCTCGCTCCTATCTATCTTCACTTATCGAGTGACAGATAAATAGTCCGTCTACCAAATTCTTATCCATCCACATTTCCACCAAAAAACACAGGGCTATGGGACATCCTTGCTTTTGAAACAACACGCCGGTGTTTAAATAAATATAAATCACTTTTTGAAGCCTATTCCTTTGAAATTCATGAACATACACAGTCGGAATAATATATATATATATATAAAAAAACACCAAAGGCTTTTCCTATCAGCACTGAAACCTAGTACTGGTATAATATATCTATATGTGGAAGTGATTTACTAAGTGCAGCATCAATCACAACGAATTCACTTGTCTTCGGATATCATATGAAAAAAGTGTGTTTGCCTCGCTGGCTGTTCATAGCATTTATTTGATATATCTTTCGTTTTGCGACTTACTGTCGCTTTGAATCTATGCATTCTTAACAGGTTGCTAATGCGTATAAGATTGCCATGTCAAGTGTTTAGGAGGGGGAGAGTTTGCTTTGGTGATTGGATTGGGCTGACGCCATGGTATGTAATTTCGAGATTCTGAATTAGAATGGAGAAGACAAAACTTGTTGGAGACTAAAAGCAATTTTAATTTTGATAAGTTGATTATATATATATATATATATATATATATATATATATATATATATATATCCGGCAATGTATTAAATACGGCATTCTATTAAATACCTAGGCATTTTGTATAATACCGAAAACTGGCCGGCAAAGTACGAAACCATTAAACTTTTTACACTTTGCCTTGGCATTCTTTAGAATGTGGAATGACAAACCGTCAAAGTATGAAAAACCTCATTAATTTTTTTGTTAAGTTTATGTTGGCCCTATTTTACTTTTTTTGAGAATTAACATTAAGTGAAATTGAAAATAAGTAAATTTTAACTTTCTTTGGGCCACAAGCACACTGTTAAAATTTTTGTTCCACCTTGCACCAAAAATAGGTTCTCATTTTGCTGCAACCAACACTTGCTGCTTAGTTTCACGATTTAATGATGCTATCTCGGACAGTACGCAGCACCATTTAATCGTGAAACTAAACATCAAATACTGGTTGCAGCTAATTGGGAACCAATTTTTGGTGCAAGATGGAATAAAATTTTTAACAGTATAGGTTCATATTTTATTTTGTTTCATTAATAAGAAAGGTACAATTTTATTTTCTACAACTTTTAATTTTTTTAAGTATTTTAAATAATTTTTTTTTAATGGCTATCTTTCATTACTTTGTCAAAATAACATATGTATTTTTGAGGATGAAGGTCTTTTTAATAAAAAGCCTTATCATGAGCATTTTTTCATAGTTTTCCTAAACGGCATTTGTCATTATATAGAATGCCTAGGTATTATATACAATGCATAGGTAAAGTATATAATGATTATCATATTTTATACTTTCCTAAAAACACCGGGCATTATATAAAATACCTACATATTCTATAGAATGTTGTCTTTTTATACATTGGTGGTAACATTGTATAAGAATAACGCCTTTGGAAACTGTTTTAAGTCAATAACATCAATATTTAAATGTTCTGTTGTATCTGGTACAAAATTTGAATAAATCTAAATTAAGATCTGAATTTTAAACGTACATTTAAATTAAATTACTCTGTGGTCGTATTCTGCAGAAAATTAAAAAAAAATCTTAAAAGGGACTTAAAGAGACTAGAAAATGAGACTAGTCTTGTTTGTACGGCAACAGGCAATGCTAGACTACTTGAAGGTACCTATTCTAGATGTACACAAAGTATCTTCAAAATCTATTGACAAAGGTAGGATTTTAGTGACCATAATTAGCTTCATAAAAGTGTCCTTAAAATACTTTTAAAGGGCATATTAAAATACAGACAATACAAATTGCATCTCCAATCGCGTGAAATATCGTACATTAGGAAAAAGACTGTATAATGCGGAAATCAACAAAGCAGGAATTTACAAATTTTCATTAAATGTTATTGAAGTTTCCATTGCATTTGTTCTGATTCTCGATTCTCTTACATCTAAGGGGCTTATTATACAGAGCCACTCGAATAGCGAATGCATGCCACCGCATTTGGTCACTGTTGTGGCTCAGTATAATAAGCTCCATAGGATTGCATGTTTCGCATCTGAGCGAAACAAGTGGCAGATGCAACCTTTAGCCACAGCAGTGAGTCAGTATAATCAACTCCCTAGGATTACATGTTTCACTTTGAGTGGCTTGTCTGAGCCACTGAAGCAGTGGCGCATGTTTGCCACTCGAGTGGCTCTGTATAATAACTTGGCCCTAACGTTAGAGTTAAAATTTTGATACAGTGTCCCACAAAAATACGCAATATGCATTGGTTTTAAACGTTTCTAACACAAAATCATACGTCTAGTGTTCTGAACTCTTTTCCATACTAGCAAGATGGTTCATCTTCAAAAGGCTTCCGTAAAATATTTCATGTTTAAAAATACAAGCTTTTATTGTATAAAATATTTATTTGAATGCATCTATAGTCCTACCGGGATATAATTTTTCCTAATAAAGTTGTCGCTTGCATGTTTAAATCCGATAAGCACGTAAAACTTACCTGGGGAGGTTTACCCATTTAACGGAAGATATTCTTCAAAACTGCCGATATAGTCGAGAATTTTTTAAGTTTTCTGGATCCTTTTGTGGTATCTTTTAAGAAATAATCCTGTTGGCTTATAATATATTTCACAATTGCATTAGCATCTTTTAGAGCCGAGTTTTAGCTTAACGCGACTGATTTAATTTACATACGTAGTTTATATAAAGAGATGTATTTTATACAAAGAGAATTGTTCTTATACAACGTTCAATTAATTTTTTTTTTAAAGTAACAATACAGTAAGTATTGAAATTAACCAGTAAAGAGATTTTTGCGTTAATAATTGTTTTTCATGTGAAAATATTTTTAGAGAACCAAGATTACATATCTACCTGGCTACCTAATATAATAGTTTTAAATGAAAAATAGCTTCCTTTTCAAATTTGGAAAACTAACGTTTGCAATAGCTGCTATAAACAATAGGAACACCGAATAAAAATCTAATAACCGTACAAGATTATTAGGTTTCTATTCGTTGTCAAAAGTAATTATTTAAAAAAGCCTTCCTAACTTATACCTTGATTTCAAAATATTTTAAAAATCAAGGCATAGGCTAGGAATGCTTTGAAAATAACTTCTGTGATTTAAAAAAAATTTCAAGTAATATCGGTAGAACAATTATGTAAATACGAAATTTGGGGAAATTAGAACTAACACATCATAAGTGTAAGGAAACCTTGAAAATTTTCGTTTTTTGTGAGTCTTGTAAAATTAAAATAATTGAAAAACATCGTTGTTTCACCGGATGAAGGATATAAAAGGTTTTGCAGAACAGTGCACCAGAAATGTGGTCATGAGTACCTTAGCAAGCAAGAACCCTAGAAGGAAAATAATTGGAACACATTGTGGAGTAGATTACATGGACATGCAGCGCCCTCTTTTTGCGACCATGTCACCCCATTGTTATAAATGTGATTCAACTGCCCCCTTGCTATAAATGTACAAAATCACAGACTGCGTGTACTTAAAGTTTTTGACAAGATTGCTTACAAGTTGAATTCAAGTGAAAACTGACTTATGCCGTTGTTTCAGATTTAGAAAAGTACATGGCGTCTGTGATTCTGTATACACTTTAATTCAAAAATGAAGAATTTTGAGTTGTGTCATTTTTATAGAAATATGTATATATATGGGGATTATGATTTTTATATGTCAATATATGATGTCTATATATGATTTTTGCTTGTTATATAGTTAATGAAGGCTGATTTACACCTTACCGCTTGGTCTGCCAGTTGAGGTCACTATTCTCTAGATACTAGCACCAATTACCACTAAGTAAGCACTTCATGCTAATCAATGGAAAAGTTAAGTTTGCTACTGTCTCGACAGCCCTAATAGCACACATCCTCCCAGGGAGGTCCCTGGGAAGTCATTCGTAGTCCCGAGGATGACTGGGGACTTCCTAGGGACCTCCCTGGGAGGATGTGTGCTATTAGGGTTAGATGCCAGCTCCTGTAGATAAAGTAATTTCTATTTTCTGGCCCCTTCAATGCCTTTCTTAAGTGATCACTGCCTATCAGCGTAACCCATTCTCAATGCTCAAATTTTACCTGTTGCTGGTTACTGTAAAAGGAAAACTGGCATTCCAGTCATTACGTGCCAGTGACCTTCTAATAAATTTACAAAATGGCATTTCAGCCACTGCGAACTTGTAAATCAATCTACACCATATTATGCTCTGAAATGTTGTTCCAAAGCACTTAGAACTATACTTCAATTGCACAACTTTACCTCCAGAAATATGGATTTATCCATGTATGGAACGTATAAATCCTATATTTCTCTCCTACATCAATGTCATGTCACATCGCAGTAATGCCAAGTGTCAACTCGGCACTTTCAATGCGTCACAATCGATACATCAATTCATTTAATGCATATACTTTCTCCAGAACGTCTTAATTAGTTTTCACGTGGAACAGAACTTTTAGTCGAGGAGCTTTTTGAGTAATCATTAAACGGATGATTTCATCTACTTAAATAGCCGTAGACAGAAAGAAAGAATCACGTGATCATTATAAAGTCACGTGAACACTCGATATGAGTTTTTGCGTGTCACCCTCATTGGTTCGATCACGAATTGATAAAAGAAAAAAAAACGCGAATAAGAATGATGACTTAAACCAAAGCGCGGAAAAATGACACTAGAAAGTTATTCACTCATATCTAAATGCAGCTTCTATATAGTACATGTTTGGTTTTTAATTTAAAGCCGAAAAAGGATTAACAATCATCATAGACGACTATATCAGCAACTTCCCCTCCCCTCCATACTAGTTAGAATGTATTGGTAACCATAGGTAACTAATTAAGTAGCATAGATGGGAGTGAGTATTTAACTGGCTACCTCTGCTGGCGAAGCAGAAACCGCATATAAGTTAGAGATTAGTGAAGTTATCTCATTTCGTAATAAGCTGGTAACGTAGTGTTACCTGAAGAATTTGTTATCGGTCAAACAAGAAATTACCCTTAAGAGAGGCACATGGAACGAAATGGCACTGCTTAAAGAATACTTTATTTTTATCACTTTTTATCTGTACAAATTTTTATTGCTTGCTTTTTTTTATCGTTGTTCGATGTTTCAATTTTATTCTATTCATTGTAGGATGAATAGAATAAGTGAATAGGATGAATAGAATAAAAACGAAACATAAAATACTGCTGAACGAATAGAATAATACTGCGTAACAAAGTCAATCATGGATCTTGAGCAATAAACCCATGGGCACCCGCAGAAATATTTGCAGGGAAGGAAAAGACTAGATTTTTATCAAAATCATTAATTTTTTAGAAATTTTAATTAATATTTATGCCTTTTAAATTATACTCTTTGAGAATAGTTCTAAAAAATTCATGGTTATATGTTTTTGAAAGAGCAACCCTATTAAAAGAAAAAAATAGTAAAAATATTTAAAAAATATATTTTTAGCGATTTTTTATCATCCAACTAGATCTCATGGCTTTCAAGAGACAGTGTTGAGAACAGAGGAACACAAAGATGCAAAAATACAAAAGAGTAACATTATATTTCTTCCAAGTTTTGCAAATAATTATAAAAAAAAAAATTTAAAAAAAAATGAAATACAAAGGCTGTATTGGATATGTTTATTTGAATTCTAAACATAGATTTCAAGATAGTATATCTGATGACTTAAAAAGCAAAATATTTTTCCTAGAATTTTGAGAAATACACAGGAAATCATTATACAATAAAGAAATAAATATTTCTACTCAGCCTCCAATAATCCTAGACAATAGGCGCCAGTAGCTATAAAAAACGAAATAGAAAAGAAACAAAAGACTAAAATAATAAAAAAAAAACAAATGATTATTGTAATATAAAAACCGAAACTGCATATATACTTTTCTTTTATCTTGGAATTTACACCTTTGCTCGCATATATATAATTTTTAATTTTCAAGAGCTAGGAGGTGCAAGTGCACCTCCTTGCACATTGCTGAGGGCGCCTATGAATAAACCAACTTAAATCTATGAAGCATTTTGTATTGTACATTAGTTTAACTGTTGTGAATCTTGTAGATGTTTAGCAATAATATTGATAGTTATGATAGATATACAACTATAATTTTTTTTTTTTTTTTTTTTTTTTTTGCAATTGTATAATTTAGGATACTCTTTCAAATGTATGTTAGCTTAACCAACATTATTGTTTCTTATAAAGCCAATCAACCTATTATATTTTCAAGTCCAAGACATGCCAATTTTCCTAGATGAAGTCGTCTTTCTGTCATAATTGGAAGTTGGCAGTTCTTATCGAAATAATTATTATGCGCCTTGGGCTAAGACAAGTTAATAAAGGAATATTGGTTCGCTAACTTCGTTCAATTGAGGGTTGGATTAATGTGTATTGTCAAGGCAACATATTGCTGTTTGTTTTAAGAGTGTTCTAGAAATTAGAAAGGATAAGGGATCACATTTATCGCTTTTTTCAAGATTAATTATTTGCTTTGATAAAATACATATGTTAGTGTACTTCAGTTTACATTAAAGTTTTAACGCTTTTACTTAAAGTCTTTTCTTACAAGGTCGATACAAAAAGAAAATGAGTAAATGGTTTTGATACAATGTCTTTAAAAAAATCCATACCCTCAGCACTATAAATTAGTTACAACATATTATATAGTTAATTCAAGTGTATGAAATAATTGCGTAGTTAGTCACCTTTAGTATTAAAAGATTTCACACTTTGAATCTTTTAAGTTTGAATTCTATTTTTAATTAAAGCGATCTCAACAGAACTACAAATAAAGAAACACAAAAAATCAAATGAAATATCAGAGCACTTGATAAAGAGCGTGAATAAGGGAGAATGAGTTGAGGTACCACATGATGCAACTGAAAACTTTCTATTGCTTAACAAGAACATAAGACCATAATCTTAACTTTTCTTAAGCTCAAATATTTAAAAATTATACTTTAGAAAGTTTTATTTATTAATTCATTTAATTTGAATTACATTATCTACCCACTGATGGTCATGGGAATGGGCGAAATTCTACAGTTGTTTTCCCTGCAATAATTTTTAAATCGTATTTCTAATTCAAATAGATAATTTTTTCAAATTATTTTTTATTTATTTTGTTTTAGATAGGTTATAAACTTTCATCCTAAAAAAAATATTAAAAAAATATTTTATTTTAAATTTTATTTATAAATTTAAAAATGTTGTGTATTGCTGAAAAAACTGGAGATCAAATTACGTATATATACGTGCATGACCGTCAGTGGGTTAAACTCAAACATTTTTACATTTATTACCTGCTTGTCTTAGACTAAAAGGGTACAAATATCATTTTTAAGAATGTGCATTATTAGAGCTATAAAACAACGCCAGGAATTTTAAGATAATTAGACATGCACAAATTATTAAAAAAGTTACCATTTAATTCACAAAATCTGGTCTAACTCTACCAAATTATTATTCCCGACTTGAGTTATATCCAATCACTTTACCCGACATTTCCCCCCGACAGTCGTATCATATAGTCTTCCTCACTATAAAGAACTAATTCTCCAAAGTAGGAAGTAAACAGATATCTTATGATATAGCATTTCCCATTCCTCTGATTAAAGAGCCACATTTAGCCCAAAAGAAGAGAAATAACTCCACCAAAAACCTCAAAGAGAATCACACAAATGAAATATTAATCCACCGAGAGAGAAAGGGCCAGAGATATATTATTTAACTTTCTTTTTATTAACATGATCAATGCGAAGATGCCCAAACATTTTCGGAGCGGGCATTTCTTATTCACGCATTCCATTTTTTATGACGTGTCAAGGATTCTTTTTTTTTGCCAAGAGGGGGAAGGGAGGGGGGATGGTGTTTAAGACACGCCGGACGTTTACTAAGAAATGAAAGCTGAGTATGACTGACTGTGAAAAGTAAAGTCTTTAGTCCTCGGACTGTGAGAAATGTGACTGTTTATATATCTTGCGGGATAATCTTGCGTTGGACGTGGCGGGTGTTACTTTTTAGTGTGAGTGCTTGCTCTTTACATTTTTAACCAGAGATGAATGTGTGCTGTAGGCAAAGAGGAACTTTGTAGGAAAAGTTTGACTTTTACTGTGAGAGAGTGACAGGGGGATTTATGGGGGATAAGGGATTGTGTTGTTTGAAGGGGTTGGGGGGTCTTTAATGCTAGCGTGTGAAGTGACGTTATCTTTTATATGGAGTTAGTTTTGTGTGAAGGTATAAACACTAAAGGAAATATATACTGGTTGGTGTACAGGAGGGAAGTAATTAAACTGATTCTGTTTAAAACCGTTTGATCCTATTTCAATGAAGAAATATAATATTTAGTATTCATGCTCGTTTAAACCATAAGAAATTGGTATCTGAGGAATTGTTCGTTTCCAGAAGTAAACAATGGCACTCTTTACAGGCTTATATTACGAACTTACACAAGTTAACATTACAAACTGAAATTTATTAAGAATTTGTTGATGTTTTAAACTAATGTTTTATTTTCATGTCACTTAAGCTGTCTAGACTAAATTCTGCTGCTAAATAAATTAAACGTAATAGCCTAGACGGTTAAAATGTGGGATTTTTGAACCGTAGATTAAGTTATACGTACTACTAAGTTATCTAAGTATAAGAAACCGTGTTTTTCTGCGTCTGTTCAGTGCTTTTTTTTTTGTATAAAAAAAGTAGGAACTGTATACGTGTGCGCGCGTGCTTAATACTGTATTTTTTCCGACACAATTTCTGCCGGAACATTGCTTTGTAACATAGGAAATGTTACAATAGGCATAATTTCAATAATAAAAGTTCATTTCAAAAATGTGGAGGCAAAATAACTTTTATATATGTATATTAATACTCTTTTAAGTAATTATAAGCTAGTTTATAAAAATTTTGTAAGTGTAAAATTAAAAAAAAAGCACTAGTTATTTTGCCTTTCATTTTTTTTAATGAACTATTATTATTGAAGTTACGCTTGTTGTTAAATTTCATATGTTACAAAGCAATACTGCGCCACAAATTGTATCTGAAAAAATATAGCAGTTGGTCTATGAGGCAGGGTCAGACTGACATTCCACCTTAAAGCACCACAACATGGCACAAATAATTTTATTCCGAAATTATTTTATAATTTATTGTTTAATTCGTCCTTATTTTGTACTTATAAATTGAATCTTTTTAAAAACCTTATTCTCTCTACCTCATCTCTAATATGGTTAGGAAATTACCTGAAATTTCTTTTTTCATAAAATAATTTAAACGGCATACAAGATTATTAAATCTTAATTTAATTTTTTATAATTAAAATCTCTATTTCAGAAACATAAATTATGTAAATTAACCTCATAAACATTAATAACATTTTACATTTAAATAATAATGAATAATAAATTGGCATAAAGGGAAGAAACTTCATTGACAAAATGATAAGTAATATACAAGTTGTTTCGAAAACATCCGTCCAAATAGTAAAGGGTGGTAAATAAAATATTAATCGTAGAATATATGTCCGGAAAAGTCGTATTCAAACACCATCAATACAAGAAAAAACAAAACAATTAAGGTAAAATAAAATGCAAACAAACTTTTCAATAAATATCCTATTTTCAATAGATTCTCAAAAAGGCGATAACGACACTTTAGAAAAGGCTCAATACCATTGATGTATGTGTTGGCTGTTTGTAAAGAATCTAAATATTTTCAAATATGGTAACACATTCTTCGACTGTGTTGTTAACTGAAATTTTTATACCTAAATTTGCAATTTTCGGTCATTATTTCAAAGATTATCATTAATTTTGGGAGTCTAAATATTTTGTTTAAATTTAACGAAATATTTTGTAAACTTCCAATAAAACTTACATTACTTAAAACTGTCATGAGGTTACCATGTTTATAAATTTATTTACGTAAATTATTAAATGTGCCGTCGAACTAAGATCATATAAAATGATATTTTAATACTTTTAACATAGATTAATACACATACACTAATGGTAAACTATAAAATCTACATCTCAATTCATAAACTGCAGTATAAAACAAAAACCTTGTACACAAATGACGCCCTTAAAATATGTGCATAAAAGCCATCGAAGTTGACATTTGAAAACATTGTCTTGGAGGTGTTCCAATTGGACAGTCCCAGTGGAATGTCTCAAAAACAACTCATTTGACATTTTAAATGTCAAATGGAAAAAGCTTCAGGTTTTTTTTTTCATCGAGTACAAATTAAAAATAATTATTTTGTAAGCTCCTATATTTAGTTTTCTGTTATAGTTATACCTAGACACTACGTATATGACGTCTGTATAACATTTGCCTAACACTACTAACAGTAAAGATATTTAAGTTTAGCGATATATTTTAAAATTTAAAGAAACCGTCCGTCAGTGAAAGATTTATAACGTGATCCTGGAAATCAATGCATTACAAATTACTATCCTTAAAATATCAAGCACATGGTCTTTAAAAACAATAGCAATCAAATTGAGATCGCATCTAGCTCAACTCTTATAGCCGAAGTGGCCGGATTTTCAGCCATAATATTTTTTTACCACTGTAAAAAAAAACTATTTTGTTCAGTGTGCCCATAATTGAAGCTCAAATTTCAAAAATCTGTCATAACTCTGAAACAAAATCGATATTAAAAAAGAAAAAAAAAGACGACGTTACTATTTTAGGTGTAAGACAATATGCCTCTGTACCTGCAAAAAATTAATTTCTTCAGTGGTTAGTTTTCCCTCTGGAGAGGACGGTGCATGAAAAAAAAATTCTTTAACTTTGACATATAATAGCTCAAAAATAAAGTTCGCATCCCTTAAAATTTTTCTATCAGCAGATTTACCAAACATTTCCCTTCAAATGTGCAAAGTTGCATAATTTTACGTCCAGTAGTTTTTGCACTATGAATCAGAGAAGTACCCGCGGCGGGAAAAAAATCTGAAACTGCGGTAACTCTTTTTAATCCCTACATTTTTTTTAATTTTTTTTTTTTTTTTTTAATTTTTTTTTTTTTTTTAAATAAACATAGAGATATTGTTTATTGAAACGATTAAAAGTTTTCGAGTTCCAAAACAAGGGTTCTTACAAAAAAAAAAAGAAAGAAAAAAAAAAGACAGAATCCCATTATACCCGCATGAGCTTTATTTAAGAAAAGGAGGTATAAAACAATCAGACGATAATAAATCTAATGTTCCTAATTTGAATACATTTTGAAATTCATAACTTTTTCTCTTTCTTAGCGCGATAGTCTATTATTGAAGCTAAATTTTTAATCCATTATCAGGGATTCATAAAAAGTTTGAAACGCGGTTTAATTACTTTCCTTTTAGAGATAAGTGGGTGATGTAAATTGTAAAAATGTTTAAATTAAGATGCGAAATAAGACTATGATAAAAGAAAATCTCGTTAAATTTCAAAAGATTTTTATTCGAACTCTCTAGACAAATTTAGTCAAATAGAAAGTTTTTATTTTTAATGCGATAATGTCGTTGCACAAAAACGTATACTTGTATCTTTAAAACTGAGTGAGTTATACATAATTGGAAATTGAATGGGACCATATAGTAAAATAGAAATGTAAATTTGTGACATTATAAAAAGATTAAAAAAAAATTATGATAATATTTATATTATCACCATTTTTGCGTGCTTCGGTTAAATTTGCGATGCAGTGGAGTTATTCTTAAGGGTTTGAGACTATTTACTATTTCAAATCAACTTCAGATAGATCAATAATTTTAAGAATTCTCTAAGCTAAATTCGAAACATAATATAACTTCAGAATGTATATTCTGTATAGAGGTCTGTTTAAATTTTTTATTGGTTAAGATTGTGGAAGCAATCTTGAGTTCTTTATGAAACATATATTCGTATGTATAATTTTTTTTTTTTAATTGGTGCCAAATGCGAGACCGTATAAAGCGAAATTGAGGGCAGCATGTATCCTGGGGGCTCTCACAAGCTATAGCATTGTATATCTGTCAATTAAGACTTTATTTAAGTGTATTTGGGGGATTTTTTTTCACACAAGTAATGTTAATCTTGAAATTTATAACTTTTTATGATACCCATTTTCACCAAGAATCCTTTAAAGTGGTACGATAAAATGACAAAAGTAATATTTTTCTGTATCATAACTAAGTTGGTTTTTAAGGTACAGTTATGTAGTTTTTTCTAATTGTCTTGTTGGATAGAAAATAAAAACTTTACAACAGACGAAATTTATATAGGGGGTTGTATAAATATTTAAAAAGTGTAACCTTTCGAAAATTAACGGGGGACTTTTTTTTCTAAACGTAATCTGCGTTGTTACCTTATTTTAAACTTCTTTTTTTTTTTTTTTTTTTTTTTTTTAATTTACATTGCCTTCTTATCTGTAACAGATAAAGAATAAGAGAGCGTTTCAATCTTTTTGAGGCATATTGTTTAAAATAAAAAATTCTACGGTTAGGAATTAACAAAGTTATCACTTAAAATTCTATTTCTCATTTTAAAGACATAATCCACATAAAATAGAACATTATATATTTACGTGGTAAATTACTTTTATCTATTCTCTCAAAATTACCATAATAAATATTGTAAATTAAGAATTATGCTGGAAAATTACCTCTCAATTAAATTTTCAGTAAAGGTAATGAGGGTAAAGTTGTTTTCCTTGTTACAATACTCTTTTAGTAGCAAAACAACTTTTACAGAAATGTAACAGGCTGCGCCATCTATGAGAAGAAATCAATACTTTTAATAATGCAGTATTATAAATTAACACATTTAGTATTATTTAATTTTTTGCTTTTCATTGATTTTTTTTTTTATCGTTTCGTCTTATATTGTCTAATTTCTACTGTGTGTTCTATTTGCATTACTATCGTTCGTGCTTTATTACCTTCGTTCATTCAAATAATTTTTTATAAACATTACAAGCTTTGACTTTAAACAATTCATTTTACAAACAGCATTGGATATCATTATGATTTTGAACATATTTGAAATTTGAATCCTCTAATGACCTAAAGAATGTTTAAAATGCAATTAAGCTTTTAATGTTCGATCTTAAATAATAAATATAAACGTTGTGTTTATTTTGACCATTGCTTCGATACAAATAGCTTTACTCTACCATTAAAATAAATTACAATAAATAAAATAAATTACTTGATAAATTAATAGATATAATTTATAATTGAAACGTTAAGCACTATTCCAAAACGTCAGACGAGCACTTTAAATTTATTTATTATCTACGGATCTTTAGCGGTGTAACAAACATAAGCAGAACAACAAATGACAGTCAACTTAACAGAAATTGCAAGAAATCTATCTAATTAAATCCGTCATATAAATTTCGAGTTTGCATATCGAAGGAAAATCTGCGGAGGGCTAATTAATCCACTTTCCTTCATCCAAATCAAACTGAAATTTGGTATATAGATTTGCTGTCAACGATCATGCATTCCATCAAGTTTTGGAAACTGTCACTAAGACATCGCATTTACACATGCTACTGTTATCACTTCGTTGTACAAATTAACCCATTTTCCGTCATCGCAGCTAGCTGAAGTTTGACAGATAGACTCGTTGTCTATGGCAATGCATACTACCAAGTTTTGAGGTTAATGAAAAAATTATTCAATGGTACAGAATCGACGGTTATCTTCGAAGTGGTCAAACACTATGAAAACTCGATTTGAGGTTAAAGTCACTTAATTAAGTTTACATATGCACAAGAAAAGTTGACAATGCACATATTGGATTTATAATAAAAAAAATTGTTTTTATTGGTTAAATTTTCTTCAAATTAATCCCACTTTTTGAATTTTTTCGTTGCTAAAAAATCATTTTCATCTTCTGACGATTCGTTTATACTTTTTAGTATTTAATATTTAGTAGAATGTTGGTTCCTAAAGAATTTAAGTTTTATCTGAAAAAGACCACAAAATTTTACTACTTCAGATTAAGCGGCAAAAACAATCGTAAATCAAATAAGCATAAGTTAAATAATGTTCTTTAAGGAATGCAGAAGTTTTTCATTGGTAAACACTCAACACATCTTATTAATAACTTAAAAACATCTTTTCAAATATGATTAAATTTGAAATTTTTTACTGTCAATCAAGTCATATTTACATCTTTTAAAACTTTTTACATTATATCAGAAAGATTCAATTTAAAAACCCTAATTAGTAAAAAAAGAACATTTTTTTAAATATACTTCAGATATTTCATGGATATGAATTTTAAATAATGTTTTTATCAAGAATCTAACTTCTTTATTCAAGATATTTCGACATAACATGATGAATCTAAAATATAACACTATAAAAATGTATATCAAAACTTTTTATTTTCACCTGACAAGACACGTTTTCAAATTAACGCCTCTTAAACTGTTTTCTTTTAAAAATGTATTTTCATGCATTTTTTTTTTATTTCCTGAATGGAAAAACGAAAGTTGAAATTTTTAATTCGCATTGAAGTAAAATATTCTTATATCCACTTGAATAATTTTTGACAAAAAGTAGAGAATGAATCTTTTTAAACTGTTCTCGTAGAATGAATTTAAAAAACTATTTTCGACATGACAAATTATTCAGTTTTTAACGAAATCCATCATTTTTATCACTTTTTATTGTAAAAGTGAAAAAGTTAATAACGCGTTTAATGAAACGTTTTCAAAATTACTTGCGTATTAAAATGGCTCTTTTTTTCATTGTATTTACTTAAGTTAATTTCTCATAATTAATAAAACTTAAGTTTCGTGGTAAATTTTTTTCAATTAAAAAATTTATATCAATTCTGAGGAATGTTCCCAAAGAATTTAATATGTGTTGCAGATAATAATGGATGTAGTATTTGGAGCAGATTATAATGGATGTTCTTTATGTATTTACGTTTCAATATTTTCCACAAAATTGTTGTTTCTTTGAAAAGTTATTTATTATCATTTTATATGATCGATATTATAATTTTGTCTAGTGAAACTAAAAAAATTTGATAAATAATTATGCTTGTAATATTTAAAAGAAATACACATCATTCAAGTACATAAAAATATAATTGGCCCCTTCAAAACCTTAATGTCAATTTGGTTGGTTTGTACCCTCACAACCCATTTTTGTACACACTATATTGGATAATCTAGCCATTAGGCAATGGAACCAGCAGCTTAATGCGGCATCGCCGACCAAATGGTATGGTGGCTAGCGTGCTAGCTTCTAGACCGCGAGGTTGCAGGTTCGAGTCCCGTGTTAGGCATGGGTGTTTGTAAATGTATGTTGGCTTGTCTAATGACGAATGTTTCGGCTCATTATAGCCCTCGTGTTGCTGACGGCGCCAGATAATCTTAATACAACCAACTTAATGCGGTATCCGTTACAATGCGAGAGGATTAATCCAGGATTCGAACCTGTCCCCTATTGTATGTGAGTCCATATGACGAACCAGATAACCATCCTAATTCCAATTTGAAAACTTTTTTTTTCCCAAATAACACATCAACTTATGGGAATTTAATCAAACTTCAAAAAATGTCATATGAATAAATTAATTTCCTATGCACTCTTTTATTAAAAATTAACGTCAGTTCATTCAAAGTAATAAATAACATTGTAAGTGAATTAAATCATTTATAATAAAAAAAAAGAATATGAAAAACTGATATTTTGATGGCCTTGTTAACCATCCATGAAAATTGAAATACAAAACAATTATATCGAAATTATATGTGGAGTTTTAAAGTCTGATATTTTTATATATCTTTCACCAGACAATGGAATATGATATTGATTAAGTCAGAACTTCAAAGAGGCTTTTCTAAAAAGACTACCTGCACTTAAGATTACGATTGATATATCTTTATCTACTATCTTTATCTGTTCAAAAATTGGTTGACCAATGAAGCTGAAAGAAGTCTGTATAACTCTTAATAACTAGACATAATATAAAAAAAAATTATATACAAAGGGCAAGGTGAGCATAATTTAGTTAGGATATTTTTTTTTTCATATCGTCTAGTTATTAAGAGTTAAACAAATCTGTTTAAACTACATTGTCAAAATAATTTGTGAGCACCCTGTTTTGTAATATAATTATATTATACTAAAACCAAACACAATTAAATAACCTATTAATTACTAGTATGTAATTAATGCTTAGTATTAATACCAACATTAAGAATATTTTGAAACCTTAACTGCACTATTTTTAACTGTACTACTCTTATTCTCTCTAGAACTGAAAATTTTCAATCCATTCATCAAATTTCTGATTTTTTTATGTATAGTCATGTAATGATGTATTATTTAAACCTTAAACAATTAAACCAATTAATTACTAGTCTTTAATTAATATTCAATATAAATACCAACACCAACACTATCCTGAAACTTAATCTACGCTTAATTCACCCAACCACTCCTTACATTCATTTTTACCAGCAAACTTTCCTTATTAAGAAGCTTAAAACATAAGCACCCACACCCCTAACACATCCACCTTCTTGTACTTCCCTCCTTACAGGATGTTCTTAACTATGGACACTTCCCCATTCTTCTTTCTTGAATCTATTGTCTTCATTAGGCTTACCGTCACTTTGGTCGATGGATTAGGCAAATGAGTGTATCCCGCTGAAAACTTTTAGAATCTTCCCCTAAAAATAACTTGGCGTGGAGGAAGATTATAATGTGTTAGTGTCCTGTTACCGGTTTCAATCAAACTATGGATGGCCATGTTGAGGATAATCCTGGTGGTTAATTATGTGGGGAAGGTAAAACTAGTTGATGTGGAGATTCAATTACAAAGGATTATGGTAAGCCAGTTCTTAGTTGCTTAAGAAACCTGGCGGAGATGGTGGTAAGAAGACTAGATTGGAATTTGCCAGGCAATGTAAGACTCGAGTATCTTGGGTGTGCAGTTTCAGACTTTATAACTTGGTTATAAATAAAGGGTTTGGGAATTTTGGTGGACCAAGTCCATAACAAACAATGATGGGCAAAGGGCTCTTGCTTTTACTATTGATAGAACTTTTGAGATCTGGATCAATTGTCTTAGATCACTGTCTATCTAAAACATTGGTCAATATTTGCTGAACCAAGCCAATGTCTTTAATATACAGTGTGTCTATAAATTAGTTGGGAAATTGAGTTCAAATAGATCTGTATAACTCTTAATAACTAGGTATTATTAGCTATTCTTTTTCTCCAACTAATTTATTTTCACCATGCCATTTTGTATTATGCAAAAAAAAAAAAAAAAAAGTTTATTATGCCTAGTTATTATGAGTTATATAAATCTATTTGAGCTCTATTGCCCAACTAATTTATAGACACCCTAAAATCAATCAATTTAATGTTAACTCTAAACTCTTCCAATACCTTCCTGGAAAAATTTGAATAATTTCTTCATTCATAATGAGTGGAAAGTGTTGGACATCAATGGAATAAACTCAGAAAATGTTCTAATTAAACAAATAAGTTGGCAGAAAAATATCTAATTTTTAAGTAATGACTTTTTTGTGACCCCAAAAAAATAAGGATTTATTATGTAAAATAACCTACATAAAGAGGTTTCCTAATATAAGATAAGTATAGCGGCAGCAATGTTTTGAATTTCCATTGCTGCTTCAGAAGAAGGGCAAATTGACAATATCTATGTTAATACACCATTCAATAAATTACAAATTAGTTAAGTACAGTCTTGTGGCATTATCTCAATGTTTTGGATATGTCCAATTTAGAGAGGATTTATAAATTATGTTCAGGAAATTATGATTTTATGGGCAATTCTCTGGCTGGCACACGGGACATTTTTTTTTCTTCTTTTTTTTCTACTCGTAAACAGATAAGAATTATAAAATTCAGATGAATCTGATAGTTATGTTTTCATTTTATATCATATTGCTTTGTGACAAAGTTATATGGAAAAATAATTATTTTAACTAGGTCAAATATGTATTTATATCGTCTGATGCACGGGACACGGACGTGTCCCGTGTGTCAGACGATATAAATGCATATTTGACCAAGTTAAAATAATTATTTTTCCATATAACTCTGTCACCAAGTAGAACTCTATAAAACAAATGCATAATTGCTAGATTGATAATAATTTTAAATTTTTAATTTGTTTATGAGTAGAAAAAAGAGCTAAAACGTCTCGTGATAACAGCAGAGAATTGCCCGTATTTGCAATCTCTACGCAATGTTACTTATACAAGGGTACTCCAAAATATTCTTGCTATCTTTAAAAGTGAACTTCTTAAAAGTGTTATTAACATTACGTTGCAACTACTTATACATTTATTGGAGAGTCAATAAAATTAATATAAATGTCATGAACTTTATTGAAAATTCAATCATTATGCAGGTAACTTCAATCACTTATGAGCTATGGTCTTCGAGCTGTTTATTTTAAAGATCGAGTTTAAGATATCCTCTTTTATCCATGATTTAATTTTTAATTTGAAGTTGATATTGGAGTTAAAATAAACTATTGTTATGAAGAACTTTGGTTATTATATATATTATAAGTATTATTGCTGTTCATATTATAAGTGCAAGGGTATTTACAATCCCCCAACCCGATTTTTGAATTGTTTTCTTTTCTAATTGGGCACACTTTTTTTTTTCTCAAGATCTAAATTTACTGGTACTCTATTTATAGTGTAAAACAAGTAAGTAGGTAGCTAAAGTTTACAACAAAATTTGAATAAGTTTTAAGGAATTTTAAGGAAAGGTTTTTAACTCTGTCTAAATTTACTGAACTTTTTTAATCATAATAAGTTAATATTAAGTGTTTTTGACTTCAAAATATAGATTATAATTATTATTGAAAGTTTTGATTAATTTTGAAGATTTTTTTCTATACATTCCCATGAGAGATTTATAGTACCAACTAATTGTCCTTTGGAAAAAATATTATATCCATTATTGAATGAAGTTTTCATGTGTAAGTTCTACAAAAACATTTATTAATACATTATATTTCAAATAAAAATGTATGTCAACATTTTTGGCATTCTTACTTCTGATTCATACAATTTCTTTAAAAAAGCATTTCCTTTTCCTTAATACAATTTAGATTATAATAGACACTGTTACTTAAAGCTACTTCAACATACACTCTGCAGGAACTTTTGTATGTACTTATGAATTTAATGCAGGAATTCTACATTAATTACATTTTATGTTTTTCCAAGTAATTTTTAGTTTATTTGGCTGAAGGCAAATTATTTACAAAAAGTGAATTTGAAATTTTGTAAATCTTGATGACATTTGCAAACAAAAATAGCGTCATTCAGTAATAACTAAAATGTGCCAAATTGTACAGTTTTTGCAAGCACAAAAAATACAAAACCAATTTCGTGCCATTATTTAAATTTTCTATAAAGTTACTACAAAAGCACTCTTCGTGACATAATTTTTATGAATTTCCTATTGTGCACATTCTCTTTTATGGTATTAGATTTTCACACTATACCTACAATAGACCTCCAAAGTGTGTTAGGTAGACGAACGAGGGGCAACCGTAAGCACTTTGGCTTTCGACATCTCTAAAGCAATTTTGATAAACCACATGTAGTTTAAACTCGGCAATAATCTTGGCGCCGTTTAGCTAACGGGGACCTTTCAAATCAAGTAGTGCCCTTCATATATATATATATATATCACACGTATGTAGCATATTTGGTTTAAGCCGTTTCATAAAACGATTAATTTAATAACATTTTAATAAAAATAAATAAATATTTTAGCAATTGCTATCCTAATTGGATAATCATTCAATGCAAGAAAATACGCCAGAAGCATTGAACCTTTTTTCAAATTAGTTCCTATCCGGAGTTAGCAAACCGGAATCATACCATAAACCAACGAACTAAAAGATCCAATTTGTCACCGAATAATTTTATGTACTCTCACATAAAAACCTCCCGCTACATTTCCTCCCATCCCCACCTTAACGTTATTACAAGTGACGTACACTTTCGCCAGTGGCGTTATTAGAGCTGTCAGTTCAAATAGCCCGTAACTATATTACGAACCAGCAGCCCTAATAGCACATACACATTAAGTATGTAGCTTTTTCCCGAAAACTCCGGGAAAAGATTTTTAATTAAAACCCTTTTCCAGAGTAACGTTTTTTGAGTAAGGTAAAATTTTAACATTGTAGCAAGAATTTGTAATTAAGTTTTGAAACGGGGATGAAAATGTTATTTTTCTAAAAGTACAAAAATTGTGTATGGGCGATTAAGCTTCCAAGAGAGATGTAGAAGCTCCTTAACAGGTTTTTTTTTTTTAGAAACAGTATTCAGCGAAGATTTTTTTTAACTGGTATCTTTACACGTGCGATTAAACTCCGGGATATGATTTTGACTTTGAGTCGTTTCGAGATCCTTATTACCTCCAATTGCATCTGTTTTCTAACGTAAAAAGAGACGAGTTTAAGATAAAGTTGGGTTCGTAATTAAAGTAATCCGTGGAATCGATTCGCCTTTATTATCGTCTTAAGTTCTGAAGAATGATTCTGTGATTAATTTTTTTTGTGAATTTCTAATTAATTCGAAGTTTGGAAAGTATTTAGGTGTAGATGAGAGTTTTAATTGCATCCTGAACATCCTTAATTCTTGTCAGAAAATGAAATGAATTAGTATTTTTTTAATATTGTTAACAAAAGTTTAAAATAAGAAAAGTAATTGTTATAATTAAAAAAAGTTATATTTATTTTAATTTCGTGCGTTTTTATTTACATCGCTTAAGATGATTTTAATCATCTAAATTATCTTAATTGTCTTTATTAAAAATTTGTTTACGTTAAAAATGAGATACGTGCATTACTTCCAGCAGTCCATTAGTTAAACTAAAACGCATAACATAATTAAAATTCATTTATATGTGGGTAATTCAAAAGTGACAATGAATCCCTTATAGTTTGTTTGTTATTTAAAAGAAATTTCTACAAAAAACTTAAAATATTTTTAAATAATTTATCACTTTTATTAAAAGCAATATATGTTTCCCATTTTTTTTTTTTTTTTTTTTTTTTAATTTAACTTGAACTGAATAAAACTCTTATGCACATCTGTGGTTAATTTCTGTAGAATCACCCAGTTGTCTTTTAAAGTACCTTAAAAAAATTATAAAAATATACTTATAAAAGTAAAAAGCCAGTGTCTCTCTTTCTTTGACTCGCTTATTACTAATTCTCTCTTTTCCCTCAAAGATAGAGAGTTGAAATTTGGCACAGGAGTTTCTTATAAGTTAATTAGTAAAAGTAAAAGTATTTCATTCCGATGTTTCGCGAGAGGGTGATATCAATCTAAGAGGGTAAAAGGGCTTATGCCTATAAGTGTAATTAACTGAATTAGTTCGAATGCGTTTTTGCAAAAGGATACTTTACAAATCTAGATTTAGGAGCATCTATTTTTTGTTTACAAACTGCTTATAATGTGCGTGTTTATAATGGTTTCATATTGCTAAATAAGGATGACCACTTTTATAAACTTTTTTATTTTATTTCTAAAAGCTAATTACATCTTCCTCTTAGAATTATATTATTTTTTTACTTATCATAGGTTATCTCTTCATCTTATATGTATCCAATACCACGGGCAACGCCGTTCAATGCTAGAAATAAATTAAAATGAGAATAAATGAAATGAAAGAAACTTTAAAATATCATGTGCAGAATGACATTTTAATTAAAAATAGTCTTTATGTACACGTACAGTGATGTTACAGACCATAGCCTTCCAAAATTTTTGACGTTGGTATAACATTGCCTATTCGTAATTTGTTTGAAATTCGAATTTTAATATGTGTATTGCGTGTATGGAAAAACAGATTCCAAACAAAGTCCTGCATAAAATTCAATCATATTATGTATTATAATTAAATTTCCTGTTTATTATTATCTAATATTACTTATAATACCACATATATTTAAAGAAAATTATCTTTAGAATTTGCCTGAAAACATTCTGCGGTATTTTCATCCTTTTTACTTAAACAGTAGATTTTTTACAAATGTTATTAGGGAGTGAAAAACTACTGGAGCTAAATTACATAGATCGATCTTACGCTATATCTATATAATTCTCTTACCCTTGCCCCCCAAAAGATAGCATTTGTATATGAAAATTGGTAACACAAGCCGTTTATTTACACCATCGATATAGATAAACAACTGGATAGACTGCTTAACGCTGGGAAAATGTAGCCAGATGCCAGACGTCGTTGGGTGGACAATAAAATACGGATTGCCGAGGATTGAAAATAAAATCTTGGATTGTACACAGCAGAAATGTCAATAATAGACCTTAATCAGTAATAATGTGCAAAAAATATCTAATCTAGCACTTTACATGGTTTCTCGCATTCCCTCCCAACTATAAAAGTGAACTGTGATATGTTAATCATCCACCCAGCGTCATCAACCACCGGCTCGTTTTTCTCCTTGCATTAACATCGGAGTAGTCTATCCAATTGTTTATCCATATCGAGGATTTACACATCGGAATCAATGGTTGGCGAGCGTTATCGAGCAGAGGATGAAGCTCCCTACTTACAAATTGAAATATATTTTAACTAAGCATATAAATAGAATCTAAGAAATACATTGTATCATTCATATACTTTTAATTTTGTTGAGTGTATTTAAATAATTTAAATAGTTTCTTTATTTTAGTTTCAAGATTTTTTGAAAAATCATGTATTGTTTAAATTGAAAGATGCTTGAAGTAGGAAAGTATACTGATAAAACTTTTAATGGCGTATTGAAAATTCTATCGATAAACCCGATTTTTCTTCAAACTGAAATTAATTACCGGTGCATTTTGTTTTCAGTTTTATCGATATTTCTGTCTTAAATAAAATTGTTCTCTTTGAACTTTCTTTTATCATGAAAAGGTAAAAATTAAATTATAAATAGCATCTTCTAATTATCGTTTTCAAATTGATTTTGTTAAAGATAACCATGTGAGTTTATTCCAATAAGCAAAATTACCCTTTACAAACGAGAGGTACTTTTGATATCGATATTCAATTTATTTTACTGTGACACACGCTCAAGTTTTATTGTGTTTTGCTCGTTTGATTTTAGAAAACAGTTACTTCGTATCTAATAAAGAATAAAAACAATTCTTAAAATGATAGCTAAAAAGTTTTTAATTCGAAGCTCTTCGAATTGAAGAGAAACATGTTTTCCTTAAAAAAAAAAAATCTTCTTTGCGTTTCACATATTCAATGCTGAACTCATTTCACTTCGCATCCAATTATTTGAATCTTGAATAATGAAATAAAATAGAAGTATTTCACTTCCCCTCCGATAACATAAGTGTTGAAAAGGGTCCATTTAAAAAAAAAAAAAATAATAGAACAAAATAAAATGTTCGAATAGAACATGCATTTTAGAGAATTGAAGCTTCATTAAACAAAGCACTTTACATCGAACGATTTTTCGAATATAACAAAGATTCTAAGAAGGGTAAAAAAAAAAAATAGTTAGATTTGAATTGAAATAAAAAGGGTAAGGCTTCTGGACCTTTTCTATGCGGCTTTTTGTAACTATCCTTTTAAACAAATTGACCTTTTTCCCTTCTACTTTTTAGTCCTCATTCTCTAGCATCACTAAGCTTATGGTAATGAGGAGTTTTTCGTTAAAAAGAAAGTTTCTTTTGATCGTTTGGTGAAATGAATAAGTGGGGTAAAAAATTCACTCGTGTTACGTTTTAAAAGGAAGCCACCAAAAAAGACGTCTAACTGACAATGTGCAGTGAATTGAAACTTTTATGTTAGCGCTTGAACAAGGTACGATAAGTTGACTGTAAATGTGTACAGTGAAAAAAAATAGGGTTCTTTTAGTAATTTAGAGAGGATTATTTTTAAATAGTGTGAAAGTGGTTTTCGTCTGATTTTGTGATGAAGTAAAACGGTGACAAGAAAACTCGTTGAACTTATCCTATTGGTTACTGCTGAACAAAACGGCTTTGTAAGGAGCAGGATTTTTTTTTTTTTTGATGTTCGTAAAAACATCCTGAAAAGTTTTCAATTATAGAATGCGGTGCTTGTTTTCCATGTTACTTAGCGTAAATTGAATGAAGAGAAATAAAAAAAGAAAAAAAAACACTTCAGCCTGTTTGAATTTGAATAAAATCTGAATTAAAAAAAAAATGGTTAAGACTCGTAATATTGTCAGGTTTTCAATCAATCTTCAATTTGTAAGACTTCGTATGCGGCTAAGTACGTGCGAGCATCTATCTGTATAATGTTCTTACACGTACCCAAAAAAGATCGTATTTATGTATGCAGATCGACAACTCCAGTCTTTTATTTACACATCGGAATCGACGGTTGTTGAATCGAAATTTTGTCGTGCTGCTCCAGCAGTTAAAAAATAAAAAAAATAAGGTGAAGCATACTCAATGAGCAAATGAGAGCGTAAATGAAAGTTTTGAAAGACTATATGCTTAACTAAAGGAGGCTGAAAGATTTTGTAGAAGCAGCCTTGCTAATATTGAAAGTGTTGATGTTGATGAAAACTACGATTCCATTTTATGCAGGAAGTTTGTTCTTTCAGAAAAGCGCATCTATGTTTAGTATCATATTCTAATAGTGTGGAAAAGTTGTGTATTCTCATGGCAATAAATTATAATATATTAATAAAGATAAAATATATCGATTTTTTTTAATTTTTTTTTTTTTTTTCTATATCGAATTTGATACTTCCATTATTCTGGATACATACAGGGTAATTGAAAGTAAAAATGTGATAATTCCCTTAAAAGTATTAAGTCAAGTTTTTTTTTTTAATAGAATGTAATTAAAAAATTTTTTAAAAAAATTGTACGTTCAGAATATATTGATCTGCCAATGAAAAAAAATGATTACAACTGTTTAAAATTAAGTTCAAATGAATTGTTTTAAAACTGATAGCCATTTACATCTTAACTAGGGGGCTCCACCCCCCTGCTCGCTAACGATCTCTACCCCCTGGATTGTTATGCAATCCCCTTGGTTCGCTTAGCGAACCAGGCTCACTTTGCTCGCCTCAAAGTAAGGCGCAATTAAAATATGCCCCAGCAAAAAGCTACTTCAGATGCATAATCAAGAAAATCCTTGCAAAGTAATATGTGCAATGAAACTGAAAACGTTTTATTATTTATAAAGAGCTACAATACTTGTCACGTCATTATCCTACTGCTTATGCCAAGGCGCATTAAGCAGGGACAGTATTCTTTATTTTAATGATTTTTAATTCGTAATATCTGAATTTGCACTGATTACAAATGAATATAGGTTCAGATTTACTACACGATTCCTCTTGACGACTTTTTGAAAGTTGACGATTTGGCACTAAATACAACCCGGCGACTTGGTTTTCCGGCAACCCAAGAGACCCTTTTAGATTTGGTAACATGGCGTTTTGACGCCATTTTGGAATGGCCGACACAAATATTTGACTTTATTTTCAATTTAAACTATTTTCAATTGACTTTTTTTTTAAAAATCGCCAAGAGGCAACATACGGTAAATCACAACCTGAATAAATATATAATATAAAAGTTAAATTCCAGTTTATCAGGAATGCTGAAGTTCTTATTCAAACTACTGTGAATTTTCAGCATATAAATCTTACTATTCTTAAGGAAAATCCCGTACTTAGTTTTTATAGGCATATAACCGGAAAACGTTCACATAAAATATGTTATGGTTATTTGCCGAATCTAAACAAATCTGACTAGTTTTAATTGTATACGAAAGAAAGTTTTGTCGTCGAAATTCTATTATCCACAGCATCCGGAACGGTTAGAACGTGCGTTACAGTCCCCAATTTTTGTTTGGTAATTTTAGGTAACCCAGCGGCAATTTGGTTCCATTCCAACTTGGAAATTAATTTTACAAACCTATAGTTTGGTGTCAATTCAACTTGGTGGCAAAATTGCAAAAAAAAAAAAAAAAAAAAAAAAAAAAGTGGGAACTGTAAAACACATTTTACTAAACTCCGGAACATGCTCCAGCATATAATTTTTCCGAAAAGTCTGGTTAATCTAGAATTCTAATCCAAAAGAAATATACACATCTTGGATCTATTAATTCTTGCATCATCTTAAATATTAAATCAATACGTTTTAAATAGACAATAATTCGTATCAGTATGATAAGAAAAAAAATATATATATATATATAGTGAATCCAATTTGCTGGCTATTGCCAGATGTATTAGTTAAATTTCAAAAGATATTTTGTGATTGGCTGGAATACTGAATATGGAAATTCACGCATTCATTTAGAAGATTTGTGGTTGGATGTTTAAAGTCGTTGCTATTTTATTCGCAGAAATACAGCCGAATTTGGGCGGCACGCAAGAGAATTATATATATAGATTTAAATAATACGTATTCTGTTTTGCGTGGTAAATTTCAGTTTTCCCATTTTTAATGAAAAAGGGAGCATACGATTTTGCTCCCTTTTACCAAATATTTTCTACTTTTAAAAGAGACACGTTTACAATAATTATTACTTAATCAGTGTTGTAAATAACTTAATAACAATCTCACCAACTTAGATCAGTTTAAAAAAAAAATGTAGTCATCAGGGAATGCTTTGTAATTAGTAATCAAGATCTATACATTAGTACTATCGCAATTTATGACAATTTAAAAAAATATATATATAAGCTATTTTTAATTAAATTATTGAACTTCAGGAAGTGGAAAAAATTTCGTTTTCTGCTATTTTCATTTTTTTCTTGCAACATTTATTATTTTATTCACTGCATTTATTACAAATATTATTTGATATTAAGAACTACTTTTTAAAAAAATGCAGCCTATAACTGTCTAGAATGAGAATTATCTACGATTCCCAAGGGGAAATGTTGAATCAGAAATACGCTAATTTTTTTTTTTTTAACGAAAATAATTTACTCTTAGAAGTAGGTTTCTTTGATGTCAACTCGGAATACTAAAGAAAAAAATTATCAGCTCTTCTGCGAAGAATAATACATGCACTTAAGTAATAGAAATATGCAAAGCTACAGATGGAACAAAGGTTAAAGAGGGATGGGTTTTTTTTTTTTTTTTTTTTTTTTTTTTTTCAACCTTGTGAACTTGGGAATAAAATATTTTCTTAACAGAGAACATAGCTGTTTATTTATCTTTATTTGGTATTTTATTTCAGATTAAGTGTAAAATTACAAACTTCACTATGTAGTGAAATATTGTGTACAGTGACTCACAGATAGACTGATATTGTTCATACAACAGTGCGTATTTTGTTGAATTTTTTGTTTTAATTTTTCTATATTTAAATGCCTAATACAATTTAAATGCCTAATTAAATATCATTAAATATAAATTAAACAAGGGTTGTCAAATATCGCGCAACTTTCAATTGCATTGTAAATTCAATATATACGCCACTTTGGTGAATATGGTGATTTTTTTGGCTAAAAATATTATATTATACCTTTCAGCTAAGTGAAACGGAGGAAAAACAGTCTTTAATATAGACAAATACCATATTAAATATTTAATTTATTAAATACCAATCTAAATTTGAATGCCTAATACTATATTAAACAGTATGAAATATAAATTAAATAAGGATTGTCAAATATTGCACAACTTTCAATTGCACTGTATAAATTCAAGACGTACGCCAGTTTGGCGAGTTTGGGGATTTTTGTTTTGGCGATAATTATAATATACCTTCCAGGTAAGTGAAACAGAGGAGGAACAGTCTTTAATAGACAAATAGCATTTAAATATTAAATACCAATCTAAATTTAAAAGCCTAATACCATATTAAATATTATTAAATGTAAATTAAACATTAAAAAATGTATATCGCACAACTTTCAATTGCACTGTACAAATTCAAGTAGTACACCAGTTTGGCTAGTTTGGTGATTTTTTGTGTGCAATATTTATTATATTATACCTTTTTAAGTGAGTGAAACGGAGGAGGAACAGTCTTTAATAGACAATACTCAAGTGAAAAGGACTCTATATTAAAGATGTTTGTTTTTTGGAGATATTTAGAGAGCCTTAAAAAGCTTTACCACAACAGCTTTGGCTCACATTGTTGGAATAGTTTTTTTTTTTTTTAAATATATTTTGACGAAAACCTTAATGAAAGGGCACATGGTTACCACTGACTCGTATAAAAAAGTTGAACATCGTAAATCCAAACAGTAATGGGAAGCTATGCTGATCACACATGGACAAATAAAAAAAATTGTATAATTCAATATAAAAACTTATTTAAGTCAACCATATATAAATATATTTATAATTTTCGTTAGTTACTTTTTACACATTAATTTTATTTTAAACTATAATTTTTAAAAGACCCAAAACATGTTTCGGTATCATGTTTAGGATATACTGTATGATACTTATGTCTTATATAAAAGGAAAACACTTTTCACAAGGGATTTTTTGTTTAAATTTCTGAGGTACAAAGTTATAACTTCAGTTAATTGTTTAATATCATTTTGAACTGGTGCAACGTCATACAAAATCTCAAGAGAAGAGCTATTTTACAATTGAATCAAAAATGTATTTTAATTTATACGTTCTTCTCTAATTTGAATATGTTAATGGTGGTGCTAATTGTGTTTAAAATAAAAAATATATAAATAATTTTTTTTAAATTCTTTTTGTTAGCCTTTTTCAAATCTAGACTTATTTTAAAATGTAATAAATCAATACATTACTTAGCATTAATAACTAAGGGTGTGAAACATCGCACAACTTTCAATTACACTGTAATACTGACGTGGATTTGTGTCATTTACAGTTTGTATATTTTCATCCTTCATTTAGGTTCATGGTTAGTTTGGAGATTTTATTTTTAAAATTTTTTTTTTTAAAGACCCATACAAGAATTATCGCAAAAAATAGCTCCTCCAAAATGATGATTTTGGCGATATACTTTTCGATAATCCTTATATTATCCTTTATTATAAACGAAACTGAGAGGAGAAGAAAAAAGATCGGTGATGAGATATGCTCAAGGAGAAAGAACTCTGTATTGAAAGCATTTATTTTCCAACTTTTTACGCCATTAAAACATTTTTATGGGAATTTCGGAGGTGGGGATGTTTAGATTACCTTAAGAGGCGTGATTTTTATCAAAATCGTTAGAGACGTTTTTTAGCAATCATTGAAAAACATGAATTTTTTTCAATAGCAGCTACCTTATGCGCATGCGCGATTTTGACGAAAACCTTAATGGTAGGTCCCATGGCCTTCACTAACCGTTATATCAAATTTGAACATCCTAGGGCAATTTGTTCGGGAGTTATGCTGACCAAAGACACACTACACACACATTTTTTTTTAGATCACATTTTTGAAATCAGGATGTTCCAAAACGTGGAGAAATGCGAAATTTTTTTTAAAAATGTTTGGGACCGAATGCTATACTTTCATTACCCTATGTATAATGTACATATAGGTAATTGAAAGTAAAAATATAAATAGATTTCCTCAAATAGTTGGTGGTGCCATCTGCAAGATTAATGCAGAACTTTTTTTCCATTTTTTTTTTTTTTTTTTTTTTTTTTTTTTTTTTTTACTAATCAAGTGAAAACATATCTTTGGGTATAATTAAACAAAAATTATTTCAACAATGACAAAGATTCACTTTGCCATGGATAAGTGAATGAGAAATTTATAAATACAAATACTGGAAATATTATTATATTCATGTATTGTTTCAATCTTTTTTATGCATTTGATAAAAATTTATAAAGCTTATACTTTTTACTTGGTTTGTGACGTGTACAGAGGTGCATAATATTTTATGCGTTGAACTATATTCTATCACTACTGACAATCTAAAATTTAGAATAGTATTTTGTGTGTGTGTGATATTTCATCGCATTTTTTTTTTAAATTAAAAACTTTTAGTATTTTCATCTTTTTGGTGGCGGCATCTATCGGCTTCTATACTAAACACATATTTTAATAAAATATGTCCTTATAAAATAAATTTTTCAAAGAAAATCTGATTTATAATTAAAAATAAAAAAATATAAATTAAACTTTTGTGATTGCAAATGAAAAATGGTACAAGTTTAGTAGTTGATTTAAATTTATAGATTTAAATAATATTAAATAGATATCCTTAATTATAATTTCATGTTTAATTCATGCACAGATATGTTGCTGTTGCCAAAAAAAATTCTATAATAGATAATTAATTGAATAAATGTTACAAACGATAATAAATTAAAATTTTCAAAACTAAATATTGATTCAGAGAAAATTACTGAATCAATTTATGCTCCTAATATAACAGAAAATTATATTGATTTAATTCCAAACGACAAAATGTTTTGGTACCTCTCGAACACATTTGAGATAAATAAACTCTTTGAACGTTATTTTTATTTAGCCTGAAGAAGAGTTAAATCGTATGGGACTCTCACTTTTAGAGTTTGAAATTCTAACAAAAGCTATTTTGAAAAAATTACAGTTATACTACTTTGTAATTATACAACACAATATAACTTAAGAAAAAGTGCCATCAGTTTATCTCTGAATGTGAATGAAAGTTAACCTTTTGGGTACATTTGACGAGTAGGACTCGTCATCTGCTTACTTGAGCGAAGTTATGGTGGACGAGTCTGACTCTTCATCAGTCCATCCAAATCCGTCCCATGGGCATAAAAATCTTCAAATAATTCAGTACTCAAAGGGTTAAGCTGTTATCCTTATAGGTGCGGAAAAAAATATAGATTTCAGTATGAAAATATTGTAAAATAATAGACTTGTACAAATACTTGTATTTAAATAATCAGGGTATGGGTTTCGACAGGATTATTTGTTGGGTTGTGCAAAACACATCAAGAGGGGTGCATGGCGGTTTAAGTTTTTGTTCAACCCTTGATTTTTAAAAAATGGTAGCTGGAATTCCTGCTTAAATGCTAATAGTTATCTATTAGTTTTCTGTTCAAAAATTAGTAATTTAAAACCTATATTATACTTCTTTTTTTCTTGGGAATTTTAACATTATTCTCCACTTTATATTAATTTTCCGACTCTAGGGAGTTGCAAGTACACCCACATGAATCAGAGAGGATGCATATAATTAGAATAAAAGTAACAATTATTGTAATTCAACTTATGAAATTGAAGTAAAATGTAGTGGATAGATAGCAAAACGTTACAATATAAAAGTTTAATTTCTCCACGGAATCCTATAGATCTTACTATAAGGGGCAATTAAATTTTCTATGTACGGTTTTGCTGGTAATTTGTAAACAAGAATATAAGAATTGCAGAGCTTGGTAGTCTAATTGTTGTATAACATTAATTAAAATTTACAAATGAAAGTGAAGGATAACATGTATTGCTTAGAAAAATTACTAAACTGGAATATTCTATCACATTGTATGTTTCTGTGTTGCCGAAAATATCTAATTTACTATTTTCAATTAAGGTTTATAGGAATATATTGAAAGATATGAAAAATCTATGATTTTGGATATTAATTTCATTTTGAGGTTTATTTTTTTTTGTTCATATTCATATGCCGATAGAATAGTAGCAATCTTAAAAATATCATTTTCATTCAAAATTCAACTGTAATTTTAAATTTTCATTTTTTTAATGTTTTAGACGATTATATCACTTGCTCTCATTTTTTAACACCTGTATTTTCAAATACGTTTAAGCTAATTTTATTTGAAACTATCAACCAACTTAACAGTTTCAAAATCTACTCAATTCTACCTTGACCAGGTTGTATTCACTAACAACTTCCCTGATTAACCAGAGATAACTTTGTTAACTTGCTAACAAGAGTAAACAGAAGCTGTCAAATAAAAACTATTCTGTTCATCCTTCCCATAAGAAACAACCTTGCAGTTCACACTCATTGCGTTTATAAGCATATTTCCTTCACAGATTGTAAGCAATTTCATCATTGGTCGAAGGAATGAAGACCAAAGAAGGTTGTCCTTAAACAAAAGGCGCATTCACTTCGGACCAATGACCTATTTAGGAAGACATGGAGATAATTCTGTAAAAATCCAGTTTCCAGATGGCCTTAGAGTGAATCATTAGAGCAAAACTTTCATGATAGTAATAAACCAAGAGCCGACTGCGTTTAAATGTCGATTAAATATCTCATCAAACCAAATTCGTATTTTTTTAATTTTTTTTTTTGTTGTAGAATATAAAGGAATGCTATTAGATTACGGATATACTGGTCTGCTAGGGGGAAAATAGCCGATGCTGTTCAAAAATTGACTTTAAATTTGCATAAAATTCGATTGCCAAATATGTCATAACTTGACAAATAAAGCATGATTGTTTTTATTTGGTAATCCACCTTTCTTTAAATTTCAATGAAGAAGGATGCAAGGGATTGCCGATAAATATTATGTCACTGATATCGTAGTATTTATCGTTAATTTAGCTCACTTTCAAAAGATACAAGAAGAGTGCAGACGATGCCTGAAAATAGGCATTGTCTGACCCTTTCCACATTGAAAACTAAAAAGCGATGGGTTACCAATTAATACTTATTATTTGGCAAGTTATTACGTATTTGACAATAGGATGTAGTTCAACTAAAAGTCGATTTTGTAACAGTTTCGGCCATTTTTGCCCTCGCAGACCAGTGTACAGATAATCTACTAGCATTTCTTCACATTCTAAAGAAGAAAAAAAAAAGAAGAAAAAAAATCAGAATGACGTTCAATAGGATACCTAAACGCATTCCTTACTCAGACTATAAGTTTAAATCTCGGACTTATAAGTTAATAGTTAATCTCTAGTGGACCTGTACTTACAGCCTGCACATTTAAGAATGTTTCATAGGAATATTTTTTTGGAAGCTCATTAAGAGTTAGATAGTGTATTCTTATTGCTGAGAGATTTAATGAAACTTGATTTGCAGAACAGAATTCGGCATTGGTAGTGCTATGAGAGTCCCTTCCCATGACGAAGAAAAATACAAAAAATGAACTTCAAATTTCAAACAATAACACAAAGAAAATTGTAAATAAACTATTCCTCAGAAGCGGTGAATTTAGTCTTTATATTGATGTATCATTTATCAATTTTGATTTTGTATGAAGAGATAGAAAGCAATCGCCACGTACACACAAAAACACCGTCCAGAAGTAACATAAGAATTGCCTGTAAAATGTTTTCAGGCACACATTTATATGATATAAAGAGTGCCTCAGGTTGTAGATGTTTTTTAAAACAAATGTATAGTTTTATTTCGATCTTGAATGAATTTTGCACACTTGACCATCGAAACAAAAGGAAGGTTACTGTTTGCAGTAGATTTCCTTAGGTTCTTGACTAATCTGGATTATAACTAATGGAATTTAATTCCGATATTTTGAGATTGTTAAAATCGAGGATATGGATTGAAGAGAGGTATTTATCATAGTTTGTGATCTACTGAACGCCGGGCCTCAACTATTTCAACCGGCCAACACCATACACTTCATCTAGTCTAGTATAAATATTAAAAAAAAAGTCATTTAGTAAATTTTGATTTCACACAACACCGGACTACACAACTTTAAGTTTACGTTCCACATTATACATACCAACAACATTTAATTTAACTATTTTTATGCAAAAAGGAACTTTATTCCATTGCGAACTGATTGTTTAGAAAAAAAATCGTTCCAAATAATAATAAAATTTTGTTTTGCCATCTTTAACCTTTTCAGCTTTAAGGGACATACTGTTCCGAAGATGAAACTTAATTCTCTTTTGGGAATAAATTCCACTTTACGTGGGTTTTTATGTTTTGAGTGTTCGTAAGGAATTACGGAATAAAATAGGATTAAAAAAAACTTGGCAACACTCTCAGATTGTTAATGGCGGATTTATGTTTTTGAGCACGCACATTACTAAAGTTTCAATTGGCTATTCATTTATTTTTTTTAAATTTTACAGTTAGCGCTTATTGCATGTAAAATTACTTAACTATCTATTTACAATGTTCATACCATAAGTGTGAATTTTTTTTTATTGTTCTTATTAAGTAATAAGCCTTTTTAATACCTTTTGAATTAATTAGATAAACTGTCTTAATTGTATTTAGCAGTAGAATAATATATCCTATCAGTGTATAAATTTCTGCAAGTGTATATTATATGTGTGTTATGAGAAATACATTATTACTATAAACCCTAGGTGATTGGGACAAATAGTCCCAGTCGACTATACGATTGGGAGGATATCAGGAGATTTCCTGGAAAAGTGAAAGATTAAAAACTTTCAACTCATAATATACTTCTTTTAGTACTTCAGCATTAGATTAAATTACTTTTCATAGTTACATTTTAATCGCACAAAAGTCGAATTGTGAAAGGGAGTGTTTTCTTTTAATTTTAATAAAAGGAATTCAAAATTAAAAAAATTCATACTTTTTAAAAATGAAAAATAACTTTCTTTAGAGGGGCTCAGTACCACCTATACCCATGTTAAGTTGCCTATTCTTGGAAAGTTCTTAACACATGAGTTTGAAATAGATCTTATTCAGGATACTGAGGTTAAAGTTTGATAAAAAAAAATATTATCAAAATTTTGTTTTCATGACATCAATTATGTTTTTATTAAATTTTATTCAGTCCTACATTTTTTTTTTTTAATTTTTTTTTTTTTAGAAATACTTCTTTTCTTCCCAAAGATTTGGTATTCAAAAAAAGTAATTATGAAAATAACATTAATTTTTATAACTCTAGTTTCATTTGTAGCTTATGTACTAAAAGTTAATGCGAAGGAAATTAATGGTATAATTATTTCTACTAGTTAGTTAAAAGAGGTACATCGAAGTCTAAAATGTCGCGTTTAGAGAAAAGCCAAGTTAAAGGTAAAGTCATAAAGTTAGCAATTAATAGTTTCCTGCTTTAAAACAAAATATGAGGCGTTGAGCTTCTGAACGGACCATCCCATAATTTGATTTTTGCCGGTTTCTATCCCATTTTTTTTTTTCTTCTTTTTTTTTTTTTTCTTCTTTTTTCTTCCCCAAAACCATTCTTGCCCGAAAGGACCAAATATGGTTTCTCTAATGGCCAATCTAGTGGGTTATTAGATAAACCACATTTGATCCGTTATGAAATAAATGGTTTTGAAAAAAAAAAAGGGTTATAAACAGCAAATTATCTGGAAGCCACTAATAACTTTGGTGTTATCTCTTCCATTCACTCCAGGAAGAAATTATCCATCAACACAAATTGGTATTTTACATTGTGCGATGAAATATATACCGATATTATTTACTCCTCATTAACTTCATACACATTTTTTAATTTTCCGCTTCCAACTAGATTGCATACCCAAACATCGCGTTATCCTTTTCTTCCAGTATCCCAAATCCTTCCTAAAATCTGAAAAGGCAAACAGAACTCGTTAAATATCTTCCCGTGTTTCCAGCGGAAATTTGGGCCATTACGTTGGAACATCATTCCGAGTCGACCGTCACAAAAAATGATGTACTAATACTGTATAGGAACGGAAACGACCTTATGAGATCACTCTCATGGCGGAAATGGAAAAGCGTCATCAGTGGTCTTTAACCTAAATCATCTTCTTTTAACTCTCTCTCTCTCTATTATTTTTTTTTTTTTTTTTAAGAGAAAGGGGTACGGAAAACTTTAACTCTTCTGACGCTTGACAGATTGTTTAATGTTTATTGTACATCCGCAGTTCGTTTCACTTCAATATGCAGAGTAAAAAACTTGTTCTTTTTGGAACGTCAAAAATCGTCTGAAAGTGTTAGAGACATTTAAGAATTTATTTTGGAGAGGGATTTTCAGAATTGAAAAATCAGTTTTAAGTTTAATTGATTTCTCAGAATTTTATACGTAATGATGTGTTTACATTACACCCTTAAATCTAAAATGTTGAGTGCAAACTTCTTATTCATTTTTTACAACTTTGGACAGTAAGAAATCAGTCTACTTAGTGAATTTTTTACCTTTTCTTAAAAAGATTTTTTGGGGTTCAGACAAATAAGTTTTGGTAGTGAAAGTTCAAGCGTTCTGTTGTTGTTGCTTATCCTCAGTAGATCTGACATTTGTAATATCAACTCCAGAAGGTTGTTGACCGCTAGAAAATCAATGACTATAAGGGGATCTGATGTTAAGTTCGCCCTGGAAAGTACGACGCAATTCAGAATGTGATCCGGTGGGGCTGGATGGACACATCATTTTTTACAAGTGAGGTAAATTTATGTGCCATGTTCGAATGACAGACATTTTAGGTGGCCACTTGAGAGTCAGGCTAAAGCATTCTGGGAGCCTCAATCGCATTTGATTTCCAGAAGAGTACCAGGAGATTTTCTGGAGTACCATTGGTGGGCAGTTGGAATTCGCCAGATTAAATTTTGTTTAGATTTTTTATTGGAGTAAAGTTCCTGATAAGTAAGCCAGGAGCCAATGGGCGTTACTTCCTCAATGCCCTCTTTGGCCAATTTATCCGCAACATCATTACCTCTAATATTTACATGTGATGGAATCCATTGGAGATGGACGTAATGGTTCTGAGAAATCTTTTTCAGTTTGAGCAGAATAGATACACTTGTTTCATCATTTGCAGAGGACCAGCAGAGATAATATGTTGTAGTGCATTGCGGCTGTCCGATGGAATCCAAAGTTCTTCAAAATCACAGTCATAGGATATGATAGCGTCAAGCCCCTCTTTAATCGCTATTAACTTGCTCTTGAAGATAGAACAAGTGTTGGATTACGCTGCTTTAGTGAAGTTTCAAGGTGAGGGGTCCTAATATAAATACCTCTGCCAGTACTATATTTTGTACGACTATCATCGGTATAAACCTGCACTGCATCGCTAGGAATGCAACTAATAATTTCCAGAGCCAGATGTCTAAGACGGTCTTCAGTGTGAGTTTGCTTGTTTGCATTGGAATTCAGATTAAAGTGGTAGAAAACTCTTGGCAGCCAAGCGCTCTAGACAACATTGTTTGAGAGAAAAAGCGATTATAGGGTAAAAATCAAACTGTTAAGTGGTTAAACTCTTATTTAAAAAAAAATTGATGTTTTAAATCCTTTATATTAACCTCGATTTTGTTTGTTGATTGAGGATAAATCTTCGAAAGTGAAAACTCATCTTTCCATCTTCCCATTGAGCTGAAACTTAGAAGACAGGCTCGTTATCAATGACATTACATTCTGTCAAGGGTATTTTTTTTTTTTTTTTTTTTTCGGGGGAAAGAAACTAGTGAATAGCACGGAATCGATGATTTTATCCGTAGTGGTTAAACACTATGAAAACTCTATATGGGCTTAAGATCACTTATAAAAGATTTATAGCAACAATTTAATTTTTATTGATTAATTTTTTAATATTTTATAGCTGATGAGGCAGGTCTCAATGTTATCTAATCGAGGTTCAGCTTTCGTTATCTCATTTTTACATCCATTAGCAATTTTTTAGGTATTTCCATAGCAGATACAACGAAAACTCACCCCCCCCCTCCCCTTCCCTCCGGCGTCTCCATTATTTGCAATTCCCATTATCCCCGCGATTCTACGCAGACCGAAGTCCATTTGTTGCACCATGAATGTTAGGCATGTACCATATATTAATTTATAAATCTCGATGAGATTAGCCTGATTGCATAAAGTTCGACCAGAAGTTCCATCGAAAAGAGCTTTCGTAAGTTCAACCGGAACTTCACATCTTGGGTGCAAATAGAGGTATCGGATAAGAACTTGGATATTCAGTCTCATGTTTTATTACCAAGTTTATTGCCCATTTATCAACTTAGCCATATTTTTGTTTATAAAAAAAATTCCAAATTTGTAGGATTTTTGTTGTATATTGTCCACATCATAGGGGAAAGATTTTTGTTAAATTTGCCAAATTATTCAAGTTTGATATCTGGACCATATATATCTTAATAGAAAGTTATGCACAAGTGATCTTTTAGTGACAATGCCACAATCAATTGTCCTTCACTTCAATATTTCACTGCATCTACAAATACGATAGAAATATTTCCTATTTACTTGAGGCAATATTTTGTTGTAAACATAGGAAGGAAGTTGGAGGCATTCCTCTGAAACTCTATGCAGTTGCAAACCCTAAAAAACAAAAAAGAAAGTTTAGGTTGGTTGATGAAACTGACATCACTGTTTGGAACACACCTTTTTTTTTTTTTTTTTTTTTTTTTTTTACATGGTTTTAAAATTGTTCATTAGAACTTAACTAGAACAAAGTTTTCCAATTTGAGAACCGATTTCTAGATTAGATATGGGAATTTGGGTTTTCAGAATTTTTATCCTTCTTGAGAGCAATTGATCGAAGTTGCAACAACATAGATTTATTAATTTAACTTAGGGAACATGTACTAATTTTCATGCGTCCTAACTATATATAGGAAGAATTTCATGAAAGTATTCTATGTTTAAAACGTTTTACACTCTATCAACTATTCAGAATAGATTGATATTAGAATAGTTAGCTTTTTCTATGCTCTTATCGTTGATGGCATATATACCAAATATCAGATTAGCAGCTTGTCACTTGCGAGAATCATTAGACTGACTAGCTACATAAGGATGTCGTGCCGAGGTCTACTTTCCAAATCAAGTTTCATTATATCTCTCAGCAACATAATACAATACACAAACCTGGTGAGCTTACACAAAAGTATTCCTCTAAGCAATTTTAAACGCACAAGCTGCGCAAGACACCATTGGCTCAACTTATTATGTTTATGCAAATTGAATAACTTTTCTTCATGTGTGTACTCCCTGCACAGAGAAATCTAATAAGATGCATGAAAATAAAAATATATTCATTTATCTTCCTTTTTACGGTTGACCATCACTGCTCTTCGATTGATCTTGCTCCAGCAGTGTTCCATCACCCGATTCGAAAGATTGGCGGGTCAGAGCACTTGGTCACGCTTTCGTTCGCTATTGTGTCATGACGCGTGAGGCCCGAAACTGAATTTTTCCACTCTTGGATATTCTTGCTGAAACTCTTCTCCCGCCCCTTTTCGGAAGAGATGAAAGCGATTTGTGTCTTCACTTTGTGATGGCGGTGTTTCTGTGCAGTGTAGGGTTTCATGCTGCGGTGGGCATCTGGTGGCTGTATCTGCTTAACCTGCAGTTGCGGATGGCTGTCGTTCTGAGAAATAGATAGTGAGAGAATAGTGAAATGAATTAAGTGGAGGATGTTTCATGAAACAGAAAGTGCCAACATACAAGGATTTCAAAGAAACAGTAAATATTCTTAAAGGAACTTGGTACCCTTTAAACTATTTTTTTTTTTTTTAATTTAAGCCTTTAAACTTGAAATTTGTTTATGTTTGAAGGTATTATTAGTCAAAAAGTAAATTTTATTTTAAAAAAAAGTTAGCATATGCTCTAAATTTTCAATTTTTTTTTTTTTTTTTTTTTTTTTTTGTAAAGTTGCTAGTAATATACTTTAAACTTTAGGTATCGAATTTTGAATAAGTAAAATAGTTTTGAAAAATAAATAAATAAATACTGTACCCATAGGTAAAAAAAAATCTTTAAAAAAGGATATTTTCAACAATTAAATTTGTAAAAAAAGAAAGGTTTATATTTTATTCAAAAACCCATGTCGATTTTTGTCAAATAATTTTTTAGAATGACATAAATTCTAGTCTTTTCATCTATATTTGCTGGAGTTTTAACGTTTGAGTAAGGTGGGAATTCCAAAACACACGAACTGAGAAAAATTCATTCGAAATATCGAAGGAACTATTGCAGCTATGCTAAATTCTTCATAAAAAATATAATTTTTATGCATTTGCAGTTATCGAATCATCCCAAAATTTTGCTAGGGTAAGGAAAAGGTTTCAAAGATTATAAACACGTTAAAATGAGAAAATTGATATTTTTATTATTTTTTGGGAAACCAAGGGGTACCAAGTCCCCTTAACAGGAGTGGCAGAGTTCATATGGAGACAATAGTAACTAATAAAAACAAAATTATAACTGAAGTTAAGAATCGTACAACGATGAAAATAGATATTATTATAGTTTAAACCAGCGGTCCCCAACCTTACTAGTCTTGTGGCCCAACAATTTAATAAAAAAGAACTTTGAGGTCCACTAATTTATAGAATATGTACGTGTCCGTGCATCGGGAATTAGTACATACTGTATAAGAAAGATTCAAAAATATGTTTTTATAATGAAAAGAACTTTATTGTATTCACTTTGCCAAGAAAACTAAAACACATGTTGTCAGAGTTACAAAAATATTAATGGGGTTTTTGACATTGTGTGTACCCCACGATAGAGTCAATATTTGGATAAAAACCGGATCACTCGTTAAACCATAAAAAAAAAATACAATCGAATAATTCGATTGTTGCTAACAATCAAGTGACTTGATTGTTCCCATCTCTACACTGTTAAAAATTTTGTTCCACCTTGCACCAAAAATTGGTTCCCATTTAGCTGCCACCAACATTTGGTGCTTAGTTTCACGATTTAATGGTGCAACCTCGGACCGTAAGCACCATTAAATCGCGAAACTAAGCACTAAATGTTGGTGGCAGCTAAATGGGAACCAAATTTTGGTGCATGGTGGATAATTTTTTTTAACAGTGTACCCATGAAGCTCCTTTCTTGTCTTATACTCTCAACTAGTGCCCTGCCCCTGTACCACGATAAATGCGGCCCACTTGTTGGCAGCTGCCTATGAGTTGGGAACTGCTGGTCTAAACTACACTACTTTTTTGAAGTCAGGATGTTCAAAACGTGGAAAAATACAAAAATATCAAATAATTTTTTTGATTGAAAACAATACTTTCATTAGCCCAGGCCTTATTTTCCATAAGTCCTGTAAGGCCGTACCTAGGGCCTCATAGTCTGAAAAGTTCTGAATTATCATGTATGTATCAATATTCTGTTCGGAGCACTTGATCAATCCATAAAATATGAAAATATATTTAAATAAGTCTTATTAGTTATTAAAATATCAATAGCTAGATATTAATTTAATCAAGAGAGGAACAGACGGTAATCGAGATTATTATTAATATTTAAATATCACTAATGATCTTTAATGGGGAAGGGGCACATCTGCTTTGTTATGTCTATGCGAGTGAGTCGGTTTTCTAAATCGGGCTCTGCATTACCCTAAGTTGACGTATAGGTAATTGGGTTATAGGTATAGGTAATATATGAAGTCGTTAGTAGATATGATACTTGGCGAATACGCTATAACCATGAAGTCGATGAAAAATATATGGAACCTGACATTGTTAGAGTCCTTAGGGCTTATCGTATTAAACATCTATTTAGATCGGAAGACTAAAAGTCCAAAGCGGCTAAAAAATTTGCATTTAATAACCCGGAGGTAAAAAAAAAGAGCCTCTCATCCTTCCCAGCACCTTTGGCATATGAGGTCAGAGCTCTAACCACTCAACCATCAGGTGTGCTCAGTCATCGGGAGTTGATAGGTTCGAAGTAGACGATGTCTTACAGACACTGCGTTCAAGAATCGTCAGGGACGAGATAGCCAAAAAAGCATATCATTGAGTCATACTTATTTCGCTATTCTGGGTGAAATTTTCAGTGTAACCTACCATTCGAGACATAAATGTGGAACAGCTCCATTTAACTTAAAGAATGGCTTCAAACCTAATACCTGCTGTAAATAAACAGCATATATCAAGATTATGAATTGAACAGTCTAACTGTTTCATATACTTGGAATTTTTTGTGATTCATTTCTCTACAGAACAATGCAAAAGAAAGTAAAACCCGATATAATTTTAAATCTTTTGGAATAGTTTAACCATTTAGTTGTATTTCTGTAATGTATCACTCTCAGATACATTACATTAAGAAAATAAAACCGTTTTATCAACTTCAAACCTACCCCACGAGTTAACTTCCACAGACATCTCATCCATGTTAATTTCCAAGCACCTCCACTTTTCCATGCCAATAATTACTCCAAAAACAATTTCACACACCCCGCCAGAAAAAATAAAAGATACATCTCTATACGAACTGAAAACCAAAAAACTGCTCTTGGCATTGAATATTCGTCCAGCAATCCTTGAACTAACATTTGAAATAAAAGCGTGTTATTCATTGTCAAAGCGTCGTGAGTTGAAGGATAAAGGTAGGTTATGATATGGACCTTGGCGTTTTTTTTATTTTATTTTATTCACCAGTCTTGCAACAGGTTCGACAGTGAGTCATCTATACTCACCGTTTCAACTCCCACGCAGTTAAGCGCTGTGTTCAGATGTCAAGCCCGCTTGGTTTTGACGGGTCTGAGCAGAAGGGGTTCCATGCAAGCCATATGGCTCAGGCAAGCGATTTTCACTGAAACTGTTTATATCTTAGGAAGGAGGGTTGTTAAAAATTGAATAAAGTAATTGGGAATAGTATATTTATTCAATATGAAAAAATGGTTGCAACTACATTATTTTATAGCGACAAATCCTATTTTAATCAACATTTTGTGTGAAGTGTTCTTAAAAGGAATCGTTAACCTGACCTTTATCGGAGATCTAATGCTTCACTTTTTAGCCTCAATATCTGGCAAAATATTGCTTTAAAACATATAATTCTTTTTTCAAGGCATAAAAACAAGAATGAAATCCTGTTTGGAAAATTTAAAGCGAAAATAACTTAGTGTTATAATGACACTAAAAAGCTTTTTTTTTTAAAAAACCATTTCCCGGTAATAGAGCAAATACAATAACTCAACAATCCCCTCCTTTTCCCAAACCCCTTAGAGAAAACCCGTAGTACAATCCTCCTGAACTCAGTTTTAACATTGCGTTTATGAAAAGCAAAATTAGAAGCAATTATTGCAAACTACTATGTAACAAAACTTTAAAATAATTAGAAAAAAACTTAATAAAATGTTAACATTTTGTATATGAATCGCAAACTTAGAAGGCCAAAATACTCATATTATAAATTTTAGAGTTTTATGCTTATTAAAAGTCACTTTCTATAAAAAAACAAGATTAGAGCCAGACTTACAGAAAATCCCTTTTAAACGTTTGGAACAAATTTCAAACTTTCTTGTCAAAATATTAAGTGTTTCAAAAGCCAAGGTCAAAAATTAAAAAACGAATCCATTATATGTTTGACTATCCAACTGAACAACCAGAAGGTTGCGAGTTCGAGCCTGGGACCGACTAAAGACTGCCGTGTTTGCTAATGGCGACTGGGTCAAGTTAAATCAGTAGTGGTCGCCAAGTCCTCCAAGTTCTCATACAAATCAATACCTGTGGGGGGGGGGGGGGGTGGCAAAGCCAACTCTTCTGCTGGAACCTTCCGCTTGGTATTGCATCTAAATTAAGAAGTTCCACATACGGTTGGTAGTGCTGCCATCTACCTGGTAGCTACCGAAAAGAGGTAGAAATGAACTCTTCGGTGGTTATAGGTAGACTTGCGCATTCCCTTTCAAGAGCGAGTGCGTGCTTACATCCTGAACAGTACTGCCCACTGCCTATCTGTATTGGATATGGAGTTGGTCCAAAATGGTTTAAAGAAGCAGGGGTGCCTTAGTCTCCATAGTCCTTGATACGAAGAAGTCCATCTGAAACATTAATTTTGGAATAATTTGGAACTACTTGAATGACTTACATGAAATTTGCCACATTGCTATTACTTACCTATTGGTGGTTATAAGTACACAACACAAACAAATAAGAATACTTTTTAAATTTTATAATTTTTCTTATAGTTAGAAAAAAAAAAAATTATAATATTGCCTTAGTACGAAAAAAAATCTACTAATAAAAGGATTTCTAAAATAACTAACATAAAATGCTTGTTATAAATTTTAAAATAAAACATCTAACTTTCTCAATATGCCTGCTTCCACTCCAAATTAAAAAACTTAAGTGGTAGAAAAGTTTAATGAATAATATTATTTTGGTTCATCAAAATACCTTAAATTCACCAATAAATAAATTCAAAATTTTAATTTATTGTTAATCGTAAATGGATCTGGTCTAAAATTTAAGTTATTTATTTGATTAGTTAGTTTATAGTCAGTCAGTCAAGGCTTAGTTTATAGAGTGTGTATAGTTTAGTTTGTAGTTTGAATAAAATTTAGTTTAGTTTATATAGTTTCATAATTTAATTTAGTTTGTAGTTTAGTTTAGTTTGTAGTTTCGTAATTTAATTTAGTTTGTAGTTTAGTTTAGTCTGTAGTTTTGTTTGAAGTTTTATTTAGTTTGTAGTTTTGTTTAGTTTGTAGTTTAGTTTTTTTGTTTTTTTTCAATCTACACATTGATAACTTTAAATATGTTTTGAAAACTATTTTAGAAGTAATTAATTGCCGAAATATATGTCTAGTGACGCTAGTTGATAACTTCTTTGTAAAATAATCCCTGACAAACTAATAGGCATCTAAACAATCGTCTAAAGTTAAACTTAGACAATAACTAGTTTATGAATTGATAGATAATCTAACGTTGCATGTCGAAAAACGGTCATGTACGAATGCTCACAATCACAACGTTTGGGTTCGAAACACTCGATTGTAAGCATACGAACTTGAATGTGTTTTTTAACTCATGTTTTAACTTATAATATCAGATAACCACAAACTTTAAATCACTCGAAATAAATTTCACATTTTTTGCCACTTTGTTTGTGAGACTAAGTAACTTAATGCAATACACTAAATCGCCAAAATTGAAGTGAAAGAAAATCGTTTTATATTTTGATACTTTTTTTCGAAAATACACCTGTGAACAATAAATAAAATGTATGTATATATGGGCTTATTGACGTTGTATTTTGTATTCAATTCCCTTATAGGGACAGTCTCTGTTTATGTTTCAGAAATAAATTGTATTTACCTGTAGAAAAATATTTTCTTTTCACCAAATTATATTTTGATAACATTTTAGCACAAGATAAATACACTACACTGAGAGTGAACTCAGTATATTGTTGAACATTTTTTTTTTTTTTTTTTTTTTTTTTTGTCGGGTTATTGTCGGGATAGTTTTTAGAGAAGTATTTGCAGATTGTATTTATTATTACTAATTGCTCCTACTACGACACGACCAATAAAACGACACGTCAATGAACGCATCAAGAGCTGTAACCTAACCCTGGCCGTACTAATTTCAAATTGAAACTTTTTGAAGAAGCATATGCTTTTTATGAATCTCCAAGAAACAAAAAATAATTAAACAGTTCCTTAAACCGGATATCTGCCCTCATCCCCTGAATCCATCGTTGTATCTTGACCCCGTGTGTCGTGTGGTCATTTCCCAGAAAAACTGTATTCACATCATCTAAAAAAAAGAGGACAATGAAAACGTTGTTCGGGACCACTCCAGTAACCAAGACAACTGAATGACCTGGATATTTTACAATCCCTTCTAATCTATCTATTATCCAGTTACCACACCTATCTGTTGAAGAAGAGAGGAGTAAAAAAAAAAATGGCTAATACGACAAGGGATGGCTCACAAACTACATTAGATAAAAATAAAAGGACCTTTTGAATATCTTATTCTTATTTTATTATCCCGTTTTATGGTTTTATTAGGGCAGCCACCTCTTTTGTTATGGCGTGTTCTAGGAAGCCTTTTACTTTGGTATCAAGCGATCGCCTTTAAAGTGTACTTATTTGGTTTAAAATATATTCATTCTTAAATCTGATTTTAGTCGACGAGTTTGAATCATCTATGCATTAAAGGGGGATTATAATTACAAATTTCAAATTGCAGTAAAAAGAACCACTGGTCAGAATGACATAAAATTAGACTTATAGGCAAAGAAGGAAAAAAATTATAGAGCATAAAAAAATAAATAAAAAAAAACACTATTTGGCCAATATTTTTTTTTTTTATATCCCCACTTCCTTTTCCTACACGTATATTCAGATCCACTTTCAGCTTTCAGGTCATTGTGACGAGTGTTCCCCCCCCCCCCCCAGCGTTTTATTATAATTATAATTAAATTATATTTATTATTATTAAGTTTTAATTTTCAAAAAGCTGTAAAAAAACGCTTATCAAAGTGACTTGAAATTTGACCTGAATATATACGAAGACTGGGAAAATGATATGGCATAAGAAAAAACTATTTCTAACTATACTTTTTTCTTATGCCATACCCATTTCTCCTACTAACGCATATATTCAGGTCAACTTTCAGGTCAATGTGACAAGTGATTTCTTTTTTATAGGGTTTTAAAAATTGAATTTTAATTACAATGCCTCTCTCTCCCTCCAAAGAATGATTCTAATTAAAGTTTCAACTTCAAAAAAAAAAAAAAAAAAAAATGAAAAAAAAAAAAAAAGAGTTGTAATCAGAATGGTTGATTGGTTATTTGCAGATTATCTGGCGCCTTCAGCAACACGAGGGCTATAATGCGCCGAAACATTCGTCATTAGACAAGCCAACATACATTTACAAACACCCATGCCTTGCACGGGACTCGAACCTGCAACCTCGCGGTCTAGAAGCTAGCACGCTAACCACTATACCGTTTGATTGACCCACTAATCAGAATGATTTAAGGTAGCAGTCTGGTAACTTAGGTTAAAAAAAAAAGTTTTTTTTTTTTCTTATTATTTATTTCGAAAGTAAAATAGATTGAGAGTACACTGTAAAAATTTTAGACCAAAATTCGAATTATTAATGAAATTATAATGAATATATGAGAGCTACTTGTTTTTGTTGAGCATCTGTTCTTGAAACTTTAAACACATTTTTCTCGAAACAACGTTTTTTTGATCGGCCTGAATGAAAAAAAAAAAAAAAAAAAAAAAAAAATCTATCTGATCAATTGCTCTGAAATTTTTACACATTGTTTTTTCCATCATTTAGAGCCCGATTTGTGCCTGGAAAAAATCACTTTTAATTTTCGAAGTCCGCCATATTTGTTATTTTCTGATAAAATTTAATAACCCTACTTCCAACGAGAACGACAATTATATAGATTAATAATCAATTCGATTTTTTATTTTTTTATTTCAGATGTCTTTAAGAGCCGAAATGGGGGAGAGAGGGGGAGGGAGGGGAGAGAGGGGAGAGAGGGAGGGAAATTTTCGAAACATGCGGAAGTCCATTTTAACTTGAAGTGATTAACCTATCAGAAGATGTAATTTTAGGCATTTACTTACAAAATATGAGCTATATTACAAATGTTTTAACAGAATTGGAATGCCTTATCCTCTGTCCTTGTATTAAAAACTATGGTACATACGTATTATCTCGTCGACCGTTAGCTCTAAAAAAGTTCTTCAAACGGTGGGTCCCAAAGGATGCGTAGGCAGCTGATGTATTCCATGTTAAGTTACCGAAGCTATTACGAACCGAAACAGACTTCTTAAGAGCCCAGGTGATTCGAACTTTTTGTCGCAAAACAAGAAGTTTGTCAAAAGTCGACAGGATAATACGTAAGTACCAAAACTATTAATCTTTCAAAAAATTAATGTCTCCTAAGAAAATTTAAAAATATTGATTTAAGTTAAATAAGTTTGATTAAATATTGGTTTGTTTAAAAAGATCATTTAACTTCTGCAGTTTGTATAAGTTCCCTTTAAACCTCGAGTAATTTAGCGAAAATTGCCCGAATATGTGTCGATCCTCGATGACAAGTAAAATTCGCCACAGTTTGGTCTCGCCCAAACTAGACGATGACTGAGTGTGAAAGATGAGCAATTTAGGGCGAGTAACATTAGTACGGATATTTAGGCCCCATCCTGATACTCCTCCGCAGAGAAATTACGTGATTTAGAAAACCGAAGCGTGTCAAGCTGCTTCGGTTCTGTCACGGATGGTAGAAAAAGCTACACAATTTAGGTAATGCCAATTGCTGAAATTGGAGGTCGAATGCAATAAAGAAAGCCTTTTTCGAGTAATTTTTTGTGTGAATGTGTGTTTGTAGTTCGGAAACGAGGACGTCAGAAGTTGCCACCAACAACGACAACTGTCTGGATTTTTTAGATTGGCTAATGAGTCACTCGGTTTTAAACGAGCATAGATAATGGATTCGGGAATACTGTAGAGTAGGTATTCATTTTCTATGACAGCATGGCATTCAAAATTAGCTACCGTGTCCTTAAAACTAAATTAAATTGAAAAAGGAAACATAATTATACATGAAAATATTTTGACTTGAAACTTTCATCGGAGTAATTAAGATTACCAAAATAGTTGTTCACTTAGAAGACAATTCAAGTTTGAATATTAATATCCAAATGTGGTGATGCGTGTATGGAGGACTTCAAAATCGAAAACAAAACTATTTACTTCGTGTACCCCCCTTAATCTTATATATTATTTCTGAACAATATTTTTTTTTTTTGTGACGATTTCTTTTCTACCTTTATACAAAACCAAAATTAAAAAATGATATGCCATTGTGTCAAAGACTAACACTTCATAATCAGAAACATTCTTTAAGTTGTGATTGTATACAGTAGATGGCAGCACTAAAGAAAAGAGAAAATAAAATTTAAGCAGGTTTAGGAAACCTAAGGAATCTTATATCTCTCAGTAACAGAAAACTATTTTTAATTCTGAAAAACTAAAAAATAGTTCCTCCAACTAAGCAATCTTAATTGAGAAGACTGTGCACGGATCCACTAATGTTTATAAATTCATGTATTATAAGATTTAGTAGATACATCGAAGGTCTTCGAAACAAATTTGCTATTTTATCATTCAGAAACATCACACACTACCTGTTTCATCAAATCCCAATATATTTTTTTTAATTATGATAACACGAAAAAAAGAAACATGCAATATGGAAATATTGAAATCCAAAAACATGCAGGTAGAATCTAAAAACTTCGGGTCTAAATCTTATTTAAAAAAAAATGATTTAGGTTTTGACACCTTATTATTGTTGAAATTACATTATACGTGCGTATACACTTTCTGTACTCAAATTTATATCAATTTTTCTAACGAACTGCAAAAATGTAACTAAAAATATTAAATTGAAAAAATAGACAATTTTCATACTTAGACGCTATGTTTTTTAAACACTTTTCAAGGAAAACAGAAGGTAAACAATAAACAGATTAAGTGGCTCCAACGTTACTCTTCAGAATGAATATTTCAATGGAGGAACAATAATGGAAATCGCATGGCCGGTTTTTCAGAAGGGAAAGTTGTGACCCATATCGTGAATTTTTAAGAAACTCATTGTGCAGTTCCTATTTTTTTTAATACATTATGAAATGTTTTTCCCATAAGAAAATCTGACTTATCACTTTGGATAGAAATAAAGGAAGACAACCATGTGCAAATAGTTCACTTTTCTGCCTCTTCCCCCCCCCCCCTCCCCCCCCCCTTTTTTTTTTCTCTCTTTTTTTTTTCTCTTTTTTTTTTCTTCTTTCTTTCTAAATAAATCCTAACAACTATATCATCTTTATACTTCTTAACAAAGAATAACTGATATCAATATATTCAGTGTATAGAAGCACTATAGAGACACATATGAGCTTCAAGCGTCTCATCGCTAAAAATATACATATGTTTCAAAATATCATAATAAATAACTTACATAAATATTTTTGTTCTAGTGTTAAACACTATAAAACAGAACTCTATATCCATGTTTAAATAACGATGAAATCATCGAATATTGATGAGGGTGAGAAAAATTAATGAGGTCTCGAAAATGTGGGAACGCTCAGCCCTGGATGAGTGCATGGTAAAAAGAGTTAGTGAATGAAGTGAACTTTTGATAGAAACTATTAGGTGGAGCTATGGGCGCCCCCAGGAATATTTGCAAGGGGGTGCAAGACTAGATTTTTATCAAAATCATTAATTTTTGTAGACATGTTAATTAATAATTATGTATTATAAATTATACTCTTTGAGAACAGTTAAAATTCATGGTATACATTTTTGAAAGCGCAACCCTGTTAAAGAGAAAAAAAAATACAAAATAGTAAAAATAGTAAAATATATAGTTTATTTAACGATCTTTTTATCATCCAACTAGATCTCACGTCATTCAAGAAACAGCGTTTAGAATAGAGGAACTCGAAGAAGCAAAAATACAGAAGAGTAAAAAATTTTTATTTCTTCCAAGTTTCGGATATAATAAAAAAAAAAAAAAAAAAAAAAAAAAAAAACATTCAAGAGAAATCACGAAGGCTGCATTGAAATATGTTCAATTGAATTCGAATAATAGTTTTCAAGAAAGTATATCTGATGACTTGAAAAACAAAATATTTGTCTAGAATTTTGAGAACTACACAGGAAATGATTATACAGTAAAAGAAATAAGTACTTCTACTCATCAACCTCTAATAATCATAGACAACAAGCGCCAGAAAATCGTCACGCAAGTAGCTATAAAAAACGACATAGGAGATAAACAGAAGACTAAAATTAATAGGGGAAAAAATGCTCATTGTAACATAAAAGTATAAACAGCATATGTGCTTCTTTTTTTTTTAATCTTGGAATTTACATCTTTTCCCTCTTTTTTCTAAAATTTTCAAAATCCAGGTGGGTGCAAGTGCACCTCCTTGCACCCTCCTGGGCAGTGGCGTAGCCAGGATTTTTTTTCGGGGGGAGGGCCGAAACAAAAATTGTAAATCATGATAAATGAATAATTTGGGTTTGTATACTTAGTAATTTCTGAGGTGCCAACTTCAGTTTGTAGACATGTGATCTCCTTAATAATCACAAATATCCCTCTTCAACTTTTAGTAATATTCAGAAATGGTTATTTTTCTTTACACATTAAATTAAAATGTTAATAAATAGAATACCAAATGACACTGTAACGATTCAACCTGCTAATAACACAAAATATTTCTAAAATTCAGAAACAAATCCCTAAAAATTCAGGACAATCCATAAGAATTTGCATGTCTCTGTATTTTCTCACTAGCCAATTTAACAACATGGCTTTTTTAACCTAAAATTTTTTTTTAAAGAATTCTTGTATAAGTTCACTTTAGCTAAGAGAAGGGCAAAAAAAAAAAGAAGGGGGAAAAAACAGAAAAAAAGGGGAAGGGGGGGGGGGGGGGGAAACAGTTAGTGTCCAATTAAAAATAAAAATTGGTGCTTCAAATCAGACACTATAATTAACACACATGTAAGCAATTTGGTTTGTACTCTTAGTGTTAGTAAAATTCAGTTGTTTCGTGGGTTAGACACAGCTGAATTACACCAAATAATTTTATTTTAATTCTTTCTTTAAAAGTTATAGGACACAATAGTTTCATTTATAAAAATCTTGTTTTATTCATAAAGTTCTTGTTTTATGGAAATAATGATGATAAAGAGTTGAAAACAACAGGATAATGACTGATTTTTTTAAAAACTTATTCTGTAATTACTATATGTAAAACTATAATTTAAAATTCCCATTTCAAAATATCAATTCGACATACAAACTCATTTTACACATTGGTTTGTTGGCAATAAGTTAACTCGTGCAAATGCTTGTCTAAACGGTATTTCTTTGTGCACTTTTCTATCAGGTAGATTACCAAAGTATTAAAATATTATTGCAATAAAAATTTCGAATATATTTTTTCAATATTTTAAAATTACTTATTACTTACTTACCATGTTCTTATACAAGTGAGTAGCAACGATTACGAATTGTAAAGCGAGAGTTGCCATGGAGACTCTGGTCCTCTGGTGTAGTTTTAAAAAGAATATCTGTAATTCTAAAAATAATAATATCTGTTCGTATTCGAAAAGATTAGACGACGGTTGATGTTTGTCAAAATTAATGTGTTCGTCGTAATACTGTGGAATTTTTTATTAATAGTTAGTTATCCATAACTACGAAACTTCGAACCTGATCTGCTTGATGGTTTTAATTCAACAAGGTCAAGGAGGGAGAGGGTTTGGCCGCCATTGAGAACGGTCGGAAAAGAACAGCTCCCCCATTAGAAGTTCTTCATAAGTTTGAAATAAATATCGTTAAGTTTTTAAAAGACGGTAGTTAGAGTTACAGGAAGAACGAATAAAACTTGATAAATAAAAATAATATACAATCATGATACTTAAAAAAATCGAATAATTTTTTTTCACTTTTAATCATTTCGGCCCGGTGGGCCCCTCCCTGTCTACGCCGCTGCTCCTGGGGGCGCCCATGCGTGGACCTTTATAAATTCATTTATACATCTCCTGAATGGTCCACCCTTCCCCCTGAAATTAGCTTATTTTAGCAATGTTTCAGTGCATCTCTCACAAGATGAAAATGCAAACAACCAACAAAGGTAAAGATGGCTCTTAAAAAAATATTCAAATACTGAACTATGTTAATAAAAAGTTGGTGCATAACGTGTTTCTTCAACTTATTAATAAACTGAATGATAACATATCTATAAAATGTAAGCATATTTCTATAATCTGTGGTGGATATTTAGAGCTTTTCTGTAACAGGAATACAAGAATTACTGAGCGATCTGGTTATTCGAAACACGAAAAGTTGAATATCACGGTAACCATTTGAATGATTTAAATGAAATTTGGCTCTCAGATAGTACATACGTACCTAAATTTAAGCGAATAAGAAAATTTTAAAAATTATGAAAATTTTAAAAAATTAAGTTAAAATTTTGTTTTATTATCTTACATGAGAGGAGTTCTAAAATGAATAGTTTGCAACTTTTTCAACAAAACAACTCATTAATTGATGAAAAGTGCATTCTACCTCCCCCCCCCCCCCCCTTAACCCCCTCATCTCCTTTTCACTGAACCTATGGGTCGAAAAATTTAAGGCAAAAATAGAAAAGTTAATAACTATGAACAGTTTTAGTAGTATTTTGATTCATCAAACTGTTTAAGATTAAGATAAATTAATTTAATTTTAATTAATTTTTAGATGAAATCGTAAATGACATTAGTATAAAAAATTAATCTATATATATTAACATTTTGTACGAGCTGCTTATCTGATTTTACGTTCCAAAGCGAGACTCGTTTGAATCCAATTCCAGATTGGGTACGGAACAATCAACGTGGAGTATACATATACTTGTCTGGTTTTTGGACAAGTATATACATTTTAAGATTGTATTTTGTTTTGATTATTAGGTTTATTTGTCATAAATGTAGAGAGAGAAAGTTATTCTTACTCAACAAGTATATATATAAAAAAAAATAAAAAAAATAAACCAGCAATTAAGGCATTGGTTAAAAAAAACTCTGCCGAGAACAGTGGGTTGGCTAGGTCCATAATCTGATAAGTTGGTAATCGAAACAACATTCAAGAAAAATCGTACGTTTTAAACAAGTATTTCACGCAACGCATCACTTGCCTCCTCCTATGGATATGAGAATGTTTTCGTGGGAAAGTTGCACACCTTAAACTTCCGCATCGAAGTATTCCATCCTTTGATTCCGATTTGTTCACGCATTCATGTAAGTCAGTGATTATATCAGCCTTTTTAATGGACAGAATATGAATTTGAAAAGAGTTCATGTTGGTGATCTCACCTCTGTGAATTGTTAGCGTTGTTATTTTATTTTAAGGCAACTCCATTATCATCTGTAAGAACACCAAAGTTTTGGTTTGTCACTACTTGCCAAACGTCGTAGACTGAGAGGCGATTGCAATTTTTGGACCTCATCGAACATCGTTCTGAATTTTTTATAGAAATTGGAGAAAAGTGAATAGATTACGAATCCACTAGTCTGCCGTGGCAAAAATTGCCGAAACTGGTCAAAAATCGACTTTTGATAAGTTGAACTAAATCCAATTGCCAAATGCGCCATAACTTGCCAAATAATGAGCATTTTTTTTTTTTTTTTTTTTTTTTTTTTTTTTGGTAACGCTCACTCTTTAATTTTCAATTAAGATGGTTGCAGACGATTTGGATGTGTGGCTATGGCTTACTTGCATCTTTAACAAATGAGCCAAATTGACAATAAACATTACGTCACTGATGACGTGACTGATATCGCCAATTTAGCTTACTTTTAAAAGATACAAGTTTTCCAAGACAGAGATAAGAAATCATTTGCGCTTTTTCTTATTGAAATTCAAAATGCAGTGGGTTGCCAGACGAAAAAGTTCTCTTTTTGGCAAGTTATGACATATTTGGCAATCGTATTTTAGTTTAACTCTTTCCAAGTCGATTTTTAATCAGTTTCGGCCATTTTTGCCACGGCAGACCAGTGGATTCGTAATCTACTCACTTTTCTCCAATTTCTATACAAATTTCAGAATAATGGTCGATGAGGTCCGAAAATTGCAGTCGCCTCTCGGACTACGCATACAATGAGATATGCGCTTGTTACTTCTTCTGCCATGATTTCTCGTGATCTATCGGTAATGCATTAAGCTACGACAACCACCATTAGGTGATTGAGGTTGTGACTTAGTTTTTTTTTATTCAATAGTTCAGCTCTACTAGATTGTATTTCTAAACTTAGAATTTTTGAAAATTTAACTTACATTACTCTTACTTTAAACCTTTCAATCGAAGTCTTTAAAACAAAGCCGACCAAACGGTATAGTGGTTAGCGTACTAGCTTCTAGACCGCTAGGTTGCGGGTTCGAGTCCCGTGTTTGGCATGGGTGTTTGTAAATGTATGTTGGCTTGTCTAATGACGAATGTTTCGGTGCATTATAGCCCTCGTGTTGCTGACGGCGCCAGATAATCTGAAAACAACCAAACCAACTTTAAAACAAAAATATAAACATTGAAGTGTCTGTATCCGAGTTCGGTCTCTTGGCCTTTGGTACGGAATACTAGAAATGATACCAACAACGTAGTATAAAATAATCAGTTTATTAAAATTCCTTTTACAAGCAAATTAAAAATATAAGAGCATTCAGAAACAAAACACCGTACATTGCAATTACATGAGATATAATTACCGACTGCACACACTGATTCTTTGACACAAGAAAATTTTATCACAAGTAGTCATCACAGGACATTTACGGCATTTATAAATGCTTTGAAATATACATACAAACACTACCGAAGGAACTATGTAAACAGAACGTCATTCACACCACAAATTCATTAAAACATAAACACTAATCATTAAACACTTAAGCAATTAATATATAGATATAAGTATTCAAAAACACCTCAAATAGAAATTCAACTAAAATAGTATAGACAACGTTTTAGAATATTACTTCTTATAAGTATCATGTTTTACGATAATTCTTGTTTATCTTAAAAATATTCCTGTTATGTATAATTCATAATATTAAAACAATCTGATTAATAAGAAGAAAAAAAATGCAACGTAAAGCTAAGAAACGCTGTAGAAAACAATGGCAGCAATTGAAGACCAGAAAATGACAAAAAAAGAGGGGAGTGGGGAAGGAGCAACAGCAAAATGTTGACGATGTGATGACAAAAACAACACAAGTTCAAAAATTGAGCCCCTGTCCCCCTCCTGATTGTCTTCAATAGTATCAGTATTTTAATTGCGTTCTATGTCAAATTATAACAAATAAAATGAACTATTAATAACCAGTTCTGTACAAAGAAACAAGTAGACACTAAATCAATTGCGTATCAGCAGTATGATGATTTCGCAATTTGCGACACTGTCTTTTAAAGCAGTATTAGAAATTAAAAAAAACTACAAAAAAAACCGTGTTAATTTCTCTAACAATGTGAAAAAGAAATGCAGTCTATTTGCAGCTATATGAATATTTTATCCAAAGTTAACGTAAGGCACTTCGGTGTTTAGTATTTTAGCCATTGTCGAACTTAGCAATAGCATTTCTGGTGAGAAACTAAATGCATTATATAAGGAGCTTTCTTCTACGTTAATACATACTGCAAAATTAGTTGAAGGTTAAAAAAATGTAATGTAAGTGTAAGTGTTCGATGCGCACTCAGTACAGGATGTATATAAAAGAACAACTAATCTTCTCAACAGATTTCCTTCATGGCGATTTATCCGTCTTTCATACGTGGAGAGTCATCTAGTGGCGATACCCTAAAATTTCAGGCTATGCCTCACTCATAACAGATCATGAACTCACGAGATCTTCGTCGTTTAATAAATGTAACGATTTAAAATCGGGTAATTCTTTTTTTCCACACACCCGGTATTAACATCGTGAATAAAACCATGGTAAATACACTTTGAAGATTCTGACATATTTAACTGAAAACGGTATTAATTAAATTTAAAGTAATATTTAAATATAAATGACATATTTTTATGATGTGCAATCCAAAATAAAAAATAAAAAAAAACATCAAGATCATTATAATTACAATGTCTTTCACACAGAGTTAAATTGTAAGATAATTTATTCGAAATTAAAAAGCTCGTCTAAACAAATGGCGTTTCTCATGCTCCTCAAAGAACAATTTGAGTTCAAGCAATTTTATAAACCTGTAAGCACCTATATGGACCCTGACTGATGAAGGCAAATTCGAATGATAAAACAGCGTTAGCTTGATGAGTATCCAAAATTGTCGCTCCTTAATTCTAAGTCCATATTAAGTTTTCGAATTCGCACACAATACCCTACTGAAACCTATTTAAACATAAAACACACTTGGTGTGTACAATAACACGTTATACTAACAAAATTCGCCCCATAACAGTATGAAAATGTACTTATTGTAAAGAAAATACACTACATATAGAAAGTATAGTTTGACACTCACCACAAAAGCAATCTGTACAAAAACAATAAAATTGCAAATTCTACCTAAAACACTATTGGTTTTTGTGTACATTCTTGTCATGGTTTCTTGTCAGATGTTTCGTCATCAAGTTCTATCACTGTCATGATGTTTGTGATGAAGCTTAGTTTGATCTAGTGTAGGGAAATTTTCAGTATGAGATTATTTTTCTCTTTTTTTTAAGCTTTTAATACAAGACGTAAAAACTAAGCTAAGCTTTGAACTACTAATTTCTGCTTAAAATAATAACCTACTTTTTCTAGGATAAAATATAAAATATGTCAGAATAAGAAATTGGGCAGGATTTCATACTATAAACTTGTCAATTTTATTGCTGACATCTTCCTTCCACGCTTTAAAAGTTAGTCATTCCGTAGATTTTATACTCTAAAGTAGTTGATTATCATGAGAGTGGTGGTGAGTTAGTTAGAGGAATTTCGAATTGTAATGACCACTCGGGTATAATTGAGAAAAATGTATTCATTATAAAAACTAAATGTGGAAAACTCAAATGTATAAAACTCCTTTTTTGAATTGACGATCCTTAGTCTGACAACGCACATCTTGGTAGAACTTCATTGATTTGAAGAGTTATTTGTCTCTTAAAAATCAAAATGTAAAAACAAGGAAATTTGAAAGGTTAGTTAATATTTCCTTCCAAACTTGAAAATTGTCACGAAAATCCATAAAAGTTCATGGAGAAAAGATTATCATCAGTGGAAACTGATTGATATTCCGTTGCTTCCAAGAGCAAAATCTTTCTTCTATATTGAAGAATTAACAAGTATAGTCATAGATAAAAATTAAAGTTGAATACTTATAGTTTCCCAACAAAAGAAATGTTATAAGAAATCATAGCACAATATGAATTTTTACATTCCTCCATAGAAAGTTATTTCTAATCATATAGTTTAGTAGAACACACCATTTAGTATATAGTTCATTTCATTATGCTTGAGAGAAGTTGATTATGATTTCTTAAAAGCATATATTAGTCGCCTTTTAAACTAAATTAGGCAAATATACTCCTGCTTATTTCTTCTAGAAAAGATTTACGATCAACTTGTATACAGTTTTAAAATAGGACACAATCGATCATCCTTTGTTAAAAAAAAAAACCCTGCTGGTTATTTCAGTTTTAACAATACCATAACTTTGCATGTTATTTTCAGATATTAATTGTTAGCGTTTGGTTGGAGATCGTCCATTGAACAGGCCATAGATCAGGTGAATCATTTCTTTCTTGGCGGTGCAGGATTTTTCTTGTTGCAGAGTATGTTCTTGCATTTTGGGATGTGTCTCTCGGCGGCCCCCTCGTTGAACTTCCTTCCGCAGTGAGGACACTGGACATAATCTGAGTTGTCCGAGGGTTTCGGAGGTGGAAGATCGCTCACTTTGCCACCTTTGGCCAGATGTTGCTGAACTAGCTTGGCTTGTCGGATGGCCTCGATAAACTCGTTGTGTTTCTTGCGCCAATCAGACTTCTTGGAGGACTGGAAAAGAAACATTCCTGTTATTTTAATTTGAAATTATGAGATCTTTATATCTATTTAAATTTTCAACAAAAACCGTCCCCTACTGAGATTGATCTAAGTTCATTTCCAATGGAAGTAGAAATAAAATCAAGCCAAAACACATTTGTTTTTCTAAATACATTAAAAAAAAAAAAAAAAAAAAAAAAACACACACACACCTAATATATTTTCCTGGTTTAATGTTTCAGTTGTTACTCCAAATATTTAAGCATTAGCATGAAGAAAGGCCCAATTGAGATAACACCGATTCCAGAGTTGGCTATACGGAAAACCTACATGTGCCCTAATTTTTTTTAATGTTTTTTTAATTAAAATTTTAAGTATCTTGGTTTGCAGGTTGTGCTACCCTTCAATCTAATGTATAGTGAATTAGGTTAAATTTATGACGATATAGATTCATATAAAATGGGATTTTTTTCAGTGAGATTAGTAGGAATCTCAGATAGAGGTAATTATCATTGATCCCTTCTTTGAGGTAATATCATTGATCCCTTGTTTGGGGGTAATATCATTGATCCCTTGTCAAAGGGTCTTTTAGATCTAGATAAATTATATCACTTTAAAACAGAATTTTAAAGAGGTAACGTAAGCGTTAAAGTAATTCGTGAACGTAAATCGTAAGCAGTAAAATGGACATTTTATTTTCTATAAAAGTATACAAATAGAAAAGTAGCTTAATAAACACAGTTTTTGTAATAAAACATTTGCAAGTTCGTTATAACCTTAATTTTTCAGTCTTTCTTTATTGAACACTTAAAAAAACAGAGGTGTTTGACCTATGCTGAATCATTAATATCATACGTTCACTATATTATACAGTACCACCCAACCGTATGGAAATTAGTGTATTTATTGTTGTGTGTTTGCGTGCCATCTTGAGATAAGAAAATAATGCTGCTTCAGTACTCATACAAAATGGAACCGAATGTCAAGTGATCGATAGCATTTATTATTCATACCAAACTGTATGAACATGTAAATCTTTTTTTCTAAAAAATTTCGAATGAAATACCACTTGCAGTGTAAAACAATTTTAATACTGTTTCGAGGAACTTTAACGGCTTTAATAATTTCCTGATCAGAAATGTACAGAAAAACTTTGAAAGGCTCCATGCAATTTTTAGTTGACAAGTCACATACCAATAGGACGAAAGCGTGTTGATTACCGTAATAAGTATATTTGAAAGAATGTTTTGGTTCTCCAGTTTTATTTGAAGTCATTTCTGTTGGCCTTTAGTTCCAAAATACAAATAACGATGGTCGGCCCGGGTTGTTTCCATGAGAAATCAACAACTGAACACTAGGCACTATAGACATATATCTGGTCGGTTATGAATTATCAGGATATAAAATAATTAGAATGACGTCACAGATCTGGTAAACTAGTTATTAATATGGAAATGAAGCAAGGATCTATTCCCAAGTACTTTTAATCTCAGGATTAGATCCTGAAATAAAGGCTATAAGCGATCGTTTGCTGTGGAACGTTGCGAAATCATTAAAACCTTTAATGTCACATCTAGAGTTCTCTTTAATTTTTTTATTTCCTAGTGCATTCGTAAAGTAGCAATAAAAGAATCACTCTTTCATGTATCATTAAAACAACCATCCAATTAAAATATTTCAGCCACCTTACACAAATGTTCATGAATTAGTTATCAACAGTAAAGTTCCCTTCGTAAATTCTTCTCAAAGAAAGTTTCGGTATAGTACAATCCCTGTGATTATTACAGTATCCTTAAATTTGTAACTAACTCCAATGTAATACTTTTCTAGGTTTCCTGCAATTCGTATATGTAACTAACAGTCGATCAAATTGTAGAAAATCCTGAACCATGTCCTACACAATAAATGCCAATTAAATATTTACTTTGAATGCTTCACAACCATTTCATTACTTTCTAACTACTATCTTAAGCGATCAAGACTGAATTCTGTTATCTAGAAAAGAATTATCATAAAATAAAAAACATAAAGTCAAAACCCCACCTTGGTATCCACTTTGGTCACTCCCTTCTTGACAAACTGTTCCGCCTCCGTTCCCTTCGTCCTCATCTTGGTCGCATCGAACACCTTCACCTTCTTTTGCGCCGCCTTTTTGCAGATGGTCGTATGCTTCTCGATCCTGTCCTGGTTGAAATTTCGACCACATATGTTGCACTGCTCTTGTCCAGGGCCCGGGGGCTTCCTGGGCGCTGTGGAGGAGTTGGTCGAAGTTTGCTGGTTGGCGCGAGGGCTTGGCCTGCTGGAAGTAGCTGGATGGGTGGACCGCTTGGTGGTTGCTGCGGCCTGGGGAAATGAAAAAAAAAAAATATTTTAAATTGGAATGGTGCAATAAAATAAGTTTTATACACTGATTTATTATTGAATTAGGAATACTGAACAAAAAACAAATTGGGACGCTACAAACTTTAAAAATTCCACGGAAAGCTTGTGCTCACAATAGTCCACATCAGTTTTAGAAAAAAAAAAATCTCTATTTTATAATAATTATTAATTTTGTTTAAGGATGATTTCTTAAACCAGGCTAAAATGAGATTTTATAATTTAAAAAATAAAAGTAAGATTATTTTTAGTCTAATATTAAAATATGTAATATAGAATAATTTAGAACAATATTTCACTAGATTTGGAGTCGTATTTTTGTAGCAGTATTCTTATTTGTAATTTTTTATGTCACAACTTCAAGAAAAAGTCAATTGGGTGACATTATTCCAATTGCTGTTTAGAAACCAAATTATCATAGATTTAATTTTGTTTTCCTTCAGTATAGAGATTATACAGTGTATAAATGAAATATATGATAGGCATAATATTTGTCAGATCTATTTTTAAAAAAATGCTGAATTAAGTACAAAAAATGAGAACTTGCCGGTAAATAATTCTTACGACAGAATAATTACCAATTAAGATACCCCAAAAGATATTTTTATACAGGATAAATGCATATTTGTTCCTTTACATCAATAAATTTAAATATTATATACTATATATATTGAAGAATGCAACAATTTTTGCATAGTCACCCTTGAATCATAATTACTAATTTTACAAAGTCACCAAAGACTGGCAAGAGGATAACGAAAATAAAACAGAAAAAATTCCTAGATTATTAATATTTTTTGAAAAGAAAAAAAAAGCCGTCAGACTATCGTCCCCCAATTGATATTTCACTATTACCGCATTTAAAATAAAAATGTAAACAAATATTTTTTTTATTATTTGAAACAAAATTGTGAAAGAAAACATGGCATTCATCTGATCATGAAAATTATTTTCTCAAAATATGATTTTAATACATTTAAAGTGCTGGAGACAGCTTTCAACACTTTAAAAAAAAAAAAATCCACCCATATACTTAACCTCGTAATATTGTTTAAGCGTATAGTTGGACGACTCTCTGTCAGTCCTAGCTTCAGACCAATTTTTCAAAGATAAGTAAAAGAGTTAGAAACTATAATATTTGGGACCTGGCTCATTTTCAATACTATTCATTTATCCAAAATTCCCCAAAACCCGCAACGTGAAGTTAGCGTTTTATTATGGCAGTTCATAAGCTGCCTTTTTGAATGGACATGTAATTCAATTGAATGGCAATATGATTAATTATTTCATTGGTTTGAATGCCCAATTGCCTATTTTGTACACAATAACTGCTAATCAGGCTGGGATCTACAGCTTAACGTTGATTCCTAACGAACACCGAAACCTTTGACATGAGTGTCTAAAGTGCTAACCACACATCCATCAGGTGAGCGAGTTGTTATCTGGTTTTGTTGATAACTCACGATATGTTTGAGCTAGTCCGGACCGAGCTATTTCAAGGCTAATTATTTTTGCCAACCTTCACGATTTTGAACTTTTCTCTAACATCTTAACACCATCAAAGGTTGTAAGTCTTCAGCTTTTTAACCATTTATTTTATTGGGCGGCTCAATTGTCTGTCGTCAATTGTAGATGGAAAAATTGCTTGTTAACTTACAACAACTCTACCAAATATATATTTACAATTACAGAACCGTTACATGAGTAGGTGGGGATGAAGCACTACAAATTTTGCGTAAGACTGTCTATCCCCAATTCAGTCTTCTGTGTATTATATTTTCGAATCATGATGTCGAAGTCTTGTAAGGAGCAGCACGTACTTCGCATTTGTGAAATTACCGAGAAGGTGATTTTTTGCGGAGATAAGTGTTAAGCTTTAAAGTCGTATTGTATCAACTGTCACTGAAAAACAGCTTCTACACACACTTCTTTTGCGATACAACATATACAGATACCAATCATGAGCAATTTAGAGATATTTAATAAAATCTCATCGTTAAGTTTGCCTATATGACAACTAAAACCCTGTCAATCTCGAGTTTTGTGTTTTATGAAAAAAAATTTGCCAAGTGGACAAGTTAGGCGACAAATTTGGAGGGAAGACTTCTCGTCGAAGGCTTACAGTTTAGGCTTAACGAATTGCCAATTGAATTCTTATCGCAATTTCCGGTACTTCCGGTTGATTGAGTTTTGGTATGGGACAATACCTCATTTGACATATATCATATTATAGGTATCATATGTGTTTAACCTGGCAATGTTGATCTCAGATGAACAATCACTTTGTATAAGCATGTCGCTACTTTGATGAAATACAAAATAAAAGTTTGGAAAAGTAATTTCATTCAACAAATTCTTCTAAAATGTAACCCCAATACATTTACAATAAAAATTAATGTCATTAAATAGGCAAGTTTAAGTTTTAAAGTAAATAATTATAATTTGATAATTTAAAATTCGTTTGTTATACATTTAGTTTACTTACCTGTGCTCTAGGTTTGGGCCTGGCTGGGGCGGGTGCTGGCGGAGATGGCTTAGTAATTTTCTTGGTTTCAATGGAAGATTTGGATATCGTACCATTCAATCCGTTTCTAGGAGAGGTATCCTCTCGAATCTGAAAATATATATTTTACATTTAAATAAAAACATACATTTACTTGCAGAAACAGTGAAATAAACAAAGATTTTTTTAGTAATATAACGCATAAAAACAAACTTTTTAATGTAATCCTTTATAGGAATTTCCAATTTTTATACCTAATTGATATTTATTATGTTCAGATCGAGTCTTCATAGTGTTTGGCCACAACGAACAAAACAAAATATTCACTTCGAACTACTTAGTAACTTTTTTTTTTGTCCAAAAATTTAATTGGATACATTGTCATCCACAGTGAGTCTATTTGCCAAGATTCCGCACGACAAGTGGGTAATTAGATCTCCGAAGATTTTGCCTCCTTAATTCCAGAAATTCACAATTCTTAAAAAATAATATTTAAAAGATTGGACAGTTTATAAAGAAAAAAGTGTAAAATATTCGGTATGTATTGATTACATACTTCCTAGTGCACGTTTTTAATAGCTTCAACTCTAAGCTAACGTTGAGAAAACCTTATACATTATCTTTATCTGCTTGTTATTATGATACATGCCTAATATTATGATAAATTGCATATGCTTCAGACACGTGAGATATTGTTTGACAGATGATACTATACATTCATCTGTTACAAAAAATGCTTCAGGACTGTTCCGACCATCGACCACCCAATAAATTCCAAGCACCCAACCAATCAGCTATGAATTAACTTTATTTAAAAAAAAAAAAACCCTCCTTGATCCTTATGAAAACGCATGCAGAAATGCTATTTAATTCAACCCAATACAAAATCTCTATCCATCTATCCATCCCAACTTAAATATTTGCATTTCCTTTTACAACAGCTAATAGATCAAACCAGATTAAATCTAGACAAGCGAAAACAAACTCTTCCCGTTAATAACCTCAAACAAATCCAGCATGGACAAAGTTTAAAAATAAAATAAAAATAAAAACCACCTGAAAGTATGCATCATCATCAATGTCCGAAACGAACCGGATGACCCAAATAGAATAATCACAAGTCCAGATCTATCTCGTGTGACCTTCCATTATTTAAAAAAGTAATCTTCTTTTCCCACTGATTCCTAACATCGATTCTCGAGTGTTTTTACGACAACAAGGCAACTGTCACTACCACAGTCGAGTGGACAAAAGTCAACAATGGCGCCTTAATCTGCATTGCGTGTTTTAGTGAGAAGGTTTTGTTATCCAAAAACGCGGATTTCATGTTCTCTCTGTAGAATAATGGATTTGAATTGTTGATGTGTTGGATTATATTTTGGAGGGAATAACCTTTCTCTTGATTGGTGTTGAGAGGTGTGTCGTATCGATTCATGTTTGTGTACGTGACATATAATTGTTACATAGTGATGATACTTACATTTAAGATTGAATACTTTTAAATGGTAGAAAATTGCATTCAACAAACAGAGAAATCGGCTATGAAGGGAATTTGGAAATAGAAAATTTTGATATCTTTTTTAAGGGCAGGGAAGAAGTTTTTATAGCTTCATGCAATATGGGAAATGTGACCATCTTTTTACAGGGTGGCCACAAAATTTAAGAAAAAAAGTTCCCTGATAATTCCCTGATTTCACTGACAGATTTCTAAAAAATTCCATGAATTTAGAGCAAACTTTTTTTCAAATTTCTCCAATTTTCTTAGGTTTTCCAGATGTCTAGACACCCTGATCAAATAGAACAAGTATGCTAAAGAGATAATATGCAATTTTTAAAAAAATAGTTTTGCTAGTAATGAAAAGTTAAAATTATTACGTAACATTAAACTTCTAATGGCTTACACTACAAATCTCCAAGTAAATAGAGCCAAGATATGGATGAACGTGCCTTAAACAATACAAAATTTCCCTGATTTTCATGAAATTTTAAAAAGTTCCCTGACATTTCCCTGATTTTTTCCAGAATCAGAAAGCTCCCTTACTTTTCCCTGATTTCCAGGTTTTCCCGCTTCTGTGGCCACTCTGTTTTATTACTTTTATAATTAGCGCTGTTTATTTTTTGGTTAGCACAAATCTACGAAGCCGAGATCTTTGTCTTTACGAGGTTTGTTTTACGAAGTTAAAATCCTTCCATACATAACTCGAGATCTTTATCCTTACGAGGTTAAAACCCTTATATATGTATAAGGTATAAGCATCATATTTACTTTTTTGAAAAATAATATAAAAACTTATACAAAGAAAAATGTTTTTCACTGAAGTAATTTGAAATATATGAGTATTGCAAGTTAATATTTTTTTTTAAATACGTTAATTTATAATTAAATGTAATAATTATTACAAAAACAAAAATGTCAAGACACTGTTTGTCTGACTGAAAGTTGGTTTTCTAAAAAATATATAAGTTAACTTTCGATAACCTTTCGAGGCCTTTTCGCCATAATATACCTTACAACAATTTTATAAGATAATTAAAAAAAAAAAAAAAAAAAAAAACTCCATTTACTATTCAATATCTATAAATGCGAAAGTTCAGATTAATTGATACCTGCGATTATAGCATTTTATATGAACTAAATATTCACCCTATCTTATTTGGTTCAAAGAACCCGAAAATGCTTCGATTGGCTATGGAGAATTCGTAGCCAATCAAACCTATTAATGATCTTGTTACGGTATGTTCTTGTGACCTAATAAGAGTGGCCTCAAGTATAAATTTCTATTGTTTTTCAATGTCAACCCTTTTATAATAAACTCTTAATTTAATATCCCAAAAGTATGGCCGACCAAACGGTATAGTGGTTAGCGTGCTAGCTTTTAGAACGCGAGGTTGCGGGTTCGAGTCCCGTGTTAGGCATTGGTGGTTGTAAATGTATGTTGGCTTGTCTAATGACGAATGTTTCGGCGCATTATAGCCCTCGTGTTGCTGACGATGCCAGATAATCTAAAAACAACCAACCAACCTAAAAGTATGTCTCCATCTAATATTTATCCACTACTAAGTACCGGGAAACGCAGGGAAGTGCAGCTAGTCCTTAATATATGCACCAGCAGTTGATACAGTTAACGGAGAAGACAGACAGTAGAATAAATTAGACAAAATTAACTGGATTTCGTTATGCCAGGCAACTTTCAATCTTTCCTAAGTGCTTTTTTTTTTTTTTTTTTTTTTTTTTTACCAAAAAGGTGATGGAATCACCGAAGCTTCTCAAAGTCTAGTTAGTCTATTACTTCCTTAAATCTGGACTTATAAGGGATTATTTCTTCAGGTACAATTTATTAAAGAATTATTGTGGATGATCCCTTAGTGTTTAGTCAATTGTGATGTTTAAACCTTTTTTACGAGGAACAAGTTTCGTCAACCATGCTTGCATTCAGGTAAAACTTCAGTTGATAATGGTGGTAATGCATGGCTGAGGTCGTTCCCTCCAACTGAGATATGGCTAATCCATGATAAAAAGCGCAAGTTACAATTTTCTTGGTGATTTGGATGCATGTTTTTTAAATTTTGGCTAAGATTTGTATATTAATCGTGAAAAATCATACTTTTCTTCGCATTCTTGAGCTTTATAAGAATAAATCTATCTGTAAAAGTGTTATAAGAATAAATCTATCTCTAAAAGGGTTAAAGTTTGTGTGCTCACTTTCAACTCGAGGCGCATTGAGCAAAATTATAGTTGAGATTTTAATAACTGGTACTTCGTCATGGATACACATTTCGTATAGGTCACATTTTCAAGTAAGACATAGAATAGTAGGAACTCTATTTTTCAAAGTCAATTTTTAATTAGACATCATCATACTTTTAACAGATGAATTATATTGTACTGTTACCAAATTACACTCCAATAAAGAATATTTTACAAAATAACTGCAAGTGAATACATGCTACCAAATGCTGTTTCATTATTGGTGCCGTGTTTTTATAACCGAAGCTGTAAGGTTGTATTATTATGATATTCCTTAGTAAACCATGATGGTATAATTGATGTGAATATATTACCTGCCAAACACCAGTAACTTAATTTTTAGTGGTTTCTATATTGTTTAACATTTTAGCTCCGAATCCACTGAGTACACATTGTTAATTTTTGTATAACTGACAAAATCCCAGATCCATCAATCATCAAACTTTTTAAACATTATTTAGTTAAAATTTAGCTCTTCCAGCTGTATCGGACGATGTTGGAAATGTGTGAAATCCAAATAAATATGCAATGGATGTCCCAGCTGCAGGTTGAATGTGAAAGGCGGTGAAAAGAATCGCCTAGAAGATATAATTCTTAATGCATAAGCCATATTGTGAATTGTTTCTTGGCTGGGAACATCATCAATGGTGTAGAAAAATAGCACCTAACTATGCATACAAAATACACCAGCTGTTCACGCTCACATAATGTTAACCCTTGACCAGAAATGATAGAAAAATTGTGGAAATGTTGATTTCCGCTTTTTATACATAGATTTTGACATTATTGAAATTAATGCAAATCCGCAAAGTTAACGTGTCCTGTAGAGTTCATATTTTTAAAGGACGCTGATTAGATAATCCATATTTTTACCTTCATATATCATCAAATATTGTTTTCCAATCGAAATTTGGTCAGGGCCTTAACAGACTATATGAAGAAAATGTTTTTATAATGGTATATCACGTGACATGGAGCTATAAAAACTTATTAAATAAGATTGGTAAGATTGATTGCAATTGGCAAAGAAGTTTTATGCATGTTAGCTAACCAGCTTTACGTAAAAACTTATGGAATACATCCTCTGAACTGTAACTTCTGGAAAGTGGTTTCTACTCTGCAAACAGATGTTGGTTCATACCTTAATTTTTACAAAAAAAATCAACAGATTTCTCATTTAACAGTTGATGAATAGTTAAATTCCTACAAATTAAAGTCTATAATTCCCAACCCATGGCATTTTTTCTGTGAATTTTATTACTTTGTTTCAATTTTATTATTATTATTATTCAATTTTCAAAAGCGAGTGCGATAAAAATGAGCTTCCTTGCACTTTCGTCGCGGCGCCCATAGATATATCTTTTCTAATATCGATACTTTTCATTCCAAGAATTGAATACACATGTTAAACCAGACAATACCTAGCCCATGCATCATGGCAATCAAAAGGGAAACTACCAACTACCTTTAGATATAACAGGCAAAAAACCTTTTGAAGACACCGAATACAAATAGTTGCGGTTACAGAAACGGAAGACAAAAACTAAGGCGGATTTCCAATATCCGTTCAACTGTGACATGAATGAGGGTATATAATTATTTTTTCTTTTATTTGACTACTACACTATTCGAACAATGGCGCTGCTTGTAATACAGATGGCGTTGTTTTTCAGCTGAAAGAAACTCGAAATGGGAAAACAAAAGAATTCTGTCTTCGAATTCCATTTTTATAATAGTGGTGTTTGTCAAGGTCACTGTCTGGTGATGTCAAGAGAGGACATGGAATCAATTCTGTTTTATGTTGAAACGGGTTACGACTTCAATGATGCGGATTTGTATATGCATTGCCTTCTTTAGAGTTTTTTGGGTCCGTAGGAAATGAAATGGTTTCTTCGAACAAATGTTGTTCAAGATTCACTGATGGCGTAATATTTATTGCCAACTAGACTGATTTTCAAAAGATGTAAATATTTGGTCAACCAAGAATTGAAATGATCTATATCATTCTTCATTCGAAATTAAAGAGTGGGGGATTTCCAAACAAAGAATAATGCTCATTATTTAGCAAGTTATGATATACAGGGTGTCTAAAAGTTAGTTGGTCAATGAAGTTCAAATAGATCTGTATAACTCTTAATAACAAGGCATTATTAACCATTCTTTTCCTACAACTAATTTACGTTCACCATGCCATTTTGTATGCAAAAAAAAAAAAAAAAAAACATTTATTATGCCTAGTTATTAAGAGTTATACAGATCTATTTGAACTCCATTGCCCAACTAATTTATAGACACCCTGCAATTGGTTATCGGATTTAGTTCAACTTTCAAAGTAGCCTTTTTAATAGTTTCGACCATTCTTCCCCCGGTAGACCAATATATTCCTCTACATTCCATAAAAAATATCAGAATGATGCTCGATGAGGTACCTGAACATGCAGTCGCCTCTACAATGCATAACACTTTCTTTAACATGTACTGTTGTTTTCTACAGTATGTCAATCAGCAAGATGAAATTCTATGATTTATAACTGTATTCTGCAATGACTCAATTGATGTATAAAGAAAAAAAAGAAAGAAGAAAAAAAAAAAAAAGAAGAAAAAAAGAATACTTACACTTTTCTAATCACAATTTCTTGTAGCTAATCTCTATTATTGCAGTTTGAAATAACCGAAGTTTAAATTATAATAAATTTTTCATTTCATAACGAAAGATTGGACTTCCGAATAATGTACCGAATCTTAGTAAAAGCAATGACTATCTTCAACTAAAATATATTACATTTTTCGGTTAGTTCATGATAATCGAAATGAATGAACAAAAGCTGATACTTCTTTAATTATTTTTTTCCTAAACTAGTTTGAAAAAAAATTTATACCATTTATGGATCTCAATTGGATAGGTGTTTTATAACTCCAAAAACACCTTCCACTGATAGGGACTTAGTTTTTTACTAATCACATAAAAATCAAAAATTGCCGAAACTGTCAAACCTCAATCTTACATTTCACCATTAATCAATAAATTACATAATAGATAATAATTCATGTCTCAAATTACACAGTATATGACCCCAAAACACATTCTCAACCAATTAACTAATCAAACGTCGCTATTAGTAATTTTCCGCCAACCGCCGATCGCTCGAAACAGTGGGTTTAATAATTAGACAAGAAACCCTGATGGTAGAAATAAGAAATGGGGACGATTAAGCAATCACTCATGGTCCGAAAACATTCTAGATAATGAGGTAGTCCAGACGAACTTTGCAAAGAACTCGGATTCGATGAACTTATGTCTGAATCATCCATCCGAGCATGCAATTACCATTTGGAATGAAAGGGTTTAGGGACACTGAAAATAGACGTTTGACAACTGAAATCAACGCCTACGCAAATTTTTTTCTTCTTAAGGCGGGCTGGAATTCATAACTGACACTTTCTGTGTGGTCTCTCTGTTTTCCTTCTTTTTAAAGTTTGAAAGTTGACTTGGAGATATCTTAAAGATATGGCACGCTTGAAACATAAAATATATTAGTATCAGTATCTTTGGTTAAGTGAGAATTTTAAATGTTGTTGCTGAATTTAAATTCTAATAGAAATTGATTTGCGTCAATCACTTGTGCGCAAGGATATCGCCCAACTTCCAACTCAGTAACAATGTACGTTGGACGTTTGGACATCCACTTAAAAAGACTCTCAATATTATTATTAAAAAAAATGAAAAGAAATCCTGTTTTATTTTTTATGCAGGTTTCCAATAGAGGCATTTCAAATTAAATACTGTCCTAGCTCCAAAATCGTTCCTAGTACCCCTGCTCGTTATTATTATTTTCAATTATCCATATGTTTACATAGGGTAATGAAAGTATAGGATTCGGTCAAAAGAAAAATCATTTTTTTTTAAATTTTTTTTTTTTTTTTTGCTTTTTGCATTTTTCTATGTTTCGGAACATCCTGATTTAGGTTTTCGGCAAAATCGAGCATGCGCATAAGGTAGCTGCCATTGAAAATATCATGTTTTTCAATGATTGTAAAAAACGACTCTAACGATTTTGATTAAAATCGCTGTGGTAAATACCTCTTAAGGTGTTCTAAACATTCCCACCTCCGAAATTTCCGTAAAAAGACTTTAACGGCTTAAAAAGTTGAAAAGCGAATGCCTTTAACACAGAGTTCTCTTAGCTTGAATATAGCTCATCAACGATCGTTTTTTCTCCTCTCCTCATTTTCAGTCATAAAAAAAAAGGATAATATAAGACAATAACATAAGAATTATCGAAAAGTATATCGCCAAAAACAGCATTTTGGCGAATTTTTAATTTTTTTTTTTTTTTAAAGATTTTCTACAAGAATTATCGCAAAAAATATCGCCAAACTGGCCATTTTTTTAAGCGAATGATGAAAATATAAAAAAGATAAATAAATGACACAAATTCATACCAGTAATTGAAAGTTGGAGGTGATGTTCCACTCACCTAGTTTTATCTAGTACCTATTGAACAATTCATGGAAATGTACACTTTACAAAATTCAAAATCTTATATTCTTAAAGTCCCTTTTTCAAAAATAAAATTCAAAATTGCATATTAACACTCTGGCATAAGTACACAAAATTCTGTTCCTCTTTCTCGATATTTGAATTTATTTAAAATACGTCCTTACATATTTATCTATTATCTAATAATAAATTTATAAATTATTTTTGGACGGTGTTATTATTTTTTTTACTTTCAATTACCCATATGTATATATGCATAGGGTAATGAAAGTATAGCATTCGGAAAAAAAAATTTCGATTTTTTTTTGCATTTCTCAACGTTTTGGAACATCCTGATTTCAAAAAAGTGAGCTAAAAACGTGTGTGTGTCTGTGGTCCCGAACAAATTGACCTACGATGTTCATGTTCAAATTTGGTATGAGGGTTAGTGGCGGCCATGGAACCTACCATTAAGGTTTTCGTCAAAATCGCGCATGCGCACAAGGTAGCTGCCATTGAAAAAATCCTGTTTTTCAATGATTGCTAAATAACAGCTCTAACGATCTTGATAAAAATCGCTGTGGTAATGCCTCTTAAGGTGTTCTAGACATCCCCACCTCCGAAATTCCAGTAAAATTGTTTTAATGGCGTAAAAAGTTGAAAAATGAATGTATTCAACACAGAGTGCTCTTTTCTTGAGCATACCTCATCAACTATCGTTTTTTCTTCTCCTCTCAGTTTCGCTTATAATAAAAGATAATATAAGGATTATCGGAAAGTATATCGTCAAAATCCCCATTTTTGCGATTTTTTATATTTTTTTAATCCATACAAGAATTATTGCAAAAAATATTGCCAAACTGACCATTTACTCTAAATGAAGGATGAAAATATACAAACGGTAAATGACACAAATCCACGTCAGTATTATAGTGTAATTGAAAGTTGTGCGATGTTTCACACTCTTAGTCTTTGTAGCGATCTGGTTTTTTTTTTTTCATTTGAACCGAAATGAATAAATAATTTACCAAGTTAAAACCTAAGACCTCCGCCTCTTTTACGAACAGATGAAGGTATCTAAGGAATCATATCTCCCAGCAATAGAATAAAATAATTAACTCTGTTTAACTTAAAAAAAAAAAGTAATTGCTCTAAGTAAACTTGAATGAACAGGTTTTCTACGGGTCAACTAGTGGATTTTTTTTTTTTACAATTGTGAATCAAAAAAATAATTTTTGTTTTCGAACCAACGAGCTTATTTAGTCTTCAACTACTTTTGATAACCAAATACATAATAAAAATTTAGAAATTCAATTTATTTCTATTCTATTATGTTTGTATATTTTTTTGCATTTCCATTCATAGCCAATCACCAAAAGGTAAAAAAATAATTTTTAAATAACCTTTTTTTTTTTTGGACAGGAATTATTATTATAATTAATAAAAAAATTTCGTAGAATGATAAGGCCTCATTCATGATGAAATAGAGTATTAATAATGGGAAAGTTATTGCATATTTATAATTTGACTAATGTACATGTAACATGTAATTTTTTCTTTCAATTTTAAATCATTTTTTAACAAAATACATCTTATTTCTTATTAGCAAAATACCCGTGCTTCGCTACGAAATTTTAACATGCTAGCTGTGAGGCCACGAGTTGCGGTATACAATCTGTTATTCGTGTATAGTTCCCAGTTTTTGGCACTTCGCTCGCAGAGAGGTTCATCGGTACGCAAAATCCGAGTTTGCTTCGTTCGCTGAAAAGTTTATTGACACATACACACAGGCTTATTTCACTCGTTGAAACGTTCATTGCTATCCAACCATAGGCTCGCTTCGCTTACTGAAAGGTTCAATGCAGCATAAGCTCGCTTCACTCACAAAAATCTAATTGCTACTCAAAGCCTTAAAATTGGAAGCCTCTCCTTTATCGAAAAACAAAAAATTCCCCATTAATGTAATAATACAACATCCCTGTAAGATTATATTAACACGTGTTTGTTAAAAGCAAAATTAGAGGTCAAAACTACTTATGTTGAAACTTTCAGAGCTCTAGGCATATTAGAAGTTGCTTTTTTGTGAAAAAAATATATAAAAAACAAATTAAAATGTTAACATTCTTTTTGTCAGTCCAATAAGATGGCAAAAACTACTTGTGTTGAAAATCTCAGAGCTGTTTTGTAAAATATTTGTTAATTAAAAAAAAAAATTAAAAAAAAAAAAATTAAAATTCTGTTTTTTAAAAATCCAATAGTTGAAAATTTCAAAGCTGTAGCCCTTCTTGAAATCGTTTTGTAAAATATGTATTAATTAATTAATTAATTAATTAATTAATTAATTAATTAATTAATTAATTAATTAATTAATAACGAACTAAACAAAAATTTTAAATTTCTGTTTTTCTAAAGTCCAATTAGAAGGCCAAAAAACTACTTATGTTGATAATTTTAAAGCTGTAGCCCTATTAGTATTCGTTTTGTAAAATGTTTATTAATTAATTAAAAAAGAACAAAATAAAAATTTAAAATTCCGTTTTTCAAAAGTCCAATTAGAAGGCCAAAACTTCTTATGTTGAATATTTCAGAACTGTAGCCCTATTAGAAATGAAATCATTTTGTAATTTTTTTTTTTAATTAATTAAGAAAATTAATTAAAAAAATAATAATCAAAATTTTAATTTTTTTTTCTTCTTTTTTTTCAAAACTGCAATTAGAAGGCTAAAACCAAAATGTCGGAGCTGTATCTGTGTTTAAAGTCGCTTTGTAAAAAAAAAAAAAAAAAAAAGAAGAAAAGAAAAAAAAAAAAACCTAATTAAAATTTTATCATTCAGTTTGACATGTATACAATTAGAAGGCCAAAACTACTTATGCTGAAAATTTCAGAGCTCTACTCCAGTTTTAAGTAGGTTTCTACAGATCACAGAGCCACAGACAGACACACAGCTTGTTTTATTATTATAGATTTATATCTATCTTTAATAAGTCCAATAGGAATTTTCACTATAAGTTCTAAGAGGTTACAGTTATTATAATAATATAATTTACTTTGAAAAATTAGGTACAAAGAATATACTTTGAAATGTAGCCCAGTGATTCCTTTCGAAAATGCACGTCTCCCACTTAAAGCATTAATTCATAAAATGAATTTCGTCGAACGTTCCATTAACGCCAACACTTTCTTCGAAAATTTAAATCAACCCACTCTGATCTAGATTAACGACCGTATCGTTCCGCCTATTATGCTGATAAGAAAATATATTTAAAAAGATTTGACATTGACATCAAATTCAAGAGAAATAAATAAGTGTGGCATGGCATGAAAGTTTGGCTGAATTCCCAACTTTGATGCGGGTTCGGAACCAAAAGGTGATTAATGCCAACAAATGGTAGCAGCCACCATTTTTACTTAATGAAATGCCTATGTTTGCCGTAACTTGGCGCTGGTTTTATGCACCTGACATAAAATCCGGACCGAAGTTGGAAATATTACCTAAAGTTTAAATTGAAATTTTTTGCTATAAAGTTTAATATATTGTTACTTTTAAACTATTTCTTCTTAATAAGAAATGCATGTATAGCAAATTAGATTCATTGACATTAACAGCTAAGCTATTTGGAGTTTTTGAACGAGAACCCAAACACGCCAAAACCCGAATGACCTATGCTGGCGCCTCTTTCGAAGTTGTAATAAGAGGTTTTATCCAATCAGGGGTCATGAAATGATGGTGTCACCTGGACACTAGATCACCAATTGAAAAATTATCGCCAATTGACATGGCTATAACGGAAAAGTACCAGGTATATAAACAATTTAAAAACAAATCAAAATGTAGTGGAGTACGGAAATCATAATTAGTTATAATTTTGGATATTATAAAATATAACCACGAAAATTAAACAACACTAAGCATTTTCAAACCAACACTCCATGGGCATGAAGTAATAGATTTCTTCCAGATATTCGACGTGTCAACAAAAGGTAACAGAAAAGTAAGATGGCTTAGTTTATTTGGGCAAAATATAATGCAAGAGAAAATATATTAAAAGATTGTTTCGAAAACAAAATCTTTAATTTTTGATAAGTTAAATTTTCAGGCAACAAGTGGTAAAAAGAAAAACAATGGCAGGAAAAGAACAATTTTTCAAAGAAAATAATCAAAATCGTCTGTTTCACAATAACAGTATTCCAACAATCACCTTTAAACTTTTTAAGTGTAACCATAAAAGGAGCTTTCTACTAATCAAAGAAATAGTTTTTTTTCTCTCTCTCGTGATCGTTTCGAAAGAAGCAGCATGCAGAGTATGACTCAAAACTCGGACTTTCCAAGCGTAGGTCGCCACGCTACTGATTACTTAGTGTGGGCCAGAAGAACCCACTTTCTGTTTTTATCTCCCTCTCTCTCTCTCTCTCTCTCTCTTTTTTTTTTTTTTTTTTTTTGTCATTTGAATCATACGACCGTTGTAAAAACGGGTGTGTCGGTAAATACTGATCGCAAACATAACCTTGCGAAACGTTGATTTCTTTAAATTCTGAATGTGATGAAGGCAATCTGAGTGCTGTTATTTAGGTAAGAAACTTCGTTCCAGTGAATAGACTACTTTCAGAAATGGAAATACTTAAAAACTAATTATTAATGGATTATTTGAATTCATTTGCAAGGCAGTATTTCAAAGAAAATGTAGACAATGATCGGTAAATAATTACATTTGTGTGGAAAACATTGATTTTATGATTATCAACAATTTTTGAATAATTGCATGAAAATGGTACAAGACTAATTCACGTAAATTCATTCAATACGCATTATCTGTAAAAGTAATATACTGTTGAAAAACAAACAAAAGGTAATGTGAAATATAAACATGCATTTGAAAAGTGCTCAAAAGAAGCATTTTAGCAAGTTAAAATGTAACTGATCACATCAATTTGGCCCAGTTTTAAACGATGAATGTTTTCCGAGTCAGAAATCTGAAGTCGTTTGCCATCAACCATTAAAAAAGAAAAAGTGGCGTGTTATCAAATAAAACAAGAACATTATTTGGCAAGTTATGATAAATTTGACCGTGGGATTTAGTTCAACTCATCAAAATCGATTTTTTAATAGCATAAGCCCTTTTTGACCCGGTGGACCAGTATATTCATAATCTACATAAATGGTTTTGATTCGTATTTATATCTGAATTCAACCCAAAATATCTTCTGTTATAAAGTTAAATTTGAAAAGACATTCAACTTTGGAGAAAACTATACTGAGCTTCAAATGTGAATACACGAGCTATTGAAATTGTAGAGGATGAGTCGATCTTGGACGATTGAGCGAATAAAAGAAGTCAAGAGAATCATTGATGTCCATCAGATAACAAATCTCTTGGAACAACGCATTTTTAACCTGTTTTGAATCCATCAATGAAATCGGAAAGGACCCAATCCGTTTCCATCGCAGCCGCTTTCTCCAAAAGATGAAAGAAAACACGACTGTGTTTCATTGTATTTATTTATGAGTGTGAAATCCATCTTGCGTATCATTTCGTAATCTTCTCAGAAGTATGAACTAAAGGCGTTAACTTTCATAGCGAAACTGATGCAATCCTTTCGTTCAAAGTAACCATGCGTCTCGTAGAAAAAGAATATATTTATAGCAACCATGTGTCTCGTAGAAAAAGAATATATTTATCTATCATTGGATATCTTAGTTAAGTATCTGCCAAAGTTTTTTTTTATTTAAATTACTCATATATTGCGGAATTCTAGTGCAAAATCAACCCTTAGATACTTGCATCATTGAGATTACAAATATAAGAATCGTGCATTCATTTTAGCTGAATAGGCAGTTGGAAAAGCCACTTTTTACTCACCAGTGTAAAATATTGGCAAACCACTTTTACTGAAACTTTCCACATCATGTTGCAGTGCAAAATGCATTGAATTTGATACCATTTCTTGAATTTGATGTTATAACATCTTTACTCACACCTCGCATATGTAAGAAAACCTTATACTCGATAAAAATATAAATTCAAGTCTTAATCAATTAAATATTAATTTTTTAATGTGTGAAAGAAATTTCAATACAAAACTATCATCTCGAAAACTATAATTCATTAATTCTTTTTGAAGAATACAAGCAGATCAAGCCAACCAATTCAGCATTAGTCACCAATGTAAAATATTAAAAAAGTTTATCTTAGTAAAGTCTTCCATAAGATTTTTTTTATTTATTGAAATTACCCATAAGTTGCGAACTTTTTTTCCAAAAGTAACTCTTATATACGTGGATCATAGAGATTATAAATCAGGCATTTAGTCAGGTCAAATAGGCAATTGGCAAACCACTTTTTAGCTACCAATGTAGAATATTAAAAAGGCTAAAGTAAAATTATTTTTGTCTACGGAATGTTTCAACCGTAAAACGTTTTTGCGATTGAAAATGTAAAATATTTTCGAAGTTCTCTTCTTTACATAATTACTCATTTCTATTTAAAATCCGAAGCAATAGAGATTAAAAAAAAAATTATCCGAAAACAAATTTCCGTTTTTTACCAAAAAAAATATGTTTCACTAAAATACAAAACTGTAATTGAACTATTTTTTTAAATTTCTGTTCTTCTTCTGCAATTTTTGAAGTTGAATATTATTTTATTCAATGGAATATACACGGGAATTCAATTTGGTAAATCAAACCATACACACTTTACATTTTAAATACATAATATAATTTAACATACATTTATGTTTGACATCCGTACTCAAATAAAAATGATTCCTCTTCCATGGAACACCCTAGGCATATATAAAATCCTTAATTATATAATCGACTGAGACATAAAACAATTCGAAATGACACCGAACCAATCCATTTCAATAGCCTAAGTTGGATGCCCGTTACAAAAATATAAATATCTCCTAAAAAATCAAATGGTTTTTGATAAAAAATTAACTGAACTGTGGCAGACTGAATTTAAAAATAATATAATGCTGAAACTTTTCATATAGAGTTTCTTTATAAAACGCATTGAATTTGTGACCGTTTCTTGTTTGAAGTTGTAGCCTCTTAATACTCAGACCGATCACAAATGTCGAAGAAAATCTTATACACAACAAAAATATAAATTCAACTCTTAATTAAATATATATTTTTTAAATGTGTCAAGTAAATGTCAATACAAAACTATCATTTCGAAAACTATCATTCATAATTTCTTTCTGGGGAAGACAAAGCAGCTCAAGGCAACTAATACAGAATTGGAATCAAGCGATCACAACCCCAAACCAAAACGAAACTATCTACCAATATCAAATTTAGACTGAATACCTTTACCTAACACCATTTCTTGTCTACCCGCTATCTTCCAAACGTAAATTCCTCAGGGCCATCCTTGTACACGGTATTCTTTCTATGTCCCCTTAATTACCCTTAGGCACGCTATACTCCCGAAAGAATGCATCCAGATAATAAAATACAGGAAGTACGAATCAGTTGATTCGAAAGAGCGTTAACAAATAAAGGTAATGTTGATACAGGATTGTTGGTAATTGAGTACGGAAATGCGCATTTTTAAAAGAGATTTTTAATAAATACATAATACTTTTTTTGTTGTTGGATCTGAGATTGTTTGACACAAGGGCTATATTGTGTACCTTTATCTTTTTTTCTTTTTGTGGTAAATGGCGTGAGAGGATAGGTCAATTGGAAAGTTTCGGATGTGCGTCAAGTGTTAGATGGTGTTTTATGGACAAGGTTATAAATACTTATAGGACAATGATTTGTTTTGTATTTTGGTGACTCTCCCAAGTTTTTATTACTTTGGAAAGCGAAATAAATACGCGTTCTTTAATCCACGATATTAATATCGTGCTGGTCCAAGTTTTCCACTAGTCTTCTATTGCAACGGACTCAAAAATTTGTTGAAATGTTTGAGGCGTGTAGAGTTTATTTGTTCAAGTTATAGTTTAATTGTTCAATTTAAATTTCATTGTTTAATTTAAAGTCAAAGTTTATTTGTTCAAGAAAATCTCATCAAAAGTGGGAGTTTGGAGTAAATAGATTAAGACAGCGGAGTATAATCTTCCTGATTAGATGAGGCGTTGAGTCAACTACATGGTTCGTACACTTGAAAGAGAAAAAAATTCAAGGACTTTTCAAGGATGCGTTATCAACACAAATACATTAAAAAAAAATTCTAAATTTTTTCTATTGGCAAACGGTGCAAGTTCAAATTGATAGAATACAAAAAAAATAAAAAAAATAAAATAAAATAAAAATTATTAAGGTTTCAATGAAATAAAATTTTAAGGTTACAGTAGAAAAAAACAACCTTCCAATATATCAGAAGCAGTACTATGTCCCATAAAAACAGAAGTAAAGTAGCTAGTACTCACTTGGTAACTACGCTAATATCGGATGTGAACATCTATTTGATAGTCTTTTTTCATCATATTGAGAATTTCGTCGAATAATAATATAAAAGTTTTATTGATTAAACTGTCTTCCAATCTACTCTAAAGGCTTGATTGCAAATACTACTGTACAATATGCAGTTTTTTTCTAAACATGAAAATTTAGAATTTAGGTGCAATCACGCTATTGGCGAACATGCAATTGCATAGTTTATCAATGTTTTTATTTAATTCATAAGAGCCATGATTTTTTTTTTTTATGATTTTTAGAGTCCATAGTATTTTAGTATCTAAAACTTCGTTTTCAATTACATGCGCCTCCATCACGCTGACGACGTTGATTGTTGCGAAATATATCCGCTTTTGGGGTACTTTTTATCATTAGAAGTAGTTCGAACAATCCTCATCGTACTTCTTATAGAAACTAAATCCATGTGCTTTTCACTTTTCATGTAGTTTTTTAACGCACTTTCTCCCATCATGACATTTTTAACACACAAAGTATATCGTGCAAATCCAACACATAGGTTTCGATATTATATTCTAGCTTTTCTAATCAGCTTGAATTGAAAATGCATTTCCCCGCCATTTTTAAACAGTGCGCAAAAAATTAGCAAACACGATATACAAACGAAACAAGACATCACGTGACTAGATCAGATATTCCATATATATTGCGCATGCGCAGCGCTGCACTCATCAAAGGGGAATGATGAAATTTTTATTCTATTCAATTGCGATGTTTTCCTAGTTGCTGATTGGTTTAACTGAATTCGAAAGATTTTGCTCACTTAGTTGACTAAATTTTTTTAAGATGCTATATTTTTAGAAAATAAAATGAAATTCAATCACTTTAAACGTATTTTTACAGAATTCAAAGTTTCCAAGCATTTGAAAATAAAAGATTTTTTTTCAAGCACCTTTCAAGGTTTTTTTAAAACGTACGAACTTTGAACTATAAGTTCGCCATTAGATAAACCACATTTGGTCAGTTTTGGCATCAATGTTTTTTTTTTTTTGGGGGGGGGGGGGAAGAGGGGGACCGGATTTGAAACAGCAAAATTCAAATTGTGGAATGGTCCGCTCTGGAGCTCAACGAATCATATATTATTTTCATTATCAACTACATTTCTGACTTCTACGAAATTATTTGAAAGTTAGAAAGCTTAATAAAATTATGTTCTCTGTAATTGACATTTATGTGCAAATATTGCAATTGTACGATTTTCATGTCAATGTTAAGATACATCAGGAATTAAAATTTCGACAGGCTGTCTGGTAGGATATTTTAAAGCTTTTTTTTTTTTTCCTTTTCTTTTTTTTTTTAAAAAGACTAAGACTTCCGCTTCTGACGTATAGTTACTTGACTGTTGGTTGGTTGTTTTCAGATTATCTGGCACCGTCAGCAACACGAGGGCTATAATGCGCCGAAACATTCGTCATTAGACAAGCCAACATATATTTACAAACACCCATGCTTAACACGGGTCTCGAACCCGCAACGTCGTGGTCTAGAAGGTAGCACGCTAACCACTATACCTATAGTTACTTGGCAGTTGCACATTGTGTTATTTATTTGAAAATCAAAAGTAAAATTTTTAAGGGAATGACCACTCTTAAAATAAAATAAATCAAGCATTCCGCCTTTACATTGTTGTACTACTTTTATTTACAATCAAATTTGAAGTATGATATATTTTGTTTTAAAAATGCGAACTATCAATTATTAACTATACACGACTTTTACTTTTAACTTTGAATTTCGAAATACACGTTTAGAGAAAATCAATGTACCTTCTCTAATTAACTGGTAAAGATAAACCATTACTTTTTTTTTATGAAACTGTAGCGATAAAGATTGAACTCAGATTAAGAAAATCATTTTATTTTCAGAATTATTTTTTAAAACTCCAAACCTTAGTTAAAAAAGAGAGTTTTTGCACACAAAAATTGCAAGATTGATTAAAATTTAACAAAAAATTCGAATATATTTTTTACCAAACTTTAACTTCGGTATCTTGTATAAGATATGATTAACCTACATAAAAAGTTTCAAACTCATTTGTAAAGAAGTTTCTAAAAACAGGTACGTTAAAAATAGACAATTTAACATTACTGGCAAAAGGGGTACTGGGTTAGTAATTTTGGTACTTTTGGTTGGTACTTTTAGTAATCGGTGAGGAGTGGACTCTTATAGAGGATATTTTGGTACTCCACGACAGAGGACTCTAAATGGAGGGCACACTGAGAGGGAATTATTTGAAGGGGATGCATCAACTTCGCTCGACAATGATCCCCTTTTCTCTTGTCGTACTTCAGACTACAATAAATAAATGCATTAAACAAGGTTTGAAAAAAAATCAGCTTTAAAAATTTTCATTCATTATTTGTTAATAAATTAAACTTAAAAGTTAAGAAAATGTCCATTGGTGGATACTATATGATGGATGTAGGTCATTCTCCGTAAAACACACAAAAGCTTGTCACAGCATTTTTTTTTTCACCACTAGATAAGTTGGATATTTTTGTTATTCAAGGAATATATTTTAATGCAATCAAAACTCCTCAAAACAAACAATATAAATTTAAATATATTTTTGTAATAAAAAAAATATGTCCACGAACATAATTTTTCATGTCCGTGGACTGTAGCAACCTCAGGGTTGCTTGATCAGAATTTTAATTTCACTTCATATTTCCTAAATGTCTATACTTATTTATTTTTAACTATAGGGTATGTGAAGTAATGTTATACATGGGTAAATGAGTAATAATTTAACTACAATTAATGTAATAGCACTTTTCGCAAGGCTGACGCGTCATGTCCGTGGACAACATCAGTTTTTAGTTGTTTAACAGCCCACCAAGTGACATAACAAGTCAATTGTGTTATTGAAAAGAAGTCTAATGTAACCATTTTGGCTCCAATACACATTGTTTATAATATTTTTCAATACAAGAATCGTATTTTATTATTTATAAGTGAAATAGGAGCAACTGTATAGATCATACAGTCATGTCCGTGATCAGGATAAAATTATTTAAGAATAATTAAATATTTATTATTAATTATTTATTATTAATGATTTATTTGATAGTATTTGTTGTGCAGATATCAATTTAGTAATCTCATGTTTATAAACCTACAGTTTCAATCGGAACTAAAAAATTACAAGAAATTGTCATGTCCGTGGATATCAATCAATGACATAACAAGGCCGATTTCTATATATTATGAGACGATCTCTGCCAATGTCATAATTGGATTGTAATTGATAAATTCCATGGGAGAAAAGAATTTCTAAGCATTTAATGATTTAATTTTTTTCTCTCTCGTGCTGCTGAAATAGTGCGCTTCATGGAGAATGACCCATGTACATCTCCAGACCAACTAGCTACACAAGCAGTGCCGTACCGTGTTCTGCTTTCCAAATTGATTTCCATAATGTCTCTTAGCAATAAAATATAATATCTAACTATGAAGAACTTCATAAAAGTAATTCTTCTAAACAATCTTCTAATCACTCTTTTACCTATAATCAATCTTGTACAGAGGACTCTACGCAGGCTATGCATGAATCCAATCAAGTATAAAACAATAATATAGAAATATTATTGTCTATAAAACAATAATATAGAAATAAAGATTTATTCCTTTTCGATTAGAGATACCAGTACCACGACCTACATTTCTTTTTCAAGTATTCTTAAAAGAAGAAGTTCAAGTCAAAACAACCAAGGAATGGAGATGGCACGACATCCAAAAGTTTCTATTTTGTTTTCTACTGATCGATCTTCGATTCCGCTAGCCAGGCCATTCATAATATTTCTTAGAAATGTAGCAGGTAAAATCGATTACATTTTATGCCGATCGAAATTTTTTATACACGTAGGCTTATTATCAAATTCATGCAGCGGAAAGTTAATCATGTGAATCAGGAATTACGGAAGATTTTAAAATGTTTAAAGATATTTATTATACTTGAATGAAACTGAAGACGAGAGCTGTTGGCATTGACGCTTATTACCTTAGGGTTTCAAAATAAAAGTTTTATTTAAAAAAAAAAAAAATTCAAACTATTTACTCTCTGCGATAAGGAAAAATTATGGCTGTTTTGGAAAGATTAAAATGCTGATAACAAATCTGAAAAAATCAGTATTGCTTGCAATCTACCAAGCCGGTCAGCGACCTTTAAAACAACAACAATGAAATCTATTTCTAAAATGTGAGGTAAAAAAAATTACATAAATGTATTTTAAAGTAAGGAAAACTAATGTAAATGTCTTTTTAAAATAAGTTTATGTGTATAAGAGATGAAAATTATTTTTTTAGTTCATAAATATAGAACAGCCAAAATTAATGCATTATTTCCTGAGTTATTTGAATGAAAGTTATAGTTACAATGGACGATAATTTTGCTTGAACGGTTTTATTAAAATTTTTGGTAAGCGACGATCGTCTGATTTTCGAAAAATACATTCGAGATAACCAAAATTCAATTTCGAATATTTTATCGCTTTCATTAACTGTTCTGTAAACAAATCGTGAAGTAATTAACATATTGGGAAAGAATCATTACATATATAATTAGATATAGATGAGCTGAATCCAACGATTCCCAAAACTTAGTATCGAACATTTTGTCGCTTTCTCGCTATTGTAGAAAGCCGTTTTTTTGTCTTTATGTTTCTCTAAACTGAATGTTTAGACGTAGATTTTATTGTTTTCAAGGTACGGATACAGTGATATTCAACTCGTAATGAAAAGTTATACAAGAGTTCATCGTGACCGAGAGGCGGCTGCCAATTTTTTTGGTAAGCCATCGAACATTATTCTGAATTTTATATAGAATGCAGAGAAATGCTAGTAGATTATGAATATACTGATCTGCAGGGAGGAGGACTAAACCGTTCGAAAATCGACTTATAGACTGAGAGGCGACTGCAATTTTTGGAACCCATGGAACATCATTCTGAATTTTTTATAGAAATTAGAGAAAAGTGAGTAGATTACGAATCCACTGGTCTGCCGTCGCAAAAATGGCCGAAACTGGTCAAAAATCGACTTTATATAAGTTGAACTAAATTCAATTGCCAAATGCGCCATAACTTGCCAAATAATGAGCATTTTTTTTTATTTGGTAACCCTCACTCTTTAATTTTCAATTAAGGGTTGCAGACGATTCAGATATCTGGCGACGGTCTACTTGCATCTATTAAAAGGGAGCCAAGTTGGCAAAAAATATTACGTCCCTTATGACGTAACTGATGTCGCCAATATGGCTTACTTTTAAAAGATATAAGTTTTCCGAGCCAAAGATCAGAAATCGTTTGCGCTTTTTCTCATTGAAAATCAAAATGAAGTGGGTTGCCAGACAAATAAGTTTGCTCTATTTTTGTCAAGTTATGACATATTTGGCAATCGGATTTTAGTTCAACTCATTCCAAGTCGATTATTGATCAGTTTCGGCCATTTTTGCCACGGCAGACCAGTGGATTCGTAATCTACTCACTTTCTCTAATTTCTATAAAAAATTCAGAATGATATTCGATGGGGTCCAAAAATTGCAGTCGCCTCTCGAACTATTAGAATGAGTTGAACTAAATCCGATAATCAAAAATACATCATAACTTGCTAATTAATGAGCATTATTTTTTATTTGGTGACTCAGGGCTTATTAATTTTTAATGAGCAGGGAAATTGAAGATTTGACTTCTCGGCGCCAAATACTTGTATCTTTTAAAAATGAGCCTAGTTGACAATTTGGCACTAAATGTTGTGTCATTGTTGACGTATAATATTCAGAGTGATGTTCGGAGAAATACGAAAACTTGGCTATTGGTCTATAACATAATATGAAAACGTATTAATAATCAATAACATCTAACGGAAAAAAGATTTCTCGAAACTTTCATGTCTAAATGTATAACCCAAATACCCTTTTACATCTGCAATTCCGAGTCGAAAGTCAAAAATAAAAACCGTCATTATAGTCGTAGCGCTTTTTTAGATAAGGATAGTATATTTTGAGTCCAGTCAAAAAACAGAGCTCCCGCAAGACCAGATGGTTCGCATTATTACTATCTTAAATAAACGCGGTTTCATTAAGAGTTAGTTCTAGATTTGAGAAAGGCATGTTTCTAATAACAGCTCGGGGTCGTGGGCGTTATGATATGGTGAAAGAAACTTGTCGGCGAGGGCATTCACATCGGTGAAACCAGTTCGCCATATTTTGCAAAATAATAACCGGACCCCATTTTTAGAGAAGAGAAGCAAGAAAACTTATGCAAGGATGTATATTTGAAATATAAAAGAGGATATCAAAGGCATGTGGATGTCATGACATTGAGAAACTGAAAAAAGAAAGAGATAGACTGAAAATATAAAGCTGAGCAAGGAACCGTGTCGTTAACTATTTGAATTGTAAGAGAACAAAGGTAGAAATAAATTCTGGTATGATGTTTAAAAAGGTCTCCTGAATAAAATGATCCATGCATTTCATCACAGTCGTACAGTTGTATTTTTACTTTCAATTACTCCATATATAATGTAGGGTAAGGAAAACATTGCATTCGGTCAAACAAAATTTCGATATATATATATATATATATATATATATATATTATTACTGTAAATTGAAAAAAAAATAAGAATATATTTATATATATATACTCGTATATATATATATATATATATATATATATATATATATATATATATATATATATATATATATTTACACACTTTTACTCGTTTTGAAACATTCCGAGTTCAAAAAAGTGGTGCAGAAAAAATGTCTGTCCGGATTATCCTACGATGTTTAAATTTTGTACACGGGTTAGTGGTGAACATGAGACCTGTCATTAAAGTTTCCATCAAAATTGCGCATAAGGTAGCTTCCATTAAATTATTATTATTATTATTATTATTTTTCAATTTGCAGTAATAATGCTGCTCTTGTAATGAATTCTTTGTAATTTCCTCAGCTTTTCCATTTTTAAATTTCGTCAAGAATAAACGGACCTAAAATTCACTAACTTCGGATCAACCAACTAAGACCCTAAAAGTAATACACAAGGATTTCAAGTTAAAATCCAACTAAAACTGAAACATAAAAGTAAAAGGAAATAAACCTCCCAAGCTCCCATCTTAGAGAATGGAGGAACATAGAAAGATGCCCTCGGATAGAGAAAATGGATATGGAGTTATTCCTACTTCTAAAAATACATCCTAAAACAACATACCTTCGAATTCACCTTCAATCGTTGCAATTCGGCCTGCTTCATTTTATTCAACATCTCCTGGTCAGGTTTCCTTTCGAAAGGCATTTCTTGGTAGGGTTTGGTTTCGTGATTCACTACACTCTTTCCAGCGCCATACCCATTCTTTAATGGCACCTTACCATTATGAGATGGAGGTTCATTCCTGGACGATGGCAGTACCCTACCATTCTGAGCAGGATCATTTCTTGGTGGCATTCTGCCATTCGGGACCGGATCGTTCCTCGGTATCGTTCTGTCATTCTGAGCAGGATCATTTCTTGGTGGCATTCTGCCATTGGAGACTGGATCACTCCTCGGTATCATTCTGTCATTCTGAGCAGGTTTGGAAGAAGGATTGGACCTAGGCTCTAAATCCACGGACTTTGATCTGGAATTGTTGAGAGTCGACGTCGTTATTTTCGAAGTTTGCTCGACAGAACCGTTGATCGGACTGCTGCTACTGCTGTATGAATAATTCCTTGGTGGTGGTTCTTTCGCTATAGGTGGAAGAGGTCTGGATCTGTCCACACCAGGACTGCCTTTCTTGATTGGAGAATGGTGTGGCTGAGGCTGAGTAATGGTTGGTTGGGGTTTCATGGCAGGTGCCATTGTGGATTGGGTAGTGGTCGTGTGGATTCCACTGTACTTAGAAACCTGGCTCAATGCCTTTTGTTGGTTATCCGTATGGATTTTAATCAAGCGCTCTTCCTTCAGCCGTTGCCGGAATTGAAGTTGGAGCTGCTCCAATTTCGAAGGCATTTCCAGTTTTGTGTAGGGGTTTTAGATAACTAAACACTGTCTAAATTCGTCTCATATTCCTGAAAAAGGATCAACACCTTAAGTTATTTAGAAAACGAGAATATCAAATTTCAATACATCAAATTTCTCATATATCAATATAAATATTTAAGATTTTTCCATGTTAATGTAATAAATCCAGTGCAACTATTGTTAATGAAATAAATCCAGTTTAATGATAGCTAATGTAATAAATATAATGTAATGATTGTTATGGTACTGAATGCTAGTATTTTCTGCAATTTTTAAACCATAAACATTACTTTACATAAAAGGAAACTACATAAGAGATTACATTCACTTTTCACATCCCAAACTTGAGTTAAAAACACAAAATTTCGAAGTTAAAGTTATACCACAACAGTTATTCGGTCTTATATTTGATATACAAAGAAGCTGATATTTATTTAGTGCGAAAATGAAAGCATTTGTTATGGATTTTTCTTAATCTCGCTGATATCATGACTCACTCCATTATCATCTCAAAATGACTAACAGGACATGTTTTTCTTATCAATAACAACTTTTATCTCTTCAATTACATCAACATTTTATCGCTCTTAACACTCTTAAAATTATCTTGAAGTATATACTACATAAATCAGTCATTATGTCCAATTAATAATAATCCTATGTAGTGATTCAACTGCAAATCTATAATTCTGAATAAAAACTACGATAAAGTGAAACTAAGGTATTGAACACCAGGATATTTTGTTATGTGAAATAGAAACACTAACATCAAAATTTCAAGAGGAGAAAATAACCCATCCTGGATGAACTTTTTAAAAAAAACTGTCCTAAATTTTAGTATTGCGTGCAAGGAAACTCAATAAACTTCCAAGATACTTTGACAACTGAAATAAAATAATCAGCCATGATTGTCGTTATGTCTATTAATTCATCTTACACAAAGGTTCTGTCAGTCCGTCTGTCCGAGGTCGACTTTACAAATCAGACAAAACTACAAATTATATAGGCAAGTGCGATTTTTCAAATGAAAGGTAGGACTGAAATGAGTTTCTAGAACAATATTCATCCTCAAGTACTGGAAGTAGTGATTTGAAATCCATTCGCTTAGCCAAAATTGTAAATGATTCAGAATCGATGGCTAAGATAGATATAAGATAAGAGGCCAATAAGATAAGTAAGAATAAATAATTGACCGGTGTTCCACCCGAAATGCATCAAAATTTAACTGGAGGGTGCTTCCATAGTAACTATATAGGAAGTTCATGTTTTGGCTGCAAATAAAGATATCGGGATTGAAATGGGATATTCGATGACAAGTTTTCTCGTTAAGGTTGACATCAAACTTGCCAACTTAACAACATTTTAGTTTACAAAAAGCGAAATTATCAGGGCTTTTCTTACAAGTAGTCAAACGAGTCGTTCTTTTCCAAAAGTGCTTAATTGACAAAATTTGCAAAGTTGGGATTTTAACTGCATGTTGTTGGCATAACTGAAATACACATTTTAAAATAGTTTTTGCCCTGGCAAAAGTTTCTAATTCCTATTTAAAAAAAAAAAAAGGACTGAAAATCGAGAACAAATTCAAACCGGGCCTAGTTGCATTTCATTCCATTTCCAAAACTGTCTTGTTGCAAACTCAGATACTATTCCAAAACTACCTACTTGCTAACATCTAAAATGGCTGCTTTCATGAAGTCATTTCTAAAACTTGCTAGTTGCAATAAAAAAGAGCTCTATTTACTAGTTGTAAGCTTCCACAAAATTGTTTATTCTGAAAAACTGGGGGACATTTTCATAGTGCAGACCTATATTTCTACACTTTTTACTAATGATTACTGTTGGCTAACCTGATTCTTTTAGGGAATCATTTATTTTTGTTCAGCTGTGTTGATTGAACGTTGAGTGATTTCTATGAGGTTATGTTTCGTGTTATGTTGTCTTTTTTTGTGATCTTGTGAAAGAAAATGAGTTTAAATATTGCAAATGTTGAAGAAGAAGTGAGAGTTGAAGGTGTTGTGAAAAAGTGTAAGTGGAAATAAAAGTATTTTAAACTTTATAACATCATATTCAGTCTCATTGCTGTTTTTGATTTCCAAAATTGACCAGAATTCTTTTATTCCGAACCGGAAGAGGCAGGTTCTCCTCTTACGTTTACGCATTGGCCATACTCGTTTTACCCATGTGCACCTTCCGCTGGCAGAGGGTTCCCCCACATGTACCACATGCAATGTTATCTTTTCTGTTAAACACATTTTAACTGATTGTCCTCTTTTTAACTAAGTCAGACTGCTCCTGTTTTTCACCAGTCATCCATCACTTTCGTTACTTTTAGGTCCATCACCACATATAAATCTTTTTACATTTTTAAATACAATTGGATTCTATTACTTGATTTGAAGTTTTTATCACTGTCCTGTTGATTTTTATTGTTCTATCTTTCGTGTTTTAAATTATTTTAACGAATGTTTGGCGCAGCATGGCCCTAGTGTTGCGTTCGCGCCATTAAAACTAAACAACCAACCAAAATTGACCAGTTCCATTAACAGTGCCAAAACTAGCTAATTGCAAAAGGTTCAATTCCAAAACTAGCTAATTATAAAAACTTTTCCAAAACTGCCTAGTTTATATAAAATAATACCGACCTAAAACCTTTTAAATTGTGTTTTTAATTTATTTACAGATTTTATAAACTTAACAGTCATAAATTAACTCTTGAGTTTAATAAAATACAGGTTTTTCTCGTTTCCTGAAAAGTTGTTCCCTAGGCAACTAGGCATTTTTATTTTTATAAATGGAGGACTCACATCCACATGAATTTGAACGCAACGTGATTTGACTGATTAAATCATTAAGCAGTAGCTACCTACTATTTGAAATTCGATACCCAGATATCAATTACAAGAGTATTTTTTGTAATGCGATTTTTCTCAACGAAAGTGCGCAATGACCAAACTACCTTAGTAATGACAACGCAATAAGAATAATCTGTATGCTAATTACTGAGAAAAAAAAGACAAAACGTTCTGAAATTCTGTTAAATAAACTTTATATAAGAACAATTTCATGTTCAACAAGAAATTTAAATTAAATGTGATTAATTATAAAAGTTTTAAAACAATGTTCCATGTCTGCTTCATAAACTACAAATAGAAACTCGACCAGTTTAAAAAAGGGCTAGATTAAAGTATTAAACAACGCGGAAGTAAGTTTTCTGTGACAATGTTCTGAACTTAATTTTGATCTTATCCCACGCACAAAAATATAAAGCCTATCACAGGTTTTTTTTCTGATTAATTTTTGGAAATGATTTAGTGGTTTTATGATGATTTAGTTTTGAATTTAATTCCAAAAATATATGTTTCAAGTCATGTTTTTAGATAGCGAGAAATGTCATTTACTATATATATGCTATAATAGAAGTGCTATATAGGTTTTTAAATATTCAAAAGGAAAAAAGTTTAACACAGAACTATTAATAAAATTTCATTAAGATGGCCAACTGAAAAAAATAAAGATTAAAAAAAAAAAAAAAAAAAAAACCTCCTTGCACCCCTTGGGTAAAATATGACCCCCGCCCCTTTTTCTAAAAATAATTCCCATGTAGTAAATAATTGCCATGGTACCAATGATCCCTAGTTTTTAGACTTATTTAATTAGAATATGAAATGAATTCAAAACATTTAACTATATGGAGGAGCAAATAAAGAACTAAGTTACTGACTTGATATAATCCTAGGTAAAAAGGAGGCAGCATCAAATATTGAAGTTTAGTAGTATCACTGGTGTTTTAAAAAAATCAATTAAAACACCTTCAATTTCTCAAAAGTATATTAATCATAATAAAAAAATTTCTCGCAAATATTTTATTTATATTTTTACTTTTCGATCTCTGTGTATATCTACAACGTGATTTCACCGTTGATAACGGTAAATCAATTTTGACACACACTGTATGATAATACTACATGGCTATTTACAACAGAGCTACTTGTTCAACAGTACACTATCACATTGCACTCATAATGAGTGTCACAAGGTGACAAACTCCAAGATGACATTTTCCCTTTATCTAAGAAGGCATGACAAAGAAATTCTGCAAAAGAACTGAACCCATAACTCGGAGGAAGAGTTGTTTCGTAAGCGGGACGACTCGACTTCGATTCACGTGTCGTTCTTCTGAAATATCTTATTTTAAAAATGATGAGACAGGATAGTGATTATGACACATAACCCCGTTTCGATAGTCAGGCAACCAATTGAAAATTTTCCTTGTGTTTTTCTATTGTATCCAGTGTTGATTTATTTCTAATAGAAGGCGATGGAAAACAATTTAATTTAATTAAATATTTGAAATTATTTTGGTCTTATTTTAGTCTTATTTCTTTAATTACAAAAATATAAAACATTGTAATCAATATTCTGATACAATTGTATACAGCAAACAAATTTTAAATTTCTAGCAAATTACGATTGAGCGAAATTAGGAAGATTTGCTATAAGTTTACAGGTAGGGTATAGGCGGGGATACAAGACTTCAAATTAAATCATTCTATCAAGAATTAAACTATTAATTTAAGAATCTATTTAAAATTGATGATTTCAAGAATTTGTTGATAAATACACAAATGAGCTTTTCCACAAATTTAGGAGAGTATTATTGAAGAAAAAATATTCTAATAAAAGCGCTTAAAAATACCAAAATAAAAGTTTAGTAATCATGCCTTTGTTAAATCAGACGATAATTTCAGAATTTTTTTTTTATGAAATGTAGAAAATTAATTAAAATGTTTTATGCCAATGAAATTAATAATCTATAAAAGCTTGTAAAATGAGTACTGCACATTTTGTTCAAGAGAACCTACTTAGTTTTTTTTTTTTTTTTTTTTTTCCCAAATGAATTATAAGTAAACTAAAATTTAAAGACTTACATAGCGATGAATTATTGGACAAGTTTTTTGTTTTATGGATACGAGACGAAAATTAATAATTAAATATGGCATAAATATGGCAAATAATAACATTCATTGAAGTTCAAAATTAGAACGTTTTAAAAAACGTTAGTCTATTTTGAATTTCCAAAGTTGATTTGCAAATTTCTATAGTTACAAATTGTTTATTTGATTTAAATTAAGATATAACACTTAGTATTTTTATCGAAATTTAATATGAGATTCCTTTCTAAAATATTAATTTAGTTCTTATAATTAATTAAAAGTAAGTCCATTGTTTGTATTTGAACAATTGAAGTTAAGAGTTTACAATTGTGTTTAAGCCATTAAATTTTTAAAATTGCGTTTTAGGGAGAAATAAAATTAAAAACATATTTATATATATTTGTATTCTTACAGTTCTATATCAAAATCTCTCAAGGTTTTCAAATTACTAATTATACATATTTTTATCTTTAGAAAGAAAAAAACTTTCCCTCTAAACTCTAAATTTCTAATTTCTATATCAACAAAATAAATATCAGCAATTTTTTTCGATGAAAATACATTATGTTAATTAAAATTGTTTGAAATTAGTTTTCTTAATTTTAAAATACTTTAGCAAAATAAAAATGTTTTTTATATTTATATATTTATGGTGTTACCTTTTGAAATTCCAGAATTGCTTTGACACCGCACAGAGATATATCCCAGTAATACAATCTAAATATTGTTACTATTTAGTTACTTTTTGTTAACATCAAAGAAAGACCGCAACAGGTGCGACCACGGGCGCTTTTCACAATACAAAACCACAACCGAAAAACTTGTTTCTAGTTTGACGGCAACAGTCAAGAGTAGTTCTAGTGCTGCTTCAGAGTTTTACCACCAGAAAGCTCTACACTCTAATCTTTGACCAATCAGATTGCAGATAAGTTTTTTGCTTTCTAATTTCATCAACGTTTCTCAAATAAATTTATAAAGTTTTCGTTGTATTTTGTGTGACAAAATAAGCAAAAATTACAAAGCATGTGGGTGAAAATTGTAACAAATAAGAAATTTTTTTATATTTTATTTGCTATATTTTTAGTAAATATACTACTACTTCTACTACAATCTTCATGTTATGTGTTATGTTACCATATTCAAATGTCAAAACAAATAAAAATTGGAGTGTGCATATCTTCATACCTTTTCGAGAAATAGCTTTTTTTGTTTGAAATAAATTTTTTTGATTTTGTGTGTTTCTTAAAAAAACTTAAAATCTTTCAGAATCACTTGAATCTTTTCCTCGTTTCTAATTTTTAAGTTAATACGGTTTTATACGAGTGTTTTATGTTTTGATGGTAACTTTCAATTTATTATATCAATGAGGTGTCATTTACATTTTCTGAACTTTCAAAGAACAGATACACAAAAAGGACCTTTTCCATATTTAGCAACTTGCATTTTAGGTTTATTTTTAAGATGAATAGTTCCAATTTGTAACTTTTTTAATCTTACTCTATATAAGCAGTTTCTTAGCTATCTTAAATGATATTTAGTTGATTTGTTTTTGCCCAAGAAAAGGATACCGCTTCTACAGGTTAGTATAGTGCATCAAAATCATTCGTCAATATTTTTCTCTTACTTTTCTCTTCCATTACTATTGAATGGCTAAGTGGATGAAAAGGGTATGTGACATTTTTTAAAAATATGAATTTTCATAGTGAATGAAGGGCTGCGTTTTAGGCTAACTTCTGGTACTCATACTTTATCTCTAAACTGTTTAGCTACAAATATTTTGCTTAACGAAAAAGGCATGTTGCTTGTAAAAGTAAATACTTGAGGGAATATCTCAAAAGCTATTTTTTTTTTTTCCATACCTCCTTCATTTGGCTTGATCTCTATATTATTGCATTATGATGGAATTGTGGTCCACAGAGCAATTAATTGTATTTTCCTGAGTTTAAAAACAATCCAGTTGAAGAGTGCCAATATCTGTTTGGATGGGGTAACTGTTAAAGCATTGATGTCAATTAGAAAATTAAATAATTTTGTGTATCTTATGCATCCTCTATTATTTGTGTTTAATTTTAGACCAGGTATTTTCGATGAATTTTTTTTAGTGTGTACTACATTTTTCCATCATGAGAAATAGAAAATAGCCTTAATTGCAAAAAGGCTCAATGAAAAGTAAGGATTCATAAAATACATAGTGATTTTTGAAGGTAATTTATTTTAAGAGTTTTAATTTTTATAGGATTCAGCACCTACAGAAGAAGGTTAATTACAAAAATATTCTTTAGATCAAACCACATTAGTGCTATAATAATGCCGTCTTTAGACTGAACCAAAAATTAATATCAATTCAAAATTGTAACTTGCACCATTAAATTAATCAACTTAGTGATAAGGCCTAATTTAACCCTTTTAAAATTGTGTAAAATATAATTGACAAAAAGAATAGTTTTGTTATACTGACCTTTTTTCCTCATCAAGGATTTAAATGTAATTTCTTTTCTGAGAAACTTTTCTGATTGACCTTTTTGCTCTATAAATTTTGAATAAATTAATATTCTGTAACTTTTGTAAAAATTACCAATGAAAATAAAATTACTTTTTATATTATAAAAGGCATGAAATTATTTCTATTTAGTAACGCTGTCAAACTTTTATACTGTCAATTTATTGTAATTTTTTTTAAGGTGCTATGAGGATCAAATCTCTTGATCCCAATGTCGTCAAGAAACTGAGATCAGATATAGCTTTCTCAAGTGTTGTTCAATGTGTTGAAGAACTTGTTTGGAACTCTATCGACTCTGGTGCCAATTGCATTGCTGTACGTCTCAATTTACCGTTCTTTAAAATTCAAATTATTGACAATGGCTGTGGTATCCCTTCTGATCAAATGATCCTCGTTGGGAAAAGGTACATTTTTATAAAACTTATAATCTATCATTTATGCCTAACATTTGTTTCACCAAATTTTATGTTAACTCTCCTTATTTTTTAACTTCTCACAGAAATTTATTCAGCTTTTTATGACATGCTTCAGTGGTAGTAAAATCTTTTTACAATGCAATAAATGGATGGACTTGTATTTACCTTGCTTTTATGAGCAGCATATTGGAGATGATAAATTAAGGGGACATGGCACCCAAAAAATGACGAAAATGTCAATTTTTATCCCATAATGTGGAGAATATCTTTCTGAATAGCTGTGCAAAAATTTCTACTTGTACCTTCGATAGATGAAAAGTTATATTGTATTTTCTAAACCCTCTCACACTATCAAAGCTGAAGAAGAAATCTGTAACAGTGTTTTTCTCAGTTCGTTATTTTTCAGTTTGAGTGTTGTTTAAATCCCTAAGGCTTTTTTCTAAATTTAGTTAGGATTGGGAAATTTTTATAGTCTATTTATATATATCTGATAAACAAAAGTTACTATGGAATAAGGTGTACTATGTTTAGTTTTTGTTTTGTTTTTAATTTAAAAGGCGAAAACTTGCAGAAAAATCACTTTTTTTTTCTGTTTTTAGTGTAAAAACATACAAAACCTTTTCCATGGCTTGCATCTTCAAATCCATACTAACTATTGTTAACAATTATAAAACGAATATATTGTAAAAAATTCATGGAAAAATACTTAAAATTGTGGAAGGAGTAGCATTTCGAAAAAAGTTTGAAAAATTTAAATAAATTGAATTAATCAAAAATTATTTTTTCAAAATATTTTTGTAGGTTAAATTATGTTTATTTACCATCAACACAATGTAAAATTACTATTATTTAAGTTTTAGTGATTCAATTTCTGAAAATAATTTTTTGGGTACCATGTCCCCTTAAAAAACAATTCAGTTGTGCAATTTTCTTTCTCCAAGGAAGCGTTAATTATTTCGACTTGTTGTCACGATGTTATATTTTTGTCTTGAGACTTCATACTAACTTCAAGGATTTGTATAATTATCTTTAGAATGAGTCCTGTCATAAAAATCTTAAGAGTCATAATAAATAGAAAGAATTATACTTGGTATAGAGAGTTTACATTTAAACACCTCCTATTAAAATGCAAGTATAGAAGTTTTTTATTGTACTGTGGAGGAATAAAACCAAGCAAACTCCTGGAGAAACAAAATATTATTTAGCTAACATGTTGTAGCAGGATTTTTGTCAATAACACCATCTGAATCCTGTTCAGATGAATGCATAAATACTGGATGTTTTTATGTGGTATGTAACATTCTTCTTCTTTACAGACATAATTTTTTTTTTTTAAAGTTATTGGATCGATTTTTAGTTACATTTGTAAACTTACGATAACACATAATTCTAGTCTAAGGTGAGAAATAGTCTGTATAGATAAATGAATAAGAAAATATAATATTTTTATGCTCAACCTAACATGTTTTATGTTAATAGAACCACAGTAGCAAATTTCTTTTTAATGCAATGGTTATTAGAATAGCATGAATCTGCTACAAATATTAGTTTTATTGTGTAGGTATACACAGATATCATTTAAAACTGTATTCTTTAGATTTATATTAAGCTCCTCTGTCGTGTTTGATGCAGTAGTTTTGATTTTTAAAGTTCCATTGAAAAAAGAATTTTAAAGTAAAAATTATCTTTAAATAATCTTCTGTCTCTTTCAGGGATCATTGATTTATTTCCACAGGTTATCTTCCAAATGAAGTTTTTATTTTCCCTTCTTTGACTTCAGTTATTTTTTTCTCTTAATACAATAACTACCTTGAACTTTGCAATTGTAGTGAATGATACAGATACTAGACAAGCACATGCATTCTTTCATTTTTGATACTCTGTTAAATTACTTGTTTTGCCCTCACATTATTGAACAGAAATTTACTAATCACTATTTGAAATGCATACAAACACAATTTTGAACATATAAGAGAAACGCATAATGCAAAAGTATCAGCAACTTTTACAATTTACTTTGTATATAAACACACTTCTCTTTAAATGTAGATCAGCGTCAGCCACTACGCGGCCCCGACGGACATTTCTGCTGCCCGCCAACAGCACAAAAGATTTAAAAAAACAAAATTTCACTGTATGGACTTTTTTTTTTACATAATTGTAATTTTTTCCGAAATATTATAGTATGTGTTAAGTATGTCGAACAGAGTTCTCCATTACGTGTCTGAAGAAACCATATAAAGAAATTTTCAGCAAGATGGTTTTCATAAAGAATAAATAAAGGAATAACTTAACTGAATCTCATTTGGACAATTTATTAAGATTGGACATCGACTCTATCACAAAATTAAATTGAACGATTTCGACCACTATCGTGTCACAATTTATATCGATTAACACCAACTAAAACAGAGTAATCTGGAAGTACAGTTTAAATAGTTTTATTAAAAGTTTTATTTTAATTTACTAATAATGAAAATTATTATGTTTCAATTATTAAAAAAACATGTAATCAAATATCAATTGTAATTTGATTAAGATTACATTTTTTTCTTTCAGTTTTTAGAAATGCTATGTATTAAATCGATAATAAAAATACATATATTGGAGAATCCAGCTCGCGAAAAGCTCCAACATAAGTCATATGGCCCGCCTTTAAAAGTTAGTGACGAACGCTGGTGTAGATGGTTCCATATTTTGCTTGTATGCTTACTAATTTTATCCCATTTGGTTCACAAAAGCAGAGCTGGGCCACCTGATGACTGTATGGTTTTGTATTGAACTATTGTAGTAAGATATTGTTAAATGGCCATAGTGGTGGCTCTTATATCACTACTACTGCTACTACTTAAAAATATTAGTTTTTTTTATCATGCTTCTTCTATTACAGTCTATGTCAGGAGTTGGCAAACTTTTCTGTGTTAAAAATCAAATATTCAAGAATCAGAATTGCAAAATTTTTAAAGAGCCACAAGATAAATATAAAGCAGTACCAATATGATCTTTTAACTACAAACATTTTTACGGTATGAAAATCATGGCAGATGAGACAAATCGGTAATCCATTTTTGTTTGGAATAAATGCATACAACTCAGTCGATTCTTTCTTAAATTCACGATTTTCTTCATCAATTTTTACCAATTCCTAGTCTGCTAAGGTCCTGAATGCATGTTGATTGTTTGACTTTTTAAAAATTCAGCTATTGTATTTGTTTATTAAAATACTTTTTTCTTAGGTATGCAACAAGCAAATGTCACACACTTGAAGATCTACAGAGCCTTCAATATGGAGGATTCAGGGGTGAAGCCCTGGCCAGTCTAAAAGAAGTTGCATCGAATTTGATGATCGAATCAAGGGCTTACAATTGCTCTGAAACATACTGTAAAATATTTACTCATGGCAAGGCATCAACACCGACACTATCAATCACTTCTAGACCAAGCAAGGGAACCACAGTTACCGTTTTTGATTTTATGTACAACAGACCAGTCAGAAAACAGGTCATCTCAGAAGCAATAGATTTGGAAGAAACACGAAGATTGCTTCAGAGCATTGCTCTGATTCACCCGCAAATATCTTTTTCGTTACAAAACGAGGCAACTGGAGAAATGTGCTTACAGTTGAGGAAATGCAGTTCGATATTTTATGCATTTATGGAATTGTTTGGTAAAGATAAGGCCAAGAATTTGAAACAGGTTGAATACCAGTTAGAGTGTTATAAAATTAATGGTTACATTAGTACAGATACATTTTCTTCTAAAGATTATCAGTTTCTTTATGTAAATAAGCGACTTTTGTGGAAGACCCGTTTGCATACGTTGATAAACAGTTTGTTAAATAAAGCTTTCGGCAGGAGACATTTGGATGCATTGGCTCGGGTTTCCAGCCCTTCTAAGAATCAATCTCATTATGGTGCTTTTATCCTTGATATTGTATGTGATAGTGATAAATATGATTCTGTGTTTGATCGTAAAAGAACGATGGTAGAATTTTCAGAATGGGACATTGTTTTAAAATTAGTTGAGGCAGCTATTTTGAGTTTTCTAAAATCAGAAAAACTTATATCTAGTCCTGAAGAGGAACCACAAACTACAAATCCAAAAGTATCTGAAGACGGGAATAATCGATTTCTAAACCTTGGAGTGGATAATTTCAAAAATGGGTTATTTTCTCATGCTGCTAAACGTCTGGAGTCCAAACAACCAATAGAAGATTTAAGTCTGGAATATGGAAAAAATACTGATATTAATATAGATTCTATTTTACCTACTACTCTACCTAAGGAAAATAAAAATGCTGAGGCAGTCTCTGTATATACTGAGCCTGTCCGGGAGCAGAGTACTATTTTACATAACTATAAGAATGAAATTTCTAATGTAATTTCTAGGGATAAAAGTTATATTTGTCTCCGAAATACATCAAATCCTTCTGTTCTAGATGCTTTGAAAGAAACAAGTTCAAATGATGTGACCAAGACTGATAAAATTGTTTCTTTATCATCTAGAATTACTTCAATTCCCTCATCTGTGGAAGGACAACAAGATATTCCTTGCCGGTCAGTGTTTCCAATCGAAAGCCCTGTAATGTTAAGAGTCCCAGTCAAAAGCACTTTGTCACAACTTCAGAGAAAAATAGGTCCTTCTTGTGTGATGTTAAATCTCAAAGAGAAATATCTTTTCTCTCGGCAAAAAAGTAAAAAACTTCCTGAAATATCAGAAAACCTTAATCAAAATAAATCTCCTGTAACCTTAATCACTCAGCATGAAAATTTTACTAAAAGTAAAAAAAACCATGAAATTGTTTATGATATCCAGAAAAATCAGGAATCACAATCATCTTTTGTTGCAGATAAAAATGATTGTAGAATCACATCTAAATATAGATTTCATGATGATACACACTCATCGTCATTGAAACGTTTACGACAATCCAATAAAGAAAAGAAACAATTGCACACTTCACTAGAAATTACAAAAGACCTAGAAACATGTAGTGTTAAGAATGAAAATTATAAGTTTAAAGATAATTCAACAAGTTCCATAAATCATGGTCCTGAACCAAAAGTTTTCGAAACAACCCCTGAAACTTTTAGGTCACTTGAAGAAAAAGAGTTTTTAGATAGTCCTCAAGTTCTACAACAAGATAAGTCAAATAAAACACGTGAGAATTCTAATCCCAACTGTGAAGTTTCTCAAATTCTAATTAAAGACAGTAGCAAATTGCTTAGAAATGGAAAGTGCCCTTGTGACAGTAAAAGTTCCTCTCCAAAATTTCAGGAAACTAATGCTTCAAATTTTTTCTTAAAGACTTTCAGTCCAAACAAAAGAAAAATTACCGAGGATGTTCTGGCTCAAGAAAAGGATAAAAGGAACATCGAAAAATTTCCACTGCTGAATTTCAACCAACTTGAGAGTAGGCACATGGATGAAAATATTAAAAGCGATTCTAAAAATGCCAATAATAGTAATATTTCTTTTGTAGATAGAATTCAAACTTCTATCCAATTAGTTACCCCACGCAATTATTTTCAAACAAAAAAACTAAAATCTTGTTCTGAAGTTACAGATTCCTGTGTACCTATTAAGGAATTGAATAATTATATAGACAAGTCTGTTGCATTAAACACAACTACAGTTGTTGATATTGACTTCTCTGTTCCAAAAAGAGAAGAAAATGACTCGCTTGCCTCTAGGCTATTTCAAGATTTAAATACAAATATTTGTCTGACTGAAATCATTGAACAGGATCAATTCACCAAAATTTATCTTCCAGATAAATCTAATTCCTTTTCCATCTCGGGAAGCAATGCCAAGGATCAAGCGATTCAGAATGATTTTACAACACATGTCTTATCTGATTTTCCTGAATCTTCACATAAATCATCTCAAACAATTATTTTTCCAAATAAAAGTATCCTTCCCATTAATGAAACAATTTTGATAAAACAATCTACACAAAGTGGTGGTAATGTTAATGAAGCTACCGAACAACATCGTTCAAGTACTACCGATTCTTCTCCAGATTTTAACTTTCATTTAAATCCCATGCATAATCAATTTTCGACCCATGGAATCCAAAAGATTATTTTAACTGAAGAGCAGAATGCATTATCTTCAGTTAAGGACTTAATTCCTACTGAAAATGAAATTGATTTTGTAATGGATTCCAGCAACCAAATAGTTTCTGACGTCAAATCCAACATATCCTGTACCACAACTCCAGAATCCCATACAGTATTTGAGGATTCATCTCAAATTTCACATTTTTCTAACACTAATGCTGCTGACTTTCATGCAGGTATTAATTCTTCATCGCTGAAAAAATATACTTTTCCTCCTCATAGTGTACCAAAAACATTAAGCTCAGGAAAATTAGATTTATCATCTATCAGTAAACCGCTATTTCCTTTCAATGTAATTACTGACAAAACTGCATCTGAAGTTCCTGAATGTAAGTCAACTTCACTGACTCAAAATAGCAGTAACAGAACCAGTTTGCCACAAAGTGAAATTCAAATTCAAGCTCAGACAACTTATAATTTTAATGATGAGTTACTGAAAAGATCAGGGGATAACAACTCTCACATTCATATAAAAAGTATATCAAATGATCCTGTTAACCCTATTATGGGAGAAGTCCCTGATATGTCTTACTCAAAGTTATTGCAGGATAATGAATCTCAAGTTCAAACTACAAAGAAAAAAGTTGATAGGCCGAACACTACAACAGCAGAACAAGCTGAAGATATAACAAACAAAAGTCGTTGGATTCAAGTAAATGAGGAAACAAAAAGAGTAGCTTATATAGATTCAATCACTGGAAACTCAACTTATAATGTACCTATAACATTGCAAGATAAACAAGCATCTTCTATTAAAGATTTAGCTGAAAGTAAGATTTTTAAATCATAATTTTGAGGTTTTAAAACAATCTTTAAAAAAATGACATTATAAGCTAAATCATATTTAAATACTAATAGTATTTTCTAATTTTATTTTTGTACTTCTGGTGCAAACCTTTTGTTATTCTATAGCATTTGAGTGGTATTAACTCTCTGACTGTCATGGGAATGGGCAAAATTCTACAGTTGTTTTAAAAGCAATAATTTTTAAATTATATTTCTAATTCAAATACATATATTTAAAATTTTTATTTTTTAAAATTTTTTTTTAGATAGGTTATAAAGTATCATCCTAATAAAAAATATTTTATTTATAAATTTAAAAGTGTTGTGTATTGGTGGAAAAACTGGGGATCAAATGACGTATATATACGTGCATGACCGTCAGTGGGTTAAGTACTAAAACTTAAAAAAAATTACCTGGATAATTTCATAATTTTTTTCAGTGGACATTTTATTTTTTATTTTATGGATTGGATTGTTAGTTAAATCAAGGTAGATGTTTAGCTTAGTAACAATTGGCTTTTAACTGGACACTGCACCTTAAATAGACGTTTTAACCTGATGGGTGTTGTAGATGAACCACTATGTAAAGGTTGTTGTATGACAGAGGAGAGCTCTATACATGTTTTTTGTGAATGTGACTACTACTCTGCCCAACGCTTCGAACATCTGGGATACCACTGTATCGATCGCTGGGAACTGTCCTATGTTCCAATCAGGTTTATACTTTTTTAAATCACATAGGGGGTTTCAGTACAATAGACTTTAGTCGCAGTGCTGGTACTTGGTAGAGTCACCCCACTCATAAGTCACAACAATGTTGGCGAAATTTGTCAAAATTATTGCACTGAATTCTCTTAGCCCAATGTTTGTACTTCTATGGCAACCATATCCATGGATTTTAGTTACATTCCGTAAACACAGTTAATTTCTACATTCGGTTTGAAAAATCCTGATTTTTATCTCCTGTTGAAAAAGTCTCGAAGCTCTTGCAACTTGTTTTTGACAATACATAAATATCAACATCTGTTGTATTAATGCTAATTTATAAGTTCATTGTCAGAATCATTAATAATAACAATAAAATATTTTTAAATCCAACTGTTTTAAATCCAACTTCTTTTATAATAGACACATAACCATATAAGAGTTTCGTATGTGTATTTATAGATGTTCAATAAAATATTCCGATTTATATTCTGCTTTTAATTAAAAACTCATTTCCTTTATAGTCCAGAAGAAAAAACCTCATTTTTTCCTAACTCATGATTTTTCACCATTTGTGGGAAATATAAATAGCCCCAAAAAACCAGAAGATATTGACACGGAAATATGTGACCTTCAAATTGACTTGAATAGCTATATAGATCACAATGAAAATACTGATTGGCATAGAAAGTGGAGATATCCAATGGAGGAAGCTACGTCTTGTGGTAATTTGAAATAATAATTGTTTTCTAAATGTATTTTAAGCCAGTTTAATATTAATATATGATGCTTATCAAATTATTTTTCTGTTGGTTCATAATAATTTATGTAAATGTCTTTAAGAATTAATGTGATCTTGTCTTTTCTCTAAATTCTGTACATCTGTTATAAATTTTTGTTAATATTTACTCCAAAACTAGTATTCTCCAAAAATTATTGAGTGTGGCAAAATTAAAATAAGTTTAATGAAGAGTGAATGATAAGTGTATACTATAAAGCATTTTTCCTTTTGGGAAAATATCCTGATTTTAAAAACAGTCAAATTTTAAACAATTCTGGTAGTTTAATCTATCTAAATAAAGTTATTAACTATTATTGAAGAAACAGTATTTTATTTATTTTCATTGATATTCATTTAACAGCATTTTATTTGTTAAAGTTATTTTACATCAAATATCTTTGCAGATGATTCCATTCAAGATATGTTCCAGAAATGGGAAAATCCGATGTTTGATATTGTTCCTGAGGTACTTTATTTTTTAAGTTTTATATATTATATATATGTAATTATTTGCATTTAATTGAGCTTTCTTATAATTTTTAGATGAATGGTACTGAAGATTCAAAAGTTCCTGTGTGTCTTCCACATATGTATTTTCTAAACTCATATCGCTTTAATAGCAACTCTTTGGAAAGTCTGAAGGTAATATGAATTTTGTGTTAAACTTTAATCCAGGTTTTAAATTTCTATTGTTTTTCGTTTTATAGTTTTCAAATAAATTACTCAAATATAATCGAAAACATAAATCTTTAGACCTCAAAAGTTTTTATCTATAAATACAAAACTTATTCATTCAGTAAATTTTATTGAAATTTTATTTCAATTTAGCTCTCTAGTATTTTTTTCCATTTTTTTTTATGTTGCATATTACTTGTCATAATTTTATTTATTTTGCATAAGGAAATGTATAAAAAGTTTGGACGAATATAATAAGCATTATTATATTTTAAAGATTATATTCCTTTATGTAGATGAAAAGTTTAACTTATATTGCTTTGTTATTATTAAAACATATACATAGTATTTTAAAGCTAATTGTAAATAAATGCAAAAGCTTGACAATTAAGGGGAGTTGGTACCCTCTGTACTGATAATGTTAATTTGGCATATTTGATGTACCTTTTTCTCAGAAAGTATTTGACTTAGAAGCCTAATTTTTTTTCAGTGCATTTAGCAGACACTTGTTATTCGACTGAAGTTAGCTTTTGATTGTGATTCATTTACTTTTTTTTTAAATGAATTTTCATAAAAGTCACTCAAATTAGTTAAAAATTGCATGTTTTTTTTGCCGAAAAAAGCCAAAATAAAAAATATTTTTAAAATAACAAAATCCTACTTTAGTATGTGCAGATACATAAAAAGAATATGTGGTAAAAATTTCAAAAAAACAGTTGCATAGTTTCCTGGAAAAAGGTATGTGAATAATGAAAAATGTAGTTTTCAGAAAAATGCATTTTAAAGAAAACTTACTTATACTAATAGTTACCAATTTTATCTTCAAAAAATTATTAAAAATACTTCTAATTGAGGTATTATCACAAATGAGGTATCCTTTTAAAGGGGAGAATTTAAATTTTGATAAACATTAATAATCTCAAAATCGATTATTTATAAATTTTTGTGTACCAACTCTCCTTATGATATTAACTGAAATGTAATTTTTAAAGTGTGTTGGATTTCCTTGAATCTGGTTTATCATTTTTACAATTTTCATATTTAATTAAATATTAGAATGCTTCACTGTTCAGAATTTTAGAGTAGTATTTAAGTAGATAATTTTTTCAGGTTATTGGACAAGTTGACTGCAAATTCATTGCTTGCATCATACAGGATTTCAGTGATAATTACAAAAGTATGACACCTTTCAAGTAATAATTTTTTGTAACATCTTTGAGAATTAGTGTTTTGTTACTAAATGTAAGAAATAAATTATTTTATTTCCTATAGATCGAAGGTTATTAACTCTATTTGATCAACATGCTGTGCATGAAAGAATCAAACTAGAAGAACTCACAGATGGTATTTTATTTTTAATTTCCTACTTTTGTGTAATTCTTTAGCAAAAATTATCATTTATTTAGGTCAAGAAACATAACTTTATTTGCTATCCTTTTATTTCCTATTTTTATGTTGCTTTTAAACTCTTTAAATTCTTTTGTTAGGGTTATTATACTTTTAAAAGTTTTAAAGGTCATGCAGTCGAACCCCGTTATAGTGAACTGTCTACGGACCCAGCAATAAATAAGTCCACTATAACTGATGGCTCACTATATCCAAATTCTTTAAAAAATATTTTTAAACATATAGCAGCAGTAATGTCGGAAATAATGATTGTGATAGTACATAATTTGTTTATAAATCATTTATTAAATAGATAATTAATAAAATATTAAAAGGAAAAATAATTGTGTAACAAAAGCTTGATTTTATTCTCTCATTCTATGAAAGAAATTAGTTATTTTTAATTGAATACAATGCAATTTAATGTAGAGTTCATCAATTTTGTTATCAACAATTAGTAAAGAATCCATTGTTTTCTTGTTCACACTTTCTTTTAAAACATTTTTTTCGGGATATTCACAGCCGATTTCTCTTCCGAGATAGAAGATGTTGAAATTTTGCATTCTTCTTCAGTATCTTTCTTTTGGTTAACTTCAGATTTCCAATGTCATCATCTGTAGGACACCCGAAGTGCAAACTTCGTTATCGCAAGATTCGAATTGTTTCGATACTTCGCCTGGAAATTTTTTCACACCATGCTTTTACAGAACTATTGGTAGATTTTCTTTGTTGTTTTCATCCTCTACAGTGGTGTCTTTTCCTTTCAATATCCTTCAAAAGACCAGTGTGTCGGAAACTGTTGCGAATTGTTGCTGATGTTGCATGACTTTTCCAACAAAACGATTGCTTCCAAAAGAGAAATATTATATTCTATATTGATAATGTTTGACAATTTGAACCTTATCCTCAGTTGAAAATGAATTCCCTTTTGTTGAATTTGTCATATTTACGAAATTTTTAGCTGCTCTTGAAAATCGACTGCTTAGATTAGTGGGTTCCTAGAACTAGGGAGAGGGGTTGAGGGGGACAAAGAAGAGAGGTTTGTTCCTGCAACTGGAGACAGGAGAAGAGAAATGCTGCTTAACAAGTTGTTTACCGTAGTTCAAGCAAATGAGCATAAGAGAATAAAATGACTATTTGACACAGTGTATAAGAATGCTGTCATTTGCACTACCAACTTGTACAAGTTTAAAGTTGGAAATCTTTAAAAAATATAAAAAATTGTGAAAATGAAATTTGAGATTGCTATAAATAAACTACCATTTTTTTTCAGCTGTTCACTGTAAGCCTGTAAAATAGCATTAATTAAATAAGAGTTCAATCAGGACCACTAAAAGTGTTCACTATATAAAAGGGTTCATTATATTTGTTGTATAGACTATTTTCATTTTGTATTCATGTATCTTTTTTTGAAAAATTAGAAGTTGTAATAAATAATTCAAAAGTTTTAATTCAGGTAAATTTAAATGCAGCATTAATTTCTATTATATTATATTTCAGTTATTACCCCCACTATATACTCTTATGATAATTATTTTCAAGTGAATATTTTAGAAAGATTAAGTTTAAAGGTCTACTTATAAATCCCAAAGTGCTGTGTTTTATTCTTCAAATATATCATGTAATTTTTTTCCAGACCTATATGAAACAAAGGAAGATGGAAGACGCATTATTAAATCCCAACCAATCAATCCACCATTGAATTTGTCATTTGAACCATCCGAAGTTCGACTACTACGGAGCTATCAAACATCTCTTCAGGACTTGGGGATATCTATATGTCTTGAAGATGACATAGATACTGTTGAAGCATATTCCCTGCCTGTTTGTCTTGTTCATAAAGATAGCAACCAGTTGAGAAGAAAGCTTCCTGAGATGTCTGCTTTAGTTGAGGTATAGTAAGAAAAATATATTCCTTAGTGCTAAAACAACCAAGTTTTTGGATAATTTTTTTATTCTTGTCATGAAAATTTTAATGGTTATATTTTCTTGTGAAAGCTTTAAATTTTGTTTAGTAAAAGCACGACTTAGATTCAACATTTTTTAAATAAACATAATAGGTAAAATTTGGATATTTCCATAAAATGAAAGTGATTATTATTATTTTTTTAAAATAAATTTTCTAACAAGTTCCAAATTTGATTAAAATAAAAATCCTGCAAAAGTTGAAACATCTTTCTGCCTATTCAAAAAGTTCCGGCACTTTTAAAGACTTAAAGAGGGAATAAGTGTTCTGCCTTTCTTGCAATTTAAATTCAAAGTCAATTTAACATTTCCAAATTTCAGCAACTCAAGTGGTCAAATTCTTTTTATTTTTATAATTTTTTTTATTATAATATTTAAGTTACTTCAATTTAAGTTTAAAATGAATTACATAAATGAATTAAAAATAAGACTTTTTAAAAAATTAAATACCAAAATTGTATATTTGATAATAATCTTTAAGTATATTTTCAAAAAATTATGGAATTAGCACTAAAAAAAAAAAAATCTAGATGTATTACAAGAAATATTTTAAAAAATCAGATTTATATATATATATATATATATATATATATATATAAAAATCTGATTTTTTAAAATATTTCTTGTAATGCATCTAGATATATATATATACACTGGTGTCCAAAAGTTAAGCATAAATTGTAAAATGCGAAAAACATGGAGTAAATATTCGTAAAATTATTCCAAATTTCTTGCGGATATTAATTGGGTGAAGAAGAAATATTGGGTTTATGCAAAACTTTTCAGTCGACTACGTCCTGCGTGAAACACCTGCACATGTCGGAACGCAGAGAAACCGATTCACGCAGCATAGGCAGTTCAGACAATTTTCGGGCAACTGCTGTGCGAAAGAGTGTTATTAACCATCAAACAAGGTGAATGATGGCACAAAGACGCCAATTGGACATGTTTGCGAAAGGAAGAATAGTTGGAATGCTGGAATCCGGACAATCACAAACCGAAGTGTCTCGAATTCTGAATGTGAACCAGTCTGTGATCTCAAGACTGTGGCAGAGGTTTCAAAGAACGGAAGATGTTACCTGACGACCAGTATCAGGTCGACCAAGAGTCATAACCCCTCGCCGAGACCAAGACCGATATCTGGTAATAAGTGTGCAACGTCAGAGGGGCATTACTGCCACATCACTGGGTTCGGCGCTCACAGTCGCCACAGGAATACGAATTTCGAGACAAACTCATGGAGAAACTCAGGAGACTCAATCATGCTGGCCTGTATGCCAGAAGACCAGCAGTTTGCATTCCCCTCACGTCTGCTCAGAAACACTCTCGTTTGTACTGAAGTTTGAAACATCAACATTGGAGTGTGGGAGAGTGGGCCAATGTGATGTTCAGTGACGAGTCCCGGTTTAGTATGAGTAGTGATTCTCGTCGGGTAATGATATGGAGAGAACATGGAACACGTTTTGAACCAAGAAACATATCGGAAAGGCATAATTTTTCATCAAGGGGAGTAATGGTATGGGCAGGCATCATGATGTACGGCCGCACAGACCTCTATTTCTTTGACATGGGGTCTGTGACTGGTCAAAGATACAGAGACGAAGTTCTTGAGCCTTACGTTCGCTTGTTTCGAGGTGCTATCGGTCCTAACTTCATATTCATGGATGATAATGCGCCATGTCACCGAGCGGTGCTGGTTGATGACTTCCTTGAAACGGAAAACATCCAGCTCATGTCGTGGCCTGCCAACTCCCCTGATTTAAATCCTATCGAGCATGTATGGGATATGCTTGGGAGACAAATTGCAGCCCTTTCGCACCAACCAAGCTCCATTACAGAACTGAAGAGAACTCTCCAAGAAGCTTGGAACCATTTGAGCCCACAACTCATTCATCATCTCATAGCAAGTATGGTAAATCGCTGTGCAGCGTGCCTAGCTGTCAGAGGTGAACAAACACACACCTTATTAAACTGCAGCATCAGTATTTTATTTAATGTTTTCTTTCTTTTTTTCTTTAAAGTGTGAACCCTTGCTATTCTCAGTTTCTTTCAAACTGCTACTTTGGATAATAATTGATTTGCTTCCTTATTTTATAACCATTTTACACTCGCATATCACGTCTCCCGCCATTCTGATGTACAGTTCCTTTTTTATTCACATAATTATCAATTAAGCTTAACTTTTGGACACCAGTATATATATATATATATATATATATATATATATATATATATATATATATATATATATATATATATATATATATATATATATATATATATATATATATATGTATATATATATATATATATATATATATATATATATATATATATATATATTAGTTTTTTTTTTTTTTAAATAGTGAAATAAATTTGAGACAAACAAGCTTGTTTGTTACTTATGTAGGTAGCTAATCATTTTTCTAATCTGGAGTATTTATGCAAAATTATTACCTGAAAATATTGAGTAAATTTTATAATTATACTTCTGCATATGTATATGCATTTTTTAATTTTTTTTTTTCATTTGTTCTCTTTAAATACTAAATATTCTTGGGTTTAGAAAAATATATCTTTAATTTACGACCACCTTATTTTAATTTTACCTTTTTTAATTTTGAATTCAATTTTTGATGGTGGGAGTTTTAGTAAGAGGAAATAGTAATAGTAAAATTGTAAGCATCATAGAATTTTGCAGTTTAATATCTTAGATGTAAATTTTTAGTCTTTGAAAATGAGGATATATATATCCTTGAATATAGTACTAAAATTTATGTAGAATTATGGGTGTAAACCCTTTAATTTCAAATCTTTTTTTCTATTTTTCAAGCCTTACTAATCATAGTTTTAATACACTTGCAGATAGTTAAAAGATTTTTAGAATTAATTTGAAATATATTCATACCCTCTTTATTAAAATTTATTTAATAAATTAGTGATATTTCAAACAAATTATCTTCTCCACCAAAAATTCAGTAAGTAGAAAAAATATGCTCTTTAACTAAATATCAAATGGTTGAAATTGTTATTTTTAGTATTTCAGAACTGGTATTAAACACTGTCTGGAGCTTCTATGTCTATTAATTATTTAATGATTCTAAACAATTTGTTTTTTAATTTTTATATTGTAACAACATATTGTTTGGAACTGTAATATTAAATGTTGTTACAAAGAAGTTAATGAACTTTTATGTATTGATACTTATATATGTTTCAATTACCTTTTTTATAATTTTTACTTAGAAAATAATCAAAGAATGGCTCTCTTCAATAATGCAGAATAGAGGTGTATCTTCTCTTTTACCTAAAACTCTTGGTGCAGTTCTAAATTCACAGGCATGTCGTGGTAAGTAAACACTAACATATTTACCTAACATTTTATTTATTGAAAATTTTACTAAATTAAAAGGATTTTTTATGGGATTTCTTAATAACTCTCTTTTGAACTTTGCTTTCATGTTTATAATAGATGACCAAATTGGTAAATCTGATTTAGTTACTTCAAGGAAATTTTTTTTGTGAAATCTATATGTATAAAAACAAATGTATGTCTGTTTGTAACAGACATACAATGTAAGTCCTTTACACATTACTACACGATTCACCTGATCGCCATGAAACTTTGGGAAGTGTTGAATACACACCCGCGAAGGTTTCTGGCATGAGATTTTTTTTAAATAACCGTCTCGGAGTCGAACGCTCCAAACAAGGAATCTTCAAATGGCTCACTTACAATTTATTCACAGCTCTGATATTCGGTGCAAATGTCAACAAGGGCAACATAGAAAGGTAAGCTACTTTAATATCGATTAAAAAGTTCCAAAGGGTTGAAAAGGGTCAAATCATTCCAAAAAGGAGTATTCCAATGTTCTACTTCTAATGCATTCACAATTCTGAAAATTGGTACAAATGTCAACAATGGCAAGCATAAAAAAGTAAATTATTCCGATTTCGATTAACCAGTTTTGAGGGATCCAAAAGGGATCCAACATTGCAATCATATCAGATGTTCTACTTGCAATATAGCCATAACTTTGATATTTGGTACAAATGTCAACAAAGGAAAGCATACAAAAAGTTGATCATTCCGATGTTGATTACCCAATTTTTAATGGTCGAAAAGGAGTCCAAACCTGCCAAATGAGGAATATATCCCAATGTTCCACTTCCAATATAGTCACACTTCTAAAATTGGGTACAAAAGTCAACAAGGACAATATAAAGAGTAGGTAAGCTATTGCAATCCCTCTTAACTAATATTAAAGGGTCGAAAAGGAGTCGAAACAATCCAGACGAGTAATATCCCACTTTCAATACAGTCACAACTCAGAAACTTGATATCACTTCCAATGTAGTCACAACTCAGATACTTGATATCACTTCCAATGTAGTCACAACTCTAATTTGGTACAAATATCAGCAAAGGTAAACATAGAAAAGTAAGCTTTTTCGATATCGATTAACTAACTTTAAAGGGTCGAAGTGGGGTCAAATCGTGCAAGGAATATCTCTGTACACTATATCCAATATAGTGTTAGTTATAAAATTTGAACCAACAAGGACAAACATAGATAAAATAAGGTATTCCGATTTTGATAAAACCAATTTTGAGGGGTCGAAACGGGATCGAGCATCCAAGATGTGGAATGTATGATTACTTTTTGAATGCTAAAATGAACATGGTAAAATTTCGTAGTGACGCACTGGTATTCAACTAGTTATCTACAAACCATATTTAACAATTCTTAAAAACTGAATCATCATAACTGATGATTATATATTTTTTTAAAGTCATAACAAACCACATGAGTTAGGGGATATGAACAATATTTGTGTTGACTTTGAAAGGCAAAAGTTGTTTTTGACTGCTTCTGAAATATTCCCATCTGTCTAGTTAAAATGTTATTACTTTCTCCATTCAAATAATTTCTTTATCTCAGCTTATAGTCAATTTTACTTATCCTGACAATTTTAAATTTTATAGTTATTGAAATTCTCATGGAATAATAATTTTTCTGTTTAAAAAAAGAAATTTAAAAAAATGATTGAATAGCCTAGGGTTGGTTTTTTGACTGCTTCATGGGAAGTTTCTCTATTTCCATAAATAACGTTTACCCTTAAAAGGCATCATAGAAAGCATTCTCTTCATGAAACATTGAATATTTATATAGTGTTTTATGCAGTACATCTTTGTGGTAGTTCTTGTACCATAAAAAATCCAATACAATGCAACCAAACTATTTTATTGAAACTGATTATAAGACAGGATTGTTAAACTATGATGATGATGTGTTCTTCTTTTTGTCCTTATGCTAACAGTGTTTAATAATACATCTTAAGTGAATTTAAATTTTTGATCAATTTGTATATTAAATATTCTTAGAAATATTTTCCTTTTATCTTTTTAAAAGAATATTACGACAGGACTAATAAACTATGATGACATGTTATTTTTGTCCTCATGTTGACGGTATTGTATCATGCATCTTAAGTGGTAATCTGTATCTTGTATCCTTTTATGTGATAGGATAACAGATAATGCTGCAAAGTTGTGTATAAATGTGTTTAGAAGTAAAAATAGATTAAAAAAAATCTTTTTTTATGTAAAATTTCAAAACATTGAAAAGCTCTCATTTCGAATAGACAGAACCATTTTCGAAAAACTTGGTAGATAAATAATACTAGATAAAGTGTGTTGCTAAGCTTGATTTGTTTTTAAAAATAGATTTATTCCATTTTAGCAGAAACTTTTGTTTGAAGAAAACTGATGTAGTCTTCTTGTAAAAGAGGCATTAGTTAAAATCCAGTCTTTACTATATTGCTTATTATCATAATTTGATGGGTTTTTGCTTTCCCAAATTTTTACATTCTTGAAAATTAAATTTATTTGTTATTTATTAATGAATTTAATTCATCTTCAGGTGCTGTGAAATTTGGAGATCCATTGAATTTTTCTCAGTGTGTGGATTTACTGACATCTTTAACAAACTGCAAGTTGCCATTTCAGTGTGCTCATGGTAGACCATCCATTGCTCCAGTCTTGGATTTGAATAAAGTTGAAGCTATTTGCAAAAAAGTATGTATCAATATAAATTTTATTTTGTTTTTAAATTTAAATATATTTTTTTTTTTTGTAAATGAATAGCTTATACAAAATTATATTTATTATATTATAGAGGCATCCTCCTAAGTTGTGGAAGCTTAGTGAAGATAATAAAAAAAGATTGATGTAAAAGTTATTTTCAAGTTTCTGATGTTATTATAAACTTAAGGCATTCAAGACTCATATATTTGTATGGCATTGCAAAATCATGAATATACAGCCATGTATATAAACATAAAATTTAGAAACTTGTAAAAACTTGATTGGTTTTATTTTTGTTATGATTCAAACCCCATTTTTTTTTTTCCCCGTTTGCTCTTTCTTATTCCTTTCTCCCCATATTACACATGGTTGATCGTATTCATAGTATCAAGTAACAGAGAGGAAGCGATTGCTAGTAGGAAAATATGAAAATGTATCTAGTATTTTCAGCAACATTTTGTTATAAAGGTAGAGCTGCATAATTTTAATTCTTAAGTTTTCTTAAACTCAAGAATTTCATCTAAAATGTCCTTGGGATTTGCTTTTTCATTCTTTTCGGGCCCGGGATATATTAGGGAAATTCAAATAATTTTTCTTCTGGTCTCCTTATATTAACATCCTGGGCCGAGTTAAATTATATAGTTATTTATTATAGCTACTTATGTATGCTCAATTCTTAAGAGGTTAGTCAAGTACTGGTCGTGTAGAAATCTTATATTTTTATATGAAACACATATATGCTAAGAAATAATTGCTTTTTATAGTATTGTATGATACTTATATTGATAGTTGCATCAAAATTTTTTTTTGATTTTGATGCAACTGTGATATTATTTGAAAAATCTGATAACCGGTTATTGTTTGAATATTTTGTTGAATGGTTATTGCACATTTTTTGTTAATTATGCAAAAAGAAATTTGTGCATATTCTATTTTTAGTTTTTCTTATTTGTTAAAGTAATAGTCAAATCTTCTAGTCAAGTTTTATTTTATGTTTATCAATTTAAAATGTATTAACATAATGATTATATGACATTTCACTAAATATGACTTAAAGACCTTTTAATTAGTCTCAGGCAAAATTATTGCATCCATTCTGATAGAATTAAAGTAAAAAGTTTCTTGTGCTTATATTATATAAGATATTTATTGATCTGACTTCATTTCTGATAAGTTATTTTCATCAGTAGTGTGTTCCTTGCATTTCTTCACATTCCTTTTAAAACACTCAATATTATTCTTAAAGTTATAACATACTAACTCAAGTCATTTAGTTAGGGTTGTGAAATATATGAGATAACAAAACTTTTTTTAAAAATAAAATCTAGTTTTCAAATTATACCAAAAAGCAGCTTATCAAAAACTGTATTCTTGTAAAAACTCCTTTGTCAAAACTTTCATTCTAATTAAGTCTATTTTTATATATTGATTTTTTTGCTACCTTCTTTTATGAATTCCAAGAATTATGTATTAAAATCTTCCATTTCAAGATCTATTTTCCTGTTAAAAACACTTTAAATAATTTTTAATAATAAAAAAAAAAAGAACTGTGTTTGCTGTTTTTTACTTTATAAAATGATTTATTTTTAATATGTTTAAAAAAAAGTTTGAAGTGTCCAGCTTTGTTAAAGAAACCCAAACAAAATGCGTGGATATTTTATTAGAAATAGTACATTCAGATTTTACACTGAACAGTATTTTATTTCTCTTAACAGCAATCATGAACAATGTAACTTTTGAAATAAACATTTGATGTCATTTCAAGTAATATCTATTAACAGTTTTATAACTATAATGCATTAAACATTGGAATTATAAATTGTAGCTAAGGGGTTAAATCAGATACTATTTATTTAGCACTTTGAGATAAGTAAAAATATTAGTTTGTTTTTATACAAAATTGTGATATAGCCATATGTCAACATTTTAAATTTGGGTTATAAAACAGAATTTCACATAAAAAAAATTTGTATCTCAAAAAAGTTCAATTTCAGACATATTTGGTCGATCTGTTAAATTTTAAACACAATTTAGTTTTCATTTACTACACCAATTTAAAAGAAATATATCGATAGAAATAATTAAATTAGTATAAAATATAGTAAGTGTGTCAAGCCTAAAAAAACAATTCACTACTTTCTACTGCCTCAAAAGTTTATTTGTAATATTGAGGATAAAATAATGCAAAATAAAATTATTAAATTTTTGATATTTTAAAGCAAAATTAATAATAATAAAGCAGGAAACTTTTCAGTAATTAATAAGTTAATGCATTAATTTATGTCATAAATTTAAAGAAGATTGTCATTTATAAAGTTATTTTAGGATAAATGGAATAACAATTTTACTAACAGTATTTTATTATTTGAATTTATACACATATAATTGTTATGACTGCAGCCATTTCTGATTTTATGGAACTTTCATTTTTATCACATTCATAGCATTTCAAATTCATTCATTCATAATATTTTTCAAATTGCCAGTTTTTAATAAAGTCATTGATCCTTAGCCATGTATTCTAATTGTAATTACTTCAATATATAGTATTGATATAATTACAAGTATCAAAGTTCAAAAGAGTTAATACTTTTATTAAGTTTGTCAAAAAGTAAAAGTTGGTAAAAAATTATAATTTTTTGTTTACTTCAACTGTTCATATTTTAAAGAAAATTCCTTTAATATTTTCCACTTTTCAGAATTTTTTCTAATTATACAAAGCATATGCATTTTGATTTTAAAAGTATTTTTGTGCCCTCACATTGACTATATATATATCTAAAGATAAATATAATTTGTTTATTAATTTGAATTTCATTTTGATAAATACTTATAATTTCTGTATCTCACGACTTGCATATTTTCTTACTGTGAGCTTTTGGTAAGATATCCCACAGTTAAAAATGTTTTATATATACACATTCTCAGACAATATACAGCTACAATATTTACAAAAATGTTTTATAAAAATGTACATTAAGACTTACAAATAAATCCAAATAAAAAAAAAATTAAAATACCAGTACAAAAAAATAAATAGGAAACATAAAATCATTCAAATCTAAAATCACTTTTATACATTAAAAGAAAAATACTAAAAAAGTAAAATAAAGCAGTATTTTATTCTCTCTTAAATCTCACACTTTTTACCGCTAGACTTATAATAAATTTTGTAAAAGTAATTTTGGGAAATAAAAATAATGTAGATTATTAATAACATAGGATTGTATTAGGAAGAGAAAATACCTATAATTGCTGATCATTATTGTCAATCATGATACATGTATTTAAAAATGTAGTTATATGGTTCAAAACATTTAGATTCACATTTAGTAAATTTAACATTTAAATTTAAACTCTTCAACTCTGTACTAACTTGCCATTGTTTAACTGTTGATTGAAAAAGTGAAGACTTATATGAGATGTCTGCACCTTTTTAATCCAAGTCGTATGATGCTATGTTGACAATGAGATTCAGCCTGATGACACGTCCTAAACTCTACGGCATGATTAAAAAATAATACATATGTACAGATGCAGAAGGATAGATTGATATACCCAGGAGCACAAAATAGAAATATCATGCTGTAGAACCTCAATTGTCCAACTTTTACTCATGATAACTATCTATATTAAACCAAAACTTACAAATCAATCTGAATTCACCAACAAATTATCAAATGAAATAGGTTTTGACAGCTAAAAATTTAGCAGCCATTTCTAGCTAACAATTTAGAGGCCATTCAATTGAGGTTTTACTCACTCTCGAATCGTAATCATGCATCCATGAAGCTCTAGTTTTACACATGTAGTAAGTACACAAAAGTGAAAAAATGCGTTCACCTTATTTTAATAACTTTAAATACCATTTCTCAAAGTCAACTGCATTGTTATTCATCAGTTTCTAGATCTAACTTATTGATATTTAAAATGTATCTTTCTTTGAAGAATAGGAAGCCCAGACTTGGCTGAACAAGGTTATTCACTCCAAGACTAACATTTTCCCCATGTATATCTTAAGTGCAGATACTTTAAACACACGCACATTTCTCTTTTGACCAGAAATTTCAAAAACACAGATTAATGTGTTTTAAAACCTAGAACTGCTTATTTTATATTTCAATACTAGAGCCAATTTTATCAATTTCAAATCAATTAAAAATATCAAGTAAAAATATTGCAAATCCATCAAAAGATTTATATTAATTCATACCAATTATGCAAGCAATAAAATATGTGTAAAAAGTATAGTCATTATCTAATATATCTAACTAAATTTACTAATTGGGAATTTCACTGCAATGCTTTCACAAATTCAGTTGGAATATCTTATTTTACAACTGTGATTTCTTATTTAATGCTGCTTTTGTCATTTAATTAATACTAAAAAAATAATACATAAATCACAGCTGGGCTTTCACACAAGAACATATACTTCTGAACAACACATGCCATTATAGATACTATATCCTCTAGAGATCTGAGTTTGCAAGATTTTTTTTTCACATTTTTTTTATGTGTTTTTCCCGTTTTTGGGGATCAAATAACATAAAAATAATTGACTTTAAAAAAAAAATTATTGTGCAAAAAATTCAAAAGTGTGTCCATTTAAGTGGACACCCGGTCTTTAGAGGATATTAATAATCTACTATATTATAAAGAAAAAAGTATGAGAAATTGGCATTTCATAGTTTGTTTTGTATATTTGCTCATTAATTAAAAAGGCATGTTAATTAAAAATTGTAATAAGGATGGATACAATGATCCATGTAATGGTCACTTACTGTTTCATTTCACCAGCTATCAGTTCCCATACACTATTTGCTTCATTTTAATTATATGATTCAATTAATGGTTTATTTTATAAAAGTATATGAATAAATCAAATTCTAAAATAATTGTATGTAAATTAAGTAAGTTCTTACATATGATTCAAAATGTAAGAATTTCCAGAAATAATGGAAAATTAACATTTTAAAATAAAAAGCACTAATTTAAAAGTTTTTTTTATACAAAATAAGTAAACTTTTATACAACTTTTCTTTTCAATTTTTAAACTAAAATAATTATATTTTTTATGAAATCCCCATGACTTAGCAGAAAAAAATTTAATTATGACATTAAACAAAATACTGTTTCAGAGTGTTTATATTGGAATAAAACCTCTTTATTATACTTTCATTATTCTCTAATGAGTTATGAGATTAATTTCCAGGTGTGTTTAAATAAAATTGTATTCTAAATACTTCATTAATCTTAATTTTCTTTGTAATTGGCATACCATAAATATAAGTTAATATTGTTTGAATTTATTATTTATTGTATACTTTATGCTAAAACTTAACATTTGCGTAAGTAAAACTAAAATAAAAGCATTATTATCAGGAACCAAAGTACTGAATACCCTATCCATACCACCCCACATTACATCTATCTTCTTGTATTCGAAACCACAAACAAAAACACTTTTACAGTGTAGCTCTGGTTATTTAGCATTTGTGGCATATTTGTTGATCATTCTAAAGCATCAGATTTCTTGAATTGGAAAACCTTTGCTATTAACTTAAACTTGAGTTAGAACTGCCTTCCAAAGTCGAAATAGTCAGAGCCTCACAGCAAAAATCATACAATTAACACCAGGATTTTAATACATAAACAATAAACATAAAATCTTTAGCAGTAGCTTTAGTAAACCAATCCTCATCGCATAGTAAAACAATCAGTATCTATCTCATCAGTTCTTTAATAAATACAACTGTGCAGGAAACACAACTGTGTACTAGCTTTGTGATTCATAACTTGAAGATCCTCCATGGTCATCTGTTGCATTTGGGACTTGCAATGGCAGAATGGGAACTGACTTTGCTTCAGGGGCTGTCGTTCGTCGTTCTCTGGGGCTTGGAGGATAGCTCACATTGGAGCTTGTGTTGGAGGCTATGGAGTGACGTGGGCTTGACTGATCATGAGGATCCTAAGGGAAAAGCAGGTATAGTTGATAAGTGTTTTTAGTTTATATAATGGTTGATTTGTACACTCAACAACCTATTTTTATGCGCAATAACAGCTAATCAGGCCGGGACCTACAGCTTAACATGGATTCCATTCCACAATAAACATCCATGCCTAACTCAGAATTCAAACCCGGCACCTTTGGTGTGCAAGGTCAGAGTGCCAACCACACAACCATCTGGTGGGCTTAATGTAAAGGTATGTTGCTATAAAGAGTATGAATTGAATAACGCAATGTAAAAACCAGACAAATAAGAGATTCTGAATTCCTTAAGAAAAAATTTATTTATTTAAAGTGAATATTGCTTATTTCTTTTATATTGAGTTCCTTCAGGTTTAAATTGAAAGTGCTAAAATTGTTATTTGATAGTTTGATGAGATGAATCCAGTAATTTATTTTTTGGTTTTTGAATACTGCTGTGATAAATTAATAAAAATAAAACTATTTGTTTTATTTATATTTTCTTGAATGTCAGATCCAAGTATAATTTAAGTTAATTTGTATCAAATGTTTTTGCATTAAGACTTGTTTTATTTGCTTACTTTAATATTCTGTATTGATTTGTTAAATTTAATATTTATTAAATTTTTTTTATTTGTATTTATTTCCTTTGACTTCCAAATGTGATAATCAATACCTTTTCACTTTTAACTGTTTGCATTCCAGTTGATACTCATATCACTATATTTAACTTTAGTGCATTTATATCTTAGCATTACTATTCTAGTGTCCATTATTATATATAGTTTTTAAAAACACACAGTAATCTTAAGTAAAAATATTGGAGTGTCCAACTAAGAAGTTATCCTCGAAAACAACAATTTGTTTATTTGACATATAACATTGTTACTATCATAGCAAGATCATAAGCCTTTCTATGTAGATCGTTAAAAAAATGCTATTCGTTTAAAAAAAATTCTAAAATTATTTAAAACTTATATTTGCACACTAAAAAGTATTCATGCTTCTTTTTTCACAATGCTTGAATTCTATACATTAGCAACTTCAAAATTTTTAACTTATTAAATTTTACAATTTTTAAAACCCTCACTTCCAGTTTAATTGTTTGTAAAAAAACAATTCAATATGTAATAAAATAGTATTCATTCTGTACCAGTACATTCATATTCCATATATATTGCTTAACTTTTTAAAGGACAGAAATTATCTATAGAGGAAACATTTATTTTTAAGACTGTGCAATCATTTTAAATTTGTCCCTATTTTATTAAAAATATTTTCCCTTACTTTAAACTAGAGTATAAATTACACATTTCATTACATATTAGCGACAAACAATTTTCTGCAATTCACCAAAAATATTATATCCTCATTTAACATTAAATGAAATATTTTACTTATAATTACCCATATGTTAACATAGGGTAATGAAAGTTGGTCAAAAAAATGAAAAGAATAATGTAATATTTATCAAAAAACATATTGCCAATTTCACTGTTTGGGTGAGTTTTTTATTCTAATACAATAATTATCACCAAAATGGCAATTTTTTAGAATGATGAAAATATGAAAAGAAAAATGGTAAATTACACCAATCCATGACAAATTTAAATGCAGTGACCACCATTAAGTGTAATTGAAAGTTGTGCAATGTTCCACACTTTTAATTTAAATTAAAAAAAACAATACCTACACTAAATTAGTTTTAAGAGGTATCGTCAGTCTTTCTTTGTCTTATAGACCTAATGCGTTATTTTTTAGCCTCAAAATCTGCCGAAGTATTGCTTTAAAACATGAATTTTTTTGCCAAGAATAATAACAGTAATAAAAGATCATTGACACTTTTTTTTAATGGAAAATAACCGGTGATTTGTTTATTTTTAATTTTTTGAGATTTCATAAGCTTCACACTCAAGGCGACACCTACAAAAAAAAGATGGCAGTTTCTTCTATTTTCCTTTTTTTTAAATTAATTTTATCGTTTTTTTATCTATAAAGTTATATTAATTATTAACTCTTATATTTTTTTTTTTCATAAAAAAACCATTTTGTGTCAAAATTTTTGATCATAAACAAGAAACTATGTCGATTGTTTAAATTTCAGACAGCGGAAAAACTCGTTAACTTGAAGCCAAACAGAAAATTTGGTTTTTGCCAAATAGTGAAAGCAACTCTATCTGTAATCTTGGGGAAGGGATCTTTTAACGGAGGATGGAGGGGATAGAAATTTCATTGAAAGGGCAGAGAAGGAAATACGCTGTCCTCTGCAATTGAAAAATAGTTGTTTTTTTTCAGTTTGGAGCTGTTTCAGTATCAGAAATCCTTAACACATTGATACCTGCAATTTTGATGCAACAATATTTCTGAATCTTGGAGTTTAAAGGTAAGTAAAATTACCTTAAACACTCTAGTAATATGAAATTGCTTACTAATTAAGGAGCCAAATTTTTTTTAATTAATATGATTTTGCCTAGAATGTAAACTAATCCTTAACAAATCTCTTAACATTTCCATATAATTAAAATTCTAAGCTTCAAAAGTCTCGCTATTTGTTTAAAACTATGCGTCAGTTCTATTTTAATTATAAAATCCAAATTGCCAATGTAAAAAAAAATTAAACATAAATTTTGATGACTGCTGGAATAAAGAAATTGTTATTTAAATGGTTTGTTTTATTATAATTCATTTTGTTGCTTATAAACATAGTACAGTAGAATGAAATATAAATGAAATCAGTAATTGCCTTCTCTTCCATCTACATATTATCAGAATTTAAATAATTTGTTTATAAATTAGTGAACATTAAGCATCGTATTTGGTTATCGTACTTGTATTGGGCAAAAGATAATCAAACGTGTCTTTATTTATAACAGTACTCTGATTGTTGTAACATAAAAAAATTAAATGCAAGGTCCATGTACATTTTGAAGGAAGGTGGACAGTTTATTATCTTTTTTATTCGTTACATGGCTCAAAAATATGATAAAGTAAAAGAATACTTACTTTTATAAAAAAAAAATATTTGGTTAAAATATTATCTGAGTAACATATCTTAATTACCTTTTTCAGAGTTTATGATTCTCAAAAATTAAAAAACCACCTTCATTTTCAACAAAGAAAGGTCAACATAAGCATGCAAGTCATACGAGAAAACGTGGTAAAGGGTCCAAAGCTCAAAGATACTGGAGGGCGAGGGTATGAGATAATCAAAAGTAAGCTATAGCTTTTTTTCTATTTATACCAATGTTGTGTACAGGGGGGAGGGGGGACTAACTTAGGGGTTAAATAGGAAATTACAGGCATCACATTCTTTGCTAATATTTTCTTTCATTAACTATCGAAATAAAAAGAGGGCAAATTGCTGAGTTCTAAAAAGTTTAAGCGTGTTTTCCTCAAAATTTATGCACTATCAATCATGCAAAAATTGCTAACTTGAAATGTGTGAATTTCAAGATATTTTCTGAATTTATTTTGGAAATGATTATTATCAAGGCCATATACTAAAAAAATTGAGATTGGATAATTATTTTATGTTACAGAGGGGCTTATTGCTTAAATGTAAACTATGTAAAATTAATGAAAATCGTGAACTTATTTTTCGATGACCCGAAAAAAAGTTTTTACGAATATATTTTTTTATTGTATTATATACCCTAAATATAGTATTTAGTTTATTTCTACATAATTTGTTCTATAAAAAATGTATTAAATTTTTCCTTTGTCGTATTTCAACTTTTTGACATTCGGTGCAAGAAGAATGTTTCTGGTTTGTCGATCTTCAAAAGCGTGAGAAAAAAGTGTTTTTTTTATCATTATCTTGAACTTCTCACATTACTGCTATGGCTATCATAGATGGATGAAACAAAGTAAAATACAATTATCTTTAGATGCGAGTATCATACAAACGAAAAGGAACAATCTGTATTACATAGCTAAGTATCGAAGGAAAATTTTGGAAAGACTTTCAATTGACCAATTTTAAAATGTTTAGCATTCAAGGCCATAACTTAACTTTTTTTTTCTAAAAGGGGCGTGGGGGGGGGTGGAATATTTGTATCTGTTTAGGAGACATATAACCTACATGCAAAGGTTTTACTGTTAATGGGTCTCGTGACCAAATGATTGAAACTAAAATTTTTAAACTTCAAATTAAAAAAAAAAAAAAAAAAAAGCTTTATTATATAGATAGCAAACAAGAGCATATGTAGATATTAACAACGAGGGATAATGTTTGATTATTATTATTATTTAGGCAGCTTCTTAACCAAGAAATGCTAATAGTTAATTTTTCAAATTACCTGCATTCAAATTAAAAAAATGTATCTTTACTTTATGAATACAAAAGCGTGAGTACGTAGTATAATGTACATCATACATTTATGCTTCAAAAATAAAGTTTCATAAATTCGCATTTCTTTTAAGTCAACCTACGCAAAAAATAATCCCAAATGGCATTACTAACTGTACAATTGCTGAAGTTTCTAATAGTTTCTGAAAGTAATGCTGATAATCGAAAATGCAACTTTTCTTTGAAAAAATTAAGAACGCAATTGTTATTATAAAATCAACATGGAGTTGAAACAGTCAAGTGAAACGAATGCATTTGCTTGGATCTCATGAAAAAACGAAAATAAACCATCTCCAAAACATTTACGATTCGTATTATCGGGGCAATGGGGTGGGTGGGGGGACACCACCTACCAGAAATAAAAGTACATATCTTTTTTTTTTCGCCAGTAAGTACGATTTGGTGAGAAACTGCAGTACCCTCTAGCGAGTCAGAATCAAAGGTATAGATATTGACGGTAATTCTTAAAGAAATCTCACTTCGTGGCCTGAGGAGTGTGCCTGTGCCGATCCTGCGGTGTGCACACTGGGTGTAGAGTGTTCCTGCGATGAGACAGAACCAGAACCATCTGGAGAGGCTGTGCTGCCAGGAGGCCTTTGGTTCCAAGGATTCATGAATGAAGGATGCTTATTGGAGGCAGAACCTGGATTCCATACAAAGAGTTGTAGTAAAGGTGATGTAATATTGTAATTTATTTAAGTAATCCTAGGGTTAGTATGGTCCTTAAAAATTGTTTTTATATGAGGCATTTAAGGGACCTTCAAGAGTTCTTAAAACTATCTTTTCTAAAAAGTCCTTGAGAAATTAAGTTAATTAGTTATTAAGGGATTTAAAAATTACTTAAAGAAAAATATTTAATTTTAAAAACCATATAGTTGTCTTAATTTTTTTATAAGCTGTTAGAGCAGCTATAGTTTAAATTTGCTATAATAAATACTATTAATTGGCCAAATAATTACTATTCATGTTTTTGAATATCAATTTTAATTTATTTTAGTTTTTAAAAAATCTCTATTAAGGTAATTAAGTCTTTACAAACTCCTTATGTTGGTTTTCACATTAAGCATATATGTATTCAATTTAAATTCAGATACAATTTAGCCTAATCTAATCTAAACTGATAATGAACCCCAAATGTAAACATGTTTGTTTTACTGCAAGTTCATTCACTTCCAATCAGAGTCTTTAGTTGTCTTTTAACATAGGTTCAACATAACAAAGTATGTTTTGGTCATAGAATGATCCAAAATGCAATTATGTATGCTTTTCAACAGTGTAAATCGAGTATTTCTTTTTTTCCCCCTTCTTTTTTTGGGGGTTAGTTTTTCCCTTCCAACACAGAATGTTAACAATTTAGTATGCATGTAAAATATTCTACCATTATGAACTGTTCTTCTACTTCCATTACTGTCCTGCAGTGTTCTTGTAAGAGGTTTGGGCTGTTGAGGCACACTTCTGCTTTTCTGCGATCGCTCGTCGGAGGAGACTGGGGTTGAGACACTGGTAGGAGTTTGGGTGGGGGTTTGGCACTGTTGCTGATTTGCAGGCTTTACCTGAAAGATAAATAAATAATATCTTAGATTAAATTATACATATTTGTATACTCGCTGAATAATGCTGTAGTGAAGAGCATTTTATTTTACAAAAGTAATGCAGGTTGGTAGTTTTTCTTTCATAACTGTTCTGCATAACCTTTTTTCCTCACTGCATATAGGTATATAATCTTATTTTTATTTGGTACCGCAAACAAAGACCTTTATTTTGGTTGGATGCTAAATATCCATTGTGATTTATGTCATGATGACAAAAAAGTTTCTCACTGTTTTGCTTTTATTGTTCTTATGTAAATTAATACTTTCCTGAAATAAAACAGACATGCACAAACTTTATTACAGAGTTGTTCATCAGTTAGGAAATATCAAAGAATTCTTGAAAACTCACAACTAAATCAGGGAATTTAATTTTTTCTCTAATTTGTAAGTTAAAGAGTGATAAAAAGAAATTCTACAAGAAATCCTATTTTCCAAAAATAACTTTTAATATTCTTTAAAAAGTTATAAACAAATTAATTTTGTGTACAATAAATTTCCTAATTTTATTTTTTAGTGGTTTAAATTTGTATTATTTTAAAAGTACGAGTGACTGAGAATTGTACTGAAATAAAAGAATAATTTAAATTGTTTATTCTCTGTTCACTAAAAATATTTGTTAAGAAATCCATATTCCTCTTCCATTTAGGTCTTCAAATTGAGTAGACTTGATGGTGATTGTGGCAGATTTGTCATGAATCTTGGTCTACCTATGGGGTTTTTCCTTATTTGTATTGCATGCTGTTGCAGGGAAGTTTCCCCTTAAAATATATGCCAAAAGGCATATTCCCCTTTAACATAGGATTACTCTCAATAATCTAGATCAGTATTCTTCAACCTGTGTTCCGTGGAACCCCAGGGTTCTACTCAAACGTTTTAGGGGTTCCACTAGTCAATGATAAAATTCGGACGTTAACTTCGTGAAATTGAAACTTATTCTTTGGAAGGAATGCTTCATCAAAAATAATCAAAGTTTTGCTGATTTAAACGATTTCTTGGTATCCAATAATATCGCATCCAACCAGAATTTAAAAAGTAATATTATCTAACATTTAACTGGATTACAAAAGAAATTTTTGGAATATTTTCTGCCTATTTGCAATAATTTAAGTTGGGTCAAAAATCCTTCTGATGAGAGCCACAGCGACACCACATTAAAATCTATATTTAAACAGGATGGCATTGGCCCATTTTGGCTAAAATTAATGGAAGAAAATCCGATAATTTTCAAATGGCCCAAAAGAATTGATGCCTTTCATAGCAACCTACCTCTGTGAGAAAGCCTTTTCCACATATGTTGCTACAAAAACCAAGTATAGAAATTGACTTGATGCCGAAAATGATATGCATCTTCAATTACCACTAAACCATGTCATTAATGTGAGAACCAACAGTCATTCTCCCCTCTCATAGTAGCAATGCACTCAGGCGAGAAGGAGCAGAAGCACTCAATAACTCTTTAAAATAACACACTTCCTTTAGATCTGCCACGAACGACACAAGCGCATTAAGCTCTGTTAATATGATTACCTATAAAACAAAGCGACCAATTCCCGTCTCGTTACTTTCTCCCTGCTGGTTCACCCATCTCCACATTAATTTGTTTCAATATTTTTTCTTTTCAATTGCATATGTAAGTATAACACAAATACTTTATATTTTATATGTAATATTTATCTAAGGCAAGGACACACCTTGTACACAACATGTAATATGCACCCCCCCCCCCCCAATCAAATCTGGGTGTGCTACTGAATGAAGTGTTCCATAAAAAATTATATCAAAAGAGATTGAAGAACACTGATCTGGATCATACAATAAGTTCTAATGCAGTATCATCCTCGACTAGATATTGTGCCTATCAGTCTCCATCTCCAACAAAAATGTATATAATTCTATAGTATTGGATATAAAAAAAAAAAAAATATGATTAAAGAGTTGATAATTTAGTAAGCAAAGGTTTCTTTATCTTATTGTGCAAAAATGCCATCTTGGTTTGTGACACAAAATTTATTTCAATATTTTCTACTTGTAATGTAACAATTAATATGAAATAATTTTATACTCACCAGCATTGTCAGTTCATATTATGGAAGATACAATATTTATTGCTTTCTTTCAAAATCAATGTTCTCTTATTTTAAAGTGACGAGACCACTGTTTGTTGTTATTACGATACCATTAAGAAAAAAGCTTTCTGTCTTATCACTATAATCAAAGATTTAACTATTGTAAGTTTTATTCTTTTAATATTAATGTAAAGATATCACATATGAATAGTAATGTTAAGTATAAAATTATTTAGATTTAATGTATAATGAGAAAATTGCAAGAGTTTAATGTAAAATCCCTCTTGATAATGTTTAGTTTTTTGTAAGTAAAACATCAATATATTTGTTGTATTGTTAGTTTTTATAAATTTAAAAAATGGCAAAATGCTTACAGTAGGGATATCCATAAGTTTCTGGAGTTGAATTCCTTCACCGGGACCCATGTGGGAAACATGGTTGAAATTTGTAGGAGCAGAAATCATACGGGATCGCCTTTCAGCTGTATTACTATAATTCAACAATATAGGTTTTTTTAATATGTATTTAAAAGAGTGTGGAATAAAAGTAATGCATTTAAACACACGAGAATATCACTCGGAATAACCCCTTGGTCAGGAAATATAATCATTTAAGACAAAAAAATTCCTTTAGAAACTTAGTTAATACGGAATAAGGGAAGTTATACACAACTATGACATCAATAAATATATTTAAAGGTGAGCCTAGCTATCTATTTACAGAGGAGTATGTAATATTAACATAAATTTATTACATTAGATAAGAAAAATTATAAATATTTTGCTGATACATGTGGGCAAATTAATCAAGAGCACAATCCTTTGACGGCCTATCAAAAGTAACACTAATATGTTCACTTGTTCACCATTCAGTATCTACAAGTTATTTTGGAAACAAATAAATTTAATAATTTAAGCATACCCTTTTCCAACTTTGACTTTTTCAGGCTCTCTCACAGAAAACCTGCGCCTCGTTCTTGAGAGAACTGTTTTCCCAGACCTTTCCTTCACATGGTGGATGCTGACTTCAGGAACCCTAATCTGGTTCTCCCGATGTTGGACGTTGTGTAAGTAGACCATGTGGGGAAGCTCCGTTGCCAACGTCAGGCACAACATTCCAGAAGTGGAAAGCGGTTTGGTCTGGAATTTGAAAATAGTTAATTGAGTTGTTTATCAAATAATCACTTTAATATAGAACTATTTCAGCGTTCATATAGCTTTTAAAAAGTAAAGAATAAGTGATTTTTAAGGACTTTTAATAGTCCTTTTAAATTTTTTAAGGATCTCTTATAAATTTTTTATAGAGACTTATACATAGATTCAAAACATTATAAGAACCAAAATTGAAAATTAACTTATAAAAAAAAAAAAATTTGAGTTATCAGTGTATCTACCAAAAGTTCATCCATACTAAATAAAAAGAAGTGCTGAGTTCCTAAAAATCAACAAGACAAAACTGTTACACCAATGAAAGATCAGTTCAAAACAGTAGACAGGAGAAATAGGAAAATTAAATTTGGAATATCTAAAAAAATTTCCCCGAAAATATTCGCAATCATAAATTAAGGGCTCGAGAAGGAAAATATTCTAAGAACACTTTTATAAGAGTCTACCAAAAATCAAGTTTTTAAAGACCCTGTACTTTGATCAAGTGTATTAAGTGTTCAGGTGAAACAGAGACTTTGTCAAAAAACTGACATTTATTAAAAGAACTAGGCAATGATAAAACTGGTTAAAAAAATCCTTTTGACTTTTGTCCAAGTATAATTGTTATATTTTTACAGATTATGATCACCATGATCTCAAGTAAGGTATCACCAGTTTAGATTTAACTTCACTTTTGGTTTTGAATAACTGAAAGTTAAAAACTGGAAGAGAAACACATTAATTAGTAAAAAGCTTTAGTGTTATAAAAGATACCTTTTTTAAATTTACTGTTTGGACCCAGTCTCCTGTACTAACTTCAAACACGTCTATATGAGAATCACTATATACACATAAATATTCATCTCTTTGACCTGCAAGTAAATTGTTATGGTTACAATCTCCCTAAACACTAATGATACAATAATGCAAGAACTACTGAAAAATATACATACTAATTCCAGTTGGTAAGGCAGGGAACATAAGTTCTTTGTCTCTAGTTTTTCTACCCTGTCCATCCACAAAAATTCCTAAATCTATATTTTAGATAAAACCAAACATGAAAATAACTATTATGTTTGTTTATAAAACAAAGTTAATAAATGTCAATTATTTTTAAAAATAAAGAAATAATATTACAACACAGTATTTTACGCTCCATAGGTAAAGGACACTATATAATTTTTTCATAATTTTACAAGAGAACTGATCAAAATTAAGAAACTGCTTTTTTTGGTTCATGCAATTATTGTGCTTTAAAAATCAAGTAATTATAATGCCTTGTGTGATACATTGATGTACATCTCTTGAAAAATACAAAATATCGCAAACATAAAAATCAAACAGATAAAGTATTGTGTGCCTCTTGTGGTAGCTTAAAAAATTAATTCAGAATTAAAGAATTCACACAAAATGTACATTTTAACAAAGTTGTACAAAATTATATATTTTTTATTTATTAACAAGAATTAAAAATTGATGCAATTGCATTCTTATTTTAAATTGTTACAATTTGTTTAACATATTAAGGACTGTTTTACTTACAACTAAAAACTAGAAGAAATTCGTTGTTTGGAAGATTAATGGCGATTAAAGCATCCATAGGATTATGGCAAAGATAAGATAAAGCTGTGGATTCTGTATTCACCAAACCTAAATTGAAAATAAATAATTAAAACAAAGTAACCTGGCAAGGTTGTGTTTCAAACATCTTTTCATGATACAAAAGCAAAACTTTTACTAAAATTCTTTTGTAGTGGGTTTTTAACCATGCATGCACAAACCACTATATTGATTCAAATATTTATATACTTCAAGCCACAAAATCTTTCTTCTTGATACATGAAATGATGCATTTCTTACGTTGCACAATTTTATTCATTTTTAACGATCTTGAAGTTTTTCTAAAACATTATTGTAAATCATTTTTTTTTTAATTAATTAACTTGTTTCTGGCTGCTAACACTCCTTCATGTGAAGTGGATCATTTTACAGAGTCAAAAACTCTATCAATGAAACTATCAAGCACAGTTTAGAAGAATAACTGACATACAAACATTAATTAAACTATCTATAAAATATTGCGATACTTTTCCTAATTATTTGAAGGAAGTGGTTAAAGTTGATAAAGATTATATATTAGTACACGAAAAAAATATATAACTTGTAATACATAGTTTGATTATAATATTTTTTTTTCCTCTCTAATTTAAATTTTCTAATATTTCTGATTTTAATAATTGCAAACATTTTTGAATGCCTCGTTAAGTAAGGATTTCGTATTTTGGACATTTTTTGTGTAGTCATTCATGGATGACAGTATTTTTGTTGGAAATATAGTAGTGTTCATATTATCAAGATCGTGCAATTTGTAATGTTGTAATTGCACTGAATTTAAAATATCATTAGTGATAAATCTTAGTGATAAAGCATTTAAAAAATGTAAACAGTAATTCTCATATTTTCCCCAATAAGTTATAAAGAAACTATATTCTTACAGAATGGCGGTGTCTCTTCCCAAAGAGAGTAGATGTAGAAAGATGAAGGAAAGCCCACACACAGTCTGTCCCCCATCACATTCAGGCACTGAGCAGAAGTAGGTAAACAAATTTCCCGACGTCTTTGGTGGCGACTTTTTGTTCGATTGATATCATACAGTACTACCTGCAGAAGATGAAATAAAAGGTTTGTAAACTTAATTATCATTCTAATTTTTTGTAAAAAAATTATTTATTAAATGGTTATGGCTACATTTACACTCGTAAGTGTACAAAATCAAAGAAATGTGCAACTAATGTTCTGAAATCCTGACACTTGTTTTAATTCAAAGGTATTTTTCACTTGAAAATTCTTATTTTAAAATATAAATAGAAGTATGGGCATATACGTTTTACATGATTTTGTTTTATCACTAAAATAGAAAAATACTTTTATAAAAATTCATTAACCAAAATTGTACTTAAAAATGCTTTTGCAAAGGATATAAAAAACATCGTATTTAAAAGGATATAAAAATACCTTATTTAAAAAAATTACCCAATCCATATTGGCCCATTTATAAACATTTTATTTTTAAACTATGCTCATTTCCTAACTTAAAAACTTGTATTTTTGTCATGTTACTTTTTCCTATATGGTACACAACTGAAGAATCATATAAAATAAAATTGAAATTATTTTTATACCAAATGTCAGTTCAAGCTCAAAAAAACTTTTAATAATAATAAACTTCTTCTTTCTTTGATATTTTTTCTAAAATTAACTTTGAATATAAAGATGAAATTTTTTTTAGGCGTGCATGCAAATGTCACAATTTTATGGGTTATTAGTAAAATATTAAACTACGGTTCAATGGGCAGAGATTTGATTGGTAATACAAATCACAAAAACTCACCTGTCTCTTAAGAGCTATACAAATAACATAGTTGGAAGAGCACCCTTGAGAATTACAGGCAGTGTCGAAAGTAAGGCATCCCTTGGTATCTACTACTTTTATCCAGTCTATATCAACACCATCCAAAGCACCTACTGGAATTAGCCGTATATGCCTCTGTTTACCTTAAATATAAAAAAAATTAAAGACATATTAAAAAAGTATTTACAAGACGCACAAAACCAAAAGTTAATCCAAAATTAGTTATTATAATCAGCTTATTCTCAATCTTTACCAAGGTGTAAAAAATCAGGATTTTTTTTTTAAATAAAAAAAATCGGATTTATTTGATTTAAATCTGATTTTGTTTATTTAAATCAGATTTTTTTTTTCTTTTACAGTAATCAGATTTTTAAAAAAACAAAGCAAATTATAACAGATTTAAAAAAAAAAATATGTTTAATTACTGTTACAGTCTATATATAAAGCTGGTAAATATCCAGTTGATAGAATAAATCTAACCATTAATTTAAATTAGATTTTTTTTACTAAAATCAGATTTAAAAAAAATTAAAATATTTCTTTTAAAAAGTTAAATACCCAGTTGATAATAGAAATCTAACTAAAATATTTTTTGTTTGGCATGCAAATAACTATTATAAAGCATTTAGTCCTAAGTGGATTACTTCGGGAGCATAACAAAATTGTCAGTCCATATAACGACTTACTTAAAAAATTTAAAACAAAGATTTTAGAAAAAACTGTAGAAATGCTAATCACATTAATAAAAATATTATTTATTTGTTTAATGATTTGAACAGAAATGTCAGTTTGGCTGCCTTTTCTACCCCTAATTGATTTCGTAATTTGCTATGTATGAAACCAAAGGTTGAAAACATTCTTTCAACCCTGGCAGATGTGGCCTTTGCAGTCATAAGTTGTTCAATAATTGACAGTTCTTTCGGTGCAATATAGTCATTTAATACCGCCAAAGACTTCCACCAATCGAAAGCATTTACGACTTTTACTATCTTATCTTCAAATAAGGTCCCATTAAATGGATCTGTATGAACTATAAACTTCAGAAGAATAGCTATTAAAGATGTGTCTTGGTATTTCTCTTTGACGAATTCAATTGCTTTCTTTTTTCTTCTGTAGATAAGTTTTCTGGTTAAAATGTTGGGGACAATAGATATGCTAAGAAATGTACTGGTGTTAAAGCTTGGGCATATCGGTTTTGGAAGGATTTATTCAAAATTGATTTCTGATTTCTGAACTGATTATCTTGCTATAGCCAAGTAAGGAATTAAAGAAGAAAAGTTGTTCTGACTAAGAAAAAGGCATCACTAGTGAGATTTAGATTTTAAAGAGGAGTTTTAGGATATAAGTTAAAAAATGATTTAAATCAATGATTTTTTTAAAAAATCCATTGATTTAAATCATGATTAAATCACTGATTTAAATCATTGACACCCTGATCTTTACTATTAATAAGGCCATTGAAATTAATCGATTGTAAACCATTCAAGTGAATGTATTTATTCAGAACTTTTAATAATTCAATCTAATAATCTGGATTTATTTTTGCTGTATATGTTTATGCTAGCTGAGAGTGTTCACAGTATACAATTCACATATTGGAAAAGTTTTGTTTGTAAGTAAATTTTAATGTAATGTGAATTTTTCATTTTTAATATGTGTATGCTCACTGATAAAAACTTATTATTTATTACACTATCCTAAAATAGTAAAATTTTAGCATTAGGCATCAAAATTATAATTTATATAAAAATACATAAAACATTAATATGTACTTTAAAAAAGCAGAGAAGTGTAAAAGCGCAACATTAAAAGGAATTGTTAGTCTGTCCCTGCCTCACAGACCTAATTTTTTTGGCAACACTACCGAAGTATTTCTTAAAATAATATGAATTTTTACAACAATAATGAAAGATCATTAATTTGAAGGAGAAATAAGTGTATGTTTTTCTGTTACATAAATTTTTTTATAAGCTAGCTTAGAAAAACTTTAAAAAATAAAAGGACTTGTTATTTATCTATCAATTTTTGTTAATGATCACTTATTACTGTTGTTATATCTTGTATAAAAATTTATGAATTTGAAAGCAATACTTTGGCAGATATTGTAGCCTGACGATCTTTCTTAATAACACTATAAAGGTTAGTTATTGAACATAAGACATGTTTGAATTAAGTTGCAATTAAAACATACCTGACACTGCTATTAGAAGTTGCTCCTCTGGTACATACTCAATTTGAGATATTTTTTTACCATCACCTATCCGAGCTATTTCTATAAAGATGAAAAAGTTTTAAGTTATTTTGTAATCAAAAATATATACTAAATTTGTTTTAAAGATTTGAATTGACTTTTTAACTAACTAGCTTTTGAAGAGAAATTATATGTTAAAAATTTAAATGATAGTTGAACAAATTCATTTACTTTGAATACCTTCACGGTCTAGATCGACACAGTAAAGTCCTTCTTCAGTTCCTAAAACAATTCTTTCTCGATCTGAATGAAAAATTAAGTAAAATAGCAATTAGAATAACACTGGAAGCAAGATTTGATAACTAACCTTATACTATTTAAAGGCTCTACTAATAATTTTTATTGCAAACTAAATTTTGTAATTATAAAGTAGGTTTTTTTTTTAATTAAACTTTACTGGAGCAACATGATTTTGCTTATGGATTGCATTTTAAAGTAATAAATAGAAATCACACTGGAATACAACTTTAATAAAAAAGGTCATTTAACATGTTACTGTATTCATCTTTAAATACATTAATTATTTATTAAAACTAAAGTCCATTTATACTACAGTTTCTAGAAATTAAGTAACAAAATTAGCATTACCAATAATGGCAGCAGATAAGGCATTTTTAACAATTGAAATAGTGTTATCTAAAATTTCTTTGGCTTGGAAAACCTAATTAAATAGAAAAACATAAAGTAAGTACTATATAAATTCGATTAGTTATTGCAATATTTCAAAAGATTATTTTTAGAAATAGTACTTACAGTTCGAGATGGCAATTTATTTCTACGAAGGATTCGATGAAGCTCGGTTAGTGCATCAACCCATTTGTTCTTTTCACTTTCTCGATCAACTAACATAAGAGTCTGATTCTTTAACCCTGGAGGATCCATCATGGAAGTTGTTATCTGAAAGGGTTATTTGAATCTATGTATATTTGGGTAATTTAAAGTTCAAATCCACCATTCTCATTTTCACAACTCATTCAGTTTCAAAACAGATCATTGTAATGCTTTACATAGTATAAAAATATTTTACAATTTAAGGATGTAGGGGTTGGAAATTTATCTTAACACATTAATTTATATTAATTTATTTTAAAGCTACCATATAAAAATGGTTTACATTTTTTACTTTCAATGAGGAACTTGCACAAGTGAGGAAATTAATATTTTTTGTACTTTCTAGTGTTATCTAACGAGCAGTGCAATTATTTTTTATCTTTATGCTTTCAATTAATCAAAAATCGAGTTTGAAATCAAAGCAAAAGTCACGTGACGCATAGATTCCATAAAAAATCCGAGGGGGAATCTGGTCTAAAACAAGTTTTAGACTGGTTCATCATCATCTGCACTTTGACGTCACACGCAAAAGTAGCTTTTTCCTGTCAAATCGAAAAGTGAAAAACTAAATATTTTTTTAAACTATCTATCCGAGCTCAAATTTTTGAAAGAATGGTACTGTTTTTCATAATTTTTTCTCTACTTTTATTTAAAAATAAAACTAAAAAACGTGAAAGTCCCTCATTACACTCATGTTAACATAGGATAATGAAAGCTTTGCATTCAGTAAAAAAAAAAAAAAAAAAAAAAAACTTTTTTTTTGCATTTCTAAACATTTTAAAAGGTACTAAGTTCAAAGAAATGATCTAGAAACAATGTCTTTAGTTCATGGTCAATATAACTCCCAAACAGACTGACCTATGATGTTCAACTTTTGTATACAAGTTAGAGGTGACCATGGGTCATATCACTAAAGTTTTCATCAAAATTATGCATGAACGTAATGTAGCTGCCATTGAAAAGTTTATACTTTTCAGCAATTGCCAAATAACGGCTCTAATGGATTTCGCCAAACTGGCCATTTTTTTAAAATAATGAAAATATGAAAACGAAAAAGAGAAAATAACCAATCCATGGAAAATTTAAATAGTGACCAGAACTAAATGTAATTGAAAGTTGAGTGATATTCCTCTAGATTTTAATAAATATGCATGTGTTGCCTATACTTTTTTGGGAATTTATATTTGTTTTAGAACAATGAAATAAAAGTTTTGTTAGGATGAAACTTTTTGAAAAGCTTTAACCTTATTTTAAAAAATCAAAATAGATTTTTTTACATGCCTATCAAATAAAACTATACTCATGAATTAAAGAAAAAAAGTAACTACGATTGCAATATAATTCTCCATTTAACCATTACATTTACAAATTTCAAATACCAATTCTTTTCTTAGTAATGAAATTTTTTAAATTTTACTCTTCTAAGATATGACAATTAGCATAGCTAGAATTTCCTACAATATTGTATATTATGTCTCAAAAGTAAGGAAAATAAGTTTTCAAGAATATTTGCATATTTATTATAAATAACATTTCTTAACCATAATAGAAGAAAAAAAAAGAACATAATTTAAATGTACTTACTCTAAATATACAAGGGATATCTTTTCTATTTGCATGTATTACATCCGATTCTAGAACCGAATTGACAGAAAAATCTTCATCCCTGGATAAAAAAAACCCACAAATGCTATAAAAGTGAAAACTTTTGAAAGCAGAACTGAAATAAAAAAAAAAAATTTGTACCTCATGTCTAAGACCTGAGAAACACACACATAGGGTTGTGCACTTTTATCTTGTGCTAAATCATATAGAAATAGCTTAAAATCACAGACTACAACAAATTGGCGCATCCAGCCCTTTTTAACACCACCGGGTTTAGGTACCTGAAAACATTAATTTTTTGAATAAATATACTTTTCAAATATAAAATGCTAAAATCATTTGAGTTTTCACATTAAAAAATTAATAATGTCTTGGTTATAATGACATAAAAAGTAAAATTCAGCTAAAAAGGTATTTTTCATGTATTTACAAAATCCCACAAAAATTAAATTAAATAAAAATGCTACTATCAAATATTAATTGTTCTTTAAACTAGTAGATAAACTAAGTTTCAAATTGAAACTATAACAATTATACATTTACTAGATATTAGTGGCTTTTTATTATAAAAATAAATGGATAAAAAGTTATTAATATTTATATTTATTAAAAAAAATTAAATTTAATATGTATTTAAGATTTTTAAATCAGGAAAACCTTTTCTTAAATGTTATCATTACACATTTATATATTTGAAATAGCTTATTCTCAAACAACATAATGCTTTATAGAAAATAATAGTACATTTTAAAACAATTTATACTTAAATTAATTCTTATATAATGTTTAATACAACAGTTAACAAAATTTATTAATTTTCAAATTGCAAGAAATATTATTTTCAATTCTCTTTTAAGTTTATTATAATTGGTGTATATAATTTAAGTAGATATTATATAAATGGATTTCCCTTTAAAGAGTTTAAATTAAAAAATTTCTTTGCTTAAAAAATTAAACATCTTGTTTAATTCCCGATTTATAATCTTAAAAATGTATTGTATCTTCCAATAATTTAAAACTCTACGGATTGCATTTCAATTATTACACGGTAAATCTTTTAAAATCTTATAAGAATGAAACACTGTGATTTGTTAACATACCTTCACATATCCTTCATATGCAGTTCCTATTCCTCGAGTTGGGTCAATGCCTACTGGCCTCTTAGCTAAAAGATTAAATTATGAACGGTCAAACAAATTATTAATGAATTTGAGTGTGGTAGTAGAGTAGTAATAATTAATAAAAATTGAGCAATACAAACTTTGATCGGGTGGAACAGGGCACATGCAAGGAACCTTCTCTTGGCACACAACATGGCAGGCAAAACCACACACTGAAATTCAAGTTATTTTAATGACTGATGAATAGGAACAGTTTAAATGCTATCTCTTATATATCAAATTATAAACTTTACATTTCAATACTTTAGGCATAAAATATTATAGATTTGTAAAATTCGCAAACAATATATCCTATTTTCTTCAGTGATGTTAGTTATTACTATGAATCATACTATTTTGATATTGCTTTTACAATTATAATGACTGCTTGAATATTCTTCATGTCAGTTACAATAAAAAACCTTGAAAACAAAAAAATATCCACTAATAATTGTTTTCTTTCAACCATCGATATAGATAAACAACTGGATAGACTGCTCCTATGTCAATGCAAGGAGAAAAACACGCTGGTGGTTGATGATGATGGGTGGATGATTAACCAATCACAGTTCACTTTTATAGTTGGGAGGGAATGTGAGAAACCTTGTTAAGTGCTGGAGTAGATATTTTTGTGCACATTATTACTAATTAAAGTCTACTATTGACATTTCTGCTGTGTGCTTCAAGATTTTATTTTCAATCCTCTGCAATTCCTATTTTTTTGTCCACCCAACGGCATTCAGCAATGGCTTCATTTTCCCAGCGTTAAGCAATCTATTCAGTTATTTATCTATATTGATGCTTTCAACCTATAAATATGTTTATTTCTGGTCTAATTATTTAATAAGGCATATGTTTAGTATAAGGACTATTACTACTACAGCTTGTAATTAAAAAAAAGGAACTTGATTTAACGCACATTTTCTGATGTTTCGTTTCTCTTAACAGCACAGAAAATGGCTTGCAAATTTTTGCAAAAAAAGTTTTAAAAATTTAATACAAATGTTAAAGATGTTTTTGCTTAAAAGTTTAGATCTGCATTTAAATACATATTTTTCCAGTCTAATGTTTAATTATTAAGTTTACAGTTATATTGTAATAGATATTGCTTCTGGTTCCTGTCTATACTTAAAAGTTAAAAAAAAATAAAGTTTTATCTTGATTGAAATAAATAACAGTAACTAAAATATTATGTACCAGAAGTGAAAGTAACTATCTCTATTTTATCTAATTATAGTTAGCAAAAGTTTTACAAAAATGCTGCTGTTTCTGTTCTGACCATTGCTATTCTTTTAAAAATAAATATATCTGTTACAAATCTTTGTATGAGATAGTGTTGTACCCCTTTAGAAAGAACAGAAACCACTCACTTAATACCATTATCATAAATTGGAGAGAAAAAAAAATAGATAGTTGTCCTTAGCCTCTGGATGATTTAAAAAAAAACAAATCTTACCTTCACACACTGCACCTTGCCTTATAAGACCAACCATGAGGGAGGTGCAATGGTTACATTTCAGTGGTGCTACAAATGTCCGCACCAAAAACTGGTGAGCTTTATTAGGCTGGGAAATAAAAGTAAACAATATTCAAATAAGTTGCGAGAAATGATGCATTTTTAAATATAAAATAGGGAAGCAACTGAAAATATTTAATAGCAAAAAATTAAGCGTCTGATTTAATTTACAACATAAAATATCTTATCTATTAGATTTACCAATATAGACTTGATTAACTTTACATTCTCAATTTTTAAATAAATGTTTATGCATTTCTGGACCAGGTCTTGTTTCTAATTTTCATTTAAATTATTAAATTAAATAATCTTCTTTTTTAAATAATTAATCCTCTAATAATGAAATCTACTAAACTAAACTAGCATTATACTCAAACTAACTTTTGGTGGTAAATGAGCAGGCCTAGTATCCATAATTGGAGACACAGGAGCCGATAGCATTTCCTATTATGCAAAATAAAATTTAAAAAATATATAAATTTTATAAATATAAATAACTATTTTTTTTTATTATCAGACTTATTTACTTACACCACTGTTATCAGATGCATTGGATTTGCTGCTAGTGACAGAAGGAGGTTGATTATCTTCCACATCTGCTTCATCACCTGCTCCTGCGGAATCTCCACTTTCGCTGCGAGCAAGGCGAGATGTGTTTTTCAGAAATTGATCTAGAGGAATGGTAAAAATATTTTTATCACATTTTTTTTTTTTTTTAAATAAATATATATATGTAATAGAAATCCTTTCTTAGAACCGACAGTTAAATTAATTCGTCTTTTCAAAGCCTGAAATCCTCTTTAACCAAATCATTCAACAATTTATTATGATACCTGCCCACGCCAAATTAAAGTGCGAGATCTTTGTAGAGTCAGCATTCTTGTTATTCATATCCCATAATTAGTATTCCGTTCTGACACCAATATGCTTGCCTTCTCACTACAATGTTTATAAAATACCCTTGCTAACTCAGCGATTTTCACGGTGTGCCCACGGTTTGAACGCTACGCTGCTCTCTGTTTGACAGTACGACGCATTATTTTCTAAATCCTATCATTATGTAGTAAAGACGTAACTTTTCACGCTCTCTCCGGTTTATCTTAATAAATGTTTTATCTTGTTTAAAATTGACTCTTCACTACGGCTCCACGACCACTCTACAATAACTTAAATTAAAATGGAATAGTACATTACATATAGATATTCAATAAAACAGAGTTTGTATTGCATTGCTATCGGAAAAGTGACATAACTTTTATTGAAACTCAATAGCAGTTATTTTACTTTTCTATCGACAATGTGATGTACAATCTGAGGAAAAAGTCTTGACTGGATAAAGCTAAATAGTGAGAACTATTAAACTAATTTGTATATATTTTTTGCCAATGATTGTTGTGCTTAAAGTTTTCATAAACATCAGCTACATTAGCCAAATTCAATATGAGACCCCTTTGTAGCTCAGAGTATAAAAAGTCAGTAATCTAGTTCTTTCTATGTGTATCTTGTTATGTCTGTACCACTTGACATAGAAGTTGTTTTCCTGGCCTTCAAAATTCTAAAATCACAATCTAGTATTGTAAAAACTGCCCTGGATCTTGTAACTTTAAAGCTTAAGTTAACAAATGGTGTATAAAATCGCACAATGTAACTGTTTAAAAACACAGCAAGAATTAGATTGACAGCTTTACAAGCTAAAAGGAGGGTACACTTTGAATCGAACTAAGGTAATTGATCATAAAAACTTTATTATTCTTTGGAAACAGTACATGCAATACTTAACAGTTTCTGCACATTGAAATTTTTTTATGCTTAACAAAACTTTCTGATAAAAATAAAATAAAATTTTGATATACAATGCTTGTATATGAGAGAACTACAGAATATATATTTTCTAGTAAAATGAGAAAATCACAATTTTTATACCAAAATTATACTTTTATCTAAACCTTATATTACATATATAGGTCATAGAATATAGAAATAACGAAGTAATAATTTTTTCTATTAAAACTTAATAAAGAATTACAATGAAATGATCAGCAAACTAGGGTTGTGGAACATCACACAACTTTCAATCACACTATATAATATTGACCATAGAAGTAAAATTTAACATGGTGTTATTTACCATTTTCTTATTTTCACTCATTTAGATAAAAATGGCCAGTTAGGCTATATTTTTGGCAATAATTTTTACATAAACAAAAAAACGCCAAAATGGCAAAATTGGTGGTTTTATTCGATAGACATTACATTGTTCTTGCTTGTGCGTGAAATGCAAGAAAATCAATCGTTGATAGACGATGCTCAAGGGCAGAGTGTTCTGTATTAAAGGTACTCGTTTTTCAACTTTTTATGCTTTTATCGTATTTGTATGAGAATTTTGAAGGTGGGAATGTTTAGAACACCTTCAAAGGCATTACCACAGCAATTTGAACAAAACCGTTAGAGCTGGTTTTTTTTAGCAATTACTGAAAAACATGATTTTTTCAACTGCAGCTACCTTGTATGCACATAAGATTTTGATGAAAACTTGGAATGGTAGGTCCTTGGGCCATCACCAACCTGCACACCAAATTTAAACATCATAGGTCAATTTGTTTGGGAGCTATGCAAACCATGTACACACATACACACATTCAGAAAAACGAAATGGGAAATGAATTTCCAAAACATAGAGAAATAAAAAATTTAAAAAAAAAATCAAGATTTTTTTTGACTGACTACTATACTTTCTTTACCCTATGTATGCAAATGGGCAATTAAAAGTAATAAATAATCCTAAACAAAAAGGTATTCTTACAGTTATCACCATTAGAATCTGCCTTTTGCTGCAACTCTCGTATCAGATTGTCTTTTTTAGATGCTTCAAGTTTAAGGTTTTCTACCTTTTGTTTTGTCTCCTTTAACTCCCTAGACATAAAAAGTATAACTGTCAACAGAGAAAAGAATTGACAGATATTGATTTTTCAAATGGAAAAAATTACATGAGCATTAATTAAGAAAAGTAATAGTAAGATTAATCCATCTTGTTTGAATACAATCATTTTAATATCTTCAGACCCAAATTAAATGGTAGTTTAAGAAAAGCTTTTTTATGCAAAATAACTTTATAATGAATTTAATTATCATTAAAATGCTATAGAACATTTTGTTAATTGATAACATGTATATTGTATTAGACTAAATTATTTTATTATAAGTTTAAAAAAAAAAATTCTTAATCCAATGTGGATTAGAAAAAGTATGCAGCATTGAAAATAACACTGCAAACATTAATTTACTATTATTTTCCCCTTTTTAAACATAGAAACAATTGAATTCATATAATGCCTTAAGAGCTTAAAGTTACTAGATATAATAAATAAAAAAAATAGATTTTTGAATATTAATGAAAACGTTTTAATTAGTACTTTTTTAGAACAATTACAAGACTATTATATAAAGGTGTGGGCTAGATAAGCATAAAAATTTACCCGTGCAGACAAAAAAAAAATATTTGCACTTGGTGGGAATTAATTTCTAGAAAAATTCAAATGCAAGTTTATCTTAAGGATGTTTTAATACTTTTCTTGTGGCTAATTTCATGTGAACTGACATTATTTTTGCATAGAAAATGATAGCAAAACGTCAAAGTTTCCCTCAAGAAAGACAAGATGACACCAATACTTCAAATGGGAAGAGAAGTTGTTTTCCCCTTAGACAATTTATCGTTAAAATGCTTTGGCACAGAATTAAATTTATGCAATAATAGCATACATCAAATAAATAAAATTAAAATTTCCTTGGGTTATTTGCTAATTATTCTCGTAAGAAAACGTAGCATACTTTTGCACTGATACCAATTCTGCTCTGACTTTGCTTAATTCATCTGCAATGGATTGTTTTGCCTGTATTTCACTATTTAGACTAGATTGTAGGTTGAGCAATTCCATTTTCTCAAGTTTTTGAGACCTTCTATTTCTCCAATTCTTTTCCTACAAATATAATAAACAAATGCTTGTAATTTAAACTATAAAGTCAATAATTAAAATTTTAATCAAAATCTCACATTGTAAAAATAAATTAGTTAAATAGAATAACTGTTTTTTTTTTTTTTTTTTTTTTTTCTTTTTCTTTTTTAAATATTTATTCTTATTACATAAATTGTCTGTCATATTAAATTCTTTTTACATATAGCTGTTTTAAATTTAAATTTATACTAAAATATTTTATTAGTAAATAATTAATTTTTTCAATCATATGTCTAGTTGTTGCGTACTTTAAAAAAAATATGATTTATAAAAATTAAGATCTATGTTCAATTTTATTTTATACGCCTTCAAATATCAATAAATAGCAACATTAGTTTTAATAAAATTATGAAAATAAAACTTTAAATTGAATTCATCACAATACTTACAGCTGTTGATGGAGTAAGACCACTCGTTTTCATATTTTCCAGTTCTTCTGTCATTTTAATTGCAAGTGCTTGTAAGTAACTTCTGGCATCTTTTTCATCGCTTACCCTAAATTATATGAGCAATACATTAATTTTTATTTCTTTCTAAATAAAGCACAAGATTAAGAATTTATAAGACAATTTTTATGCATTGTAGTGGATTATTTTACTTTAATCAACATGATTTAAAACATACCACTGAATGATTTCTGAAACTTGGGACTCCCATTGAGCAATTGAATCCTTTTTATCTTTCAGATTATTGATATCATCATCCATCTTACGCCGATCTTCCTGAACTCGATTCACAACTTGTGATAACTGTTAAAAAATTACAGGTATGTTTTTAAATTTTTGTGTTAGAATTATTATAGAAATATGTAAAATCTTAAATACTACAGAATACTATAGAATGCTGCAATAGGAATATCACAGAAAAGATAATGGAGAAATATGTAATAAAAAAAAATTGCAAACATCTTTAAAAATTATGATTTAAGATTTTTACATCAATGTAATGTTAACGAAATGTGAAAATATGTACCCTGTCCACCTCCTGACCAAGTTTTCTATTTTCTTCCTGAAGAATATCTTTTTCTTTTTCATGCAGTTTTTTCAGCTCACCTAGCATTTCTTTGTTTTCTGATGCACTATAAAAAGTGGAATATTGTTAATTTCACACATATAAATTTTACAATATTAACAACTTTAAGAATTTTTCAAAGTGAAAACATTTACCTTTCAGATCGTGTAACTTCAATCTTTTCTTTTAGGCCCATAATCTAAAAAATAAAGGTAAATTAAAAGGAGCTTTAATACAAAATGGGCCAAATCCCTCTTTGAAGAAATCATCGCAATTAGCAATACTTTATTACACACTTAACTAGGCAATACATGCCTGAAAATTTTACTGTGTATATAGCTATGCCATTCATGTTTAAAAAAAAATTTACTAAGCTAAATGTTTGAACAAAATTTTGCTAATACTAAGGGGACTCAGCATCCCCTATACCAATAATGTTAAATTGCCTATTTTTGATGTGCCTTTTCTTGGAAAGTTATTATCAAACAAGTTTGAAAATTTTATATAGGTTAAATAGATCTTGCACAAGATACTGAGGTTAAAGTGTGATAAACAAATTCTTTTGTTAAATCTCTACTAGTTAATTATAATAGTACATTGAAGTTTGAAATATCATGTTTAGAGAAAATCTTGTTTTTTCAAAATAAATATAACATACTTCTAATTTGCATAGAAAGAAAGTAGTATATAAATAAAAAGGCTTTAAAAAAAAAAAAAAAATTAAAAAAAAAAAAAAAATCTCAATATCTTTTTTTTTTTTTTTTTTTTTTTTTTTTTTTTTTAAGGTCACTGAGTATCCTTAACAACTTTTTCAAAAATGATTCTGACCCTTTTTTACAAGCTCCTTCAATGATAAATATTTCATATATAGGAAATAATTCATAAAAAAAAAAAAAAAAAAAAAAACTTTTTAATTTTCCCATTAAATAGATTTGTATGTTTGTTTCTGAATACTTTTGATAAATAGTGAATAAAAATTCAATGAAGATTGAAATATCTTTTGAGAATGTTATTAGGGTTACCTCTCTTTCCATTGCTTCAATGGTCAAGTCTGCTTCTTGAAGTTGTTCATGGAGAGATGTCATATCTACATGGTGCCGAGATTGTTGTTCAGTTAAGGCTTCATTTCTGAGCAGTTCCATCCTCTCCAATTCAATCTTTAACCTAAAATTAATAAAATATTTAAGTAGATTAATATTAGTTTGCACCAACAGTAGTTTTCAAGCTTTGTTGAAAGAAAAAAAAATCAATAAAATAGATAAGCAAGTTATATAGCTTAATTTATAAAGTTAATTTTAAGCATTTACTTAACAAATTTGTAAATATTATTTTGACAAGGGATTTTGTTATTTTACTGATTTCTTAATATATACTTAGAATAGCAATGTTTTCTAACTTTGAATAGTAAATTAGATATTTACTTACAATTGTAAAGAACTATTTTTTCAATTATTATTTTCAAATTATAATAATTTTCCAGACAAAAGGCCATTGCATTATTCAAAAATATTGCTTATAGCTACAATTGAAAAATAATTTGTAGAGTTCAGTTATAAATACTTGTAATCGGATTATTCTTAAAAAATACTAATTTAATACTAAAACATTTAAACTTTTTTTTATTTGCATATGCAAACTTTATTGAAAAGTAAACTTATGAAATGTATGTATCTGTTTTTGGGCCTTCTGCAAATGCAATATCCGAAATATGGATTTTAAGCTCAATATACAGATTACTGCAAAAATTGAGCTTTAAAATAAGCATTTTTTTTAACTCCAAATATCTTAACTCAAAAAATGAAATTATATTGATAGCCGACAATGATCCTTTTTTTTTAATTTTTTTTTTTTATCACAACCTTTCTTTGATGATCAAAATTAATAGACAAAACTCCAAACTGGTAATTTAGTTATTACCTTTCAACAGCAGATAATCTTTTTGGCCTCACATTATTTTTAACATATCTTACCTGTTTACTTCTTGTAATGCCTCCAAATGAACAGGACTCGGTGCTCTTCCAATATGTCTCTGCTTCAGCGCCTCCATTTCGTCCTCCAAGTGGTGTGCGTACTCCTCCGTCCTTTCCCTCAGCCTCCTCTCTTTGGTTGCTTCTGTCTGCGCCTCCTCAATGCGAGCCTCAAACTGCAATACATTTAACTTTCCAGACTTTAAATCTTTAAATCATAATTTGCGATCGGCCTGTGACAAGTTAAGAAGGGTTGAGGTTTGGTTGATGGTGCTTTGGGGATATACGGTGCAAGGAATAAGGTGTAATGGTGATGGTAATGCAATGGGGCTTGATATTTTTTAAAACATTTAAACACAAATAGTTTTTAAATATATTTTTAAAAGAACAATTGAGTCGAATTATTAGTGAAAGGCAGTGCTGATTATTCAGCCTAATTATAATATTTACAAGTAAGGGATTTGAAGTTAAATTCTGTGTCAAATTTAGGTTTTACTGAACTACACAAAAAAACAAAATTATGTTTTACAAGAGGGAGTTTTAAAATTGGAAAGCATGCTAGTAAATTCATTAGTTTGCAAATGAATTTAATTAATAGGCTTATAAGCTTTTTTTAGTCATTTGAATTGGTTTGGCTTTATAGAAACATAAGAATAAGATTTCAATATTAAGGATTGGGTACTATACTTCCCAGTACTTTTCCCCGCCCTGCTACCTTTTACTCTTTACGACTTGCAAAATTCAGTGATTTCCTTTATAGTTGTGAAGAGTTTTTATTCTCTCATATTCTTTTTTAAAAAAATTATTATTATCATTTCCAATTTTAATATAAAGAGGTCCTTACATCAAGGATGTAAATATTTAAATTTGTAGCATTGCTATATCAGGAACGTGATTAATAAATTATTAATTAATGGGTTAATTATTCAAATTACTTTTTAAAAATAAATGTTTGGCATAACTTACCTCTCTGCGAAATTTCTCAGTTTTTCTTAAATCTTGCCGTAGGAGATCAATCTTCTGCATTGCATTCTCCAATTCTTCCTCTTTATCCCTAACTTGCCTTGACAGTTTTTGCTTTTGTGCACGTAATTCGGATAATCTAAAACAATAACAGAAAATTTCATAGTTTGGAAAAAAAATGCAATTTTGTAATTAAATGTTTTAAGATACGTTTCAAATACGATAATCTAAAACAATAACAGAAAACTTCATAGAGTCTAAAAAAATGCGATTTTGTAATTAAATGTTTTAAGATAGGTTTCAAATCTGCTGTAAGAATAGACAGATTAAATAAACCTTACACTGAATATGAAAAATATATAATTCCTTTCTAAAAATATGTTTAAAATGAACTTTTATTATTTATTTTATGCGAAATTAAAATAAAACTTTTATTTTAATTTATTAGTTGTTGCTATCATTCAGTTGTAATTTTTTTTTAATTTTTAAATAAATATGGAAATGTACAAAATATGCTAAAAATATATATAAGGAAATTACATTTTTATTATAGTAACAATGATGTAAGCAATAAATATTGCCATAACTTAAAATTTTATTTTCTAAACTGAATTAAAGACTGCCAATTTAAAATATCCAATAAAACATATACAGGAAGCATTTAATTTTTAATGTTGAAATGCAGGGGGGATGTACATACAATATACATAAATTATGCCATGCAAAAGGGAGGGAGGTGGTTTGTTCAACGCGTAGGTGAGTTACAGGGAGTTCATTTGCAATATCTTGATCTTTATTTTATCTCACTTAATTTTAAAACTACATTAAATATGCACTTTTTTAACTTTAGAAATAAAGGGGCATCATATATGACTGAGCATGTAACGAGGAAAAGGTTTAAAAAAAGTCAAAATTTTGAATGATGTATTTTATTTATGTCCCGTATTTTATTTATGTGTTGTATATGTTTATCATTTCACTTTTCTCTAAGGGGAAAAAAAATAGCTGTTATCAAAAGAATAAGTTAAGAAGGATAATACCAATGGGATTTTTCAAAATCATTTATCATTAGTGATAAATGGGATTTATCACTAAAAATTAATATTTTTTCCATAATGTGAGTGTGCTCCCTTCTAAATTATTTTTAATATCACAAAAAAGTTTTTACAATTTTTTTAAAAATAGTTTTAAGGTTATGTATCTCATCAGATCTTACTTATCACTAACTTCAGCATATTCAGCCATTGCTAGTTTTCTTTGGCCCAATGCATCTTTCAGATCTTTTGCTTGAAGTTTTAATTTTTCATGGCAGTCAATCAGATCCTTTAAAAGCAAATTGAATAACAATAAGTAAAAGTTGTTATTTGAATTCAATATTTCAAAGTTTAAGTGCACTTAATTACATATATTTTTAAATAAGTGTTTTGTTATAACAGACATTTAAAATATTAAACAAACGTTTTTATTACTCAAACACTATTTTAACCCCTTGGGTACAGATTTATTCGGGAAAATTCTTGCATTTTGAACTGTTGGTTTGCATGCTCAATGATCTATTTTTATGCACAATAACGGATAATAAAGCAGGGACCTTCAACTTAACATGGATTCTGAACCACAACGAACATCTTTACCTAACGTGGGATTCGAACCAGATACCTCTGACATGCGTGACCAGAGCTCTAACCGCCGACCAAACAATATAGTGGTTAGCTTGCTAGCTTCTAGACCGCGAGGTTGCAGGTTCGAGTCCCGTGTTAGGCATGGGTGTTTGTAAATGTGTGTTGGCTTGTCTAATGATGAATGTTTCGGCGCATTATAGCCCTCGTGTTGCTGACGGCGCCAGATTATCTGAAAACAACCAACCAGAGCTCTAACTACACAGTCATCAGGCGGGCTGTGTTTCGAACGGATTTAATTTGCTGATGCAAAGAATAGTATATAAAGGCAGTAGACTGCATGAAAATTCATTTATTAGAGCAATATGATTTTATCGTAGTCTGAATGACTTTAAAGGAACATTTATCATTATTAACAGACAAAGTGCATGACGAGTCTCAGCCGTCAAATGTACCCAAAGGGTTAATACATAATTTCATAAGAATCTTGATATCATAATAAAAAATTGTAAAAATTATTCACCATTAAGTGAAATTGACACTGCCAGTTATATATTTAAATAATAGCTAATCTAAATTTTGGCATCCACAATATTTCAATAACTTATTTATTTGGTTTAATTTTTTTTATTTCTGTGAATTGGAAAATAAATTTTACATTGGACATAATACTAAAAAAAATATCTTTTTAAGTATTTATGGGACCATTATATTGCTGAGATAGTAGCTTTAGTTTCTTTTATCAACAATAATCATCTTCTAAAACCTTACAACAATTTGTAGATAGACTCTTCCTCTAGCTTGAATTCACTAAAGCTCATTAATTTAATTCTTTCCAAATAAGTCACTTCTGAATCAATAAATAATAACAATAATAAAAAGTTCGCAGGTAATATCTGACTTACCCTGTGAAGTTCATCATTCTCAGTTTTTGCAAATCGTAGAGCTTTTTCCATTTCTCGGAGCCGAAGAAGTTTTTCATCTTGTAAGCAGTCTAGTTCCTGCTTTCCACAAATCATGTCTCTGTGTTCTTTCCTGAGTTTATTGGTTTCCATTTCAAGTTCTATTTCAAAGGTAATAGTTCATAATTTACAATTTTAAAGTAATAGTTTATATTAGTTGGTTTTAAATGATTTATATCAATATGCATTAAAATTACTTACTTAATATTTACATTTTGTGGCTTATTTAGATTTCATATTCGAGTTCAAAAGTCAGTTCATTAAAAAGTAAGTTTAAAATAGTATGAAAATTATAAGGCTCTGAAACAACCTTAATTACTCTAAATAACTAATTACCTGATTTTCTCTTCCTAAGGGTATTTATTTCGTCTTGAAGTTTACGACTCTCTGCCTCTGGTGTCCTGTTTTTGCTATAATCTTCCTCATCAAACATTAGTCCCTGTTGTTTGAAGAACTTAGACATTTCTGAAAATTACAATGGAGATTGAAGGAGTTATTTCACAATAATAGACTTTTTTGCTAAGACAACAAAAAATTAAATTTTTAACTAGAAGTTAAATAGGTAAGTAAATACATATTTTAGATATTACAGTGCAAAATAAATGTACATTTCTTTATTTTAACTTCCTACAGCAGCATTCACGGGAATATGGTTTAGATTAAACAGCAATTCTAACGTATTTTTGTGAGTCACACACAAAACAAAATTAGGATTAACATTTAAAAATACTGCGATACCTCAAAATTGTTAATTTCTTGATTAGGTTATAAGAGAAAGATCTATTGATTATTTAATTACCATCAACTGAAATTTTGTTGAAATTACGGTAGCATTACAAATTAGAGTAATACTCATAGAATTTGCTCTCTCAATGATACATATGTTACATAGAATGGCCCATACGCCTTTTGTTTATGCAAAAAGAATATGTATTTTTCATGAAAGGTATGCTACTAAGTTATTAATATAAACATCCACTAAAAATTATGGATTTGCATTTTGTAGAAATGATTTGACATGTTTTTGGTAATACCAACTGTTTATGCAAATACAAAATTGATGACCAACTGTAGGTTCAAAGCTTATCTAGGTTCTCCTCCTAATAGCCCAATGCAAATCCAACTGTCTTCCAAAACTATTTTACTATTTATGGTGTTGTCTGGTAAATTGTTTCATATATCTATTGTAAAATAAATATTTTTTTGTTCCTTAAATTTAAAGATGAACTTGTATTCATGACTTCTAGTCTTGCCTCTCATATTGTTCTCTAAACCATTGAAATCACCCCATTTGCTAACTTTAAATAACTATTTAATTCCAACTAGACCTTCTTTCCTCCAACACATGCATATTTAAGTTCCTCTTCTAGCTTTAAGGTGCAAACTCGAGTTACCCTTTGCTATTTCTGCTACTATTCCTGTCTTTTATCCTTATTACTGTGCTGGATAAAGCTAGCTGTTCCAAATTTGTTTTGTCTATCATTAACATTTCATAGTAAACCTGCTAGAGTGCTACTCTGTTTCTTTATAAAATTCTTGAGAGTTGCTACTTTTGTTTTTTTTCCAAGTGAGCATTCTCAAGATGTAGTCTTGCCGATTCCCTATAAAGTTGTGAAGTGATATCACTAGATTTAGATCAGTTAGTCTTCCTAATTCATCTGAAAATGATGCAAGTCTTTTTACTTACTACCCACACCCACAATGATACCCAAACTTAAAAGTTCCATTAATTAACACTCCGAGGTACTCCCTTAATAATCTCACTTTCATTGATTTTAACCTGTTCTAGAAAAAGGTAGCACTTATATTCCAGAGGTAAAAATTTGGCATTTGTCAATAGTATAAAAAATATGCCTTATTTGACAGGTAAGTTTAAAATATAGTTTAAATTGCGGATTGATAATGATTAAAAGCTTAAAACAATCTTACAAATAAATTATACTAAAAATTAAATTTTCACCTCTTAGTCTCCTTTGTAAATCCATTTTATCATGCTCAAGCTTTTGTATCCTTTGTTCATAAAGCAATTGATTTTCATCAGAATGGTAATCGATTCCATTTTGAACACCAAATCCAGATAGTCGACTGTAAAGAAAATTTTAAATAAGGACTAAATACAATTTCTAACACTCATTTGAAAGTTATGTTTTCATGTTATTGGTTATTTCTTAATATACCAATTATGAGAGACAGGTAATTTTTTAAAAAATGAGATAGTTTAATCATTGCATAGAAGTGAGATTTTTCCTGATTCAGGCACTTCGAAACTTAATGGTTAAGAGGAGTGCGACATCACTGCTTCCAGTCAGCCATTTTATTTGTCCTCATTCCACAATATTAAACCAACTTGTAAAGAATTGTAATCTTGAGCTCTTTGGAGCAATATGTTAAAATTCCAATACTGATGCAAAGATTCAAATCACCTAAACTTCTTCTTAATAAACTCAAGTTACTGTTCAGAAGATATATGCTATTTAAACCCCACATACATAAGGAACCCTACATGGATATCATCAACTATCTATTTTATAATTCATACATGCTTAACAATAAGATTTTAGTAGGGAAAACTCATGTAATTACATTGCCTACTTGATTAAAATTACTTAATGTCCTTTATATGTATATAAGTTGCATCAAAAGCAGCTTTATAAATTACGAGGATAACAATGGAATTTGAAAATATTAAAAGACAAAAATAAAATATTGCATCAGCTCAATACTTTTGTTTGTAAAAATGTGCTTATGAAATCCAATATATGTTATTATAACTCAACATTCAGATTTATTCTTCAGTACCTGTACTTATTTTTACCAGAAAAAAAGATTGTGTGTCTACGTTTCTACAAACAGTTTAGTCACAACTACTCTTATGTCTTTGAAATTTGTACTATTTATCTATAAATGTACTTCAAATAACCTGTTTAATGATTCTGATTTCTATTAATATAATACTACTAGTATTAGTAAGACAACATTCAATCTGATATTTGATAAACATTTTCAAAAATTTTGTTTCTATAATTAAATGTTTGAATATAGTAATTTTAAAATCCAGTATGTTTCTAAAAAACAAACATGATTTTTTAATAAGCAATATATTACCTTTTAGAAGAGAAGGTAAAGCCTACGAATGGAAGATGAAGTCCAGAGAAAACAGAATTTGAGCTCGGTGGTACGGAATCCTTTGAGAAAATCCAACATAAGTTATTCTAACATCATCAAATATCAATTCATGATATTAGTCTTCTTTTGGTGATAATTTACATCATATTTTGCAGAATATATTTATATTATATTCTGCAGTAGTAACATTAGCAACACAAAATCATATTAACAGAGTTTATTACACCCTAAGATTTAAAAAAATTTTATTGAAGAAAATTTTATATTCATTTACAGTTTCAATATATTATATTATAGTGTTAACTTACAATTATAGTGTTAACTTACCGAGCCTTTTAAATCAGTTTCATCTACGTCGAAATTAGATGTATCACTAGGACTGCTGACTTCAGGAATGTAAGGTGCTTCCGCTATTTTAAAGATATCAACGCATAATTAGTTAAGATTAATAAAGGTAAAATAGTTTCATTTCTTAAACTTTCAAATAAAAGAATAACAAGGAAATAATAATGTATTGATTTACTCATAATTAAAATGATAATGTCTCTACAATGACATTTTATGTTAATTTTGTAATAGTGATATATTGGTTAGAGGATACTTTTGAAGTTTTATATTTAAAATTTCAAATGCTTTCCCGTATGAAATTGTAATGTCACAGCTTGTTTTGCATTAGTCAAATTTGAAAGCTCACAACTTGCCATTTTTAGAAATATTGAAAAGAATTTGAATGTGATTATGTTTGAAATTTCTTTAAAAAAATATTTAAGACAACTTCCTTTTTTTCATACATTAAAATATTTATAAACTAAAACTAACTATTTTATGTAAATTATTTAAGAACTATTCCAGAGGGTTTTTGTACACTATTATTTAGTATATTTGTATTAAAAAAGGTGTTTTAGTGTTTTTAAGTACAACATAAAAAATTACAAATATTCGCAAAATTAAATTATAGCTTACTTTCACGAATAGTAGCCCAGTTAACACCCATAAACCAGGGGTGATTCTTAAAGTCTTCTAATCCATTTTGGCCTAACCGACATTCTGGACTACAAATTAACCTCCTCATTAAATCTTTGGCTTCTTCTGAGACTAGAAATGTAGGATCTTCGGGGAAATCAAAGCAGTTCTGGTTCAGAAAATACATTAAGGTCAGTATTCAGTTTTGCAATTATTAATGTTAATACCAAATGCAATACAGGATCAATAAACATCTTAGAAAGTATGGAAAATATCTTAAGTGCTAAACTTTTTTCCATTTAATGGTTAAAATACCCAAGTCTATTAGATATACCAAGGATATGTATTTTGGCTAGGAATTTCTTGATTTAATATTTGAGCTGGCAAATTTTTAATCATTTTTTTTTCTCTAAATAAATTGCTTAAATTTTACAAATAGCATCAAAAGTGAATGAAAACAATTTTTATCAAACTTTTTACCCAAATATTTTGTTAAACCTAAAGGTAAATAATTCACCATTGTTTTCCAATTATATATATTACTGCAAAATTAGTGAAAAGTTATGGAAAATAAATGCTGATTGTGGTTTAAGTCCACATAGCAAAGCTATTCTGTCGAATTTTAAAAGCTGAATAGTTTAAAGCAGCGGTTAATGCACCACCTGCGGGCCGCGAGTAGCGTAGTACTTGTGCTGTGAATGTTGGCCGAGAATCTAAGTCAAGATAAATATTATAGAAGCTTCAGAGGTATCGATGGGAACAATCGAGTCCCTTGATAAAAAGCAATAATCTTTGATGGTGTAAACAAGAAACGCTGTACTTCGTGAATTCTACAACACGGCTAAAACTACCCAATTTTACTCAAGATATTGACTCTCTCATGGGAGAAAAACTGTCAAAAATCGCTTTGACTTTTTTTTTTTTTTTTTAACTTTGACCAATTGTTTGATATTTTTCTTATAGTTGCGACAGCAAAGTGACTGCAATAGAGTTCCTTTCTTAGTAAAAAAAACATTGTTTAATTCTTCCTTGTAGAGTACGATTTACTAATTTCTGAAGCAGGCAAGCAAACACACATTCTATTAGCTAGTGGACTTCAAAGTCTTTTTTTTTACAAAATAGGTGGTCTGCACAACTAAAAAGGTTAGGAACTGCTGGTTTAAAGAATAAATTCACTATAAATATTTCTGAACATTACTCAAGCAATAACTAACTGCATTAATTTGCATTTCGTTTTGATACAAACAAATCAGAAGGAAAAGAATTGCTCCCTTCATTCTATTCTTTAAAATAATGTGTAGCTCATTGCAAAAAAAAAAAAAAAAAAAATTAAAATGCTCCTTGTAGATTAAAAACAGACAAGACAAATTCCATTAATTTCTTCTGAAGTTTAGTATTCACAAAAATAAAATAAAAAAATCCTCGCATCAGAGTTAAAAATTTTATTTCTTTACAACGTAAATTTTTTTTTATCTGATATAATAATTTGTATAGTGGCTAAGCAATGAAATTTAAGAGAAAAATTATCTATGTGTATTGTTATTAAATATTTATAGTGATATTTCTTAAGAAAGATTGTCAATCTGTTCCCACCCACATACCTAATGCTTCATTTTTTTTTTACCTGTCAAAATATTTTCTTAAGAAATATGAATTTTTACACCAGGTATAACAATAGTAGTAAAGGATAAACAAAAAAATTTGAAAGGAAAATAAATAGTTTGTATTATTACTTTACAAAAAAAAAAAAAAAAAAAAAAAAATCCTTTTAACTTTTTTGCTGATCTTTTATAATTGTATAAAAATTCATGACGCAGCAGTAGGGATCAATGTAGGGGAAGAGCTAGTGGTCTTCAGCAAATGTTTTTGCCACAAAAAATTAACAAACAGTTTTTTAAGTCTTGTGAATAGTTATTTTTTCTGAATTACAAGTGATTAACAATGGTGATTTACAAAAGGCCTTTAAATGTTGAAGCAAGTTGTATTCTAGAAAATAACTCATTAGGTATATGGGGCAGAAAGGACTGACAAGCTCTAACAATGAACGATCCCATTTTACAAATATATAAAAAAAACTTGTTCTACAAGACTCACAACCCACCTTATGATTCATGATTTTACCATACGTTTCCACCAGTGACTCGGCGTAGAAAGGCGTCTCCCCGTACAGCATCTCATACATGCAGACGCCCAGTGACCACCAGTCGCATTCGGCCCCGTACCTTCCTTTGCCGTCTTCCATTGCCTGAAGGGAGTATTGGTGAGCCTTCATGTAAAAGACACCGAGCAAAACAAAAGACTTATGAGTTAGGACATGAACAGGGGCAAAGAGGGAACCTTTTTTTTGATGGCCTGGACTTCAGGATCTGTAGCATGGAGACTGGATTTTAAGATTTTTATTTTTCCCAGTAGCAGGGACATAAATTTCCTGTGGTGTGTCATGTGCCTGTAGGGATTAGTGTTTGGTCATTGCTAGATTGCGATCAAGGTACCGTAATTTTTGTGTGTGTGGAATGGACTTCAGGATCTGGTCGCCCTTTCAGTATAGTGGTTAGCGCATCAGACTATACTACGCTGGTGGGTCTCGGATCGAATCAGGGGTAAGACATGGATATAAGACGTGGATGTCCTAAGTTAGGGACAACAATGGTCCTTCCACTGGGTTCCCCTTCACAAGTGGCCATCGCCTTGTAGTGGCCAAGTGACTGCGAGTACTTAGTGCATCAAGTGACTGCGGACCTGCTATTAGAAAAAAAAACCCTCCTGGATCTGTAGCACAGAGACTGGATCTTAGGACATTTGGAGTAGTTGGGACATTAGTTTCCAGTGCTACATGCGTGTAGGGTCATTGCTAGATTGCGATCAAGATACTGTGATATTTTTTTAGTAGGATGGACTTCAGGATCTATAGAACAATGACTAGATCTTAGGATATTCAGTATCTGAGACATTTTTTTGCACTGGGGATTAGTTTGTGGTCCTTGCTAGTGAGATCAAGATACCGTCATTTTTCTGTCGCTAAATATTTATGTACCCTGCTATTATCTTAATTGCTATTGCAACCCTTTAAAAACTTACTAAACACTCATAATATTCCATCTAAAAAAATTGAGATAGTGCTCTTTCCTCTGGGATGCGGATTTATTTCCGGTATCAAGAACAACAGATTAGATTGAGGGTTCATTAAAAGTGATAATTTGAGCATAGCGTCCAAAAGGCACCGTCTACTTTTCAAAAAAAACTTCCTTGTGCTTACAATCCTACTTCAGCAGAAAAAATGCAGAGCATTATAGTATAATTGTAAATGGGAAGTTTAATTTTTTCAGCATAAATGGGAAGTTTAATTTTTTTTTTTTTTCAATATTTTTTTTTTAATATTCTGTATTTAAAAGCCACAACAACCAAAATTATAGAAGTACATGTTGAATACTTGTGTTTCACTATGTATTTATTTTAACAACTAATTGACTAACATATATGTAGTTCAATGCTTTAAATCCTTCCAATACAATATATATCTTAAATTAAGCAATCCATGTGATAGCATCTGTTATATATTTCCTGCACAAAGTATGAGAATAAAGAGTATTCATAGGAATAATACTGTATCATATGTTCGGCTTTTAACCTTTTCAGGACCTATGAAATGGTGTCATCCAAATTTCTTGTCCGATATTTTAAAATCCAAAATATGCCTTGAAAACTTTATTGAGAAACAAGTAAACCCCTGAACAAATAAAACAACCGCACGAAAAATAACTTGAGTCTGAATAACTGAAAAGGTTAGAATTGTTATATTAGGCGCTCAAGGTCCAAATTGGATTTTGATGCAGAAGTGGTGATAAAAACATCGAATTAGTTTTTTTTTTTTTTTTTTTTTTTTTTTTTTTGTGCGTAATTTGATTATTAGTTCAGTATATAGGGATAAATTTTTTAAGCAGAAAGTTTCTTACATTAGAAATATTTACGGCCTTAAGTGCGAGATAAAATAATTAGTTAAACAAAATGAAATTTTCACTAATATAAAAGTTTCTGAGTAATTTTTATACGAAAAATTCACTGATTTCCAAACAATAAACTTATAGTTTTATTATGTCGCTTAACTAAAAACACATCTATCAAAGGACATGAAAGGGTGGTCTATAGTATTGACATATTCTTCTATAAATAGCTTTAAAATTACTCTATTTTTAAATCCATTATATTAACTTCGATTTTGTTTGTTTATGGCTGCCGAGTAAATCTACGGAAGCCTAATTAACCCACTTGCCGTCATTCCGTCATATGATCGGGCTAAAACTTGTCAGATAGATTCGATTATGGCAAAGCATCCTATCAAATTTTGGGGGCTGTCACCGTCACTAAAAGGTTGTTTTTACAGATGTTTCTATAATCGTTTTTGAATATTAATAAATCCCATTTAATCGATCATTTGTTGTAACTTAATCCAGTTGCCAACATTGTTTTAATCAGAATAAAAAAGATATTTGGACATGAATGCGTAAATTCCCAAGTAAAATTTGAAACACAGTTTTTGCCTCATATTTTACTGATAGAGATGTTTATAATATTTCAAATTAGATTCAAACACTAAGCATACTCTGACAGCATTGTCGACGCTGTGTTAATGATTATAAAAATTGGCAATGCATATAAAGTATTTTTATTAAAAAAATTGTTTTTATGGGTTATATTATTTTTTCTTGAACATTGTCCATCAACGACTGAGTCCTCCTCCCACTCATTTACTCGAAAGGAATAATTTAATAATTATCTCCAGTAATATTATCAGTTAACGCCAAAAATATCGTTAACATAGCTGTACCATCTTGAATTTGTCGATTGTAATTGAAAGTTGTGCGGTGTTTGAAGCCCCCTTAGTTATTGTTGGTTTTATGTTGCAATAGAAGTTTTAAAAGAATTACTATCGTATTTTATAGAAGTAATAGATTTTATGAGTGTTCATGTTGTTGGCGTCGCAGTTAACTACACTATGAGCGTAGGAAAATGAAAAGCTCATTGTCGTTGACTAGAAAATTCGTATTTTTTAAAAGGTGTTTGTTATTGGTATTTTTTAAAAGATGTTTGTTATTGATATTTTTTGTCTCTTCGGAGTGAATTTTCTCGAAAGAAAGCAGAAATTGACTTAGCCAATAATGCACGCCAACTTTGAAAAAAGTAAAAAATAGCTATCACCAAATTATTAAGTTTTTTTTAATTTATTTATTTTAAATGAAAATATGAAAAAGCAAGTATGAAACGCCAGTCAACTTAAACTTTTAAATCAGTGACACTTGCCATGGTCTAATTGAAAGTTGCGAGATGTTTCTCCCTCATAGCTATCAATGCATTCTTTTCCATTATAGTTCTTTTAGCGTATATTCCATCTTATATCGACTTCAGCATTATTTTAACAATGAGGATCATTATAAATGAACAACAATAATAAGTTATATCCTATAAATTAAATCAACAACAGACATGGAATGTCTTTGTTGTAGCAAAAGTTGTGAGACTTGGAGAAAAGTTCTGATGCTTTAGACAAGAGATTTTTTTCATAAGTGCATTTAAATCGTATTCAATTTGTTTTAATTATGAACGACGACGACGAATTTATGGACTGGGAATGCACGGCTTTAGTCAATGAGCCAATGGACTGGGAAGAGAGTCTCTCTGGAAATCCGTGTTTGGCTGACGCAGTTGTGGTTGCTCCCCCCACAGATCGAAAGATCGTCGTCGCCCGCAGACGGGTGGCCAAAGGGGCTGCCTTGCCCGGTTAAGATGGAGAAGTGGTGAATGGCGAGAGGAGTGATTATGGATAATGTGTGACTGCACGGGGGACGGATGTCCGGTTGTTTAAATTTAAGGAATGGTAAAGATTGAAAGAAAGGGATGGAGAAAAGTTGCTGGAATGACTGTATGTAATTGTAAATATGTTTATGATTTTAAAATTTTCATGTTTCATTTTGTGTCCTGTGCTAATTTTATGCGAGTGCTACTATGAGAGATTTTTCTACTCCAAGTTTTCTTACGTGATTGAATGCCATTATGAAGAACAGTGAGTCTTCTGACATATTATCGAAACTTTAACAAGTACTTGAGATTATTGCTCTCAAGTCTTTGCACCGATAATGATACTTATAAAATCGACTGCGATACTGACTTTGAATCACTATTGTGAATGACTATGATATATGATATAATGATTCTAACTGTAACAATTATGGTGGCACTAATTTAAAATGAAGTAAACTATCCTGGAATATCAACTTCAACTAAAGTCCTGAAGCTATCAATCATACCGATTGCGACAGTGATATCTACTGTGAAACCTATTCTGAAACTCACTATAGCAAGGATTTTGACATCTACTCAAACTAAAGTCCAGATGTTCTCCAATATAACCACTATTACAGTGGCATCTACGGTGAAACTTATTATGAAACTCACTATAACAAATATTGTGACATCTACTTAAACTAAAGTGGACTTAACTGAACATGTTACACTAATTTGTACTTAATCCTTGAAGCTGTCCATTTAATCGACTTCTACAATGATATTGACTATAAATATACATTGGTATCACACAAATCCTTTCAGACAAATTTTTCATAGTGTTCTGATTTATTTACCTTCATTTAACAATAACATTAAATCATCGATATAGATGCATTAAATAGCCCAACCACCCAAAAATGTGTCTTTTTATCCTGTTTATCTTACACAAACTGTGCATTTTAAATTTTCAGTAAATGAAATTTTATAAACAAAAAACGCAAACTATTTACAATTATTTTTTTTTAGCCAATGAGCCAATCTGAGTTCAATCAGTTAAATAAATTGCAATTGCCTAATAATTGACAATACATATTAAGGATTTATAGTAAAAACTTTGTTTTTATGGGGTTGTTTTCTTAAAATAATTTTCATTATAAATTAAAAATATTGCAGCATCAATCATGCACAATAATCGACGTTTCTATGATCGAATAATACGCACTTAATCCTATTAAACCTATAATAGCCCTAAACCTAAGAGAAAACATATTTTGCCTGAGGAAGCAGTTACTTTTATGTTACATAGGACTGAATAAGCGTCAATAATAGTAGAAATACGAAAATACCTTTAAGTTAACCCACACGACAAATTAGTAAGCACTTTGAGCAATAGTGAAAGGAAAGGTTAGAAATAGATTGAAAGCACACCAAAAAAAAAAAGGACAGAATGCACCATGTTACAAAGCCTGGAGAAGCAGCCTCGTTAAAATAGGTTCCCACAACAAAGAGAAACATGCATTGCACATGAAAATCAACAATGTCAGAAGAATTCACGTTAAACAGGTTACAGAAAAGCAGTAGGATAGATAGCACAAATGTTGGCAAATAGGAAAAATTAAATATATGGAACTCACTCGTAAAATTTCAGGTGATATATAATCTGGGGTCCCAACAGCAACATTGGATTGAACCTAAAAAAATAAAACATACTGGTGTAGCCATTTTATAAAGGACAAGAACTATAATTTAATCGATTTTAAAGTCACTGGAGATACAGTCGGGTACTAGACACCTACCACAGTCTTTAACAGTTTTGAAAGAGAACCGAAATTTACTCCGAAACCCTAATGAGCTATTTCGACGTGTGTTTTGAACATGCACCGAATGAGATATTCGGTCCGTGTTCAATCGCCAACTGAAAACCTATCGCCGAGTGGCATGTCTTTAAAGGATTATAACATGTAATGGCTATTACGTAGTGTATTTAAGCAAAATAATACTGAATCGATTTCGATGGAGACAATTAAAAAGAAGAAAAAACAATTCCAGTTTGATTATAAGAAGTGCTGGTTCAGAGGTGGCCAAATCCTTCTGTACAGTAGGCTGGATAGATAAAACATTTTTCTTAAATCCGTTTCGGTGCTGCGTTCAAAATTACTCATTTAGGGTTTAAAACCAGACTGCAAAATTTTAAGTTTGCTAGGAAAATATATCTTAGAATTCCACAAAGATACCTAAAATTGGAATTTTTTCATAAAAAAATATCCACAATCTGAGCTTTTATAAATAGTATTTAAAGTGCAAAAAAAAAAAAAAAAAAAAAAAAATAAGTATGTCACTGTATAATATTTACTTTTCAGTGTCCTAAACAAGGATGTAAAATAGATTATGTGCAGGTGCACCAATAATTGAGATCTTTTAAATCCTCAAAAATCAAAAATTGTCCTGAAAAATCCACACAAAATAGCAGAAAATACTATTCCCATTTTCCACAGGGGATTCTAGAAAAAAGACATAAATAGTAGCTTGCTGAACTCCCTGATGGTACATTGGCTTCATTCCATAGATTATCTAAAAAGATTGATGCAAGCTAACGATTTCTTATCACCAAGACGAATGTTGTAACCTTTTAGTTTACCAATATTCTGCATGCAGCACCCCTATTCTGAATCGCCGAGTCTTGTCTCTATAACGAATGCCAGTATCTAGACTTTATGGAGAAAGAACATTCTCCTGATAAACAGACAGTAAAATGGACAGCCTTAAAAAAAAACTTCACATGCACAAAGATTCCAGAATCGGCTTTCGCATTATAAACACAATAATCATCATATAGTATAATATCAAATAGTATACATCAAATACGTACCATACCATCCTCCAGCAACCGCAAGCAGGAACCAAAATCTGCTAACTTGATGTGACCGTTGGCGTCTAATAAAACATTGTCAGGTTTTATGTCACGATGAACATATTGTAACCTATGAATTGAGTCTATAGCAAGCACCATTTCACAGATATAAAACCTTGCCATGTCTTCTGGAAGCCTATCTTCGAACTTGCTCAACAATGTTAAAAGATCACCACCACAATAGTAGTCCATCACTAAATACTGAAACAGACAAGTACAAAATATCAGTTACAGCATAAAAATGTAAATGAACAGCAAAATATAAAAAAACAATGCGACTTATTCTTAACTCCCTAAACGGGATTTTTACTTTCAATCACCCTTATGTTAACACAGAAAAATGAAAGTATTGCATTTCCCTATTAGTTCGAGAGGCGACTGCAATTTTTGGATCCCATCGAACATCATTCTGAATTTTTTATAGAAATTGGAGAAAAGTGAGTAGATTACGAATCCACTGGTCTGCCGTGGCAAAAATGGCCGAAACTGATCAAAAATCGACTTGGAATGAGTTGAACTAAAATCCGATTGCCAAATATGTCATAACTTGCCAAAAAGAGAACAAACTTTTCCGTCTGGCAACCCATTGCATTTTGATTTCAATGAGAAAAAGCGCAAACGATTTCTGATCTCTGGCTCAGAAAATTTGTATCTTTTTAAAGTAAGCCAAATTGGCGACATTAGTTAAGTTATCAGTGACGTAATGTTTATTGCCAACTTGGCTCCCTTTTAATAGATGCAAGTAGACCGTCGCCAGATATCTGAATCGTCTGCAACCTTCTTAATTGAAAATTAAAGAGTGAGGGTTACCAAATAAAAAAAAAATGCTCATTATTTGGCAAGTTATGGCGCATTCGGCAATTGGATTTAGTTCAACTTATTAAAAGTCGATTTTTGACCAGTTTCGGCCATTTTTGCCACGGCAGACCAGTGGATTCGTAATCTACTCAATTTTCTCTAATTTCTATAAAAAAAATTCACAATGATGTTCGATGGGGTCCAAAAATTACAGTCGCCTCTCAGTCTATATGTTAGTCAGCCAAAAAAATAATTCGATTTTTTTTTTTAAATTTCAACACGTTTTGAAATATACTGAGTTCAAAAAGTGATCTATAAAATTTTGCGTCAGTGGTTAGCAACTTCCAAACGGTTTGACATAAGATGTTTAACTTTTGCATGCAATGGTGGCAATGGGATCGGCCATTAAAAATTTTGTCAAAATTACGCTTGAGCATAAGGTAGCTGCTATTGAAAAATTTGTTTTTCAGTAATTGCCAAAAAACGGCTCTAACGATTTTGATCAAAATCGCTGGAGTAAAGCCTTTTAAGGTGTTTTTAAATATCCCCACCTACAAAATTTCAGTTAAAATACGATAAAGGCTTAAAAAGTTGAAAGCGAAATGTTATTAACACAGTTCTCTTCCCTTGAGCATCACTTATCTCACAAGAAAGGATAATGTAAGAATTATCGAAAAGTACATAGTCAAATTATCGAAGAGTATTCGCATTTTGACGATTTTTGTTTTTGGGAGGGGGGGGGGGGGGGAGGGAGTAGTAATGGAAAAATTATCGTCAAACTTGTAATTTTCTTAAGAGGAAGTCCTAGTAAGGATTATTTTCTATACTCGCTGTGTTACAACCTTCTAGCACAGTGCATTTAGAACTACTTTGTATACAACCTTAAAATTTGGTGAGGAGGTACGAAAAAGATCATTTAATGAAATAACATAAATTAAAAATTCGAAAATAGCGTCTAATATATTTTATTTTATATTTAAAATCCTTACTTCAATGCATAAACAGTAAATAACACCAATCCACGTCAAATTTAAACCCAGTGACCAGTATTATAGTGTAATCAAAAGTTATGCGATTCCTTGTTTTTTCTTCTCATTTAAATAACTTTTAGTGAGTATAGCTTATTTGTTTTACGATGAGTTAATTGAATTTTAAATAGGGTGCCATAAAATCTCAACATAGCTCTAGACGGGGAGAGTCTAACAATACCCTCCATTCGATTTTTAAAATTTAGGTTTTTTTCTGAGTTTTACATACCTTCGATTCAAATGAGAAGAAAAAAACCTCACAAAATTGACATTGAATCAGACCAAATACCAAAACAGCAATACTAAACGACACTGTAAGAGAATAATGCTTGGCTGGATTTTTTTTTTCTGCCTTGGAATTGTATTACAAATAGTATAAGAACCGTACTATCTGTCAAAAATTGCAGTGAAAGCTGCTCATTTTTAAAATCGCAATAAGAAAATTCGATCTGAATAAGATCCAATGATTCCAAGGTTATTTAAAGTACATTGTTAATATTTTATAGTTAAACTTTATTGTGCTTAACCTGTATATTAGATATTTCGAACATTTGTCCATTTTCTATCGTATGATATGGAAATTATTAATAAAAAAATTTAAAACAACAGCAAAACTCAAAACGTAAAATCAGAAAGAAAAAAAAAGAAAGAAAAAAACATTATCAAGAAAAGTTATTTATAGGAATAAAAAAAATTCTGCATAGTAAAATAAATACTATTTTTCATTTACTTCATCTATAAAAACAACAACACAAGCCTAACTTTGTATAAAAAAGTTTTAAAAGATAGCTCATAGTGTAAAATAAAAGTAGATCTTCTATATAAATCAGGAAAAGTTTAGTACAGAACGTACATTTTTGACAAATGACGATGTCGAACGATTCACAAAAAAGAAATCTGTAAAGATATAAAAAGACTAATGGAAGGCGTTTTTATAAATTTGAATAAAAGTGCAATACTTTATGTACAAGAATATATTCCAACTCTTATGCGCTGCTTTGACTTTTCTAATGACATTTTATCTCTCTTCTTCTTCCTTTACATCAACTTTAAAGAACTCTGGGTTGATAGAAATCTAAGACAGCAATCTAGTAATGGACATGCGATTGAATTGAAAGCTCGTAATGCATTTTTGTTCCTTAGAGAAGAAATGTTATTAGTTTCCTGACGTCTCACAGAATATTTATATTAGTTGTTTGGTATTCTTATTAAAATTTTATTTTTGTGACTGTTTCTAGACTCTGACAAGAGAAGAAGTTTTTTAAAAACCGGGACAAGCAACATTTTAAAGTTTTGTTTGGAATTTATACTTTTGCATTTACGTCATACAAACATGCAAGATTTATTTTTAAGTAATTTTTAGTATTGTGAGTACAATACCTACTTATACAATAGGAATCCCCCCAAAAAAAATAATTGAAGTCATTCAAAAGTTTCATTACTTTATTGCCGATGTCTAGTTAATGCATCGGTGCAATTATTATTATTATTTAAATTTGAAGTTTATTTAAGAATGAATTTTGGTAATTATAAATTTACAATTATTATATAAAAACCTTTATAAAGTCTACAAAAAAATGGGAAAGAATTAAAAAAAAAAAAAAAAAACTAATTTATAACGTGAAATCCCTTTACACTTACAAGGATATAGCATCTACACAAAAGACAAAACTTCAGGGAAAAAAAGAAGAAAAAATACAAAATCGGTTACTTTGTAATTAACAATGCATCGAAATAAAAGGTTACAAAACTAGGGGTATAAGAACATAGCACAACTTTTAATTCTGGTCACTGCATTTATTTATACCATGAATTTCTGTAAGTTACCGTTTTCGTTTTCATATGTTCCTTACTTTAAAAAAGATAACCACTTCGGCGATATTTCTGGCGCTAATTATTACATAGGTTAAATAAAAATGTCGCCGGAAAAATTGTTATTGACGATTTTAATTTTCGATAAATATTGCATTATCTTTCGTTGTAAGTGAAACAGTCATTGTTAGGCGATGCTCAAAGCAAGGTAAGATAACCATGCGTTAAAGACATTCGTTCGACTTTCAACTTTTTATACAGTTATCGTATTTCTACAGAAATTTCGAGGAGAGGGGGGGGGGGGGATGTTTAGAAAACCTTGAAAGGCATTACCACAGCAATTTCGATCAAAATCGTTTGAGCCGTTTCTTGGCTAATTGCAAAAAAACATGAATTTTTCAATGGTGTCCACTTTATGCGCATACTTTATTTGGCTCAAAACCTTAATGATAGTCCCATGGCAACCATTAACATGCATACAAAAGTGGAATGTAATCGGACACTACATTCGGGAGTTTTCCTGACCACAGACATACATTTTTTCTGAACCACGTTTGTGATCAGGATGTTCAAAAACACAGAGAAATGGGAAAAGAAGAAGAAAAAAAAACTACAATTTTTTTTGGGCCGAATGCAATACTTTCATTACCCTATATTATATATAGGGTAATGAAATTAGGGTATGTATTTGAAAGTAAAAATATACAGGTGAAAAGCCTAACTCTTCAGGGCTATAATCGAGCGTTACAAAATAAAGTCGTGTCAATTAACACGAAACGTTTTGACATTAAAAGAAGGGTAATCATTCGAAATGCACTTCCTACAAGGGGCAGTCCGTGACATGACTGCATGTTTAAGACCTCATCAAATATCATTTGAATTTTTTTTCATAGAATGTAAAGAATTGCTAGTAGATTATGAATATACTAGTCTGCAGAGAGAAAATTTGCCATAAGTGTTCAAAAACAAACTTTGAATATCTATGTTATAACTTGCCAAATAATGAGCATTCTTTTTATTTGGTAATATACTATTGTTGGTGATAAATATATACCTATTATCAACTTGTATACAATATGCGATATAAGCGGTGGGTTACCCCCCCCCCCAAAAAAAAAAATGCCCATCATTAGCAAGTAAGGACATATTTGACTATCGGATTTAGCTCAGCTCGCTAAAAGTTCCTGTTTTAACAATTTTGGCCATTTTGCCCTGGCAGACTAGCAAATGTAATAGCATTTATCTACATTCTATAAAAAATATGTTCGATAAGGTACCTAAATTTGCAGTAGCCTCTCAGTATAATGCTTATAAAATAAATATTGCGTAAGACTTTTCTCTGAAAGTGTACATAAAGATTTACATATATTTAACAAACAAATTACAATTTGGACTTTTGAAATGACCACTAGGGATATTTTTTACATAGGAATTATATAGGGATATTTGTTTCCTTTTAATTTAAATTTACAAAATATTTACTGAAAAAAAAAACTGCATTTCAGTGAACATTGTTTTATTTCTTAGCGCTTTTTAAAATTTGAACATTTTTTTTTAGTTTAAAAAAAAAAAAAAAAACATTTTATACTAAAAAACAAATGTCACGGTTAAAATTATAAATAACAACTTATCGCTATAAAATTGTTACTTACCAAATTCACTTCGTCTTGAAAAGAAAAATGGAGGTTTGTAATCCACCTTTTATCTCCATACACCAACACTTCTCTCTCTTCTTGAAAACAAGCAGTCTAAATTATAAAAAAAAAATCCCTTTGTAGTTAGGGTTTATTATTTAATAAGTTGAGAAATATATTGCTATAGATATAACTCAATATTATATTTTTAATCACGACTGGCGTTAGGCCATAACTAAACTGATAATACTGTTACTAATTTTCTCAGACGACACAGTTTTTATAAAATAAAAACTGATTATGTATTCTTCGTCTCAGAGGATAACAAAACTTCTCAACAATTGTGAACTCGTTATAAAACTTTAACAAAAACTTCAGAGCGTAAAACTTCAGATACAGCGATAATTCAGACACAGGCAAATTACCACAGAATTCCTTTCAAAAAGGCTCTTAATCTCTAACTGATTTAAATTCCACGTTTTAGAGATTTAAAAATCCTCGCGTGCAAACTTTCCCGAAAAATCCAGAGCAAACGCTGGAAAACAACTCGAAATTTCTCGATTTCCTTGGGTGTTGACAACTTTTTCAAGCTTGTATTATTACTGTTAACAAATAAATTTAAGAAAATAGAACCTTAAAAAGAAATATGTACATTATTTACAATTGTATAAAAAAATTGTGAAATAAAATTTATAGTTTATTTAAAGGAATTATCTTAAAGATTGGTGCACATACTATTGATATATTGGAGGAATTGCATATTGGAAAAAAAAAAATAAAGAGCATTTCTAGTTATCACCATCAGCTACAATTGTGACATTTTATGGTCATATATGGGATGTTACTCGAAAGACTGAACAGTTGGGGAGAAAACTTAGACCTTTATATTGCTTTAGTAATCGTATAATTTTTGTTCTTGCAGCGTCATTTATAAAAATTTGAACTATTTAAAAAATTACAGATCATTAACCTAAGGTAGTAGTAGTGTATATTGTATAAACAAAATTGTACAAAAATCTGTTGTTTTCTACAAGTTCCATATTGCTCAAAACAGCTTTGAATTAATTATGGGCGCCTTTTATAAGACCTCAGAAAAGTTACAGTATGGAAAAGATAAGACGAATAACATAAGATTTTAAATCCTTACAATACAAAACGCAATTCATTTTCAGTTCATTTAATTTCATGTACAAGCTAAATCCTCTGTAAAAACAACTCGTTAAACAAACATCAATCTTTTAGGGCAAATCTTTAATAAACATTAATTAAAATTAGAAATCCCATGTGGATAAGTAAAAGCTTACCTCCGCTCTCTTTAACATTTCCCATTTATTTAGTATTTTCATCGCGTAGACTTTTTCAGTGTTCCTCTGTTTCACGACAGCAACCTAATGAAAAATGAAACAAGAGTAAGTTACGACAGGTAATACATGCATTATTATACTTGTTAATGAATTTGTGTTGCGCTGAATTTTCTGAGGAATGAAGTTTACAGATAGATTTCTTAAAGTAGGAAATTTTTATGGTGTGGAAAAATCCTCTATCTCAGATTTAAAATTCTTCTGAATTTTCGTTTCTTAATATAGAAATTCCCATGTAAAATTTATTAGAAAAAATTTAGTGAATTTTTCCGAAATAAATATTGAGATTGTGTTTTCTAAGATGGAAATCCTGTTTCTGAATATACTGAGGTGATAATAAAGCTAATAAATTAAACATAACAGCATAAAGTTTTCTAAATTCATATTCCTACAAATCATGCAAAATCAAATGTATATTTAATAAAAGGTATAAACTCGGCTATCTTCAATGGTTTAGGGGATTAGTGATGTAATATTTATTGCCAACTTAGATCACTTTTAAATGTAGCAAGTATTTGGCACGAGAAAAGTCAAATCATCTGTACCCTTCTTCATAAAAAAAAAATAATAATAATAATAATAATAATAAGAGCGGTGGTGACCAAACAAAAAAGAATGCTCATTATTTAGCATAATTTATATTTGGTTATCGGATTAAGTTCAATTGATTCAAAATCGATTTTCGAATAGTTATGACCATTTTTTCCGTGGAAGAACCATATAGCATTATGAAGAACCATATATATTCATAACCTACAGCATTTCTCTAGAATTTATAAAAATATTCAGAATGATGCATAATGAGGATGCAATCCGAACTGGCAGTCAAATTGGTCTGTAGTACTGATCTCAGAAAGTCGAATAGTATAGGTGCTTTTTTTTTTTTTTTTTTTTTTTTTGCTTTTTTTTTTGGTAACCTTGATTAAACTTTTTAAAGCTGAATAAATTGAATCTCTACTCTTGCGTTAAACGGGTACTAGTTTTCACCGAGTCTAAATATTTGCACGTTTAAACGAGGCGTAAATGTATTACCAAGCCTAGATGTTTACCAGTCTATTATAGGATTGCTATAGCAATCTTATAACAGTTTGTTATAGGAATTATAAATACTTTGAAGGCTGTTAGTTCGGATGAGTCATCGCTGCAATTTGGCAGTTTCTATCTTCTACCCGTCTTAACGGAAGAGTATCATTAAATTCATTCAAAGTGTCTAAGTAAAATAAAATTTTATTTCAAATCATCCATAAAAACTTAATTCTCTTGAAAATAAACACACAAGTCAAAATATAAAGAATAAAATTCTTAATTGGGGGAGAAAAAAAAAAGAAAGAAGGGAAAAAAAATCGTTTACATATAATATAACCAACAACATGCATTTATTTATCAAATGAAATTGGCACCAACACAATTTTCTGAAAAATTTATTCAAAACTTAGAGACGCGTGCAATTTTCAAAAGAAACCGGAGTGCTTTCTGGGCCTTTTATTAAATCACGTCATCGAGAACGACTGTAGACTGCTCAATATACAAAGAAACACAAACATCCTTGCGAATCGGTAATCCAAACCACGTCTTTTCCACGTACGTGACAAGTGTTTATGACCAGGTTTTATATTTTGATCGACACTGGACCATATTTTGATCCCAAATATCCAGGAAACTCCCATTCTTCCACAAAAAAGGAGGGTTTTTTTTTTCTTTTTTCCCCCTCCTTTTTAAACTACCTTAACTTCCTTTATTGAGTAAAAATAAAACTGTTTGAAATATTATGTCATTGCTATTATTATAAGCTTTAAGTATCAAAAGTTGATGTTTGATGGAGTTGATCAATTTTCCATGCATTTCTTAGTTGTTCATTGATATGCAAAATAGTTTCATAATGCGAATATTATACAATTTAACAAATAACAACCTCAAATATTCTGACTGGAAATCGGTCTATTTGTATATACCACTACAAACTATATTCAATAGTGTAGAAAATGATAAAAAGCATTAACAAATTAATACAATTTCATAAATTATAAAATTTGTATGAAAACGGAATTAATATAATTTTCCTCTAGCGTATTATTTAATTATCACTGTTAGAATAGCCCCCCCCCCCCCCAAAGTTGCACGCAATTCTTCCCATAATATGTTTATAAAGAACAAAAATGCTAAAAGCTAATCCATTTAATTAGTAGGTTTTATATCTCTTTATTTTACATTTTTTCTACTATTTATAAATACAAAATATTTTCAAATAAATCGAAGTAATTCCATACTAAATTTTTCAATTTAATATTCTCACGCATCGCCACTGTTAAAATGATATGCTTCTTAATTTAAAGTACGTTTTTGTCTACACCAACATCCTATTTTTACAAATTCAACGCAAACATGAAATTTCTATTGATCCATATCACAATTACAATAATGAATTAATGCATTTTAAATTTCTTATATAGGCTATAACCAAACGGATATAATTAAAAATATAAATTTTTCTGTAAATTTATAGGGGGAAAATTCATGTATATTGAGCCTCAAATGAGTTTCTTTCAAAAAGGAAAGAATGGATAATTGAGCAGCTCACTGCACAAATCGATTAACTCCACTTTTTAGAATACTTAAATTTAAGTGCCAAAACACTTGATTCAGTCATAGCTTTTTCTATATTTATAATAAATTTACGAAATAATAAAGATTAGCACCATTAAACGACATTTTTTTTTTTTTTTTTTTTTGGGCCACTGAATAATAAATAATTTATTTCAGAAGCTATTTTAATTAACTCCTAACTCTAATGTAAATCGTTGCAATCACTCAACTCAAATTCAGAAGCATGCGGGCGTTGATTGATAACGGTAAATTTGTTAGTACTGTTTAGTGTCATCAGATTTTAAAATTTGATCTTTGGAACAGAAAATAAATTGTTTTGTAGAACAGCGAGAAGTATTTTTTCCCTTAAGAATTCATAATACACGCTATACCGTTAGATGAAAGCTACATCTGTATTTATGCATTCTAGAATATTTATTTGAACTTATATTATATGGGGAATTTAAAAAATGTACATTATTTTAACGCTTTTGTCCGCTTTTTGTTTTATGGAGTTACTCGATTTGTGTAGTGGACGGCTCAATTGATACAAGTATTTAACATAGACCAAAGATAAAGCAGACTGATCGTAAACCTCCAAATCCTTGACCGAGACGCGCGAGGAATTGTGGGGCACAGATCTCCAAAACATAAACGCATTTTGTATAGACAATGGCTGCTTGCTTCGCATTTGGATGTACAAATCACCCGTCAAAAATAGTATGTACAGCTCCAAATATTTCATTTTACAGGTAAGTTCTTTTCTAACACTGTCTAATTATAGTTTGCATTGATTTTAGTTTCTAAAACTATTTATTTGTGTTTGAATGACTTCAAAATGAAAGTTCGTGTGGGTACTCGTTTCGTTTTCCTTCATTATTGTGTGTATCGCGGAATTTTCGATTAAATTTCAATTAGCCTACAGACTGCCATTTAATAATTAATTAATAACTACCACTTTAGAAGAGGCAATTGAGGTATCTGAATTTTTAAGAATTGTTTTCGTGAAGTCAGTATTTTCTGGAGAGGAAGGATGAGTCACGTTAGGTGATCAAGTTTTGAATGAAAGCACGTGTGCTCTTCTCTCCGGAAATGGAAAAACATAGTTGATTCTCTACTTTGGTTTCAATGTTAAGAAACCAGTCAATGATATATGATGCAGTGCATTCAATAAATAAAAATCACAGTTCATAAAGAACTTGTTGTGTAAAAGAATTAGTTTCACATAAGATGAAAAAGTGAAACCGAAAGTTATATTTACATGTTTACCTAACAATACAAAAATTTTCAGCTATGTAATTGTGAATGTGTAATTATGTTATACATCTGTCCAATTCCTACAATATAGTTATTATAACATACATTAAAATTATGTGCTAAATATTATGCATTAACAAAATATGTTAAATTTTTGGAAAGATAATGAAAAAATTTAATTTCTTGAACATTTGTTAATTGTTAAATGAGATTTCCGTTTTATGAAATTGCTATTATAAATTTTTATCAATTATCATTAATTTTAGTCATATGCAAAATAAGAGATGACATTTTTCTTTACACTTTTTCAAAGCCATGATATTCTACTGTGTTTAAGCTTCAACACAAAAACTTGATCTTGGAAGGAAGATTTAAAAAAAAAAAATGTTAAATCAGTATTTAAAAAAAATGTTAAACCAATTATTTGAATAAGCATTATGATACTTAAATAATGAGATTTTCATTATTAAATATTTTTCCATTTTTCGTTATCTAGTAATAGTTTTTTTATTTGTAATTATTGAAAGGTGAACTTAGGAAGAATATGTTCGCCTGTAAAATAACATTTTAAAGATGTTAAAAGTTCTTTTTATTAAAAGTGTACATTCATGCTAATGGGTTATTTGTTCTTTCATAACTAAACTAAAAACCTTTTAAAATATCTAAAAAACAAATAAAAATATGATACGTTTGTTTGCACCATGAAGACAGATCGAGATGATATTTTATGTGTTTTGTTGCCATTGTTGTTTTTTTTAAAGAATTTTAATAAAGAATATTTTGTAATGCTATTACTTTTTGAATTTCTTAAATATTATTCAAAAACATAAAATTACTATTCTTTGTTATTTTAATGAATAGTTAGAAATAAATAAACCTGTTGAGCCGAAACTTTTTCCTTTATTCAAATTTATAATTTCACCGGTAATTGTATGGCGAATGATGCGGCCACGATCCGTCACGGATGCGGGAAGAATGTGTTGGAAGAACCCCCACACTTTACCGTCGACGGACAAAAATAGGTGAACTTCTTGAAGTCAAATTTAATAAAATTATTCGAAACTTTCTTCTTTTCTTCTTAATGCAGCATGATGTATACATTCTAAGGAAAATATGTGAATTTTTTCATAAGATTTATTCATATATTAGTGGATAAAACGCTATTTTTAAAATGCGAAATTTTACACAGTACGCAAGGCGTTTGCTGTTTCTTTTGGAATTATGTTACCCATGATGCCTCAAAACATGTAATGTTTTTCTCCAATGAAGGTCAATGGGAAACGCCGCCTCTGCTCCTATTCTTTGCTCTATGGTATTTAATAGTAGATTCTGTTGCAAAAATTGTAGTATACAAAGAGCGATAATAATAAGATCGCTTTTATTTTCAAATATATTAAGTCTAATTATTTCACACTAGACAATGGTATTAGTTTCTTAACTTTAAGTAAAAAAATGTATTTTAATAAAATTAATCTCGGTTCTGTATTTGTACAATGAAAATAAATTACAGTTATATATGGAATGTGATCACTAAAAGCTTTAATATGGCAGAGTGTAATTTATAATGTAAGCCAAAATTTGATGGGGTAAGACATTTAAATTTTTAACGTATCAAAACCTGAAAAGTTCATTTACATTTGTTTTTCCTTGATTATAGGGCTTTTTTAAATCATACGATATATATGTATTGTGCTTTCCAAAATAATAACAATTTTCGAGATTTAGGGTGCAATTAACACAAACTTAACCTGAAATAGTCTCAGCAATAAGCGCATTTTAAACCTTTGTTATTCCTATAGTAAGGATACAAAAATTGTGTTTATTGTTTTTAAAACAAGATGAATTGTGACAGCCTCTGTTACTAAAAGGACTCTTCTACACACGTTTATCACTGTAAATCAGTTCCAGATACAAAAATATACAACTTAGCGATATTTAATGATTAAAACCATCCCACTGTTAAGGTTGATGACAAAAATCTTACAAATTTGAAGTTCTTTTTACAAACAAACATGTCGCCAAATTGGCGAGAAAACTTATCACCGAATGCATAACTTCCAAACCGATATCTCCATTTTCAGCCAAGATATTAATTACGCATTGTTACATCCGAAACAGTCTCCCAGTCGAATTTTAAACCAGTCCCCGGTTGAATTTTATGTCACCTTATTAATCTTAACCAAACCTCCAAATTGATAAAATTCACAGACTTTATAGAGTAATTTTAAGGCATTGAGAATTGACATCTGGTAGCCATTTCCACTGCTTCAATTCTCGTAACTTCGCTTGAATTTTGGTATGCAAATTCGTCCTGACGAGATCTTTTATTGACATATAGAACAAGTCATAAGCATTTTTAATTTTACCTGGGAAAGTTGACCTCGGACAGACGGACGAACATAGCCTTTGTATAAGCTTCTTATTACTTTAATATAGTGCATAAGCACAAATTAGTTAACCATTACCTTCATAGAATACTCCACGAAAGTAATGGTCCTATACATATTCCAGTAGCAAATACAAAAATTTAACAAAAAGTTTCACCTACCGTGAGCAGAGCCGGTAATTAAGTGACTGTTAATGTCCTAATCTAACTTTTAATTAAATTTTTTTAGAACCTACTTTTCTCTCAATTTTCAAGCAGTGCGTACTAATTTTCCGACTGGTACTGGAGTGAATAATGAAAATATGGCATCGCGCCAAAGATAATTAAATAGTAAAGGCAGTTTTTTCTTTTTTAAAGTTGGGTAAATTATCAAGTTAACCAGATCACATAGAACCACAAGCACTTTTTTACATTGGTGTCTTTGTCTCATTTATGTCTCATTTTTTTTTTTTTTTTTTTTTTTTTTTTTTTAAACTTTAATCGGTTTTCCTGGCAATTTTTACTGGAATTTCGGGACAATTCAAACATTTCACCAATGAATTCATTCAGACTCATTTATCCCCCCAAAACTATTTTGATCGAACTTGCCACAGATAATAGCAAGATACTTTTAAACGGCACATGGCTAATTACCAATCTTATATATTATTTCTAAACTTTTTATTGGCAATTCGTTTTTCTACCTCTATACAAAAATAATGACTTAAAATGATATACCAATTTAAAATCTAAAAACTAAGCTTTTCATGAATGGTTTATTTATAACTAGGGAGCCACATATCCTGTTCGTCAACCCTCTAGATTGCTACACTATCCCCTTGGTTCGCGATGAGAACCAGGCTCGTTTCAAAGTGAGGCATTTAAAATCAAGAAAATTCTTGAAAAGTCAATTTGTTCCACGAAACTCTCTTTGTATTATAAAACTGAAAACGTAAGATTATTTATGATGAGCTACAGTACTTGTAACGTCACTCTGACGTCACTATCCTACTGCTTATGTCGAGATGCAAGTTAAGCGGGGATAGTGTGGCAACGTGGTAGAACGACTTCAGGAAAACAAAAAAGTAATTAAAGTTGCCCATCAAAATTTCTTTGCAATCAGGTAACGAAGCAATATAAACAATGATACGTCTTGATAATTTTTTTATACTTAAAAAACAATTATATTCTCGATAATACAGAGTATTTATAAAATGTTGGACACATTTTGAAGTCGAATAATTCATAAAATAATGAAGATAAGTTTAAATTGATAAACCAAAAAAAGTAACAAATGAAAAATATATGAGTTATTCTATTTATAAGTGCCATAAGTTTGTTTATATTGTTACGAATTTCTGTATATTTGTAAATATTTCGTAGTATTATTTATGTCAAAAGGAAAATTTATGTACACTTCGCATAAGGCAGTGCAAGAGTTCTTTACTTCGCTTTCCTGCAATGCGTCTCTTGACGCTTGAAAACGAGTTCTACAGGGATCATGCTGGAAAACGGTTTTACAAGGGGCAGGCTATTTAACATTATGGTTAATGGCAATCTCGCCAAGTTGGCGACGGTTTTGATGACTAATTTTGGTTTCCAAACTTGGCGACCATTTGGCGACATTTTCGGTCCCCATGTACATGTATAGGGATTTTCGACTACGATATGGAAAATCCTCCAAATTTCTATCTCTAGAAGATTCACGAAGGATTGACTTTCCTATATAAGGACGGCCGTGAGTTGAGTTAGTGGAGTTATCTAGTTAGTTGTCTGTCTCTCAGCGAGCATTCAGAGTAGTGAATTGTATTGCATTGTCTTGTGCGACGATTTTAGCAGTTGTGTATCTAGTTTTTAACTGCTGTTTGAGCTCCATTATTGTGTAAAGAGCTGTATTGAGTCTATTAGAACGGAAAGTTCTGGAGTTGTAAAAGAATCTGCTAAGAGTTATATCGGAATAAATTTCTGCAAGTTTTGATCTGCTTTGGCTTCAAATCTTTCGATAACACCACGTAACAATATCTTCATTATTTTATGAATTATTCAACATCAAAATGTGTCCAACATTTTATAGACACCCTGCATTTTAACGTGCAATTCAAACTTATCAATAATAATAAAATAAAGAGTGTCTGAAAGCTACTTAAAATAGGCGTAAACCTCAGAAATTTTAAATAGAAGTAGTTTTGACCTTCTAATTTGACTTTTCAAAAACAGAATGTTAAAATTTAAATTTTTTTTTACAAAGTGACTTCAAATAGGGATACAACTATGAAATGTTCAACATAAGTAGTTTCGGCCATCTAATTGGACTTTTGAAAAACAGAATATTAAAATTTTAAATAATTTTTGTACAAAGCTTTTAATAGGTGTACAGCTCTGAAATTTTCAGCATAAGTAATTTTTGCCTTCTTATTGGTCTTTTGACAAACAAAACGTTAAAATTTTAATTATTTTGTTAAATAATTTTTTATTTAAATCTTTTACAAAGCGACTTCTAATAAATGCACAGCTTTGAAATTCCAATGTAAGTTGTATTGGCATTCTAATTGGACTTTTGGCAAACACAATGTTAAAATATTTTTAGAGGGGTGAGAAGGATTGTGTATTAACAGGTATTTTTTTTTTTTTTTTTTTTTTTTTTTTGACAGTGGTGGTGTTTCTATTACTAAGGTTTATGTAGCAATTAATCTTTAGCGAATGAAGCAAACTTATGCTTGCGAAGCGATTAATCTTTCAGCCAGCGAGATGAGCCCAGTGCTAGAAGTGTGGATAGACGCGTTGTGACGCGTCCCCCTATTTTTCAAGAAAATACCCATGCGTCCCCCTACTTTTAAAGCCACTGAAATCCATCTCCCCACTTTTAAAAGCACTCAATCCATCTAAAAACTACTAATGAAAAATGACATTAACATTTAAATGTAGTGACACTGAGAAAAATTGATTTATTTTTTTATTTGAAAACTTTAGAACTGTTTATGGTGTATATGTCATATTATAAAATTGTATTGTACTACTTTCTATAAAGATATAAGTATTTTTACTAATGAATGCAGTTACATTTGATCAACTTTTAACTTTGGATGAACTTTCTTGTAAGTTACATTTCCATTCTTGTCTCATAAAAAGACAAGCTGTTAAAAAAAAAAATTTTTTTTTAGAATTCTCTATTAATTTAATTTCATAAAAGTATGCCCATTTATAAATGTTATTTCATCCTAAATAAACAGTTATGTATATAACATTGCATTATTAATTAACTTTATTTCTTCCTAGTAAAACAGCTAAGTCGCCGAATATTCATTATAATAACAATGAATTTTGAGCCCTCGTTTAATGTTAATGTTAGGAAGTATATAATTTTTTTTTTTTAATAGTTAATATTTTTATTATAAGTTACGAAATTATAAAATTTATCGTTGTTGGGGGGGGGGGGGGGGCAATTGTCACCAAATTTTGACTACTTTTTTTTCTTCCACTTTTTTTTCGCCACTTCTACCACTAGGTGAGCCTATGCTTGCATAGTAAGGAATCTTTCATCGAGCGAAGTGAGCCTGTGTTTCTGTAGCAGTGAACTTTTCAGCGAGCGAAGAGAGCTGTGTTTGCGTAACAATTAAACTTTTAGTGAGCTTGGTTTTGCTTAGCAATGAATCGTTCAGCAAGCAAAGCGAGAATGTTCGCCTAGCACCAAAAGTTGGAACCTATACACCGATGACGAGACTCCGCAACGCGGAGCCACGCAGCTGGTCGTAAATATTTTAAATCATTACGTTTATAAAATTAACAATATTTCGTATCAGTAACGTTGCTCGGTCAAATTTCAAAAGATATTATTTATTTGTGATTGACATTATTGATTTGTAATTGGCTGAATTATTTTACTGATTATGTAATTTTGATTGGCTGAATTGATTACTTAATTTGGAAGATCATGCATAGAGTACATTTAAAGATTTGTTATCGAATATTTGAAGTTATTGCCATTCTGCTTACAGAAATATAACCGAATTTGGGCGCCACGCAAGAGAATTACATACATAGATTAAGCATTGTGTTATTTATTTGGAAATCGAAGTTAAAAAAATCATAAATAATCCAACGTATTTTGAAACTTGTGTTAAAATACAGTAGATGGCAGCACAATAGGAAAGAGAATTTAAGCACGTCAAGAAAATTTAAGAAATTTTGCATCTCTCAAAAATAAAATGTCATATCTATCTCTGATGAACTTCAGAATCGTTAATTCCTTAAAGCAATCTTAGATGCGGAGGCTACCCACGGGTTCACTATTTTGGATAATATCTTGCAAAACTTAAATACCCAGAGGACCCCCGATCAAGACTTTGAGGGAGGGGAAGCTGGCCTTTTCCTCCCAGGCTCCCATTCCAATTTATCAAACTGACGCATGAAGTCAAGAATTCACCCAACAAAATCAGTTAAAATCTTTGTTGTAAAAGTAAACAGCATTTTACCAAGTATTGAAACACATTAAAAGAACTAATATCAGTTCAATTTTATTGGATTTATTGTTTTTGTATAATGGACAATTCCCGCATTTTTTTTTTTTTTTATTATTATTTTATTTTTTATTATTATTTAATTATAAATGTTTCCAAAAGGCTATCAAAAGAAAAAATTCTACTCAATGAGCTTTTTTTTTTTTATTTATTTGCAATCAAAGTTTCCTTGTTACACGATGTGGGGAGAAAACGATTCATTCAGTTCGAATTGAATGAGACGTCAAGGCTTCCCAAACATCTTGGCTTGAAATGAGGCAGCGGAAACCAGTTTTGTAAGTTTCATGCAAATCACGCCAACCTGTATGGGATAAGGCAATGGTCTATCAACGCCAACTATTTGGCAGAAATCTCACATTAACCATAGAAACGGAAGGAAACTTTGACGTCACAGATTTTGTTCAGTGTTTTGATTGGACTGGTTTTGGCTCGATTTTGGGGCATTTTCTTTTCTTTATATTTAAGTAACTAATTTCTTTAAAGATCTTTTGTTTAAATATTTGGAATCGGAAAGAAATTCTTCATAAATATAAACTAATTTCACTCGTTTTTAAGAAATGGGGGAATTGTCCATTAAGCACTAATCAAAGTTAAATCAATATTTCAGTGCAAAAAGATAGCACTAAAATATTGATTTAAACTTGACTGCTCCAATAATGTGCACATAAAAAATTAAATGTCTAAATAGGATGTATTATATCAAAGTTATTTAACATGTAAAACATCAATGAGAAAAGATAAGAGAAAAAGCTAATTTGGGAGTCTACAAGAAATTATTATTACGAATTTTCTTAAAGGAAATGACGACACACTTTTTACAAAATAACAACCGATAATTTATTTTTCATCTCAGAAGCTTACAAAACTTCTCTAGACAATAACTCGCTATCAAGCTTTAACAAAAGTTTTAGTGCGTACAACGATAATTCAGACTCAGGAAAATTAACCTTCTTCCAACACAAGTCTAAATTTCCAACTGACCCAAATTACACGCCTCTGCGTTTTTATATCCTCGCGAACGAACCTTTCCCGAAAAATCAATCGGGTAATCAGCGTGGTGCTGAAAACATCTCTAAGGCTCTTGATTAACTCGGGTGTTGCTAACATTTTCAAGTCTGTATTATTGCTGTTAAATTATAAATTTAAGAAAATTGAACTTTTCAATAGAAATATGTACACTATTTACAATTATATATATAAAAAAACGCGTAGCAATATAATGGTTAAGCTTGGACTTCACGGACATTTTCAGTAATAAGGCCCTATATTTATATCTATGCAAGTTGCAAGATTATTCATATTTAGGAGAAATCTTTTTTGTGAAAACTCGGGGTGTTCGACGATTCATAATAATAAATCATTGCTTAATTATACGAGTCGAAAAAATAAGCATCCAAAATGTGACTGCTTTTCGTTGTGCTAAATTGGCGTAATTCTTACGCCAGGAGAGTACCAATTTACACGACTTCCGCCGCCAAAGCGTGATTAATCTTCTAAAGTAGTTGTCACGTCTGCTTTATTTTACGCCAAGAGATATTCTTTGTTTGGCAGTTTTGATATAGTCAAGAGATGGAAGGTTATAGGTTTCAGTCAGATTAGAAAAAAAGTACAGAATCCAGTTAGTTTTGAAGAAAAAAAGAACGTCAATCAAAAGCATCGGGATTTTGCTCGAAAATCGAAAACCGGAGATCATATACTTCTGGAGTGTAGATATATTTTGAACATTAAAACGATGAGGATTCATTTCTATTTATACAGAGAGATTAGATGAAATGCAAGGAAAGTCATGGTTTGATTTAACGCTTAACGTACAACACGGGTCAAAACACCCTTTTTAAAGCATTCTGGCAGGATTTCTTACATATAACCTTATTGCATCGTCATTTGGTTTTGCGACTTTTAATATGTATCAAATGAGTAATATATTCTTTAAACAATTTTTTTTTTAACCCTGTGATACGGTCTAATTCCGTTAGAGCGAAATCTCTTAACATGAAATTCCGTTAAAGCGAAGTAGAAGCAGTTCTCCGTACTCAAAACTTAACATTATTTTATTCGTTAAACAACACATTTCGTTGACGCGAACAATTTCGGCAGCAAACATCGACTTCGCGTTAACGGGGTTCGATTGTATTATTAGGGAAGTTACGACCTGTTTAATTTAACGCTAAATATCAAATGACTTTTTTATTTTTATTACTTTCAATTACCCAAATGTATACATAGGGTATTGAAAGTATAGCATTCAGTCAAGAAAAAAAATTTCGGTAGTTTTATTGTTATTATAATTTTGCATTTCTTCCACGTTTTGGAACATCCTGATTTCAAAAAAGTGATCAAGAAAAAATGTCTGTCTGTGGTCAGCATAACTCACGAACAAACTGACCAACGATGTTCAAATTTGGTACGCGGGTTTGTGATGGCACAGGGACCGCATTAAGGTTTGCGCATGCGCATAAGGTAACTGGCATTGAAAAAACATTGTTTGATATATATTGATATATTGATTGATATATAAAAAAAAAAGGTTCTAACGATTTCGATAAAATCGCTGTGCTAATGCCTCTAAGGGAGTTCTAAACATCCCCAACAACTGAATTCCCGTAAAAATGCTTTAATGACGTAAAAAGTTGAAAAACGAATGCCTTCAACACAGAGTTCTCTTTCCTTGAGCATACCCCATCAACGATAATTTTTTCTTCTCCCCTCAGTTTCACTTATAATAAAGGATAATATAAGTATTATCGAAAAGTATACCGCCAAAATCACATTTTTACGAAAGTTTTTTTTTTCTTCTTTTCTAGACCCATACAAGAATTACCACAAAAAATATCGCCAAACTGGCAAATTTTTTTAAATGAATGATGAAAATATAAAAAAGGTAAATGACACAAATCCACGTCAATTTTATAGTGTAATTGAAAGTATTCCCCTAGCTTATTATGCATCGTGCAAAATACGATTGTTTGATCTGCTGTGGTAGAAATACACGTTAATGAAGCATCAGTATGTTTAGTATTACAAATCTATTAGAGTTGAAAACGTACAATGTTAAAAATTAAACAGGTTTTAAAAATATTCCGTATAAACTTACTTCGCCAAAAGCTCCTCTTCCAATAACCTTTAAGATCTCGAAGTCATCTCTCGTTAGGCGTAAGCTTTTCACTTTCTGGGCAACAGGTGTCACTGAAACAAAAGAAACACATTAGTTACAAAAAGTTTAAGTAATGCAGAATGTAATTAAAGCAAGAATATAATTAAAAATATTTTGCGTTCGAAATTATCTAGGTGCATTATAGAAAAACCCGATAAAATTATAATTTTTCTTTGATAACTATTTAATAATATTTGTCTGAAAATATTGTTGCATATGTAGACATGCGAAACATATTTTTAGACTAATATTATCATGTTGAGTGTATGGGGAAAAATATTGCCATGTTAAATGTATGTAACAAAATAATACCATATCAAATGTATGGTACAAAATATTACTATATTAAGTATATATAACAAAATATTACAGTGGCCCAAATTCGGAAAACCTGAAAATCAGGGAAATGTCAGGAAACTTTCTGATTCTGGAAAAAATCAGGGAAATGTCAGGGAGTTTTTTAAAATTTCACGAAAATCAGGGAAATTTTCTTTGTTCTGAATGCACGATTTCCCGTTCATCCATATTTTGGCGCAATTTTCCCAGAAAATTGAGTTGAAAATCGCTATAGAAGTGCAATGTTACGGAAAAATTTTAACTTTTCATTACCGCCAAAACTATTTTAAAAAATTGGCATTGTATTATCCCTTGAGCATACATGTTCTATTTGATCAGAGTGTCTACACATCTGGAAAAGTTTAGGAAATTTGAAAAAAAAGTTTGCAGTAAAGTCAGGGAATTTTTTAGATATCTATCAGATAATTTTCAGGGAAATTTTTTCCCTGAATTTCGTGGCCACCATGTATTCATGTTAAGTGTATATAACAAAATATAACGATTCTTTATATTTGGTGCATTATAACTTGTAAAACTGAGATTTTTAATGGAACTTTTTCTTCTACAAGACTAGAGGAGAGCATTAAGTTCAAAATGGCCGTCAATTTAAAATTTTGACTAAATAAATGACATTACAAATTAACGACTCAATTGTTTTTGGGCAGAATGATTTTTTAATATTTAGAAACCCAATACCAAAGTACTCATAAGAAACCGACACATTTCTACAAAACTGCAAATTCCAATCAATAGCAGGGCACCACCTCCAAACATTGAGGCGACCTATAAAGGTCTCCGTTTCTGGCAACAACAACAAATGGACAGAAGATTAAAATCCCAATTCGGCAACTGTCTTCTTCCTGAAAACTTACTCGTCCGCAAATGGCTAAGAAAGAACGACGACCATTGAAAGCTTATCGACTGTTCGACGAGTGTTCCAAAGTCCATTCTTTTTGCTACTCCAGGCGAAAAGGTGTTCTTCCAGAAGACTTTCTGAAGAGATTTTTTCTTTATTAGTGGCATTTTTTCACTGACTTTTTTTCTGCTACCGGATTCGGCTTCTACTCCCTCCCCCCCCCCCCCCTTTGGATTTTTTTTCTTTTCTTTTTTCTTTTTCTGGTCGGACATAGTTAGGTTGATCGTAATTCATCATAGAAGTTGTCCCGGAAAATCCGGTAAAAGCTACTGGTTAGAAGGGTTTATAATGGTAGAAGTTTTTCCTCTATGTGCGTTACTTTAGCTTTTGCTGTAAGCTGGTGACGAGCATTGTTGAGAGGATTTAATCTGTGTCCAAAGGGGACAAGATGGAGGTGATTTATTGTTATTTTCATACTATTTTTTTTTCAGTCGACTGTGCAAAACAAAGTATTTTTTTAATTCAGAGGGAAAACATTCTAAAAAACTTATTACAAAACAATTAAGGGGAATCAGAAGGCAAAAATGTGCCGCAAAATCTGTTTTGAGGTTTTTAGTATAATATTTGAAATATTATCTACAAAATGATATAATTTGGTGGGAAATGCCTTCATTAGAAGTGTTTTTAAGAATTAAGAAAAAGAGAAAAAAAAAACCTCTCTCTCTCTCACACACACACACATTTTTATATTTTAACCCTGTTTTCAGAAAATACTGTTTCTTCATACAAATGTACCGTTTTCTTAGAATCTACTCAACATTTTGCTTTGAAATTCATTTTTCATTTACATATTGTACTTTTACACAAACTGACTAATACTTTTAAAGAAATATACACTAGATTACTATTATTCTTTTTTCCTTTTTTTTTTCCTTTTTCCTCCCCCCCCCCCCCCTTCCCCGAGAGTTTCAAAACATATAACTTGTAAACACAATGTTTGTTACAAAAGCATATGCCAGTCTAGCAAAAAGTATTCTAATAAATTTTAAACCAATGCTATGAGTAATATCTGAGAGAATTGTACATTAAAAAGCCCTTTTAAACTGGATTAGATATAGCCTTTCGATCCCCTTAAACAAAATTTGTTTTCAGTTTTAAAACAATGTGTAGACTTTTGAAATATAAAGCAGCTTTCGATACTTTAAAAAAATTCACGCAAATAGTAAAATGAATAAATGTTACTAGAAAATTAAAAGCTTTATGTTTTAAAAAGCATCTCCCTATGATTATTCATGATACTAGCTCGGATGTCAGAGCATTATCATCTAACCAAATTCAAAATAACGAGCTTTAACTGTAGATGTTGTTGGTACAATGTTACTTCACAGTAAGGCTATTATGTAGCATTTGCACAAGAAATCTCCAACCAACCACTAGGACATGCAACACTCAATAATCGGAAATACATATCCCCTCCATTACATAAGCTTTTTGAAAAGCATTTCAATTGAAACACTGATATTATCGCACTCCATTGATCTAATCTTAAAATAAAGAAAAGAAAGCTTCACCAAATGCCGTTTTTTAAAAAGCGTAACTTAATGGCTTGCACGTTTAAAATATCCAAGAGAACGAAGTCAGCCGACCGCTAGAAAATACACAAATAGTATATTTAAAGCTCACAATCAATAAAAACGTTCCTGGTTTACACAGGATCTAGTAATAAATTCTAGACGTTGCGGGGGTGGGTGAAGGAACAACATTCATGCAGCATGGAACAAAGACAAAGTTCTCTAGAAGTATATCGACCCTTTTATCGATGGAAAGTTTGTTCTACTGGAAATTCGAACGTTGTTTACTGCTCCGGATTTTGAAGGCTAATCCTTTCTCGGGTTTCCTTTGCCGCCTTTCCTTCAATTTTAGACAAAGCCGCCAAACACAGAAAAAGCTCAAGTTTCATACTTTGGGATAAAGTTTTTTCTGAAATTAGGAAGATATGCGGCTGTAAATTCTAACTTTTAAAGTATTACGACTTAAGAGACGGTTTTTCTTTCTTCTGAAGCTGATAGGGGAATTATTTGAAAGAAAACGTTGCTTTGAAGTGGGATTAGAGATATATTGAAAAGGCATTCAGTGTTAGCGAAATTTAGAGTACGTATATGATTAACAGAGGCATACTGAGTGCAATCTTGAAACTGGATAGAAATATGCACAGTGTAACCATTTTCAAATAAATTTTACATATGTAATAGCTACAAATACGTTACTTTAAATTTTTAAAATCCCCTCAAAAATCTCCAAAACAGTTGAAATTGTTAGCGTTTTTAAAGACAGAAATGAAAGCTCAAATTGCTTTAAAGAGTGTTTGTGATAGGTCTAGCAGCACGATGGATGCATAACTTTATTCCTGTGTTACGGATTTTGTTTTTCAAAGGATTTGTGTAAAATATTTTGTAGTTAAAACTCAAGTTTATTACTTCGATTATATTATATTTATAATGCTTCAAATGAAATGAAAAGTTATTTCGTATTCAGTTTGGAAAACAATATTTTTATATAAATTATGGAAGACCAAAAACATTGTAATTTAGTTCAATATTTGTACGTTTACAACTTGAGTACAATGAAAGAAAAAAAAAAGTTACTTCAGTAATAATTTAAAAATAACCCAGAAATGTTATTTATGCAATAATTCAAAAATTACGATAGCCAGCTTTTATTTTAAAAAAATAATAATAATAATAACATGGTGGAAATGGGCGTTATCATTTTAAAAACCTGGCACTCCAGTAATTTTCCTCTGAACATTAAAAAAATATTACTATTCAAACTCACAAACATAAGTTCAAAGATAAATCCTTAAAAAATATATATGTATATTTTTTTGTACTAATTTTTATTCCAGGAAGTTTTGTTTTAAATGAAGATAAATCGAAAGAAATCTGAAAGTTTCGCAATGCGCAAAATAAGAAAGGAAATGAAAGGAAATTTCCAATGAAACTGAAGCTTGCTATAAATCTTAAAGGCCATAAAAATTAGCCCTGCCATTCTCATCCCACTTTCCCATACATTTAAGAGATAAAACTCTAGTTATCTTTAACAAAAAAAAAAAAAAAAAAAGTATTAGAGAAACACACAAAAACATAAAAATGGGAAAAAACACCCCTTTCCAATCCTAACTTGTGTTTCAGTTGTTAGATAAAGAAATAAAATCTTCGAAACAAGTTAATACCAAGAGAAATTTTTTTATTTCCACTTTATTTTTCCACTTTATTTTACTTTTTAAAGATTTAAAGAAAGTTTTTTTCATCTAAAACGTAGAATTAGACATTCAATATGATTAATCAGCTTAAAATGGTTTTATTTTCTTACTTTTACCTCCCTAGTACTTTTCTTAATATATTTGTAATCTTTAAGCTTTCTTGCTTTGAACTTTTGAAAACGAAGACATAAAACTGAATAAATTCTATACGTCATATACATTTTTATTTAATAAAAAAAAAAGGTTTAACCTGAACTTTTCTAGTTTAATAATTGAGGAATTTGAAAAATAAAATACAAAGCTACAAAAATCTAAAAGGAGATGATAGTTGGAATATTCATTTAGAATAATAATTGAATCATAATTTCAAATATTTTGTATCCTGTTGAATATTTCATCATTCTAATAGAATTACATTTCATTTGTGTTTCTAAATAAGAAAAAAATGTAGCTCAGTCAATGAAAAACATGGAAAAAAAGCACACATACAATAATATCCTAATGGATTTTCAAAATAAATTAAAGTAGAATAACGTGTAACATATATATGAAATAGCAATCTGCAACATAAATTCGAAATATAAAGTAGTTTTTCTTTATTCCTTTCTTATTTTCAACTAAACTTTAGAAAGTTATTATTTTGATTAAAATGGGGAAGGGGGGGGGGGGAGGGAAAATACCAAGAAAGGAATTTTGAATCGTCATATTTTATTTATACCACTCCGTAAAAGAGATATGCTTTTAGAGTGAGCATGGTATATTTTTAAAAAAGTTAATTAAAAATACATATCTAATATCTGAAGTAGCAAACATTTATAAAAATGAATTTTTTTTATACATAAAATTAGACTCCTTTCACCTTTTAGGTATAAAAAAAACTAAAATAAAAAGATGTAACATACTTAAATTAGTCTAATTAAATTAGTCATAATTAGAAAAATCTTATTTTTTAAAACCGACTAGTTGTAGTTTTATAAATGAGATACAATAACCCTTTCTGACCACATTCGGAGATAAGTTAAAATCAAATATGAGTTTTCTAATAAGTATCAATTAAATATTTTTGTCCTCCTCTTTTCTTTGAAAAGTACACTCTGTTTGTACAATGACATCATTACGAGTTTCAATTTTAAAAGTTAATAATAGTAACTTAGAAATAAAACTGTACTCAAATTTTTATAAATGTGTTTTAAGTGGGGAAGTCACAGTAACTTAGGGTGTTAAGTTTTGTAATTTAAATAATTCCGTCGGTATCTTACATGTTAGATTTATTAATTTGATAATCGGGCCAGATGTATCGTTAGATGGTTTTATTAGTGACTAATAATTCTGGTAGTTGGCGTAATGATATAGGTGTCATATTATTAAGATTTTTGGATACCAGAAGGCTCTTCAGAATTTATTATATTTTTCATTGCACATGATCTATACGAGGACTATACTTCACGAAACATCGTTACTGGGATTAAATATGCCTATTTAAAATAAGTGTATGGGATAAAAATGAATCACAATATAGGAATAATATTTACAAAGGATTATTTTTTTTTGTCGATGTTAGTTAAAAAAGATTTTATTTTAAGTAAACAAACTTTTTTTAAGCTGACAAAAATGTAATTAGTTTTGTATCTTATGTCAAGCAGTGCACGAGTTACTTTTATGATAGAATAAATTTCATAGTTAAAATTTAGCGAGCTTGATCCTTTGATCCTGCTTTGAGATATATAAATGTAAAACCATTTTATTAAGAATAAGACACCAGCGTTATTCACAGAGAATATTTTGATATGATTACCACAAAAATCTTAAATTCAATACGAATCCTGTGACAATGATGCGTCAATGAAAGCTCAAGCAAAACTATTTAACCTAATCCCAATCCCAATTTCTGACGCACAACACAAAAAAAATTCTTGAAAATATTATCAAGTACTAAAAGGAAGGCAAAGTTAATAAGCATATTGACGTAAACCATAGCTTTCAAATGAAATGTATTCAAAGAACCAATAAATATATGAAATCCTTAAGCAAATTCTGTTAGAAAATAATAAATGTGACGATTCTACTGAATCTGGGTGACAATTAGCGTATCCCGGCTTTAATTTCTAAAGGTGGGAGTATGTCAATACACCAACGCATAGGTGGATATTAAAAGATGCAAAGCAAGATAAACTGAAAAGAAGCCTCATAACTGGTACTTTTATTCCGGGGAATTACGTCACTGGATGACCGTTTCGAAGAAGGTTATTCGCCAAGCGAGTGTGTCGTCATTGAAATCACGTGAATCGATAACGATGTAAAATTCTAACCGACAAAGTTAATGTAGAATATTTAAATTGTGTGCTTAGAAACTAGTACACTGTAGTCACTTTCGAGTGTATTCGGTGATTATTATAGTTCTGGGTATTTTAATTAGTAAAATTGACTCGTGTTTAAAAATGAGTACATGCAGGGAATTAAACGGGGGAAATATTCATGAGTAGCTAGGAAACGGAACGGAGTAGAAGTAAACTGCAAATCCCAATATAGATGATAGTTTTCCTAATTTTCATTACAATTGTTCCGTTCGCCAGTTTTACATTTTAATGTTAAAATCGCATAGTAAGAAATAAGCACGATATTACAGCCACATGAAAAATATTTAAAAGGAATTAGAAAACTTAACTGTTTTTCTTTAAAAGGGTTGCGGTAATAAAAATTTTATTGAAGTAAGTAAAAGTTTTATTTTTGAGAAGAAAAAATGTAGTTTGGAAAAATAAAGATTTTCTCTAATATTCTCAGATATACAAAACTGACTAAATAACTACGATTTAATGTAAACGAACTATTTTGATTTTAGTATTATTCGATTGACTAATATAGTTGAGAGGTGATATTATCAAAAAAGTCAAGCCGCGAATTCTTAATCCTTCAGAAAATTAAAAACACTTTTGGTTTCAAAATTCACTTACAGTGTTTGTAACTCATTTGTATTATGCGATTAGTTCTTCCAATGCACTAAACCAAATCTCAATTGAACTCGATGAGACGAATTCCATGATACCAATAACTTAGTTTTTGGCTTTTTAGTGGTCTCTAATATCGCCATTGAGTTATAATTAGACATGGTATAGTTCAGCGGAAACACTGATTTTAATTTTTTCGACTGAAATTTCAGCACTTCGAATGTAGCTGTTAAACAAACCGAGTTTAAATAGATTAACCTGTTTGTCAACACAAATATAATTATTTAAAGTTGTTTAAATTCTGATATTGTTTGAAATTTTTACGTTTTTTGATGATTTTCATCTATTTTGCGTGAAGTTCAGCTTTTTTGCTGGGAAGCTGTCAAATGTCTGTATCATAGATAAAAACATTTTCTCTACCAGAAAAGCAAGCCATTAGTCCTAGGCAACTTTTGCTTTGACTCATTTAGCAACTGAGACGTCACTAAACCAGGGAAAAGTTATGAGACCTGGTACTAGTTTGCTTCTAAGCCTTAGTCAAATGAGACCGGGTACCCATATTGCACGCCCCAGAGAGCTTCTGTGTCAAAAAATGCCCGAATCTCATGAATATTTAAGCATTAGCGCCTTATGAATAGGGTAATGAAGAAATTCATTTTTCAAATATCCTTTGAAGGTGGCAGATGGGTAGAAAATTAGATGGAATACAATGAGAACGTACGAGCGTAGCGAGGTCAAAGTGTTGATCTAGAAGTAGAAGTGGGGCCGCATCCACGGAATGCAAATGAAATGACAATTTGCAATTTGAACTGTAAAAGTGGAGAGGGACTGATATTGAGACTTTAGTTTTCAGGAAGATGTTTTGTTTGCAAAAGAGAAGGAGATGGTAATGTTTCTTTTTAGTTTGTAATTTACATAAGTTAGAGTAATTTTTCGGCTTAATGAATCGCAGTAATATGTTTGTTACATTACGGGGTATTTTTATATTTTATATTTAGCTGTTTGATGTCTGTTAAAAGAATATCGGTATTTACTTTCTGAGTAATGTCGTGCTACTTGGCTTTCTGGGGTAGCATTTTGTGATAAGTGCATTTCTTTTAAAAAGAAATTCTTTTAACTTTCAAATTTTATAACGAGCTGATTTCTATTTTTAATAATGAACTATAAGAATATGAACTATAAGAATATGAACTATAAGAATATGAACTATAAGAATATGAACTATAAGAATATGAACTATAAGAATATGAACTATAAGAATATGAACTATAAGAATATGAACTATAAGAATAGATGAATGAACTATAAGAATATCAAAGAAATAATGATAGATGTTGAAGTATTTTAATAGGTAATCCAGAAATGTATATAATTAAGTCTAAATGTAAGGGTAAATAAAAAACACTAAATATTTAATTTCTGTTTACGAAAATACGTTCTCAAATGAAGAATATCAAACTTAGGATACATTTACTTTTAACTTAACTATAAAAAGAGTAAATCTCACGAGTATAAATTGAAAAATATAATTTTTATTAATAGAGTTATTTTATGTCAACCTTTTTGTTCCAGATAAAAACTTTACAAAAATTTTCATTTTCTATTGATAGAACCGAATAAAAGCCCATTCATGCTAACTAAAGGCAAATTGATTCCTCTTCACACAAAAAAAAAAAAAAAAAATGTAACAAAAACTACATCTTGTATCAAAGATTCTTAATTTTTCAAATATTAAAAAAAAAAAAAAACTCACAAAGAAAGCGTTTTAGTAGGATAAAAAAAAAAACTTCATATTTATATTCAAATTCTTTTTTCTATAAACCTAAACTTCCGTGGAAAAACTTCATCTTTATTACCCACAATAAGTCTCCAATTAAACCGTCCCTCGGGTCATTTAACCGACTTCTTTCAAGCATTAGACGCTAAAAAATAGCTCCGACCCTAACTGCAACTTAGTACAATTGAGATTTTTCGATGGTAATGGCCGATTCCTTCGGTAATGCGCCACTTAATAAAGAGTTATTGTGTTCTTTACAGAAAAACTTTTCTCGTTTTAAACTGAAAGTGTTATTTGTAACACGGAATGTTTGAAAAGGTGCTTTGTAAAGGGCTTGGAGTAAATTTTTGAAAAAGACTTATTAAATTTGAAAGAATTTTTTATTAAAAATATTCAGATTTCTTATCATTGTATTCAGATTTACTGCTATTATGATAAATAAAAATATTAGGTAAATCTTAATTATAAAGAACAACTTTAATCTATATTGTTAATTAATTTATGTTGGACAGCTTTATATTTAGTACTTTAACAAAAGAGTGAAATAAGTTAGGGTTTACAAATTTAAAAAATATCTTTTAATTATTCTCTGCAGAAATGTATTTTTGTGTGTATGGCAATACTTAATTAAATGGATAATCTAGTAAACAAATGCACAACGAAGAAAACGTATCAAATACATTCGACAAGATATATTTTTAAATTGTGCAATCTAATTTTCTTACATATTTATTTTTATTACGTCTTAAAATTAATAAAAAACAATTACAGTTAAACATAATGAAAACAGAGGATTAAAAAGATTTAAATTTCTTTGTTAGAAATCTTAAAGCTTGATATAAAGGGGTATATATTTTTTTTAACGTTTTATGGCATGATGAACCTAGTGTTTAATAGATCAATATGCAAATTTTCAAAATCTTCCGAATGATGTTTTTTTTTTTTTTTTTTTTTTTTTTTTTTTTTTTTTAACAAACATAATTACACAATTAAAACTTGCTGTTTAAAGTAAAAAATCCATACATTATGATTGAGGATTTATCTTTGATAAAAAAGCAAGAATTCATTCATTTTAAGCATATGTTTATTAAGTTGTAAGAATAATCAGTGGAGAATTAAAAGTGTGAAAAATTCTCATTAATTTTAGAAAAATCTCAGGTTTATCAAAATATTAATCATCTAAAAATTGAAACTTTCACATAAATCATGCAGTTTTAAAGTAATGCACTTGTTTGCTGAGAGTTTAATTTAAAATATAGCCTGTTTATACTCTGAAGATATGCAAATGAAAACATTTCTATGTGTGAATAAGTTTAAAAAAAAAAAAAAAAACATAAAATGCAAAGTACCTGCAATAGTACAAAAATTTAATGCGTGATTTTTGTTGACAAAACTTTTTAAATTTTAACAAGTTATTTAGAAGGTTTTCAACATGAATAAAAGTTATAAGCGACACAGTGGCGGCTCATTGGTTATTCAAGTGCAGGTTTATAAAACAAAAAGTTTAGGTGCAGAGATAGCAATTGAAAGGGTAAGTAGATGAGGGAGATATGTAACAAAAACTAGTTTGAGATATTCCCTTTTAAATAATTTACTTTTGCATTCTATATGTAACATTCCCTTTTCATTAATCAATATAGGTCGATAAGCAAGGATCCAGAGTAAGTATCAGAAATTAGCCTAAAACGCACCCATTCATTCATTGGTAAAACTCAGATATTTTAAAAACCTTAATATTCCCCCTTTATCCACTAAGCCCTTTAATTGATGGTTTTTAAATCGGTTATTTTGAAAGGTTTTAAAGTCTCATTTTAATTGTGAGTATTCGATAATTGTTATAAACGTGACAAATCAGCGAGAAACACCAAACTCGGCTATAAAACATTTTATTGTAATTTTTAACCTTTAACTGCTGTGTGCGGTCTGACAGACCGCGAGTCATTTTTTTTGTAAAATGATTCAGCCCCTTAAAATATTTCAAGTTTGACTTTTATATTATTTTTTCCGACACTATGTTTCTTAAATTTTAAACTGATGTTCATTAAATTGTTTTATGCAGTATGGACCACGTGTTACTCTTGCGCCAAAGTTATCAAACCACTCAATCACAGCAATTAAAGTTTAAATAAGTCAGGTTTAAAGAATATCGTCTTTGTTCCGGGTAACAAAAAGGGAAACATCTTTCAAAATCAGCAAACTAATAGGTTTTTTTAGACAAATCTGAATTTTTTTGACAAAACGCTTCAAAAAATTAATAATAATAAAAATAATAATAAATAAAAAATAGTACGAATTTAATAATTTTTTTATAACACAAAAAATGAAGTTGTGTGATTACGTAGTTTCATAAAATCTATTTAATTATTTTTATAAATGGATCTAAAAATCAATTTTTATAATGCAAAATATGAAGTTGTATGATAACGTAGTTTTGTGTTGGTTAAATAAAAAAAACTCTATTTAATTATTTTTATAAATGGACCCAAAAATCATCGTGTTTTCTAGAGAAGTTTCTCTTTTGGAAACTATAAAAGGTTCAAGTTATTTAAACTTGGAAACACTAAGTTTAATGAGCAACATTTATGTTTTTACACCATTTTTGCAATACTAAAAAAATTAACTGTAATGCATGACAATATGTAATGCACGACCCAATTTAATCGACCGTCCGATTCGAACGTTCAATTTTCTCTTCTTTTCTTTGTTTACTAAAGGCTATGAGCTTGTTTTTAGGTCATATACTTCTGACTTCTGCGCAAATGGAGAATAGAGAGCGGATTAAACAGTATAAGAGACCGATGAGCGCCACAGCGATTTTCATGGCCTACTATAGGCTTCGATACTCTATACTTTTAAAGTGTCACTTAACGAAAGTTTTTCCATTTCACATTTGAAGACTCAAAAAGTTGGGGCATAAAACTGGACCATTAACATCGCTTTTTTCCCCTTAAACCCAATATATTTTAGTAATTCCTCCGTTTTCTTTTGGAGGCTTAACGCGTTCCAATGAAGAACACAAGATTTACCAAAGGTAATCACTATAGTCAGGCGGATTATAAAATAAACTTATTGGTGAAATATAATTTTAATTTAGATCAAAATGTAGATATTTTAAGTTTCTATATATAATATCTAGAAAATATCCCTCATCTTTATAAGATTTTTGAAATTGCTCATTTCAATACAAAATCAATGATTTTTCCCATTTTACTTTTATCCCATTAAAATTTTTAGAATAAAACAATTAAAATTCTAGCAATTGAAATATATAAATTTATATTGCGACAAAACTATAAGTTCATTTATACAGTAATCAATACACGTGAATTTTCTTCAGCTGCTGAATTGCTAATCCTTTTCAAAAATCAATTGATCTATTTTTTTAATATAAATATGTTAATTTAAAAATAATATTTTTCGTATTCATGTACGGTGTTTTCATAACTTATTACTCCTTATAATTTATTTTGCAATTATTTACACAATAATGTTTCTGGAATATGGACTAATAACTTACAATATTATATTATATTTTTATAGGTGATGGGTTAGGCTTTTCTGAATCTTCAATGTAATTCAGAACAAAAATTACCGAAAATCACATACCTTAAAAGAAGTGAAGCATCAAGCTTTCTCATCCTTTAAAAGCAAGCATGTAGCTACTAATTAAAACCAAGCAAGAACATAAACTGCACCTCAACATTCCTCAAACTCTTTTCCTGGCGGGAAAATCCTCAAATTTCGAACACACCGGTCTGTAATTCAGCAGAGATTAATCTCATTAGTCGCCAGCAAAAACAGTTTATGGGCATGCTATCTTGTCTTAGTAACTGGAGTTAATGAAGAATATTTAATTCGTTGATAATCGAGTTTGTGAAATCGAATTAGTTGGCGGGATAACGGGGATGTGGCGATTAAAAATCAGGTTTGGCGCCAGCTCTGGAATGCTAACAAGAGAGATTATTCAATTACCAAAAGCTATAGAACTAAACACGCTGTGTACCGGATAATTTTGACAATTCGTTTCGGGTCGGAATTATGAGTGGTAATGGTATTGATTATCAAAATGTTTTAAGGTTTTCGTTGTAAAATGCCGAGGAGAGTAGATACTAAGGGTGAAATGGTTAATGCATAATTGTACCTTGGGGGAAAAAAATGTCATAATACTCAGTTTTGATAAACAAGTCGTAGGATGACGTGAATATTATTTCTTTTTATGATAAGTAATTTACAAGATTCTAAATAACACAGATAAGAGATAACTTAACTTTAGATCTAAGGACAATACCAAGGTTCACACGGTCATTGAAAGTCATTAAAAGTGGTTAATATTTTTAAACTTGTTTTCAAGGCCTTGAAGGTGTTTGAAAATGCTTAGAGGTGCTTAAAAGTCCTTGAAAATGCTTAGAGGTCCTTAAAAGTCCTTAATTTTTGTGGATGTCGTGTGCCAACTGTAAAAGTTATAAAAATACAACTCAGACTTGCTATCCCCACGTAACCTCCACTTATCTGCACCGTATTGGAATTCTCTACCATATTTGTATTGCGCATTCTCTAACTTGTAACTTTTTTGGTAGAATATACTTTATTAAAAATTTATTTACAGACATGACACCAGAAAACAAATTTTCAAAGGTCCTTAAAAACATTATTTAGGTCCTTAAAAGTCATTGATTTTCATTCTGTAATTTGAGTGGAAACCTGAATACAAACTTTAAAAGCAGAGTTATCTAACAATGCGGATAACTAGGGTGTCACAAAACATACCTACATATATTCATTACCTAAATTTATTACCTATGTTACCTATATTTATTAAACACATACACTGAGACTATAATAAAGATATTACAATCTATATGATTTACCATTTGCATAACCATATTTTCAATGTGTTTGTCATCAACCTCAATGACTTCTCGCAAATGGACAGCAATATTGCTCAGCATCTTCATGAGAATGTCTGTTGGGATGGATAACATTTCATGCTCAATGCTCATTTTTATATCGGACAATTCGTAGGATTGTGTAATCTCGTAGAATAGCCCATGTTCTTCAAGGGAACGCATGAATTAAAAAAAAAAATCCAACATCTGAGGTAGAAGGGATTAAGGGGACCAATCTAAGCCGCATCAATAGTGCTATGGGTAATCAAATGCAATGACATTCTCCCAAAAATGTTCATGCAAAAAATCCACAATGTCATATACATATCCCTAAGAAATAGCTCCATTACACTTGGTATTACCCGAGAAAATGATGTTTGATCTTGTTAGACTTATTTTGGGACACCTTGTAAGTTAGACTGCTATACATTGGGACAAGCTTACTTGAGCTCATTTAATACGCTACAAAGATGTGTGAACCGGTTTTACTACGTTCTGATTGGCTGATTCGTTAAAACTCTTATAGTATGTGCGGTTAGAAAAGTAAAACATTAGTTAAAATTTAAACTTAAAAGAGCTTATTTTCTTTTGCTATCAACATATATTTAAGTTTAATACAGAACTATGTGCGCAGATTATCATTATTACTATAAAAGGTGGGATTTGTCCCGAACTATATCTTTAAGAGGAAGGATCCATCCTACTATACTCAAGGCTCAACAAGTAATGTTGTCCCGAGGTATAACATTAGTCATCCCCTTTTCAAAGTATAAATTTTTTCATCCAACATTAGTCGAATGCAGTACATTTCTTTGATCTAACATTAATTATTGCAACCATTCTTTGCAAATTAGCAAGAATGGTGACAATTTAAATCTGAAATACACATTATTTCTTAAACTCATTTAAAACCCTAAAATTAAAACTCAAAAAGTCAGATAGAAACTATTACAAAAACTGAACTTCAAAAAGTGAATAAATAAATAAATAAATAAATAAATAAATAAATAAATAAATAAATAAATAAATAAATAAATAAATAAATAAATAAATAAATAAATAAATAAATAAATAAATAAATAAATAAATAAATAAATAAATAAATAAATAAATAAATAAATAAATAAATAAATAAATAAATAAATAAATAAATAAATAAATAAATAAATAAATAAATAAATAAATAAATAAATAAATAAATAAATAAATAAATAAATAAATAAATAAATAAATAAATAAATAAATAAATAAATAAATAAATAAATAAATAAATAAATAAATAAATAAATAAATAAATAAATAAATAAATAAATAAATAAATAAATAAATAAATAAATAAATAAATAAATAAATAAATAAATAAATAAATAAATAAATAAATAAATAAATAAATAAATAAATAAATAAATAAATAAATAAATAAATAAATAAATAAATAAATAAATAAATAAATAAATAAATAAATAAATAAATAAATAAATAAATAAATAAATAAATAAATAAATAAATAAATAAATAAATAAATAAATAAATAAATAAATAAATAAATAAATAAATAAATAAATAAATAAATAAATAAATAAATAAATAAATAAATAAATAAATAAATAAATAAATAAATAAATAAATAAATAAATAAATAAATAAATAAATAAATAAATAAATAAATAAATAAATAAATAAATAAATAAATAAATAAATAAATAAATAAATAAATAAATAAATAAATAAATAAATAAATAAATAAATAAATAAATAAATAAATAAATAAATAAATAAATAAATAAATAAATAAATAAATAAATAAATAAATAAATAAATAAATAAATAAATAAATAAATAAATAAATAAATAAATAAATAAATAAATAAATAAATAAATAAATAAATAAATAAATAAATAAATAAATAAATAAATAAATAAATAAATAAATAAATAAATAAATAAATAAATAAATAAATAAATAAATAAATAAATAAATAAATAAATAAATAAATAAATAAATAAATAAATAAATAAATAAATAAATAAATAAATAAATAAATAAATAAATAAATAAATAAATAAATAAATAAATAAATAAATAAATAAATAAATAAATAAATAAATAAATAAATAAATAAATAAATAAATAAATAAATAAATAAATAAATAAATAAATAAATAAATAAATAAATAAATAAATAAATAAATAAATAAATAAATAAATAAATAAATAAATAAATAAATAAATAAATAAATAAATAAATAAATAAATAAATAAATAAATAAATAAATAAATAAATAAATAAATAAATAAATAAATAAATAAATAAATAAATAAATAAATAAATAAATAAATAAATAAATAAATAAATAAATAAATAAATAAATAAATAAATAAATAAATAAATAAATAAATAAATAAATAAATAAATAAATAAATAAATAAATAAATAAATAAATAAATAAATAAATAAATAAATAAATAAATAAATAAATAAATAAATAAATAAATAAATAAATAAATAAATAAATAAATAAATAAATAAATAAATAAATAAATAAATAAATAAATAAATAAATAAATAAATAAATAAATAAATAAATAAATAAATAAATAAATAAATAAATAAATAAATAAATAAATAAATAAATAAATAAATAAATAAATAAATAAATAAATAAATAAATAAATAAATAAATAAATAAATAAATAAATAAATAAATAAATAAATAAATAAATAAATAAATAAATAAATAAATAAATAAATAAATAAATAAATAAATAAATAAATAAATAAATAAATAAATAAATAAATAAATAAATAAATAAATAAATAAATAAATAAATAAATAAATAAATAAATAAATAAATAAATAAATAAATAAATAAATAAATAAATAAATAAATAAATAAATAAATAAATAAATAAATAAATAAATAAATAAATAAATAAATAAATAAATAAATAAATAAATAAATAAATAAATAAATAAATAAATAAATAAATAAATAAATAAATAAATAAATAAATAAATAAATAAATAAATAAATAAATAAATAAATAAATAAATAAATAAATAAATAAATAAATAAATAAATAAATAAATAAATAAATAAATAAATAAATAAATAAATAAATAAATAAATAAATAAATAAATAAATAAATAAATAAATAAATAAATAAATAAATAAATAAATAAATAAATAAATAAATAAATAAATAAATAAATAAATAAATAAATAAATAAATAAATAAATAAATAAATAAATAAATAAATAAATAAATAAATAAATAAATAAATAAATAAATAAATAAATAAATAAATAAATAAATAAATAAATAAATAAATAAATAAATAAATAAATAAATAAATAAATAAATAAATAAATAAATAAATAAATAAATAAATAAATAAATAAATAAATAAATAAATAAATAAATAAATAAATAAATAAATAAATAAATAAATAAATAAATAAATAAATAAATAAATAAATAAATAAATAAATAAATAAATAAATAAATAAATAAATAAATAAATGTTCAAATTAATAAACATTCAATAAACAATTCTTTTGTGAAAAGGATTAACTTACTTTATCCAGATAAGAAGAGACTTTCTCCCTTCCGGGAAGAGCTTATATTTCAATATGTAATTAGACTTTGGAAGGAATATTTAATCGAAATGAATTATATTCGGTAATTAATTTAGAAGCGAGCTTCCCATCGGACTATTTTGCTATAATTGCCTGGAGCCTAGTGATCCAAAATGAACTCCCTGGAGACAAACATTAAACTTTATGGCTTATATTAGACAGGAAGATCTACATAATTAGGAAACTCTTCCATTGCAACTTCTGAATAATAAAGTATAATTAGAAATTTATAATCTCATCTAAAGTTAATATTAATATCTGACATTTAAGGTTGCCAGATCGTTATACGATTAACATTGGAGATTGACAAAGAAGTAAAAAATCTAAGCTTATTCAAACAACCAGCTTTTCAGAAATAACTACTAAAGAAGCCAGGATTTACAGTTTGAATCCTATACCAACTTGTTAAAACATGGGATTATTATGTTAGGGGAAAAAAGGAATATTTGTGGCTCACATACAGTTATTTAGTAGACTTTTTATTAAACTGGGGAAACATCCCTAATTTTATGATCAAACAGTGAAAAAGTGTTGCAAATCATGTTTTATAAAAAAATTAATATTATGATATTTTTTAAATAACATTACGATGCTTTTAAGCATTATGCTTTTCAATCACTATAATGAATCGCGGGAACAATTGTGTGTTAAAATTTTTTTATAGGATTGGATGTATTTCTTTGGAATTAAGTGTCTTAACATTTAAGGTTGCCAGATCGTCATACGATTAACATTGGTGTATTGGTGTTTGATTTAAAAAAACAACAACCTAACCTTTTTGCTTTATATACTCAAACAACCACCTTTTGAGTAATAACTACTAATGAAGCTATACTTGTTCAAATATGGTGTTATAATGTTAGAAAGAAAAGGGGTTAAATATAGATATAATTATGGATCACATACACTTACTTAGTAGACTTTTTATTAAATTTGGGAAATATTCCTAATTTTATGATCGAACAGGGAAAAAGTGTCGTAAGTCAACTTCTATAACATTTGTATTATTATGATATTTTCTAAAATAACATTATGGTGCCTTTTAAGCATTATAATGAATCTTAAGAAATTGTTTATTTCAACTGTTTTATATGATGAGTCGTATAAATTTTTGCATTGAAATGTGCATTTATTGCGATCAGTGTAGAGTAAATTCCATTCTGTAAAATAATTCCATGCAGATTAAGCATCTTTGAGGTGAAAAGCAAAAAAAATTACCACCAAGTCCTAATATATAAAAGTGATGACTATTCTAAAAGAAATAGATAATACCTAGCATCAACTGAAGACAATAAGAGAAAAACAGGAAACTTAGAAAATGATGATATCACAAAAGAAGATAAGATTCAGATTAAGATAAGATTAAGTCAAGAAAATAAGATTAGAGAAGCTAGAATTCCAGATCTTTCAAAATGTAAACGATCTGAAGCCCTATAATGCCCAAAAAACAAAACACAAAAAACAAACTAAGAATTTCTCTAAGAAAAACCAGAGAGAGATTTGATCCCTCATGTAATTGATATTAATATCAACAATTTAACCGTTTTTGTTTTTCATAATCAAAATAACGTTATGCATAAGCTATTAAGGGAGAAGGGGAAGGGGGGGGGGTGGAAAGCTTTATCTAGTTTATGTTGCAAATGGCTTTTTTATGTACTTTTCATCAGAAAGTACTCACAGCATTGGTTTAAAATTTCCCCCAACAAATACTGGAAAACTTTTACATAGATTTACAAATACTCCGGGAAAAAAAAAATTGTTTCAGTTTTTTATTTTGGAATATTTTTATAAAATTCTCTAAAAAAAAACCATGCTTAAATTAAAAAAAAAAAAAAAAAAAAATATATATATATATATATATATATATATATATATATATATATATATATATATATATATATATATATATATATATATATATATATATATATATATCTAATTTATAATTTCATAATAGAATGTCTGCTTGTGCATAAATGCAATATATAGGGTAAAAAAAAAAAAAAAAAAAAAAAAAAAAAAAGAATAGATGATGATGTGAAAAAGGTACATTTGTATGAGGAAATAGCATTTAAAGTATAAGAAAGTGTATGTTTATACTGTGCTATTTTTTTCTAAATATGATGAAAAATACTTCTTTTTATCGACGCATTTCCTACCAAATTATACCATTTTGAAGGTAACATTTCAAATATTGCATTACTTAAAACTTCAAAATACATTTTGGCGAAAATTTTGCCTCCCCCTCCTCCTTAAATGTTTAAAACAAGCAGTCTCAAAATAATTATTTCTTTAATAAACCCGCATGTAATAATCATGAGTCTTTAAACAATAAAAAATTTTGCTTTACTAAGAATTTCTAGAAATAATAAGTCAGTGCATTGTACTTCAAGAAACTTTGCAAAAACATTTAAGGTTCATTATACGTGTACTTACTTCCTTTCTTCAATTTTCAGGAAGATTAAGTTCGGAAGTTTTAAAAAGCAGACGGAAGAGATAAAAATGTTTAAAACCTTTAAAAATGTACATGCAAAGGTAACGAAAGAGTATAAAGAAAGCAGAGAAACAATAAAAAAATATCCCTAAAACTTTATGCCGGAAAAAACTCCCGAAATTTCCGTCTGGAAACAGGAGCTACCTCTAACGAACCCATCAAAACAACATGAAAAGGCTCCCGGTTAAAGCAATATAATATTTTAAGAGAACTGGAGATATCCAAGAAAAAAGTATTACGTTTTCCTAACGTAAAATTAATAGGTTACGGCCCATAGGGTATGTATGTTCCTATTGTAGCCAACTACGGGGAGGCTAATACTAGAGAAAGTTATCTCTATTTCGTTTATTGTAATGGCAATACGAAAGTTACACAGAAAATTGCAATCAAGTTGTGTGTATTCGCTTTTTTCTAGGAAATAGATTGTGTTGTCATAGCAACGTATCTATAAATTATTATCAAGGGGATATATTAACAAGTGAGCTAATGGTTTTCAAACGGATTAGGGTTTTAAAATGGAAATGAAGGAATCGTAAACAAGTTTTTTCTCTTAATACTTAATGTAAATGATATTGATTTCTAAAAAGATACTATGTTACACTAAAATGGATGCATTTCTCATTGGGATAAAGGGAATTGTTTAGCACACAAAAACAATATAAAAATAAAGGTTTTATTTTAGAAGAAAAAAACAAATGGAATCGTTGAATTACTTGTCACTTTTGAAAGTCTATTGAAGATAAGTATGTAATTCATAGTTTTTATCTTTAAAAAAATGAGTCAATTTGTGATTTTTTTATATCCAAAAATTTTTCAAATTTGTGTCATTTAGTCAAACAATAAACAAAGAAAGGAAATATGTGAACTGCGAACAGCTGCAGCTAAACGCATTGAAATAAAACATTTGACTAATGGTCATTTTGATTTCATAAATATACAAGAGCTAGATAATGGCGCCAATTGTCTTACAATTTATTTCGAATTGTTGAATATTGATAATTCAGAGCCAAATGATACTTGCGATTACGGGATTCAATACATTATAATAGGAGCCTAGTGTAAAGTATTGATGTAATATAATTTAAGTATGCTTATAAAGGGATGACAAATATAAATGACAAAGCGACGTGACCTTCTTACTACTTGGTGAGTAATTTTTTTTTTTTATCACAGGCAATTTAGAAATAATTTATTAGGAAGTTCTGTTAAAAAATATGTATCACGACCGATAACGTTCTTTGACACTTCGGCAATATTTTAATAAGGAAATGTCAGGTCAACTAGTTGTCTTATCTCCAAAATTAATAAATGCAAATTTACACACTAGAGAAATTTAAAATTACTCATTTTATATAGAATATAATAATTTATTATTTTGCAAACATATGTAAAGAAAACCAGTGCATTTTAAAACGGGGGAAAAAATAAAAAAAAATAAATAAAAAAAATATGCAAAACACATTTTTAAAATACAATTATCATTATTTCAGCATGAAGTTAACTTAAAATGTTATTTTAATTGCGATTTTTTTTTATTTTTTTTTTATTTATTATTATTATAAAATGCACTTATTTTTCTGACATATGTTTCAAATTTACAAAATAATAATTTATTATATTCAATATATGATGAGCAGGTTTAAATTCCTCTAGTATGTAAATTTGCATTTATTATTTTTGGAGATAAGGCAATTAGTAATTAAAACAGATATTGAGATGTGTATGCTTATTTTAGAAAAATATTAGAGAAATTTCTTAAATATTAAAATTATTAAATTTGTTTTCCGAAAACTATTCATAAACCCAAACGAATAAACAAGCTGAAAATTGAAGAGTGTTGTTTAAATTGATATTTGATAAGAAATAGTTTTATATTTGCAGTTTAAAATAAATTAACAATAAAAGGTTTCTTAGTTATTTTATAATAAAAATAAGTGTGATTAAACTCGTATCTATATTAGCATTTTGTTAAAAAGAAAATTGTGACTTTAGCATTTTTGCTAAAGAAATTTTGTGCTCGAACTTTTAGCACTGATTTAAAGTAAGATGAGATGAAAAGAATATCCAATTTACAAATTAATTAATCACCGATTACAGATTTCGAAAGATATGATTTAGAAATGGAAAGTGTTTCAAAAGTTGAAAGGATTTGCAATAGAAAAGCTCATCATTTAAAAAAAATTTACCAACTAAAGTTGCATCATATATCTTAAACCGGAAAAAATAGTCAAGACAATTCAAATTGAAGACAAAAAAAATTATGCTTTTAATACGGTAAAATAAACATTGAAATGAAATGACAATTGCTTTTAAAATATTAATTTGTAAGTTATTAATTATACCAGTAAGTTTTTCTCACAAATAAAATACATTCCGTGTTTGGCATATTCATATGAAACCTTTTTTATGAAAAAAAAACAAAAAAAAAAACTTGTCAACTAAAGAAGTCTTTATCGAAGTGATATTTTTAAAACCTCTCCACACATAAAATTTCTGATTCTAAACATCATTATAAATCTTCATAAAGAATGAAAAAGTATCTCACGCACACACATTCATCAAAAATTTAAAATCATTGTAGGAATGTAAAATGCAATTTAAACAAACAAAAAAAAGTACAGAAGTTTTATTATAATAAATGTTTGAGAGTGGGTATTTTAACTCCGCTTAAAATGACTTTCAGTTATGATATATGATGTTAAGATGCATTAGTTAATGATGCATGACGTTAGTGTTTAGCCGTATTATATTTGATGAATTGTTACCAGAACTTTTTTTAATGATGGTTTATTGCAAAATAATTATTTAGTTTCAAAATATGTACAATTATTAACTTAGAAAGGTTGTGCAATTTTCGGTATGTAAAAATAAAAAAAAATAAAAAAATTCAAATAGCCAATGTCTTTTGAACATTTCAAATTGCAGAATAAATTTCAATTGAATAAAATTAAAGGATATATTCAACATCTTAATATAAATTTGATATATAGTATGATGATATATTTCTGTTTGTAAAACAATGAAGAAAAATTCATCCACGTAATGTGATTTTATTTAAAAAATATAATAAGATAAAATGTGAAAAGGAATTATAGAATTGGAGCACAGTTCTATCAACCAAATTTCAATTAAAAATATCAAAATAGCCTTATCTAGAGAAAATTGAATATAATATAAAATGCGGGTAATTCTTTTTTTCAGATGCGTTAGTAAATCCCCTAAATAAATAATATAATAAAGGATGCATTAGGATTTCTTCATCTAATCCTTCAGTTCGCTTTGTGCGTTTTTTTAACTCAATTAATTAACAATAAATTTTCATTTTAACCAGTTTTGTGATCGAATTTTGATCCAGTCCGTACTTTAAAGTAAAAAATCTTATTATAATATCCAAATATACGGCGCGATAGTAAAAAAAAAAAAAAATAAATAAAAAAAAAAAAAAAAAAAAAAAAAACACTTGAATATTAAGTAAAAAAATTCCTCACTAAATAATTCCTTTTAAACAGCTTCTCATAAAATTCTGAGAAACTCCAACATATAAAAACCGGACGGAAAGAAAATACATTAAATTTATTTCAAAAACGCCTCACGGGTAAAAAAAAAACAACATTAATTCATGAATGGCAAAGCGGCGTGACCTTCTTCCTACTTTGGATAGTAATTTTTTCCCACAGGCAATTTAGAAATAATTTATTAGGAAGTTCTGTTAAAAAATATGTATCACGGCCGATACCGTGCTTTGACACTTCGGCAATATTTTAATAAGGAAATGTCAGGTCAACTGAAAGTTTGGTAAATACTGTCACTGTTTCGACATAATTAACTTCAGGAAACAACAGAGGAGCTGGAAGGTGAAAAGTGGTGTACACAAATGAGATTTTTTTATTGATTTTTAAGAAGTTAAAGTAATGAAGTATAGTTTATATATATAGACGAATTTAATTGCTTTTTTGGCTGTGTCTTAAAACCAAATAAGCCTAAGAAACATTAATTGAATGCTCCAGTATTTAATTTATATAATGCGTAAAAATGTCACTTTTTTTCTTCACATGTAATTTTTAATGATGAGCATTTACTCGCTATTGAAGTTTTTGTGATTTATCTTATACGTAGTACTGCCTCATTTGGAGAAAATTTGTAATCTAGTGATACTTGATATCAATTTACTGTCTAAAAAGTGCATACGGAGAATATATACAATACATTTTTCTATCACTGTCTTTAATTACTCTCATTTAAATTTGAATGTGTTCTTAGCTTCACTTCTCTTGATCGTTACTGTAGTATCTTTTGCAAGTAATACTAATTGAACTACTTCAATGATTTTTCAAAAACTCAATTTCTATCCAGTACGAACTTAAATACGAAGTTACACGAGCTGCGCGATTGAATTTAACAGTAAAATAATCAAGGAAAGTAAAACGAAATTTCCTCCAGGCCTCTTCATAGGAAATAATGCAGTCTTTAAAAAAGGGATCTATAACTTTGAATTAAAATAACACAAAACAATGAGTGGTTGAAAGAAGAGACAAGGGCAGTGTTGGGTACACAGGTCTGGAATTTTAAATACACCAGTTTTCAAAATTGATTGATGAAATTAAATTTTATGAAGGCTGCATAAGGCTTACCGATGAAGCCCATTTCATTTGGATGGATTTGCCAATAAAAAAACTAGTGAATATGGAGTACTGAAAAGTCCACGTGTCTGCCATAAAGAGAAAGTGACCGTTTGGGCTGCACTATCCCGTAAAGAGATCATAGGAATCTTTTTCGTGAGGTGAAGCGATGAACTCCTCCCACTATACTCAGATTTCACAAAAATATGTGGTCTCATTTTAATATTGTAACTAATTGTGCAAACCGGTGTAATTAAAATTCCATACCTATCTATCCAACATGCTATTTGTCTCTTCTTTCTGACTTTCACTAGTTCGTAGTTATGTCAATTTAAAATTATAGACTGAGAGGCGACTGCAATTTTTGAACCCCATCGAATATCATTATGAACTTTTTATAGAAATTGGAGAAAAGTGAGTAGATTACGAATCCACTGGTCTGCTGTGGCAAAATGGCCGAAACTGGTTAAAAATCGACTTTTAATAAGTTGAACTAAATCTAATTGCCAAATGCGCCATAACTTGCCAAATAATGAGCTTTTTCTATTTTTTTTATTTGGTAACCCTCACTCTTTAATTTTCAATTAAGAAGGTTGCAGACGATTCGGATGTGTGGCTATGGTTTACTTGCATCTTTCAAAAATGAGACAAATTGGCAATAAACATTACGTCACTGATGACGTAACTGGTGTTGCCAATTTGGCTTACTTTTAAACGATACAAGTTTTCCGAGCCAGAGATCAGAAATTGTTTGAGCTTTTTCTCATTGAAAATCAAAATCCAGTAGGTTGCCAGACGAACAAGTTTGTTCTCTTTTTGGCAAGATATGATAGATTTGGCAATCGGATTTTAGTTCAACCCATTCCAAGTCAATTTTTGATCAGTTTCGGTCATTTTTGCCATGGTAGACCAGTGGATTCATAATCTACTCACTTTTCTCCAATTTCTATAAAAAATTCAAAATGATGTTCGATGGGGTCCAAAAATTGCAGTCGCCTTCGGACTATTAGGAAGTCCTTTTTGAAAAACCCTATATATAGCCAAAATAATAGAATAGATTAGAAGGGGTAGGTGGGAGACGTCCTTACACCCTCCTCGACTCCCCAAAAGGTCACCAGGGGGGATATATCACGACCTAACAATTTACTTAACCTACTTCATACTTTTCTAGTTTGGTGTCTTAAACATTTAGGAAGATAAAGACAGACTTTTAAAAATAACCAACCATTTTATTTCAACAAATAAACTTTTGAATTACATTAAATAAACGAATAGAAAGATGCCAGCATCAGGTCGAAAACGGCCGCTTGCCGCTTTGTAAAAGAGCTCAGCTTGTCTCCAAGCGCTGGATGACGAAGCGAAAGTTTCTGGGGCTGCCATCTGCTTTTATTCTCCCTAAAGCAAGCAGATTTGCATGTTTTGTATTTTGAGGTCTGTCAGTAATAATATCCTAAAAAGTCATTTTAAAGTTCTCCTCGAAGGGAAAAAGTTAACAGCAGAAAAGTTCTCCTGGAAAGCAAAACAGAGTTCTAAAAAGTTGCAAGAGAGGCAGGTAAGCTATAGATTCAAAGTTATAATTTAAAAGCAAAAAATAATTATTTCAGTTTTGTTTCAATTCTTTCCATTCCTTAATTTAACTGGTATAGAGTAAGTCTATCCGCTTAAAGAAAAACAAACACGAACCATAATAAAGTAACATCTCATTTGGGACCTACAAAAAATGTACAGGATTATATCCCGAATCCAAAAGCATCGCTATCGGATAGCATCAATTACTCTTCCACCAACACACATCGAGGCCTGAGCGGCCATTTTGATTTATAAGTGAGGCTTAACAGCCGGTGGGCTATTTTCTTTTCAGGGGCTTCTTCCCCATGGACAAGACGTGAAAGCGAAGTGAAATGATATGCCACTGCTGTATAAACAGGAAAGAATACTTTTTTTCGGACAGTAAATGAAAGTGGTTTCTGTTTCGTACAAGCATACATTTTGTGTTTTGAGCAAAGCTTAAGGAAGATTGAAGGTATGGACAAGGCGAGTCTTTGTGCGGAAGATAAATTGCCAGAAGTAAATATTGGAAGAAATATCTTATTAGAAATGAATGGCATACGTTTTTAAAATTTCATTCAGTATTTATGTCTGATTTGAATTTTTTTAAGATTGTGAAGTAATTGACAGTTACTAAAATGATATTATAATCAGAATGAATGTAAGTTAAATTATCGTGAAAAATATAAATATTTTTATATTTTCGTGGATAGTTTAACTACGAAAGTACAAATTGTTAAAAATGCGAAATATAATAGTTTATTTTATTAGGAAAGTATAAAAACTATTTTGAGTAATTTTTATCAGATTGGGGTCCTATGCATTATAAAAGACGAATTTGTCAAGATAGTGAAATTTTTCTATTATGTATCGGAAATAATTTAAAGTATTAGAAATATGAAGTTACTAACCGAGATGCATTTTGAGATAGATTTTTAAAAGATATAAAAGATGTATCATACAAAAGTATATAAGATTTGTACGTCCTAATTCCATTTATAAATATTGATTAGTATTTTTATTAAAGCTCATTTAAAGACAGTAAGAGTCATTGTAATAGAACTCTTTCTTTTACAACTATCTATAACACTACAGTGTGATAAAATTTTCCCGTATTCTTATAAATATCATAATGAAATTTAAAATACAGTGCTTTTAATCAGTTTACATTTATTAAAAATAATTATAATTAAAGTTTGAATAATCTTGAAGATTTTTTTCCTAAGCGGTAAAATACATTCTATTTTCTCTTGCACAAAGAATAATGTTGATTATTGCACCATGTATATTCATTTCTCTATTTTCAATACATTTAGTATTCACTAGCCAATTTTACATACAAAAGTAATACGAAATAAAGTAGATATCCGATTACAATCCGAAATGAGTATATTTTATACATTTTTCACATCCTCATAATTACAAAAAAGTCACGTCTCTAAAGAAATGCATTACAATATTTGAAAACTAACAAGTAAATAGTCTGGCGACAAAATTACATTTGATGATACTTGGCAATTTTTTTTTTTTTATTTTTTTATTTTTATTTTTTTATTTTTATTTATTTAGATTTTTCACAGGAAGAGAAAGACAATACTTATCTAGAATAATATAAAACAGAAATATAACAAAGGAGGTAAAATGAAAAGGAGTTAAATAAAGGATTCAGGGAGTTATTAATTATATGGTAATTCAATGGAAGTAAACTGTTTACCCCAAAACAAAGCTTTTTCATATTCATAAAATAATAAAAATTATCTTGCACAAAGTAGTAAACACTGTACCACACATGCTGCATTAATTATATTTCTTACATTTATTACTAAAAACCATATCACTTAACTTTTATCCCATAAACACACATACATAAAAAAAACACGATATAAAAAAAAAATGACAAATGCAAAATATACAGCTACAACCACTAAAAGAAATTACGCGATAATTCACTGGTTAACTTAAATTACAGAAGAAAAAAATTTCTGAAAGAGGACTAAAAAGAGTTCTAACTTTCGAAACACTCCACGCGAGCATAAAAGGCATCTCTTTAAAGTCTCCCTAACGAGTTCTGTTTGTTAAAAATTTCACAAAAGGGTCTATCTCATTAAAGATGCTTGTCGGAGAAGAAGAATGTCTTCATTGCAGAACGATGCGAAATGAGTTTAATGAAATGGACATTCTTTAAAAATTGCAGTAAATGGAGAGGGGGGGGGGGGGCTTAAGAGAGCGACTCGATCGATTGTTGTAACACAATGAGAGAGTCATAAAACTACTTTAAGTGAAAGTAATTTTATTTTGCGATTGGATTCACACCGAGAGATGATTACGGGTGGATGGATGGAGGTATAAGAAACACCTTTGAAAAAGGATAAGCGTGGGTCTTTTATAAGGAAAGTGTTGAGTAAAACAATGATGGTATGATACTTTATGACACATTGGCGCATTAGCGTGCATATTAATGCCTAGTAAGACATTTATTCAAAGCCTAGTTTATGTTTGTCTTTAAACACATTACATAGATTACGGATTCAGCAAATTCAATAAAAGGACATTCGTTTAATGTGTATTAATTATGTTCTTTAAAAAATTGGGTATTGTGATGGCGTAGATGTTATTAGATGATTTAAAGAGTCTATAATATAAGAAACATAACATAAACTAGATTGTGAATTAAGTAAATTCAATAAAAATGTATTCGTTGAATGTGTATAAATTATATTAAGTATAAAATTGGGTAGCTTTGTAGGCAAAAATGTTATTGAATGTCTTAAAGAGTGCAAAAGTACATTGAAGCAAACAATAAAAACTTTATTCAATGAATAAACATCTTAACTAAAGCAACAAAGCACATGCTCAAGACATCTTATTCAACTTTTTTTTAAGCAATTGACTACATATGCATAACCTCCGTTACTTAATTAATAAAAAAAACTGAATCCAAATGATACACAATATTCATTAATCCTAATTTTACAGTAGAGCTGATCAGTGTTAAGAAACTGATATTATCATCCATCTTTTCCTTTAAAAATGAGTACTTTCGTTATGAAGAATTGTGAAAGATAGCGTTTTACATCTGTAGAAAGAATAGTATGTGCATATAATAAATGATTTCATTGCCGATAATAGATGAGGAAGAGAAATCTGAACTTGAAAATGGGGAAAATTACAGATAGGGTCCTTTCACTCCAGAATACAGAAATGCATAAGTAGTTTGTTAAATTTAATCTGAAATTAAGTATTAAATAACTTTACTATTTATATATAAACAGAAAAATTACTATCCTTTATAGTTCATCAAAAATATATAAAAATAAGAATAGGTATAATATAAATAAATAATCCTTAGAGACGCCCTTAATTTTTTTCAAAAGAGTTGAAACCATTCCCACATTTTCGATACCTCATTAATTCTTCCACTGTCATTAAAATAAGTTGAACTGTTTTAACTCCCAGACTCGTGTTTCTCGAGGATAAGGATGAACCTTTAAATTTTCTCTTTTTAGAATTAAAGATCCCCAGACTCGTGACTTCAATATTTCCTTGCACGCCAATAACCCCTTTTTCTCTCCACTTTATCGAGTAACTTAAACGTTTGATACTGCGTTTCCCTAATACACTGCGTATATGGCTGCCAAAACAAGGACTGTCTCTTTATTATTTTCCAAGATTGTCTCCACCTTGGGATGAGTCTTCCTTGTGTTAGAGAGATATCTGTTACATAGATACATCATTACATAGATATCTGTACCTCAGAACTAAACGTAGATAAATCACAGTTAGGCAATTTTACAAGATAATAAAAAATCCCACTCCCAATGAACTCGCTATAAAACACTCTTTTTATAATTCTCGCTAAAACATAATCTGTAATAAAACGAAAATCGCCGAATTTGGCTTGGAAACTCGTTTGACTCTGATGCAGATATTAAATCTTTTTCTACTAAACTCCAGTTTGACCCATGTGTATTCAAATCATAGAAATAATCACAAACCAAAAGCGACTAAGCTACTTAAAAAAAATAGCAGGGGCTTTATTATAATCTCTAAGTACAAAACTATTTAATAAAGCAGAGATAAGAAAAGAATTTGAAATTCAATTAAAAGCATTAGAACTTTTTCTTATAAAAACATAAAGAATAAGATTTTATAATAAGTAGCTAGTAAGTTATATATAAAAAAGAATACCTACAATTCAAAAACTGATCACTATCGTATTTTTGAAAAATCAAACTATAGCTTAGTCGAAAAGAAGAGGAGTAAAGATAAGCGCAAACAATGAATTTCTTACATTTCAAATATTAAAAAAGTGTGTCAAAGCAATTACGTTTCATAGTCTTTTATCTGCTCAAGGGAGAAAGAAATGAGGAAAGGTAGTTGTAGATTATATGGAATATGTGTTTTTCAGCACTATTTTTGTCCTTTCAGCACAAGTCTTAGATAAATATCCGATGTTAGACTACTTGAATAAAGTTTTAAACTCTTTAATATTTTACAGGATTCATAAGCAAAACAACCAACTTGCTCATAGCCATCGCAAAAAAATACTGTTCAAATTCTATTGTTAAAGTGCAAAAATTAACTGTAATTAAAATTTTCACCTAGAAAAAAAACGAACGTCCAATCTTAAATGCATGAAGTCATAGGCCATCACCATAATTATTTAGAGCTTTCGACATATCATTTAGAGATTAGAATTTCTCTTCAAACAAAAATGAACTTAAAAAAAGTATCACTTACAATTGACCCCCATTACTTAAGATTTCAACATCAAAGTTAACAAAACTATCCTTCAAATTTTTACATCAATTTTTTATCAACTAGACTGAAAACTTTTCAGAAAGAAAAACTGTGAAATTAAGGATTATACTCATAATTATACTAATAATTCCTTGACCAAACCTCAGTTTACACTTGCAAGAGGATTTATAATACATCAGGGAGTAAAGAAATTTATATCCATCAGAAAGAGACGTAGGTAAATTTTACTATATCAATGTTAATTGTTTATTCCCATCCGGCCATTTAATAAGATAATAAAACTACAAGAAAATCTTTTACGGGGGAAAAGAAGAAGAAGAATAAATAATCCCTGAATATCAACTGATTATATTTAAAAGCTACAAACTTGAATACAAACAATTCGGTTCGATAATCAGACGAATTCAAAAAGTCTTCAACAATTAGTCACTGTATCATCCATATACATTATACTATACAGGATATCTCAATACGAACGTTATTAACTTCTAAGAAGGGTAGGATACACCTAGACGGCTCAGAATCACGTAGAAAGGCTTACCTGATGCAGTAGATGATGTTGCACGTGCACGAGGTTCCCGAGCGTTCTTGCAGAGAACCTTCATTTCACACACTGACGCATGCGCGTAGATATGAGGCTTGCATCTCATCTCGTTGGCGGCAATTTGAACGCCTCCTTTTACCTGTATGTAGTTGATCATGTTACTTCTGTTGTTGTTCATCGAATAACAAACCGCATATTCATTTACACGATGTACTTTAATATCTTGTGTTTTCTACGTACACATCCTCAGTAAGTAATTTCCTACCCAGCTTGCTATGTGATTTCTAGTCGTCAAAGTGTACCCTATCCATTCCTCGTAGTTTATACAAAACTCAACAAGAAAGAAAACTTTTTGGGCTGTATGTGAAATTAAATATAGAACATTCCGATTGATTAACGGACAAAGCATAGCATGCCCTTTCAAGGATGATTCATAAAGCATTAAAAAGATTATGTTCATCATAAATTTAACGTTCATCTGAAAGGAACTCAGGTGTTTAATCACTTCATTAGATATTGTGTATGAAATTGAATGGGATCTTTAAATAAGTTGATAGGTTACGAATGCACCTTTTACAACAAAATAGATGAAAGGAAGAATACTGAACCTATAAATCCAACTGATTCTAATTATACGTTACCAACTGAAATACAAACTCTTCTGTTTAACAATCAAACCAAGCCTAGAATTTTACAAACAATTAATTACCGTATAGCCCAAAGATTTTCACAGAAAGTTCACGAAAGTACCATTCCAATCCCTGTCATCAATTTTTCAACCAGGAAACTACCTTGGCAAAAGTTGTAGTCAGGTTAAGTAACTGCGTCAACTTGACAAACAACTTTTCATGCAGACTATGAAATTAAACATGGGGACCATCTTCTGATTGCTTCAGCAGCCGTAGCTCCTGGCCTTTGCAAAGAGGATTTATGAAGCATTAGAGAAGGCAGAGATTTATGCTCAACAGAAAGGGACGCAGATGAATTACAGAATGCTGCATCATTACTCATGGAGGAATGGATTAGCCAGTGAAATGGTAATGACAATTTTGCTGAGTTAATGGAAGGGATTGCGAGCAGGGATAAGAGATTAATTTAAAAAAAAACAAGATGGAAGCTAAGTGATTAGAATAAATTAATCGACTTTTCTTTTTTAAGGAATGTTAAGTATTTAAATTAGCTTGATGGTCTGACTTTAAAAAATATATATATTTTATGGAAAATACTTCAATTAATCCTAGATACTAGGTATGTTTGTAAATTATACTTTACTTGCGATAGTTTAAAAAAAAAAAAAAAAAAACTATAACCGAAATTGTGCTGTTCATGTTTCTATTAGATTAACTCATGCATTTATAAGACTGTACAGTTGACTTTTAAATAGTTAAATTAATATACAAAGAAACCACAATGATGCCTAATGTTTAATAAGTCCCTTTTTTTCTAATGTACTATTGCCTATATCAAATTTCCATTTGAATGTATTTATATCTTCAGGTCAGGACAAAAGAAAGTGCCTAATTGTGCACTAGGAAAGAATATATCATTTATAGTACTGGCATTCATGAGAAAATTGAATTGAATGAGAATGAGTATTTTAAATGAGAATTTTCTGGCATTAATGAGAAAAATGTGGCTTGTGATTACACATAAAAAGAGTGGAATTTTATTTCAGAAATAAAAAAATACTTAAGAAATGCATTTTTTTCTAATATTATAGAAGTTAATCATTACTAAAATTTTAAACTTGTATGAATATTCCTTTGAAATAATGAACAACTTCCTATTGAAAAAGAAGCATACAAAAGTAATCATATCGAATGCAGTTAAAATTATTCCTAACTAATTTACTTAACTACAAAAAAGGCAACGTTAATTAAGTTGCAAGTTTCTTCAGCAGTCGTATTATTAAAATAAATTGAATAACATGCATTTGCAAATGTTGATAATTAATTACAAATCACAATTTTTTTTTTTTTTTTTTTTTTGGAAAGAAAGAAATCCGGATCTCAAAACGTTAGGTTTTTTTCAAGAAGGGCAAAAAATGAGAGCGATTTTCAATTACTTAAGAACGATGAAGTAATCAATGAAATACAAGCTAAGCAAACTACTAAATTAGTTTTAAAAAGATTGGTGATTAATTACCAAGCACAGTTTAAGTAAATGATAATAATCATGCCGAAAACCAAAGTTGCTTGATGAAGGTTAATAAAACTTGATAAGAATATCGTTACATGATAGCTTAGGATCTTGTTATTAATTTCCTTGACAATGTTTATCAATGCAAAACTCTTTAATAAAGAATTTAGAAAAACTAAATAAATTGCTAATATTTTGTAGACCTTAGTTTTAAGACATAGACAAATGATTATCATAATCATAATTTGACATTTATATTTAATTCTGTAAAATGCCACGCAGCAATTGCAAATATATTTATTAATGCCATAACTATAATAATTTACATGCATGTAAGTACAGAGTTTAATTTCTTTAGATGTGTTCTTTATTGATAATTCATATTGGTTTTTAAAAAACACTTTCTGAAAATAAACTGGCACATAAATAGCAATAATGCAATTTATAAATTGTAAATAGCCATAACCGTATATTTAACTAGTTATTTAATTAATATTATATTTTTTAAAAAATTACATAATCACATCCCTGCAATTGTGTAACACATAAAATGCAACAATGCAGACAACAAATTATGTTCCAAAAGAACAAAATTTTCAGAATACGAATAGACAAGAGCTTTTTTTTTTTTTTTCTTTTTAAAGCTATATAAATTATTTAAATAAACTACGCATCTAAGGAAATTTAAATTCTGTATTTAACTACATTATAAACTACTTTATATCTTTGAAAGAAACGTTGTTCTTTATGTTGTTTGAATTCCTTAATCTTAACAACACATTGATTAATTTTTATAGTTTAACCCAAGTATGAGAATGAAGTAAAAAAAGGTGAAGTATTCGTCAAGAAAAATTTTCTACTTCATTAATATTTCTATTTTGATGAAAAATAATCTGAAAATGTAGCTTGTATCTGAACAACATATTAGTTATTACAGCTTGATAGATTATCAATCAAACCATTGCATGCAATCTTTAAATATTATAAAACAATTTATAAAATATAAAGAAGGGAAAACAAATTTCATCGTAACTTGAGAAGATTTTCAAATATATTTGAAATTTCTTAGTTTCAAAAACGAATTGTAGATCTTCAAGTGCTCATAAGTTATATGTATAAATATCTCTAGAAAACTAATATTATTGCATAAAAGAAACAAGTGTATATAAACATATTTTTGCAGATTTCATTTCTTAAAAATATAAACAGATTTCTTTTTACAAAAAATAATACAAATAAATATTATATATTTATCACAAAACAGACCAAAAATATCCCTAGAAATAAATTGAATTTTGCAAAAATAAATTAAATACATAAAACTATATTTCATCTGTAACCCGAGAAACAAATGGCCTCCACAAAAGCTTCAGTTAAACAAGAGACGCTCGAAGGGAAATATCCAAGTTACTGAAAAATAAGGAGTGATACATAGCAGAAGGTTCTTCAAGAAAAAATACTCTTGAGAAGAAAAAATCGGGGGAAAAACCCATTACATCTCGGCCACTTATTGATTCGAAGAAAATGGATGGGTACGCCCGAGGAGAGGAAAACAAGAGCAAATCACTAAACCGTTTCACAAATCAATAATGGTTATTTCGTATAGGCTTGCAAATTGATGGATGCTGTGTCCAAGAAATGCAGATAGAATTGAGGTAGTTCTGATGGTATGACTAACTTGGTTTCTGAATGGATCTGTGAGGAGATGATGTAGGTAAAATGTACTTCATAGGTTTAAATCCAGTTATAAAATAAAAAAGATTTACCAGGTAAATCAGTGGTAGTCATGTTTTATATTTTGCAGTGTAAATAGAATTGAAGTAGTTCTGATAGTATGGCTAACTTGGTCTCTTAATGAATTTGTGAGGAGATTATGTAGGTAAAATGTACTTCCTAGGTTTAAAATACAGTTGTAAAATAAAAGAGATTTATTAGGTAAATCAGTGGTAAACATGTTTTATATTTTGCAATGCAAATAGAATTGAAGTAGTTATGATAGTATGGTTAACTTTGTCTCGTAATGGATTTGTGAAGAGATGATGTAGGTAAAATGTACTTCGTAAATTTAAAATCCAGTTATAAAGTAAAAAAGATCTGCCAGCTAAATACGTATTGGTCAATTTACAAACAGCGCACAAAATGATAGATACTATGTCCATCAAAGGAAATTGAATTGATGCAGTTCTAATAGTACCACTAACTTCATCTCTGAATGGATTTGAGAAGAAACCGTTGGCGGTAAAAAGTACTCAGTAGGTTTAAAATTTAGATAATATCAAAAATATCTGACTGGAAAATGAGCAATGGTTATGTTTTATATGTCTAAAAAATGACTGACAAATAAAAATTATGTAGGGGTTAGAATAGAATGTTGGTAACATACTGTGCTTGATAAAAGCATTTAAAAGACCTCGCAATTGTTTTTAATTCAAATATTTTTAATGTAAGCCAAAATAAAGTCGAAACATTTGTAGTTCCAACATTTACTTTACGTTTTACATCTTAAAATGAGTAGTAGAGAGTTATAGAACCTTAAACCGAATAGGTAAAATGCTTTTTTCTCTTTTCTTGAAAAATCAATTGAAGTGAACAGATCTATTCCTGGAATTGGGTGGAGCAGTGGAAAATTTATGCTATGAATATAGGAAAGTTGCAATACTTTTATATTTTCCCTATAAATAAATTCAGAAAATATCTAGAGCATTTTTGCTATGCATTTTTATAAACTGTTTTTATAAAACATGAATAGATTTTATGAATATCTTGGCAATGCAATTTTTTAATACATTTTAATGCATGAGAGGTAAATTTTTTTAAATGATTGAGTCATGAAAAAAAATATGTTCTGCTTGTTTAAATTTCAAAAGAAATTCTTTGCGTATTCAAGCTAAAACTACTTTTAAACTTACTACTTTATAATCTTGCATCTCAAATTCTAATATGCCAAGTGCGATTGAATAAAAAATAAACATCATTTTTCTTTGATGTATTATCAAATTGCAAACTATTCGCAAACGATGTACTGCAAACTATGAATAAAAAAATTTCAGTATTGTTCTATTCAGTATTAATGTCAATACACATATTTTCACCACTAAATATAATTCCGATTTGAACCAATTGATTAAACAAATTATTTGCAAATATCACTTAATTCAACTGAATTTTTAACTCAGGATTCCCACTCAAATCACAGAAGGAAAATCAATGACTTTTAAGGACCTAATTAATGTTTTTAAGGACCTTAAAAATTTGTTTTCGGGCATCATGTCTGTATAAAAAAAATTTATAAAGTATATTCTACCAAAACAGTTACAAGTTGGCGCATGTGTAATACAAATATGTCAGAAAATTCCGATATAATGAGGATAAGTGGCGGACACGCGGGGATAGCAAGTCTGAGTTGCATTTTTGTAAATCTTGAAGTTGGTCAACAAACACAAAAATTAAGGACTTTAAGGACCTCTAAGCATTTTCATGTACTTTCAAGGCCTTGAAAACAGGTTCAAAAATATTAAACACTTTTAATGACTTTCAATGACCGTGGGAACCCTGTAACTATCCCAACACTTTCAAATTATTTATGCTCCAACTTCATTTATTTCTAAAAGGTATAATGACTTCGTCACTACCAATAGATCAAGTTCTGGACCAGTATTATTTCTAAAGTTATATGTCTAACGCTTCAACAAAACAGAATAGAACGAGGCAGTAAAGATGTCTCTTTTGAAGAGTTTCTCCTCGTCAAAACGATGCTGAAGGAAAAACAACATCTACAGAAACGGGTTTGAGGATAATTAGCTGTTGACACGCTTTTTGTTCATGATGGTTGTTTACTTATAGGATATTAAGAACTTGCCTGACAACAAAATATTCTTCAAGCATTGTTTTAAAAAAGAAAAGTGTATTCTAACGATTTTTATGGTCAGGAAAAACAAGGGGGGAGGGAAGGAGGGATATCCCGCTCGCTTTTTGAACTTTTAGTTGACGAAGATACCTTTAAAATTTTGTAGTTTGGCCTCGCTAACTTTTTGCACTCAATCGCACTGTTGTCAAAATTAAATTTTTTATTTTTGCCATTGATGAACTAGAATCTTGACGCTAAATTTTAGGGGCTATTAGAGCATTATGATTCATTTCTTGAAGCCTGAATATCGTTATTGAAAAGAAAGTAAAATAATAAAGTCGCATTTCAAAATAGGCTGATAATTTAAAAAAAATCCATTAGATATATTTTGTGAACATAAAAATAAAGTAAAAATTGTCATTTTTTTTTTTTTTTTTTTTAATGAAACACAAATGTTATAGCTTATTTTGAATTTATTAATTTGAAACAATCGCTGTTGCATAACGCAGTACTGAAATAAAAATAATACATATTAATTTCAGCATAAGCTATTAAATAGCAAGAACTTATAAAAACTAAAATAATTTCTAATTTATATCTACAAGTAGGATTTGGGTAATCAGCTCAACTAATGTACTTGAAAGCAACACAAATTCGATAACAATAGGTATTTATGTATTTTGTATAGCTGTTAATAAATAGAACAGTACTAAAATGAGAATACTAATTAATTTAAAACAAATATTGACCGGAGAGAGAAAACAATTTCAAAATCAATATTTACTTGCAATTTATAATTAACAATATAATTCGTACAATGATTCAACTAAATTACTTTGCAACCACAATACCAGATAACACTATCAAAAAGCTGAAATACTTTTATTTCATCTAATTAATCTAATTAACAGCCAGACTTGATTTACGTGAATTTACTAGAAACAAAAGAAAGTCACTAAATTCCTCAACGTGGTATTCCAAAATCTCCGCGTAGGAATACAAAATTCAATGGCGCGAACTACTTCATTACGCCAGCACAATACAATCAGAGGGAGAAAGCATTCTCAACTTGAGTAATTAGGCATCGGTGTATTACCGATTAAAGTGAACTCGAATTTCGAATGATTTATGAACTAGAAAAAATATAAATATATAAGGTCATTATGCAGAGTAGGAAACGGGGTATAGGGGTTGTCTGGTTGAACAGTTCGTTGTGGAAAGTTGGTCGGAAAATCGATTTTAAGAATGGGGGGTGGCTAATAGCTGAGTCATTAATGTATTACAGTTGCAGACTCTATTTCGAAAGGGAATGGTATCGAAAATCCATCTATTTTGCAGCTGATGGCGAAAAAATAAGAATAGAGCGTCTTGTTTCTGTTGTATGCGGTTGTAATCAAAGTATGCATAGTTCTTGGACACTAGAATCTAACAAGATGATAGTTTGCTTTTTGAATAACATTTTCTTAAATATAAGATGTTGAAAATGGAATTCTTTCAGTACATGCAGATAGTTGAGTCGCTTGGTTCCAAAAGCAGCAATGCGCTAAAAATGGCATTTTGCATGGCAGCAAAAATTAACTTGTTTCACTAGGTAAATAAATTAAAACCAGGACGTCAATTGTGTTTATACAAGCTATTCTAGTGATCGAACAAAATGTGTATATTTTTATTGAGCCATTTATTAATTAAATAATAATAAAATTTGGAAATTGCAGTTCTTGAAAAGTAGTCGAAGTATAACTGGTTTCGAAACTGACTTAAACAACATTTGGGATCAAACAGGAGTAAGGGTATGTTTGTATTCAAAATAGAATAAAATTCATACTTTAGAGTATTGTGAATTTTATTTTAAAGGTAAATGAAGCGCCAGACATAGCACGAGCTCAAATAACTGTGGCTCATACAAACCAGTTTTAATATTTGTGTAATAGAATGCAAGTTATGGACATGCTCTCTTAACCCTCATACTCGATTTCACCACCTTAACAACTAAGCATTGGGATTCATTTGTGTTCTCGATAATCTGGATTAGTCCAGATACCTTTCGAAAAAAAACCGGTTTAAATTGGTTTATAATCAGAATCCCTTTTACACCTTATCCTCGATTTCAACACCTAACAAAAAAAAAAAAAAAAAAAAAAAAAAAAAAAACATCGAAATGAAATTATGTTCCCGATAATCTGGATTAGTCAAGATACCTATAGAAAAAAACGAAGGGGTGAAAAGGAGGAGGAGAAGCATTTTTAGAAATTTCAAACAGCCGAGAATCTTCCTTTAATTTTTAAGATCAAGAGTAGACAATTACATAAAAATCAGAATAAAAATTTACCTTTCCGAAAAACACATACAAGGACATCTTTTTTTATATATATCGCCGTTATGGTGAACAATGATATTGTCAATTGCAATATTGTCAAATAAGGTTTAAGATCTCTTACTGGACCAAGGAATACCTAGCGCGTCGATGAGAACAAAGGCGGAACAGTTACACTTATTGCAACACTATTTGGATAGTTCCAAGTTGAAAAGTATCAAGTATAAATTAATTGATAATGAAATCAACTAGGTTTTTTTCTTTGTGTTTTCTGAAAATTCCACTGTTTACAGTCGCTTTATTGTTTCACAATAGCGAAGATATGTACATTTTGGGATAAACATATTTTTAAGATTTTATCACAATATCACGGAAAGAAGTCTAACACTCTACAGCATGCCGGCCAGTGAATTCTGACTATAATAATTTTTTAATACAAAAAAAAAAAAAAAAAAAAAAAAAAATGGATTTCTTGCACAATGCTGGTTTTGAAACTAGGCAACTGAATAAAGCAGAGATAATTTTTTTAGGAAATAAGCTATACGTTAGTTATCTTCAGATTAATGTACTCATAATTTTAGCGGAATTTCACTAAAATAAAAAACTTTTTGGCTTAATATAAATTTAATATTTTGCCTGCAACTTATTATTTACTTATTTTTTTTTTTGCATTTAAGAAACATAACGAATAATATTTTCTGTTTTCAATAAATAGTATGGCATATTTCTTAAATTTAAGTAGTTAAACTGCTGAACAAGCTTAAAACCTACTAGTTTTTTCATGTTAAATTTACGAACCTTCACAATAGAAAATGACTTTAAAATGCTTCAAATACTTTTATTTAATCACGAAAAAATATTTGCGTTAGAATACAAACATCAAAACACAAAATAATAAACTTAATCCGGCATAAAACAATATGACACGAAACATTTAAAGTTATTTTTCCCTCTTAAAGTACAAGAGATTTACCTCAAACTTTAAAAATGATGTTTATTCTTGTGTTAGTATTTAGTTCTTAGTTGTACACAGGAGGCTCCAGCTTAAAAATCATACATTCTTAAGACAATCTTCCAACATAATTATACAGCTCTTTGAATTCTTTAAAGAGCTTAGTTAAAAACAGAATAAAACTCTTTCACGGCTCGTTTCCTGTCAGATAAAACAAAAATTAAAATATAAATTATCTTTTTAAATAATCTGACAAACATCAAGTTTTTAAGTCTTCAAACTAATTTTGTACATTCCTATTAAGAAACATTAATGCTCGAATAACTCTCCAACGTCATTTCCTTTTTTGAAACAATGAATGAGCCTATTAAGTCGTTGCCAGAATACATCTTACGCCATCAGAGTAGATTACTCTAAGAAATAAATTATATTGAACAGGAATTTGTGATTTTCCATGTATTGAATAAATTTAAAGTAATATTTTTATAAAATTAAAGAATTATTTCTAAGGTATACGTATAGGCTTCAAATCGCAAAAACCGGGGAAGATTTGTAAGGCCGTAAAAAACAAAAGCAAAATAAAAAAAAAAGAAAAAAAAAAAGAAAACCATATGATGGAGGAGCATACTAAAAAGGAAATATTTAATAATTAATATAATAATAACAACAGTTTTTTATATAAAAAAAATACTTTTTAAAAGTTATTATCAGATTGTAGTTTTTTCTATTTTGCATTTCATTCAAACAGAAATAACTCCAGTTTAAATAATATTTTTTGAAACTTGTTTTTTGCTATATAATCTGCATACATTGTTGAATGTTTTCACCCTAAATACTAAGTGATTTGTAAATAAATATTTTCTAAATTGAATTTTAAAGATATGATTCTGTATAAAAAAAACTTGGATTTTTCTAATAGATTCAGTTAAAGCAAGATATCACAAAATATACACACTGTAAAATCCTGTTAATAGGGTCAAAACATAGAGCAGGGTATTCCGCATTATTGAACGCCAAAATTGTATCTGTGGGTGAATTAGAATGTTTGTCATTACCGTTCGAAATTTGCTTAATTAGTTGATTAAATGTTAATTAATTATTAAAATTGAAGAAATTAAAAAAAAAAAAAATTACTGGAAACAGTTTAACAAATAATGTACTTTTCAAGGTGCAAAGGTCTAATTTTTAAATGGAAATTTAAAAAAAAAATTTGAAACCTATACGTATACTTTAGGGTTAAGATATACACACAACCATTCTCAGGAGGGTAATTGAATGGGTATTGTATAACTTCGTTTTTTTAAGACAGTTATAAGTTCACAATTAAAATTTAGTTAAAAAATTAATGAACTTAAATTAATTTAGAGGTGCAAACTTTTTTTTTCATAATATCAAAATGTAATAGTCGTTAAAGAAATTAAATGTAAATATAATTTAACTTAAAGATAGCTAAATATAAATTAGGTTAAAGAAAATAAAGTACTCATCAATATTTCACTATTGAAAAGAAAATTAAAAGAAGAAAAAAAAAATACTTCATAAAAGAAAATGTGTTAAATTTTAAATGTGAATGTTGATTGTACAATACATCAATAATTTCCAATACATACTGATTTTAATAGGTTTAGTTAAGCTTTCCGTCTTTTGAAAAATTAGATAATTTTTAAGAGGGTAATATATTTAAATTGTGATCTGAAAAACAAACACTGGAGTGTTAGTTTCATAAATTTACTTAACACTAGAGTGTGAGTTTTTTTATGACCAAAAACACGTGAAGGAAAGTTGACTCATTCTCCCACTCCCTCTCATTAAAAAAATAATATTATGTAATTTTTTCTTATATATTCCACTACTATATCTACTGTCTGTTTTTTTAGCCATCCAAGTAAATTATACAAAGTCAAATTTGAAGTTGAGTGCCCGAACCCACAAAAAGTAATACACATTGGAAATTATTATTTTATTTTACCTTTTGGAAATTATTGTTTTATTTTACCTTTATACATTCAATTCTTAAGTTTGAAAAGTAACAGTTTTAGCCAAGTTACACCAACAATGGCTTATCATGGGAATTTGGTAGTCTCACTACTCATTATGATTAGTTATGTATTAGATCTAAATATGGTTATGTCACTATCCACTATACTATCATCTAAAAGTATTTTACTAGTATTATCTTATCTGATCTCAAACTAAAACGACAAAATTAAGAACTTGGTTATCTCACTATCCATCATGATTAGTTTTAAGTAACTAGTTATTTTAATACTCACTACCTTCAATTTTAATTTCAACTTAAAAGGACTAATCATGGAAACGTAGTTATGCCACCATCCATCAAGAACTTCACAATCCTTCTAAATAAAATGGGTAATGATGGGAACTTTGGTCACCTTACTATTCATCAGGAATAGTAATAAATTAGACATCAATATGGTAGAGTTACTACCCACTATTATCAGTTTATAGTTCAACCTAGAATGGCAAATTAAGAACTGGTTGTCCCAGCATAGTTATTTATAAGTTGTACTTGTTACAAAAATTAAATAAGGTAATTTTTTCTCCATATTTACTTTTACAGGATGTAAATGCATATTTTAATTTCTAAATTATGAACAAAGCACACTTCATTTTACAAAAGAAGAAAGACGGAACAAAAACAAAAAATCACTTTATGAAAATATATTTTGCCAATTCACAGTTTTGGGAAAAATCTGCATGGCAATTTTTTTGAATGTGCACATAACCGATTAAAATTATTTAAAATACGATGAAATACATTGATGCAAGCAAATGACACTGAGACATTTTATTTCTTTAGAAGTATGGATTGATCAATTGATTTTTGAAAATTGATCGATTTTGATATTAGCTATTTTTTTTCAAATCGTATTCTATTCTAATCTTTATAAATAAGTTATAATTCAAACACGAAAATTACTTGAATTTTCATTCTTAAAAGAAAATATCACATTCCGTGACAAAAAAAAAAAAAGACAAAAAAAAAACCCTGCATTTAAATACTTAAGAAACAAGAAATCTATACCAAAGTTCATTAACTTCTTTTTTCACCACTGCAACAATTAAGTAAAAAAAAAAAATTCATAAGTCCTTACTTTCAACAAAGTATGTATCATAAAAATTTTAATCGCTTTCATCCACGCTTCACTAAATTATACTTAAAAGTACACTTAAATATTTATAATTGATGAATGGTGCTTTTGTGTATGGACTGCATAATTGGAATATTATTAAAAAATGTAGCAATTATCGTTTTCAACCTCAATGCGAAAACATAAAGAGAAAAGCATTAAGTTTAAACGATATTCGAAAAACAAATTTACTCAGGGATGTAAGCCACCATTTTACTCCAATCTAATTTATTTTGTTCAAATGAAAACGAAAATTCATTAGAAGCAATAATGGAACGCCACATTAATTATAAACAAAATCGAGGAATCGTTAATGAACATAAATGAAATACGTACTAATTCGAAAAAATAAGTTTGACGTAAAACGAAGATACGAAAAAAAAAAAAAAAAATGATAATCAGAAAATCAAAAAAGGCAATTTTTCTAGAATTATTGGATATTTATGCAAAGAACAGCAATTAAAAGTTGTTAAATAAGCCTCATCTTAAAGAATGTTACGATTTTTTTGCAAGCATATATTAGAACCACAGTAATTGTTCCTATTTCTGTATAATACGATTTTACCAATTGCTGTATAGTAAGTTTTAACTATAATATCTAACAAATGAGATATATTTAAAAGTAAGAAATAAAGTCATAAAATTAACTAAAACAGTGAAACACTAACAATAAAATCTATTTCATATAATAATGTTTCATTTTTTAGTTTCAATCACCCATATGAATACATAGGGTAATGAAAGTATGGTATTCAGTCAAATAAAAAATAAAAAATAAATAAAAATAATAAAAAAAAAAAGGTTTATTTGCATTTCTCCACGTTTTGGAAAATTCCGATTTCAAAAAAGTGATCTAGAAAAAAATGTGTGTATGTGTGTCTTCAGTCAGCATAACTCCCGAACAAATTGACCTACGATGTTCAAATTTGGTGTGCAGGTTGGTGGTGTCCATGCAGGAGTGTAGAGGAGCGGAAACGGCGATCCTTTACCTTTTTAGAAAACGAAACGGCGTTCCCTCATCCAATTTTTTTTTCCTTCTCTTTACGGGATACTAAACACAAAGCCAAGTAAGTAAACGAAAAAGTCATTTCGTGAGAACTTTGCTTTCGTCCGCGATCCACAACTTCAGAGCTGAGCAGGCAAGTTCTAGTTTTGTAAAACACTTAAAAGAGGCGCGGCAACCCACACATGGCCATTTCTCCTTCATTAGAAATGAACTGACGGCCAATTTTTTCTGAATGTACGATGAAAATATAAAAACGGTAAATGACACAAATTGATATCAGTATTATAGTGTAATTGAAAGTTGTGCGATTTTCCCCATCCCTCGTTAGGATTTTGTACACTTCAAGCATTACAAAAAAAAAAAAAAAAAAAAAAAAAAAAAATACATACATACATACATACATAGAGATAGATATAATATGGGCTCGAGCCCAATACTTTCAATATGATAAATCAAAGAACTAAATATTCAGTTATGAGTAATGTTACAAATAAAAGAAGAAATTACACGACACCAAAAATGCAATGGATTGAATTCAATATGAAATTAAAGGAAGATATAAATTCATGTCATCAAGACTATTTAATTCTAATGAAAAATGACAGTTATTTCGAAGATAAATTCACACGTCAGTCAATACTAGTTTTAGAGATGTAGAGGCTGGATCGATAAATTAGAATGAGGTAATTAAGTTTCACTTTTTAAGTAATTTCCCATTAATATTAATGTAAATCAATCATTTCAAATTAATAAGGCGACTTAAATCGCTCTGCTGACTTTTATTGTGAGTTTATCAGGCACGTGATTAATTGGATTTATATTGACATTTTCGGTGGAAAAATTCTTAGTAGAAAAGAAGCCAATCACTCAAGAAGAAAGCCAAATCGAATTCAGATAGCGAAATAAGGTATTCATTAGGAAAAATTCTAAGCATTTTCAAATCTAATAAAAGATTTGTATAAAATCCTTCAAAAGTATTAAATATTCTCTTTACGTTGCAACTCTGTGAATGTAATTAATATTCCTATATTCCAAGTACTAATTGGAAGTTCATAAGATTTATTTATTGTATTATATCGTCGATCGACAAAAAATTCTTTAGGTTTCATCAACGCGCTTAATTTGCGGTTTCCTATAGGGCTGCCATCTACCGTATACTATCACAACTTCTTAAAAATGTTGGGTTAATTTCTCATTTTTTTAAATTTTGATTTTCAAGCAAATAACACGATGCGCAAATGTAAATAAACTATTCGTCAGAAGGGGATATTTAAGCCTATAAATTGATATATCATTTTTCAGTTTTTTGGTTTTGTATAAAGGTAGAGAAAGGAATAATCACTGAAAAAAAAACACCGTCCAAAAATAATATACAATATTTATTAAATAGCTACCACTAGTCTCGCTAAAACGGCGAAATATCATTTCAAACTATATGAAAATTAACAGATACAATAATAATAACTACAGTTCATAAACAAAACTTGAAAGAAAAACACTGTGCGGTTTTTTTTCCTTCTGTACTACAGTAATGTGGAGACAAGCTCATACAAAAGCCCTATGTGTCTAGTTATCTCCATAAAGGACAACATTTTCGTCCAAAACTGCAAATGTTACAGGCAGTTGCGATGTGTCACATGGAAGGTCACGCCAAGACAAGTTTTTATACCAAAACATAAAAGGCAATTACAAGCGCAAAAACAGAAAAAAAGGCGATCGAAAGAATTTGCAATTCTTTGAGCATAAATTATAAATTTTACAGACATATGTCACATATCAGTTTAAAGACCTCGATAAGAATAGTAGAATTAAACTTGGCAACATTTTTTGTTTATAAAAAAAACTCCAAATAGACAGTCGTTTTCATCAATTGAATCGTTTGATTTTCAAAGAGGAATTTTGACAGTTTTAAGATTTTACAGGGGAAGGAAAAAACTTTCCAGCTTCAAATAGAGACCAACATAAAATGGAAATTTTACAAGACTATTACATCCCTATTAAAAGAGGCGAAAATCTGATTTGAAATTCTATTGATATTTCTGGCTTAATATATGTACAAAAAAGAAAAATTGCATTTGCTGTTACTGAACCTGATGTATTGTAGTACATGTATGTGAAGGAGCGGTCTTTAAGTGACAGTGGTTCTCACAACCCAACTTTTTTTTTTACCTATTAATATTTAAGTTTTAGTTGTAAGCCGCTGTGGTCGTGACGGCATCTTTTGTGAATAAATTCCTATTTTTTAATAGAAAACAACCCACGCAATATTTTTCTCTTTTAATTTGAGACAGCTGCAAATACTACTTATAAAAAAAAACCGTTTTGAAGGAATATTTTCACAGGAAATGCACTGCATGAAATAATACACTTTAGATCAATAAATCATGATAAGAAAAGTTTTTAATCTTAATATGATAAGGTTCGGCAGAATCCCTTATAACGGAATCTAAATTAAAAAAAAAAAAAAAAAAATAGCATGAAATAGAAGCATAAATACAAATATATTTCAAAAAACTAAATAATACATCACTGACACAGAATAATAACACCTAGACTAAACCTAAACCACACAAACCTAATCTCCCCCCCCCCCCAAAAAAAAAAAAAAAAAACTGTGTCGACACACATTAACTAGCTTTTGAGTAACTTTGCCTATAAAAAAGAGTAATATAGAAATTATGAAACCTAGTAATCTAATAGATAGCCTACCAATGAAACCATCTTTAACCTTTACGGAAACACGGAAAATTTATTGAAAAAGATACAACCACAGAAAATATTGGATTTGATGCAGGGAAAGTGCAAATGTCCAGGAGCAACTATGCGCTAAGACCTGAACGAGCAACCGGAAGACCTCAAGATGTTGGCTTTTGTGATTAAGTGGACGTAACACCTGCGTCACATCCGGATGTTGGGTACAACTAGGCATGGACTCATGAAGACATGAAGTGAATTAAATTCTAGCCGTATCGATGAAGACGTCAGCAAAGACAACTGCCTCAAGGAAAGTTGGGGTTTGGGTAGTAACAAAAAATAAAAATATATCTGACCGCTGACAATATCTTGAGGAAAGAAAAACAGTAAAGTACCGCAAAGCTATTTTACAAAGCTACAGAAAATTGTAAACGAAACACAGTCCTAAGACCTTTATAACCGAAAAAATTACCATTGTTCTAATATTTTTTACGTATTGCACAATGCTTTGTATGATTTACACATGGGCTATTTCATAAGCAATCATAAGCTACAAGGTCTTCTTACGATTATCAATTTGTATAGGCTTGAATTTGAAACATTTATCGTAGTTCATACTAATTTCCTTAGTGGTAATAATAATATAGTGTTAGTGGTAATAATAATATGTAGTTAGTAGTTACATATGTTACACGCCTTTCATATTTATACTATTACTACCTGAAACAAATCTGTTTCTTTTACTTAGTTCGTTTATAGCTTTTTATAATGATACTATACTTTAACGGATTAAAATTTAACCATTTCATAATAGTGTCACATTGTTATAAACTTTACGTAATTTTTTTTTTTTTTTAAATTTTTAATTCTTAACAGCTAAAAAAGAATAACATTCGGGTAGTAGATACGAGGTTACAAAAAATTAATCATTTTGTATGACACGAAATCTGATTTTAATCCACCCTCCATCGAATACATTTTGACCGAAATCAAAATATCAAGTCAACAAAAATAAATCCCAAATTGAATATTCCAAATATAATCAACTGTATATCTCATATCCTTAGATAATCTCTTGCAAAAACTATTAACCAACAACACCCATCAATTAACTTCCCAAAACACAAACCCGAATACAATCCACCTGTGGTAATTGCACAGACACTAAAATTGCCCGTCATAAATCTAGCGGCTACGGCCACCGAATGACAAGCCCCTGCAGTAGCAAGGAATAGATTTGGTGGGGCGGTGATCGAAAGCGGGGCGACATCGTCAGCCCGCAATCGATACCCCTTTCGGCCGATAAACTGATCAACATGGATGGGGCTTGGGGTCACGCATAGAGACGCCCCGGCAGGAGCGATCTGTGGCCAGTAAGTAGCTTCTTGCTATTTTTTATGCAATCATCGTCAGAGATGAATTGGCTGGGTAAGATATGTGGAAATACGCTTGGGGATGGAGTTTGAGATGGGATGGAAGAAGAAATGGAAAGGGATCTAACATGACGAAAGTTTTTAATATGGGGCGCAACCAGACATTTTCTAGGGGAGGAGTTTTCATTCACGCAATAAGTTTTCTGTTGTATATATATATATATATATATATATATATATATATATATATATATATATATATAAAAGAATAATATTAAAAAAAAAAAAAAAAAAAAAAAACGACGTTTATATAGAACCTTATCATCAAATATTGTTACATGTCATCAATATTTTTGCTTTAATTTTAGGCGAATTAAAAGGAATGATTTGATACGGACAATGGTAATAAGATTAGGAGTCTGAAAATATAAAATTGTATGTCTTAAAGTATTTTGAATGATAAGCAACTAATTGTTTTATAAGAAGTTTTATAAATACATAGATGCTGCAGGTGTCACAATTCGTTTTCGGACAATTTCGTTTCTCTGACGTTTGTCAGTGGCTGTAATTATTGTTGGGAACAAATTGGTTGAGTGAGATTAAGTGAAAATAAGTACATAACTATTAGTAGTAATAATTCAGTACTAAAAACTTGCCACATAAAGCTTTAATCTCAAGAATGGTTAAAAAATATCTAAGATGGCCCTCATTGAAAACATTAGCAATTTGTATTTATAACTTTAATTTCAATTCATCCTATCAACATATACCAAAAAAAAAAAAAAAAAAAAAAAAAAACCTCTTTCAAACCTTTTTCACATAAATTTACTTTAAATGCACTCGATAAAAATTACCAACAATGAAAATAAGTGCAAGAACAAGTCTTTTATAATCTCTTTTTTTTTTCTTTCTTTCTTCCATTTCCTATTTGTTGGATCTTTTAATTGCATATCTCTAGACTATTATTCGGAGATCTATTCTTAGAACTAAGTACTTACTTAACGACTTCTAGACACAACAAATGACGTATCCAAGTGCTACATGAGACACTCAAAACAACTTCACAGTTCAATCTTTCAAGAAAAAGCTTTAAATAAATCAGCGCTCTTTGGCATTTGTGACACTCTAAGCCCTTAGCCCACGTGACAAAACACGGAAATAAAAAAACATGAAAGTAATATAATCTTTTATTCATTCCAATTGAATGCAATTAATTATTCAGGCAAACGACATTTAATTAATTACGACTTAGACAATGGCAACACCAGAAACAGAACGCTTTCATTACGCCCTTTGTCTTTTTACGTCCATTTCAGCACCCCCGGCGAATCCTTCTCGTAAAATATACTTTATGATACATAAACCTGGAGATAGCTTCACTTAGGGTTATTGAATTACACGATCGGAGCTCGTGGGCGGCTTTCCTAATTCAATCGTGCTTTTGAAAGAGAAGAGGGTTCAGTTTGGTTTCGAAACAGAATGGAGTTGCGTTTTGTAGAGTTTTCTCTCCAGGATAGTTGGACTAAAATTTCCTTTTGTTCCTGATGCTTGAAAGTTAAAATTGCAGTCGAGTCTGTCAGTTACTTTTCTATGTTATCACAGAGCTCTTTTGATTTGGCTGATCGTTTATCATGGTTTATTATATAACGAAAACCCGATTTTCAAAGAGTGCCAAGGTCAAAAGTACTTTGGAGTTTTAAACTCGAATTAAGGTATTAAGGCAGAGCAGAGAGCTTGGTCGTAAAATAAATTTAATTGTTAACGCTGAATTGTTGGGGGAGGAATCGCAAAGTGCTTTCTTTGATGCTTATTTACTTTGACGCTAAAACAATTTTAAGAAAAATTTTAATAGTGCATCTTCCACTAACACCCAAACATAATCGAAGAATTATTTAAAATATTTGTTTGAAGTTTGACAACTATTCTGATAGAAGGTACAGAACATTAATGAAAGAAACTCTCCAGTATAAGTACTTCCAAAGTACGGTTATGGTGCGCTCACATTTGACCGATTTTTTAAGAAAAATTTAAAAAACCTAAGAATTCAGGTTCTAATTTTTTTCAGTGATTAACCAGAATGCTGCAATTTTTCGTGATTGGGTATCAAATCACCCAACTTTTTCAACCACTACAGTATCGTTCACTGTATCACCCATTTCTGATAATATCTTGCGAAAACATCCGAAAACTTTGTTAAATTAATAATTTACGTGCATGGGTTAACGTGGTTTTGAAAAGTAAGCGATAAAGCCGAAACGTTGCTGCGGTACACCGTTAGCCGAAAGCCAATTTCAAAATTATGGTTACCATAAAATTTAAGGTTCCGCATGCGCGGTTAAAAAGAAAAGGGGGTGGCCAAATATGAAACTTTACCGTCTACAAAAAAAGCGCTAAATTGGCTTGGGGACACGTCAACTAGGAATAGACCAAAACTTTAAATTTAAATAATTTTTCAATCAAGAACGCTGATTTAATAATCAAGATTACGTCTTTTTTTCCTTTTATACTTTAATCAACTAGTTTATACTGGCAGTTGATATATTTCAATAAATTTTAGAGTCACAAATAGATTAGGATAAATTCATTTAAACTAGATATACTACACTATAAAATCTATAAGAACTTAGAGAAAACTTTTATTGATTAAAAAAAAAAATGGTTTAAAACAAACTAAGAATGCAATAAAAGTAATTCAGCAACTAAAACTTGTTAAAAAGAAGAATAAATTCATAACACACATCTTTTACATAATTGTTTGGAACATAAAATTTAAAACGAAAGAATTAGAAACAAGTTTCTACTTTCTATTAAAACTTATTCTTTCCTGGACTTAATCCGCATGTGAAATAAATGCGAGTTCAAAACAACAGCAACCATAAACAAACTTTCGGCAGTAATATGCAGCAACTGTTACATAGCTTTTAGCAATGGACAGTTCCCGCATTTTTTTTTTTTTTTTTTTTTTTTTTTTTAATTTATTCAATTCTAAATGTTTCGAAAAGGCCATAAAACCAAATATTTATGAACACTGCACTTTTTTTTTTTTTTTTTAATTTTATTTTCAACCTAAGTGTTCACTTGTAAGATTTTGGCGAGAAAACGACACATTCGGTTAGAATTAAATGTGACGTCACTTCATCTGAAACAACTTGGCTTGAAACGCAGCAACGGAAAACAGTTTTACAAATTTCTCGCAAAGCGCACCAACCGGCACGGGATATGGCAAATGTTTACCAGACACACATCAACTATTTGGCAGAAACCTCCCGATAACCATAGAGAACGGAAGGATGTCGTGACGTCACAGCTGTAACTTAGCGTTTCGATCGAACTGCGATCGGACGAAGTTTTCAGGCATTTCCTTTTTTTTATTATTTAAATAACTATTTTTTAAAAGAAATTTTGTTTGAATAGTTGGAATCAGAAAGAAATTCTTCATGAATATAAATTTAATTTCTCTTGTTTTTAAAGAATGAGGGAATTGTCCATTGCGCAGCTTGGCCGTTGATAAATCTCATTAGGATAAACTACAATTTAAATCGTCTCATCTAAATTTAATGTTACAGCAGATAAAGTTATACAAATTGTAAGAGGGCATATTAGTTAAAAGAAAAATAGCACCGATGCCAAAATTTGGAATTAGGAAAGCATAAAGGATGAATTGAAGAAAATAAAGAAAACGTGGTCAACAAACAATTTTTCTGATAAAATCTCCGAGTAGTTGGAAACATTTTTGAGTTTATTTGGCGAAGATTTTGTGCGTGACAAAAAAACACGCGCAGAGTTCAACGAGCTCGCACCCCTGAAAAATGTCTACTTTTCTTTTTTTCAGATAGTGGCAAATGATGTATGACTGCCTACGTTAATGGTGTTATTGTAAGCAATGCAATTCTCACAGTGAAAAGGGGTTTATCACAACGAAATTTCCTTTTATGAATGAACTCTCAGTAAAAAATAAATCAAGTAATTGTGAGTGGCATACACCATATAATTCAATGCCAGAAGAAGCATTCAGGCGAAAATTCTCATTTTTGGATCCTTCATATTAATTTCGATTTTATAAGAGCGTGAATGGGTAGTTGGTTGGCTCTCTAGATGATTGTGTATTGTTATGAATTTTTCCACTGAGGCAATGATGGCACAGTTTTCACGGTTTAAAAATATTTATTCTCTCTTCGGAAAACTCACAAAATTTATTCACAGGCAACAGTTTAATTACTCTCAAGCTTCAACACAAGCTTCAACAAAAATAACTTCGAATTCAGCGATTATACAAGCTCACTCCAATAGGTAAACAAAGCGATCAGCTTTCAACGAAGTCCGAAGTCAATCTGAAAACTTTCCCGATCTCCCGGTCTTTAAATACTAGCGCGAGAGAATAATCGAGAAATTTCCAGCCAATTCGTCGGAAACGAAACATCTCGAAACTTCTCGATTACTTTAGGTGTTGCCACCTTTTTCTAACCTGTATAATTGCTATTAATAAATAAAATCAGATAAAAATAAATTACAATAGAATTTTAAAATAATACGTCACTATTTACAATATATACAGACAATTTGTGCAACATTTCCCCCATCTTAAAGACTGCACGTCCCGGGAAGTGAAGTCCTTAAGCCATTCAATGACTTCTACCATAATATGGGGCTAGCCTATTGTAGTGTACAACTCTAGGTTTACAGGAAGGTGTCCGTTGAATTCTCACCACGACGTCGTTGAACTTCTTAAGGACCCCATACGGCCCTTCCCAGTTCGTCTGGAGCTTAGGGGAGAGTCCTTTCCGACGTTTAGGGTTCCCTAACCACACCTTGTCACCTTCCTGGAATGAACGGTCCATGGCCTTGGCATAGTATCGGATCTTCATGCGCTCCGTCATGATGTTGTTTCTCTCTCTGGCGAACCGATGTACGGCTTCCAAACGTGCCTGCAGATCATCTAGATACTGGACAGGCGAGGAAGGAGTGTCCTGTGGTTGTCCAAAGAGGAGGTTGCTGGGGAGCCTAAGGTCTCTTCCACACATCGTTAGAGATGGAGAAAATCCGGTGGTCTCGTGAGTTGCACTCCCGTTTGCCAACAGAAGCGGTGAAAGTTTCTGATCCCCATCTTGCTGGTTATATGATTTTGAGATTGCGTCCGAATCATCCGCGGGTGCAGCGGATAGATCCCGGGAACTCCGTTCGATGCTTGTAATAGGAGTACGGATGTCGATTCCCTCTTCACTAACTTTGTCCATTTCCACATGAACCACTTCCTGGGAGGGTTTCATCAAAGTCACTTTCTTCGGTTCTCTTTCCGAGGCTGGTGAGGTACTTTTCATAGATGTGGACTCTTCAGCATTCTCTATGACATTGTCTTCATGAGCCATAATCCGATATACGCACAGCTCTTTCATGTCTAGATCGTGCAAAGGAACTTCGCCTCTCCATGTTTGCAGCTTGCTTTTCTCAAAATTCAGCGTGATTCCATTTTTCTTCAAAAAGTCTAGTCCGAGAATGCATGGATCTACAATTTCGGCAACATAAACGGTGTGCTTGTAGGTGTTAAATTCAAGGGCAATGTCCACTTGCAATTTCCCATGCACAGAGATATTACCACCAGACACAGTTTGTAGAGAAACAGAGGGCGCTGTGTAGAGGAGTCGGCTGTTCAGGCGACGAGCCACGTCCGTCCTTACGATCGTAACGTTCGCTCCCGAATCGACGATTAGACGACATGGAGTTCCGTTGATCTCCCCCTTCACGAATAAACCCTGGTTTCCTCCTTGTTGGGATGAAACGTGGAAACGACTGGTCGGGGCTTCACCTGTTCTGCATTGAAGCTTCTGCCCTGAGAGATGGCATCTTCTTAGATTCAGTTGTTGAGATTCCGTGTTAGTGTTATCCCTTCTCTTTTTCAAATCAAGGCAGTTACGTCGTATATGCCCTTCCCGTTTGCAGTGCCAGCAAATGACTCTGGTCCTTCGATCCCTGGCTCCGGGATAGCTTCTCATCATTCGATTAATTTTGCTCTCCAGTTCTCGAAGCTTACTGGTGACAAAGTCAGAAGAATCCTCGGCTAATGCACCACACACATATCGTCGGTCTTTTCCAGAAGCTAGCTGTGCGGCTTCCACTCTCATGGCGTACACAAGGGCTGACTTCAGGTTTTTGTTTTGGGATAACCTTACCGCCTGCTGCACATCAGGATCTTGAATAGCGTCGATGAAATACTGCAGCGAAAGATCATCTCGTACATCCGGGGGACAGTCAGGTAAAGCAAGGAGCGACCGTCTTTCTACATCCGATGCCAATTCTTGAAGAGTTTCATTGGCCTTCTGCTGTCTCACTTTCAGTTGCAGTCTGTTGTAATCATTAAGAGGCTGCTCACCAAACCTTAGCTCCAACGCACTTGCCAGCGCCACGAATTCTCCCCGATTCTCTTCAGATAGTGTCTGTAAAATGTCAGCAGCTTCACCTCGAAGAGATGCTGCGAGATGGAATGCCTTCGAAGTATCGTCCCAACCATTCGCAGAAGCAATAATTTCAAACTGCGTTTGATAAACGCGCCAAGACGACCTCCCATCAAAAGTGGCTACTTTGATGTTGGAACGTGGCGTAATGAAGGGAGTGGAAACATTATCCCATTTAGGCGTTGCAACGGTCATACCTTCCCCCGTTTCAATTTTCCGTAGCCTTTCTTCAACAGCGTCATGAAACTTTTCCTGTTCCTCTTTCATGGTGGAAACCTTTTCTTCGATTTCATTTCTCACAGTCACAAGATCTTCTTTCATTGTAGAAACCTTTTCTCCCAAGCAGTCAACTTTCCCATTAACCGTCTCAAAACTCTCACTGATTTCTTTTCTTACTTCACTCAGAACCTCTTCTTTTACCGATTGTAGAACACTTGTAGTAGTCTCTATTATCGTAGATTCCACCATTGTAGTCAGTTCGGATTGCATTTCTTCTTTAATCCCAATTATAGCTGCTGATGTGGATTCTCGGCAGGTGGCGATTACAGCGGCGAGTTCGGCATTTGTCGTTTCTTGACAGGCTTGACCAGCGGCGATTGTAGCGGCGGTTGATTCTTGTCCGGCTTTTATTTCGGCGATTGTAGCGGCGGTTGATTCTTGTCCGGCTTTTATTTCGACTTTCATTTCAGCGGCCATGGATTCTTGTCCGGCTTTTATTCCAGCAATCATTTCCATTAATTGTTTCATTTGGTCTTCCATCATTCCTCTAGTTGTCGGCATTCAAAATTACGACATCCCACTTCTGACACCACTGTTATGAATTTTTCCACTGAGGCAATGATGGCACAGTTTTCACGGTTTAAAAATATTTATTCTCTCTTCGGAAAACTCACAAAATTTATTCACAGGCAACAGTTTAATTACTCTCAAGCTTCAACACAAGCTTCAACAAAAATAACTTCGAATTCAGCGATTATACAAGCTCACTCCAATAGGTAAACAAAGCGATCAGCTTTCAACGAAGTCCGAAGTCAATCTGAAAACTTTCCCGATCTCCCGGTCTTTAAATACTAGCGCGAGAGAATAATCGAGAAATTTCCAGCCAATTCGTCGGAAACGAAACATCTCGAAACTTCTCGATTACTTTAGGTGTTGCCACCTTTTTCTAACCTGTATAATTGCTATTAATAAATAAAATCAGATAAAAATAAATTACAATAGAATTTTAAAATAATACGTCACTATTTACAATATATACAGACAATTTGTGCAACATTTCCCCCATCTTAAAGACTGCACGTCCCGGGAAGTGAAGTCCTTAAGCCATTCAATGACTTCTACCATAATATGGGGCTAGCCTATTGTAGTGTACAACTCTAGGTTTACAGGAAGGTGTCCGTTGAATTCTCACCACGACGTCGTTGAACTTCTTAAGGACCCCATACGGCCCTTCCCAGTTCGTCTGGAGCTTAGGGGAGAGTCCTTTCCGACGTTTAGGGTTCCCTAACCACACCTTGTCACCTTCCTGGAATGAACGGTCCATGGCCTTGGCATAGTATCGGATCTTCATGCGCTCCGTCATGATGTTGTTTCTCTCTCTGGCGAACCGATGTACGGCTTCCAAACGTGCCTGCAGATCATCTAGATACTGGACAGGCGAGGAAGGAGTGTCCTGTGGTTGTCCAAAGAGGAGGTTGCTGGGGAGCCTAAGGTCTCTTCCACACATCGTTAGAGATGGAGAAAATCCGGTGGTCTCGTGAGTTGCACTCCCGTTTGCCAACAGAAGCGGTGAAAGTTTCTGATCCCCATCTTGCTGGTTATATGATTTTGAGATTGCGTCCGAATCATCCGCGGGTGCAGCGGATAGATCCCGGGAACTCCGTTCGATGCTTGTAATAGGAGTACGGATGTCGATTCCCTCTTCACTAACTTTGTCCATTTCCACATGAACCACTTCCTGGGAGGGTTTCATCAAAGTCACTTTCTTCGGTTCTCTTTCCGAGGCTGGTGAGGTACTTTTCATAGATGTGGACTCTTCAGCATTCTCTATGACATTGTCTTCATGAGCCATAATCCGATATACGCACAGCTCTTTCATGTCTAGATCGTGCAAAGGAACTTCGCCTCTCCATGTTTGCAGCTTGCTTTTCTCAAAATTCAGCGTAATTCCATTTTTCTTCAAAAAGTCTAGTCCGAGAATGCATGGATCTACAATTTCGGCAACATAAACGGTGTGCTTGTAGGTGTTAAATTCAAGGGCAATGTCCACTTGCAATTTCCCATGCACAGAGATATTACCACCAGACACAGTTTGTAGAGAAACAGAGGGCGCTGTGTAGAGGAGTCGGCTGTTCAGGCGACGAGCCACGTCCGTCCTTACGATCGTAACGTTCGCTCCCGAATCGACGATTAGACGACATGGAGTTCCGTTGATCTCCCCCTTCACGAATAAACCCTGGTTTCCTCCTTGTTGGGATGAAACGTGGAAACGACTGGTCGGGGCTTCACCTGTTCTGCATTGAAGCTTCTGCCCTGAGAGATGGCATCTTCTTAGATTCAGTTGTTGAGATTCCGTGTTAGTGTTATCCCTTCTCTTTTTCAAATCAAGGCAGTTACGTCGTATATGCCCTTCCCGTTTGCAGTGCCAGCAAATGACTCTGGTCCTTCGATCCCTGGCTCCGGGATAGCTTCTCATCATTCGATTAATTTTGCTCTCCAGTTCTCGAAGCTTACTGGTGACAAAGTCAGAAGAATCCTCGGCTAATGCACCACACACATATCGTCGGTCTTTTCCAGAAGCTAGCTGTGCGGCTTCCACTCTCATGGCGTACACAAGGGCTGACTTCAGGTTTTTGTTTTGGGATAACCTTACCGCCTGCTGCACATCAGGATCTTGAATAGCGTCGATGAAATACTGCAGCGAAAGATCATCTCGTACATCCGGGGGACAGTCAGGTAAAGCAAGGAGCGACCGTCTTTCTACATCCGATGCCAATTCTTGAAGAGTTTCATTGGCCTTCTGCTGTCTCACTTTCAGTTGCAGTCTGTTGTAATCATTAAGAGGCTGCTCACCAAACCTTAGCTCCAACGCACTTGCCAGCGCCACGAATTCTCCCCGATTCTCTTCAGATAGTGTCTGTAAAATGTCAGCAGCTTCACCTCGAAGAGATGCTGCGAGATGGAATGCCTTCGAAGTATCGTCCCAACCATTCGCAGAAGCAATAATTTCAAACTGCGTTTGATAAACGCGCCAAGACGACCTCCCATCAAAAGTGGCTACTTTGATGTTGGAACGTGGCGTAATGAAGGGAGTGGAAACATTATCCCATTTAGGCGTTGCAACGGTCATACCTTCCCCCGTTTCAATTTTCCGTAGCCTTTCTTCAACAGCGTCATGAAACTTTTCCTGTTCCTCTTTCATGGTGGAAACCTTTTCTTCGATTTCATTTCTCACAGTCACAAGATCTTCTTTCATTGTAGAAACCTTTTCTCCCAAGCAGTCAACTTTCCCATTAACCGTCTCAAAACTCTCACTGATTTCTTTTCTTACTTCACTCAGAACCTCTTCTTTTACCGATTGTAGAACACTTGTAGTAGTCTCTATTATCGTAGATTCCACCATTGTAGTCAGTTCGGATTGCATTTCTTCTTTAATCCCAATTATAGCTGCTGATGTGGATTCTCGGCAGGTGGCGATTACAGCGGCGAGTTCGGCATTTGTCGTTTCTTGACAGGCTTGACCAGCGGCGATTGTAGCGGCGGTTGATTCTTGCCCGGCTTTTATTTCGGCGATTGTAGCGGCGGTTGATTCTTGTCCGGCTTTTATTTCGACTTTCATTTCAGCGGCCGTGGATTCTTGTCCGGCTTTTATTCCAGCAATCATTTCCATTAATTGTTTCATTTGGTCTTCCATCATTCCTCTAGTTGTCGGCATTCAAAATTACGACATCCCACTTCTGACACCACTGTTATGAATTTTTCCACTGAGGCAATGATGGCACAGTTTTCACGGTTTAAAAATATTTATTCTCTCTTCGGAAAACTCACAAAATTTATTCACAGGCAACAGTTTAATTACTCTCAAGCTTCAACACAAGCTTCAACAAAAATAACTTCGAATTCAGCGATTATACAAGCTCACTCCAATAGGTAAACAAAGCGATCAGCTTTCAACGAAGTCCGAAGTCAATCTGAAAACTTTCCCGATCTCCCGGTCTTTAAATACTAGCGCGAGAGAATAATCGAGAAATTTCCAGCCAATTCGTCGGAAACGAAACATCTCGAAACTTCTCGATTACTTTAGATGTTGCCACCTTTTTCTAACCTGTATAATTGCTATTAATAAATAAAATCAGATAAAAATAAATTACAATAGAATTTTAAAATAATACGTCACTATTTACAATATATACAGACAATTTGTGCAGCAGTATGTTCATCGATAGCGGGAAAATCTGCGGAAGCGTAATTAACCCCCTTGCCGTCAAGCCATCGGGCTGAAACTTGGCAGATAGGTTCGATGTCGAGGACAATGCATTCTATCAAATTTTGTTGGTTGTCACCGTCACTAAAAGACCGTTTTTACGGAATACTAAAAAATCAACTTGCCGTCATCCAATCGCGCTGAAATAGCATTTAACCGATCATTGAAGAAACTCTTTCCTGTTGCCAAAATTATTTTATTACATAAATAATAAAGTTGTTTTAATCAGAATAAATAAAAGATATTTGGATGTGAATGCATAAATTCACATTCATTTTTAATAAATAAATTTTAAAAAGTAATTTACTGCACATTTTGATGATAGAGATGTTTTTAATATTTAAAATTAGATGCAAACAACAAGCACACTCTGAAAGCAGGAACGGCACAATGCTAATGAATATAAAAATTGGCAATGCATATAGAGGATTTATATTAAAAACTTTTTAATGGGTTATATTATTATTTACTAACTTTGAATTTAGACTATAAATAAAAAAACAGCAATCAATATTGAGAAAGTTTAATAGTTTGTGGGTAGTAAGTTGGGTTACTTAGTTCGAAATTTTTGTGGTTAAATACAATTTTAATAGAAACCTGTCTGACAAGTTCGTCCTTCTTAGTGTTACTAATTGATTGAAAAAGTACGTAACTCTATGATCCTTTTAACTACTCCACTACAGAATACCATATCATTAACTCTCCCAACCCACTTAGCAATTTATCAAACGGCGAACTCTTTCCAGACACCAGACACCTCTTCCAGAATCTTCTCTATACCAATTCATTCAAGCTACATCACAGAGCACCAGACGGTCCAACACTCTCCATGTGTGCGAAGAACAGGATACTGCTGGCCGATGACCGCTTGACCAGTCATGTGGATAACTCGGCAACGCATCCATTCAAAGAGACTAGGCACAAAAGAATGTCCCGCTTCCTGGGCGACGGACCGTATGGAAACCTCCCATCCGGTCATAATACAGCTACCACTGTCCGGGATTGATATGGGGTGGACGTAAGATAATTTCATGCAAAGATGAAACGAGAATGGTATAGGCGTGGAATGTATTACGCTGCAGTCTTTGAAGAGGGGAGGGGAGAAAGACTTATTGAATATTATTTGTCATACAATCGTTGTCAAACCTGCATAATCAAAAATAAGCAGAATGTTCTCATTTCCAAGTACATTGAGAATTTATAGTAGTTTCAAGAACATTGCTTTAATTTAAAATCTATCTTAACAAACCTGAAAATGTAATCACTCTTGGATTTTGAGAGTCAGACCCAAGAACCATTCCAAACAAGCATATTCTGTAATTAGCGGAAGTGTCCCAAAATACGATGAAACCCCATTCAAAATAATGCCTTGCAAAAGGTTTATTGGTTCATTCTTTAAGTATATTTCTTATAATATAGAGAGTAGCCAATATACCATTTTGCATATCCAGTCCCTTATCAAAATGTAAATATAATCGTTAGTTAGAATTCACCTCATCTATTAGAGGAAAATATAATCTGATTTTCAGAAAACAATTCAACTTCTGACTGAGGCATTTATTCCTGTAACCCCAAAATCGAAAAGAATATTTTATTAAGGAAACAATTAATAAAACTTTCAAAGGGAAAAACAAAACAAAAAAAATTAAACTACCAATTCCTTGAAAAATATGAATTTAAATAAAACAAGTAATAAAATAACAAGCCTAAAACCTCGATATCAAGAAAGAACATTTTTCTACAAACATGGATATTAATCGAACCAACTTGTTTTACTGACGTTAAAAATGCAACACATTTGCATAATACCAGCCTACTCTCCCGATATACTTTAACAGCGCAAATGCATTATTGAAAACATAAAACTGAACTACAAGCAAAAGTACGTGAAAAAGTTCGAAAACTTATCGGATTTAATGCTAGGTTCTTCGCCATTTTCCTTAATGGTGTGAATTCTAATGCGCGTAGTTAGGGAAAATGCATTGGAGACGAACCAAAGGTAGAACGTGAAGTGTAAATCAGAAACACTACACAGAAATCTCATTTTCCGTTAATGTTTATGGGTTCACGTAACACGAGTTACGTGTGACAGTTGTTTCCATCAAGGCGACAGCAGTAATCTTAGGTATGGGCTGTTATGGATGCAGCATGGTCCGGTATGCGTATGTTTGTAAGCAGATTTTAGGTACCGCTTAGTCAATTTATTTAATTGAATTTTCTTGTAATTTTTTTATTTAACAAAAGCTTGAAATGATAATAATGTGAGCAATTCATTTGAAAGACATTAAATTCGTCGTTAATCCTGTGACTGCTGTGAGATATTAGCAGGGAACTAAGAGGTGAAATGGTGTAGATCAGGAATCGGACAGAGAAAAATTATCATTATTAAATGGTAGAAAATTTTTAATTTCAAGCACTGTCAATTCAATTTATATAAAAAAAAAAATCTGGAACTTAAATATTGCATTTTTTTTTTTTTAATCACCCGAATGTTTACAAAAACAGGTAAAATTAGCATCGAAAACGCTCTTGTCAATTTGGTTTCAAGTGATTTTTCTTAAACGTAGGGTCCTTATTTTCTTTCAAAACCTATAACTAAATGATGGATGACAAAATTTGATTATGTATTTACTTGCAATTTTATTATAATTTTAGTAACTCAAACATGTTAGTTATATTATATATCATGTCAGTGATTTGAATAGTTATTAAAAAAGTTTAGCTCGTATGGTTTGCATTTTAACCATTTCAATTCGATCTTCAGAACCAGTCGTAGAGTTGGGAAACTAAGAAATTGGAGAATTGTATTGGAAATAAGAGTGGAGATCTGAACTTTTATATTCGTTGATATGTTGATATGATAGAAACAAAACAAAGAAAACTCACCAATTTAATATTTGGGTGATATTCGGACAATATTTAATTAGTAAGTTTTTTTAGTTAAAAAAATTATTAAGCTTAGTAATTGAAAATAAAAATGTGTCTTGTCAACAGAAAATAAAACTAAAGACTTTATCACTATTATTATCAATTCTTTTTGTCAACTATAACCCATTTTTCATTGTCACCGTCTTGAAAAAAATAAAAAACAAGATTTCTGAGCTCGCAGACTCCTGTATATTCCTGAATAATTGGGTACAATTTTACCTTTTCAAGTTACATTAAAATCGTTTCGTGATGTTAGATTTATAGAAGATGCAATTTATAGTGTCACGGATGGAAGAAAAGAAATACACCATAGAGATTTTTACTTTTTTAGAATAAGCGTGACATGTTCGAATTGGTCGAAACCAAATTTTTTCCAACCATTTTTTGGTCGAAAACCAAATTTTCTTCATCAGATGGATGAGGGGAAAAAAGCCTCTACCCATCTGCTAAGTCCTCTATTTCATTCAGTCAACTCGTATTTTTTTAGCTTGTAAATGAAACTTGAGCGTGTGCCTCTAATGCCAACTAGAAAATAAACACCACCTTTCTCTACCTCTTTTATGGAGAATCATACAACGGCAACTCATGTCAAAACAATCCTTTGGCGATAATACTAGAAACAAGTCAATTGATAGCACACGATAGCAAAAGTCCCTTGATAACACACACGTCAGAAAAGTCCAAACTATAAAACGATATCCTCTCACCCAGTATCAATAACGAAGATCGATAACACTTTAAAAAAAATAGTAAGGGAACATCATGGGGGGAAAAACTTCAACTTCGAGACAAGAAAGAAAACTACCAACTTCAACTGGTAAAACTTTATATGGTCCTTTAGAAAGAGGTCGCGGACAACTTCGCTTTCCCGTTGAGTCTTTTTTATCGCAAACGTGACATGATAGAATTTGTTTTTCTGCTGCTAGGCACTTCCAAAACCATTCTAGCATCGAAAAGGGAAAAATAAGTGTCATTGTTATGGAAATGTCCGGACGCTCAGCGTCGAAAATGAAACGCCGAACCAGAAGAAGAGGATGATATCTTCTCCGGAGAAATTGGCGTAGTTTTTCTCCTTGTCAGCTAAGGCGGAAGTTCACGGCAAATAAAAGTTGGAGAAGACGTACTAAAATAACAAGGATAGGATTGAAAATAAAAAAAACAATAAAGGAATAGTTGAGGAAAATTATTCCAGTATGGTCTGTGCTTAGTTACCTATACATGCCCCAATGCATTCCTTCTTTATGCCAATCAGATAATTTTGCTTCAAAGTTTAAATAATAGTAATTGCAAAAGGAAAAGCATTCGTCTAAAAGAAATCAGATGGGAGACAGAGGGGGAAGGGCGGTTCGAGAATGAATCTCAAGCTTGCTGTATCAATACGTTTACTCGTGCTATAGCTTTTTCTTAAATCTCTCACTCGGAAACAGATAAATAATTCTTATTTAATTTTATTCGATTTGTCCAAGCTATATCGGCCGACCAAACGGTATAGTTGTTAGCGTGCTAGCTTCAAGACCACGAGGTTTCGGGTTCGAGTCACGTGTAAGGCATGGGTGTTTGTAAATGTATGTTGGCTTGTCAAATGTTTCGGCGCATTATAGCCCTAGTGTTGCTGACGGCGCCAGATAATCCGAAAACTACCAACCAACCAAGCTATATCGATATTTGCTTGTTTTCAAGAATTTACCATAATATTAAGGTAGAAATAATATAGTCAAAATAACTCAGAATTAATCTATAACAGAAGATTTGCACCATGTAAAAGACCTAAATTTCTAATAAATAAATACTTCTTTCTAAATACTCAAGCCTCTTTTTAAATCAAAAATAAAGAATAGACTACTGTCTAAAAAAAAAAAAAAAAAAAAAAAATGAATGGAAAGCCTATGAAAATATTTACTAAGTTTTATAAACGCAATAAGTGTATTTACAAAACGAGTAAACACATAAGTTAGTTTCTTTTCGCACTTGACTGATTATGTAACATATTGAACGTTTTTTCCAATACCAAATATACTTCTGAATATTTTTGTACTTTATCTCTTAACCATTAACATGGAAGTTCTTTCATCAGTCGCACCTTTTATAAGCATGCCAACAATAATATCAATATGCATATGGATTCTTAAGTCCCTCCAGCAAATAGTTGAACTACTTGAATCCTTAAAAATATAGCTAACTCTTCGACTATTGAATAAATGAAAATATTTTTCTCAGCTGCAGAAACTTTACACAGCATTACTTTTTCTGTCCATTCCAAAGACCAATATCGCATAGCGCTGTTTGCAGAGCACTCTAAGTACCAACTCTAACTTCATTGAAAAAGTTCTAACAATACTCATCCAACTTGTTTATACTACTCATTTTTTTGTGTTTTGTTGATTTATTTGGAAGGGTGACAAAAAGTAAGAGTAAGTGCTTAGCCTTATACTCAAAAAACAATACAAAGAAAAATACTTATATAATCTTTTTTTATTTATGCATTATTTTACAAAATGAATGAGGTAAATAAGGTTACAAGTATCAGATGGATGCCAGATTTTCTATAGTACGAGACTACATGGATTATGATTGGTACAATACACTCAACAAGAATACTATGCGTAATAACAAGCTTATTCCTATAGTACAAAGCTAATACTGAAGAAAAATTAAGGTTCATGCTCACCTAGAATGCGAACTCAGAATCTTTGACCACTAAGCTTGCTGCAAAGATATTAGCAATGGTTGTTTTTTAAATTTAAAACTACTAAAAACTTTAATCTGTATATACGCATTTACATTCCGTCTATTTCAAATGAATTATAGGCATAGGCAATCAAATTATAAATATCAGGAATTGGAATAAAGTAAATACGATTTTAGGCATCGGCAGTAATCGTACTAACTATGTTCAGAGCCATTACGAGAAATTTACTCTGGAGAAACCGATATATGAAAAAAATTTCCCCTCTCTAGAAATATCGAGAACTCGATGTGAGATTTTATCTCAATCTCTACAATATTTCGTGGAGGTACCTATGAGATTTTCTTTCATGCATTTTAATATTTCGATTTGGTTTCTAAGTCCGGATATTGTTCTCATATAGACCCGATATCTCATAGAGAAAAAAATAGCACGCTGATGGCTGCGGTTAACGCTCAGGCCTTCCATACTGAAGGTGCTGGGATCGAATCCTGGGTTAGGGATGGACGTTTGTTGTAGTTCGGAATCTCCGTTAAGTTATAGGTATCGGCCTAATTAGCCGTCATTGTGCAAAACAATAGGCCGTTGAGTGTATAAACCAACCAACTATATAGGCAAGCATTATATTTCTTGCAGAGTTCTCAAGTACCAGCTAGATTAGTTAGTTAATAGAAGTTACAATTAGATTTTCTAGATTTATTCATTAAGTAATTTCGAAGAAATATTCTAAATTTAGAGTTAATTAAATTAGAATAAAACAGTGTTTGTATAAAAACTTGTGTGAATGAAATATAATTACATTTATTTAAATCATGGTTTTCATATAGTTCGGTGTTTTTATTTGTTAGAAACTCTATGTTAAACATAGGATTTTTTTTAATATCAGTCATTTGAACTGAAAATTCAATTTTCTCTTTTATTAATTAACGAGGTCAATAAGTTTAATGACCTCACGAGTAAGAAGACAGGTAATTTACAAGAAACCCCAATCGTACCTTCGATTAATTTTTTAAATTTTTATTTTCAGCTAAAATTAAATTCACATTATTTAGGAAAAAAATACCTGTACTCTGAAACGTTAGTTTAAAGTAAAAAACAAGGACTGGAATACTTAACGTTTCAAAAACTTATATACTAGATCCATTTCATTTTACAGTCTCCCAAACAACTGGCAAGTAATCCAAGATTAAAAATTAATTATTTCTTAACAATTTATTACAAGATAGCAAGAGTTGTTCTTCAACACTTTATCCAATCGTTCATTCTACAATTTAAAATATTTAAATTTTTGATAATCAAGAAAATTCATGTTCAAGATAGAAATTTAATCATGCCACACACAAAAAAAAACACTCGTCTTATTTCACACAACAATTTTATTGCAATGAAAATTCAAAATGAGATTTATCACTTAAGTAAGTTTATTTTAAAGTAAGTGCCGTTTTAAATTTAGAATGAAATCCGTAATCCCTCTCTATTTCCACTGAGCACATATTTAATTCTTTATTTAATTGCAATAATCCCAAGCTCAAATCCTACGCGAAATATGATATAAAGACGATAAAAGTGCAGATAAAGAGCTTTCCATTCTTAAAAACATTTTTAATGGTTAGCAATAATTGTAGTCGGTTAATTTGGACATGATTTTACTCTTTTAAGATTCATCTTTTGATATCTTCAAAGAGTAAACAGACCTATATATCGATCGAATTACTTATTTTATCAAGTCCAATAAGCTCTTTATTATCAAGGGATCTAAATATAGATAGTTTGATTTTTTTCAAAATTTGAGTATTGGTACAGTGTAGTGTTATATAGGTCTTTCGCTTTATTACTTTCAATTATTCATGTGTATACATAAGGTAATGAAAGTATAGCATTCGATCAATTTTTTTTCCATCTACGTTTTGGAACATTCTAATATCAAAATGATCTAGAAAAAATGTGTGCACGTAGTCAGCATAACTCCCGAACAATTGACCTACGATGTTCAAATTTAGTGTGCGGATTGGTGGTGGCACAGGGACCTACCATTAAGGTTTTCATCAAAATCGAGCAAGCGCATAAGGTAGCTGCCGTTAAAAAAATCATGTTTTTCAATAATTGCTAAAAAACGGCTTTAACGACTGTGATCAAAGTCGCTGTGGTAATGCCTCTAAAGGCGTTCTAAACATTACCACCTCCGAAATTTTCATAAAAATGCGATAAATGAGTAAAGAGTTGAAAAACGAGTGCCGTTAACACAGAGCTCTCTGACGTTGAGCATCACCAATCAACGATTGATTTTCTGCGTTCCACGCACAAGCTATAGGATAATGTAACATCCATCGTACAAAACACCCATTTTGTCTTTTGTGGGTGGTCTTTTTTTTTTTTTTTTTTTTTTTTTTTTTTTTTTTAATTCTTGCTGAAAATATCGCCAAACTAGCCATTTTTATTTAAACGATTGAAAATAAGAAAATATTAAGTAACATCATGTCAAATTTTACTGCAATGACCTTTATTATATACTGTAATTGAAAGTTGCGCGATGTTTCACATCCCTATTTTTTATTAGTAAATATAATTTTACTTAGTCCGTGCACAACTTGCGTATTTAAGAGTATTTACATGATTTCTTTTCTTGTGTTTATTAGAGTTAGATATAATAACTTATTGCTGAGATATATATAAGATTTTCTTAGGTTTCCTAAAAGTGCTTAAAATGTGATTTTCTTTTTTCTATAGTGCTACCTTCAACTGTATACAATCGCAGCTCCCCAAAATTAGAGGGCTAGTTATGACTTATTAAAAGAGGTTGAAGTGGATCGCTACTAGGAGGTCGGCGATATATCGATACGACGATATATTTATCGATATTTAAAAAAAAAACATCGATGATAAAAATATTGATACAAGTCACCGATAAATCGATATTTTCACACATTTTTAGTTTTTTGATGATCATTTTGTAGTTCCATGTGTTTTTTCAATTTTCATTATTCCCTTTTCAAAAACTTCAAAACTAAGGTCTGGACTTGGCTGAGATACAGTTAAAATGGCACCCTAACCAAAAAGAAAACATGATGTAATAGAAAGATAAGATCATTTATTAGTAGTCATTAACACAGAGCCGTTTCTGTTGCCAGCGTGTGCCAGGAATTTGTATCTAATTTTAAATATTAAAAACATCTCTATCAGCAAAATATGCGATAAACTACTTTTCAAAATTTCTTCTTTAAAAATAAATGTGAATTTATGCATTAACATCCAAATGTATTTTATTTATTCTGATTGATAATATAATTTATTTATTAAAGCAATTTTTATTGATTTATTCATTAAAATAATCTTTATAATTTATTTATTAAAACAATTTTTATAATTTATTTATTAAAACAATTTTTATAATTTATTTATTAAAACAATCTTGGCATGAATTCATGAAAAGTAGAAATTTGCTCCGAAAAACTTTGTTTCTGGCAAAATTGAAAATCAAATTAGAAAGGAAAAAAAAATCAAGTATCGATATATTTTTCTATGCAACGATATAGAATCGATATTTATTTTGATCGATATTTCCGACCTCTACTCGCGACAGATTCGGTTTTTAAAAGCGGGTTGCATTGTTGAAAAGTCTGGGTATCCCTTCTTTAGATTATTTTACAAATTTTTTTAAAAAAAGGGAGGAAAATACGAAAGTTAACGAACAGTAGCAAAATATTTAAAAATCGCATTTAGTGCAGACACAGCATCAAAGTTGTAGCATTATGTTGTTCAATCAAAACATATGTTTTCTGCATATGTTCTTTTCTACATCATCCCAAATTTTGAGCACTGTGCTATATCTTAATCCAATACCGAAGTAAGAAAGAGAAGGAGGGGGGAAAAAAAGGATGAAAGAAGATAGAAAGGAGCTTAGCTTGACAATATTTAATCAGCTTTGGCGAGGAGTAGGTATTGCTGTGTCTGCATCATTTTTCGCAGATTTAAGGCCAGCTGTATTCTTTTCTTTTTCATCTTGGGATGTCACTATGTTGGATATTAGCGGAATAATAAAGCCGCGTGTGCCAGGGATTAGGTCATTTTGTGTGCTTTTCATGTTTTTGTTTTATTAAAAAGTTTTTTTTTGTGTGTGTGTGTGTTCTCTAGAAAAAAGGATTTGAAAGGATGTCGCATTATTTTATATGATGGCATAAAAGGTTGTTGGTTATTTAAACTCTGTAATACTGCGTGGCTTTAATCGCTTTTTAATGTTGTTGCTTTTTTTTTTTTCAAGATTTGTAATTGTTGATGAAAAAGTTTTAATAAGTTTAGCCTGCCTTTTATTAAATCAGATTAAAATATAAGCTAGCTTTTTTTGTATTTCATAACCGTTAATGTGTTTACTCAATTAACAAAGCTACCTAATTTTTAATATAGAGCTTTAAGGTATTAGTTTTTGTGAATGAAAACACTTTGGCTTAAGTTATGGTTAAATGAGTTTAAGAAAAGGTAGTCTTAATTTGTAGAAGCTTAGCTTTTTCAGATATACAGATTTAGTTTTATTTTCTGCCGTGACTATTATTTTTTTTTTTTTACTTTTTTTTTTTTATTTTTTTTTACCTTATTGCAGAACAAGCACTGTAATGCTAGCATATTCCGAGTTTTAAAATAACCACAACAGTTTAAAGTCACAGTAAATCAGCGAGAGAGTGAAGAAATGAAACCTGTAGCATGTGTCACGTGAGTACAACGAAACACACAGCAGTGCAGTACGTCGTATTAAGGCAGAGTTTTTAGCTAATACTCAGCTCAGGGTTGATATTTTAGCTAATGCTAGGACAAGACTGGAATAAATCACTCAACTCTAAAACCATTAAAAAGAGACCACTCATGCCCGAGGGAAGTTTAGGGGTTATGGAGAAACATACTGACGCTATAAAATCTGTACCTTTAAAAAATAACAGTCATTTCATTTAGTTTTGTGAAATAAGCCATGGAGGAAACGTGCGCATCATTCCAACCAATGGTAAATAATTTTCACGATCCTAAATAAGTCAGAAAATACACCCATTAGTTGAGTTGTCCTGGTATTAAAGATTAAAATATAGTTTTCTCATCATACATTTATATATATATATATATATATATATATATATATATATATATATATATATATATATATATATATATGTATATATATATATATATATATATATATATACTAACCCTACCCGTACCTTCATATATATTTCATTTTGAAAATTTGTTTCCGTTGGTACTGCCTGTTCAGTAGTGCATTGAAAATAAAATTACAACATGAAATAAACTTAATACTTTTATCCAAGAGTGGATTTTAAATTTATACCTAGCCATTTTCTTTATTTTGAAGAATTTGGTGAACAGAAAATAATATTCGTTCTTTAGGGGTTTTTTCCTTACCAACTTACCAAACCATATCTCCATATTTTTACTCAACGTTCATAAAATTAAATACATAAAAAAAAATCATGCAAACTTTTATATGCAATAGGGGAAAAAAGCCCGCCCACTTATTACTCCCAACGCTAATCGAATCCTCAGAAGTCGTAAAAATACCAGTTGCGATTCCATCATCTCCGTTCCTCCTTTCCCCGCTTCCTAACCCTACCTCCAACAGGAAACAGCGTTCCTCTCTTAATACCGAAATGTTACCATCACTATCTTATCACTCCCACTACCATCCTCTGCACAACACATGCAGCGAAAAGAATTTAATAAAACGCCTCACTAAACTAAATAAGGTGCAAAGGAAATCGATTGTGTTAGGAAAGGGACATCTCGCTTCAGAAGAGGACACCGTTGTAATATATTCCGAGGCGTCCGGTTGCCATGGTGACGTTGGGTTTGAATATCTGGCGATGCAGAGCAACGGTTAAATGGAAAAGGAATTTCTCTTTATGCTGTTTCTGTCACTGTGGAGGGATTGTTTGTGTGGATGAGGTGTGATAGAGAATCTCTGAGATTGCCAGTGTAACAAGTACTAAGAATTTCTTTTTTAGGCGATGGAGATTGTATTGATTATCCAACGTTTCCAAAACTGTGGGTCGCGAGTCCTCCACACAAAGCTTATTAAAAATATTTCCTTATAAAACTACATTTAAGAATATTTTTTTTTTAATCCACAAAAGTTACTTTGGCTCATAAAAATTCTCTCGCAAATAATGTGTGCTGCTCGTCTCTAGGGAAAAAAAAAAAAAAAAAAAAAAAAAAAAAAAACAATGCGTCGAAGATGAAAGTGCGTCCCTATAGATTCAATTTCGAAAAAATGGGTCGCAATGTGTAAAAGTTTGGATATCCCCTGGATTAAACGAAGCCACTGATTAAAGAAAGAAAAATTTACTTAAGAGAAAGGAATGGAACCAGGTGTAAAAGCACGATGTAAAGTTTATTTTTTATCCAAACTTATATTTCCATAAAATCTAGTCGATAGTGTTATTTTGGGAACAAATAAGTTAGATGAAGGTATCAAACAGTGTTACTCAAATTAGAACAGACACTTAAGTAATGATAAATACAGTTTGAAATAGATTGTGAAGCAAGCATCCACCACTTTACGCCCAAACTCTCTATCCATCAGTCAAAAGCGATCTCTCATACCCGAGTTTAAATGTTGCTTTACTGTGGTAAAGTGTGTTGTTAGATCGATGGAACTCGTTTTTGAAACATTTACTCTGGTAGACGATGCGCTTTTATTCCCTGTAACTTTCAAATGCTATCATTTTAAGTTACTTCATATATCGTTGTTATTCCTGACCTTTAATTTTTTTTATAGTAAAATTGTATATTTTCAATGACTTGATAAAGATGGTTTAAGTTAAGGTATTGAAGAAAAAATAAATGTGGCTATTAGGAGAAACTAAAAAACGTCTTATTTTTGTGTTAATAAATATAAATAAGTGATTGGGATAAAATTTAACCAACACATAATGATTTATGCACTAAAACTTCAGGATGCAATCTATATTATATATATAATTCATTTGCGTGCTGCCCAAATTCGGCTGTATTTCTGTGAGCAGAATGGCAACGTCTTCAAACATTCAATCACAAATCTTCTAAATGTACTTTATGTACGAATTTCCAAATTCAGCAATCCAGCCAATAACAATATATCTTTTGAAATTTGACTAATACATCTGGCAACAGCCAATAATTTGGATTCGCTATATTTTGTTTTTCTTATTATAACAGATACAAATTATTGCCTATTTAAAATGTATTGATTTAATATTTACGATGATGCAAGAATAAATCGATGCAAGATGTGAACATTTCTTTTGGATTAGAATTCCGGATGCATGCCGATAAAAACTTAACACAGAATTTCCATTAGAATATTAAGGTTTCTATACTCACATGAATAAAAAACTTCAGCTTTCCGGGTAAATCGGAATTTAAAATAAAAATAAAAAAATAATAAAAAAATAAAAACCTTTTATAATAATATATTCATTCAGGTTAGGATTTACTGTACGGTGCCTCTTGGCGACTTTAAAAAAAAAATCGCCAAATTAAAAATGAAATTAAAAGGCTGTGTCCCCAAATCCAAAATGGCATCAAAATGCCGTGTTGCCAAGTTCAAACACTCAAACGGTCACTAGGTTTTCCGAAAATCCAAGTCGACGGGTTTCCATATTCGGCGCTAAATCGCCAACTTTCAAAGAGTCACAAAGAAGCACCGTACAGTAAATCTGAACGTAGATTAATTTCTAATCAGTGCAAATTCAGTTATTACGAATTCAAAACCATCCAAATAACGAATAAAAAAACCCACTCAACTTCGTAATCTCATATGAAGTTAATTAAAAAAAAAAAAAAAAAAAAAAAAAAAAAAACATTTGGCTAGATTGTGCTAATTGCCAAACTTGATTTTCAAAAAATTTCGATTGATTGAATGTTGGATAATTGACCTTTTAATGTATTATTTTTTAAGTATCACAAAAAAATATTATGCAAACACATAAATGCTAATATTGCTTCTTTAAGAAACTTCGATGTGCAACTTTAATTATTTTGGCGCCTCATATGAAACCAGTCCGTAAACTTGAATTGTTCATTGAAATAACTTATCTTTTTTAAATATCTAAACGTAACTGTTTATTTTTATTGATTCCCAAAAACGTTCCACTACGTAGTTCCTGCTTACAGCGTCTCGACATAAGCAGTAGGATAATGACGTCGCAAGTATTGCAACTCATCGTAAATAATCCAACGTTTTCGGTTTTACGGCACAATATCACTTTTCAAAGATTTTCTTGATTATGCACCTGAAATAACTTTTTGCATATTTTAAATGCATCACTTTGAAGGGAGCCTGGTTCGCGTCGCGAACAAAGGGGATTGCATAGCAATCCAGGAGGTTGGCCAACATTAGCGAGCAGAGGGCTAAACCCCCTTGTTAATGAATAAAAAGAGACAAGAATAGTTGCAAGAAATAGATCATACCAATAAGAAGATGACAGGCGCATGGTTCCCATGGTAACGTTGGGTTTGAATATCTGGTGATGCAGAACGGGGACTAAATGAGAAAAGAATGGGATCCCCCCGTTGTTTCCGTCACAATGGAGGGATTGTTTATGTAGATGGGGAGTGAGTGATATGAAATTGAGATTGTCGTTGTAACAAGTTTCATGCAGACTAGTTTTTGAAAGTTCAAATTATTCTTTTTCAAATTATTTTTTCATATGGTGTTTTTTTTACGGAGTTCTGTTATACAGAGATGAGACTGGACGAGTTGCATAATTTATCACAGAAAGTTATTTAAGAGGTCAAACAAAGAAAGTCAGAAATATGTCTTCCAACTTGAAGAAAATCCCATTGGCAGATTTGTTTGACCTAACCGACTAGATGTGTCGCAGGCTAGACCACAGAAGTTAAATAAATAAATGATTTTTACTGGCTGGTTGAAACAACAAATTGTACAAACAAATTTCTGATTTAATTCAAACTTCAATTGATGATTTACCATTTTGATTTTACTTAATTTATATTTCTTTTAAATTAATTAAGTTGTCTAGATTTTTTGTGCTTTTCGACTATTCAATGTACGTAAAATTTGTAAAATATTTAAATTCATAAAAATGCACACGATTTATTTTAACTTATTTTAAAAAATCGGTGTGATTTCAAATTTTTGAATTCGGAAAAATGAATTGAAAGTTTAGAATTAAAATAAAATACCAAATGTTGTAAAGTAGGTGGCTACATTTCGCCCCCTTTATTTTCCCTTCTGTGTAACTAATGGTGATTTACAGCAGCTTAACTTATCGAAATAACTCTAATATATAAAACTCTGATCTCTTTTGATTTTCAATCTTCACGCGATAAGTAACAGAGCATCCAGTCATCCCCACTCAACAGCAGCGTAAACACCAGCTTCCTGCTGTTCAAAAAAACCCAGAATTGCATCCTCAGCAGTTCAATTTCAAACCATCAACAGACGAAACTTAACAGAACTGACTGGTTAATTCTCACTCGAGCTTCTTATAGGTTGGCGACATTCTCCCAAAATTCTCAACTAAAAAAAAAGGGGGGGGGGGGAAAGATAAATCTAACCATTACCACTACCCTGAAGCTAGTATTTCTGATACTATTTGTAATTTTTGCATCAATAAAAAGCAATTATCAAAAGTGATCGCAGTACTAAAACAAAATTAGAATTTACAAAACATTTACATTATGTATCATTGTTTTAAATTCTCGATCGCAACAATATAAAATTAACCTTCAAGGGGGACTAATAACGCTCAGATAAAAGTAAATTGTACCATTCTTCAAATGTATTTCTACCGTTATTACTGATAATGCAATCCTTTAAAAATAAAATATAGGGTTTTTGGTGCCTAGACGGTGATTATTTTGATTGGGATGTTTAAAAAACTGAAACTACATCTTTCAGTTTATTGAACTAACCCTATTAGGAGATTAATGCAACGTTGCACACACACACACACACTTCAGTCTTTAAACACACAATAACAAGTGGCTGAGGTAAAACTCAGCAAACATTTCAAATAAATGAAGGTCCTAGTGCTCCAAGAGCTCAATTAGTGGCGTTTAAAAAATTCTCGAACCAATAGGCACATAACAGGGGCTTGGTTTCCATAGAAACGTTGGGTTTGAGTATCTGGCGATGCAGAGCTTTGACTAAAGGGGAAAAGACCTTCTACAATTTCTGTTACTGGGAGAGGATTGTTTATGTCGATTGGAAGTGATATGAGATTCTGAGAATGTCAGTGTAACAAGTTCTATGGAAGAGATTTCTTTTTTTGGTAAGTGATGAGAATTGGTATTTATTTGGGAAGGCCATGGCTGAGGGGACACAGAAACATTGTTTGGGGACTTCAAAAAATACTCATGTGTCTCTACCATTTTTTTTTTTTTCAGACAATTCGATCCTATAAGAACGAAGTTTTCAATTTTCTATGATTTAATGTTGGTGATTTGGTTTGAGGTAGTTAAAGTAAGATGGATTGTGACAGCGACTGTCACTAAAAAATCACTTTTACATTCGTTTTATTATTGTACATCAGGATCAGATATCAAAAATATACCAATTAAAGTAATTTAATAACTGAAATCTTAACTGATTTGAAATATGACAAGAATATTTATCAATTTCTAGTTTCAGCTATAAATAATGCACTCGTATGTGACCAACAAACTAACTTGGGTTTTGTATAAGCTCATCACCACATTAGTTCATAAGCCACAATTTAAAAAAAAAAAAAAAAAAAAAATATTTTAAAGTACATTTTTTGAAAGTTGACCCATTCCTTAACAACAGATAATGAAACAGAAATTTTTTAACAATTTATAATCATTTTCCTAAAAAATTTCTCCAACAGTTTTCAAGTCAACAATTCTTCAATAACACCATGTTAAAGTAGCAAAAATCACGATTTGTGACCATACACACCTGCCACATATTTGAATTTTCGTTAAAAATATATAGACCTTCAACCGCAGAAGTATTTTAAATTTCCTTAAAATCCATTCAGTATTTCCATTAAAATTTATTCAGTATTTTCATTAAAATTTATTCAGTATTTTCATTAAAATTTATTCAGTATTTTCATTAAAATTTATTCAGTGTTTTCAGTACAATTATTGAATTAATCATTAAGTAGTACAATTTCTATCACACGTATGAAAGGATAGACAAGCATCGATTTTTTGGACAATCAGTAAAAAAATGCAACAGGTTGCAACTTAAAACTATTACCATAATAAACATAACACAGGCTAAAACAAAACAAACATTTATAAAGAATGTCCAAAAACTCCAACAGCATAATTGAATAATGGACCAAATTCTCAAACCTCAGGACACAAAACTCCACAAGCTAATGGTTGGATCCTCATTGTATGGACACCTTCTACAAATAGGGTTAATCTTAAGACCCATAATACTTAGGCGTGTGCAGTGTCCCGTAAAGAGTTTCATAGCTCTCGTAATATCATTCCTGTTGAGCTCCTTCTGCCAAATCTAATAATCTGGTCAGGCTTATGGACTGTAGAGACAGTAAATGGAAAAGGATTGAGAGATGGTATTCTGTCATTTTCTATGGACGTTTCAAGGTTCAAAGGGTTTGTTTATGCAATGCAAATGGCATATGGGACTGTTGGTGTTGCTGGAATAACAACTCAAGTTCTTTAAAAGAGAAATATATTTTTGAAGATATTTGTAGTGGTTAATTCAAAACCCCGAAACTTCTCTTTGAATATTGCCTGATTGTTATAGCTTTGGATAGAGCATGGTGGATGCTTTGTTTTGGATCCTCAGCTGGTACTTTTGTTTCAGCTAAAAGTTGATGAGGATTAGTATTAGAGATTGGCGATATATTGATACGACGATATTTTTATCGATATTTCTAAAAATATATCGATATTAAAAGTAATGATAAAACTTTTCACCGATATATCGATATTTTCAAACATTTTTAGTTTTTTAATGATCGTTTTGTAGTTCCATGTGTTTTTTCGATTTTCTTTATTCCCTTTTTAAAAACTTCAAAATTAAAATTTGAACTTGGCTGAGAGATAGTTAAAATGGCACCAAAATATTCAATATTTTCCATATACTTTAAAGCTATTGAAAATTATCTAAATTTTTCTTATCACTGCACCCATTAAGCAAATATATATATATATATTTTTATAATAGATGCATTTCAGTTGAAAAAGTAGTCACCTTACAAAAAAGCAATCATGAAAAGTAGAAATTTGCCCGAAAAACTTTATTTCTGGCAAAATTGAAAATCAAATAAAAAAAATCATGTATCGATATATCGATATTTTTTTCTTCGCAACGACATAGTATCAATATTTATTTTGATCGATATTTCCGACCTCTAATTAGTATCGACTTAAACAAAAAAAAACACGAGTTCAATGGACGAAAACAGAGTCCTGCTTGAAATGAAGTAGTTTGATATTTTTAATGACTTATGACATTATCTGAAGTAGTAGAACACAATCTTAAAAAATACTTTTTTTTTTTTTTTTTTTTAAACAAATAATCCTATTTTATAAGTAATCACAAGTATTTTATGTACTGTTTATGGATAATAAAAACTACAATGGTGATACCAAACTTTCATCACAAATTGTTTAACACAAACGAGAAAATTACTTCACTAATAAGTTTTTAAAATAAGATTCATAAAAAGTTATAACTTGAAAACAATTTCCAAGTTACGAAGAAACAGAGTTCAAAGAAATTTACAAAAAAAAAAAAAATTCCAGCGAGACAAGGAGTATTAGACTTTTTGTTCAAGTTTTCCATCGAGTGTCAAGTTCAACAACTTATGAAACATTTGTTGCCAACTAATTTGTGTTTTGTTGTACGGTATAAACTCGACTTCAAAAAACTTTCACATATTTTTCCACTTTCTCAAAGTTCAACTTACAGAACACATTCTGAAAAATAATTTATTTTTCAAAATCTATCTTCTAAACGTCTTCAGATAATAATTTTTTTTCAGTATATCAAAGCAGAGTTGAAATTTTTTCGAATATTTTTTTTACTCCTGCCGACTCCAACAAGTTCCCGAAACGCAAACGATTCTTTCTCATCAAGTCAAGTATCCTCACGTGAATTCGTTCCCGAGACAAGATCTGTCCTCATTTGTCTTCGTATACAAATGTCCCCTTATCTTCATTATTTACGGTAATAATGCTGATGGATTTCTTTTTTCGAAGCAAAGAAAAGGCAACAAATTCAGAGAATCGATGTGGTATTATTATTCATCATTTATTATTATTCATTTGTGGCAACATGAAAAATGCCTAATGCATGAAGATACAGAACAGTAAAAAATGCTCGTCTTGTGTATTGATTATGTGTAATGTGATATTCACGTAAATACACAATCATGGGAAAAGGTAGCTGTCATACGTTTGGGTGAAAATTCCTTTTGTTAGTTTTTTTAGTTTTTGTTTCTTGGGGAATAAAACAGTGCGAAAATATAATAAATAATAGATTATACGAGTAGTATTTTATTCAAAACTTGCTTGGATTATCAATTCATTTAGCTTAAACGGTATGTAACAAAATGTATAGAGAAATGGAACACATAGCAAATGACGTCATAAATATGTATTATTAAAAGGTTAAAAGGAAAATAAGACATACTTCGAAAGAAGCAAAATAGTTTAGAGCTATTATAATAATGGAATGAACATGGAGCCTGGAGTGTGTATAGATAAAATAACAAGCTAATTAGTTGTTCAATAACTTACTAATTTTGTAAAAAAAAAAATTGTATTTTCATAAAAATATGATTTTATTATTTTTATTACATTTTATTGCGATGAAATAAAAGTAGTCAAAGGATATAATTGTACAAACTAAAGTGGTTTACTTTGAATCCTTCTGTGATACTAGAAAAAAAACTGTTTTTAATGAAAGTTCATTAAAATGTTAAACACTTTAATAAATTGCTATACAGTGAAAAATGTTTGTCTCCATATTTGCATCGTTGAAAGTTTGCAAACAAAATGCAACATAAACATCGATGCATAAGTCAAAAACGGCAAAAAAAAGTTTAAAAAAAAATCCACCTAAAATAAAGATAAACGTATTTTATAAGGACCACAACAAAATTCATTTCATTTCGACTCGTCACATATGAAAAATGATCCAAACAACACTCAGAGCCGATCAGGCATGTAATTTCTAAAATAATTGATTAAAAATCAAATTTCCGTTATTTCAATTCTATTCTTCGAACAAAGGAACATTTTCAAATAAGCTTTATATTTGACATACTAATAATAGTTCGAAATTCAATTTTAAAAGAGAAGTTATGACAAAAGAAAAACCATTACCCCGCAAATTTATTCGCCATAATTTCAGAGATCCAATTCAATATCCTCTTAAGCAAATATTAAACTTTATAATTAACACTCGACATTATTGTCTTTGTTTGTCTTCCCTTCTCTCTTCTAATGAATCAACATGCATTCGTTTACATACAGGTTCATTATGAACTAATCAGTTCACATGTGTTTAATGAAATCACAAAAAATAATGAAGTTGCCGGTAGCATTAACATTTTAATGAGATTTCATAATTCAAGTGGAAAATTAACGGAACCATATTGGCAGGAAAACTTTACTTTCCGCAATTATTTCAGCTGAGAGAAAAATACTACTACTTAATTAACACAATAGGCGCTATTCGTATGGAATATTAATTTATTATGTTTCTCTTGTATTTTAGATTAAAAAAAAAATGTCTCTCAATATGAAGGAGATTGATGAATAAGAAATATTATCTTTTCGTAATCTATTTAGTTGACTAGATTTGGACAGTAGCAAAATTAATTTTCTTACACTGTTTGTCGATAACAATACGTGTGTGTTTCTATGAATCAACTTCAAAACGAGCACAAATCCAGTTAGATAAAAAGATATATAGAGTGAAAAAAAGAAAAGAAATTTCATAAGTTCCTAGCCATAATGAATACATAACCAATAACACAAAAATATCCAGTACATTATCAATAATTTTAACATAACTTACATCAATCCGAATGTAAAGTAATAAGTTTATGGATTAAGACAGATCATAACGTCTAAACTATGAATAAAATGAAATCCGTAAGCCGGGAAAATGATAAGCCGGGAAAAGTTGAGAACATTTAGGGAAAGCTACATTGCAAATTCCTAATGTAACGGATAAAACAAATTTAAACTACAATTAGACAGTCTGTGGAACGAAACAGGCCAATTCCGCACAATCACTGTCTTACCTACACTTTTCTGTGCTTGGTTGTATAAGTTATCTCCTTGAACAAGAGCTACAAGTATGCTATAAAGTGTCGAAACATCGTTAGTGAAGGTACAGCTACATACCTTCGGTCAGATGACAAGGTATCGACACCTGATCTAGCACCTCGCTCTTCACAACATGAGAACATTAAATTCTCCACGGATTTAATATGCAGCAGTCGTCATTATTCTACACTCAAATGTTACGGCGAAAGATAAGCTACAAACTTCAAGGCCGTTGCTTTGCACACCACTTAGAATTAACTATCTGTAATAACTTGTTGGATATGATCTTTTCAAAAAGTTATCTTTTCAACATGAATCAATCCCCGTTTAATCTTGTCAAATTTTATGAATTGTTTCAATGATTATACAAGGGAAATAAAATTATTGTTTTAGGTCATACCACCACTGACATATCGACCATGTAACGCAATGCACATATGTCCATAAATACTCCAATTTTATCCTTCATCACTATGCAGTATGAATCAAAGTAACGGAAATCAAACTTTGATCGATCAATTTCTTTTTTCTTTGATAGTATCTTTCATCGGTATGCAGTATGAAACAAAGCAACGGAGAAAACTTGGGTGGATCAATTTTCTTTTTTCCTTGATTACATTTATTTTAAAAACGAATTAGGGGAATATAATTCGCTTTATTATAGATGTTTCATTCCACGATTCATTAACCAATGCGAACACAATCTCTGAACGAACGAAGTTCTCCTGAATTTCTCAGCAACAATTCCAATTAAATCAAGTTCGTTTCTCTGAAGAATTCATTACCCAACAATCTAAAAGCACATGATTGCCTGAGACTTGCGGTTCAACAATTAGCTTCCGAGGAGTCAGTCTGTGCTCTATTTTGGACATCAGCCAGAATCTTATGACGGGTAGTCCGTCTCGACCCAGTTGCTGCCACTTTATTCATCACCCTTCCGACACTATCTCGATCAACATCTTAAACCCACCGATGCGAGGCACTATCACAGCCATACGTCGTTGTAACGTCGTATTGATGTCATCTTGTTGTGGAGTCGACGATAGTTGTCTGGACGTTGTAATATCGTCGCAATATGACAGTTGCAGTCAATTGCAATTCAGTGGCTATGGAAGAGGACAATATGGTCAAACATTATTTTTTTATACAGTTCGTAACTTTTTTTTGTACAGTGTAATTCTTAGATTAAATAAAAATTCAATTCTGATACATGTCCATCGAACCCTAATTGTTCATGGGATTGTTACGTATAGTTTTAATTACTTTTAATATTTGAATAAGTAAGATAACCCAACCTTTTATACTTTTAAAATTAAATTGAAATACGTGAATTATGTGACGAAATGATTTTTATTACATATTTATTACATATTTTGAGAGTCATTGGATTGAAAAAGTGTATATTTTATAAAACATAAGGCAATGCCATAGTAAAAATGTATTAAACCAATAACGACGGATGGTAAGAAAATGTGCCAATCGACATTTAAATTTTTTCTCAGCTAATAAATTGTGATAGTATTTTTTAAAAATCATAAAACTAATTTCCAAAAAATCTGAAAAATTCAAAATATAATTAAAATAATCGAAATAAACAAGCTATAGGATAAAAAGTCATTGTTTCTAACTATTTCAAAGTAGTCTGTAATGGGTTAAGGAAAACAGCTTTGAATTTAATTCTATTATTCAACACTATACTATAAATAATTTTGACTTATTCAGGGTTTTGTATTAATGTTTCATTGTAAACGAATTAATTTTGCAACACTTTGCTTCCCAAAAAATTGATAATGTAACTTCTATAACACTTTCTGCAATACATAGAAATATATATAGCATATAAAAAAAGATAACCAACAATATGTATTCACTGCACATGAAGAGAAACCCAAGTATTTAAATGTAAACTTTTTACCGTCCACTTTATAAATCAAGTAAACAAAAGAAAACAATTACAAATATCACAACCACATAAACAAATCCATAACTAACCAAACCAACATAGATCTTTAAAAAAGAAATTTCAAACCAACAGCGGTATTTCAAAAAAAGAAATTGAAGGCATTAAAATCCTTTCTTCAACGTAAGAAAATCGAGGTAGAATGAAGCTCGATCAGTTTTCTTTTCCGACACAAGCGAAGAAATAAAAAGACTGTGAATCGATTTCATCCAGTGTTGTTAATCTTCGATCGCCATCCCTTCAAGAGCACTCTTATGCACCTGACAGGCAGAGATTGATGACCAGCGAAATGACTTTAGAATACTTTGGAAGACAAATAAGTAGTTAGTCTGAATAGTTTCACCTCGAATCAAAGGAAGAATGTTTGTTTCTGTAATTGGGTAAAAGTTACCGTTCCGTGACATTATCTCGAATTCTTTAACTTTATAGAAATCTGTTTGCATTTGCTACGAGCAATTAAAATGGATTAAGATGCTGTAACATCGGGTAATGAAAAAGCAGCGCTCTGAAACTAGGGATGTGGAACATCGCACAGCTTTCAATTACATTAGAATACTGGTTACTCCATTCAAATTCGACGAAGATTGGAATAATTTACTGTTTTCGTGTTTTCATTTATTTAAAAAAAATGCTAGTTTGGCGATATTTTTTAGAACTCTTACATTGGGCACAAAATCAGCCAAAATTGCGAATTTGGCGATATACTTTTTAGTAATTCCTGCATTATCCTTTTTTGTTTATCTTAAATTCGTGGATAAACAGTTGTTGTTGGGCGATACTCAACGGAAGAGAACTCCGAGTTAAAAACATTTGCTTTTTTTACTTCTTAATCGAATTTCGACGGAAATTTCGAAGGTAAGAATGTTTAGAACACCTTAAGAGACATTACCACAGCGATTTTGATCAAAAGCGTTAGAATCGTTTGATAACAATTTCTGAAAAAATGATTTTTTCAATGGTACGCATTTACATACACTTGTATATTTTAAATAATTAAAATTGCATGTATAAGCGTGTAAATTGGAAAATTTAAATTTTTTTATAGTGCCTTGGAAAAAATGAATAGTGAAGAATTACCTCACATTTTAGAAAGAGTCATGAACAGTTCAATGCTTTTTTCAACAACAAAGTCTAAGTGTTCCATAACAATGCTTAATCCAACTACACTCAACAACTTTGCTGAAAGCACAATTTAAGCGTGTTTAATTAAGAATTCCTCTTTTGTTGTACAACAAATTTAAGAACTTTTAGTTAAGAATATTTTACCTTTGTTCTGCAACAAATTTAAGTTAGTTTAATAACCATTTTCTTAGAAAACAATTATTAATTAAAATTTGTTATTCAACAGTTCGACAATTAAAATTGTGACTTCTTAAGACTCTTAAACAAAATAGTGGAATACTTCAACGTATTGTGCAGGTACGCTTTGTAAAGGAGTATAGATAACTAGATTTTAAAAAGATGAAGTTTTTGAAAAGAATAAATAATTATTATATATTCATTTTTATGATAGTATTACCAGAAGGGAAAATAGTAGGGAAGATTATCACCGACAACGCCAGTATAAGAGAAAAGAGCCAGTTTCTATTAAATAGTTAGAAATAGTTGTTATTTAGTAATATTCCCTCCACATACGTCTTAAAATAAATTTTGTATATGAAATGGAATCATTTATGACAAAAAAAAAATTCTTAACCTTTTACGAACTTTAAAAAGAAGAAAATACAACTACTTTCCGTATCCATACAACTGGTTAAAGTCAATTCTTTCTAAAAAAAAATATACACTACAGTATTTATTTAAAATTTCAATGCCCTTTTTAAAACAATTGTTAATTTAGTCAATTTTGTCCATAAAGCAGCAACGAAAGGGAAATGAGATCGTACAAATATTTTAGTTGGCAAAATTCTCAACGAAAAGCATTTAACAGAACGTTTCTTAAAATATATTTTAGAAATGTAAAAGAAAAAGAGTATTTTAGTCTGTTTTTAAATGAAAATTTTTTTCTGATATGTTGATTATAATCATTAAAAACTTTTCTTTTCGTTCGAAGATATCAAATAAATTACTAAAAGTTAAAGACTAACAAATATTTAATTATAAACTTTGAAATATTCTGTATAATCATTATTCAAAATATTATACCTAAGATTGCAAATCAAATGAGCCTAAAAAAGTATAACGAATTAACAAATAGTATCAAATATTAAAATTGGTCATCTACGTAAAATTCTTAAATATTTCGTTTATAGGTTCTTTCAGGATTCTTATTTAAAGAATTTTTATTAAAGGGACTAACACAACTACAAAAATTTCGGGTTTTTCACTCACAAAATAACAAAAGCAATACAAATCTCATTTGACCAGACACACAGCTGTGAAAGAAAACACAATATGCTCCAAACTATTCTACTCTAGCAACAAAAGAGGAGAGTACTCAAATTCTGCTTCAGTAAAAAAACCACAAAAAATAAAGGAGAAGCAAAATTAGAATTTTAAGGAAATCCAGAGAAAAAAATCTCTCTCTTTCATTACTGGAGGAATTCCGTTCGAGTCGCAGTTTTCGATTGAATTTCGATTTGTGATTTAGTTTCCCTTCGGGGGATAAAAATAAAAGTCTGAATTCCTTTTTCACACCACGGAATTGAAGAACTTTTCTAAATTTTTTGGTTTCTGAATAGAGAGGATGACGCTTGTAGAAATATTTTTTTAACATTCCGACCAGATAGTTAAGAAGTACAGACGTGAAAACATGAGGACACAAATTATGTAAGTAATGAGTATAATTAAGAGATGAAAAATGGGTAGGTTTTGCACAATATCTAAGCATTATGCTTGGATTATAGTTAATTGCTGAAGTTGTTCGATGTTTTATTATTGTACTTTGAGATTGGGTTCTTTCTCTTTAATATAAGGGTATCAACAATAAAAAGAAGCTGCTGAAAAAATATTAATATTTCTCATTCAATAAGTAATTTTATCCCATCGCGCGAAAAAAATAGTACTTTATATTTTAATATATTATCACTAAGTAAAAAAATATGTTTATGCCTTAATTAGTTTATTTACGATTTCTTACTTCAAATTATTCATCAAAATAAAACTATAATGACCAGTGGTAGAAGTGGGAATAGAAAAGTGGCGGGATGCCCAAAAATTGGTGACAAGTGCCCTCTCTTCCCTTTACTCCAACGAAAAATGTTATAATTTCGTATCTTATAATAAAAATATTAACTCGTAAAGAAATAATTCATACTTCTTAACACTAATTTTGAACAGAGATCTAAAATTTATTGTTATTTTAATGAATATTCTGTGACTTAGTTTTTTTTTACTTGAATGTAAGAGGTAAAATGAAGTAATAATTCAATATTATTACATAACTGGTTATTTAGACTTAAATAGTGCTTCCAAGTGTGCAAATATTCCTATTCCAAATTTTGGACTCGGCATTCTTCAAATTTACTATCCATACAATATATTTAGATTAAGCTTTTCTCTTTGTATTTATAACTTTAAAGCATTTACTGAAAAACAATAAAAATATAAAGCAAATTCCAAATTCCATTGGAATTTCAGATATAGTGTTTTTCTTTTATATCTCATATACAATTTTTCAGCTTGTTGGTGCTGCCATTTAACTGTGCGTGCGTGTGTGCATGTGTTAGAATATTTCCTATTGTACTTATTAAAGGCTTTCATGAGAATTTCCAACTCATGAAAGCCTCTAATAAATGCTTTGCTTTGAACCTTAAAAACCTACTTGAGTAAAAAGGTGCAATTAAATAGTGAGAGAAAATTACATTATTCCGTCTCCTAACATTAATCTTTTAAAATAAACTACCCCAATAAATATCAGCCCCAAGAATATTACAAATTTCACTAAGTCTAATCTATATCCACATTAAACAGAACAAAAAATAACAATGGATATTATATTTGCGCAATTGTCTTATCGCAAATATCTTCAGCCAGAAATCTTTCAAATACTCGTGTATAATTCAAGATTTGTTGCTGGTTTTTCAGAAATTCAACGTACAGAATCTCGATGAACAAAAGTATTTGTTATCTCCACATCCTCAGTAAAAACAGTTTCTGTTTTTAGAAAATAAGTATAAAATTATTAATTCAATCCCCATAACAATCAACTCATTTCTTAATAAAAAAAACTCCCAAAACTTCAAGTGATTCCATGTAGTGTTTCTACTCGTTATCACTTTATCTTCATGTTAAATAAGCAGACCATAAAACATACAAATATCGATAGTAATTTGTTCTGTTCATCCACCTGAAAACTAACTTCCAGTTTTTATATTTTACATTTCTAATACAAACAATTTTAGGGTTTTCTTTACATTATCTTCTGTTCAGAACCCTTACAAACCTTCACAATGAATCCACTTATCCCATTGATTACCAACCTTAAAGAGATAGTGAACCACTACTCTCTTCCACTCACGTCCTCACTTAAAAGTAAAAAACTTTAATTTAAAAGAAATCAAACAGAAATAAGAGCTCTAAAATAACTGAAATTTAATTATTTTATTACCTTGGAAGTATACCAGTAATATTAAAAGCACATTGACAAATACAATTCAACTTATTTTACCAATGCACAATGTTTTATAATTTAAATTATTCATGAACACTAAAAATTTAAAATATACCAAGTCATCTGCTATTGGCAAAAAGTATAAAGCTGGTACCTAATTACCTTTGATTGTTTAAATAGTTGATTAAATAGTAGATTGAAAATATTGATTAAATAGTTAGATAAACTAATGTAAATGTAAGTTCATCGCATTTCCAAAGAAATACATTAGGTTCTTTAAGATTTGAGGTGCAGAAATGCAATATTAGAAATAGTTCAATAAAATGATATGATGCTGCATTAAACGATGTTTATTTCATCATTGTTTTTCGCGATTAATTGTATCAATGAATATTTTAATACTCAAACCTCCACGGTCCATTATTAACTCCCTCAAGGAACACTAGTTGGGAACCACAGCAAGACCTTCGACAAAAGAAAATGCAGAAATTCATAAAGCAACTTATAATATCAATTTCAAAATAAAAAGGCTAGTTTGGCTATATTTTTGTTGACAATTGTTAGACTGGTAAAAAAAACCTGAAAAAATGACGAAATTGTCTATGTTTTTTACGACTTTGCAGAGTGTTCACACCAAAGAAAAGGCAGAATCTCATAAAGCGACCTCCCCTTGAATAATCAAATCTCCATGGACTACTTTTGACCTCTTCACGGACCACTAGTAAGGAACCACTGTAAGACCTTCACAGAAAACAAAAGGCAGTTTCTCATAAAGCGACTTATAGATTTTACCTCCCCACAAAAATCCATCTCTTCCAGATACGCTATCTAGATCTAAACCAAAAGCACCCCCTTCCCTTAACCCTTTTAAGAAGTCGAACGAGAAGAGGAAGAAGAAAGAAATATGAATAAATGACTCCCTGCCATCGGATGCATCTCCGTCTTTTTGCATCTGCTTTCTGTTTTTCTTATTGAATAATACATGAAGAACGGGGAGAGGAAGTTTCATAAACAAACTAGTGGAGATGGAGAAAAGGCGAATATGCAGAGTCGCCGTTTTTACCTGGGCAGAAGATTTCAGCTTTAACGCTAGAAAGATATATTAGAGGGCGTGTTTTTGATTTGAAAGGATGTTTTTCATGTAGAAAGGAACCAATGGAAATAATTTCAAAACGAATACCAAGGGTAAGATCGGTTAGTCCGCTAATATGCCAACAATCCAAAGTTCAATTTTCATAAAAAGTAGACTTTCCTTTGTCTTCAATTATAATCAATAATATCAGTAGTTTTAATTATCTTCACTTATAACCAGCAGAGGCCAATGTTCGGAAATAAAATTCGCGGGTATTCAATTGCGTGATAGTGGCGTATACGATAACATTAATTTTGCTAGTGTTCCTCAAAAAATCTTTCCTACTAAATGTACAAGCAAAGGTGCCTAAGTCACAGTTAGACTACCTAATACAAAAGCATTTTTAATAACAAAAAAAAGTTGCTATCCAATAGCATATAGGGTATAGGAAGTTTACAGGAAAGGGAAAAAACTTAATCCTACTTTCCATTAGACTCTATATAGAACGCTTTGTTTAAAACTCTCGCTAAATGCTTTAAAAGAAATTTTGAAATTGCCTCTTGAGTTTGCCTCTGTGGAATAGATTTATCACGTAGAGAAAAGGGTATGCTATCATTTTAATCCCATAGCATAATGCGTTAGGGAAAAAACGCACCTATAAACGAAACTACAGACCTATAGCTTAATAACTAATTTCGAGTAAAAATAAGTGACATCCACATTCCATACACATCAAGTTAAATAAGCAATTTTATCACCATCATAACAGATTCATGACTCTGAGATAAACATTAATGATTGTTTTGTAATTACAATTATCCAACAACTCATATTCAATTTTAAATTACATTTACAGCATTTTAAGAGTAACACACTTTTACAAATTCTTATCACTATATTGAATACCTTGTCTGAATAAAATATCCCTAATAAATTGTTAAAGACACTGAATACTCTTTTTCACATATAATTCGCTAAACGTAAAAAGAGATCATGTCCTATTTTATTAAATTTACAGGAGTAAAAAAATCATATGGTTTCTTTAAAAATACGTTTTTTTTTTTTTTTTTTTTTTTTTCTTTCTTTTTTCAAAAAATTTAACTATATTGTATACTGAAAATCTTTATTGAAGCCCTGAAGTAAGAGTTTAAATTTTACTTGTTTAAGAATATCCACGAGCAAGTAAAACCTCGATTCCGCTAAAAAAATCTCAGGAAAACACAAAAAGCAAATATATACAATGAAACTATTAAAAACTTTTAAAGCATTTTATTAAGCTTTACAAATTACCAACTGTTTTATTAAATAGTGATTAAAGTATTCCTCTTTCGGGTTCTTTTTTGATGAATTAACGATAGGTACACAAAAAAATATTATCCCAAAAATCACCATATTCCATTGGGATATATTTTTCTATTTCATTATTGGTTATTGGAAGTTTTGTCGATGAATAAGCGTTTTTAAGGGTATTATCAATAGCGCACCAGTTTTTTATTGTGGGAAGATTCGTAAAACAATGGAATTGATGCATTGTGCACATTTGACTGTATGGGATGAAGTTTTGTGCAGAGAAAATTTTATAGTATTTGGCAATAGAGAAATAAATCTTTTGTTCTTTTGGAACATTCTTTCCTTTGCTTTTCAGACTACCGATTTTATACTTGTACTGATTAGGCCATCACATCTAGAAATCGATAATGTCCTTACTTTGAAGTTTTTCGACAGTAAACTTTGATATATTCTGGTTGATCAAACGCATATATTCGTCCACTGTATACATTATCTCACTCTATTGTTTAGGGCGAAATCCCAAACACAAGTTTAGAAGAAAAAATGTCTCTAATGAGGAAATTCAGTTTAATTGTCCTGAAAACGTCCAGACTCCAAAGAACATTAAAGGAAAAAAAAAAAAAAAGGAGAGAGAGAAAAAGAAAAAGAAAAAAAAAGAAAAAAAAAACGTCATCAGTATGCGATTTTTAATCTGCCCTCCACAGTTGTCTATAAAAATGTCTATAATTCACTAACGGCTACATTTTATTAATGGTATCTACAACCCAAAATAAACTATGAAAACCCACTCAAGAAGTTAATTAAACATGAAATCGAACACCTTCTGCCTTCTGTTAGCGTGCTCAAGAACTAAATTGAAGAAGAATGCTGGACTTGACCCCTTTTGATTTTTAACTTTCATTTTTTTTCTATGAGTAGGGGGGGGGGGGGTGCAGCCTCTAGAGACAAGACTTTGCCATTTTTATCTTAAAACAATGCGTTTGACGCGTCTATTACACAAATCCATCAAAACATACAAATTGGGAAAATGTGACACAACTGCTTTTTACATTGAGCCAATTCATATACAAGTATAATCCGAATAGTGAATTCAAAACCTAAGTTTGATTAAGTTTTTATCAGTATCAAGTCTCTATATCACTCGAATCGGTGAATTGGTAAACTTTAAACTATTACAATTGTTTAGAATTGTAAAGTAAATTTGGGAATCTAAAAAGTCTCTAAAAATAGAGTGAATATTTGCATTTATTGGTTCGTTTCTGCATACAAGCTAACATTTCTATTTACCCAATTTTGTTGGGATACTACCGCGTTTAAGCAAATAAGCAGGTCGATAAAGCAGACTCCGAAACGAAAGAACATGGAAGATAAATATAAGGTTGCAGAATCAGCAAGATGGTAACTTCTTGTCTCCTGCCCGGTTTATCGACCCTGCTTGTTTCCCTTTCTTTCTTTTCTTTTCTTTTTTTTCCTTTTGTAGAATTTGATTTTTAAAAATGGACGTGGTCTTTTTATTGCAGAAATCCTAATCACTCGTCAAAAGGTAGGGAGCAAAATTAAGCTTAAATTCAACATTACAATTTTGTAGGAAAGAGCATTGACCTGCTAGTTAAAATTGATAAATTTAATCTAGTCAAAATCTACAGTTTTTATTTCTTAGATCTTACAAGTGAATGAATTTAATGGATTAATAAAATGTGTAGCTCACTGGTCAAACCCCTTAAAGAAATGTAAAACATATCACTTGATGAACACTTGAAAATATAATATTTACTATTAAAAACCAAAAAACTGCATTTGTGTTTCCTCTACTATGTCCGATTACCATTAAAGTTATATAACTTCAACACAAATTGGACTATTTAAAATAAATTTCGTACACAGCTATGGTATAATTACTCAAAACGAAAAGAAAACGCAACACTTTTATAACTTTTTTTATTATTAAAATTTTGCAACTCTTAATTACTTTTCTACACTTTTGGAAGAAAATTCAATTTTGTTGTAAAATGATGAAGATATCCGAGATTTTAAAAATCTAAATAAAATATTTTATGAAATGTTAAGCCAGAAATTCTACCTTACTTTAATAAGAAGAAGAATACTTTATGTTACAAATATGAAAGCATAAAGATAAGAACAGAGCAATGATGCTTAGTTTCTACAGACTAAGAATAACAAAACAATACAGGAACATGGGAATTAGTTTTTCAATTTTGTATATATTCAGATTTTGTATATATTATATACTTTCATGTGAAGAAGCATATATTGTTATGCAAAACTATACCTTCGACAAATAACGAAAGAAAAAACTCACGAGGTAAATTCTATTTAAATAAACGGTATTTTAAAAAATTAGGAAAGTTTGAAACAAAGAAGTTATGGTTCCATGTTAATGTTAGTTCTTTCTCATATTAATTACTTGTAATAATCACACAAAAAATCAAATTAGGGATCCATTATAATATCGGCATAATATGTTGCTTCTAACATACTTATAATTATTTTAATTATACTAAGATAAGTAATATAACATTTGGAACTTCTATTATCATAACATTAAATTAATACATATTTTATTTGCCGAGGATTAAAATATGTAGCTTTTGAACTTTTAGTGATATTCAACTCCAATGCCATCTTAATTTTTCAGTTAAAATCTCTTTTGCCTCTATTGTCATCACTGACTTAGAGTATAGAGTAAATAATAAACAATAAGAATGGAAGTCAGTTTCTACTTTGGCATCTTGTAGCTTTAAAACGTCATAAAATTAAATTCGATTTCACATTCATCTTGCGTAATTAATTCTATTCGTAACCTTTTAGCTTCCATAATATATTGATTCGAATCTATATACTTCAGAAATAACAATAAGGATAACAGAGCGATGCCACTTTTAAAATTCAAAATAAAAGAGATTCGGAAAAATGGAAAGTGGAATACAATCAAATTTTTGAATGCCAAGAAAACTAAGCACAGGCTGTTCTTCATTATTTTCTTTGATGTTTTATAGCGTTAAAAATAAGAATCCGTTTCGTTGCAAATATGCAAGCATAAAGATAAAGACAGAGAAATAAAGAATAGTTTTTTACAAACGAAGAATGATAAGACAATACGGGAACATGGTAATTAGTTTTTCAATTTTGTATGTATTCATATTTTAAATATCTTCTCTATTTTCATGTGAAGAAGATATTTTGTCATATAAAACTATAGTACGACAAATAAAGAAAGAAAAACTCGAATGTTAAATTCTATTTAATTAAAAGGCATTAAAAAAATTGGGAAAGTTTAAATAAAAAAGAAGGTGACAATTCCATGTTAATGTGGTATTTTATCTAATATTGATTACTTGTAATAAAGAAGAAAAATCACATTAGGGATCGATTATATATCGAGAAAACATGCTATGTTGCTTCGAACATATTTAAACTTTTTTCAAATTATGCTAAGATAAGTAATAATGTTTGGAACTTCTATTATCATTAAATATATTTAGAACTTCTATTATTTTATATCAAAAACAGTAACAGGCATCAGAATTTTTAACGAGAAATAGTTTTTATATAATTAAAATAAATTCAATTCAATAAATCAATAATTCAATCATAACTAACATACTAACAAACTTAGTCTTATATTAATGACACTATGATAAGGTATATAATGTTTAAAACTTCTATTATCATTATATACATTTAAGTCTTATTTTATTTCAAAAACAGTTCAAGACCCAATAATTTTTAACGAAAAATAGTTTTTATATCGTGAAAATAAATTCAATCCCCGTCAAACATAGAAGTTGAAATAAGAATAACTATAAGGTCTCAGGAAATCTGAGCTACTCAGACATAGCAGCAGACATAGACATAATAATTTGTCATTCTCAGACATAATAAGACGTCTGAGTGTGGCGCAAGTATATCAAAGATAAAGAACACAGTAACTCGTTACTGGATCTGGAAGCAAATCAATAATACTCAAACCGATGTCCGAAGCAAATGTTAGAAAGCATTTTTCCAAACCATAAACCCACTTGAGACAAGTCACAAAATCAACTTAAAGCACAGCCATGTCGCGCTGACATATTCAATATATCTCGGTATTGAGGCGACTAACTCAAAGATGGAATTTCACTAATCAATAACTAACCTTAACAAAAATAATTTTCTGGCAGGAAAGGCATAAAATCCACTCGAGACTAGACAAAACGAAATCGATGCAAACTTAAGGCTGTCCCTGGTTGAAAGACAATCTTGGTTTTACCCGTCACACTATCTCCTCCAGTCCTGACTTTTACTTCTTTATATTTTATTTATCTCAACACGAAACACGAAGTTAAATTGCCACCAGAAATCGAAGCCTCCGCCCGGTGGTCGTTACCACCGAATTTTGTCACACTCAAGTTTTCCTCGCGGGACGGCAACTTGACAGCAGACTCACGTCCCACAGCTTGAATAAAAATAAAAACACATTTAAAGCTTACTTCTTACCCACGGTTAAAAGGACAACATAGAGGGCGTGATAGGAATGGACGAAATGACATATGAGTGACTACAAAGCCACAATGGTATAAGTCAAATATTTGAATTTACTGTATTATTGATACCAGAAAGGAGTTAGTATTAATATATTTTCGCTTTGGAAGAAAATTGGTTCTCCAACAATGTTGAATGTAAATTTGTTTACAAAGAAAAAATACTCCTTAAAATGGTTTTTGTTTTGGAAATGTTTCTAAAATTTTGTTCCGTTAACCTTTCTAATACAGCAAAAGGAAATTTTGTCAGTGAATTCTAGAACAAAGAAACAGTTCAGAGCATAGCGAAATAATCGTATTAATAGTTGATAGAAAATTTATTCAATAAGATTTAGTAACTTTAGGACTTTAGATCGGAGCATACATTAAAGTTATGGAACATGAAACCTGTTCAAAGCAATTTTTTTTTGTTAAATTTCAGAATACTTTTTTTTAATATACATATTTCTGAAAAGTTTATGAACATAATTATACAGCAGTATTTTCAGTGTGAAGTAAATTCGTATGAATAATATTGGAATTCCTTCATATCTAACAGCAGGTTTCAATATTTGCATTTTTAGCAAACAGGCAGTATCTCCAAATACCGCCTTTTTCGTTTATCTCTTCTTTTACGGCACTATTACCCTAAAAAGTCGTAAGAGCATTTAAAACTTTAGCTCTATTTCTATTGCAAAAATATACTTTATTTTTCATATTTCTCTATTTACAAAAACATACGTTATTTCGAAACTAGTAATTACAGAGATACTAGCTTTTTAGTTTAGACAGCATTATATGAGTCCCTGAGTTTTAGAAAATCTTTTTCGCGGTACCTACCTACCAAAAATACGGATAAGTGTTTGAAAAATGTTGTTTTCAGACTTGCACCGCTTTGACTTTCATAAGGCTTTTATAGAAAGTAAAATTAGAGAACATTTTCAATGCCAACGGCCGGTCGCAAGAGACTAAGTTTAGCCAAAGGGGCTAAACTTAGTATGCATAGCGAGACAAGAGTGTTTAGAATTTCGCACTTCAAATAAGTTTTTGTGTTTTTCTTTAATAAAGATAAAAGTCTGGAATTCTTCTTTGGTGAATATTATTGCTTGAGGCTGAGAGTAAGCTGAATATTTGAAACTGGCGATGATATTCTCCGAGCTTGCTGAATCAGACTACTGAAGCACAACATTTTGCGTCATCCGGATGATCTGAAACAATGGCTGGGCTCAATATTAACAGGAAGGAAACTATTTTGAAATCTTCGTACTTAACCTCGGATGTAGACAAAAAAGTTAACTCATAAAAACAAAATTTTTGCTATAAATCCTTATGCATTGCTAACTTTTATGCGCAAATGAAACTTATTTAAACGATTGTGAGCTCAGATCAAATTTTTATAGCATTTACCACAAAGGAAATGAACGATTCCGTGTCATTGACTAACTTTTTGTTGCCCATAAAACTTGATAGAATACATTGTCATCGACAATGAATATATCCGATCGACTGAATGATGGGAAGTGGGTTTAACCCTACGATGATTTTTTCCTTACAAACATAAGCAAATTAATAAAAAGATTTAGAAACATCAAAATAGCAATTTTTTTTTTATCATATGTCGTCAACCTTCACAAGACAACGTTTCCCGTCATTACGTATCGCCAAATTGTACATGATTGAATATAACTTAGTAACTGGATCTGACGTACCACAATTGAAACGTGTGTGAAAGTGGCCTTTTAGAGACATCCTCTACAACTTGATAGAATACATTATCATCAATAACGAGTCTATCTGCCAAGTTTCACGTCGATTGGATGACGTCAAGTGGGTTAAACAACTCTCCGAAGATTTGTCCACCGCAATCACATCACAAACAAAATCGAAGTTAATATAAAGGATTTTATATACAAAAAAAAAGGCACCTTTTAAGAGGGTCAGAATTTTTCAAATATTGTAAGAGATATAAATTTTCTTTTTTCAAAATATTTCATATTAGACATCGCAGAAAAAGTATGCTTTTTATTTATATTCCTCAAATTATTTATTAGAGTTGAGTTAAAACAGGGGATATTCCAACCTGAACATAGAATAACCATGTTTCGATATTGTCTGTTTCTCTATTTCGATATTCTCTGTTTCGATAACTCTAAATTTAAGTTATATATCAAACAGTTCATAATAATCTTAAAACCGATGATTTTAAAAAAATTCATAAATTCCTTTTTGATCTAATGGTGATCCAGCGCAGTATAGGTGTTGTTAAGCTCTTCCTCACTAAATTATAATTGTAAACAAATACGGATATGATCGAAATTAGAGAATATACCGTATCTATTCCTACAGTACTGCGATAATTTTTTGTTCCTACGGTAGTAGGCAGAGTTAGCCGAAATGCGTGAAATCTACGTGAACTAGCATTGAAAATCCATTTCACCCCATAGAATTAACCTCATGCGTGAATTCACGCATCGGCGCATCAAGGTTAAATTTTTATAAATAATCCTCCATTTTATAAAATCAGAGATCAACCTCCGAAATCGCCAGTTGCGCCAGTATCGCCAGTTGATTGAAATCATTGACTGGCTGCTGATACCACGTGTTTCATTAGTAGGTGGATGCAGGGAGGCGTCCTACAATTTCAAATGTAATTTCGTACTTTCCTTAATTAAGTGTATTTCGCCGGCTTCTTGCACAAAATAGAGAAAAAAGGTAACATCATGCATGAAAGCATGTACAACGTAGATTAATTTTTGATATATCATAAATCGTCAAGTTTTACTTCTCCGTCATCGGCACGATAGTTTTCGTAGTGTTGCTGGCACTTTTCCAATAGTGTGTGTGTGTGTGTGTGTGTGTGTGTGTGTGTGTGTGTGTGTGTGTGTGTGTGTGTGTGTGTGTGTGTGTGTGTGTGTGTGTGTGTGTGTGTGTGTGTGTGTGTGTGTGTGTGTGTGTGTGTGTGTGTGTGTGTGTGTGTGTGTGTGTGCTGCCGGCATTTGCTCGATCGTTTTCGAGGTGTCGCCGGCATTTGTCCGATAGTTTCACGGGACACCAACGTAGTGTTACCGAAAGGCATAGTGTTAAGAGTTAGTTTAAGGTTTATAACCATCAATCGTTTTAATGAGCATTTATAAAGCATATTTCCACTCTGATACACGAAATCGCGATCGTTTAATGTTCCTGTTATTGTTGTAGTTATTATTTTTTGACAAAAAAAACTTAATTTGCTTTAGTTTAAAAAAAAAAAAAATTTAAAATACCCTTTGGATTTTAAGCGTATCCTTTAAAATTTAGAAAGAGGATGAAACTACCCTTTGGAAATATTTAACTGGCGAACACTGGTAGTAGGGATGACAGATTTTCATCACTTTTTTTTTTTTTTTTTTTTTGTAAAAGAAGCGTATAGCAAGTATCACACGTAATATGTTTGCAAAAATGTCACTCGATACAACAACTATTTTATTGAAGAACAGAGTTTCGAAAGTCCGAAAGATGATTAAAGTCTACAAAAACAATATTTTTTCTATGCGTTTAAATTCTGATTTTGAGAATTCTACGAGAAAAATTGTATGCAATTCATTCAGTGTCCGAGTTATTCTACATTTTTCAAACAACACGACAAAGAAAATATACAACAAGCATGGATTTTTTCCCATGGAATACGGAACATCAAAAGATTATTCGTTGTTATTTTATGACAATCAATTTTTCGACAGGTCTAAAACCCAAAATATTCCAGCCAATCCAAATCTTCCAAAAATCCACTAAGAACGACAGAAAATAACAATAGCTTTCTTTATCCGTCCTCAAAAATGAATTGAAGATTCAAGAATTCCTAAATAAAGCTCTCTTCAAATCACGAACTCAACCCGACACGCCATAAATTCGAAAAGCCATTCTCCATTATTTGGCGGGAGAAAACGCAATGAAAATAAGAAATCGAACACGTAATCCTTCCAACGCGGTGATTCACGCAGCTTGGAAAGAGATGGATTTCGAAAATATACATTTATACGTCTTCATCTGAATGAAGAAAGAAAAGAAGAAAAAAAAGGAAGGAAAAGTCTGCAGATGCTACGGATATTTCCAATATACTTTAAACTAGGAAAGGAGCCACCAAGAATCGAAAAAAGGCTTGTTAACCAGAGCGTTCATGAAACATTTAATGTGACTAACGTAATTCATCTTTGAATCGAAAATACTAAACTTGAGGCGAAAAGGAACAAGAGAAAAGAATTATCCTTATAAGAAACTCAATAGAAAAGAGGTGATAAGGCAAAAGGTTTTTGGTAAGTAACACATCGCATTAGATTTTAAATATTTTAAGCAAAACACTGAAGTATGAATGGTTTAAGTACACTGTAATAATCGATATCTTCCGAATGCGGGAATTCAATTCTGTGGTGACAAATTTAAATAACATTCGAAATGTTTGTTTACTAAATTGTAAAATTCGCATCGTAAGTAATAATAGAGAAACTGTACGCATATATCTAAACTACGTATAATTTTGAATCCCAAAGAACAAAACTAGCATTACTAAAACCAATTTAAAATTCATATTTGTATAGACCTAAAAATATAATAAATAACTTGCGTAACTGCTGGACAATTTGAATTATGAAACAAAGATGGAGTACATGAAGAAAGTAAATTAGTTTTGAAACTTGTTCACTATTTTATCATTTTTGTAAAAAAAAAATGTACAAAAACTAAGACTAGATATACATGTGGGCTGTGGACGAAGTTAAACAACAAATAAACTACCATCAGCCTAACTTTTAAAAGCTTATTGGTTGAAAGATTACAAAAATACGGAAATATTGAGGGAAAAAATTATTAAAAATATAGAACACCATGCCTAGTATTAGGAATATTATTAAATTAAAACTGTCAAAAACAAAGAAAATGAATAAAAATGTATTTCTTTATTTTATATATATTAATATGGAATTAAATTAATAGAACGAGTAAATAACATTCAGAGTATGGCATTCTACTAGTACAGTGGTCAGCAACCTTTTTTCATAAAAATGCCAGAAAATTCAATTGTGAAGATTTTACTTAATATCGATTGCCTGCAACGGAAAATATCTATTGTCCTAAAAAATACTTAACTTCCAAAATAGTTATTTTAGTAGATTTTTAATCTAAAATTTACTTCTATTTTAAAGTATTCTCTACCAAATGATGCAAGTTTAAGTTTTCACTGATCGAATCGAGGCGTTTGAGCAAATTTTAAGTTGAAAATACAAATTAAAAGATGTGTCTCTTTTTGTTTAGGGTTAGCTTTTTTGTCAGAAACCCAAGAATCGAGTCGGCTAAATCCCTTTTAAGGCACCGATCTAAAACCTTATAAATAAAAAATATCGTTTGTTATGCAAGTCCTCGACTGTTGTAAGACGAAACTCTGTTTGGATTGGAAACCTTCGTTGAGATTTTGGGTTGAAGTAAAGTACCTCATTGTATGTAGGATCACGGTCTTGAGTCATTTAATTGGTCCATAATTGTAACCATTTATCTGTCCTGGTCTCTTAATGCGAATTTCCCTGGTGCACTTTCTCGACCAATTCGTTACGATTTCATTGCAAAAATTATATACTGAATAAGAAATTTGCATCTGGTACTACAAATGCACCAGCTTGAAAATCCTATAAATTCTTCGTCAATGTCGTGTTTTTTTTTTTTTTTTTGTTTTTTTTTTTTTTTGCACTATGCTTGGAAAGAAAGAAATTGAGACAAAAAAAAAAAAAAAACTTTTCTTACGTACACCATTATTAGGCGATTACAAAAAAAAAAAAGCTTCATTCGCTAATTGATCTCCGATTGAGATGAAGCAGATGGATCTGATGGTTGAATTTTTAGAATGTGACAGAAAAAACCCACATTTTTGTTACTTTTCTCTGTAAATCTTTTTAAATTATTGGTTTTCTGAGAAAGGCCAAAAGAAATCCGGCAAAGGGACTCAAGAGGTCAGCAGCCCTCCAGTTGCTGACAGCTGTACTAGCACCTTGAATTATATCCTGGCTACAGGATTTTTGCTTATTAATGAATGTTGGAGTGCGTTACAACACTCCTTATACATATCTAAGTTTCAGTCATCCCCAATACATTTAAAAAAAAATTGAAACAACTACTTACTTAAAATTTTGATACTTAAAAGTACCAATTATGAAACCAACTTTAACTTGCCATCCGATGAGGTTAAACAACTGCAGTCGAATAAAAATAACTTTAACTTAATAAAATGAAAATCAAAACTTTCAGCCCCGAAACGGCTGCATGTAAAATAACGTCTCTCACAGTGAGATTTAAAGCATAAAAACTTCATAAATTTATTACCCATAAAGATATTCGACATTTATTAAACCGGGAACTTTACCATAACTGCTAAAATCGATTTTTACAACCGATAAATGCCTCTAACTTCATATCCAAACTCAATCGAGAAAAAATGGTAAACTTCTAGGCGCCGAACCAACTTGATAAAAATGGCGAAGCGGAGTACAATTTCCGTGAGCAAACAGAAGAGTCATCTCCAAAGAGATAAAATTGGAATGTTATTATGGACTTTCGGAAGCTGTTATTCGTTTTAACAGAATGGCAACGAAAGTGATTTTAACAAGGAAAAAGATAGGTGTAGTTTTTTCCCCCTCTTTCTTTTTTTCTGAAAAACTCAAGCCATGTTTTGAAACAAGAAAAACTAATGTAAAGAAATCCAAATGAAGTTATAAAAGTTTTGGTATCTAGAAGTTATGGACTAATTCGAACGCTTCGATGTGAAAAACAGTCTCCAAATCTAGAAAGTAGGTATTTATTTAGTGATAAAAAAAAATAACCGCCATAAATATTTAATATTTTTAATTCAATAATAGTAAGATTTAAAATAAAAGTGGGGAAAATTAAAAGTGAAATTTAGGTATTTAAAATCATGGCCTATTAAAATCAAAGATGTTTAGTAACAATCCAGTGAATCCGGCATGCACACTGGATAATATAAGTAATTTGTAAGCATTACTTACTCTATCAGTTCATCGCCAATATTCGGAAAAATGATAATGAACTCACCTAAAAATAAAGATTTAGATGTAATAAAATACATAAAAATAAGGCAGAAAAATAAGTGCACAACAAATAAACTCTTAAATAACATGAAATTCTAATCCATCTATATGTGCTTTAAAAACATACCTTATTTATAATATAGTGATTGCATGAGAAGATATCATTAACAGTAACATTCTAGAGATAAATTAAAAACATGGAACAAGTAATAACGACAATTATACAAACAATTTTCATTTATTTTTAAGTAAATGAACACAGAAGTATTAACATTTCTAAAGCTTTCATTTATTCCACACACACACACAAAAACGTTTCTCAGGAAACAGAACGCATATTTAATTTAAACTATTTAATTGCGTATAAAAATGGATGTTTTTAATTTTACGAAATTATAAGAATACAAAAAGAACCTAAAAAAAATAAATTTTTCTTGAATAAACGTCAAACAACCATTTCTGATTTAGAATAGGTAAAATTAAAGATGTCCAAGGAGAGGATATAGCCTTAGCCGAATTAAAAAGTATATTATTGCACAAAATATATTATTATTGTTGATATCGTAAAACCGGGTGAACAGAAGCAGTTTTTAAACTTCAGAGCAATACTTGGTATTTTTCTGTATTATTTAAAATTCTAGTTAATACCTCAAAATTTTGGTGAAAGTAGGTTTGTTATTTAGACCTTCAAAGAAATAAAATTAAAAAAAATGATAAATGTGTGGTCTAGTCAGTACTTTGACCTACAATCCTAGGTTAGGCATAGATGTTCGTTGTTAGAATCCACGTTAAGCTGTAAGTACCGGCCTGACTAGCCATTATTGTGCACAAAAGTAGGTCGTTGAGCGTATAAACCAAATCCGGGGGTTTTCCCTAAAGTTATTACCTTAGTAACGACATAAATTCCAAGAACTGAGGAGAAATCGCAATTTAAACTTTTTTTTTTTTTTCCCAGCTTTGGATTTTGTATGTTGCCAAATCAAAAGATAAAGCACTGCTTCTATTTACAGGAAAAATAACTACATTTAACCTTCTCTAATGCATAGTGTACCTTATATGCTATATAACTTAGAAGTAAAATTTGAGTAATAACATAGTTTATTGCAATTTGAAATTGCAATTAACTATATCAGACATACTAAGTTAACTAATACCTAAAAAAGTATTTTTATTAATATACTTTTTATTATAAACACCAGTTACATCATACAGAAAAAATCATGCAATAGAGGGTAAACTAAAAATTCACAATAAATTAACGGAAAATTATAAAAATATTACTTGGAAATTCTAATAGAAAAAGTACACTGAATTTTTATGGTAATAAAGAAGTTAATTATAAAAGTTTTGAATTATCTAGCTAAAAAAATTTTTAATTCACTTCCTGATTATATGCAAACTGTTAATAATAGAAATCTTTTTAAAAAAGAAATTTAAAAAATATTTATTAAACAAGATATATAAATATTGCTAAAATCTCTTGTACCAATTTTAAAAAATGATAATTATTACGATGTGTAAGTTTTAAAAACGTTTGAACTAATTATGTAACTCACTATATTGTCATATTGAAAATCGAAGTATAAGAAAAAAAATTGCATATTCATAAAAATTCATCAAACACATAATTTACAGCTTGTCTATATCTGATACTGTTGCAAGACTTCCTTTTTTTTTATTTCTCTATTTGTACGTATTTTTCTTCTTGCTTGTATGCATATTTACGTATGTCATACATTATTAGTTATTGGACGTTAAGAAGTTAACTAAGAAGTTAAGTTAACATCCATCTAACATCACATTTGCGAAATTTTCAATTCACGGGTCAATAATTTTGATCATCGCAATCAGACAGATTACAGAATGTTTGTTGTTGTCACCCCCCCCCCCCCCCCAACTTTTAGATTCGACACGGTAAAATTTATAAGCCCCAAAAAAAATTTCAGCAAAAATGCTTCTATTAACCCACTTTTTCAGTAAATGGGTTTTATGGTAATGGTAGATGCAGTACCTACTCGAGGCAGTACCGTGATTGCAGGGCTGCAGGTAGGATAAATTGAGGAACCCACATGATAGTATCAAACATAAGGTGGATGATGATTTTGTTCGAAGTTTAATTTTTTTTTATTCAAAATGACAATTGCATGTCATGATGAAATATTAACTAATACTTTTGCAGTAATATCAAATACAAATTAATAAATTTATAATATATATTATACTCATTTACTCCTGCGAATTGTCCCTTATTTATTTTTAAATTTCAAAGAGTCACGAAGGTGAACCACCACCTTGATGACGCTAAATATGTATTGTACAATACTTTTAATTTTTTAATGAACATCAACTGTATTCAAACTACGACCCCTGTACTAATGGGAGTGTGTAAAGTCAGCAGTCCAGTTTTTTTTATAAGTGCTGCCCGGAAAAACAGATTCTATGCAAAATTTTATACATTGAATGTTGAAAAAGTATTGAGAGTTAAATTACTGACTTTATAATTGGACCACGTTGAATTAAATCCACTCTGCATTTGACTTAGCTAATTGATATTCATGAAAAAGTTAAGTAATGCACAAATCATTTCAGCATAATAGTTTTCGTGGGATAATTATTTTAACCCGGACAAGACTTTCAGCTTCCCCAAATATTTCTTCAATAAGGATCAAATTAATATTTAAATTGAAATCAATAAAAGTTTCACCCGCAAATGTATGAAATACTTTATTGTACAATCTTTATCTCACAGATTATATCAAAATAAACCAACAATTTAAATTTATTGCGTGCAATATCTTTACAAGATATCTCATAGAAAAGAAGAATCGATCAGATAAAATGACATCGGATAAACCCGTGGGATTACAATTTAAACAGAAAATGAGAAATAAACAAAATAATAAAAACACACTCCTCGAATATTATGATTGTTACGAGAACAATTGCACTCCAATGTAATGGTCGTAAATAACGTGTCCTTTATTTACACAACTTAAGTGATATAATTTCCAAACTGCGGAGGCCGAAAGACAAAAAGTATGGGTAAAAGGAAACTGCATCCTACAAATCCTATCTATAAGAAACTCATTCAGGTTTTTTTCCTTCGAATTGTGCTTATAAAAGAACTTTAATCCGGAATTCACTTTGTTAAAATAAAATATGTATCTGTATATAGATTTTTTTTTTTTTTTAGAAATGCTATGGGGAAAATAATTTACAAAGTTCTTAAATTTCTTCAGAGAAATTCGTTTATATAACTATGATTGTTCTGATGTAAAAAAAAAATCTGCTTTTCAACTATACACAACACTTTTTTGAACAATTTTTGAGATCGGTTGAACTTATTTCACTGTACAAAAAAATATTGAAAGAATGTTTTATTTTCCTGCCTAGTTGCAATAGCTAAAATATATTGCTTTACTAATAATACAAAATTATTACCATAAAATTCCAAAATATAGCACCAACTCACATATATTATACATATAAATTATACTCTCAGCATTTTACTGGCGAGTTCGTCTAAGATAGTCATTTCAGAAATGTGTAGATATTTTCGACTATAACTATATCTTAAGAATAAAAAAAAAAACTGGCCTAAGTCACAGTTTACTAGCTGGCACAAATCATCGAATGTATAAGCCTGCTATCTCCAAAATACGTCTTATGGATTTAGCAAGTTCAAATATTTAGGCGACGAAATACACTCCCAAAAAAGTCATTCAACTCTACTTCACGATTGAATTAAACCCAACTTTAAAATGTTAACGTACCTCATGAAAAAGTATAAAACTGACTTTAAGCGATGTTAACACTTATCGACCCACATTATGATGTACGGTTTGAAATAAAAGAGTTTAGTTTTATGGGTCGTTTTGGACAAAATTTACAAATTAACTAGTTAACTAGGGTCATCACTCGAGGGATGTGTACCATAAATTAAATTTACTGGGGGAGTAAGTAATGATAATATGTTCTAAAGAACATAAATTACAAATTCTGAAATGTAGTTTATAGTGGTTTATAGTTATTTGAGAGATAATTTAAGTATCTTGTGAATTTTTTTAAAGCCTTTATATTAACTTCAATTTTGTGTGTTTTCTTGAAGATCTTACTTAACCCACTTGCCGTCATTCAATCGATCTGGAACTTGCTAGATAGACGCGCTGGCGATGACAATGCATTCTATCAAGATCTGGATACAAAAAAAAGTTAGTCTATGGTGCGGAATGTGTAGTTTTCGTCGTAGTAGCGAAACACTATAAAAATTCATTCTGAACTCAAAATCTCTTAAACAAGCAGCAGTTGTACAAAAAGTTGGCAATGGATATAAAGGATTTATATTAAATACTTAGTATTAATGGAGTAATTTTTTTTATAAATCTGTTTATGGTTTATAGAAAGAAAAATTACCCGTTTCAAGTAGCGTACAGGGAGGCCATAATTAATGTGACGCGGCTTAGTATTGCCTGTTCTAATGAATTTATACTCATAAAATTTAGTACGCATACTGTTCAGCTCATGGGAAAAGATAACTAAAAAGTAAACAAACAGTTAAAATTTCGTCACAAGATAAAAATATAAGGCATTTTGAAGGATATCCTGAGGATGGTATTTTTTCCCTTCTTTTGAAATTTGAATCGATATACCTCTAGAACCTTATATTATAAATGCCTGAAAATTATCACACATGTGCATATCTTTAATTTGACTTTTTGAATTATTAATGTATGAATTTAAAAAAATTCTAATATTTTTTTTTTTTTTTTAATTTGGAGACATATTGTTTGAAGTTTTGGAGTTTTAACTTAAAAAATAATAATAATAATAATCATTTTAAAGATCATTCAGTCCTTACCCCAAAGAATCATGTCTAATTTTTTGCTCTCGATATCTGCTGAAATACTGCTTTCAAACAAATAAATTTTCGCACCAGGAATAACAACATTAAAAAAAGATCATTACCAAAATTAGAATTAGAAAGGGAAATAACTAGTGATTTTTTTTTTTTTTTTTTTTTTTTTTTTTAAGATTTTATGAGATACTTTATAATACTATTCTTGCGTGAGTGGGTTCGAAAAACTTGAAGCCAAAGCCAATAAAAACTTGAAGAAATTTATTCCGATGTAACTCTTCGCAGATTCTTTTACAACTCCAGAAATTCCCGTTCTAGTAGATTCAATACAGCTCTTTACACAGCAATGGAGCACAATCACAGCAGTTAAAAACTAGATACACAAGTGCTAAAATCAACGCAAAAGACAATGCAATACAGTTCACTTTCGGAACTACTCTGAATGCTCGCTGAGAGACAACTAACTAACTAACTCGATCACTCTCTCTCTTGGCCTTATATAGGAAGGCGAATCTTTTAGAGATAGAAATTTGGAGAATTTTCCAGATCGCAGTCAAAATGCCCAAGATAGGTACATGGGGACGAAAATGTCGCCAAGTTTACCGACATTTGGCGATTTTTCGCCAAATTTGGCGACAAAAGTTAGTCGCCAAAACCGTCGCAAACTTGACTCTATCTCGCCAACTTGGCGAGATTGCCATCAACCATAATGTTAAATGACCATCTCCTTGTAAAACTCGTTTTCCAGCATTATCCCTGTATAACTCGTTCTCAAGCATTAAGAAACGCATTGCAGAAAAGCGAAGTAAAGACAAACTCTTGCACTGCCTTATGCAAAATGTACATAAATTTTTCTTTTTACATAATTAGTACTACGAAATATTTACAAATATACAGATGTCCGTTACACTATTTTTAAAAAAAATTTAAACTATAAGAATTTTTTAAAGTGTAACAAAATCTATAACTTCAGAGTATTAGGGAAAATATATACATTTAGAGTGCAATAACAGAAATATATATATACATTTAGAGTGCAATAACAGGAATATATATATACATTTAGAGTGTAATAAAAAATTATTTTCCCTTCACATTTTATTCTAAATTTTTTATTAATGTTTTACATCTGGTGTAAATGTGGTAAGGTTTACTTTAAACAGAAAATAATCCAATGACAATTTGTATAGCTGTCAAATAAATATTAACTTTGAAGCATCATTTTGAACCATTTTATTTTCACTTAGATGTCGTTTCCCCTAATGGCGCTGTTGTGCGCAAACAAAAAATAAGATTTGTTGATTTCTATAAGCACAAACTAACTACAAACAAATAGCTACGTATACCAATGTTTTAGGTTAATTTTAAAATGACATTTTATTATTTTTAATAGTATACTTATTTAAAACAAAATTAATCATTACTTAAAAAGTAATATTAACTAAATAACAAACTAAACGTGTTTGCAAAAAAAAAACAAAAAAAAAACATCACACTTTTATTCACAATCTAAATTTGGGATTAAAAAACACAGATTTCAAATTAAAATAAAAGAACAGAACGTTAAAAAAAATTATAAACTTTATAGCTAAATATATATTTCCTATTTAAATGCTATATTAAATATGAAATAAAAAAAAACACAAAAGTGGGAAGAATAAAATGCAAGTGTGCAATAAAACTTTTGATATTTGCAGAAATTATAAATAAAGAATATGTATTTTTATAAACACATTTGAAACACATTTTGACACCCAAACTATTTAATGACGAAGTTAATAAGTTTAAAAACCCAAGACAGCAAGTGGTTTTTGTGAGAAAATGGTACTCGAATTGACCAGGGCTTGGAAAACGGAGTAGTAAAAGATTTTTTTTATTCAGTTTTTAATGTTCGGGGTATAAATAAAGAATATGTATTTTTATAAACACATTTTGAAATCATAAAAAAGAATTATAAAAACGTGAAAAATTAAAACTAAGGCAAAAGTAAACGAAAAGAAAAAATAAAATATCTAATTGAAAGAAAAAAAATTAAAATGCGAGTGGTTTCCAAGACACGGAAGTAGCTTCCAGAGAATCCACAAAAATTCAGTTAATTATTTTCACTAGAAGTCAAATCATCATCAAGCAAAATCCACAAATTAACTAAGTTTTCTAACAAAGTATTTTGTAAAGGAACACTTACTGAACAAAAACTTTAACTTCGAGAATCCAGATCATTAATTCGAAATTCTCATTCTAGAAATTCAAACACACCGCTAAGAAAACTTCTTCCAAATAGAATATTATTTGCCTATCTTTTCTTTTCGTGCTATAATCTTTCGCTCAGGTGAATACACTTAGCAAACAAAGCATTAAAGCTCTCAGAGATGGAACGAATAAGAAAACGAGAAAAAAAAATGTAAAATGCACAAAAAAGCATTTTTGAAATTTACTTTTCGAAAGCAAAACTGGAATGTAAACAGGAAAATAGGAAACGGGCAGTTTTCGTTGTGCATCTCCAAACAAGTGACATTAATTCTGGCGTTTTTTTGTTGTTTTCTACCTCTTAAGGAACGTTTTGCAGCGAAGTGCTCTTTTCTTGAAAGTCTCCCAAACTATTTAATGACGAAGTTAAGAAGTTTAAAAACCCAAGACAGCAAGTGGTTTTTGTGAGCAAATGGTACTCGAATTGACCAGGGCTTGGAAAACGGAGTAGTAAAGGAATTTTTTATTCAGTTTTTAATGTTCGGGGTAAAAAAAAATAACTGGATAAATGTGGTGATGTTTAGTTTAGGTTTTTTTTTTTTTTTTTTAATATTTACAAGCGCAGTCTTTAAATGCAGTGTAATTTACATGAAAGCAAAATAAGTTCGTTTTTATTATATTACATCTTCCCATTATATTGCAAGATTGATATCTAAAAGAACTTCAAATTCGGTCCTAATACAAAAGGTGATGGATTCAAATTCCAGATTGACTTACGTATTAAGTGCAATTCAAATATTCTGCATGCATTCTAGAATTACATTCTACAAATACACCGCCAAATTGAACATGCAAATTCATGTTAAAATTGGCAGTTTGAACACTACGATAACACATATTATACATACACACATGGGTCAATAAAGTAAGAGCCTGTGAATTATTATGCAAATGTAAATAAAAGACGTGGTTAAGGTTAAATTCATGAATGACTTGGGTGACACATAATCAAAATGTCGAAGTAATAAACTGTGAATTCTTATTTATCTTGAAGTATAATGAAAAAGACAAAAAGCTCGGCGTTAAACAAAATAAAAAGAAAATGCTTTATTAATCGTTTAACTTGATTGTTCTGCTGCAAAAAAAATAACTGCATTCAACTGTGAATAACTAATAACTGTATTCAAAATTTGAAAACAGTAGTCTTTCTAGCAGTAACCCATAATCCTAATAAAAAAAAAAAAACTTATTGTTTAACAAAAACCATTAAAAAATACTGTTACCAGCATCATTTCAGATAAATTATATAGCAAATAAAAAGCACTGACGAAACATAATTTTTCGAGAGTAATTCTAGAAGATCTTAGATACATGTTTTTGTAAGTTGCACAGTTCTTTTTTGCTGTATAATCTATGACGACTAGGATGACAATGGATTCTGTTAACAATTTTTAACCCATTCAAATTAACAGCTTTCGCGTACCAGGAAAGTAATTTTTTTCATAGAAATCGTGGAAAAAGCTAAAACGAACCCCAAAGTAAGTAATTATTTTAAAGATGAAAGATCAGACTTTTTTTCATATTCTACTTCTTCCTTGTGAAATTAAAGTTCACAGCATTATTTTACCAACATTTTGATTATATCCTAAGTCATATTAAAATTTTACAAACCAGGCCTGCAACCAAAATTTGCATAGATATTCACGAATTTTTAGTTCAATGGCAAGTGAGTTTAGTTCATCTATCCAGCAAATCAAGATATGAACTTATCGTCTGAGTTTTGCGTTAACTATTTTTACTGTGGCGAATTCCATCTGCGCACCAATGGTACTCTGGAACATCTCATAGCATTCTTCTAGAAATCAAATGCGATCAAGGCTCCCAAACTGCTTTAGCCAGACTCTCAAGTAGCCACCTAAAATGTCTGTCATTAGAATATGGCACAAAAATCTATCCCACTTGTAAAATATGCTCTGACCAACCAGCCTCACCGGATCACAATCTGAATTGCGTCGGATTTTCCAGGGCGGACTTGAACATCAGATCCCCTTATTGTCATCGATTTTATGGCGGTCAACAACCTACTGGAGTTGATCTGACAAATGTCAGATCTATTGAGGATGATAATAACAACAGCAACTGTCAAACGTATACATAAAGGCAAGCAAAACATAAAAAATTAGGTGTAAAAGTAGAAAAAGAAAATTAGCAATATGTGCACTTTATCTATCTTTCCAAACCACTCATTCCAATATAAAGAAGAGAAAGTCCAACCAAAGATTGAAAGGTGAGGCTTCATTGGATATCCGTGCCAATAATAATAATAATAATAATAAAGAGTTCATACTTCTAAGTAATTAAACGGGACTTTGGAAAAGCCTCCCTCACTACTGGAAGTGGTAGATTCAAAATTGTGTACACAAGGGAGGCTTATTGAAATCGTGCAGGCGTTTAGTGAGACGAGAATTCAAGCATGAAAACTTCCTTATTTCATACACTGAAATAGAATTTCATTACGATTTTCTTTAATATTATATTTAACGATATGGTAAAAAAAATCAAACTACAAGAAAATCCAAATACGAGAAAAGTTTAAGTAAGGGAATCATTACTGGAAATAAATTGATGTTTAAAATAAAAATAGCAGTGCGAATTTTAAAATAAAAATGAGTATTGTGTAGTAAATAAATGTGCATGTTACTTAATATTAGTACTCTCATGTAATAGAATTAAAATAAAATTATTGATTCAGTAACAAAATATCATCGTTGTGTTATCAATAGAAATACACGTTTTGCGAGATCCTCGTAACGTAAGTACCTTTTTTTAAAAGGGGGAGGGATTTACATATGTCTGTAAGAAAAATATATCAAAACCTATAACACAATGTGGTATACCAGTAACTTAAAATCTAACAGAAAGGACAAGGAAGAAATAAGGACTAGACATTAAATTTCAGTCTTAATGCAGTTGTTCAAAAGCAAATTCAAAACAAGATCTCAATTCATTGAACTATATACTGACAAATCTACCTAATATAAAAATCGATGGATTCTGTGCAGGAATTGTTCACTGCACAATGAAAATGAGCAATTGTGTTTTGAGAATAGAAATAGAGTGGGTTTGTGCTAGCAACAACGAAAAATAAGAATATAAGATATCGAAAAATTTATTTGTTAAGTTTATTTGATTGAAATATTTTCTGCGCTTACAAAATTTAAAAGGCGTTACTCTAATTATATCATTTTGGGTTGATTGGTTGTATTATATTCTTTTCGGCACGAAGCAATAATGTGCAGAACCATCCTATCAATAACATTCCGAATTTCAAGGTTGGAAATACCTTCCGGATTTTAAATCCTTCCAAGTAACTCGCCATTAGACTATCTGTCACAATCCCCAACATGTCCTCTTCTTGTAGGGAAAATCAAACCCAAGAGCTCACGCATGCTAGCACCCATTATTTTATTTCCAAACCATGAGTTTGGCAGGTCAATTTAGCCATCGTCCCTTTTTCAAATAGTTAGCGTCAAGTCACTACGATTCAGCATTCTTACACGGATATTAAGAAGAAATAGGGAGGCGGAATGTATTTTATTGCTCCAAGAGATAACGTTTTACTATCAACAACTGTGTCTTCCTAAGGGAATAACCATTCTCGTAAATATTTCCAAGCACGTAAATCAGGGTCAGCGCAAATGAGAATTCTGCGCATGTTCCACTAGAACCTTAGCGCATTTCCGAGACATGTATGGCTCATTAAACTTCAATTTGAAGCAAATGCGACGGCTTTTGAGAGTAGACTTATTTCCGTAGATTGAGATTGCGTTTGGGAGAAAAGACCGGAATGCATTGTTGGGATTGAATTGATGCATCTTATTGGAAGCTCTAACCAGTGTGGCTTGCGTGACGTAACTACAGTTAATAATAATAAGCAGAAGTAGATGGACTATGTGCGGTTTCCCTTTGTATTCATGAATCATAAAATAGTTATATACATATATAAGAAGACATGGCCTTTGTGGAAAGGATTAAAATGAAAAAGATGACAAAGAATGACATTTGGATTGTTGTTCTGATTAGTGCATGTGCTTAGAGTTTCAATGACGCATATTCAGAAGTTTTCATTATGCTGTATTGAATCTTTTTGCTGCTTGTAAATTAGTCACCAATTTAGATGACAATGTTTAGGAAGTTGAGCATTGATCATCCGTACCGTAAAAAGAGCTTTTGTTATTTTTTTTACTTGTCATTGTTTGCGTCCTTTTATTTATCTTTACCTTCTTAGAAACAAGCTGTCGAATGAAAACAATTTCCATTCGGTTATTTTCAGTCTTATGACTAACCAGATTTTGGCGGCCTTTTTTTTTATAATGTTCACTTCTTTGTTCTGCAAACAAAGTGGTCAACGGGGACACATTTCAATGCATAGATAAATACAAAAATTGTAACAAACTAAGTAAAAATGGAGCTCTAGGTTAACCCACGGGAAATGAATATTCAATGTGACTGAGGGTTACTGAGTAGGCTTGAACTTAACATCAGAATTTTGGTGTTTCGAAACAACAACAACAAAAAAACTTCCAAAATATCAACCAATTAAGCAACTTCAAAAAAAAAGTTTCTGATATTTCGGTAAAAAAAAAATCAAATGAACCCGCGCAATTTCTCATTAGTGATTTCGTTCGCAAGATCTAAAATATTGGCTTTCTTATATGAATACTTCGAAGTTTTAACCACACTCATTTGATCTATTCCCTTTCAATGTGCAAGACAGAAATGTCGATTCATATCAAAAATATCATTATTTTTTTTTAAGAAATTTTTTTTAATTAATTTCATATGGTTGCCAACAAGTAATTATATTTTTATTTTCTAAGTTTGTTATGAAGGCCGATAATAAAAGCGATAAAACGAACGAAAAATAAATCGAATTCAAGCGGCGATATGGTGAAATGAAGGTCATTAGGCGCATTTCTGGATAAATAATAATAAAAAAAATAAAAAATATCGCACCAAGATAAGTTAATGCTGTACAATTTAATTCCAGAATCGTTTCCTTTTTAGGCAGTACCACAACTTCGTTATCAATCGTAGCTTAAATAAGCAGTAGCGGTAATTAGGGGGGAAAGAGGGGGAGTTCACTAAGATGGCATGCTCTATGATGAAGGCAATATGGTTTGAGTTTTGTAGCCTCTCTCCCCACCCCTTCCCTGATCACTTTTGGCACCCAATTATCACCGCTGTAAACAACACATAAACTAACAATAAAACTCGATTTTCATTTCAAAAGTAGCCCATATGTGGTTTTAGGGCAAAGTAATGTGATTAATTGGAACAAAAGAAACATAATTCGAAATGTTCACATTAAAACTGAGTTAATCACCGAAACAATTAGAGCTCAAAAAGTAAATGGCATCATCGCAATAAGCTCCCAGCGTAAAACGACTAAGGACCAACATAGCTTACCTATTCCTATGCACATTCTCTAAATTAAAGCCACGCAGTTTGCCTCCGTGACGAATTTCGGGAGAATTCCTTAACTAATTAGGCAGAAGACGGCATTAACAATTGGACAAGATATTCATAACACAGGATGAGAATGCAAATTCCTGAAGAATTTAAGAAGCGGCGAGCAAATAACTTGCTTCAGTATTCTCGAAATAGAACATTCTGGATTTCGGGTGGAAAGATTTGACTAGATTTCCGTTTAGTTGTAGATAATCAAAGTTTTTAGTTATAGATAGTTTAGTAGTAGATAATTATTATTGAACCATACTGGAAAAATCTAATACATAATGCAAGCTTGCAAATTTTATAGAATCCAACAGTACGCAAACATAAATAACCAAATATAGTAACTAAATAACATAAATTTATTTAAATTAAGTTATTTAGTTACTATATTTGGTTATTTATGTTAATTTATTTAATTTAGGTTATTTAGTTCCTCTATTTAGTTATTTATATAAATTTATTTAATTTAGATTATTTAGTTACTATATTTGGTTATTTATGTTTGCGTACTGTTGGATTCTATAAAATTTGCCAGCTTGCTTTATGTATAGCATTTTTCCATTATGATTGTTAAAAGCTGTGTCAACTTTGTATATTGTATTGTATTATTATGTATGATCCTGTAATTATTGTAAATTGTATTTATAATCCAGTATGATCCTATTACTTTTTGAACGATAAACTGTATGTGGTGTAATTATGTTAATTTTGTAAAATTAATTATCAGGGTATATTATATAATAAGCAATTTTGGCGTTTCTATATTTTATTCTGAAAATCCTGTATCTTCTATCATATTATTCATCAATTACTGTATTTCCTGTTATGTAAGCAAATTCTAGTTCTATATAGGTGCATATATACATATATATTTACTCGACCAACCCTGTTGGACCTTGAGTCTGTTGTTGGTCTTAAAATTTGTATTTGTATTTGAAAAGAGGCATACTCATTACTCATAACTTCCCGTCGAATTGACACTTTTAAACCGATATCTATCATAGCAATTTGAGCTCGGGCAAAGCTGAGTACTTCAGCCAGTTATAAATATTATTGCTTTAAAGTAGTTAAAATGGATATTGAAGTAATTTCTAATATGTTATATGTTATTTAACTATAGTAGTGTTTTCGGGGGGAAATGATTAGGATTAGCTTAGAATAGACTGAGTTACATACTAAAAGGAAAGTAGTTTGACTGCGTATAAGCAGTAATTAAGTTTCAAAAAATTAATTACAATATCAACTCTGAATTGAAAGTATGTTATTTCTCTTTGCCTTTCTAACATTTTGTAGATAGAAACAAAAAAAATTTCATATTCATTTTAATTCTAATTTAATTTTTACTATGCTATATTTAGTTAGGTAATCATAAAGAAAATTAATTAAAACCTTTCATCGTCACCGCCAAGAAAATGGCAAGATCAATAAATTTTGAAAATTAAAAATAATATCTAGAAAAGTGGTAAGATTCACTGAAAATATAAGTATTATAGAGGTTTAAAAAATATTCAATGGATACGATGTTTAATACATAACGATTGGTTCAAATTTCATTAAAATATTTAATTGAAAAGTTAAAATTCAGACAAAAAAAAGAATAAAAGTCTTGCGCCCCATTGTGTGTCATTTATACCCCCTTTTAAAACAATTCTGTAGGCGCCAATGAATCCTTTCTCAACAAGTTCACGATTAAAAAAAAATTTATTATTATGCGCCTCAGAATTTAACGTGCTACATTACAGAAAAAAGAAGTCACAACAAAGGATACTCTTTTGAAAAATAACATACAAAATAAAACAAAATAACTCTTTCAACGAGATAAAAGTTCATATTTCTCAACTTTTTTTTTTATATATTCAAAGGCTTAGTCTCGGTTTATTTAGGTTAACGGAGGTAGAAAATTGACCACTAGAAAAAGAACATCGCAAACAGCACTAATCACATTTGCTCCACTCTTAAAAGAAAGACAAACGAAAGCTCGGCTTCTTCAAATGTAACGTTGAAAAGCAAGGAGTTAAGATGTCGGATCAAAGAACATAAATAGAGGATGAGACAGAGAAGCTAAAGAAGGGACATAAAATGCTGACAATTTGTAGACAGAAGATTTAGTCTGTTGACAGTTGAGGGAGTTTAATTCGGTAACGATTTCTTTTCAAATAGATTGAACTTCAACTTAAAAAAAAAATCTTTTGCATTGTTGCGAAAGTTCCCAAGCCAGCAATTATCAGACTCACTGTTCAGAATATCTTCTTAGCAAGGGATAAGTTTCGGGATCGAGTCCAGCTTGTAGCTATGATTTCAACGTGAACAGACGCGGTGGTGATTGGGATATATAGTATCGGTTGTAGTTTTTAAAGGTTTCCTTCCCTTAGAGAATCAAAGATGCGAATGTTCCGTGTTGAAAACCTTCCAATAGGTACTCCTCTCTTAACACTTGGTATAATCTCAATAGACATTTTGTTTTAACGATATTGTGTCGCAATTTTGACCAAAGTAGCTCTTTTGTGCCAAAAAATACGTAATACAAGTAATCAAACCAATCGTTTAAAAAAGCTGAAAGCGGCTTAGCGTAAATCCTTGGATATAAAAATCATCATCATTGTTAAATCTTTGTAAATAATAAATATCTCAATTTATTTTCCACTGCATATTGTTAGGTATAAATCTTTTATATAATAAATTTATAAAGAATTTTTATACGTCCATTAACATCAAGAATCACAATATGCCATTGTCCAGTGTTTCCCGTTTTCAATGAGTAACGTAAGTTCAGAGAAAGAAAAGAAAAAAAAAAAAAAAAAATTTACTATCACAAAACCTTATTTCATCGACTTCCTTTAGTTCCTCCATTTTACATCCTTTTTTTTTTTTTTTCTAAATAAAAAAATTATATTGTCAGTCATTTAGAAGGTTGTACCCCAAAATTGCGTTTGTTGATTTTAATGAACCATAAATTTATTGTTTTATGTTTTTCATCCATACATCATACTGAAAACATGAACAATGAAGATCGAAACATTAAATACAGTCAGTATACACCAGAATTCCCAGCTAGGAAAGTATCGAGAATAAATAATTATAATCATTATCGTTTAAGTAATTGATTAATTTTTGTTGTTTAAGTAATTAATTTATTGTTTAAGAAATTAATTATTTAAGTAATTGATGAAAATGTTATACCTTATACAATATATATGTATTAGAAGGAAACAAAATAATTTTTTATTTTTGATGCCTACTTTTACCATTTGATTAGGGCTCACGCAAATATGAATAAGATCTCGAATTCAACACTCATTTTAAACGAATTTTTAAATTGCTTGAACTATTAATTCATTCTCTTAACATTCCAGTTCTTGTCAGAAATTTCATGTATAGTAGGGTGGATCGTTCTTCTATGGAGAAAAAAAATTATTTTTTATCAAAACCTACCTATGGGGAAAAGATGTTCTATGATATAGAGATTAGGGAAAAAATAATGAAAAAAACTAATTTTAATATTTTGTACTGCCACAAAAGGGTTGAATTTTCGAAAAAAATGCAAAAAATCCTAATTTTCGTTAAATAATTTTACACTAAAAATAATTGTTTTTTACAATATAAATCCTAAAATAGTGATGATTACAGAATAATTAGTAGTACAATGTACATTTCAACCTTTTTTGACCCAACTCCCTCCTCCCCCATATCACCGTTGAATCAGCCCTACAACCCTATAGTGCAGTTGTCAGCGGCTTACGGAATTCGACGCCTAATCGATGAGCGCTGTTCTTGTAAATTAAATTAAATTACAATTTTATTATGTGACGTTTGTTTGTGTACTTGGACTAATACTGTACTGTAGCGTTGATAAGAAAAAACATGATTTGTCCTATATTTAGGTCAGGCTGTAATATGCCCACGATTATGCTTCCTACGTACGAAAAACGTAATAAGGTGCGTATATTGGCATTCAAAAAGAGAAGCAAAGTACAGTGTATTTAAATACACTTTTCTCCGCGTGTCAATAAGTTGCAAGTAAGTTAAAGAGACCTGAAAACGAGCTTTAATACCAATAAATGACCACTATAGCATTTTGAGAAAAATAAGTTCATACTACGACAAATATCGCGCTTTCAAAGCTAGAAAATTAACTGAAAGCTATCTCATGGAAAGCACATCGTAAGTTTTGTTCATGCATCGACTTGGTTGTTTTCAGATTATCTAGTGCCGTCAGCAACACAAGGGATATAATGCGCCGAAAGATTCGTCATTTGACAAGCCAACATACATTTACAAATGCCTTACCATGCCTTACACGAGACTCGTACCCACAACTTCGCGGTCTAGAAGCTAGTACACTAACCACTATACCGTTTGGTCGGCTTGGTCATGCTTCGACAATGACATAGATACAACAATGTTGGTTGCGATAATAGATAGTCTGTCAACACAGGTATCAAAGAAGGTGTTATACGAAATATGGAACTGATTTTGAAGCGTCTACTACAATGGTTTGTGTGCCAGTTACAAGCCAAAGAGTGACCGTATTCGAGATAGTACCTGTAGTTTCATTCACATAAACCCAACCTATGCGAACTGACTAACAAGAAAGACTTAAGTACTGATCAACTGTGCTTAATGGAAATTTGTGAAGCCATCACTGCGGACAAAGCAGCAAAGGGCTGTTGAAGAGAAACTCTGGAAAGATTTGCTACTCAAGGTGGTTTACAACCCCCAACAGAATTCTCATGTTCTATTTGGCTTAGAAGAAGTCCAACCAAATCTTTATTGACATTAATTACGTTCATCGTAAAAGTGTATGCACCTATGTGATTCAAGATCAAAACCAAACAATCGGTAATCTATGGTGCAGAGCATTTGCATCAATCAATCTTTCTATCGCATTATTTCTCAATTGATTAGAAGAAAGTCATTGATCCAGTAATTTTTGAAACGGGGGTTTGGGCTTTCCTGAAAATATCCTGACATCAATGATAGCTGACGACAGAAATAACACAAAGGAATCGGTCCTCCAAAGAATTTTGAATTTGTTCAAAGTCAAACGGCCTGCTGCAACCCAAACCCTTTTAGCGATTAATATCCGTATCTTAAACATACCAACTTTTGACCCTTGTGTGACATATTATGTGAACTTGATTAAGTGGAAGAATGTGACAGAACGATTTAGTGATGACATGATTTCAGGAGCAATAGTAAACCCAGCAATCATTTCTACGGCAATACTATAGCATTACCTACTATCAAGGGGTATCTCCCTGTCGTACTCAAGCTACAGAACGAATAGTCACAGAAGCATTTTCTGCTGTAAGCGGATCATACAGAAGAGATGGGTTAAAAAGAAATAGCCTGGAATCACGAAACTCAAGCTAGTTTTCAACACCAAACGTGATTACCGTTTACTTTAATTCCGAAGATTTTTTTGATTTTTCTTGATTTAATTCTTAAGAAGCTGTAATATGTTCCTAAAGCTTTTTTTTTTCTGTAACCATTTAGTATATGTCCTCTCATTCCAATAAACATTTAAAAGTACTAAAGGCCTGTTTCACTTAAACAAAAATCACTTTGACATTTTACCATTATAAAGCTTAAATACCATAACTCCATCCCCTTTGCAAAGAGCTTAACATAAAATTTATTATTTTTATTTTATTTTCCCCTTAATTAATGTACCTCAGAACATCTTTTACATACAGGTAGGTTTTATAATTCTTAAAAAAAAAAAAAAAATTCAAATGACTTTGGCTTTTTGCTATAAAAAAGCTCAATACCTAAACTTCATCCTTCTTGTGGCAGTATTGAACTTAAAATTTAATTTTTTTAATTATTTTTTCATGTATCTATATACCATAGAACATCTTTTCCCCATAGGTCGGATTTGAAATTTTGAAATTTTTTTTTTCCGATCCACCCTAATGTATAGGGTGTTTATAATTAAAGCGGTTATTTTTGTATAGCTTTTTGAAAGTTGAACTTTAATTACAATCATCCTATGATTATAATTAAAGTTTAACTTTCAAAAAGCTGTACAAAAATAACCACTGGTCAGAATGACCTGAAATTCAACCTGTATATACTCGAATCAAGGAAAAACGGTATACGACATAAGAAAAGGAAAACTATTTTGAACAATTTTTTTCGTATACCATACCAATCATATTTTAGGTCATTCTGACGAGTGTTTCATTTTTTACAGTTTTTTTTAAGTAGAACTTTAATTATAATCATCCCATGGTAATTATAATTAAAGTTCAACTTTCAAAAAGTGCGATTTCAAAAACATGGCATTTTTTGTTATAACAAATCATGGCTTTCAAAAAGCGATGGTATGGCACAAGAAAAAAAAGTTCAAAATCGTTCTTTTTTTTCCCCCTTCTTCTTCTTATGCCATAGCCCATCTGATGGCTGTGAGGTTAGCTCTCTGACCTCGCATGCCAAAGGTGCCGGTTCGAATCCCAGGTTAGGCATGAATGTTCGTAGTGGTTCAGAATCCAAGTTAAGCTGTAGGTCCTGGCCTGATTAGCCATTATAGGGCATAAAAATAGGTCGTTGAGCGTACAAACCAACTTCTTATGCCATACTATTTCTCCTTTTTTCGAATATATACCGGTCAAATTTCAGGTCATTTGAACCAGTGGTGTTTTTAACAGCATTTTGAAAGTTGAACTTTAATTATAAACACCCTGTACTTTATAAATATCATGTTAAAAATCACCAAGTTGGGACGTAATAATGATGATTTTGTGGTTCAACACCTATTTACCGTCATATGTGGCAAACAATCGGCATTATAAAGTGAGACTGGGCATTGGAATATTAAGACCACATCTATCATTAACAAAGTAACAGATTATTTCGAGTTATTTTCATAAAAGATGTAGATTTTTCAAAACAAAGTGCCTTATTGAAACTATTTATTGAGTATAAGTTATCGAAATTTCGAGTGGGTATCAGAATGTCTAACTGTTAGCAAAGACATATTAACATAAAAAAAGCATAAGAACATGATTTTTTAATTTAGAGGCAAGTATGAATATAATGGTTATACATACCCACACCAATCATATTTGTATCAGTAAACCAAACAAAGAAATTAAAAGTGAACTAAAATAACTGGTTTATTTATCTTTACTATTATTCATCCATCCATATTACGCGTTCCGTTTCCAAAAATATTAAGTGTTGTTCGAATGATTGACGTTTGAAAAATGTGTTCGACTGTGAAGAAGTTTAAAGTATTCCCTTGAAATTTATACTTTCTATGTAAGTCTGAATGCGAAACGAGATAAGAGCTCTCAAACACTCATTCGAAGAAGTCGTTCTTTCTGTTGCGTTTTTCTTTAGTTTTTTGCGTGAAATTCTATCAGTAAATGCTTATAGAGCTGCACATAATGCATCTGAAAATAAAGAATTCCCTATTCATTCTAAAGAAGTGAAATATGAAAACTCCCACCAAGACATTAACACTAGAAAAAAAATTTGGCAAAATTATTTATATAAAATTTTATATTACGGTAACAACAAAGGGTGGTTAAAACCAGTGATCAATATAGCAAGCAGAAGAAAATCCATTGATGAAAGAAAGAAATGAAAATATCATGAATGTTTTTATACCCAAGATGATGTACTTTAAAGTATAACCGTATATTGAACCTTAGAGAGCAAAGTTACCTGTCATATCAGGAAACTTTTTCCCACCTACTATTTTCCAAAACAACCAGCAAGATAGTTTTCGGGAAGTGTAACCAGTAAGTATGTGATAGCCAATATGCAAACACATATTATTTTGAAGGAAAAAAAAATAATAAACATATGCATTTAAACAAAATACGACACACAGAAAATTAAAGTTAAGCATGAATTATTTATAACTAAAGGAAAGAATTTTTAAAAAAACTAAAAATTTCCTCTTCATTATTCCAGAAACAGAGATTTAGTACAACATCATTGGGGAAAATGTTTGATTCATCCCACGGATTTTCAGGAAAAGTAAATAAGTACATTGCGTCTTTCTCTCTGAGTTATGAAACTCTATGACCACTCACCAACACAAGCGACCAATATTTTATCAAAAAACCTTTTCCCTGATGACTTAACGAAAAACAAGTCACACTAACTTGAAATGTTTAAGGTTTGGATTAATCTTCTTCCATTTCATTAAACAATAATCTTTCCATCTTTGTTCCCCTGGAACTGGTGTAATTTTAAACAAAAAAGTAGTCATCGTTTTTCTCTCAGATTTCTATTTGGTCATAACGAGTATTTATACGGAGACAATTATACGGCGAACAAGCAGTTAAAGTAGCTCGGATTTACTAATGATTCCTGGGGTAACATTGCCAAGTAAAATATAAAAAGAAACCATTGAAGAAAAAACTCAAATAAATAGCTCATGAAATTCTCCACTATACCAATAATTAAAAATAATCGAGAATATCTACCAGCGTCTATAAACTATCTGTAATGACATCAACTTAAATGCATTATTGACTTTTTTTTCTAATAAACTATCACTACGGAATAAATCTCATTCGAGTATCTTTCAAACAATAAAACCAAGTGCCTTGGCGCATCATAATGTTACAAAATGTCATTTAAGTAATTTGAAGAGCCAAATATCTTTTTTAAGCGTTAACTTATATAAGTGAGCAATTTAATCCATTAGGCGAAAGATTTCCAAAGATGAATAAACTTTTTGTAAAAAAAAATTACATTGGATTGGTTGGTTTGTACGCTTAAAGACCTATTTTTAAGCACAATGATCGTTAAACATGCCGGGACCTACAGCTTAACTTGGATTTTGAGCCACAACGAACATCCATGCCTAAACCAGAATTCGAACCCGGCACTTTATACGTGGGGCCAGAGAAATTACATTGGACTAATTCGAACATCAAATTTCCCCTTAAAATTTATTAAATTATCACTGATGGTACATATTAAAGGTTCCCAAAAATAAACAAATTTACTGTACCACATTACATTGGACATATTAGAACGTAAACAATATAATTTCAATACTTTTTAAAAATTTGACGTAAATATCGATTTTTTTTTATTTGTAGGAATTCCTTAAAAATTTTTAAATTCCTCTGGAATATTTATTTGTTGAGAATTATAATTTATTGTTAACTGAGAATTGTAATTAATGCACCGACAATAATCAATTACACTTATTCATTCAGTTTATACTATTATGAGTATAATCTTGCCTACTTAAATATTTCAAAACGAACGAACACATTTTCATAGTATACATTCATTATAAAAGTTTGGGACCATATGTTACTTTTTATCATCCAATATGAAAGATTACTTTCACCAATCCCAAAAAGAATTCCAAAATACCAAAGAGCATGAGCGAAAAGATCACACGCGATTCTATATATAAACGAGCTTTATGATATGAGAATATTGCATGCGGTATGCGTACCTATTATGCTAGACATTACATGGCGTCACTATAAAAATGATAAAAGGGGTCAGAGAAATCGCACGAGATCGTTACGGATCCATTACCTGAAGGAAGTTTGATTTACGGATATATTCTTCCACTTTCAAATAAAAAGTAAAGGGAAACACTGGAAAGAAGATTGCTATCGTCACACACCCAAAGATTACAACTGAGAAACATACTTTACCGAAGCGAGAATTATTAGAAAACTTTTTCTTTCTTTTTTTCAATCTTCCATAAAATTGGAATAAATCTGGCGATGACTTTTTAACACAATCGTGTAATTTTACAAGTAACTAAAGATTTATTTGATAAAAATAGTTTCTGGATTATATAATTAATAATCGATTACCTTATATGTATACTAGTTAGCTGAAGAGGTCGATTACCTGAAGGCTCAATTTCACCATTTAAAGTACCAATAATAGGCATGTTATTGAATTCACGATAATCATGATTAGTCAAGAGACTCATAGAAAAAAAAGACTGGTTCAGATTGGTTCAGTAGATTTCAAATAATAATTTATTTTCTGTAAAAATTATTCGCTACACTGAACAATGATTGTTCAACTATAATAAGTGATGAATGAAACAATTCTAATTGGTAGGATATTTTAAGCATATATTGAAGCAAAATATTTATAAAAAAAAAAGATTTCTTCTAAAAAATTTGTCATAAGAAATAATGACAGGTTTACCAGGTAACCTTGTGGCATCCTGACGAAATATCCGAGTTTAAATCACAAATAAGCATGCACGGTGACGCAGGCAAGAAGTTACGTTGAATTGTAGATTAAAGTCAGTTTAGTTGAGACAATGCATACAACAGCTATTGGACAAATAAAAAACAACCCGTTCAAATTCAATTTCACATCAGACATCAGAAAAAAAGCATTCTTATAGAGCGAATATATCAACTGTAGGTAGATACCTAAGAATTGCAATTACATAAAAATAAACACACGATCCAACTCCATAGCACCGCATGAAAAGAAATGATATATTTGTAGTGCAATTTTTCCCAAACAATAAAGTCACGGAGACCACCCAGAACAGTTCCCAAACCACCATGTGGTCCTAGACTGCAGGATGGGAAACATCAATTGATCTCCTCAAAAAACTCGTCCGTGTCTGATTTCCCGGTGGGTGGTAGATCTTTTGAGTTACCAAAGGGGAATTAAAAGCCACCCCCGACAACCGAACAACTAACAACTTAAACAACCTACAATAAATTAAAAATAAACCTCTGCACACTGAAGCAGACAGCCAGCAAACTAAATATGAAGTTACTCGTGTGGGTGGGTTATATTTGCTTAAGTCTACGTACATATAATTTTTCATGTTTAATTTAACTTGTGTAATATGTTTATATAGAGAAAAGCCTTTATCTAAGTGTTTAAAATTATGTCTCCGCCTGTTTTTCTCAAGTATAATAGTAACAGGTATCTGTCTAAGAATTCTTACAAGGTCCTATTTTTTTAAATTTTAATCACTTTTGTAAACACTAGTTTAATTTCCAAAAAAAAAAAAAATCCGAAAGAAAACAAGGATTATGTAAAACTAGACAGCTCTTTAAATGAAAGCATAAAATATAAAAAAATATGCAAAATAAAAGTATCAGTTTTTTTTTTAAAAAAAACCTTTATTTAAACATACACTTTCATGAAGGTTTATTTATTTATTTTTTTCAGACATGAAATTTTGTGAGGAGTTATTGATAAAACTCACATTTCTTCTAAACAGATCCCTCAATAATAATACTGAATATGTAAAAAAAAAAAAAATTTAAACATCTTAGTTCAAAAAAGTTGTACTGAAAGATAAAATAAAAAGAGCAAAAGAAATCAAATAGGCAATTAGAGAGACTTAGCATTTTCTTTCAAATACTATGAGTATGCAAAGAGACTGAACCATGACCTTTTATGATTTTCTGAATAAGTTAAGAAAATACATTTCTCCTAAATAAAGAAAATAGGCAACAACAACTTTAAATATATCTTGAAAAAACAGTACTATAAAATCCCACTATTAAAAAAATTATATTTTTCATTTGAAAATAAATCTATTTTAGTTCTACATAATACACACAAAAATCATTCCTCGAATATTTTAATGTTAACGGCAACTATGATCCAATGTTTAATCAATCACGAAAATATTCTTCTCGGCTCAATTTCTTTTGAATTGTAACTTTACCCACTTGTTAGTATATTGTCTAATAAAATTACTTGGCCCAAATAAGATTACATGAAGGCCATTCTGCGAAGAAACATTATGTCTCATGAACGTTATTAAAGAGGTGGGAGAACTATAATTATATATCTTTACACATTGGTGATGGCAATGACGGTGATTGAGGAACCATGAGAGGAACTTTTACCCTTCACTTTTTAAACTATTAATTAGTGTTTTTGATGGCTAAATTGAGAAAAATTTTAAATCCAATCTCTGCCATTGAGTAGTGAAATGCCTGAACTTGTCATTTTCACTCTACAAAGAAAACTAAAATATTTCGGGAAAGTCTCCACTATGTGAAAGATAACTGTTTCTGCAGTTGCGTATCTTATGGAAGAAAATCCAAAAAGCAGCTTTTACGTGACACTGACTGTCACAATCCAACTAGTTAATATTGAATAAATCAACGGACAGAAGAAAAAAATAAAGAAAGAAAAAAAATTATTTAGCGTAATGTGAAGAGTTTTCGTCCAATTTGGTACTTAACAAAGTAGTTCGATGATTTTATACTTCAAACCTGGTGACTTAGCTAATACAACCGAAGTTAGCCAAATTGATTTGGTGAATGCATAAGGCAAAAAGAAAAAAAAGAAAAAAAATGCGTGAAAAGAAATTTAAATGTGTAAAATAAAAATATTTTATAAAAAAGAAGTAGAAAATACTTTATGCCAAAAAACGCTAAAAAGTAACAAATAAATTTTATGCGAATCTAAGAAGTTGGAGTCAAATTAACAATTAACACAACAAAACTACAACCTACAGTCATAAAATATATTATGGATAATTTAAGCATGAAATAAAGATTTTAAAGCTGTTTAAAACTTTTAATAATATGTACTATTATGTAGATTGGGCGTATAGTATTAATGATCAAAGGCATTAGAAAATGCTAATTAACTTCATAAAAAGGTATAGAATCGACTTTATAGTAAAAAGTTAATAGTACAAATTTAAATCTTAGTCCAATTACGAATTTATGAAGCCGGTGCCAAGTTAATGATCAAATAAATACATTAGAAAAGACTAATGCCGATGATCATTAATTTGGAGTCAAGTTCATTAATTCATATTTGGCCTAAGATTTAATTTCTTACATTTGACTGTTTACTATAAAGTCGATTCTACAATTTTTTTTTTTTTTTTTTTTTTTTTTTTTTTTTGTAAAATATTTTATAGAAGTTAGATCAAACACATTTTTAAAACTAACGATTCACATTAAAAATTGCTATTTTAATCTATCATAAAAAAAAAGATTGCCTTTATAATAACTTATGTGAATATTTGTTACATCACGAGGTATTGGTGACGTAGATATTAAGTTTTGAACGACAGACAAAGAAGGTAACATGTCCATAGAAATGTCTTTAAAAGCAGCCCACAAAGGAAGGAGAAAGTCCAAGCACCCTGTTGTCAATAAATACCAATGAAACATAGAAAAAAAAATAAAGCTTTGAACCTCCCTTATATAGACCGCTGAGTTCGGACGAAATGGGCTTGATTGGTCACATTAAAAACAAACACCTAATTAAGTTCATTTATACAAGATCCAAGCGATGAACACCATTATAAGTGGTATCAAACGAGAAAACATTCCAAAAGTTTCTCCAAAAAAATAAAAAAACACACATTTGACATACAACTAGTAGACAAAATGGGGCGAAACAAAAATGTAAAAAAGAATTATTTTTTTTAAATGACACACTTCAAAACATAAAAAATAAGACTAAAAATTAAATATTTGGAATTAGTTATTAAAAATTACAAAAATTTCTGAAAAACAAACCTCTATATATACAACTAGTCGACGGGGTTTGTGTGTTTGTCCACAAAATCACCTGTGCGTGCGTGTCAGGAAAAATGAATCCGATGGAAGGTTAGAAACAAATTTCTATAAAAATTATTTTTCAAAATGACACTTTTAAAAAAGCCAAAAATAACACCATGGAAATAAAAATTAATTAAAATTACTTTATTAAAAAAAAAAATTAAGTTATAAAAAAAATTGCGAAAAAACTCTGTATATTTGACGTACAACTATAGTCGGTAGGGTTTGGCTACAAAATCACCAGTGCATATCAGGAAATGGATCTGAAGGAAAGTTCAAAACAGATTTCTATAAGTTATTTTTTAAAATGCCACATTTTCAAGGATGAAAAAAAAAGCTAAAAATATTGCAAAAAAAGTGTTAATTAATAAAAATTAGTAAATTTATTAAGAGTTATAAAAAATTTTCGTAAAAAAAAATTACCCTTATCTTGGACTTTCAAATAGTCAAGAGAGATAAGGCGACAAAATTGCCTGTACCTGTCAGATTAAACGCACCTGCCAGAAGGTTAAAAACAACTTTCTATAAACAGTTATATCATAATATGAAAGGTTTTAAATTACGATAAAAATGCTGAAACAAATTCTAAGAGACATAAAAATTTAAATTCACATTCCTGATATATATAAAGCCTCTCTCAACTCGGTTTCTTCGCTTCAGTATCATTTTTCAACAGGAAAAGCGGAACAAAAGGAAATTTTTTTTTTTTTTTTTAAGAAAAACGGATAGGATACAAAAAAAACAGCACATGTTCCTATGCTATCCCCGTATTGAGATTTATCTTCGCTGCCGTGAATTTTTCCTTCACAAACTGATATACCCCTAACCATCTCAGTTTCTAGTAAATCGCAAGAAATAAAAATATCTTGACCCTTTCATGGCTCTGGAGTTTCTCTCTAGAGAAAGAATACAGAGAACACGAAACTGCATTTCTACGTTTCCGTTCCTTTAATCTACTTATAAAAGCACTGGGCAAAGGGCTAAGGAAAATACAGGAGGAGTATCCTTAAGGTCGCAAACAAAACAAAACAAAAATAGACCGCCATTAAAAGAAAATAGCGATGTGCCCGAATACCCTGTAATTACCCGGAACGTAGCCTGGGTATTTTCAGCAACCGGAAATTACCCGGTCAGGATAAGACATAATGCTGGTATTAAAGAAAGAATGAAATAGAGAACAATGGGAAGGAATTAAGTTTAATATTTCACTATTTTTTAAGTAAAACATAAGATTCGAACTGAGATTTTAAAACTATTTTCGGTAAATAACTTTAACATACCAATAAATACGCAATCTCGTAAATGGGTCATTTTGAAGATATCTGACAATTTCTTGAAGGAATGGATTATAAAAATAAAATGGGGTTATTGTTCTATGGCTAGTGTATTTTGAGTTATTTTGAGGTTATATATGTGAAAGAAATTACTTCATTTGTTCATTTCACTTTAGTAATTAGTAGAAATAGATAAAAATCCCCATTTTTCCTGTATAGTGCACAACTATAGTATTAAAAGTGCAGAAAAGGCAGCAAAATAACTAAGTAAAGATGATAGTTGGTAGAATAAACTAAAGGATCTTGTTACTATTAGTACTATCCAATTTCTGAAAAAAATATGGTTATGTAGCCGCATTTCACTTTATTTATTATTCAAAAAGATAACTTTCACAACGTCCTCTCCTTCTCTTATTTCACGATTGTCAATATTTTTAAAAATATTGACTAAATCAAAAAAAAAAAAAAAAAAAAAAAAAAAAAACCATGTATTACTAAGTATCAAATATATAAGATGATTTTTAACTGATTTAATTAAAATGTGTTTTATCGCAAAGAGTGAAAAGAAACTATTGAAAAGGTTTTTTTACACCCCAATGGATTAAAAAATTCTAAATATTTCATGCAGCATAATATTTTTAATTTCAAAGGTAATAATCAATAAATATCTTATAAAATCTATAAATTGACAATAAATGTCATAGATTTATAACTTGATACCGCGTTGAAACCACTGATATTTAAATACATACTTAATTTAACAGTTTACAAAGGTGTACGTTACTTTTTTTAAATATAACTTTGTAGTGGATTTTTACAAGAAAGCCATCTTGCTTGAATATACTTTTATTTTTGAATTTATGAAAAACATATTTAAAAAAAAAAAATTAATTTCGTCAAGAATTTTACAAATCATAGGGCTCAAAGTTTTAGTAAATATCTCGATCATGTTTTTTAATCTTAAATATTCAATAACTCGTAAAATTCTTAATAATAACATCCCCCGCCTCCACCATATTAATACAGGGAGGGGGGATGTTTACACAATACCACTGATTAGAATTTGAAGTTCGTAATCTCCTTATTTTGGAGCATTAACAAGACTATTGATTTCTATGTTTCAACATAATTTTTATGCGTCATTTTATGCCATGTGTTTTATTTTAATTTATTATGGTCCTTTATAACCTACCCGAAAGCGTTATTTTCAGACATGCTTTCCTCGTGTAGCTTTTTTACCTATTTATATATATATATATATATATATATATATATATATATATATATATATATATATATATATATATATATATATATATATATATATATATATATATATATATATATATATATATATATATATATATATATATATATATTAGGGCGTATCGAAAAAATCGAAGTTTATCAAATCTCTTAGCGGTAGTGCGGACAATTTGTGGACACTCATCAGTAATAAGTGTGTGAAATTTTAAAACTCTGGTTTAATGTCTTCTGTCGCCTCAATGGCCCCAAAGTTCCGAAAATTGGGCTAAAAGTGTTTAAAATTCAAAAATTCCTAAAAATTCCCATATTTTGTTTAACGATTGGGGGTGGTGGTTAAATGTTAGTATTGTTTAACAACAACAACTATGATTTTTTAAACAATTATAGGTTAATATCTTTTGTCGCCTCAGTGAACCAGAAATTCCGAAAATTTTAATAAAAAGGAATACAATTCAATATTTAATCAGCAGTCGCAGATTTCGTTGATCGCTTTGAGGTAGCGTGTAATAAAAATTACTTTTTCAACAGCAAAAAGTATGCAAGAATTATAGGTTAATATCTTCTACCACACTGGGTTTGGCGTACTGACAAAAAAGTAAAGTGGAACACCCCTATTTTTACCCCGAAAAGCAAATCGGAGCGACCAATAAATCACGTGATCATTTTCATTTGGACTCTCATAGTCTAACTCTAGAATATTTTCTTTCAATTAGTTTCGATCTTCATATCAAACATATTTGCAGCAATGTAGTCGTTTCTTTTTAAGGAATTTTTTTTACTCGTAGCTTAGTGTCGTAGTCATTTGTTAGTAAAAGATATTGGTAAATATTAGAAATCCAAGAATCATCGCATTCAAAGTTTTCAAGTCAACAAATGCTGCAATGCCCTATTTTTGGAACACCGAAGGATTTTTCACGCATGCTGCCAACACATGAAGACGTCATAAGATGTTGCGCTCATGAGAGATGGCGTATTGGTAATGAAACTGATGGAAATAAAGAACCATGCTTCTCTGTTATTGCAGAAACTGATGCTTTGAAAATGAAAGTTTATATATGGATTCATCCATTCCTTCTGTTTCACATAAGCGTGTTTGTGATATGATACACGCTTACCATAAAAAATATCGTTCAATCATGAAAAATATAAAACGTGCGGGAAGAAGCAAGACTGCTCTTGAAAATGTTGAGAACTTTAAAACAGAAGCAAATAAACTATTTGACATATCTTCCTGTAAATGTTTTAAGGAGTGTATCTGTCCAAAAGAGAGCAAAGTTCCGCCAAATGAGCAGGCGTTCCTCAAAGACCAAAGAACGGAAAGAAAAATGTTCATTGGAAGTGTTGATGTACCCGAAACAAAACGACTTCAGAAACGTCAAATGCGAGTACAACAAAATGCTATGCAAAGTAAAAAAAAGTTCAAGCTTTACTCTGGAAAATGAAGATATGATGGAGGTGGAGGTGGATACCAAAGACGTGCCCTACACACCGTTTCTTCAGCAGGATTCAAGGAGTCTTCAGATGCGTGTAAAATTGAACAACACAATTATTGTCAGTCAAAGATATGGTGTTTCTAACAGAGCCACTGCTGCTATTGCATCGAGTGTTATGAAAGATTCGGGTTTAATATCGGAATCGAATTCCAGTCTCGTCACAGACAAAAACAAAGTATGGAGGGAAAAATCAAGAGTTTACAAACAAATGGTATCAAAATTAAATGAAAATCGTTCCAATATATCTGGCCTTTATTTTGATGGCCGGCATGACAAAAGTTTAACATCAGAAACACTCGAGGTAAAGCAGTTCCAAAGAACAATTGTAGAAGCGCATTACTGTATTGTATCGGAGCCTGGTTCTACGTACGTGGGGCATGTTACACCTGAAAGTGGATGTAGTTTTCATGTATCGAACAGCATTTACGAATACGTAACAAGTACTTTTTTGGGTGATTTTAGCAAACTCACAGTTGTCGGGTGTGACGGCACTGTGGTGAACACAGGGATGTTTACTGGTGTAATTCGCAGGCTTGAAATGAAACTTCAAAGACCACTCCAATGGATTGTCTGCTTACTTCATTTTAATGAGTTGCCATTACGACACTTATTCCAGTCAATAGACGGCAAGTCTTCTGGACCTTCATCTTACACTGGAGACGTTGGAAGAAAACTTAAAGGAAGTGAAAAACTTTCAGTCGTTGCTTTCAATAATATTAAATGCGAGTTGCCATACCTTGATAGTAGATTACTCAGTTCAGATGCTTATTCGACATTTGCACTGCCATTAGTTCTGGCATTTGTAATTTAGATCTAGCTAACCGAGAACCAGGAACGTTGAATTTGGCCCGCTGGCTAACAACTGCAAATCGAATACTGAGGTTATATATATCTACATTAGACTCATCAAATGAGCTACTAACTTTAGTTGAATTCATTCTAAGAGTCTACGCACCCTCATGGTTCCGAATTAAGATTAATCACCCCGTAAAAGACGGTCCTAGACATCTGTGGCATTTCATAAGCTCATACCGGTACTTGCCTAAGAAGTATTGTGACGTAATCGATCCAGTTATTTCTCGAAACGCTTATTTTGCTGCTCCAGAAAACATGCTTTTGGCCATGTTAACTGATGAAAGATGTCATATCTGAATCATTGCAGCTCGAAGAAGAATAAAGGCAAGAGAAATTAGCCGAGGTGTGAGCAGTATCGTTATTCCTGATATCAATTTTGAAGCTGAAGACTACATTGATCTCATTGATTGGAAAAATTGTTTTGTGACATCGCCGCCAGTTCTCCAAGAGATAAGTTCTCAAGATCTTTTGAAAATGACAAAGGACGGTATGCCGAAGGCCTGCTGGCACTTCATACAATTTCCTTCACATACACAAGCAGTCGAGCGAATTGTGGAACTTGTCACGGCAGCCTCCGAGAAAACAGTGGGGCCTGAAAACAGGGATAAATTCATAAGATCTACTCTAGAATCCAGAAAACACATGTCGAAATTCGAGACAAAAAAGGATTACAAATAGTAATGCTATCGTCAATTGTATATTTGAAAGGCAATAAAATTTCTGATCCGTTTAAAATGAGGTAAGTGTGACGTGTATTTTTTATTTATTTTTTTGAAATTTAGCCTTTTATTTTCCAAAATTTGGTGTTGCTGAGGTAGCAGAAGATATTAACCTATAATTATAAAAAAAATTATAGTTGTTGTTGTCAATAATAGTAACTAGTAAGCTCCATCCTTAAACTTACAGCGAAATCTGGAATTTTTTAATGAATTTTTGAATTTTAATCACTTTTAGTAAAAATTTCGGAACTTTCGAGCTATTGAGGCGACAGAAGATATTAGCCCAGAGTTTTAAATTTCACACACGTATTAGTGATGGGTGTCCGCAAATTTTCCGCACTACCGCTAAAAGATTTGAAAAATTTCGATTTTTTTTCGATACGCCCTAATATATATATATATATATCGCCTCTTTTGTTTTCAATGAATGCATTTGTATTTTTTACTGTTTAATGAATAATTACTATTAAAATCTCAATAATAGGCCAAGATCATGTGAAAAGAAATATTTGTTCATACGTTAAATTTAGGTTAAGTTGTATTAAAAATAATTTCAGAGTTAAAACAACATTTTTTTTTTTACCAAAAAAAAGTAATTAGTGTTAAAAAGTTCAAAGAGCTATTTTCTAAATTAAAGTAAAAATATTTTTCAACTATTCTAAAATATATGGAAGACTAAGACATAAGAAAAAAATATGTAACTACCACACATAAATTTTTAAGACTGCAGAAACAGTGCAGTTTTTATGATCTTTGATTTTTTCTTTTTGATTTTTCCTTGAGAAATAAGCTCGTAATTTTTCACAGATAAAGATTTTTAAAGAATTAAAAAAAAAAATTCATAATCTGCAAAATATGTCCTTCTTGAAGTAAGTGCGACTTGGTGATGAAAATAAAGTCAAAAATAAACATTTTGCATAAATTTTTTACAAACCAATCAATGCACCCATTAAAAAACGCTTTAACCGATAGCATGTAAAAATTTTATTTTTCTGCTAACAACAGCAGTTGTTCAAACATCAACTAAACATAGGCGCACCTTCCGAACTTCACCTTGCAAATTGATTAAAATAGAAAACAGTTTTAAAAATCAATTGTACCCCTGATTCTTATTATTATTGTAGAATTTGATTTTTTTTTCCAGAAAAGTAACTATTCCAAATTTTACTTTTGGCAGGAGCCTCCTTCAACGATGGCTAATTACAAACGAACCGATAATCTTCAGCTGAGAGTCAAGAGTTCACGCCAATCAAACCATCTGACGTGCAACATTCGGCACCAAGTAATACGATTACGGCTTTTAATTCAAATTGATAGTCCGACGAAATGATGTCACGCTAGAAATTCACGAAATGTCGCCAATTACTGGCGGGTCTCCGAAATGCGATGGACGGAATGGGCAAACTTCCAACGAGAACGTAAGTGACAGACGTCGCCAAACAATGGGATGAATGTCTCGCCCATGAAGAATATTAAATCAAAGTCTTATTAATGAAAGTTAGATTAGAGATAAGTATGTAGTAGAGTGGTTGTATGTTTGAGGTTTGTGACTTTTTGGAAAGACCGCCATTGTGCTGCTTGCCACAATGGGCAATGCATATGCAAAAGCTGAGATAGAAAATACTAACTCTTATTCATACCATACAAAGAGAAAAGAGTGTTTGGCAGGAGGATTTTATTATCTAACATACTATCTGTGTAGACCGTCGTTTCCCGGTACTTGGTTGAGAATAAATATTAGATGCAGGCATTTCGATATAAACTAGGGATGTAGACTATCGCACAACTTTCAATTACATTATGACTGCATTAAAGTTTGGACATGGAAAGGTGTATTTACCGTTTTCATATTGTCATTCGTTTAAATGAAAATGTCCAGTTTGGCATTATCTCTTTCTTGTAAGTGAAACGGAGGAGAAAAAGTCGCTGATCATTGATGGTCGATGACCAAGGGGAAGAGAACTCTGTGTGAAAGATAGTCTTTTTTTTTTTCCACTTTTTCACATTATCGCATTTCTACGGGAATTTCGTAGGTGAGAATGTCTATAACACCTTAAGAGGGTTTACCACAACGATTTTGATCAAAATCATTAAGTTCGTTTTTAACACTTGCTGAAAAACTGTATTTTTTCAATTGCAGTTATTTTATGCGCATGCTCAAATTTGATGAAAACCTTAATGACATGTGCATGGCCACCATTAACCGGTATGCAAAAGTTGAACATCGTAGGTTAATCCGTTCGGGATTTATGTTGACTACAGACAGACGTTTTTTCTAGAACACTCTTTTGAAGTCAGAATGTTCCAAAACATAGAGAAATGCAAAAAAAAAAAAAAAAAAAAAAAAAAAAACTTAATGCAATACTTTTATTACAGTATATTAACATATGAGTAATTAAAAGTAAAAAAGATTTTCATTCCAAGAAGGACATGTAATTAGTTTAGAGAAATAACTAAAGTTTATACTCAAGACCATAAGTCAGACGTTTTGTAAATGCAATAATCATACTTTCTAACCCAAGTGATGACGATTATATATATAAAAAACACGCGTTATTTTCTATGACGTTAAGTAAAAAAATAATTCTTATAACTTTTCATCGGTATAAGGATTAACAAATAGTGTCAAACAATCCTCACTACAAAAAACGGTTTTAAAATAATTTTTTCTATTATTTAAAATTCAAAACTGGGATACTTAAGTAAATAGAAATCTTAATACGATTTCAGGAAATGTTCGTTTTACAAATTCAGTATCGATACTCTTTTTTTCATAAGGTTATGATTCCTTATCAAAAGTGTACATCAAAACCAGGTGTTCTTATTTCTCCAAACAATGCTAAATGTACCCTTAAACAGCAACTTCCAATTTGTTCTATTTCCAGAGTATTGATTCTTCTAACAAAAAAAATTCAGCTCTCTTCATCCCAAAATATAATTTCTCAAATCTCCTTGTTCAAGCTCCCCGACCGAAGTCAATTTCCAGTTCATCAATTTATTTCTTGTTCGAAACTCAGCATTTCTCTTTTCAAACTTGACAACAAAGATATTTTTTTCGTTCACAGTTTCAACTTCTCTAATGACATAACTGACAAAAAAAAAAAAAAAAATCGAGAGAAATTTTTTTCCATCACGATTTTTTCCCAAAAAAAGTTGCATTAGTTCAGTGCTCTGCCAGGCACACAAATATAAAAGTTCTTAACTATAAAAAGATATTTCGATAAATGAGGAGAGAGGGGGTATATACCTTCTTTTCAAGTGACCATTATAAACGTTGACGTTGCTATCTGTAACAGTTTCTTTTCAATGTGGAAATAAAAGGCCTTAAAATTTTAGAAATAAAACATATTTTATCCAGAGTAAACACAATAAAATCCTCTTCTTTTTTTTTTTTTTTTTTTTTCAACAAACTCAAATTCGTTGTTTTCAACATTTTCTTCCTTTCAAAAGACAGCTTGCAATCAGAAAAGTAGACCGAACTAACGTCCGAGGGGACAAAATGCTCGCGTAACAAACAAAAGATCTTATGGTCGAGAGTCGCATGTCCTACAATTATATTTCTTCAAAGTAACTGAGCTCGACCGTGATTGTGATAAATAGGCTCTCATCGGTTGTCGGGCTACCTAATGGAAGTTTTACGGGTTTTCTCAGAATCGAGATGCAAATGGGGGTCACATTGAAAGACTCGGAAGGTATTTTTCTCTTCGCACTACATCCAGAATGCTCCAATGCTCATCTAAGTCATGCACCATAAAACCTCAAATATAAGCAACCAAGCAGAATTTTTTATTAGCAATTTTAAGTCCACGTAAACAACTCTGAATAAATAAACAATAACATAGATCGTTTATATTGACATAGCTACTATAAAATTTGAATTTTAATAGTTTTTATATAACTTTTAACAAACACTCGATGCATGTGTGCGTACCATCTTACACCAAGATATTTTTGTTACGACTCCAGTATGCTACATCACATCTTGAACAACAGAACAAATTTCATGTTCAAACTGAATTACCATATTAATGTTTTCACTGCATTACACTAAGTTTAAAAACATTTTTAAATGGACAATCCAAGTAAATATTGCTGCTAGTCAAAATATCAGAAACAATCTTTAAGACGCAAATTGATCAATACTTCAGTTATATAATGGTCATTTGCATTATATTTGTATTTTAATGTATTGTAATATGTTGTATTTTAATGTATAGTAATATGTTGTATTTAAATATATTGTAATTTGTTGTATTTTAATGCATTTTAATCTGTAGTATTTTAATGAATTGTAATATTATGTGGAATTTTGTTGTATTGTAATATGTTGTAATGCATTGCAATATTGTGTTGCGCTGTAATGCTATATTGTGTTGTACTAGTATATTGGTATGAGAAATTCCACTCGTATAAGAAAGAGTAAAGGTATGAACTCATTACGATTGGGAACGAGAAATGAATAAAAACAACAATCATACAACCTGCAATTATATTACCTGAGAATCAAACAAAACCCATAAAAACGAAAATTTTAATATAAATCCTTTATATTCATTGCTAATTTTTGTTTTCATTAACACAAAGCTGATTCAGTAAAGAGAATGGGCTTGGTGTTTGTATCTAAATTTAAATATTAAAAACATTTCTATCAGCAATATGTGCGGCAAACTACGTTTCAAAATTTATTTATTAAAAATAAACATGAATTTATGCACTCGCATCCAAACATAATTTATTTATTCTGGTTAAAACAATTTTATTATGTTTTTATTAAAAAAAATTTGGCAATTGGAAAGAGTTTCTTCAAATTCTATCGTGATTGGATGATAAGTTGGTTTATTAGTATTCTATAAAATCGACCTTTTAGTGACAGTTACAGCCCCAAAATTTGATAGAATGCATTGTCATTGATATCGAATCTATCTGCCAAGTTTCAGATCTATTGGATGACGGTAAGGGAGTTAGTTAATCTGCCACAGATTTTCCTGCCATCGACATACACAGTCACCCACCCATACACACACAAAATCGAAATTAATATAAAGGATTTAAAAATACTAAAATATTAAACAATATTGGTATTTTTACTCATATGGAATTTAAAAATATAAGCCAGAAAACTAATTACAACTAATCTAGTATTAATCTTTACCAAACCCTTGCTAACTCGACAAATATCAACAAAATATACATTACTTTACATTATACGCATTATATCTTAAAACCCCTAAAGGCGAGCTAGACATAACCGCGAGAAATTCTGAGCTTTTCACAGAGTTCAGTGGTAAAAATCGTTCTAATATTATCCCAACCGAAGATAATATTAGACCACCAAAGAGGGGAAACGGAAGGTAAGTCTACCTTGTGCAAAACTCGGAAGAATTTTATCGCTGCGCTATCTTGAGGACTTGCAAGACGGGATATTATTCATCATAAAAGGACTTAGCACGCGAAGTAGGCAAAGGGTGGGTTCAAACTATGTTAATTTTACGGTCCAACCATTCTGAAGTTCCACGCCTTGCTTGGAGAAATCTATTAATCCTTGAATAAACGGGAGTAATAAATTTAAATGTAGCGTGTTCCAGTTGAAATGGAACACATAAAATATATTTTGTATATTTCATGAGTGTCGTTAGAAATAACAAAAATATTTTTAAAAATAAAAAATAAAAAATAAACTTTTTCAATCGCAAGCAAATCCTAACAAATAATTAAATACAAAGGGAAATTTAATTTGAAGATGGTGAACTTCTAAAATGTATATACTTTATGAATAAATTGCGAGTTAATAAAATAATTAAAAGAAAAACATTTTTATTAAAATATTCCAAGTATAATTAGTTTCGATTTGTTGAATTTATATCGAAAGTTTCTATTTCAAGTTTAATATTTATTTTCCATTACGTTCCAAGAGTAAATGCAGATAGTAATTTTACCTATTATATCCAGTTATAAAGAAACAATCAATTTAGAAATAGTAATGATCATAGAACAAACTGATTATAATAATAGTAATAAATTAAATATTTACACAAAAAAATAAAACCCACAAAACTATTTTTACATTAAATGCATACTAAAAAGAATCGAACGTCTGTTAGCATTTTTAAAATAGCATCGCATATGAAAAGGCAAAGGTGTTCTATCAAAGATATGAGTAACCATATTAAATTAAAACCAGACATCAAAAACCGTTTGAAGCCGTCAGACTATAATGATAAAAATAATCAATATATCGCTTCTGTGCACAGGTATAGGCGTAACTGGCTTTGCCAGAAGCGTCAAGACATGCCAATAAGTGTTTTATAAGCAACAAGGGAAAAACGCTAAATTACAAAGGTAAAAATATGAATGACACAACAATAAAAACTTCATTCATCCTTCAAGTTGATACGTGATCAATTGAGCGCGAAGTTCCTTGAAACGACCGTTTCGAATTTATAGACTTGAGATCTCCAACATCTCTTTGTCTGACATTTGATTCAGCCCATTTACTGACCCAAAAATGAGATCTTGTTATCCAACTCAACTTCAAAATTAAAATATATGCACACCTCGTACCCTGTTTAAAAAGTGAACAATTTTAGTACAGATTTTAGGAGGGGGAGGGGGGGGGTCCATTCTTTTGCAATTATAAGATTTTCTCTCATTTTGAATTTGAATTTATCTTTTTGAAAAAGGTTCACATAAAATTACTTGAATTCATTGTATTATATGAATTTAAATGGCTAATGTATATGGACGAGCCACTTTTTTAGTCGAGATGACCAAAACAAACGCCTTTTGTAATCAACTTCGAATAAATTATTTTCAACAATAAAGTTGCCTTCAAAAGAATGACAGCATTACTTGATTAAAGAATATCTAGTCTAAACTAAAGCAATTTGTTTCTATTTGTCTTGATCTGTAAATAGTTGAGAATTGTACTAACAGTTCAATTAAGAATGTAATTATTTTAGTTTCATTTATGAATTATTCAAATGAGATGTAAATCTAATCCGTCTTTTGACTGTCTGAAGATTTTTCCACTATCAAAAGAGCGCCATTTGTGGTAAAGCTTGTAGGCGCCATTTTAATAGTAATGTAAAAAGATATTACTGTAATAGTAATAAAAACAGCATATTTAAGAAAAAATATTTGAATTTACATAATGAAACACACAAAACCTTTTTTCGGCAGTTTTTCAGGTTGTCTTTTATAGATTATTTTAATCTGTTGAATAATTTATACACCAAATGATACGAATCTGTGTTTGGCTTAAAGATAAAACCAACAGAATGCATTGGAAATTTCAAGGTCTTGGGTATATTTTTGCTCAACTCAACGATATAATATGAATAATTCAGACTTGAAATTAAACCATGATTGATTCGTTCTATGCTCGCAACGTCTATCACAAGTGCAAAAATCACTATACATGTCAGAACCTATAATTTGATGTAGATTCCAAATTACAACGGAAAATCCATGCCTGCATAAAATTCAAATTGACAAATGGGATCACTTCCATGTTTCCTTGTATTCTATTGTTGAGTGTTTCTTTTTAGAAAGTATTTCGATTTGATGTTTTTACTTAAAAAAAATAATGTAATTTGGAATATGACTAGATGTGGTGTAAGGAAAATTACTTAACACGAAATAAAAAAAAATTAAAAACCATAAGACAGCAGAAACTTTTTTGACAGAAATTTGACCATATTGTACTCCAATATAGGTATGGGTCTATGAGTACTTACACTAGTAATTAATTAATCCTGACGACAAAAGATAAGAGTTAAAGCTTTTCCAGCATTGTTCCAATCCAGCAATTCAGCACTTTTTACATAAGATTATTAAAAACTTCATAAGACATCATAGTTTGTGAACTGTTTTTCAACTCTCGTAAAATCGTCATTAAAAATGTGTCGAACTGGCAAATCAAAACTTTTTAAATGGTCACAAGAGCTGAAACTTAGTAATAAAAAGAAGCATATAATAAGAGAAAATGTCTTTGAAATTTTTATCCTTCAATGCTCACTATAAGAATTTTTCAAGGGTATGGATTGTTAGATCAAATAAAAATATAAGATTTGTTAGAAAAACTAGTCTTATTTAGAATGACAACACTTCTAACTCGTATCATTTGAGAATTATAAACCTAATAAAAACAAATGAATCGCTAAATTTAAAAAAGGGTTATACCTCATCAAAAACCTATCGTACCCTCTTTTCACATTTAGGGATTCAAATTGAAATTATGACAAAATCATTTCTCCTGGCATTTATAAAGGGGATAGGGTAAGATATGGAAACATCTGAGGATAAAAAAAATTCAATTTGTTGCTGCGAATAACAAATTAAAACGTAAAAGTTGCTACTACTTTTTTTTTTATATATATTACTGTTCTCTTATATGTTCTAAAATGTGTTTGGATGGATTTCAAATAGTGATTAATAAAAATCTGTTTAACTCGAAAGCAAAATTAGTGGCTAGGCAGAGTTTAAAGAATTAGAGACATCAGAATGATAGTTCATGCTCGTCTTGAGGATGATTCAGTAACAGCAGGTGTAACGTTTGAGGGGGTATTGCGAGCTACAATGACTAGAACAGTATAAAAAGCTCACAGAAGAATATCATCTGCAAGACAGAATTATGGTTAGATATCAATGATCACAGATGGAGAGAGAGAGGGATATATTTTTTTTTACCTAAAACAGGAAAACTACTAGAAATGTATACAAATCTCAGGCATAATCAAAATAATAGAAAAATACTCATTGCAAAGGAATTCAGAAAATATAACCTCAATCGTAGATTAGCTATCGGTGTGTTTTTCAGTTTTTAACTTTCACACTATTTCCCACTTCAGCATAGGTTTATGTGTGAAGAACAACGTCAAAAGCTTACAAATACCTAGAACCTCTCAAAGAAATTGAGTAGCTTCTCCACGAGGAACAGTGCAATTAAAAAAAAAATACGAACAATACATGACAAATTCGTGGAAAGATTCAGACATTCGATGACCAAACATATTAGCGACATAATAATTTATTCTCCAGGTGTATGGCTATTATTTTTCATTCCATGTATGTTATTTGTTGCAAGCATTTAGTTTTTATTCCAATGCCCCTCGTATAAGAAATTAAATATTTGAAACATCGGCACAATTAAAGCACCGAAAACTTCTGTCATTTTACTATGTTGCTTCCAATAAACTTTTCTACAACTTGGAGTATATCTTCTGCTACCCTTAACATATCACTGATGATTAATCATGATGGTGATGATAGTGAGCTTAATGATTTAATTACTTAAGAAACTTATTTTGATAGAAAATTAAATCCCTTGAAACGTGATGCTTCTCTAACTGCTCATAACAGAGAACATCATAAACATGGTAACCTATTTTCTATCACGAGCAGTTAGTGGGGTTAAGTTTAACGAGTTTTGTAGCGATTTGTCGCAAATACAAATTTGAAAAAGATACAGATAGCGTGATCGAACATCAGTATTCATCTGAGGTATCCAATTAATACGTTATCTAATTGATCAAATGGGTGTTCTGCCGTCTTCCTAAATCCAAACCAGCTGCTAGAAGCAGAAGAACGTGACGTAGCTCACGATATCAGAACTTGTAACAACGCAAGGATGATGCAACAAATGGACGGGGTGGCGCGCTTAATGAAGCAATAAAACAAAAGAAATCACGGACGGAAAGAAACTGCTATTAAAAAGTGTAGCACACACATTCATTCCGCCACTTCCTGTCTCTCTTAAATAAGCAACACATGCCTTTTGCGGTAGCATCAAATGTGGATATTTCTTTTAATCCGCGAAGTGTGGTGCTGAAAGGGAGACTAAGACAGCTGCTTTCATTGTAACGAATCTATTAGTAGAGGAAATGAGGTTAGACATTGGCAATGATAACCATATGCCGTCAAGGGGAGAAAACTGTCATATTAAAATAAATTAGTATGGGAGAGTAGAGTAGTCTACAAATTTGTCTTCCTCTATAATCAGTTTCCAAGTGCGAGTAAGTAAGGCAAGGCAGACAGTCAATCACCGATTCTCGGATCGACTGGTAAAATCTTTTCGGGTTTTCTCACATTGAGCTGCAAATGCAGGACGTTTTTATCATGAAAGATCTTCCAGGTAGTATGTGTAGTGCAGCCCTCGTGCAAATCCTGCGCCAGGAAATTCTAATGCAACCAATACCAAAAAGAAATTCGGCTATGTAAAATTCATTGGATTTTAACCTGAATTATGGAACATTTAAAAAAAGCTCCATTTTGTTCTTTGTAACAAAGCACATAGTAATAACCAACTGATGTCCCTTTTTAAGTAAATATTTACAAACCCATTGTCCGGTAATAACTTTACTTAAAAAAAAATTGTTCCTAGAAACACTAAATAGATCCTTTTGAGATTGGCCATTCTTATTGAAAATTATGGGTGTGGAAAATCGCACAATTACACTATTACTACTGTATTACACTGATCATAGCATTCAAATTTGACATAGATTGGTGTAATTTATTATTTTCGACTTCATATTTTCATTAATTTAAAAAAGGGTTAATTTGACGATAATTATTACATCTAAAACAATACCAAATCGCGAATATAAATTAGTTGTGCAAGAATAATGGTTTATTATGCGTAATTATATAACGTTACACTGCTCTTTGTTCAACTAATTTCCTCCTTGTATTTTCCGTAATAATTCCTTTGAAAATATACTATTAAATTATTCATATGAATGACCTGATGATGAACACTTATCAGTCGTATCAAATATTTTTCGTATAACAGTACCTTAACAAAAATCGAAGACATACAGGAAAACTTGATCAAATAAAAATTGGAGAGATATTAGTTATTGAGTAAATAATTATCCAAGTCTTGTAATAGTCAATAATCTGCTGTGTCAAATGGAAGTTTCTTCTTTATTTAACCAATACAACTCTTTTGAGACCAAGTCAAATAACATAGTATTTTCCAGTTTGTTGTACAGTAAATTAATAAAGCTTGCCTGATCAGTTTTCTTTGCAACCACGCGAAATATGAACGACCTTACCTTCAAAATATATTCCATTTATGAGAAAATGTACCCAATTTGTAACTTTTTTCCTGTTGACTTTTACAGCATGAGTCAAGTAGCTGATTAACCCACCAAACTATCCCTCAACAACGATAGAATAAGCCAACAATAAAATTGGAATGATCGCCCAGCAAACCCAGCTGTGAGAAGTTTATGAGCCCTTATTAAAGCTTGAGGTCTACCGAGCCTTTCAAACAGAGAAGTTCTAGTTGGACTCTGGCAACCACATCATATTTAAACAACAGATCCAGCCATTAAAATCTCTGCAATCAAAAATACTCAGCTGTTCTAGACAGACACTCTCTTGAAATAACAAGGCTTTACCTAAACTCTATAATTAGGGACTAGAAAATATCATCCTTACACTCCGGTATTTATAGGTATTAAAAAACAATTTTAACAATGTTACTAATTGATACCAGGGATGGAGTACATTTCTGATCGAAGGCAGTTATACTATTTAAGATCAAAGCTGGGCAGATGGTTTCGAATTCAGAGTTGAAGTGGAATAAAGAAAACCACTAACAATACGTGGTGTTAAATACATTGATATACATCTGCCAATAATATAGGATACAAAATCCGAAAAGCAATAAATTTTCCTGAGAATAAATTAAATCAATCAGATAGCATTTGATTGACCTACTTAGTAGAGATCAATAACTAAAGAAAGTGGTATTCTTTTGGGAGAATTAAGTTTCAGACAAGTATGAAGAGCTTTTTGTACTTATTGATTTGGAAGAAAGAGAGTCCTTTGATTAAAACGTATCAAATCAGCTGCTTTTTAGTGAAAAAGGGCCAACTATAAAAACTAACAACGATTTAACTCACAATTTTCCCATAATTAAAGATTTGCACACGATTTAACTTTTTTTTTTAAGATTTTTGGTTAAAGAATTGAACTTCAATGAGCAGAATTGTCAAAGAGTTACAAAAGATAATCTCTCTCTCTCTCTCTCTTTTTTTTTTTTAAATAAATTTTACGATTTTATGGTGGTTATTTTACAAAACAGAAAATGACCTAGTTTGAACATTGGTATATTTTTCTACCACTGGACAGAAAAACCAGCAGTATCGAATTTTCGGAACTACATTGGATTAGTTATCTTATTTAACCGATTGATATTCATACTGTAGCAATTGTCACTCGCTTGAATTTGCGTGATCGTCTTGACAGTTGCAAACTTACAATAACAAAATTGCAATTACATTTCCTCGACACTACTTTCCATGGATTTGAAGCTGAAATAACAACATAAGTGTCCAACTTAAGTTCAACTTTGACTTGTTTATTCAGCCTGAAACTTGTCGTTTTTCAAGCTTCATGTTCATGCACTCTGTACCTCAGTGCACACTAACTCCAATATGAATAATTTTGAGTTATGTCACTTTCTCTCGGATGTACGTTGTACGATAGGAAAATTAAAAAATCCCAGAAACCCTTTGCTGACCTCTGGAGGTCAGCTTCTTTCCGTCAACAAAGGATCTCTTCAGTGACAGAAATCTACTATACATTTTTTTATTATTATTATTTCGTTTAGTTGGTGCGCAGCTTTAAATTAATGTCGCCAATTCTCCGGGCTGATAGTCCACAAGTATGACACAAGTAAGAGCTTTATGCATTGCTTTATTTATGATAGGATGGCATAATACTTGAGTGCCTTTGTTTTTTCGACAAATTTTTTTCCTTCCCTTCCAGAGAGAATTGTGAGATGCAAAAAAAGCAAAGGGCCATTATGATAGAGGGAAATGACGGGGGTGGAAATGAAAAATGTCCTCTCAAGAGAATAAAAAACTAGAGATGGAAATAAGATTTGCTCTCACAGAAAGCATTGGGAAAGATAAAAGAAAATATCGAGATGGTTTTCCTTCTTTGGCAATTTAAATGGCAGTAGTCCCAAAGGTCAAATTCAATAACTGTCCTACTACATAGAAGTAAGAGTATGAAATGCTACAAAATAGAAATAGATATTTTTTTTCAGAAATTATTTGATTAAAAAAAAAAAGCGGCCGAACCGAATCCGAACAGCTCATTCATTTCGGATATTATTCATTTTTAAAAAGGTATCTACTCATCTATGACTTTCGCAATTGAAATAAATCACAAATCGAGAATTGGGATCGGATAAATTGTGCCTATAGCTACGTCAACGTTGCGGATAAAAAAGAATCTTAAAAAATTGAAAAAACAGAAAATATCCTCTTCATACGTTTTAACTGTAACGATTGACGATTTTTCCCTCAACTTCAATTAATCTTTGCAACTGTAAAAAAATTAAACATGTAGCTGCTTTCAGTACTGAATTTTGAAACGCGAAAAAATACGTTTTATCACCATCCTTCGAAAGAGTGATATTGACACGGTATTGACAATAGCAGCGTTACCTCGGATTTAAAATTCTTAGGTCGGCAATTTTTCACAAGGACATTTTGGTACTAGTGTATTTAATAATATTTTTACCCATTGAAATATCAATAGTACTTCAAAAACTAAGACTTCTGAACTTTAAAAGTACAAAGATAGTCAATATGTCCAAATATAGGTGTTTAAAAAAAAAACAATGTAGTATGAAAAATACTACGTCTGGCAAAGCTGGATTTTAGTGCGATAGCTTTACTTGGAGAAGCGGAACACAGCCGCTTTATATCTATTGTAACTAAGCCTAAAGATTTCAAATTTCCTCTAGTATGGTGTTGGTTTGTTTGTACGCTCAAAGACCTATTTTTGTGCACAATAACGGCTAATCAGACCTAGACCAACAGCTTAACGTGGTATCCAAACCACAACGAACATCCATGCCTAACCCAGGATTCGAAACCAGCAGCTTTGGCATGCGAGGCCAGAGCGCTAACCCCACAGCCACTAGGTTGGTTTCCTCTAGTATGAATTCATTTAAAACGACTAAATCGTTAGTGCATGATAATTTAATTGATTCTTATAGAAAATTATTATAATATACTAAACGATTTCTTTAGTAAAACAAAATAAAGAGATTAAAATAATAAACCGCACAATATTGTATTGAAGCAGAAATATTTTTTATTTTTTAAAATTAACTTTCACTTAATAAATTAATAGTTACTAAACGTCTAGTAACAATTCCTAAGAAAAGGTCCGATAATTTGCCAAAGTGTATTCTACGGACTACGTTTAGACGATTAATAAAAAAAAAATCAATTTATGTCAGAAAGGATTCACAAATAACTAAACAGTGAAACAACAATGACTTCAATCTTATATGCCTGTCTAATATAATACTTCTTTGCTTTAATTTTCTTAATTTTATATCTCCTTTTAAATTACTCTCTTATACAAATTAACCATTAAAAATTCTTATTTTTCATTCAGGATTCGGTCATTGTAATTAACTGCGTCAAAGAAAAAATACATATTTGCAGTCAAACTGAATAAAAATAATAAAAATTGACCATTTCCTTGAAAAATTACGCCCTTTTCATTAAGATTTGCAATTCTTAAACTACCATTTTGATAACAAAAAGTTTATAATTATTGCAAACCTAACCTTTTCAAATATACTCCGTTACGATTTTTTTAAACACTGTTGGTTCAAATTCAATATAACAATGAACGAACTGAAACCTAATAATATGTATCCTATATTAAGTCACAATATAAATAATGAAGGAGCATGTTGTTGTGTTAAGAGCCAACACAAAATTCGCCTAATTTATCAAAGACAAAATTCACAATATTTTTCTTTCTGCCAATATCGTCTGCAAAATAACGTCAATGAACAAAATGTTTAAAGAGAAAATGTTTTATCAAAACACATACGATTTTAACTTAAAACTTAATCTTCGGGTATATTTTTAATCACATGAAGGTATACAAATAATAATCAAAATCCCATAATCAATATTCAACAAATTAGCACTTTATAAAAAATATTTACAACTCAACAAAGTATACTTTTCAGATTTAAAAAATGAATGAAATTGAACCTTACATAATCGACTTTTAACTTTGATTAAATCTGACAACATTTTTACGTAAAAATCGCATTTGAAATTTTACATCATTTTTACCAAAATATTTTTTAAATCAAAATTTAAGAGATTATTTAAAAAAAATATTCTTCACATACCGTTTTCGATGAACGTTGATACTGTTTTTTCTCTCCTCAATGTTGAATTACAACATTCATCGTACAGCACCAACAGTACGTCCAATAAGGTTTCAATACTGAAACTTTTGCCATTTGCAATTATTGGACCTCCCAAAAACATCTGTTCCAATTCTCTAATTCGATCTTCTGGTGAATATCCCGACATTTTGTCGAATTATTACTTATGCGAAGTTTCACCAAAAAAAGTTTCAAAGTACCGAAATTCGGTCCAAATCCATAAATATCGAATCTATAATTCGTGAAAAATTTCCATCATATACAACAAATATTGTCGCATCCATATCTTCCAAGTCTGATCTAAATACAAAAAACAGCGAAAATCCACTCAGATGCCAAAACAATCCGTAAGTTTCTTTTCCCGCAAATTAGCAGACGATATTCCAACTGCGGTTGCCGACACAGATGTCAACAATAAACAAAAGCCTTTAACTGCATTCGGTTTAGGCTTAGCCGAGAAGAGAACAGCGGCATTGTACGAATTAAATCCAGTAACATATTTCCTGCTCCACAGAATGTTACATTCTCAGAATGAATCCAAAAACACCACACAGAGTACGATACAGACGATTTCCACGCAGAAAACAACACACTAAATAATAATTGATCGGGAAACACCGAGCTATGAGTCAAACCACACCGGGAGCTGGTTCTCGAATCGCCGCCGAAAGAGGTTGCCCGCAGGCGGCTAATTTCTGCTTGTCAAGGCGCAGTATTGGCAACAGCGACACGCTTAACGATGGCAAACAAACCAAAGCGTTCCGGTGAAAATACCATGATCAGGTTCCAGACGGTGCTGATTACTGCATTGTGTTCTTTAGTGTTCAATAGTATCCGGTTGTGGGTTATTTTTAGGGTATTTTTCGAAGGAGGAGAGTTGTTTTTGTACCATACTTCAGACGAACATGGCGGACGACTGTTCGGTTTGCCGGCTGGTCCTTTCACCTACCTCCGAGTGGAGGGTCGGGGGAGGGTTACGTAATGGGGGAGGGGGTGCAATGGGAACAGCAGCGCTCCGGCAGTTTCGATTTTCGAAGCTCCTTTCGGATTTGGTTTTGGTATCATGTTCTCTAGCAAAATTCGAAAAATGGAAACGAGAGATAATTGCGTTTGTGGTATTGGGATATTTGTAGTAAGTTGTAGAAATTATACAAAATATTCAAACTTATAACTAATTAACTTATATAATTAAATTAATTGGAGTAGTTTGGTGAAAATATATTTAAGCACCAAAACACTATCGAAAGAAATATTTTCTCACTTTTTTCTCTATAAAATATTCAAATATTATTTTTTTTTTTAAATCAAACTTGCAGCTGAACATTTTCAAATTTTAGAAATTATATATTAGGAAAAAAAAAACCACTTTAAAAGAATGTGTTCTTGAAATTGAAACAAATTACAAGATCGAACGGTGTTTGATCTCCCATTATATTAAATAACATCGCAAATTAATAAGTCGAAATATTCCAGTAAGAAATTCTGTAATTTTTCTATTGTTCATATGAAAGCAATGTAAAAAAAGATCTGTTATTTTAAATCTTGCTTTCTAATTACTTCCACTCTCCGTCTCCATTTCAAAGCCTAGTTCACATTAATAGCAATAAAAACAAGACATAATTTGTTCGAAAAATTTAAACAGTTTTTTTTTTTTTTTTTTTTTAATTTTACCCTTATTATGAAGACAATTTAACGAAGGGTATTCAACGTTCCGTTAGATCTAATATGATAAACAATTATGACTGGTTATACGAGCTTCTAATTGAAGTAGTCTTTATTTATTTTAAAATTTTAGCGGGATTTATGTTTAAGAATTTAAATGCCAGAAACACCTCTCCAGAAAACACCTAAAAACTGTTACATTCTGTATGGCTATTCCAGTTATGTTTGTTTGTTCACATGAACTTCATTTGAAACCAAAATTTAGGGGACTTTTGGTACCTTCAAACTTTTTTTTTATTTAAGCCTCTAAAATTATAATTTTTACATATTTGAAAGTATTACTAAGTAAAAACTAAATTTTATTTAAAAAAAAAAAAAAGTTCCCATATCGCTCTACATTTCCAAAATTTTGCAATGCTAAATTCTCCATAAAAATATAGTTTATCTGCAATTGCAGTTATCAGATCAGCTCAAGAGCTTGCCAGAATAAGAAGAAGGTTTCAAAGATCCGAGGGGCGACTGCAATTTTTGGACCCCATCGAACAACATTCTGAATTTTTTATAGAAATTGGAGAAAAGTGAGTAGATTACGAATCCACTGGTCTGCCGTGGCAAAAATGGTCGAAACTGATCAAGAATCGACTTGGAATGAGTTGAACTAAAATCCGATTGACAAATATGTCATAACTTGCCAAAAAGAGAACAAACTTTTTCGTCTGGCAACCCACTGCATTTTGATTTTCAATGAGAAAAAGCGCAAATGATTTCTGATCACTGCCTCGGAAAACTTGTATCTTTTAAAAGTAACCTAAATTGGCGACATCAGTACGTCATCAATGACGTAATGTTTCTTGCCAATTTGGCTCATTTGTGAAAGATGCAAGTAAGCCATAGTCACACATCCGTATCGTCTGCAACCTTCTTAAATGAAAATTAAAGAGTGAGGGTTACCAAATAAAAAAATTATTTGGCAAGTTATGGCGCATTTGGCAATTGGATTTAGTTCAACTTATTAAAAGTCGATTTTTGACTAGTTTCGGCCATTTTTGCCACGTCAGATCAGTGGATCGTAATCTACTCATTTTTCTCCAATTTCTATAAAAAATTCAGAATGATGTTCGATGGGGTCCAAAAATTACAGTCGCCTCTCAGTCTATTATAAAAACGCAAAAAATAGAAAATTTATATTTTTATTATTTCTTGTGAAAACAAGGGGTACCAAGTCTCCTTAATAAAAGTAAAAAAATAATGGTTGCTGCTGCACATTAAGTCTGTCGAGGCATCAACCTTTTTTTCGTTAATATTGCGTTCATACAGAAAGAGAGGTGCTAGCTCCGGTGTCAGCCGCATTTTCTGATCGTGATCAAAATTACGTGATATAGTTACGAGATATACAATATATGTACGTATTAGCAGAAATAAACAACCGAGGTACTGCATAACGGAATCGTCCCAACCCATATTAGATATAGAGAACACTATTGGTCTTTTGTGCTGCATAGTATCTTATAACACCCTTATACATGACGATCGGTAAAGTTATTTCTAAGTCCTTTACATTTAAAACAGCGTCTCGTATAGCTTGGGAAGTAACGTTACGTATACCTATAGTAAAGTGGTCATGCTAATTATCTTGAGACAGCTTACAGCGCCCCTAGCGGGGATTTAAAGAAGTTCAAAAAATAATTCAAAAGCTAAAAGAGATCGACAGAAAAGTCCAGTCAAAAAAAATATCCACAATACCATATTAAAGCATAGGAAAAAGTGTTATGAAGTTATCTGTAAAATTAACGGAGATATTCGATATTGCAATTATGAACTATTCGTGACTTAATAAAGCTGTTGTCATGAAATTGACAAACGCCTTCCCTGGTGTTATCATACAGTTTTTCTGAGTTAATGGCGAAGTTCATTTAAAACAAGGCTGAAACTAATAAAATAAGAAACGTGAAAATGCACTCAGTAGAATTAAAAAAAAATATTTAAAAAAACTCTCAAACACTGCGAAATTACCAAAATACACAATTAAAACCTCTCGATCAAACACCTACGAAAGAAGATTTTATTTAATCAATTAATCATGGTAAAAACTTTCTACAGGGAAAATGTCAGAAACAAATGGACGTCGTAAAGTATGGCTTTGGAGAAGTATAATAAGACACAGATGAACAAAAGTAAGAAAATTATTACCTGTGTCTTATACTTTTCCAGTATGCCACAATTAACGTCGTGTATTTATTTATGATATTTTACCTGTGCAAAGTTTACCACAAAATGATTAGATAGATTTCTTTTTTCGTAGGAATTTTGGTCGAGTTGTTTTAATTGTGTGTTTTGGTAGTTACGCAATAGTATCATCGGTATCATCTTTATCATCGGTTTTTAACTTAGTTTGTAAAACATTAAAATCAGAGGTTTAAATATAAAAATAATAACTAAAGATTTCGACTGGCAACATGCGAAAAAAATAAAGTGTTAAATAATCTAAGTAAGGTTTAAAAGCCAATGTCATTTAAAAATGAAAATATATTCAAATGAGGATTTTCTCCAATCAAAGCTTGCCTGTTTAAGCTATTCATTGTTAAAAACAGGACAGATAATTAAAATATGCTGAAAAGTAAAATCAGTTTGACATAAATGATTGGCGAAACTCAAGGGCTCATTAAAAAGAACGCGAGTTCCTAATTAGAAGTTTTAATTGGTAAAATCTTTTAGGATAAAGGAATGAATAATAACTTTAAAATGCTTTGGGATAAAACTTAATAAAATCATTTGAATGTTTTACAAATAATACAACATTTGACTCGCAGAAGCACGGTGGAAGCAGGTATTCAAAAATAATCACACGAGGTGTGCAATGTTTTATTATTTTTTTATTTCATAAATAATTTAGGCTTGTCTCAAGTTATGAAAAGATCACTTTTGCATGTATAAAGCTTGGCGTCCACAATCGCTAAGCAGAGCAGAGCAGATCAGAGTGGAGTGGATTAGAGCCAATTACAAGGCTACCAATGTCTACTATAGCACGAGCCTCGAGCTACAATGGACGTTGACATACTTGTAATTGGCTCTAATCCACTCCGCTCTGATCTGCTCTGCTCTGCTTAGTGATAGTGAACGCCAAGCTTAAGTTCACCGTAGTCAAAGACTTAAATTAGAAATGACACGAGTACTATCACATTCAAATTATGTGTATAGCATGTTTCATCAACTAATGTGGATAATGTATATAACTACTGCTGCTGATTAATCTTCTTCCAACAAGACAATTCTGTTTAAACGAGACGATTTAGTAGATAGCTTATTCAAAGGAAAAATAAATGTGACTTAAAAAATTTGAAGGCTTGCACAAGGACCCCGAATTTGAAATTTTTAGTATAAAAGCCTAAAAATAAAAAAGGGGGGGGGGAGCAACTGTGTATTCCTTGTCACACTTCTTAAAAAATAAGTTCCGACACCACTGAACACTAGGCTTAGAATAATAGAAATCCTATCGCTACTGGCAATATTTTAAGTTATAAAAGTCACAGAATAAATCTGGGCCCATTTATTTAAGATTTTCAATAGGTATTTTTAAATAAAAAAAAAAAAAAAAATAAAAAAAAAAAAAAAAAAAAAAAAAAAAAAAAAAAAAAAAAAAAAACTAGTTCAATTACACTATAATACTGATGTGGATTTGTGTCATTTACCGTTTTTATATTTTCATCATTCATTTAGCAAAAATGGCCAGTTTGGCGATATTTTTTTTGCCATAATTCTTGTACGGGGTCTTTTTTAAAGAAAGAAGAAGAAAAAACGCTGCCAAAATGATGATTTCGGCGATATACTTTTCGAATATTGTTATATTATCCTTTCTTGTAAGTGAAACTGAGGAGAGAAGAAAAAACGATCATTGATGAGTTATGCTCAAGGAAAGAGAACTTTGTGTTGAAGGCATTCGTTTTTCAACTTTTTACACAATTAAAGCATTTTTACGGGAATTTCAGAGGTGGGGATGTTTCGAACACCTTAAGAGGTATTACCACAGCGATTTTGAACAAAATCGTTAGAGCCGTTTTTAGTAATTACTGAAAAACATGATTTTTTCAATGGCAGCTACCTTATGCTCATGCGCGATTTTGTCGAAAACCTTAATAGTAGATCCCGGTGCCACAACCAATCCGCACACCAAATTTGAACATTGTAAGTCAATTTGTTCGGGAGTTAGCAGACCACTTACACACATACACACAAGCAGACATTTTTTCTAAATACCTTTTTTGAAATCAGGATGTTCCAAAACGTGGAGAAATGAAAAAAAAAAAAAGAAAAAAAAAATTAATCGAATACTATACATTCATTACCCTATGTATACATATGGATAATTGAAAGCAAAAAAAAACCTATCAATTGGTTTATTATGGTTACTTTTTTTACTAACTCTAGAAACTTGATACTAACCGCTATTTAGTACCTCGACATTCGTTCAACTGTCAACTGATCATTTATATGCAGGTAGTCTCTGAATTCTGCCGATAAAATATGAATGGGGATTATACACGTTATGATAAAGTTTTAGTATGAGGAAATCAGTCACAAACGATTTATTCAGTCTGATAAATAGGAACAACTCAACTACCACAGAAGTGGCATTCGATCACATTGTCCCTGAGGAGAGAATGGGCTGGATGGATCAGAGTTCCCTGATCTTAATCCCAATACATTTCTTCTTTCTTTTGTTTACTCAATTTATTTAACATCAATTTCATGTCATGTATTTTCTAGAGGATGTGGCAATCCTCTTAATCACAGGTGTAAATTATATTACAGAGTTTCATAATTTCATTTTGAGCAGCTATTTTGACTCCTGGATATAAATCACCAGTTTCTTTTTTTCGTTTCAATGTGGAGTGAAACTGGATGGAACTGGTCACTCATAGTGATAGCCTCCTCTCGCATGACAGGTTTTGTAAATTCATGAAATTTTTGATAAAAGGAGTAAAAAGATAATTTCATATAAAAATCGATTTCTGTCATAGACACAGAATCTCGTTTGCCTGGAATTCCTGAAGAATGTAATTTAAATTATTTTAACATTTCGAAATTAAACTATGAGGCTACTATTAAAAGATTTATTAAGTTACAAAATTTAATTACTCTTAGAAATATCTTTCAAAGGGTAGCCACGGACAAACCTAATGATTTCATAAACCTAATAATTTCATCAAAATCATTACTAATGCCCTATTAAGGATTGGTGTTATTTACCTTTTTTATATTTTCATCATTCATCTAGAAAAAATTGACAATTTGGCGATAATTCTTCTACACACTTTTTTTTTTAACCATTACCAAAATAGCGATTTTGGCGATATACTTTTCAATAAACCTTACATTATCCTTTCTTGTGAGTGAAACACAGGAGAAGAGGAAAAACGGGTGCGATATTCAAGGGAAGAGAACTTTATGTTCAAGACATTCGTTTTTCAACTTCTTACGCCTTTTTACCATTTTTACGGGAGTTTCAGATGTGAGGATGTTTAAAGCAACTTAAGAGGCATTACCATAGTGATTTTGATCAAAATCGTTAGAGCCGTTTTAGTAGCAATTACTGAAAAAAAAAATATTAAATTGCAGATACCTTATGCGCATCATGCGTGATTTTGTACACTCATGTCTTATGGTCCTGCTAAACTGTTCACTAATTTGAACATCGTAGGTAAATTCGTTGAAGAGTTATGCTGACCACGTACACACAATCAAAGGATGTTTGTGCTTGTCAAGGATGTGCGAAGTCAGGATGTTTCAAAGCTTGGAGGAATGTTAAAAAAAATGCCAACACTTTTTTTGATCGAAAACAATACTTTCATTACCCTATGTAAAGATATTAGTAATTGAAAGTAATAACTAATCAGGACCTTCAGCTTAACTTGAATTCCGAAACACAACGAATAATTATTCTAATCCAGAATTCAAACGAAGCACGTTAGGCATCCGAGGCAAGAGCTCTAGCCACATCAATTTATAATTTATTGTTATTATGTCTGGTTTTATTTAATGCCATTAACTTGTTTAAACTGGATACATGGATAAAAACATGGATCTTGAAAATAAATTTGATTCACAAAAGAAATCTTGATCATTGTGTATTATTTCTGATCTTTGGCTCTTTTGACAAATCAAGCTCTAGTCAAATTGAATAATGAATGGATTTGAAAGATAAATTAGTGTTAACGTTATGTTATATGTTCGTTTATATACCATATTCGGTTTTTTTATGCTCCTGCTAAAGCAAAGTTACAAAACCTCGTTCTCTTGAACGATATCTAAACTAGGGGTGTGGAACATCGCAAAACTTTCAATTACACTATGATACTGACATGGATATGTATCACCTACCGTATTTATATTTTCATCATTCAATTAGCAAAACTGGACAGTTTGGCTAAATTTTTTGCGATAGTTCTAGAATGGGTTTTTAAAAAAATAAAAAATAAATTAAAAAGAAGTGCCAAAAAGATGATTTTGGCGATATACTTATCGATAATTCTTATATTATCCTTTCTTGTAAGTGAAACTGAGAAGAGAAGAAAAAACGATCGTTGATGAAGTATGCTCAAGAAAAGAAAACTTCACTATGTTAAAGGCATTCGTTTTTCAACTTTTTACGCCATCAAAGCATTTTTAAGGGAATTTTGGTGGTGGGGATGTTTAGAACACCTTTTAAGAGGCATTACCACAGCGATTTTGAGCAAAACCGTCAAAGCAGTTTCTTAGCAATTACTGAAAAATATGATTCTTTCAATGGTAGCTACCCTATGCGAATGCGCGATTTTGACGAAAACCTTAATGGTAGGTCCTTGTGCCCTCACCAACCCTTACACCAAATTTGAATATCGTAGGTCAATTTGTTCATGAAGTACACTGACCACGTATACACAGACAGACATTTTTTCCATATCACTCTTTTGAGATCAGGGTGTTCCAAAACGTGGAGATACTGTACTTTCATTACTCTATGTATACATGTGGGTAATTGAAAGTAAAAAGGATATTCCACTCATAAAAAGCACGGGAAACACTTTTCACATCAGGAGATTAGATTCAAATATACCGTAAAAGTAACTGCAAATTGCGAAGTCGTGCAGAAATACTGATCCAAGCACAGAAAAACAGCGCAGGCAAAAGCATAGAAAGGCATTCGAGAGTAATGTAGGCAAAATAATAAGGTTGGGAACAAAAGTTGTTAATTGGCACTTCATAAAATTGAGCTCTTCTAAACGATATTTTTGACTCATTAATCATTGGTATTTATAAAAAAGCTTGTCAGACATAGACTCTCATCCACCTCAGTCACGCACACTTTCTAACCCTCAATGCACCGTTCCATTACACAAAGACCATTTTGGAAAGTCTCAGACCATACTCAGTTTTCTTCAAAGAAGTTGGAACTATCAATCTGTTGTCTTTGCATTTTGTTTTTCCCGGGATGTGTACATTTGCGACTTTCTGATATCGTTCTTTTAAATTCAAAGACAACGAATTAGTTTCAGAGTTCACATTAAAAAAAAAAAAATTACCGGAAATGTATCTCTGTGCCACTATGTAACTTCAATGGAGTATTTTTTGGACATCTTCTTCAAACCCATCGCTCAACTCAACTTGTGACCAAACCTAATAATAATAAATTCAAATGTTTAACATATCATGAACCAGTATGGTCAAGGTGATCTAAGAAATTTGGACGATGATATGCATAATGTTCATATTTTCCACTCCCGACCCATATCCAGTATCAGGGAAGTGAAGAATGTAAGAAATACCAAGGTTTTTTAGAAAAATTATAATAAACAAAATAATCTACTTCTTAGGTAGCACAGCGGTATTGGCCAATGTCGGAAATAGGGGTACTGGGAAGATTGGCCTGTCTATGCCGAATCTCAAGTATCGTTCCAAAACACACGACAAAAAATATATATATATAAACATATCAAAATCGTCTCAAAACATATTTTTTACCCTTCCGTCCTTTCCAACACTATATTTCAATTTCAAAACTCTGCATCAACATTTAAAAACTTCCAGTATATTTTACCCAGCACTGGGTGAGAATGGCCAAGATCCGTACAACGATCCACATCGGGATTGGCCAGTGTCGTGCCCCTAATGGGCAGCGGATTTGTGCTACTGGGGTTATTTCTTTCATTTAAAAAAAAAAATTAGAGAATCTTTAAAGTACAAGAAATTTTATTTCCCCGATGATTTTATTTCATTCATTTTTCACTAAAGTTGCATTTCTATTGTGAAGTCATTTATTTGATGCTTAATCAATAATTAAATTTTAAAAATTTGAAATATTGCACATTCATTTTCGGCAATGAAATGTCTTTAGAATTAGATTTTTATCCTTACATATGCAATATTATAAATAAATAAGGAAATATCTGAAAAATTCAAATTATTTTCACTTCAGATTTCAGATTGAAAAATAATAGAATCTTATTAACGAATCCTAGAGGTTGAAAAACTGTCAGACTTTCTTTCACTGATAACATTTCAAAATTAGATTAAAAAAAAAAAATAATAATAATCCTGTTTCAGTGATATCAACTATTAGTGAAGGCTTCAAAATACGGAATTATTTAAATTTAGTTTTGATTAAAACAAATAAAATAGTGTTCCATTAAACAACGTAACCCAGACTTCTGCTCTGTTTTCCAGAGCGAACTTCTGGCAATCGATGTGGGACTAGAGATCATCATGAGCGAAAGCAACTTTGGAGACATCTGGATTTTTACTGACAGCCGCAGCTCTATTAAACATCTCAAAAACAGAACTTATATAAGGGATAAAACAAGTTTATCCATCTTACAAAAATTAAAGATCATCAAAGCATGATGTACATTTTCAATGGATTCCCTCACATGTCGACATTCCCTGAAATGAAGTGGCCGACAATCTTACAAAGGAGGGCTCAAGTTATCCCGTCCCCTCCTCTTTAGAGAATACTTTTCAAGAACTTTTTCGCAGAAAAAGGACCAAATCAAAGCGAAGTGGCTGACGCCTCCCACTCACCACTGGTATAAAGGAAGAAAGCAGGGTCTCTCCCTATCCCTTCCTTGCGACAGGCAGTCCAGTACATGTTTCTCTCGACTTGCCAGTGGCCACCTAAAATACCTTACATATTTTGAGGGCAACAGGATCTACCCTCTTTGCCCTAAATGCCAGCGACATCAGGCATCACCTGATCACATCTTGAACTGTCTGGGACTAATCTGGGAGGGATTCATTCTTCTCCCCTCTTGGCCATGGACTTCAAAGTCAACGGATTCCTTGATCTGGTCTGACTCCGTCAGACTAGATAGGAGATTATTAATAACAACAACAACAAGTGTTAACTTCTGTTAACATTGAATGCATGATTACATGCCATATAAAAATTACAGCAGGAAAAACAAAATTTAAATAGACAAACAGGGATATTTTCAAACAAATTAAGATAATTACATATATGAATTCATGTTTGGTGGTACTTGCGTTCATGGCAAAGTTTTTCGGAGTATTGAACATGGAAAGCAATTTCGGAATGAAGATATTTGCGTACGGGGATACAGTATTTTTCACTAATGGTTTTTACAGGAATAGTGGATATGTGAAGTATGCGTAAAATACAAGTCATTCTTTGGTGATTCAGTTGAAATAAGGAAGTATAGAATGTCCATTCTTATGGTATTTTAAAGCATTCTTTTTAAAGCATTTATTCATCAAATTAACATGGTAAAGCTGCGTACAAAAAAACAATTTCCAAAACTTACATTTGAAATTAATATTAATAAATCTCGAAGTCACTTAAAATCTAATAAGTCTAAATATTATGTTTAAAATATTATGTCTTCTCAAACGAAGGGTGGAATATTGTGAGACAAGTTATCTGTTATTTATCAATGGGAGAGCTCAAAAGTATAATCGCCGCGCCAGTAAATAGAAATTTTTTGGTTTACTGGTACCAGTAGCCAGGTGACGTCACAGACTGGGGATTTAAACTGGAACCCCGTGCGTGTAAATCCAGCTTTACCCAAGGCCAAACGACCTATCATAGAAGAGAAAAGTCAGTCTCAAGATGATGAGTATTATTTTCCCCCATCATCATCATCATATCCACCTCCAATAAAAGCTTGAGACCATTAGACGGGTACCAGATAAAAAACGCTAAACTGTAGAGCAACTCAAGCAAACTAACAATCTTCAAATCTATAATAATAAAACAAGCTGTGTGTCTGTCTGTCTATCTATCTGTCTGTCTATCTGTCTGTCTGTGGCTCTGTGGATCTATAGAAACCTACTTAAAATTGGAGTAGAGCTCTGAAATTTTCAGCATAAGTAGTTTTGACCTTCTAATTTTATGCATCATAAACAGAATGTTAAAATTTTAATTAGTTCTTTTTTAATTAATTAATAAATATGTTACAAAACGATATCTAATAGGGCTACAGCTCTGAAATTTTCAACATAAGTAGTTTTAGCCTTTTAATCGGACTTTTAAAAAATAGAATTTTAAATTTTTATTTTGTTCTTTTTTAATTAATTTTTTTATTTAATTAATAAACATTTTACAAAACGATTACTATTAGAGCTATAGCTCTGAAATTTTCAACATAAGTAGTTTTTGCCTTTTAATTGGACTTTTAAAAAATAGAATTTTAAATTTTTATTTTGTTCTTTTTTAATTAATTTTTTTAATTAATTAATAAACATTTTACAAAACGACTACTAATAGGGCTACAGCTCTGAAATTTTCAACATAAGTAGTTTTGGCCTTCCAATTGGACTTTTGAAAAACAGAATTTTAAATTTTTATTAGTTTATTTTTAATTAATATTTTTAATTAATTAATTAATATTTTACAAAACGTTTTCTAATAGGGCTACAGCTCTAAAATTTTCAACATAAGTAGTTTTGACCTTCTAATTGGACTTTACAGAAACAGAATTTTAAATTTTTGTTCAGTTCGTTATTAATTGTTTTTTTAATCAATTAATATATATATATATATCAAAACGATTTCAAATAGGGCTACAGCTTTGAAATTTTCAACATAAATAGTTGTGGTCTTCTAATTGGATTTTTTAAAAACCGAATTTAGCATTTTTTTTTTTTTTTTTTTTAAATTTCTTTTTAATTAATTAACAAATATTTTACAAAACGATTTGTAATTGGGCTACATTTTTGAAATTTTCAACATAAGTAGTTTTTGCCTTCTAATTGAACTGACAAAAAGAATGTTAAAATTTTAATTTGTTTTTCAATTAATTTTTTCACATAAAGCGACTTCGAATTGGCCTATATCTCTGAAAGTTTCAACATAAGTAGTTTTAGCCTCTAATTTTGCTTTCCACAAACACGTGTTAAAATAATCTTAAAGGGGTGTTGTATTATTGTATTAAAGGGGAATATTTTTTTCTTGACAAGGGAGAGGCTTCCAATATTAAGTCTTTACGTAGCAATTAGATTTTAGTGAGTGAAGAGAGCTTATGCTTACGCAGCAATGAACCTTTCAGCGAGCGAAGCGAGTCTATGCTTCCATAGCAATGAACCTTTTAACGAGTGAAATAAGCCTGTGTTTATGTGTCCATGAACTTTTCAGTGAACGAAGCGAGCTCGATTTTACGTAGCGATGAACCTTCCTACGAGCGAAATGCCAAAAACTGGGTTCTATACACGAATAACAGATTTCCGCTACGCGAGGTCTTACAGCTAGCAGCTAGCTACAATATTGCACATGTTAAAATTTCGTAGCGAAGCACTGGTATTTAGCTAGTAGTTAATAATTCCTCTAACAAACCGTTAGTGTAGCTCTAGCACAAACAGTAAAAATTTAGACTCGGTGATACATTTACGAGTCATTTAAACATGTAAAGATTTAAACCAGGTGAAAACTGCGACAATTGGTATCCATCTAATGGAAGAGTATCAAAGCTTTAGAATCAGATAATTTCTTTAAAAAACCATCACGTTAACGATCCAAAATAACCTGCAGCTCCATGACGTCAGACATTTTTAAGATCTGGTGACATCATGCTTCATAAAGTCTATAAAATATTCAGTAGCTTTTTCTTTCACTATAACCGAAAATGTAAAAAAAAAAATTCAACAAATAACAAATGTACACAACCACAACCAAGTACTGAACTACAAACACACATTCACAAAGATAGCTATGAAGTTTGCTTTTTCACCTACAAATAGAAACATTTATTAAACGGCATATATTCATAATCAAATTAAAAAACCATGGATTCTTTAAAACAACACAGAAAAGGTAAAGTTCTGACAAAAGAGCAAAAGCAAGAAAAAGCTGCCAGAGAGAAGCATCTGTAGGTTTGGTTTCCCATGTTTCAAATTAGCTAGTAATCGAGAATATAAATAATGTTCTTAAATTTATATGCAATGACGTTGAAACTCAAGGTATTAGCAAAAATTGTGGGTTTTTGTGGTCCAAAACACTTAATACACCTTTTGCTCTGTTCTTTCACATATATGTAAAAGGACAGTTCACATATTAACACCTAAAAGTTTTTATATGTGAATTCATTACTTGTAGAACTTGAATTACTTAATTTGTTAATAGATGACTTATAAAACGATTGAACAACTTATTTTATATTGCCTTAGTTTATTTCTCGTGGAGCTATAGTATTTATGCAAAGTTCAATATATTCAATCAATATAATAATAACAAAAAAAACACTGAAAAAATTTTTGAAAAAATATCTTGTATCAAAACAAAAATTTCATTGTTCTGATGGCTTATGATCTATATAGTATGTTTTAATTAGTATTGCTTTTAATCCTAAAATATTTTTAATCTTCTGTAAGTAATAAGTTCACTGATAATGATTTTGTTTTTTAATTTACTGCTATTTATTTTTAGGTTGTTAACAAAAGAGAAGATTTTGAGTCTCAAACGAGAAGTTTTGAAAATTATAGAATCTTTGCTGGAAGAAGACATTTCAGCGGAATATCTTTTAGAAAATGTTAGTATGCAAATCCTAGTGTTATAGCCCATTTCATACAATTTATATCTGATTTAAATACAGGAGACACACATGACATCACAAAAGCAGTTTACGAAGCAGTATCCAAATCCGTGCTGAAATCGTCCTGCCGCGAGTTCCTTAAAATTTTATTAGTAAAGGACTTTGATAAATAAAAACTACAATATAGACTAAGCTAATATGTATTTCAGAATGTCTTAAATGTAATTAGTTGGTCTGTTTAAGGAAATAAGCGATGGAATTGATTATTTAACATTTAATTGCAACTTAGCCGCAGATTCAACCCACTTCAGCTGCTTCGTTGGTAAACATGCCTCTTATCTATTGTTTGGCTCTCTCTAGTTGGCGGAGGGAAAACGCAGGTCAACCGGTTTGAACCATTTATTGGTAGTAGGAACAGGTTGGATTCGTCTCCCCCTCCAAAGAAAAAAAAAGTTACCACGGCTGGACTATGCTGTTGGCATTTTTTCTGTGTACACAGAGTTAGCATTATGTATATTTAAAAAAAATTTATATTTATATTTAAAACACAGTATTATCATCACAGTTAAATTACACTTAAAAAAAAAAAAAAAAAAAAAACATTCATAAATCAGGTAGAAATTGCAATTTTAAGGAAATTATTTTGTAGAAATTGCAATTTTTTAAGAAAAATAGTCAAATCCCATTAACACGAAATCGATGGGGCTGCCGAAATTGTTTGCGTTAATCGGAATTTCATGTTAAATTAATACATTAATGTTAAGTTTTAAGTGCAGAGAACTGCTTTTACTTTGTGTTAAACAGGATTTCATGTTAAGCTATTTCGTGTTTACAGGGTTTGACTGTATAAATATTTTTTTGAAACACAATTTAGAAGCAGAATTACCTTTTTTAATTTAATCTTCAAACTAGTTCATAAAGTTGAAAGATAAATTCATAAATGTTCTCATGTTTTCAGTGTTTTTTATTTGTAAGGCTTATTTTTCTATTCATTGCCTAGTTCATCAAAACATTCCAATAAATGAAGTCAAGCAAAAACTCACTTAATCTTGAACTTTTTATGTAATTTTAAGAATCATCCCTATAGCAACTCCTTGGAAGAAAGGTAAAATTGGTATTAAAAAAAAAAGGATAATGTAGCAAATATTATTTATTATGTAAAATTCATTTTCATTGTTTATTATTTGTTGAAAAGTCCTTTTTAAAATAAGTTGTGTAATTTTTATGTCGAACATTTTTGCAGTGTGTAAAATTATGCCAAAATGACTATGAAGATGTTGTCCAAGAAAGAAGCATTGCACACTTATGTGGTTATCCATTATGTGATAATCCTATTAATAAGGTAGAAGTATTTTGTTATAGTAGCAATTAGAAATGTATTTCAATTTATTTAATTGCTGGAAGATTTTTGGTGGGGAAGATAATAACGAGGGGATTGAAAATCCACATTTCAATAAATAATGTTGCTCTGAATTTAAGTATATTTCTCTTTTACTTGGATATCCAACAATCAGAAAAATATGTAACAAGAAAATTTACAATTCTGTAAATATTAGGGATTTTTTTTTTTAATTACAATCCAATCAGAAAATATAGAGTTTTGTTTCCTCTCTCTCTCTTTCTTCTTAATTTCTAACTTGCAGTGAAAAGAAATTCAACAAGAGCAAGTAATCTCATTATTCATTAATTTAATATTTTAAAAATATTTATTTAAAAAAAAAATTGTGTGAGTGTGCAATATTTTTTTTTATTTAGTTTCTAATCATTTATGGTACCATTACTGCAAAAGTAATGGTTTTCCAGAAAATGTTGAGAAATTTCAAAATACAGTAAAAGCCAGATTATCCGGCATTCAATCAACCGGAAAGGTCAATCAACCGGAATTTTTTGAAAATCAAGTTTGGAGAGAAAATCGGCATTATTTCGCCAAAAAACGGCGATAAGTCAACAATTTTTTTTTTTTTTTAAATTTATTTTATTCGAGGTTTCGAAGTTGAGTAGTTTTTTTTCTTTATTTTGATGGTTTTTTGCTATGGCGAAATAGCTGTGAATTGTAACGGATTAGAAATTAATATATTATAAAAAGTGATTTTTTTTTATTTCGGTTTATCCGGAATGCCGAAGTTCTTATTCAAACAACTGTGAATTCTCAGCAAAAAACTTTAATATTCTTTATGGAAAATGTTTTTTCCGGAATATATCCGGAAAAATACATATACTGTGGTTATTTGCTGAATCTATAAACAAATCTAGCTTGTTTCAATTGTATAAGAAAGAGGGTTTCATAATCGAAATTCCATTATCCACAGCATCGGGAAAACATTCTACAGTTGATAATTTGGTTTATCCGGAATTCTAATAAATAATAGAAAGAAGAAAAAACTACACATTTTGCATCTATTTAATCCTATATCGTTTATTGCATAAAAATTTATATTCGTTTCTGGAATATGTGTAATTTGTTTGTTCGGAATCTATAAATCTATGGACTACTTTTATTGTAATTATAACAAAGAAAGGTGATTTTCCACTTGAAATTACGTTCTCACCGGCAAAGAGTAATTAGGAAATTCAAAATTTGTTAATGGTTTGACCAAAATCCGGATAAAATTAATCATTCGGTTTGTAGGCTAGATCTACATATGGAACATGCATTTCACAAAATTTAAAATCATGTATAACGGATAACATTCTATTCCATACAGTATCAATGCATCCATAATTCATTTATACCCGCAATTTAATTTGTAAGTTTCCAACTGCATCCGGAAAATGTGCAATTTGGCCGAATTCAAGTATTCTAAACATTTTATTCTTTTATCAAAAAATATCAGTTTCTCACGATCAATCAGAATAAAACCTAATTGCATCTATTTAAATGCAGGGGTCGCAGACGTCCTATATATCCTATAAATCCTATATTTTTTTAAAAATCGGAAAAAACGTTCTATATTGTCCTATATTTTATAATTGTCCTATAAATCCTATATTTCTGTGTTGATTCGACCTATATTTTCTTCAAATTCGTAATAACGATGCCGATTGTTGCGATTTTTTATATTCCGAATTCTTTGCCGCGATCGTAAGTGAAAGAGACCTGACAAAACCCACAAAAGCGATGTTAGTAAGCGGCCGCACTGTATCTCTTGTGACGTCACGTGTTGCATTGACTACTCACTTCCTTTCTGCGTGACCATTAGGGAAAGCGCACGTCGACCGAGGTAACAATGACTTATTCCTGCAACTCAACTGTACTCGACCGACTAGAATTGTAAACAAGTAAACTTTTCCATAGCACGTGTAGTAAACTAATTGGCCATAATGCAAAAAGAGAAGCAAAAAAGAAAAGGTTAAAATTCCAAGGTATGGATTCTACGCTAAGGTGATTTTTGTCAAAAAATAGCAGCCTCGACATTTTTTTTAATGACCTGTGAACAACCTATGATTGCCATAATTTGGCACGGCTTTATGTAATCAATTCTTAGCGCACGATCCGTACTGGACTTGGAATTTTAACCAAAGAAAGCGATGCAGAAACAAACTACCTCGGGAAGAACAGGAAAAAAAACACTTAATTATACACTTGCAGGACTAAAATCGACACTTGAGTGCTCAATCAATGATTGATGAAGGAAACAAAAGGATTAAAATTTGCTGTACAGTGTCAGAATTCGGATAGCGACTTTTCAAAAATGTCAAAAATTGAAAATGATGTCAAAAATCGGTGTTGCTAAATCTAAACACTCACTAGGATTACCGGAAAATTAAGTCAACGGGTTGCCACATTTGGCGCTAAATCGCCAATCCATCCGGCACCGTAGGATAAATTTATACCAACAAAAGACTGCTTAAAAGAAATAGGGCAGCTCAAGCACTTATACATGCTAGAAACAAAAGACTGAAAATTGCAAATGTAGCTAATATAAACTTGATTTATTGATGAATACCAAGTATGAAATATTGAGGTAATAACGAATAAAGGATGACATATTCCGGATCAGGCGATTTCTTTTTTTTCCATGTTTTTTTTCTGTTTTCTTAAATTCAATATAACGAGTTTTAAAGGGGGATAGTAATTTTCTAAGCACTTTTTATTAATATTCCTCTATTAAAAAGAAAAATTTATAGGAAGGAAAATTAGTGCTCTGTGAAAGTCCTCATACTTCAAATAAGTATGTCTTATATGTTCATTTCAGTAATTTTCATTTAAAGTTTTAATTAATGAAATATATAATGAGTTAAAATTAAAGTTCAGTAGCAACTGTATGTAGTTATTTTATATTGTCCTATATTTTTTTTTAAAAATCCTATATTTTTTTATTTTGTCACTTTGACCCCTGTAAATGCATTTCCCCCTATAATCCCAATCAAAGTTTCGATTTGTAGCCTAGTCAACCATTTTGTACACATAATGGAAAATGTTTCTTTTTCTTTTTAGTGTACAAAAAGTATGGGTATATTTTTTGTATACTATTAACATGTTTTGCAATCAATTAAAAAATGAATATGTTTCGCTGTAATTTTATTTTAAAAATATTTATTTTTAGATTAGCCGACAACCATACAATGAAATTCAAAACTTAATAGTCCGTAAATTATCCGGAATTTCGTGGCGATTTGCATTACAATTCTTGTATTCCTTTTTTTATACATCATAATACTAATAGTCGATCTTTGAATACGAAGGTCGTCTTCCCGAGCATATTTTACTTTAGGGTACAAAGTAGGTTGTGTGTGTGGGGAGGGGGGAAGACAATGGAATCACCGGGGTTTCCAAATACAAAAGCTACTTTTCCAGAATTCTCGGAATCTGATCGTGAAAACGCACACAAAAAAACTTCCCCTCCGGAACTAAAATAGCGATAATCCACTTGTCCGCCCGGTAACCCTAAAATAAAGGTTCGGTTAGAATCGGTACAATCAAGAAACCTCTTCATTTTTTAATTTTTTTTTTACATAAAAGGATTTAATTTTGGTAACATATTTCAAATTAGTGCCGATTCTAAGCGTAAAATATAACATTATTTTAACTAAAAAAGCTAAGTAGAATGTTTTTAGAATATTCCGGTTGTGACGATTTTAAGGTTAGGTGCCATCACTAGCGATATTTACCGTTTAAATTTGGCGAAAAAACGTTGACATTCAATTAACCGGAAAATTTGGTTATCCGGAAATCCTAATTTCCCGGCGATTCCGGATAATCGGGCTTTTACTGTATTTCCTTCTGATCATCTTTTCTACTATATTTTTCTTCTGGAAAAAAAAAAAAAGCTACATTATTCAGTTTTTTTGCTGGGATTAATTATTGAAATATGAATTATAGGCACATTATTAAAATTGCATTTGTGAAACTAAGTTATAAGCCGTATTTGTTATTTTAGTTGGAATATGTTTGCATAAACTCAATAAGTTTGTGCTCTTTGAAATTATATGATAATAAATTAAAGGGGGGGTGGGGGTAATCTAATAGAATATATTTAGTAAGCAAATGTCTATTTTATTTCTCCTTTGATTCCTTTTTTTTTCCTTCTAAGAACTAAAGTACAGATAATTGTTTAGTTAATTCAAATCATAATCTCATTTAATTCCTGTGTTTGTTTATTTATTTTTTTACATAATAATTTCATGTATCTCGTATTTTCATCTTGTATACCCTTTTACTTATGCAGTCAATGGTCTTTACTTATGTAAGAAAAGATATTTACTTATGCAAGTAAAGATGTATAATTCTATATTTAATATAAGTTCAATTTTTCTTGTAGGTCTTAAAACAGAAGTATCATATATCCAGTATTTCCAACAAAGTGTATGATTTGACAGAAAGAAAGGTTATTCTACTTTTTTTTTTTTTTTTTTTCATTGTCTGGTAAATTGTTATAATTTAAAAACTTTATTGTTTTCATCCAGTTTTTAATGTTTGCTTTAAGCATTTAATCTTTTTTTTATGTGTTTTGTTGATTTCCCGAAAATGTGAAACTATTATATTAAATTTTTTGTTTTGAATATTTTTATATAATAAATAACAGGGATTTGAAACTCATTATACTGTTTTATTTGTTTATAAATATTTTCTCCTCAAAAACTAATATTTTTATTTCCTTATATTTAATAACTTTCTATTGTGTGAATATATTTCTTTGGTTTCAGTGCTTTTGTTCTAATGGCTGCTACACAGCTTCAAACTATCTTAAAGTTCAACTGGAGGAAATACCTTTACACTTACGCCAACCAGGAATGTTCATATCAATACATCTGATTTCAGAAAAGGATAAAAGGTTATAAGCATTTGCTTTTATTCAAAATTTAAGTTAAATTGTTTCAGTTGAAATGAATCTGAAAATATTTTTCAGATTTAACATGTGTTTTTATTGAATTAATGCGGATTATTGGAAGATTTTTATAAAATTGCACCATGTTGCTTCTATTTCTAAGAGAACAATTGATATAGGTTTTTATTCAGTTATATAAAAACTTTTTAATATAAATTCTAACTAGGTAGATAAGGTAAGATATTTAAATCTGGAATATTTATTACAATGTGACTAATATAAATGTGATTATCTATTTTATTTGTGTTGCAAGAAAAAGGTCGAAGAAAACGTCAACTTATGTATATAACGGTAAAATAGTGTTGACATTCTTAGAATATAAAAAAGCAGCCGAGATTAAACAAATGTAAAAGCTTATTGTCAGAGAGGCTAGGAGCGAATGGGTGACGCAACCACTAGTGTCAAGATTTGATATTCTAATAGGCAGAGTCCAAACGGATTACGTAGCTTGTATGAGTTTGAGTGACGTTCTACAATGTTCCAAGTAGTTCTCGCTAACTGTAGAACTTACGAGAGCAATCTAATAGCTACATTGACGATTACAATGCGAATACATTACAACATCCCTCCTCAAGACGACGGCGGTCCGTCCAGAAGGGAAAAATGTCTAAAACAAACAAACATTTTAAATTTTGTCTTACACTAGCAAAAAATCACCCACTTGCTCTTTAACAAGAGTACAAGGATCATAACAGGAACAGACTTTGAATATATTTAGAAACAACATACTAACAATACAACATTACATTCAAAATAAAATTTAGAATACACTTTGAATTTTCAAAATATTGTAAAATAAAGTGTACAGTCAGAGTGAGGAGTACCTAAATTTTAAACGTTTACTCTATCTTATTAATTTTCAATACTTTAGTGTAATACACTATTTGTTAAAGAATCTACTCTCACTGCATAGTATAAAATTAGTATTAATCTAGTTATCAAGGATAAAGTTCCTTTGTTACACGACAAAAGTTCATTGACATTTGTGGTAATTTATGAACATTTTCCTTACTAAACCAGATTAAACCTTTTATATTACAGTTTAGATTCTTAGAAAAACATACTAATTAATAATTATTCTTCATATTCATATAATACATTATTCATATAATACTCAGTTGTTTCTTTTTCACATATTTCTTCAAATACTATTATTTCCAACAAATAAAATAAAGACAAATAACATTTAATAAAAATAATATCTCCTATCACTCTGACAAACAAAATCTTGAAATATACAACCTTTCATAATACTTCTACAAAATGCTGAATTGTAATTGAAATAACACAATAATACTGAATGTCCTTTTTAAAAAAAATACTTTATAACATGTTCAAAATAAACACCTTATCATTATTGTAAATCATTGAATTGTAACACAAATTCTCACTAATAATAAAATCAATAACATAATAATACATCCCACAATAGCAAAAATAGTAGACTTCAGTTGTTAATACGGTGGGCTCTTTAATCCTGAGTGTCAATCTGACTCTGCTCATGGCTAAGTCTGAGCTGGTTAGGGGAACGAAATGGTCGTAATTTTGACATATGGACTATTTCAGGTAATTTAGTGACAGCATTAATTTTATCAATAGTGTAATTAACCAGTGACGTTGCGTTTATTATGGTATAAGGACCTGAAAAAGGGGGTGAAAATTTTCTGGAATTGGGATATTGGAACTCTTCTAGGATAACCATATCTCCCTCTTTAAATTTTATATCCTTAAATCTGGCATCATAATATACCTTATTTTTTAGATGATTATCTATAGTACGTTGTTTTGCCATTTTATGAGCTTCATCTATTGGAGGATATAACTCTTGTTGCCCCAAAATATTGGCATAAGGGGTTTGGCCTAAAAGTAAATAGGCAGGAGGAAACCCGGTTACCGTGTGTGGTGTATGATTATACTCATGAGCTACCTCCTCAATTAATTTAGTCCATGTCACCTTTTGACGAAGAGTTCACTTTACATTTTAACATGGTGTCCAAGGATTGTTGTACTCTTTCAGTCTTGGCATTGGTTTCGGGTCGGTGTGACTTGGTCATTAAATGTTTAACATTATTCCTAAGAAATTTTTTAAGTTGTGAGGACGTAAATGCCGGATTTTTATCTGTTAGTAGTTTCTCAGGTACCTGGATATTAAAGATTTGTTTTAATCAATTGATGTAAATACCAGCTGTCTCATTTTTTGAAGTAAAAACCCAAACATACCAGGTGGCATGATCTATTACAGTATGCAAACACCCTTTAGTAGAATTGTAATAATTTAAACCCTTTACAGTATCCAAGGATATAATCTGAAAAGGGACATCTGTAAGGGGTACCATTTGCAAGAGTCCAAACCTTTTTTGTCTTGGTTTTTTGCTTAACTGACAAGTTTCACAGTGTCTTACAAAGTTAATAATATCGTTATTAATATTAGGCCAATAGTATTGTGGTGTTATTAAACTAATCATTTTCTGGATGCCAGGGTGTCCAAATTTATAATGAGCTTCGTTTAGAATTTTATGTCTCAACGAAAAAGGTATAACTACCTTAAAAATTGTATTCTTTTTTATAACAACAATGTCATTTATAATCTGATATTTAGGTCCACACAAATTATCCTGTTCTTGATGAAATTTTATTTCCTCAAGATCCAAAAGAAACACATTGGGTTTTATATGGTTGATAGCAGGAAGTCTAGAAAGCATATCTGCTTCTATGTTAGTGTCTCCTTTGATATATTTTATCTCATAATCATACATGCTAAGTTTCAATAACCAACGAAAAAGCCTTCCCCTAAGATTTTTTATGTTTTTAAGCCATACTAAGGCTGCATGGTCGGTGTGAATGATAAATCTCTTACCATGGAGATAATAATGAAATTTATCAGTAGCATCAATAATGGCTAAGCATTCTAGTTCGGTTATGGCATAGATTTTTTTGTAAGGTCTCAAAGTTCGAGAATGATATGCTATTGGGTGTAATATTCCCTGTTCATCGGATTGTTTCAAAACTGCACCCACAGCATTTAAAGAAGAATCTACAAAGACATGTAATGGTAACTCTGGATTAAACAGATGTTAGATAGGTTTAGCTAAAAGTGCATTTTTTAAGAGATCAAAACTCTTCTGACATTTAGTATCCCAAACCCAAGGAACATCCTTTTTAAGTAAATTGTTTAAATGATATCTAATTTGGGCATACTGAGGAATAAACTTATGATAAACATTTAGAGAACCAAGAAATCGTTGTAACTCCTTGACATTAGCAGGGCGTTTCAATTTTCTGATACTCTCAAGGTTTACATTGTCAGGTGTAATTTGACCTCCTTCTATCTCATATACAAGAAAATTTATTTTTTCTTTAACAAATTGACATTTTGAGTTTGATGTTTTCTTTTTGAAAGATCTCAAAAATGTGTCTTAAGTGATCATAGTGCTCCTCCTTGGACTTGGAGAATATTATAATATCGTCAAAATAGTTGCACGCGAAATTCACTTTATGTTTATGAAGTATTCTTCTTATAGCACGATTGAATATGGCTGGCGCTACTTTCAATCCAAAGAGAAGTCTTTTCCATTGATGTAAACCAAAGGTTGTGGAAAATGCTATCTTCTCAGCATCATCAGGGTGAATTTCTATATTCCAATAACCCGAAGTCATATCTAGAGAGCTATACCAACGCGATAGACTTAATTTATCTAATAGAGCGTCGATTCGGGGTATGGTTCAGAGTCTGGTTTACAAATACTGTTCAATTTTTTAAAATTAAAACAAAGCCTTGTCTTGACACCTTCATCTCACTTCATAAATAACATTACTGGACTCGAATAAGGACTGTGACTTTCTTCAATAACACCAGTTTTTAACAACTTTTCAACTTGAGTTTTAATTTCAATCTCATCACTAAGGGAAGTCCTATATGGTCTTAAACATATAGGCGTGTCAGATGTCAAGACAATTCTTTGAGGTTCTAAGTTAATTTTGCCAATATAATATGTATCTTTTGAGAAAATACACTGGTATTCCTGAAGCAACATAGAGAGTGAACATCTTTTTGTACCAACTATGGACTTTCTTGGACCGCAGGGGTCTCGGATGTTGCACACTCCTTGACAACAGGGGAACTTATAACTACTTGATTATCAACATGAGCATGTGACAATTCTGGTACATTAATATTATAAGTATGTTCTTGAATGGCTACTTCTTCTTGCCATACAAAAAAAAATTCACAGTTCAAAATCAACTTAAATTTTCTACAATCATTTAAACTCAACAATGCATAATTCAAAGGAGTATGTACAATAAAAAAAGTTATGAAATTAACCAAATTACCAATCTTATAGGTAGTGTACATGTGTTTTTCAGAATAAGCGTTCCCTTTGCCTGTCTAGCTCGTATTGGAACGATTTTTTGGATATCGAGGGGTTTGTTGCCATGTATGCGTTGGAGTAATTTTAAGGAAATGACTGTCAAACTTGACCCTTTATCAATAACTATAGGAAATGAATTATTGATATGGGATCCTGTAACAATTAATTGTCAGGATGAGATTACTGAATTATCAGCAGACACTACCGCCTTTGACGAAGATTCATTCTGAAAAACACAAGTAGTATTTGTGTAATGATAAGCGTTCAAAATTCCTCTTTCCTCACATAAATGGCATGGTGTAGTGGGTAGTCCCTGTTGAAGACCATTAAAATGAATATTAGGTGAGATCTGTTGTTGAAATTCATTGAATTGAACATTATGTGGACTCTGATGACCTGTGTATCGAGGTCGATTATTATTATTTACTGTTCTTGGCTGGTATATTGGGGTAGGCATAGCCTGCCAATTGGGGTTAACTCGAGGCTGAAAAGGTCAATATTTGGGAGAAAAATTGCCTCTTAATGTCGTCTGGTCATACCTAGGTCTCTGAAAATTGCTGTGAGGTTTAAAGGGTTGTCCCACTGTATTTGATAGTTCAATACGTTGACTATTAAAAGAGTGTAAACGAGGGACTAAATTTAACCAATCTAAAGGTGTTTTAGGCGGATTAGTGATCAGCAATTGTCGAACATTACGATTTTTAATACCCTCCGACAAAGCTTCTAGGATTAATTTTGTGTCTAAACCCAACTGCCTACCAATTTCCATCTTACTGTGAAAATATTTTAATAAATCATCTTGATCTAATTGTTGATGATAAAAATCTCCAAAATTCACACATTTGGGTTGGGCAAATTTTTCAAGAAGCAATTCTTTCAATTCATTCCAATTAGTGATTAAAAGACAATGGTTAATGTATTCTTTCAAAGCAGTACCTTGAAGGTATCTGTTTAGATTTTCAAGCCTCCATTCATCTGAAAACCCCAATTGTAAGGTTTTAGTTTCAAAATACTGTAACCAATTATTTATGTTAATTCCATTTTCAGGATTAAAAGCAATAAGTTCAGGGATATTATCTCATGCTTTATTTGAGTTTACTTTTTCAAAAGGATTCATGTATTGGTTTGACTTACAGCAGCACTATTAATTTCATTAATATCTTTTACAACAGACTTAGGAATAGTACCAGAAGAGCCAACAGAATCTTTGTTAAGCATATCTTCTTTCTGGAAAGCAGTTAACGAATTTTCTGGAAGCATTCCTTCCATATTACTGAGTGTGGCACTTTCTTTGTCCATATTTTCATTTGTTAATACTTGTTGACTATTTCTCTCGTATAATTGTCTTCCAGAACGTAGTAACATAAGATGAAATCACAGTCAATAAAATACCGTTATCAAGCTTACTTGATTTAATTAATACAAAAATATTTTACTTATTTATATCTAGACACCTTTATCACAATTCTTTAAAGTTCAAAACTAACTTGAAGTCAAATATTAAATTAAAAATACTTCAGTATAGATTTTACAGCAATTAAGCACAATAAATGTTTTTTCTTGTACATACCCAAATGATATTCTTCTTCCTCTTCAGTCAAGTTATCAGTAATCCTTAGAGAAAAAGTCCCAAAGCTCAGAAGCACTTTTCACACTCCAGCGCTAGGTCCGACCGCCAATTTTTTTTCTGCTCAGGTCACCGAACGTTTCTGCAAAACTCAGGCCGGATAGTCTACGGTCTGCTGAGAATTGTGTGGCTATGACGTGCGTTATCGCTGGGATTTAAGTTGTTGTGGTTTTCATTTTCGCGGAGTATTACGCCAATGCAACAACGCTATTGCTGCGAATTGTTCCCGTATATTTGGCGCTAACACTGATATTTGCGTTTATGCGATTGTCATTTTCGCTGAGTGCTACCTTGTTGTAAAGACAGAGATTTGCACCGATGTTACCGAAAGAATGTCGATATTACCGTGATGAATTGCGCGCTCGTTGATGTGCATTATTGATGATGTGCGATGAGATTTGTGCTGATATTGTGGACGCTATCACCGATATGCACGTTGTTGTGATGTTCGTTTTTGCTTATACCTAAATTTTATGCCGAGATTTACGTTGTTGTGATTGTAATTTTCGTCAAGGTTACACCAATACATTAGCGCTCTTGAGAGTTGCCCTGGTATATTTGGTTCTAACTTTGATATTTATGTTGGCGTGAGAGTAATTTTCGTCGAAAGCCATACTTAAGTAACATTCGATATTACCAAAATTTGCACTAGTATCGATATTACCAAAATTTGCACTAGTATTACCTAGAAAAGATCGATATTACCGAGATTTGTGCTGATATTGTGGACGCTATCGCCGATATGCACGTTTTTGCCGATACCTAGATTTTCGCCGGTATTGTAAGCGATATTGCTTACAGTACTTTTGTCAGATTGATGGTCATTTTCGCCGAGGTTTACGCGAATACAATACCAGCTATTACCGAGATTTTCAACACCGAATTGTAGCTATTCATCTAGACTTCTGTTAGTGCGATAGCAGCGATATTCGTGATTAGTGCCTGTTTAAGGTTAAATTTTGCCGTTTGATTCGAATCTGTGCAGAATTTCTCAAATTTTTGTATCATTTTGTATAAAAATTATATAAAAAAATTCTGAAAATTAGTCCCAATTGTAATTGTTTGTTGCTTTTTATTTTATTGAACAAGCTTAACGATATGAATAAAAATTTAGATTTTTAGTAGCTTAAAAATTTAGAAAACTGGATTTAATTAAATTTGGCCTGTTTGTTAATATGTTATAATTCTTCTTCTTTGTATTGGGTTAGTCAGATATGTGGCACCTCTGCTTTAGGGTAGCATTTTGTACCATACTCCAAACCCAATGTTTCTTAGATCCATTTGTTCGGATCGCCCACTTTAGTAATAAAGTCCGACAAACCTCTAATGGAACTAAGGTGTAATTCTTTAGTGTTGGTGGTTCCTAAAGTAGTTAATCGAGTGAGGGCAAGAGCATCACATTCATATATAACATGATGTGCCGTTTCCTCGTTTTTGTGACATTACCTGCATATGGGGTCTTGTTATGTTATAATTGCTTAAAGTTGTCTGACTTTTTGAAATTTTGAATTTTTTGCCGGTTTTCATCACTTTCACATGAATTTTTTTTTTTTTTTAAATCATTGGAACTATACCATGCCTGATAACAGCAAAAATGTATCCCTACGTCTAGGTGCCGCTATTTTAAGCCATTTTTGCTCACGGACAGATGGTGCTGTGTTATAAATGCACATGGAAAAACACAATTTTTTGTTAATATAACTTGAAATGGGTTTCACGTATAAAATTTTTGGATTTTTGTTTTCAGCTTTTTGATTTTTTACCAAACTCATCCCTGATAACGGTAAAATAGTGTTGACACTCTTAGGACATAAAAAAGCAGCCGAGATTAAACAAATGTAAAAGTTTATTGTCAGAGAGGCTCGGAGCTAATGGGTGACGCAACCACTAGTGTCAAGATTTGATATTCTAATAGGCGGAGTCCAAACGGATTATGTAGCTTATGAGTTTGAGTGACATTCTACAATGTTCCAAGTGGTTCTCGCTAACTATAGAACTTACGAGAGTAATCTAATAGCTACATTGACGATTCCAATGCGAATACATTACATGTATTTAATATGAAAATAAAGATCCTGTACACAAAATCAAATCGTGAGCAAGATATAATCTTGGGTGACAATTGTTATGTTCCATGTCAAATCAACCAGTCACTCAACCTGACCATTTCAGATTTCAATTTAAACTTACAATAATCATTCTCCTAATAAGAATGTATATATATGTATATTTTTTTCTAAAAAGGCTTTAATCTTTCTCTCTCTCTTTTTTTAATTCATTGCTTTATCTTTATGGACAAAAAAAAATCAAAATTGGCTCTTTATTCACTGGAGCATTTTACTTTATTGGTCCTTTTACTTTCTTCTTCATAATGCAGGTGATTAGTAGCAATTACATTCTATCTACTACTTACAGCTGCTATATGCATTGTTTATAACTTTCTTATGCACTTAAACAGAGTAGCCACAGAACCGGGAAAACCTGGAAATCAGGGAAATGTCAGGGAGCTTTCTGATTCTGAAAAAAATCAGGGAAATGTCAGGGAACTTTTTAAAACTTCATGAAAATCAGGGAAATTTTGTATTGTTTAAGGCACGTTCATCCATATTTTGGAGCTATTTACATGGAGATTTGTGGTGGTAAGCCATTAGAAGTTTAATGTTACGGAATAATTTAAACTTTTCATTACCAGCAAAACTAATTTTTAAAAAATTGCATACTATCTTTTTAGCATACATGTTCTATTTGATCATGGGGTCTCGACATCTGGAAAACCTAAGAAAATTGGTGAAATTTGAAAAAAAGTTTGCCCTAAAATCAGGGAATTTTTTAAAAATCTGTCAGGGAAATCAGGGAACTTTTTTTCCAGAATTTTGTGGCCACCTTGTTAAATGTATTTAATATCTTTTTGTTTGTAAAAATATCTACCTTTTTCTTTCAGAGGCAGTGCTGGTGAAGAAATTTTATTTCGAGTTTCACTTGACAAGGATGAAATTGAAAAGCCATTCAGGGAAACTCCAGTGCCAAATCAATTAACTACGATTCTTCAGGAAGATGTTAAAGGATTTGAAAAACATTTGTCAAAATTGAAAATTACTGAAAATGTTTTTGAGTAAGTCTTGCAGTTTTTCTTATTTTATATTAAGAAAAGGGACTGGTTTAAGTAGAATTTGATGACTCCGTAATTCGGAGAAGATTTTTACTTTGTTAATTCTTATCCGCATAAAGAAATATGCTACTACTAGTTTCTAAATGTTTTACACCTTGTGTCTCTCTAAAACTACTTAATGTTTACAAACTATAGCTAACCCTAAAAATATAAAAAGATTTTTATTTATTATGTTTTAAGAATAGAATTGTTAAACCTAAAGTATTTTATAGTAATATAACCCATAAAAACAGTTTTTAAAATATCCTTTATATGCATTGTCAATTTTTAAAATCATTAACACAGTGCCAATATCAAAAACATTTCTATCAGCAAAATGTGCTGCAAACTACATTTAAAAATTTATTCATTAAAAATGAACCTGAATTTATGCTTTAACATCCAAATATCATTTATTTATTCTGATTAAAGTAATTTTATTATTTATTAAAACAAAATTCGGCAACTAGAAAGAGTTTCAACAAAAGTAGATTAAATGCTAGCCAAAGCGTGATTGGATGATGGCAACTTGGTTTATTAGTATTCCATAAAAGCAACCTTTTAGTGACAATAACAACCCCAAAATTTGATAGAATGCATTGTCATCAACATTGAACGTATCTGCCAAGTTTCAACCTTATTGGATGACGGCAATGGTGTTAATCAGGTCGCCGCAGATTCCGCTCCCATCGACAAACAGACACACAAAGTCGAAGTTAATATAAAGGATTTTAAAATATATTGCGTTGTCTGACTGTAAAATATATTGTGTTACACTCATTTAACACTCATATCCTATTTCTGTTATGAAAGCTAGGTTACTCCATGATTCTCTTTATGAAAATCTCCTCATCTCAAAACTACTGAATGTGAAGATATTGCCTTTCTAATTTGCACAGCAGAAATAAATTTTTTGTTATTAATTTTTTTTCCTCATTTTGGTAATAAGTTATATCTATCATAAATATTTAATGATTAAACAAAGAACTAATCACTAGTTTGCATTTGTATCAGTTTAATGTATAAAATCTTATTCCGGCATATTTTACTTTTATTTGGTTAATACAGTAGTACTCACTTTAATGTGTGCATTCAAACTTAATCCTAATTATCATACCAGTACTATAATTTTGACTTTGATACCTCATTCTTTTCTTGCTTCATTAATTGCTCTTTCATTTCAGAAAACCATTTGTGTTTGGCACCGAAACACACGAGGAAGTGTCGATGGATGTTGATGCGAAAGAAAGCGCTTCTGAATCAAGTGAGGATGATGATTTTGATGGCAATAAAGAACCAGAAAATTTCCCTGAATATAGCAACCTCTCCATACTGACCAATAAGCACATGCCGATTCCTGAAAAAACTAAAAAAGTTGTACTTATCGAACCAATCAAAGCTACAGCTATCACTGAATCACCCACAATCAAGCCATCTATGGAATTCATAGCCAGTGTATTTTATGATTGGTTCACTGAAGATACAATGAAATATCTTCTAGGAGAAAGAAAAATGTACTCCATGAAAGCTGACCTTTTATTCCAAAAAATGGTAGACTCTGATGCTCCAAATTCTGAAGAGTTAGGTTCAGTTAAAAATGAATACATCGATCTTTGTCTTAAAATGGATAAACTACAGGAAGAAGAGGATGTCAATGATTCTGTAGAATTTGAGATGGATGTATCAAGTTCTGTTCCAGAGAACGAAATGGGTGATTTTTCAGAGAACATTGTAGATTCATCTAACAGCAAATCAACATTAAAACAAAATTCTATTCCAAAGCGCCGACCTAAAGGAAGATCAAAAGTAAAGAAAGCAGTTTCCTTTGAACCAGAAGTAAAAGATGTACCCAAGGAACCATTAGTTCTCCCAGAAGAGGTTTGTGCAATTTCTTAATGAAAGGGCATCTCACATATTTAAAATCTATTGCCAATGGTTCCTGAAATTTTCTATGAACAGTCCTCTCCCATTGCAATTAAATAAATAACCAGAGCACTTTTTAGAAGTTTATGAAATAAAAATTACTGCAGAAAATGTTTGGGTATTATCATATTACTCAAATATTTTTTTTTTAGCTATTATAATTCAAATTTCAGTCCAGAGTATTTTGTAATATTGTTTTACTCTTGAAGTTTGGAATGATCACAACATAAATTTTAATTTGTGTATTAACGAAAAGTGTGTCCTGTGAAAAGTTTGATTGGAATTTTTTTTTTTTTTCCATTATGGAACTGTTCCTAATTTCATATTCAAGTGCATATGAAAATAGGATTTTTAATGCTGCAAAATATTTAAGTGTTATGTTAGAAGCTAATGAACAAGTTTCTAATTAAACTTTGTCAAAGCTATTCTAGCAGTTTAGATTGTAAACCTCTAGCTAAATTAGCAACTGGGATTTCTTACATCTTGCGGATTTTTTATTTACAGTGTTTATTAATTCATTCTAAAAAAAATAGGATTTTTAAGTTCTTTATATTATCTTCGATTTAGTTTGTGACAGGGAAATTCTTCAGAGGGCTAATTAACCCACTTGCCGTCATTCAATCGAGTTGAAACTAAGCAGATAGCTTTGTCAATGACGATGCATTCTATCATGCTTTGTGGGGAGGGGGGGAGCCGATGATATAGACCAGGTGTTTGCTTCATAGTGGTCAAACGCTATAGAAATTTGATATGAGATGAAAATTTCTTAAATAAGTTGCAATTGCACATAAAAGTTGGCAGTATCTATGACGGGTTTATAGTAAAAACTTTGTTTTTATAATTTTTATTTAGGACACGGTACATTATGTGTTCTGTTTCAGTATTAAGATTTCCTCAACATTTTAAGTATTAAATTTAAATAACTTAGTTTTCAATTTTCATTTCCTAAAAACCTATTAATAGGGGGGTTTTTCTATGTGTAAAGAATGGATTTTTAAGTATGTAAATTTGTTTATTAATTTCTAATTTTGATTTAAATTTTAGGAGTCTGAGACCTATGAATCTCAGTCAGAACCTATGTTCCCTCTGGTTGATTCTATATCTCAAAATGCCCTCAGAAGACAAGTTATAAGTGGTAGATTGAAGGCAGTGTAAGTTTTCTCTTATCTATATCATTTGTATCTGCAGAAAATATTTTCTTCAATACTTGTAGATGAATGGTACAGCTAATGTCTTTACTCTCAAAATGAAACTTTAGATTATCACCCCCCCCCCCCCTTCTCCCTCTCATCTTCCTATGTTACTGTGAGGTATAAAATTCTCAATTAAAAAAAAAGCGAATTTGACATTGTTTCTCGACACACTGTACTCTTCAAATCTATTATTGTGTTGCTTATTAATAGAATTGCTTTTGCCCATATTTTGGAACTTTGAGTTCTAAATGCCAAAGATGACATTATAAGCAGTTTTATTGGATAGTGCATGGCCACTTTATTATATACCTAAATGCAAATGATGTAACTTTAGCTGTTCACATTTAAAAGTAAAGGATATAGACTTTAGTGAGCATCTGTATATAACTGATATAAGAAAATAATCTTAAAGATTGTAAAATTTTTACAAATACTCCAACAAATATAGAAAGTATTTTCTGAATTCAGATTAATTTTTTTTAAATGTTTAATGATTTTCATTGTTTAGATACTTTGCTACATTGCCTTTAATTGGGCTGAATTACAAAGATGTACGAGATGAAGTTAAAAGAATTCTGGAAACATTCAGGTAGTAATTGATTATATGATTTACTGTAAATGTTAGTATTTATCGTAAAACTTCTCTTCAACTATTATTTAGAGTACTTGCATCTGTGTACCGCATTAGTTAAGTTAAATAAATTAAATGTATGTGTGTTTATTTTTAAATTTAACATATATGTATTATTAAAACTAGTAACTTATGAGAAACCAACCTATTGTAATTCATACTTTCAAAACCATTATATTTTAATGCAAAGGCTACAAATTAAGTTTTACTGGTTTATCTGCACTATAAAAATGTGGATTTGTGTTCATTGTTTTTGCTTACTTTCAAATTTTGAAAGAAAATTTTTAGCATGGAAAGAAATCTATATTAAAAAAATTTTAATGCAGCTATGTGTCATTAGCAAAATAATTATAGATGTTATTCTTCTCATAAAATTCTATAGTAGATATTTTTGGATATAAATTGTACATAAAACTAAACAAACTTAATAATAACTTATTTCATGCTTTTGTATGCGATACATTTTTTGGTCCAGGTGTATTTTTTGGTCACTCTTTTGTTAATTATTCTTAAATTAGGTTATGTGTGTATCTTCATGTATGAATTAGTAATATTTTTAAAGCAAGTTTCAAAAATATATATGTACTAGGATATTGATTAAGTTGTGGTGCTGAGTCTATTTAACTTTGCAAGTTTTTAAATTTGAATGTCTTATGTTTTCTTTATCAATAACTGATTTAGTTCTATAATATTCATATATGTTTCGATGCCCATACATTAAAATTGTAATAACTTTGTATCAAATAATTGGAGGTGCTCTTTCTTGGAATTTAAATACAGTTCCTTTCCAGCCTTACTCCAACAAATATAACATATAAGCCCAAAGAATGGAAATGCATTGCCTTAGTACTGTTAAGACTGTAAGTATATTGTTTATTTTTATGTGAATTTTTACTTTACATTACTCTCCTTGGATTGATAATGTGCCGAATGAATTTTGATAGATTGTCTTATGTAATTCATTGCTGTGATTAGGAATTTTGAAGAATTATTGCTAAGTTTTTAGACTCGATGATTTATATATATTTTTTTAATTCATTTGTTGATATTTCTTTTAAATCAATATGACACAGATGCTGAATGCGATGCCAGTATACCACCACCATGAAATAACCAGCTACATTGCATGGTATATTATAGTGAATAAATATTAGATGGACACTAATTGCAGGGGTGGGAAGTGTTAGAGCCCAGTTTGGAGCAATTTTGGAGCAGCAAAATTTAACATTTGGAGCAGATTCGTAAAAAATTGGAGCAGCAAAATTTAACTTTTGGAGCAGATTCGCAAAAAATTGGAGCAGCAAAACTTAACTTTTGGAGCAGAATAAGAGAAAATGTAGCAGCAAAATTTGAAGATTAATAGCAGAAATATAAAAATTGTAGCTGATTCAACAACAATTACCATAATTAAAATTTGAACTTGTATAATTTTATTTTTATACATAAAACACATATTAAAATACAAAATTATAAGATATACATAAAATTGCAACATAAAATATAATTTGTAAATTCAAAATATATAATTTGTAAATTCAAAATATATAATTTGTAAATTCAAAATATATAATTTGTGAATTAAAAAACATTTATACTTATTAGCTTTTGACACTTTGCGAACGGGTTTGCTATGCAAAACCAAGCTCTCTTTGCTCGCTAAAAGTTTCATTGTAACACAAACACAGCTCGCTTAACTCCCTGAAAAGTTTAATTGCTACACAAGTACAAGCTCGCGGAAAATGAATTGCTATGCAAGGACAGGCTCGATTCACTCTCTAGAAGGTTCATTGCAGTGCAATTTCAAGTTCGCTTGACTCGTTAAAAATTAATTGCAACGTAAACCCTTAATATTAGAACCCCCTCCCTATCGAGAACCAAAAAATGTTCCCTTTAATACAATAACACAACCCTCCTCACCCCTCTGAATTATTTTAACATGTGTTTATGAAAAGCAAAATTAGAAGGCAAAAACTACTTATGTTGAAAATTTCAGAACTCTAGATCTATTAGAAGTCGCTTTGTAAAAATATTAATTAAAAAACAAATTAAAATTTTAAAATTCTGTGTTTCAGAGATGTAGCCTTATTAGAAATCGTTTTGTATTTTTTTTCTTTAATTAAAAAAATTAGTTAAAAAAAATTAATTAAAATTTAACATTCTGTCTTTAAAATGTCTAATAAAAAAAGAGTCCAAAACCACTTATACTGAAAATTTCAAAGCTATACTTCTCTTTAAAGTCAGTTTGTAAAAAAAAAAAAAAAAAAAAAAAAGTAATTTAAATTTTAACATTCCGTTTGTCAAAGGTACAATCAGGAGGCCAAACTACTTATATAAAAAATTGTAAATAAGGTTCTACACCTTTCTTATAGCAAAAATAGCAATGCAGTAAAATTAAAATAAGAATGTTTCTAAATTTTTGTGAATGTTCTAAAATATTGTGAATTTTTTTTTATTTTCCAAATCGGGTCGAATTCTGCGTCAAAACTGCGATTTTACCCTACTTGCCGTTCTATAAACTTATAAAAAAGTATTACTTTTATTCTTTTAAATCGGAAACATTCCGGGATTTTGATTACATTTCTGTGATACTTATTTTCAAATGTAAAACGGATGTTTAAAAATTATTTACCAACAGCCAACAAGCAGGCGCGTAGCCAGGGGGTGGCTGATGGGGCTGCAGCCCCCCCTGAAATTTTCAAACCTCAAAAGTCAGAAATAGATCTATTTATGCTTGGATGATTAAAATTGGAAATTAACACAAGTTTTCGTTATTTTCTAATTTTTTGAAATTAGACAGACAAAGCACTGGAATTATTAACGAATCGAATTAAGTTTAATCTGCCCTGAATATAGCACTCCAGACTTCAGGCGTGATGACTAGTCGACGTGATACGCGATGCCTAGTCTCGTTGGCGCGGACTTTCGTCCGACAAAAGGCTTTCAGAGTCCTGGGGATGGGAGGGGGGGGGATCTTGTACTTGTCTAGTCCATGATCCCTCCCCCCCCCCCCCAGGGACTCTGGTTCACTAGTACAATAGGTGACAAGGGGTGTCCAGAAAGCCACAAACCGGCTCTTTTTTAGCAGCCATCTCCAACCTCCAAGAGTAGCATTGTATACATATTCAACATTGCTCGGATCCCACGTTGTTAAACACTTCAGAATTCTCCTACCAGACAACCTACAAAAGCCTACAAAACAACTGAAGAATACTATAGAATAACAATTTTTACGCCCTACTTAGATGATATGATATCTTCATTAAATGAGCGCTTTTTGCCTCATAAAGAAACAATTTCTTCCTTGCAAAACCTTATTCCGCAACACGCTATTGGGAAGAGTTTTCAAGATATTGAGCCATGCATCTCCTTTTATGAAGATGATCTTCCTACTTACAAAGATGTGATTGAAGGCGAATGGGAGCTGTGGAAAAGAAAGTGGATGTCCGTCGAAATGTTACCAAACTCAGCGATTGGGTCGCTGTATGAATGCGACCAAAACATCTTCCCCAGCATATACGTTTTGCTCAAAATCCTATCTGTTCTGCCAGTGTCAGCAGCCACAGCTGAGAGAAGTTTTTCAACTCTTCGGAGATTGAAAACTTATCTTAGAAGTACGACAAGCGAAAATCGCTTAACTGGACTGGCTTTGCTGAATATCCATAGGCAATGCTCAGTTTCAGACGAGATGGTCCTCAATAAATTTGCCAGCAGTGGAACTGTTAGAAAATTCAATTTAACTTTGTAATGCCTCTTAATTAAATACAATTGTCCCATTATTAAACTTTATTTTAAATGTGATATTTCTTCTCATTTCCTTATTTTAAAAAGCATTTTTATTGTGTTTCATTAAAGCATTCTTAATCAAATATTATTCATGCATATTAATACTTAATGTCACGATAGTGAAAAGAAAGGGTCATTTGATTATCACTACATTTAACGAATACATTTTCCTTACAATGAATGCTATATGTGCTAAAAGTATTACAATCCCAAAAAGTGTTTATTTGTTTTTTAGTTTGATTTGTAAATTATTGAATGATAATTATTGTTTCCGAAGTTGACATTTATAATTTCTCAGCCCCCTCCGAAAAAAAATCTTGGCTACGCCCCTGCCAACAAGTAAATTACAAACCCTAAATTTAATAGAAGGCATCGTCATTACGCGTGTCCGAGCCGAAATATTCTTTTTGAACTCTTAATAAAAACATTTGATGGTTATAATCCTTTAACTTTTTACCAATTCCTTTCTTCTTTATTTAGAACAAGAGGGCGTGGTAAAAATCCGACGAAACACACTAAATCAAGGTACGTACGTACGAAATGGCCATCCGTGCTTACTAGAAATCAGAAATTTTGAGGCTGCCCCTTAAATTCTATCTAGCAATGACACACATGATATCAGTTATCAGCACTCGACGATTTGAATTTGTCCCGGTGCAAGGCGCGTTTGGACGTGAATGTGTATGCGTGAATGTCGATTTCAAAGGGATAATCCACACATTGCATTCTGTTGGGGGGAAAATCGAATGCTTTGCAAATTCGTGCGAAAACGGCGCTCGAGGTTGCCATAATTTCGTCTTCACATAGATTTGGCGTGCGCGAGCTGGTTTGGCGCTTTAGCGTGCGCGTTTAAAAGAAGATTTAAAACAAAATTGGCGCAGAATTGTACTTAAGGGGGACCGGTACCGAAATTAAAAAAAACTTTATGTACATTTTTATGTCAACAATTTATTTCATGTATGAGGTACTATTTATATATCTTTGAGAAAATGTTTTTTTAAATATTGTGTTTAGTTATTTAAAAAAAAATTAAAAACTAAGAAAAATCGATAATAATTGATGTTTGCGTATTTTGATATAAGTCAAGAAAAAATAAATTTTTTTTCAAAGTGAAAGGTTTCTGTAATACATAATTGTATAAAGAAAATTTTGTCTTCACAGAATTTTGATAGGTGAATTAAAAAAAAATTTTAAAAAATTCTCAAAGTTAAAACATTGAAATTTTTGCTTTTTTTTATGTTATCTTTTACGCTAAATGTAATATTTTAAAACAGAATTAAAAAAATAAAATTCTGTGAAGACAAAATATTTAAAACTATATAAATTAAATGCTCCAAAAATTTGAATAGCCAAATATTAATGGCTCTGGAGATATATCGATTTGAATATGCAACATCTTTGAAAAACACTAGTGTTCGAAAAACACACTTTAAGCAGACGCTTCAAGGTGTCACGCCCATTAGTGATGTTTAAATCACAGGTAATTTTGTGGCGTTCTAATCACTGGAGGAATAAGATAAAAACATAATTCTCTTCAGGAATGAATGAACTATTTTTTAAAATCAGAAAAAAAAATTGGGATTTTTGAAAAAATTTCGGTACTGGACCCCCTTAAATGTGGTTTTGTAGCAAGTTGGCGCAGGATACCGCTTTTGGCGCACGCTGGCGCAATTGACGCAGAATTCCCACCCCTGTAATTGATATTCTAAAAGTCATTTTTAGGAAATAACAAAAGTTAATACTTCCGACTATCCTAATTTGATAAAAATTCTGGTGTGGCACAGATAAGTGATAGTCTCATGGGGATAAGCCAGTCAGAGATGAATTTTTATAAATATTACAGTCAGGCACACAATATCAGCAAAAATTAAGGATTTCTAAGCATTTTCAAGTACTTTTAAGGCCTGGAAAACAAGTTTAAAAATATTAAGCACTTTCAACTGCATTTGACAATGGCAATCCTGACCCGGTTCAAATTGTTTCAGTGGATTTCAAGTTATGAACATATCTTCTTTCCATAATTTGAACCCCATAATCACAAAATATTAGAATGGAATATCTTTACTTTTCGTAATTTGCATAGAAGTTAGAAACTCCTTGGTTAAGTTTCAGCTTTCTACCTTTATGGAAAGTATGAGAATTAGTGATGATATTTATTGATGATCAGTATGAATCATCAGTAAATAACTTAGAAGTGCTTTTATATTTATTAATGATTAGTCTGAAATTGTTTTTGGTAATAGTTGATAAATAATTTAACTTTAATGATTTAAAACATTGTTTAATGGTTGTTTTTAAATCACCTTTAATAAAAGCTTTCAATATAGCAAATATAATAAAAGCAAATATATAGCAAAGCAATATATTTTAGCAAAGCAAGTATAATCTCATAAAAGAAGTGTAAGAAACTAAGTATAAAATGATATGTGCTAGGTATGTAAAGTCATTTATACAGTTACTTGCCTACTTTTTTTTTTGGGGGGGGGGGGGATAAGAAAGGTTAAATACAATTCATTCGATATACTAATTCCAATTATTCATGGGGAGCAAATACAAATTTGTTCCAACACTAATTTTAGGATGTATGTATTAATTTGAATATTTTTATTTCTTATATGCGATTTATTTTTTCAGATTAACGGAAAATACACTCACAGATCTTGAACATTTTGAAAATGCCCAATATTTGAAATTATGTGAAATATTATTAACGAATCTGAGTATATCTGTACAGGAAATCGATAACCTTGTATCTGATCTTGTTAGTTCAAATCAACTTATAAGGTTTCAAGGATATATTAAATGAAGAAAGTAAATATTTTTTTCTATAGTTCCTGTTTGTGCTTTACTACACTAGTAATAAAATATTTTTTGTACATTGATATATATCAGCTATAATGAAAAAAAAAATTCATTGTGAAGAAAGTTAGTAAAAAGTATTTAGTTCAAAAGAAAAATTAAACTTTGTCAAAAAATATTAAACATTTTTTTTTCTAAACTTTTAGCATTTCAACTGGCTTTTACATGTCTTTATGCTTATAATATATCTTAAGATATATGAATTTAATGCCACATTAGCTGTTTTTAACTCAACCCAATATAATTTCAATTAAACAAAACTATAAACTTTTTCTTTCGTACATGGTATTTATTAAACCTTGGTTAGTTGCGCAGTTGACAAATGTCCCCCACAATCAATTTTTCAATACATGGCAGCCCATGATCAAAGCCTTCTTACAGGGGTTTTTTCGCTGTTATTTAAAAAATATTTTTCAATTTTTACTTTATTTCGTTCAATAATGCTGTGTTTTTAATTAAAATACCCACTTTGATATTTGGTCATGAATTTAATGGTATGCATAATCATTTGAATTTGGGGGACATTTGTCCCCCACGCGACTAACCGCGAGACAAAGTCTTGCGCCTAATCAAGGGTTAAAAGTCAGTAAAAATGGGATTTTAGGCCAATAGCTAATTCATGACAGATATTACCACTTTAAACTTGAATTAACATAACTACTTTCGAAAAATATCAATTGATTTTATTGTACAGCGTACGTTTACATTTTAAGGATAAAAATATATCTCAATAAATTGTATTGTAACATAATTTAATAGGAATATATTTCGAAGAGAATAATGAATATGGACAATTTATGTTATATTACACAATTTTTTATGATAATTTACATTAAGTGTTTCAAATAACATAATTTTCAATTTTATCTTGATTTTTATGTTATTCTTTAGTTCTATTAGCCTACTAAAATATTTCAGGTATGAATAAACTGAATTATGAATTTAATATGAAAAGATGTAAAATGATGTTTGCCAATAAAAATTGTAAAGAAATCACAATGTAATAAATATAAATATGTTTCAATTATAGTCGGTGGCATTGCAACAAACAAAATAGAGTCAACTTATAATACAACTCATAATTTCAAATGTATACCCAAAATAATACTAAAATTTCGAACAGTCAATATCATATGAAAAACTATCACAGCTTCCATTCTAAATAATAAAATGAGATTAGTAAACTTAAATGGTCACTTTCTAGGCATTGAAATAGAAAAAGCAGTTATGTTCGTAATGAAAGCATTAAATAATAAACCAAATTATTTACTCATAACTTCACTCAAATGACATTCATTAATAAAAAATTTTAAATGCAGACTGAAATTTGTAATTTTGGAGATTCTCTCAGAAATGCAAACCTGGTTAAGATTTAAGTAAAAACAAATTACAAAATGTATTAAAATGGTGCATTTTCTTTTACCTGTAAAAAATATCAAACATGTAGGTTTAAACTACTAGCAGTCTATATACAATTGAGTTTCAATCTAGTAATTTTTTTCTCTGAAAGATCGATATTTATTTTTAACTGATATTTTTTTAATGATCTTCTAAATAATACTAAACACCATTACAATGAAAATAAGTTTTGCTCTGAATTTTACAAATAGTATCATACAGCAGGGGTTGCATTCACCCTAACATTCCTTAAATTTCTGTTTATCCCTAAAATTGTACTAATTGTTTCAATAACTCCTTAAAAAAAATGAAAAACTTTGAAAATTCCCCACTTCCAAATTCCCCAAACCAACAAAAAAATTCAGATCTTCCTCCAGTAGAGAAAATCTTTTCTGAGATTTTAATTATTCACTTTTTTGCAGGCATTGAAACATGCTTTGAAAAGAATGTCTGTCAGGAGCCAATACAAGCTTTAAAAGAAATATCCCTAAGATTTTTGGAATTATCCCTAAAATTCTTACCTATTTTTTATTTTTTTTAATTCACTGCACCCCCTGATACAATAATTTACTATTAAATATGACTCAAGAGATTTTAATGTGTTTTTCTTAAGGGCGGGGTAAGGGTTTTCACTTTCAAATCGATTTTTTTTTTTTTTTTTTTTTTTTTTATATCTTATTGTTTAACATTTCAAGAATATGTCCTCAAAATTTTAATCCGATCTAAGCAATATTCTTGAAGTTATTGTTTAATTAGTCTCGGGGCCTTTAACGCTCTAACTCTAACAGCTACGGGCGGTTGGGATTGCAGTGCAGCTGTCGAGCAGGTATACAGGTTATTCATTGCTATTGTCCTGATCCCATATCCAGTTTTAGAAATATTTCATTTAGTAAAGCCAGGTAACTAAAACCATATAGATATATTTTATATTTGTATGTTTACTATACACTACATTATTTTAAAAAAAGAAACGAGCTTCAGTTAGTGGTTAGACGTTCGACCGTGCACTTGTAATTTTATTTTTTCAAAAAATTTCCTGAGCAAAAATGCCGAGAGTAAGTAAAATTTCGCGAGAAGACCGTCAAAGTGGAAGGACCTATTTGTGTCGATCAAAAAAAAGATCAAACCCGAATAAAAAAATAAAAGATGAGGCTACCACCAAAAGTGCTTCGGCGAAGAAAATAAAACTAAATACGAGTGCTAGTGTACCGGAAGATGTTGAAAAACATTTTAGAATCATAGATTTTTTGCTTGTGTTTTCAACCATCGCAAGTTTAGTAAAATGTGCTCAGTGTGATGGTTCAATCGAGTTCAAGAGCTGTAAAAAAGAAGGACTTGGGCTTCCAAATCCAAGTCAAATGTACAAATTGTGATCCACGCTTTATACCGTCGAGTGAGAAAACTGGTCATCGCTATGAAATCAACACTCGTTTTGCCTTTGTAATGCGTACATTAGGTTTGGGTTTAGCAGGCTGCAATAAATTTTGCGGGCTCATGGACATAGCAAGTAGTTTTCTATCAAAACAATCTTATTTGGATCTCATGAAATCTATTTGCTGCAGCATCGAAACGACTGCTGAGAAATTTCTTGTCTCCGCCGCAGACGAAGAAAAACAGCTAACACGTGCAAATTCGGAGTCAGACACTTTGACCGTTTCTGGTGACGGCACGTGGCAGAAGCAAGGCTTTAGCTCTTTCTTTGGCGTCACTTCCTTGATTGGATATTGGTCTGGAAAAGTTATCAATATTTTCGTAAGTAGTTCGCACTGCCAGGCTTGCAAATTATGGAGAAATCAATTAAATACTGATGAATTTCAAGATTGGTACGAAGAACATGTTGGAAAAGATGAATGCCAAGCAAATCACACCGGACCATCAGGTAACATGGAAGTAAATGCTGTCATCGAACTGTTTCGCCGATCAGAAGAAAAATACGGAGCGAAAATCAGCAACTATATTGGAGACGGAGATAGTAAAACTTACGGCAATTTAGTAAAAGCTAAACCTTATGGTGAAAATTTTATTATTAATAAAAAAGAATGTGTAGGTCACGTGCAAAAAAGAATGGGTAAACGTCTACGTGATCTAGTAAATAAAACTGTTGAACATAAAGTTGTAAAAACCGGAAAAAATGCTGGTAAAACAAGACAAAGTAAATTACTCGGTGGCAAAGGAAAGCTCACTGGAAAAGTCATTGATAATTTGAGTCGATACTACGGAGCAGCAATCAGACATAATTGTGATTCTTTAGAAGGAATGAAAAATGCAGTCTGGGCAACGTTCTACCACCAGCAGTCAACAGACGATTACCCTCAACACCATAAGTGCATGAGCGGTGAGAACTCGTGGTGTTCGTATCAAAAAGCTTTGGCCACAACAGGAGTGGAAAATTTCAATCATGACTACACTCCACTTCCACAAGATGTCATAGAAGCGATCAAACCGATTTATGAAGATTTGAGTAAAGACGAACTTCTAGAAAGGTGTCTTGGAGGTTTTACTCAAAATGCCAACGAAAGTTTGAACCAGCTGATTTGGAGAATTGCACCGAAAAAATTATCTGGCAGCAGACAAATTGTTAAATTTGCATCTTATGTAGCTGCATGCACATTCAATGAAGGTGCTGGTGCTCTTCTAACTTTTCTGTCTGATATGGACGTCAGTGTCGGCCCAAGCGCTCACGAGTATGCATCATCTACGGACAGCAATCGCATTGATAGGGCCGAGTTCCAAGCTGTGCAGCAGAGCAAAGAAGCCAGAATAAAACGAAGACTTGAAAAAAAACAGGCTGAAGACATCGACAATGCTGAAGGATGTGTGCTGTATGGAGCTGGAATTGATGATTCTGTGTAAGTTTATAAAGCAAAAAAGTGAAGAATTTTTTTTTTTTTTTTAAAACTTTAAACGCGTTTTTCTCAAAACTACTTTTTCAAAGTCCGTGTTCACTGCCATTTGAAAACTACTCGACCGATTCATTTCAAACTTTGTACACATTTTCTTCATATAAAATACCTCCCCCGTACGTATAGTAAAAAAAAAATTTTTTAACATTAAGGGTGTTTCCCACCCACAAAATGGCGGAAATTTTAGTCGAAAATAACGGTTCACACTTTAGATGGCCGCCAAAAATTTTTAAATTAAAAAAAAAATAATCAGAGAACGTTGAGGGGAAGATTTGTTTATAATTTAACTAAATTTTTATGGTTTTTCATTTTCAGATAATTTCCGGCCGAGTTACAGTGAACACCGCAAATTGTTTTTTTTTCAAGACGTCCTGGGGGAAGCTCTGTCACGGGCTAATGGTTTAATATTTTTGCATGAAAAATTTATAGAACATAGTCAAAACTATGCTCAATAATGTATAGAAGGTTTGAATAAAATTGCTCAATCGATATTTGAGATAAAAAAATCACAAAAAAAGTGGGTTTTTTTACGCTGAAACCCTTACCCCTCCCTTAAATGCAAATGTGATCGGGTGAAACCTGTTCCTTAACCTCCATTTCACATAAGCTTATTGTGTATTTATTTTTGTTTTATTGTGTAACATGTCTAACAGGTACAAGTAAATCACTGATCAGTCTTACAACATTTATTAAAAGAATTTTTTTTTTAACTTGGATATTAATTATGATTCCATTTTTTCCCCCTTTCCCACAAATGAATTTAGACTCAACTAAATGCTTCTAACATCTGATAATTCTGGAATATAGATCAAGTTCATTCTAAAACTATCTTGCATACTTTCTTGAATATAATATCCAATAAAAATTTAATTAAATGCATATATACATTGCACAGTAGAAAATATGGTGCTCATTATTGAAAGAATAACTAATTAAAGAACTATTACTAATAATTACAAGGCATTTCATTTACATTCATAAGAATTAGTTTATATCACTTTAAATTCATATCGATATTTCGATCGAATTATTATATTTCTGAGCTTAGACACTGACTTGAGAAAATTCAGAATGAAATTTTCATTAAATTTTACTTTTCTAAAATAGAATATTCAGAAGAAAAGCAATTTTAATTCCCCTTACAGTTCTAGATCACATATACAATAATGCTAATTTAAACTACCAAAAACTAAATTTAACAAAATTTATTACACAACAAATTAAATTTTCTAAAAATATTAAAGTCATTGAAGGTAAAAGTTCTTGCTTTTGTATAATTTCTATTTTTCAGTTTATTAACTTACTAAATGAACTAAAAATTAAATTCCCTGGTCTATTACAATTTTTCAAAAATTCATTAATATACCCATAATATAACTAGATTTGTCAATATTTTTAATATTTATCTGTCTTAATATTTTTCAAATGCTCTGTTAACTCCACTTAATCCTCAGAAATTTGAGAAATAATTTTTGTACAGATATAATTTTTTATCTTAAGTTTTACCCAATGTTAAAAATAAAGTTGCTTTTATAAAAAAAAAAAAAAAAAAAAAAAAAAAAAAAAATATATATATATATCATACAAACTTTCCAACAAATGTAATTTCTCACTTTAAACTCTACTGTGAGAAATTTAAAATTAAAAAATCATACATTTATCTAAATTTCAAACTATCAATCATTTTTATATTGATATTTACAATAATAAGTAATAAAACCAAAATGGGTTGACTTATAAATTATAAACAAACAAGAACAGTATATCATGATGAGTATTTAAATTAAAAAGTATAGAACCTAAATTAATTAAAATCGCAAACAGCAATTTTTTGTGTATTTACATTTACATGTAAATGCATATTTACAAAAAAAAAAAGTTTTGGGGTTAAATTCATAAAGTTGTAAAAATACATTTTCAGTATATCAGTCTTACATAAATCATACATATTCCATGACATGTCAATTTAATTCAGTCTCTCTGTCACCATTCTCAATGGTCAACTAACACAACAATAAAAATCAATGCATCGAAAGTTATCTCATGAATTATTAAGATTCACAAATGATTTAATTAAACTTTATAAGTAAAAAACATGAGCACCACCAGGGAGGGTATGGGGTGGGGCTTACAACTTTTTGGTTTTTGAAAAATAAGAAATAGTGGAAGAAAGCACTAAATTTCATAGAAAAATAAAGTCTCGGAATTGAGCAATATATATCCAATTATCAATTAAAAAAGAAAATTAAAACAACTATTAGTTCATATTTCTCAATGAAATAGCATTTACATTTTTGAAAAATCAAGGTTTGATATTAAACTTTAGCCACCTTACGACCCTTTGTGATTGCTTGGCACTCTCCTGGAAGTAATCCTGTCAGGGTCCATGGTGAAGAGAGAATGAATAAAGATTGAGACTTCATCAGAGTTCCTTACATATTATCAAGGTATCGAACTTTAAAATACACTCACAGAACCATAATTTCACTAGCTTCTTTTCTCCCCTCTTTACATTTATCCCCAAGTCTAAATACTTTCCTGAAAATATTTACACTTTTATTATTTAGTAAAATATTACTGTATTTAAATAGATATTGTTGAAATTAGTTTTCTTTAAGATATAAGAAATATATGAAGTGAAGGAAAGACTGTATTATAATAATACAATTTTAAGGAAATGCAATGTTTCTGTAATGAAGTTATGAAATGTCTTCTAAGGTCCATATGAGTCTTGGACTTCGAATTGTGCCTCTTTCCTAACACCAGTTTCTACTGATCCCTGTGGTGGAGCTTCTTGAGATGGTGGAACATTAACAAAGACAGCATCTCCAGCAACATTTACCAAACATTGACCCTGTAGAAAGAAAAGTTAAGGTGTTGCCACTTTTAAATTTGAGAAATTATTTCCTTATATTAAATAACAAATTTTGGTTTCTTTTAAAAAACCTTCACAAAATTGTAATTAAAAAGAAATTCAATAACACAAAAAATGTATGTTTAAAAAAAGACCACCAGCAAGAAATGTTTGATAAAGGTAAATTTGTATATTTTATTGATTTGTATGTTTTTGTGCAAGAAAAAATCCTCCTTTAGCATTATTTGCTCACTTTATATTTTCCACAAAATAAGTTATAAATTGATTAATTTTCATTAAAATGGAATTACAAAAACAGAAACCAATAAAAATTCTAGAGGGACTCCTGTTAATAAATACAAATTATTAAGCATCTTATAAAAGTTATTGATTTTTTAAGTAAAAAACGCTGAATTAAGATATTGATAATAATCTCCAAAACATTTTTTACAGAAAATGTACAATGCATGTTAAATATCTATATTGCTCTCATATGAATGCCCAAAATAAGGCAATATCTGTAAATGAGATTTTGCAACACAGGACGTTTGTTTCACATCAGAATTAAAGGTTCTGAACCATTGAATTAAAAAGGTTTTAGAATACTTTTCAACAAATGATGTATCATAAATTGGCAAAGAAATTGTTTTTTAAATTGTATCAGTAAAAAAAGCTATACACAATTTTATCAAACCAATGACTTTTGCACAAAATTTCAAATATTTTGAAGTAACACTTTGTCACATATTACATTTAGAAATGTATTATGTTAGCAGAATAGGAAAGATTGATGATAACTTCAATAACAGATTAAACAAGTTTTTTTAAAAAAGCTGTGGCTCCTGTGACATAGTGTACCTTCAATGATAAAAACATGAAACTATTAACAAATTGAAAATTTTTGGGACATTTATTTAATGTTTAATCTAAATTTTCATTAGAAATACAATTTTATAAGAAAAACACTCACCTGATTCTTATGTGGATTGTGCAATAAAATACACTGTGTCATGTGAAATCCCACCATAGCATTACCACCAAGTGCAGAGACATGGGCCCTGACAATGGCTAGCGTCTCAGCCACAAAACTTTGCATGAATCCATTAAGGCCGCCATTCTAAAGATAAAATCCAAAACTTAATTTTTGGACTATCATAAATGAAGTGCAACAAGGAAACCTATAACTAGGAGCTTTCTATAAATATTTATATTCATGGATGTTTCATAAATTTTTAAGTTAAAATTGAATACTAATACACTGAAAATATAATCAGTAGGAAACCTTGCATTAAGTAAATTATTTAACAAAAAAATACTAATGACCTAGTTCTAACTAAATTATGTTGCTTATTATTAAATTAAGTTAGAAATTATTACTGAGACATGTTTAAAGCTGGATAATATAAATTAGATTATTGTATTAAAAATTGAATAGTTTAAAGCATTATAAAAGTCATACTATGTATGTAATTGAACATTACCATAGTTGATTTTACAAGCATTCTAGGTTTATTTTTTTAGGAAACAAAACACTAGGTGATACATTATGGGCTGCGTAGCCCAGTCGGGAGAGGCGTTGTTATTGCAACCGGGAGGTTGCGAGTTCGATCCTGGCCTAGTGCTTGCAATCTTAATGGTGAAGAGTTCAGAACCTGGGAATGTCTAAAGACAGCCGTGTTTACTAATGGTGATTGGGGCACGTTAAATCAGTAGTGGTCGCAAAGTCTTCCAAGTTCCCATACAAATCATTACCTCTGGGGGTGGCATAGCTAAGTCTTCTGCTTGGTATTGCCTCTAAATTAAGAAGTTCCACATAGGGTCGGTAGTGCTGCCATCTATCGGGTAGCAATCGAAAATAGGTAGAAATAAACTCTTTGGATTATAGCTAGTCTAACGCACTCCCTCTTACGAGCGAGTGTGTGCTAACATCCTGTGCAGTACTACCCACTACCGACCTTCAGGAAATGGGGTTGGTACAAAATTCTTGAAAAAGCAGAGATGGCTTAGTCCACATAAGCCTTGATATAAGAAGAAGTGATAAATACCTAATCAAAATATATATCTGTACAGCAAAACGAGAAGAATTATGTCAGAAATAGATATGCACTTATGAACATAGTTGGAAAGCTTTGTTTAATAATTTTTTGGATGCCATAACAACAAAAATTAATTCTGAATTATTTAGAATTATACAAATTATTTCAAAAAAGTCCAAAGAATTTAAATTTTTTTTTCAGCTTGTTTATTACAAGAAATATAAACAATTCTACATAGTCTAATATATTCTAAACCACACTTCAATTCTTCAGGCTGTCTCTATGCAGTAGATTTATTTCATAATATTCCAATTTCATACTGATATTATACTGCTAAAAGGGGCAATTTTTTTCTTGAAATTAAACCCATTAACAACAGAATAAACTTTAAACAACAATTAACTGTGAGTAACTAAAACTAAATTACTAAGCTCAGTGGCTTTACATCCCCGTGGGGGGAAGGCCTTGGCCTGTTGTGCCCAATCCAGCTTATTTGACCATAGGCCCAAAGGTACCATACAGCAATGTTCCGGTCAGTCTAACGCGGAACCCCCAGTGTTTAGTTCCCAAACATGCTTGGTTCTCATTTAATCATCCCACTTAAGGGGTGAAAGTCTGAGTCAACCTTCCCCAGCTCGGGGATCGAACCGTGGACCAGTGGCATGGCAGCGCATTGCGCTACCACTGTGCTTCAAATAACAGCGAGTACAGAACTTATTAAGAATGCAATTTTGGTGTGCAATATGAAGCACCCGACCCTAAGACAAGCCTAGTCAGCTTTGTGTGACGAATCCTTACCACTGCAATATGTGAATGATGTTTGGTTATATATACTTATAAAAAGTTTTTATTACAGTCAAATAATTAGAATGTCTTACTTCTCTGATACTGCTACTTTCCCGAATAAAAAAGAAATCCAAATCCCCCAAGTACTGCAGAATCTTCTTTCCAGGAATGTAGCTAAGAGGAGTTATATCCACTCCATTATGTTCTCCTAAAGATAGCTAAAGATAAATATCCATATTAGAACAGTAATATTCAGACGATTGCAACTTTTATCAATAAAAAAAAGTTAGAATTGTGTTTAAATATTTTTATTAATAGAGAAACTCGCCATACACAACCATTTAAGATGGGATCTTTTTTTAATTAATCATAAAGCTTTAATTTCTGCTTTTGTCAACCAAATTATTTTATAGTATTTTTAAAAAGAGTAAAATTTTGTAAAGTTCAACTTCATTTAATTTTTTATCTTAGTAGTATAACCTGCAATATTGAATTCATAACTAAAAAAATAATAAAAAATAATTTTTTCTGAAAAAAATTTCACAGAATGTAGCTTTAAATAATCTCCAAATCAATAAATTTATTTGTTTTGTTTATATTGAAAATTATAATATGATAACATGTCAATAATTAAACACTATAAATTATCAATCTTTTGACAGTCTTTCCTACTTAGTTTTAATATGTTCAAACGGTCAAAGGCCATAATTAGTTTGTCATTAAGTTAATAACTTAAAAGTTATTATAGGTTAAGTTTAGTAGAATAAAATGAGTTATTGTAAGAGAAGAGCAAAGTAAATAGGAATAAAAATACATCAAAATATGTTTTAAAAATAGAGTATTTACATGGTAACAATAACTCCTATCACTGGATTGCAGAGATACTCTCCTGGGATGTGCTACAAGGGTAAATAGATACTTAGCAATCATTTGTAGACGGATACAATTTAATTAGCAATTTTTTTTATAATTAAATTACATTACAACCTGAAGCTGAAGCACATGACTGCACTGAGTTTTTATCATCATCCATGTTGAACATCAATTCAGAATCTGCGCCTAAAAATTCAAATGAAAATAGTTTAAAATTTTGTACTCAAATGTTTTACAAAAAAAAAAAAATCTTGCTGATCCTTAAATGTATGAAAAGCATGCAACAAGTGTTAGAAATACTTTTTCTGGATTTAAATAAATAAAGTTGAAATTAGCATGTAATTAACATTAAAATACAATTTTGGAAACTTCACTTTTTGACTAAAAAAGCTGTAGATATTAAATTAAATGGTTTTCTTTAGGACATATATCTGAACACTATTTAATAAATTAAGAACACAAGTTTGAAACAAGCTTCATTTCAGCATTATTAAATTTATGCAATCTATACAAAAATTTTAGTATTTATAAATGATTATATTCATAACTCTTACTATTTTTTTTATGTCGACTACCAGAACTGCTAACAGCAGTCGACGTATTTATTTCTCCTAAGCCAATTGCTATTCCTAAAACAGTAACCTGAAAGAGAAATAGAAAGAGTAATTCAATATTTACTTTAATTGTATTTTTGATGAACTACATAAACACATTTAAGTTTGCAGAATTTCTAAACAGCTACAAATACAGCATATTATAAATCTAATCATAGAAAAATATGAACTTCCATTAAATTAAAAAATTATGCATTTCTTTATGAAAGTTTTAACTAGTTAGAAAGTATCTTTTAAGTTAAAAGGATTAAGACTATTTTTTAGAAAATAAAAAAATGGCAAAAATGGAAAAAAAAATTAGTACTTTTCCGAAACAAGTCTAATAGTCCGAGAGGCAACTGCAAGTTTAGGTACCCCATCGAACATCATTCTGAATTTTTTATTGAATGTGCAGAAAAGTTAGTAAATCATAATTCCACAGGTCTGCTGCAGCAAAAATGGACGAAACTGAATGAAATTCGACTTTGAACAAGCTGAACTAAATCTGATTGCCAAATATGCCATAACTTGCCAAATAATGAGCATTCTTTTTTATGTGGTAATCCCTCGCTCTTTAATTTTCAAGGTTGCAGACAATTCAGCAGGGTGTCCACAGAAAAGTTATTTTAAAATTCCCTGATATTTCCCTGATTATTCCCTGTAACACCTAATTTTTTCCCTGATTATAAGTTACCGACAAAATATATATAAATAATAAACTTTCAAGTAAAAGAACATTCAAATTCACCATCATAAAGAAAATGCATCTACTGTTTATCTTTACACATTTATGATACAAATACCAAATTGCTTCATTTAGTGTAGTGTATGTATAGTGCACCTGTACTGTACGTGTGCAATTATACTTTAAAACCACACTTTTTTTTCATTACAATCTAATCTCAAGAAAAGGGGACTCTAGTATTAAATTTCAGATTTAATTAGCTGTTATCTTAAGTAAAATCTTAAAAATAAAGACCAACTATAAATCATGTCAAAATGGATCAAAAACACACACACCATTTAACAAATACTCTATATATTATATTAACTATTTTTGTTTTCTGAATACTTGAAATTGTAATCAAATTTTAAAAATCAATAATTACTTTCAAATATTTTCGTAAAGTAAAATTTTTATATTTTATGAATTGTAAATCAATTTGTGTATTTAAAAAAAAAAAAAACTGTCTTTAAATAAAGTTGGATTGGGGGAGTTACACCATTTTCATTGGCTTTTTAGTTCGCATAATTATGCTGTCCAAATTATTCAATTTCATTATATGTGCATTATTTGAAATTTTCTTTTTTGTTTCAGATCAGCTGTAGCCGCTGTTTAAGGACAATACCCAAGCAAAATTTTTACAAAATAAACACATTTTCCCCAAACAATTAATTTTAAAGAATTATACATAAAAAAATTGCTTTAACTTTAAACTAACTATTACTTGCATCTACAGTTAAAATGTAAAACTGTTTTTCCAAGTTAAAATAAACAATTTTACATTCAATAGCAGTTAAAATGACAATTTTAAATAAGGATACATGATAAAAACTGGGACGATTTGGATTAATTTCTTGTGCAAAATTAAATTAAAATTCTAATCATTCAAACCAAACGGTGAAAACGATTCTCACAAACGCACTAATAACGTACATAGCGGCTTTCACATCAGCGGAAGTCTAGGCGAATGACACCAAAACGACGTCGCGAATCTCACCAATAGCTTCAGTTAAAACGGCTTAAATCTAAGTGAAAATTACAGCTACTTCAACGTAAATATCGGTGATAGCGGCCGCTGTACGGGCGCAAGTCTCGGCAATTATATTAAACCAACAATCGGAAAAAATGCCCGTATCGGTGCAGGCAAAATGCCCGGTAAGAAGGTTCCGTGATTGTCAGACATGCAAGTCCAACAAAATTGTAATGCAGATTTGTATCGATCTCAGGAATGATCAAAATTTCAATTAAAAGAAAAAGTCGAAATTCGCGTTTTAGCTGAACTGTACTATGTCCGACAGATGCAAACCTCTGCAATAACGTCAGTAACTATTATTTTGGAGTAAGACTCGACGAAAATGAGTATCACACAGCAACGTAATAACGGCGATAACGCTCGCCATAATTACAGGAATAACTGCCATTTCATCAGCGTAACATTCTGCAAAATGGCTACTATAACATACCAATGTAAATAATTCCGATAGTCTTAACATTACAAAAAAATAAGGGGGGGGGGGGGAGGGGATAATAATTCCATCGGTGGTTTGGGGAAGACTGAACGCATGCAGGTTCCATGATTGTCAGGAAATTTTAATCTCGGTGAGATCAATGAGAAAATTGTGGGAAAACTTTGATAGGTGGAAAAATAAGAAAAATTCCCGAAAACGGAAAGATCGGCGGAAGCAATCACATCCCTGCATTAAGGCAACAATCGGCAAAAATGACCATCCCACCAACGTAAATATCAACGTTAGCATCCACAGGGGTCAAAGTGACGAAATAAGAATATATAGGATTTTTTGGAAAAAAATATAGGACAATTTAAAACATCAAATAACTGCACACAGTTGCTACTGAACATAAAAATTAACTCGTTATATTGTATTTAAGAGAATAGAAAACACACCTTAAAAAAAAAAAAAAAATCGCCTGATCCTGAATATGTTATCCATTATTGCCTCAATATTCCATCACTAAATAAAGTTTTATTAATTATATTATTTGCAATCTTGAGTCTTTTGCTTACAGCATCAATAACTGCTTGAACTACTCCAATTTCTTTAAGTATTTTCTTTTTATCCCTGTTTGCAGTCTTTTGTTGGTTCAGATTTACTATTCAGTGTCGGTTGGATTGGCGGCGATAAGTGGGAGATTTAGCTCCGAATGTGGCGAACCAGGGACTTGGTTTTCCGGAAACCCTAGTGACCGTTTGGATTTGACAACACAGCGTATTGACGTCATTTTCAATTTTGGCGACTTTTATGAAAAAATCGTGGCTAATATTCCGAATCCGGTACGAATTCTGCACCAAGGTGATTTTCGCCAAAAAATGGAAGTCCTGCCATTTTTTTTAAGAGCAAGAGAACTGCCTATGGTTGCCATAATTAGCCGTGGTTTGATGTAAACAATACGTGGTGCAGAATCAGTATCGGTATTGGAATAAAAAAATAGCCATTCGACATCTTACAGTAAATCTTAACCCTTTTGTTTCCTTCATCAATTATTGACTGAGCATTCAAAATGTTCTTTAGTAGTCCTGCAAGTTAATCACAAGTTGTTTTTCTCAAGGCAGAGTTTTGTTGCTGCATCTCTCTCTGTATTATGACCAATTAATTTACTACGTTGGAAGAGAAAACAAATCTGAAATTCAAGACCGCGTGCAATGGAAAAGTTCACGTTTACAACTCCCGCGTCCACCGGTCCAGTAGAGTTGAGTTGTAGGTTATTGCAGCACGTGACGTCACAAGAAATAAAACGCCGCCGTTACAAACATCGCTTTCGATCGCACCAAAGAATCCGAAATATAAAAAATGGCAACGAACGGCGCCGTTATTACGAATTCAAAGAAAATATAGATCGAATCAATATAGAAATATAGGATATATAGGACAATTGTAAAATATAGGACAATATAGGACGTATTTGCCGATTTAAAAAAAATATATAGGATTTATAGGACATATAGGACGTCTGCGACCCCTGCATCCAATACATAGATGGAAATCGCTGAAATAGATGCTATTCTATCGACGTCACAATCTACGAAATTGACAATCACAAGCGTAAATCTCGGCGATAAAGACAACTATTGAGGCGCAAACCTTGGAATAGTGATTAATAGGGTCTAAAATGAACATCACAAGAATGTAAATTTCGGTGATAGCTCCCTTCTTAGCAGCGAAAATCTCGGTAATAACAAGCTTAACATCAGAGTAACGTTCGGCGAAACTAAACACCACACACCAGCATAAACAACAGCGATAGATGCTGGCAATCAGCAAGAAAAGTGGTCATTACATCACAAGTTTGGGGAAGTCTGAAACTATGTAGGTTCCTTGGTTGTCAGACAAGCAAGTAAATCCAATAAAATTGTAATGCAATTTTGAATCCGTCTCAGGAATGATGGAAATTTCACAAAAAAAAAAAAAAAAAAATGCTGAAATCCGTGTTTCAGCAGAACTGTACCATGGCTGACAGGTGCAATCTCTGAAATAGCGTCAGTGACACATCGCGAAAATGAGCAACATGCAAGAACGTATTTCTTGCCCTCTATAATCACGAAAATATCGGCCATTTTACCATCGTAACGTTCAGAAAAATGACCATCTAATACCAACGTAAATAATGCCGATAGACTACTATAATATAAGAGAAAAATAAGGAAGAAATGTAGTCATTCCATCAGCGATTTGAGGCAAATCTGAAAGCAAGCAGGTTCAGTGATTGTCAGGAAATTTTAATGCGAAAAGTTACGTAGTCTGTCTTGCCGTCCGAATTTTTGACGTTTCCTTTCTTTTTTTTTTCTTTTTTTTTTTTTTTCCCTTCCCCAAATTGATTTTTGAATTTTTGGTAGAGGTGTATCTTTAATTGTCAAAATTAAAAGTTTCATTTTAATTTCGGAAAATTCCTTTACACTTTTTGACAAAATCCCTGATAATTCCCTGATTTTTCCCGAAATACCGAATTCCCTGACTTTTCCCGATATTCCCGGTTTTCCCGATCTGTGGACACCCTGATTCAGATATCTAGTGACGGTCTACTTGCATTTTTTAAAAGTAAGCTAAGTCAGCAATACATATTATGTCGCCAATTTGACTTATTTTTAAAATAAACAAGTTTTGCAAGCCACAGATCAGAAATCGTCTGCACCCTTCCTCTTTGAAAATAGAAGTATGGCGGGTTATCAGACGAAAAAATGTGTTCACTTTTTGGTAAGTTATGACATATTTGGCAATTGGATATAGTTCAACTCATTCAAATTTGATTTTTTCTATTTTCGGCCATTTTTGCCATGGCAGACCAGTGGGTTCGTAGTCTACTAACTTTCCTACATATTCTTTAAGAAATTCATAATGATGTTCAATGGGATGGGGTACCTAAACTTAAACTCACATCTCAGTCTATAATTGTAATTGATAAAAATATATTTAAGATCATGGTCAAGAGGTTTTGAAAGAAAAATGGGTTTCATTAAAAAAGTTAAGCTAGATGCGATATGGAACAGCACACTTGTTCTGGGTTAAGGACAAGCAAAGGATGTGTGTAAGAAAAATTAAGTTATTAGCAGAATCCTTTTACTCGATGATACAACATTTGGGGATTTATAAGGGAAAAAGGTTATTGATTCCTAATCTCAGTAAATACAACGATCCTTTGGACATCTTCTGTGTGATTGACTGAACTTGAGATACAGTTTGGGAATATGCATGTGGTGATCCATATGTGGGAACAAAAAGTTATGAAGTCAGGGATTGTAAAGTGACCTGCACATTAAGAGTTACTTCACATAAAAAAATATTTTAAAACGAAATGCTCTTTAAAAAAATGTAATTCATACATACTTACGTTCATCACGAACAAGAGATAATAAATGTATCGACTGGCACCAAGTTTGTAAGGCAACGACTTTAAACTAACCAGCATGTTTGATAGTATTTTTATTTCTGGAACACTTTTTCAATTCAATGTGTAAAAACTCCAGGCAAGTGCAAAAGACAGGTTATTATTTTTTTTTTTAAGTGAAAACTAAGTATTTGATTAATAATCATTATTTTTTCACAAATTACCTACAAAGTTCTTCAATAATTTATCTGACTGGTGCAATAAACTGATTCTCAATTGATAAAAATTGTAACTTAAATATTTCTACTCGTATGCAAATATGCAGCGTATTTAGTTTTTAAAATGCAATACTAGACAGAAGAAGAAGAAAAAAAAAAGTATTAAAAGTACCTGCAATTCATCCTGTTCAACCAGATCCACTTGAAAACTGAGATTAGTCAAGCAACAAGGAGTTAATCTTCTCAACTTGACAAAGAGACTCTGTAGTATTGAGAAAATCAATTTTGCCATAATTTGCATTATTTAAACAATAACATCTAAAAGTTATTAAAACATGTAAATTCAGAAAAAAGAACACATCAAAACAAACCTTTATTACAGATTCAAATGTCCTGGAAACCTGATGACCATTTGGAGCATTGGAAAACTTTGCACGATAGATACGAGTGAACATCTACAAAAAGACTAACAGTTTATAACAAATATATTTTTAACAAAATATTATAAGAAGCACAAAATAAGAAAAATAAAAACCCAAAAATTAACAAATACAATCCTTAAAACACCAAGATATTATGAAGCACATAATATTCAGGATTGCACACGAATTTTAAACAAGATATTTCTTCAAGCTCAAAACAGATGAACTTTTAATTTTTCTAAAATTGAGTGAGAAAACTTTTTAAGTAAATTGTATACATAACCAGAAATGAAAAAAGCAGCAAAATAAAATATTTAGAGACATTATTCACAAGTTGCAGAGTAATATCTAAATCGAGTTTTTAATTTGTGAGAAAAAACAATTTAAATTAATTTATTCAAGGAAGGCAATACAAGTAGTTGGAATGTACAATATTTATTATTATTCTTTTATTTACTTTTAGTTTTTCACAAAGTTTTGCTTAATACTTAGGAAAAAAACATGAATATTTTTAAATGAACATCGAAAATATAGCAACTAAATTTTAAATATGATAATTTAGTTTCTCTTATTCTTACTTGTAAATTGCATGCAAAACAATCCAGACCAGGAAGAGTTTCAGTGTTGCACAAATCAAAACCAGGCGGTACCTTTGGATCAATTAATTGAGCAATAATATCAACATCATCAGCATCATCCACCTAAAAACAAAGGTATTTTATTGAACAACACACTACAATTAACATTTAGATTTAAACTTACCACTTGACAATGAATATACAGAGTGAGCCGAACCAATATATAGAATACAACACTAGGTAAGAGAATTGCAGTTATGCTAAAATCTCTCAATAAGAGGGTGCATTTGTTAGGAATATTAATACCAACAATTACTTTGAAAAGTGTTAGCCAATGATTAAACCAACCTTAGAGCCTCTTGAATCTCAGGCATCAGATTAGTATGCATTTAAAGTAATATTTCAATGACTTTATGTCTACAAATGCCATTCCTGACAGCTACAATTGAGATTGACTTAAAGCAAGATTGGAAATTATTTATCCTGGAATCCTGAAGTTCTTTGTTATATTTACTTGGGAATCCTGATTGCTGTAATAAAAGTAGTTGTTTAGTTGTATCAGATATTTTCTGGCACACGAGATACTTGAGGGCTAACCTGCTAAATAATCTCATTAGTTTAGGATCTAACTCTTGAAAGGAATCCAACTGTCAAGCAGTGCCTTCCATGAGGTTTTTCAAGGGGAAAATGCAGTACATTTGCACTATGAATTACAGAAAACTCCCACCAGACATCTTGGCAACTGACCAGATTATCTGCAACTCTGTTTAAAGTTGCATGTTAGAATAAGATGAGAGAAAAAGAAAAAAACAAGGTGTAGACTTTATGTAACATTAAAAAAACACAATCATTATGCAAAGTAGCACTTAGTTATGCAAATTTGTGGTCATTCTATTTAAGATAAACCAATATTATAATGAATAAACTTATTTAGGTTTAAATTTAAAAGAAGGATCACCTCTAAAATGCACGCATCTTTATTACCAGCTGAAAAGTCAATGTCCGGTAAGTCTTCATCACCACTACTATTTCCATCCTCTCCTTTGCCACTTGAATGATGAAGTTCTGAAGTGTTATCCTTCATCAAATATATTACATTTATTTTACAATAATAATTAAATTAAATAATACAATACATATTTTAAAACATAATAACAATTATCTTTATCTTTGGGTATGTTTCTTAAGATGGGTGTGTCTCATTCAATATACCAAACTGGTTTTTTATTCTTTTTCTTTAATGTTAAATATTACAAGACACTTTTCAATTTATTCAAAATTAAAAAGTTTTGTTTATAGACATGTATAAATGAGAAGATAGTTTTTAACAAGATATTTTCAAAATCAAGATAAATATTTAACTTACATAACATGGCAACTTAATATTAAAATACTCTTTGTTCTTATTCATAGCATCTTGTATTTGTTTCTGAACTTGAGCCATTTTCTTTTCATCAGCAACCTAAGCAAAGAGATAAATACTTTTTATATATTACTCGTATTAAAACTATTTAACAAATGTGTATACTTCACTCATTATTTGAAAAAATTCCACTAAATTTTATTGCATAACAATATGTAAAATTATGCTATATAAATATTTTACAATAATAGCCTAACAATTGCTTCTTAAAATATCTTTATATTTAGAAACATGTTTCAAATTTTGTTCCCCAAATTGCACTATTTTAAAAAAGGGGAAATTAAATTTGAAACATAAGTTCTTACCTACATAACTTGCTAGACGTCAAAACTAGATTTTTTTTTATATTTAATTACTTTTTAGTTTTTAAAATTTGGATATAATCCAATTGTTATGGGAGCAAAAATAGTATGCCATTCTATGTCTATAGAAAGTTCATTTCACTTCACATAAAGTTTCGAAATTTTAAAAATAATAATTACAAATGAATTTTGAATTGTGCATCTGACTGCTGAAATTTAAAATATTTTTTACATTAAATTTTAAAAAGCAAATTCCAGTGCCGAAAAATTCTGCTAGCAATTTGCAAGCATTGCAATCTAAAACGGTAGAGCCCCCAAGAATTTTTTTTTAAAATTTAGTGATTTTGTATTTAGTCCATATTTTAAGAATTTGCTTTATTTTTAAAGATATTATATTTTTTTTCACTCACTCATAAAGTAGTATAATTTTTCTTGATTCATTTTTAAAACTAAAGTAATGTTATAAGTAAGTTAAGTTAGAGCAGTTTCTACATATTATTCTTGCCTCATTAAAACAATCATCTTACAAAAATATGCTTAATTAACCATTTATCACAACTCAGATCCCCAATTTAATTCCTTCTGTATCTCATTCTATAGCAAAGATCCTATCATATTGATTCCTTTAAAGCTAAGCAATCTCCAATCCCTATGCATTCATAAGAGCATAACCTCAGACTCTTCAAAATGTGATGCGCTTTGATCATTAACAAAATATGCAACTGCTTATTTCAGCCACAACCATTCATCACTGCTTGGCTTTCAACCTTTTTAAAATACATCAATGTGTTAGTGTGTACTTTATGTGAATATATACCTTTCCACAAGCTAGCTTTGGGAGGCTTGGTGGTGGCAATGCTGAGAGATATGCACCAGTTCCTGTCTAAGAAAAAAGAAAAAAACTCGAAATTGAGAAAAAAATAAAAAAATTGTCAATAAAAAAAAATTCATTTATGAAAGAAAAAGAAAAGAAAAAACACAAATCTATCTTACTGCAATTCCAATTATTAGTTTGTCTCCAATCGATACTTGAACTTTGAGACTAAAGATGGCATTCATACATTTGACCTACAATAAGGTTTAAATATTCAATATATGCTTTAAAAAAAAAGAGAGAGAGGGAGACAACATTGAAATATATATTAAAGAAGATTTTTTAAGGACATCGTAAATATTTGTTAGATAGTTATAAATATATTTAAATAAAACATGTAAAAAAAATATATATATAAATACGTTTCCTTCACTCTTAACCAATATATAATAAAATACAACCATTTACACTTTGAAAGGAAAACCTCACCTTAAGCTTGTTTAAAAGTTGACGGTGTAATTCATATTCTAAAAATGGCAGGCTCTAAAAAAATATGAATATAATTTTATACAGAAATCTAAATTAATATTTAACACAAAGCACACAATATAAAACACATTAAAGGTAACAGTTTGTAAGTCATGCAGTTGCATTGTAACACTAATGTTAAAAAACTAAGCCAATAAATATATAAGTTAGTTGGCTACAAAATAAATACAATATAAAAGTAATCAATGTAACAATTTTAAACAAAATAATAACTGTCATTAACTTTTTTCACTATATTTGATACAATACTAAACAATTTGTTAATCATCATTTTTATTCTTAAGTTAAATTATACATTAGAATTAAATTGGAATAAAAAAAAATTGTAAAACCATTTCGATACAATAATTTTTTTTTTTTTTATTAGTACTGCATAAAACATACGTTAGTCTTTTCTTTTTGACACTTGTATTTAAACATAACTGATACGCACAACTGCATTAGATAAATAGAATTGTAAAGAAATAATCAAACTATAAATATTAAATTATGGTTATGCTAATGAAAACTACAACATTAAATACTTATTAAACTCAGTTATTTCCTTACATCGCTTATTTCTTTGGCATTGTGTTCTCCTTTCCCATCTTTCTTGTTCTTGCAAACCCTGAACATTGAAAACAATCTCAATTAATACATCACTAATGATTTGGTATATATTTGTAGATTGTAAAAAGGGTATGTGTTAAAATTGCATATGAATTGTATCATTAATTTAAATTTGTTTACCTGGCTTGCAACAAACAGCTTTTTCCATTTACTAGAATATTTGGGGGTGGCTCAATAGTCATAAATAGGATATCGGGGACTTTGCTTTTTCTAAATGGAATACATAATGAGTTATAGAATATAGAAATACATAATTACTAATTAATATTAAAAAAAAAATTAAAAAAATTTTTGATAAAAATTATAATTAAAAAATCTGATATAAGCTCTTGTTTCAGCAACTTCCTTGAAAAAGAGTAAAGGTTAATACTAAAGGTAATGTGCAGATCAAATGTTAACGATATATTTTGAATAACATGAATAATATAATATTTTGCTTTGATAATGTTATTTTTATATATTAATACAGTAAAACCTGTCTATAACAATACTATAGGGATGTAAAAAAATATTGTTATATGTAGTTTATCATACATAAAAACCCTTCAATACCAATAATGTAAGGACTTGGGAAAAATATTATTAGACACAGAGTTCATGTAGTCAGTTTGAGGATTTTGGACATCTAATGCTTATGTACGCATTGTTGTGTGCACATGAACATGTTGGATTGAACTCAAAAATTAAATTTCATCTAATTCAAATAAATTTAAAAAGGTAAATATATTTACACAATTACTAATTAGACAAATATAAGTAACAATTTAACTTCCAAGTGATTTTAGGTTTTTCTTAAGAATAAAAATAAAATATATTTACTGCCTTGGACAACACTTCCATCAGGACATGTCTTTCACACTTAATTTTTAGAAGGCATGACAGAATTTATTTGAAAAGGCAAAACTCAATGAATATGCAATTACCTTTTTATGATTGGCTATTGATATGATATTTTCTTTAGCAATTAAAAAAAGTGAAAATATTAGTAACATTATTATAAGTATAAATACAACAAAGATGCAAAAGTAATTTTATTTTACAGATACATTTTTTTTTACTTATTCAGAAAAAAATCTGTTTATATTGTTTGTTTACTTGCTGATGAAAATGACACTTTCTTATTCATGTGTTTGAGTCCATCTAACTAGTTCAAATGCTCTTCCCAGGGGTCAAAGTGACTAAATAAGAATATATAGGATTTTTTTTAAAAAAATATAGGACAATTTAAAACATCAAATAACTGCACACAGTTGCTACAGAACTTAAAAATTAATTCGTTATACATTTACATACTCGTTTATTGTATTTAAGAGAATGGAAAACACACCTTTAAAAAAAGAAATCGCTTGATCCTGAATATGTCACCTGTTACCTGTTATTGCCTCAATATTCCATCCCTAAATCGAGTTTTATTAATTACATTATTTGCAATCTTAAGTCTTTTGCATCCAGCATCTATAAGTGCTCCAATTTCTTTAAGTATTTTCTTTTTATACCTGTTTGCAGTCTTTTGTTGGTTCAGATTTACTGTTCAGTGTCAGTTGGATTGGCGGCGAAAAGTGGGAGATTTAACGCCGAATGTGGCAAAAAGAGGATTTGGTTTTCCGGAAACACTAGTAACTGTTTGGATTTGACCACACAACGTATTGATGACATTTTCAATTTTGCGACTTTTATGAAAAAATCGTGGCTAATATTCCGAATCCGGTACGGATTCTGCGCCAAGGTGATTTTCGCCAAAAAATGCCAACCCTGCCATTTTTTTAAAAGCAAGAGAACTGCCTAAGGTTGCCCTATTTTGGCGCGGTTTGATGTAAACAATTCGTGGCGCAGAATCCGTACCGGATTTGGAATAAAAAAATCGACATCCGACATCATACAGTATATCTTAACCCTTTTGTTTACTTCATCAATTATTGACTGAGCACTCAAAATGTTCTTTAGTAGTCCTGCAAGTTATTCACAAGTTGTTTTTATCCGTTTTTCTCGAGGCAGAGTTTTGTTGCTGCATCTCTCTCTGTAGTATGACCAATTAATTTACTACGTTGGAGGAAAAAACAAATCAGAAATTCAAGACCGCATGCTATGAAAAAGTTCACATATTTACAACATTACAACTCCTGCCGGTCCAGTAGTGTTGAGTTGTTGGTTATGCAGCACATGACGTCACAAGAGATAAAACGCCGCCATTACAAACACGCTTTTGTCAGGTCTTTTTCATCTACGACCGCACCAAAGAATCCCAAATATAAAAAATGGCAACGAACCGCACCATTATTACGATTTTCGAAGAAAATATAGATCGAATCTATATAGAAATATAGGATATATAGGACAATTGTAAAATATAGGACAATATATGACAATTTTGCCGATTTTTAAAAAATATAGGATTTATAGGACATATAGGACGTCTGCGACCCTGTCTTCCGGATCATTTGATAATGTTGAAACAAAAGCCTGTGGAGTTGGATAAACCACTAGGTGTCGTTTTATTTTTCAAGATAAAAAAAAATTGGTACATATAGGTATATGTTACCTGCTTTTTAAAAAGGTTGTAATATGCGAGTTTATTGTTGTAGGCAGAATCGTTATAAACAGATAGTAATATCTATTTATCAAGTGATATAAAAGAAATAAAAATAATTTAAAATACCAAAGCTGTTGAATACTACAAATGTTTTTCCTGATTCACAAGTAAAGTTCGAATCACGATTAACCTCTCAAACATAATAACAGCTTTAGTAAATAGCTCTCTATATAAAAAAAATCATGGTCAACTGTCCTTAAAAAAACAAGCTCATTACTTACTATTAGAGAAGAAGTCAGGTTAAGTGAAAAGTTAATATCCTAGCAAAAGCATGCTAATAACCCAGTATTAAAACATTGGCACATTCATACAAGAATATATTATTTTCACAAAACTTAGTAAAGACGTGATTTGATGTATTGTTATCAGGATTGTGCATGTATGGATAAATATTGAGAAGTGATTCGAAAAAAAGTTTCAAGATTTGCTGATGAAAAAAAAAATGGAAAAAAAATTAAAAAATAAGTTAATTAAATTATATTTTAAACTAAAAGGAAATATCTCATATTACCTACAAACTGCACAGCGCACCAAGTTTGTGGGGAAAGGGACACTGGATTCAGAATATGGAATGTGACATATTCTGCAGCCTGAATACTGACTTGTGTCATCTGACCTGTGAAGGTAAAACAGTAAAGTTGAAAAGATAATATATATAAATTATAAAATTCTTGACACAACAATAATTTGCAGTTGGTAGTGTCAAAAAGATCTCCCCATACAGTCAAACTATTTTGAAGATTCTAACCAAAGATTCACATTATTTATCTTGGACAAGGCTCATGTGAATTCTATACAATTAGCCTTAGTTTGAACACATTGAAGATTTCTAATATTGAGCTTAACCTAGTTTATTTCAAGTAAGTTTTATAAACATAACACCCTTACTGAACAACGTCTGTACTTTTAGAGACTATATAATAGTACTGCGTGACAATATTATTTACATGTTTAAGAAACAGTAGGTGACAGACACTATCAAAAATTGTTTGGTATCATTGATAAGCTTACAAGTATTTTGAATTAGATGCTAACCAATTTTAATGCAACAATTTTTAATATACTTTATTACTTTTCTGCTTCACCTCTATTTCACTTACACGAAAGGAACAATGTAACATAATAAAGAAAATTTATAAAAATATCAACAATTTAATTTTTTTTCCCCCAATGTAACATTTATGGCCAAAATGGCTAATTCTTTTAAAGTAATGGGAAACAGTAAATTACATCAATTTATGTCACATTTATATGCAGTGACCAGTATTATACTGTAACTGAAAGTTGTGTGATGTCCCACACTCCTAATTTAATGTTCCACATATCTAGCAAAAGGAATAGTGTTGAAGGCCAGTCAAGTTTTTCTTTTAGAATTTGTTATTTACAGAATTTTAGAATTGTTAGATATTTTAATACAGTTACTGAATAATACCAATACAGAATATACAATACAATCAGAAATACAATACAGAATTGTTTAATACAGTTACTTTAATACTTTAACAGATAATGCAATTAACTCTCTGAGCGTCCAGGGAATGGGCAAAATTATACAGTTGTTTTCCCTGTAATAATTTTTAAATTATATTTCTGATTCAAATATATAAAAAAAAAAAATATTTTTTATTTATTTTGTTTTAAGTAGGTTTTAAACTATCATCCTAATAAAAAGATTTAAAATATATTTTATTTTACATTTTATTTATAAATTTAAAAAGGTTGTGTATTGCTGGAAAAACTGGGGATCAAAGGACGTATATATAAGCCCAAGACCCTCCGAAGGTTAAACTGAAAAAACATTTATTCCAAGAATACTTTATACGATTAAATCCTTAATGTATAATTATTGGATACACTTACTAAGTGATAGCATTCATAGAAACTTTCCATAATGCTGTGGTTTTAAGGTCATTAAATTGTAAAACTGGATATTTGTATAATAAGACTTTGTAAACAAAATATTTACGCGAATTATGTGTTGGAAAAAATTCTAAGTTTTAAAAGAAAAACTAAGCTCTTTATAAAGAGAAATTTTACACTTGCATAACCATACATGAAAATACTAATTAGCATTAGAAAGCAAGTACCCCTCATGAGGATGACTTGTCCTGGTTTGATTTGCAAGAGTGACATCAATCTTTAGAGATTTGTCTTTGGAAGCTTCTTTGGCTTTGTCAGCATCAGTAGCAGTAGCTGTTGTCACAACGCTGGGACGTGGCTGAAGATTGACGGCGAGAACAGGAGGAACATTGAGGTTCGTTTCCTGGTCTGAAGTACTTAAAACGGCTGCGGTTCCAGATGCAGACAACACACAAATGTCATCGCTAAGAAAAAACATATTTTATTTACACAAATGTTATAATTGTATTGTTACTATACAAGCCATTTTTTTTTTTTTTTCAACCTCTGTTACAGTAAGATTTTTGTTGCTGTCAATGAATATGGTGGGTCTAAGACAGAGCAACCTCATGAAGAAAAAAATAGTTATTTCAAAATGCTGAAATTTTGCTTATGCATGAGCTGTAGCTTTTGCCAGACAGTAAAATTTTCATTAATGTTTCAAGCTCATACATATTGGCTCAGTGCAGTTTTATTAAAATGTTCTAAAAATCAGGCGTTTAGTTGTATCATAGTTCGATAGAAGTAGTGAAAAGTAAAAGCATTTTAAAAAATTAATTTCAAGAGTATAGGGGAAAATTTAAATAGTTTAAGCTTTTTATCTAATGACTCCATGACTATGACCAACTTATAATAAATATTAATTTTCAATAAGCTATCAGAAAGATAGTCATATCAAATCTATCTATCCAAAGAAATAAATGTATTCAGTCAACAGAATTGTAGTACATTTACATGAAACATAAATCGTATACGAGTACTTACAGGACTTTGGATTTAGAATTTATACTTTCATAAAGATTTTTACTAATACTTAAGATTTGTTAAAAGAAATACAAATATTATAATGTTGAATAAACATATGTTTAACCTGATATTTGTGGTTTCCATATATCCTAAAACCACATTGCAGCCAAGAGCTCTAATATGAGAACGTATTTCTTTTCTGAGTTCTGTCCACCAAGCATCTCGAGTTTCAGGTTCATCTAAATAACAACGAAGAAATAGAATTTTAACCAAAACACAAGACATATTAGTGTAAAGTAAAAGGTAAGGGACAAGTCAATTATAAAAAATAAAACATGAGCTTACATCTGCAATAAAATGTGTAGATCACCAAAATAACAAATCTATTTTAAATATTTCCACTTTCACTTAGGATAGTATTTGGATTAAAAAAGGAAGAAAAAAAAAAAGTACATTGATAGTTGCAAAGAAAAATGCTCTTTTAGCTATTCCATAATTTCGGCTGAATAACAGGGGCCAAAACTGACGATATTTTTAAATTTTCTGGTTAGCCATTGTAGAAAGAAATTTATATAGTTTAAAGCTTAGTATTCAACTAAGTTCTTTAGCATTTTGCAAAAACAGCTTACATACTAGCTTAATGCTTAACCATGCTTATGTTGTGCAGTACACTCAAAATTATAGTCAACATATTAAGTATTTGTTATATACTTACCAGGATTATTTATTTGCACAAGAAGTTTGACCGAGCGTGCTGATACTACACCTCCAATGTGTTGAATAAAACCAGAAGGAAACTGTCGCATAGTTATAAAGGGATATTCCTGTAAATTAACATATATATATATACATAAATATTGCCTATATGATAATATAAATGAAATTCGCACATCAAATATATTATATTTTTATTGTTAAAAGTTATTGTTTCCATAAAGTAATAAAGCATAAAAAAAAATTATAATAAACTGCAATAAATTAGAAATTTAGTAAATTATACCAACCAGCATACTCAAGCTTTCTTGTGCAACAGCAGGCCTTTGTATAGATCTTAATGCACAACCGCTATCCCCAAAACTGTTTCCTAAAAATATTTCAATACACTATCATCCATAACATGTATTAATTGCCATATTTTATGATCATTTGAAAAATCTAAACCATAGAAATATAATTTGTCTATTTAAATAAATCTATATTAAATCAACCAATGAAAATGCAAGTGAAACATTATTTTACATTTGTAATATTGGATCTTAAACACGACAATACAACAGTTAAAGGAAGTCGACCAACTACAAGCATCTGTTCTTTAACTATTCCCCATATTGTGAAAAACTAGCCTAACTTTTAAGAAAAAGTTATCTGTTTGAATTCTAGGTGATAAGGGTACATTTTTAATGTATTTATACATAGATTTTTTCCTTTTAATTCATCCAACAGGCCCTAAGGCATAAGTGTTATAAAATGGCTTCTTGCTTAGATTAAAAAAGTTTATAATATAACCAGAAATAAAGAATGAACTAAAGTGAAATTATTTTAATTCATTAGCAACTTGTTGTTTAGACCCAATTTTATATTCTTTATTTTTAAGTTAATACTTCAAAACAAATTCTGAAATGCCCAAATGAAAATCAATGACTTTTCAAGGACTTTAATAATGTTTTTAAGAACCTTCAAAAATGTGTTTTCAGACATTGTGTCTTTAATGTGTGACTATACGGCTGCTTTTGCCATAGCGCCAATATCAAAATCTTTCATGCACAATTTGCATTTTGCCTCCCGAACAGAGCTTGATTATGTTGCAATCCATTTTTTATATGCACTAAACTTTAGCTATAGCAGATTAAATGCGCACTTTTTAGGCATAATATTCGTAATTTGATTCTGCTAAAAAAAAACAGCACCTGCTGGTCACTAACTCTTTTGCCAATACAAAAGTTGAATTTTTATAAGTACTGCAGTCAGGCACATAACTACAGCAAAAATTAAGGACATTTAAGGATCTTAAGGCTGCAGGAAAGTGTTGTTTGCATAAAGTTACTTTTTATTGTGCATATTGTTATTCACTTCTAAAATTAGTTCAAAATTGCACCCATAGATCAAACTATTCCATGCAGCATAAAAAACGCAAGAAGATGATAATCTAAACTATTACTGAACATCAATACAGATCATCAGGAATAGTTGATATAATCTACAACAGATGTAGGAGTCTTTCATATACCCACTTGTTTATTTCATATTAACTTTAAAAATGTACAGTAAATTATCCGAAATCCGGACTTCAAAAATCCGGAAATATCTAAGATCCGGACCTTTTCCAGCACTGCTATCTTTAAAACAAAATTATGGAAGTTTGTCAGTATCCGAAAGCGATGACAGTGAAAACAAAGAGTTTAAGGATAAAATTACCTGGGAACAGTTAGTTGGAAGTATTAGACACTGCAAGTAAAAGATTAGAACAAAGACACAATTTCAGAATCGGAAATAATGAGGATTCAAGGAGAAAAGTTTAACCAAAAGTCAAAACTATTAGAACAATCTTAAAAGAAATGTTTTCCAAACCCACATCAAGTTATATAAGGATTTTTCTTAATTTATTCCATTTATATTTATTTCATTGATTTTGTGTATGAATAATGATATGTTCTAAAATCCGGAATTTTACAAAATCTGGAATCGCCAAAGTCCTGGTGATTCCGGATTTGAGATACTCTACTGTATTATGGTCTTTTGACCTACCTTGCACAAATCACTCACCTTTTGGAGTTGTGCTGAGATCAGAATCCGAAGACCTTCTGTGCGCAGCGGAAATGGCACCTTTCGCTGGCGAATGGCAAACCTTCTCTGTTGGGGACCTGGGCCCTTCCTCTGGTACAGGTGACCTGGGACAGAGGGGATCAGAGCAGATACGCTTCAGTTGACAAACGCCAACATGGCCGCTCGACTTGAAAGAGGCAAAACGCCTCAGCTGAGCGGACATGGAGGATTGGTGTGCCTTTTCCTTTGAGGTCTGAGAGGAGGCCTTGCTCACCCTCTTGGGAGAGATGGAGGAGTTAGAAGAAAGGCCCATAGAGCACTCTGATTCATTGATTGGAGAAAAGAGCTCCTTTGAAGTCATTTTAGGAGAGATGGAGGAGTTAGAACAGGTAGTCTTAGAGCCCTTAGTGGGCTGACAGCAGTCTGAGACATTCGTTGGAATAGGATCTTTGTTTGTTGTCTTTTTCGGAGAGAAAGAGGAGTTTGAATCTGTAGTTTGAGAGCAGCACTCTGATTCGTAGACAGGTGAAAAGAGCTCGGAGCGGGCTTTCGCCATTCTTTTTGGGGAGGTGGAAGATTTGGAAGAGCGGGCCGTTTTAAAGCCCATAGAGAAGCCTACTTTGATAGGAGATGGAGAGCGCGATCGAGACTGGCTGGAGCCAAGAAGTGGGAATAGGCGAGAGTTTCGTGGGTCGTTGTAGCCCTGCGCAGAGGCTACGGAGGTGCTGGAGGATACTCTGCGTAAGGCCACCCTGGATGGTGACTGCCTGTTTGAGGTGGAAAAGATGGAGGTTGGAAAGAGGCACGAGAGGACTATATACAGTGTGAGATAAAAAGGTGCGATTTAAAGTTGGAGTGATAAACAATGTAGTCTAATCAGAATAATAGAATGAGAAACAGTGTTTAAGCTGATATTTTTCTTAGTGGCTTTTGAGGGTAAAATGCAAAAGATCAAAAAAATATATATGCATATTTTTTTTTAATTTTACTCATACTACTTGGAAACTTTAGGTCTGTTTTAATTTAAATCTGTTTTTTGTAATTTTTTTAATCGATATAACGCAAAAACAGTTTAGTTACAAAACATGCACAATTTCATTTGATACTTTTTATGTATACTTTTTTATCAAAATTTTTTGCAACCTTAAAAAATTACTTAAACAATAAATGTTAAGCATAATTACCAAGGTTAAAATTTGAAGCCTAATTTATTTGAGTAATTTTTATACATTCACACAAATTACAAAGCAATCATTTAAAAACAAATTCAGGGTATTTCCCAATAAATTAAGATGTTTTAGAGTGTAGTAATTGAGATTTTTCAGTAGCGTATCTTTTAATTTTTTTTAAATAAACTATTGCTGGATATGAATAGCTCACTTGGTGACATCTTTGGTTTGTAATCTGTGTGTATCATAAAGAGTTTAAGCTAATATTTTTTTATTTAAGATAGTTTATACTTTCGTTTAAAAAATTATCTTGGTTCCTTAAACCTCTTTTGGTAAAATATTAAACTCATTATCCGTGAATTACGAGTTTAAGCATAAATTCATACCAAATAACAATTAAATAAAATATTGAGTGCTACATGTAAAATATTGCTCAGTGTTGCAAAACTCGCATTGGAAATTTAGAAAGAGAATAAATAATTTTATTATTTTCAATCACAAACAAATATCTGGCAGTAAAAAATAATAATAATGATTACCAGGTGTTACTGAAGTTTTCACCAATTAAATATCTTATGGCTATTCAATATTTTGCAAAGATATGTCGAATCATAGACCAAAGCTAACCCATGATAAATGAATGCCTACATAGAGAATTGAAATGCTGTTTAGTCATTATCCGATATAAAAAGTTTGCCTCATTTAAGCATTGATTAGCAGCTAAAAAAAAAAATATTTTCTATAGTTTGTTAGTTCATGATGAATTTCAATAACAAGGGGTTTTACTTTCTTTCAGAACTAAAACCTTTATGTACAATAATGCCAAATATATTGAAAAAAATTAAAACATTCAGAATAAAAAAAATAGTTGGATTGTGAAAGACACTGTCAATGAAAAGCAGTTTCAGCAACTCTTTTCATTAATGTAATAAACAAGTAAAAAAGCAATTAAATTTTTTTAGTGTTTAAATTGTTTTTAAAAAATGTCATTTAGTAGGTCCATCATCAGCTTAAACACTGTCTGAAATTTTTATTTCAGTCTCCTTACTTATTTTAATAGAATAAAACATAAAAGTGCACTTAAAAATAAAATGCAAAAAATAAATTCTCCTTTGATTGTAAATACCAATAGCTTCCACTATATTAAATTGAAGAAAAAATCAAAGCATACAAAAACTTTCCATCTCCTTTAGAAATAATAGAATATAATGAAAAAATTGAGCCAAAAGTATTCGCCAAGTGCAGCTAAATGCTGATCAAAACTCATGCAAAGATCAATCAAGGCAAACTCATCAACTCATCAGAAAAAGGCAAGCACCAATGAAACACTATTTGAATACGGAAAGCATAAGGAAACTGTGCTACTGAAAGTAGTTTTAAAATGGAATTCTTGCAATTACTGTTCTGAAATTAATCTAGGAGTAGCAAACTCATGTTAGACATGACAGTGCAAAAATGCATTCAGTTTGGCTAAACTAGAAAATGGCAAAATTGTGAAGCAAAACCATACTAATTATTGCAAGCAAAATCTTTGAGTATAAGACAAAAGTTAAGGCATATTATGGTTTATAAAAAGTTTTTGAATTGAATCAATATAAAGATATTTAAACATATATAAGAATGCTGTACAAATGTACAATTGTTAAAACGTACTTAAAATAATTAAACTATATAATATGTTATCGAAAGAAAGAGAAAATTGAGCAGTAAAAATTCTTATTAGTATTCTAAATGTAAAAAGAACTCAAAAATTAAAGTGGTTTCCAATACTAACTTATATAAATAACTGATAAATTAATTTCACAGATGAAATATTTAAACGATAATTTATTTACTTAATTCCCTATAAATACTATCAACAGAAGTTAGATAAAAGTCTTCTAGTCTATCAATGTATGAAATCATGCATAAAACTCTAAAATTGTAATTCAATACAAGGTTAATAAATGGATACAAATGCAGCCTAAATTATTTGTTATTAAAACTATCACTACAAACTTTTTTAATTCATTCATAAGTAGATTGGAAAATAAAATCAAGGATTCATTCCTTAAGAAACCTAAAGAAGAGTAAATTTAAAACTTACCAAATAACAGATTTAAGCAAAATTACATTGCATCATATGATTTTAATCTAAAACACAACTTACTAGTAAGATGGATTTCACCACGGTTTAGTAAAGGAATTTTTTAATAAATTAAACCCAGTAAAGTGATTGTATTTGTTTTTCTTAATATTGTTTATATATGTGCTCTGGGTTAAAGAACAATTAAATAAGTAGTTCCTTAATAACTAACTTTTAATTGGTTGTAAGTAAGTAAATACAACTTTCAACTGCAATGATACTTTTATATAAAAAAAATATGAACAAATAACTAATTTCTCATATAAAAAAATAGGAAGTATAAATGCACTTATATTGGGTATTTTCAAAATGAAAAGTTTTAATTTTGTTATTAATTATTTGTGCCTTTTTTAAAAATAATATGTATGAATGTGAATAATGAAATTTAAGATTTTGTTTTATTTTATTAACAAGTTTTAAAAGATTTACTACATATTCAGTGAAATATTTTTCCTAGATGAGTATAATAAATAAAACCTTTATATTAAATAGAATCATTCATATTCAAATCATGGCGTTTTTTATTGTGTCGATAAAATTTACAAACTTTCTTAAAAACTGAATTGGAGAAACATTTCATCATGAAAAATACTAATAATAAATATAAAAAATATTAAATGCACTTTATAATTAGTATTTCAGTTAATTGTGTGTTAATTTTTTTATTTTTATATATTTTAATCCTTATTTCAAAGTGAATTTAGTTACTTAGTTATATAGTATGGAGCAATAAATTAATATAAACCATGCATAAGTAGAATATAACTAGCTAATTTCTCCAAGTAGAGAATAATGATGTAGATAAGAATATCTGTTAATTTTTATTAGCAAATCCAGGCAGCAGCAAGATTTTAAAGTCTACTTACCTAACACAATAGCTGCTTTTATAAAGTGCAGGATAGCAGAATGAAGTAATTAACTAAATCATTTTAAATCTTGAAACCCATAAATAGTTGATTATTTGAAGTACTTTTCATCAAAGAAAAAACATTCTCTTAAGGTTATTGTTAAGAAATTTTGATATTAACATGAATTTGAAACTTGATTACAAATTATTCTCATTCTAGTAATGGTAAAGGTTTTTTCTTTTTAAATAATTCTCCAATGCTTATATATACTAGTATAATTAAACAGTTAATTTAAAATATTGGTTTACAGTTATTGTTTATAGTTATGGTAAAAACATATATGGATTTTCAACTGCTAAGAGTGAATAAATTTAGAGGACCCTAGATCATGTAATTTAAAGATTGTTCTAATATTTTCATTATTCAATGTTAATCAGATTTTATTTTTTTTTTCTAAAATAAAAACTTCAACATAAAAAAAAAAAAAAAAAAATGAAACAGTTAATTTAACACTATTTTTGTTACATGTCATAAAAGTTATAGTTCAATTTTACAAAAGCTGTAAAAAAAAAAAAAATATTGGCCAAAATGACCTGAATATACATTAAAAAACCATTTTAAGCAGTAATTCTTTCTTTTTTCTTCTTTTTTTTTTCTTTTTCTTTACTTCTTTTTCATTTTCCTTTATTCATGTATATTCAAGTTCCTCTGACCAGAGTTTACTTTTTTCTTTAGCTCTTTGAAAGTTGAACTTTAATTATAATCATGTGTACCCAAGCTTAACGGTAAAGAGAAAGGTAATATAATTCAACTTGCAAAAGTAAGAAACAACTTATCAGTTAGTAAACTTATCAAAGTTAGAAGTAGCTAGAAGTTACACTAACTCATTGCAAAGGTTAAGTGTTTAAACAATAAGCAATTAAACAAATAAAAAAAAATTAATTTGTGGCTTTTTAAATATCAGCTGTGATGAATTTTGATAATTCAAAAGAGGGGAGATGAAAACTTTCAATCATTAAAACTTATTTGATAAATTTGTATTGAATTTTGAAATTGAGGTTTCAAATTATATTTAAACAGTATCTTTCACTATTTCTTTGGAAGCATAATTTATATTTTGGCAGTATTTATTAAATTTTTAAAATGATCATAATAACAAATAAAAATCTTACACAAAATATGTTAAGTCAATGTAATAAACCCTTTTCAAACACATCCCCCCCCCCCCCATAAATTTATAACACAAATTCTAAAAGCTGTAAAAAAAAAAAAAAATTAAAAAAAAAAAAAAAAAAAAAAAAAATGCTAAAATTGATAACTATTGTTGCCCACTTAATTACATCTGCAATTTTTGTAACCTTACCAATTACCACAATGAAATAAAGTAGAGATTTTATTTTTTTTAAAAATAATAATAAACTTACTAATTTTAACTTAACAAATTCTGCTTACTCTTACAACTTAATTTTTATTAAATATTTATACTAAAATTCAACTAGAAATGACTGTAGAATTAAACAGGGAAATAGATTTAATAAATATAGAATTATCTATCCAAAAATGATTAAATTAATAATACATTTTAAAGCGATTCAATATTAATTGTCTTTATAAACTTATAGAAACTATTAATATTCTAGTTATTAATGAACAAATTAGTTATAAAACTAGTAATTGAGTAATATATCACAGATAAAATAATTAATCACTTTTTGAATATCTTTGTAAACACTTATACAACATTTAAATATATCAGGTCCCATTAATTTATTTATTTTTTAATTTTTAAAAACTAGATTTTAAATGTTAACACAAAAATGTTGTTATACATAAATTTGTATATTGCGACACTTAAACTTACAATAACAATAAATATATATTAAGAATTAAAATAAGACAGCTAAATTGAAAATCAGAGTAAAATTCATTCATATAGTTTAAGATATCTAAGAATTTTCTTTCAATAATAGAATCAAAAGAAAAATTTTATCTTGAAACATTCCACATAAATAAATTTCCAATTTTATAAGGAACTAACACACTTTTAAAAATATATACAAATTATTGTAAATCCATGAAATATTTTGCAGATGTCACTTTATTTTAAGTCACAAACTTAAATTAAATTAACTTACTCTCTCAAAGCCTCAGTTTGTGATGAATACACAGTTTCTGTCAAGACTACCGCAGTACCAATTCCACGAACAACTATCCCTGATTCTCCTTCTAAATCAAAGCATTGATGATAGCTATAAAAAGTGTTTAAAATTTTACACAAGCTGTTTTGAACATATTAATAAAACACATGTTAAGTAATATTAAATAAGCTATAATCCCTCTTAAAAATAATTTTTAACTAAAGTTCTTTGGAATTTTATTTGCCTTCACTGAAATTAAAAGCTAACTAATAACTTAAAATGTTTTAAAAATAATTATCAACCACACTCAACAGGAATAATAATTCTATGAAGGAATGAAAAGGAAAATAATAATGAAAAAGGAAAGAAAATATTACATTGAATTTATTTGTATGTTACATTTCGTAAATTTATAAGGCAGGACAAAATAAAATAAGTGTTTGGGGAAAGTCTAACTTTTTTGTCAAATTTAGGAAACTAATACACAAAACAGTTAATAGAATAAACTTATCAACATAAAACAATTAACTTTTTTATTAAAAAAAAAAATCTATTTTGTTTTCCCCTAATAATTCAAATAGAGACATAAAATAATAGACACATAACTTTTCAACAAAACACTACAAAGAATGGCTAATGATTCCATAAGAATACATATTTTTTTCTTTCAATTTTTTATTTTTTTTTTACCCAATCACAGCATTTCCTCCAAGTTCAAGGGCTTTAAGTCCAATTTTTCTTTGAACTTCACCTAAAAAAAAAATTATTGGCATTCAATTTCACGCACACAAAAAAACTTAGTTTGATAAAATTATTGAGAACAATATTTAATTTTTGAATTTTAAGTTAATAAACATACAAAACGTACTAAATAATAAAATAAAAAATATATAAGTTTCTTAGCACCTGACAACTTATTGAAGAGTGTCTGCCTAGCTTCATTTGAAGCTCGTGGTGTCCGTATTTTGTCTATCCATTGGTATTCGGGATCATCATTTACAACCAGTTCTTCTACAAACCCTAGTATAGCTTTAGCTTTATATCCAAATGGGATACTGCAACCTAGTATATAGAAAATTAAGCATTATAGAGCAGGTTTTTTTTAATAGCAAAAGGTCAGCAGCTAGCACAAATTAAACCAAATTTAAATTTGAAATACTGATGATTTTTCAAAAGGAAATTTAATAATAAATTTCAAACTTTTTACCACAGCAAAGTCTACCTAGTTGACAAAAGTGTTTTAAAATAATGATTTTTATAATCGGCATTTTTGTTTAATTTTGTTTATTTAAGTGATACATAAAATAGGAATTTGAATGCCAGTACCCCCCCCCCCCCAAAAAAAAGGCTTTATTTAAATTGTAATAAATCATTAAAATTTGGCATCAGCAATGTTTAGATATAAAATTTAATTTTGTTACCTTTTGTTTTTGAAATTACATTTTTTCTTAATCTGAAATTCGATACTTCTCTTTAATTCACTAATATAAGAATATCCATACATGGCAAGAATTATTAGAAACATCACAAGTGTATACATTGTTGAAAGGAAAGCATGAAGATGTAAATGTGAGGGGGGGGGGGGGATTAATTATAATCTAAGATGTAATGTGGCACTATTTTATAACAAAAAGCATTAAAATAATAAATAATCCATTTTAGGGAGTTTCAATACATAATCATTTCACATTGTTCAATGCTGGCAGAGCATTTGCAACAAATTAAATGTATTTTCAAATCCATGCACATTAAAAAAAAAAAGTTCATAATGCAAGTAATTAAAATATAACTGTACATATACTAACTGTAAAAGAACTGAACACCACAAGATGATTCTCTGTATTTATTAGAGTCACTAAATAAGTGTACACGAACCATCACATTGATTTCTCCACGGATACCTATAAAACAAAGATATTTTAAATTATTTCTGAATAAACTATATTTAGAAATTTAAAAAAAAAAAAAAAAAAAAAAAACTAATAAAATTAATTTTATTATTTATAGGAATGTAAAATACCATGCATGGTATCATAGATAGGAAACCAGCCAGTCAAAAGAGATCCAGACTCTTTACTCAGCAAAGGATTCAAATCAATGTAGATTTTTCCAATTGCATCATTTGCACTGTAAGTATCATAATCCATAACCCTAGAAAACAGATAGAAAATCTTATTCATTTCATTCATTCAATTATTTCATTAACATAAACAAACACTAAATGGTTAAATACAGTTAAAAATCTTACATCAATTTGACAAAACATTCTTTAATTTCAATTAAACAAGTTTTAACTAAGCGCTCTATTAGAACACATTTACCTAGTTAGTTGGACTTTTGACTGATTTTCGGTTTTACCTGCAATGTATGCATTGTTGTTATCACAACTAACCAATAATTTTACGTACAATTATTATTTTTTTAAAAGATATTGGATGTATGGTTAAAATAAAGTATATGGTTGAACTAATTACAGTATTAATGAATTAGTTTCAATATATATAAAACTAAAATTTTACAAACTTTTAATTTGTCAATTCACATCACAGAATAAAAATTTAAGAGAAAGTCTATGTCATTATACAAAAGAACGCAATTAATTAAAAATAAATTAACATGCAAAATGAAAAGCCTATCAGTGTACTATAGTACCCAATCTATTATATAATTAAGTTCAACATTATATCTATGTCGTATAATACTCAATCGGTAAGCAGCAGTGCCACCTTTAGCGAAAGTGGCGCCACCATGCTTTATAAGAGCAGCGCAGATGCGGAGCATACATTCGGATTCGGACTCTAGATGCTGCGAGGACCTCTTCGGATGCAGGCGAATCTTTAATCAAGGCTTAACAGCCCTTGTACTCCTTTTTCGTTCATTAAAAGAACGATGAAAAGCCATACTGCCTCCTCATTAATCACCAAATCATCCCCCTAGACACCCCTAGCTAAAACATCTATTATTTTATTGCTCAACATCTATTTGTCCACATTAAACAAAAACATTAGAATAAATCGTTTCTCAAAATTAAATTTCATCTTTACGTTTTAAATTTTAATACAATTAAAATAAATTGTGACATTTTGAAAGAGCACATCATTCACTGATAAAGCTACTGTAAAATGCTATTAAGATAATATAAGAAAAATTATGCAAATATTATTAATATCACATTGTAATTATAATTCTATTATTTATTTATTTTAACATCCTAAAATTCCAAGACATAATTTGATAATTTCTTCATTTACTAAAAGGGAAGCAAAAATTTGAAAAGCAAACGAATTTTTCTTTCGAAACCATGGCTAAAAAAATTTTGGTATTTACCTTATCTGCAATGGCTCGTCTTGAAGCTCTTCATCGTCAACCTAAAACATGTATGATTTTATTAGAGAAAATTATTTTAAAAGTGACAAAATGCACATATGATGCAACTTGATGCTCTACACAATGATTGTGAATGATTTATTATTTAAAGTTATTATAAAATTCCTGTGGAATGGAAAGAATGTCAAAGATTATCTTAATCAGCTATACTTTATTTGACTGCGAGATTAAGTTATATTAATCCAAAAGACTTTATAATATCAAGGAGAAAAACATTTGGGCCATTTTCACCAAACACTTACATTTCAGGTTCGAATTTTTAAAAAAAAAATTTACTATTTCATTTTAAAATGATTATTGGTGTTAGGGTATAGGTCTGAGGTATATGAAAAAGTAATTAGTCATACACTTTATTGTATAATTTAGTATGCAAGTGTCTTAGTAACTTAAGTTGCAAGGCAAATTGTCAAGTCTGTTACCATACACAATTCATGAAAATTCACACAGTTAATATTTTTTTAACCTTTTAAAATTAACTTACTTTGAAGGGACTTATGTCCCTGAAGTTAAAAACATGCACTTCAATTCTTTTACTTCAATTAAATTAAAATTAAAGGCAAAAATTACCATAGAATTTAATTACATTGGATTTTTTCAAAGAACTTTTCCCAATAACAAAAGTATATATTTATTTAAATTATTTAATTTTATGAAAATTATATTTGTCTTTCTTAGTTGAAAGAGAAACAACAATTTAAAGAAGGAAAAAAAGAATATTAATCTATAAATACCATAAAAAACTGTGTGGTAACAGACTTGACATTTGGTAACGGATTTGACTAGAACCCTTAACCAAATGTCAAGTCTGTTACTATAGTTTTTAATAATATTTTTCAAGTTTACATAAATATATTTTTCATTTTAATGTTAATTTTCTTCTACCTAACACACAGAGAATTTTTTGTGATTAAATATACAAATATAAATTATCATATTGATTTAATTATAAAACAAATGCTGACCTAGTAAAATATTCCATGATATCAAACAATTAAAACAAAACAACCGAGACTTTACCTTTCGAAAACTACATTAGGTATTTATAAATAAACATGTACATTTTCATTTTTCATACGTGTCTAAAGATCCCGGAAACTCGTAGAATATTCCATTCCCTTTCATTTTGGATATGGAAGAATTCCTACAACTTGTTCAAAGTTAACATATGAAATGTCTTTATCATCAATGCGATAAACTTTCCTGTTGCATTTGCATCCTTGTTTCCATTTGCTTTTAAGCACATTATTTTGATTTCACCATCTTTATCCATTTTTTCTTGAATCACTGCAGCATATGTGTACTGTCTTTTTTCTACTCCCCCCAATAAACTCTTCAAAAACACGAACACCCTCAATCATTTTATGCAAAGCAACCCGCTCCAAGGAACTTATTTCTGGAGTTGGGTTATCAATGGAGAGTTCGCTTTCCGAAGAAGTAGAATATATCCTTTTCTGATGCTTTTTTTGTTTTTTTATATTGAAATCAAACTCTTTCATCGGAAAACACTCACAGCAGCCATTTCGGTTACAAAAACAACTCACATTTCCGAAAAGGAATTTTCCCCTTTCATTTGTGGCAATTTGATGCACATGAAATGTACTGGGAAGAGCTGGAACAAGATGAGGTAAATTTTCTTGGATGGATTGAATATGTTTGTCCTCGATGAAAAACACCTTGACATTCGTTTTTCCATGAATTTTTTCATACAGATCTCGTGCGTCAAATACATCATGACCATAAGCTACCAGGCTATCTGAGGTTCATTTGATGGCTGTCCAATGCCATCAGCAGCTCCTTTTCCATGGCCAGCTTTAAAATAGGACCATGTGCCCCTTTGAAACCCATGCATAAAGAGTAAGTGGGTGAAGAGATGGAAGTTTTTTTTCTGATGATATTGTGTTGATGGACTGTCCAAAAAAAATGGAGGACTGAAACGGTGGGATCCAAAAGTTTCAATAAGTCCAATATTGGTTCTAAGTGGGCCCATATTGCTGCTGGACTGTGGTCATAACTGGGCGAAATTGTGCAAAAAGAAATCGTCTTTACTTTCTTCCCAATGTACATAACATCTGTGTGTAATGTCGCTTGGGCTCTTGAAGCACCATAGTAATATGTTTGTACTTCTTCGTTCAATTTACAGGCGTAATTTTTCGAGAAATCAATGTGCTAGAGAGCTTCGTTTAGGTTCCATGTTTTCTTTGCTGGTCCTATAAGCTTGAAATTGCAGACTGATGTTAAAGGCATGCCTTTTAAATCACAATAATAAGTGCTTAAGATTTTTGAACCTGTTTTCAAGGCCTTGAAAGTACTTTAAAATGCTTAGAGTTGCTTAAAAGCCCTTGAAAATGCTTAGAGGTCCTTAAAAGTCCTTAATTTTTGTGTATGTAATGTTGACCAACTGCAAAATTTATAAAATGCAACTCGGACTTTCTATCCCCGAGTGTCCGCCACTTATCCTCACTGTATGGGAATTTTCTGACATATTTGTATGATGCATGCGCCAACTTGTAACTGTTTTGATAGAATATACTTTATAAAAAAATTATAAATAGACATGATGCCTGAAAACAAATTTTTAAAGGTCTTAAATACTTTAATTAGGTCCTCAAAAGTCATTGATTTTCATTCTGTGATTTGAGTGGGAACCCTGATATAGGGACTTAAGATCATTTGTTAGCAATGCCTTTACACTAATCAACTTTTGCACTTTTAATTTAAAATTAGAATGTATGATACATGCACATGTATTCCTATTTTCGGCACATGGTGGAAGGACATGAAAAGGACGGAATCTAGTGAAGGTTGCATAAGATACTAAGACATCAGAATTTTCACTACAAACTTTTTACTTTACTAGACACAAGATAATTTTAGTTAGTCACAAAATAACTTTACATATCCAGAATTAACAGTTAATACTAAACATTAACACTATTAACTATGTATACAGCAATTATCACTAGAATAATATACTAGATGTAACATTACTAATTAACAATTAATACCAGACATTAACTCTATTAAATATAAAACAATTAACATTAGAATAACATTCTAGGCATAAAATACCTTTTGTTGGCTGCAATTAACAATTTAATGTCAAGTCTGTTACTTTGTCAATTCCGTTACCAGTAACATGGTAATGGACTTGACAGGTAACGGATTTGACATTAGTATTAAAACATGAGAAAAAAGGCTGATCTGTAAAATTTTTATATAAAAAAAAATACTAACACCTTCGAAAACTATCTAGTAAACAGCATTTAACTACAAAAGTGGAAAAAATATTATTTTAATATTACAAATTATGGTAACAGACTTGACAAAGGATAAAAATACCAACCTTGAAGAAATCCTATTCTCAACACTACTGCAATGCTTCTTGACTGAAGAATACAAAATGGCTAAAAAAAGTGACTTAACTACTTTAACTATATCACTGCATATGTGCTGCTTTCTGTAGGTAAATTTATGAACTTCTATTGGTTAAATTATTCACATGGTAACAGACTTGACACAAAGTGGGAGACAAAATATTTTTAGTGATTTGATAAAGAAAAAAATTCATGCAAGTTATTTTTTATCATTTATATAATGTAGTAATAGTTCATATTTAAAATAAGCAAAGTTATTTATTTTAAAAAGTTGAATTAGGTAGAAAATGCAAGAGTTAAAATACATAAAATTTGAGAGGGACAAGCATTTTTCATACAAGTCACATTTAAAAACTTTTATATCTTAAAATATTTTATTTAATTTTTAAAATTTTATTCTAGAAATGTTTAACACAGTCTCCTTTATGTTAAACTGTCCTTCAATTTAAATATAAATATTTATTTATGCTTTTTTTTTCTTATTTTACCCCTGGGACAGCAAATGTAAGCGAATTTTGAAAATGGCCCATTTGTGTTTTCTAAAACACAGAACCTGCTAAAAAATCTGAAGTTTTTTTTACTTGTGAGCCAGTTCCAATTTAGAAATTGAAAGTGCTAAGGCGGTCCCCTGCTAAATATTAGATTTAATCTTTTTTCGTAATATAATACATAAAAGATTGTGACTGAGTGTGGAGACTAGTTTTAAAAAGCAGTATGAATTTGTATTGTTTAAAAATATACAAAATTGACTAACGTTGTTTGAGGTTATACAAAATTGTTTAAATTGTACCTAAAAAATTTTCTAAATTTAATTCTTTAAATATATACAAAATAAGCTAACAGGATACATACTTATAACGTATATAGTTTTTTCTACTATTCACCATAAAATATAAATTTTGCTAACAGTTACGAGAAGAAATTTCAAAAGTTCATACGTATCTAAAATATAAAACTTAATTAACGATTAATCTAAACAAAATAATTTATATTCGAGATTTTAAAAATCTTGCTCCCATAATTGAATCGCTAAATATAAAATCATGTCCAGTTGAAAACCTATTGACCTGTTCTCTTTTTACATCTAACAATTCATTTGGAGAATTCATAATAAATTTGGAATTGCCTTTCCGCATCACAAGTAAAATATCGCTACCAAACGAAGCATTTTTAAACCACAAAATACATTAATTCAAGATAAATTAAATTCATCTTCAAAGTATTCCATAATAAACCCTAATTTTTTTACTTTCCTTTTAAAAAATTTTAATGTTACCTCAAACCGAAACCATTCAGAATTCCACTCTGGATTAAGTGAATGTCTAAAAACATCAGTTTTGTAAGTTGTGTTGCTTAATTTAATCTGTAAAAGAAAATATGTTTATTAAAGATACAAATTCAATATATTAAATAATATGTTTCACATTTTAAGAATACAAATATTTAAACTTAAATTTATATTTTAAGACTTAATATTCAAACTAAGATTCTAAACCTCCACAAATGCATCACAGGTGTCGCTCGATCTGTCCATAACTGGAAGGTTTCTTCCAGCTATGATTCGGACCTTCACTTTTCCAGGCATCTTTCTGCAAAGAACAGAAATTAATGTATCTTTAACAGAAAAAAACTAGGATTGAATTAACTTATTGAAAAATATATCAAGTTTGAATGTAACAAATTAGATCTGGCTATATGTGTTTAATTGGTTATTTTTTATGCTAATTAGTTAACAAATCCTTTTTTTTTCTTTTCCCAACTAACAGAATCTGTTTAAATTACATATGAATAAATTCTATGAATTGTTAAGGTACAAGAACTATCTGAGGGCTATACCACACTGAAACCTTGTTATAATAAGACTTCTGAAGGTGGTTTGAGTATGTAACACACTCGGGTCATGATAGTTGGTAAAGACAGTCAAGAAAAGGATGTCATAAGTGTCAAGAGGAGAATGCTTTGCAGGAGTTCTTTCAAGGTGAAACTTTTATATATTTAGAGGGCTTAGCGCACTATACTGAACTAAGTGTGCATTGAATTTACTTCACTTCCACTTTGAGGGATCGGAATGTTTACTGAATAATAATTGGAAGGTTCAGAGCTAAAGTGAACCAAGTCCAATGTGGACTTGTGCTCTAAACTTTTGATTTGTATTTTGAAATAGGATAACACTCCCAACAGATAGCCAAAGCAATTGTTGAGATTTGAATTTATGCAATGATGATAATCAAAACATAATCTCGCCAACAACATGAATTAACTAGGACTTCAATTTTGTCATGATTTGATTCACAACTATATGAACATAGAATAATAGCCATGTGTATAGTTACGAGGAGACTTCAAAGACCTTGCGCAAGGGTTAAATATTAAAAAAAAAAAAATTCTCAAATAAGGGCATCTGGTTTTTTACCAACTGGTTGGCAGTATTATATATTTTTAATGTAAGAATGACACTAAGTCAAAACTCTTAAATATTTCTCATGAGGTTTAATAACTGGCTGAAACATTGCTGGATACCCTTATAACTCAGTCCGATGAATAGGGAGCCATCTGAATTGATACCAAACTTTTTATATTCAGACGAAACCAAAGGATGTTGAAACCTATGAAGATTTAACACGGACTTATAGTACGCAGCAAAGTTCAAATAATCAGTATTTCGGTGAGAACAAGGCATGTTATTGTATATCCTTGTTATTGAAAATGGCTTCTTAAAAAACAGAATGGAATTCTAAATACTATCATTTTTTGAGACAGGATTTAAAAGATTAATAATTTGATGCAGCTGCCACTCATTTTTACTCTAATGACCTTATACAAGCCGTAAACAGGACTTGTAACAATTCCTTATCAAAGACGTTTTTAAAAATTACCAGTTGTGTTTATGTTCATTTAAATTAATCTTAAAATTTATTTAAATGTTTTTAAAAAAGCACATCTATCAGAACAGAAAATACAGGTTGTCAGGATCAAATATAAGTAGGACTTCCAACTGCAGTACGGATTCTGCACTAAGACAGGGCCTATTCTAACGGGCAGTCGTGGCTCATTTGGGCAGTCATAAATTGAAAATGTGCAGTCGTAAATCTAAAATTGGGCAGTAGTAAAAAGTAAAGGAAAAAACACTGCAAGCCAATAATTTTTTTATTTTCTTCCCCTCCCTAAATTTTCCGTATTCTTTGTTTTCTTTTATCAACTTATTAAAGCTTTAGAGATGCCAGTTCAAAATGTGCAGCCGATTGCGATCTATGAGCATTATCTCCTTAATTCCTTATTATCAGAAGAAAAACATTGGGTTGAAATTGTTTTTCAAATAATGGGAGTTACTCAAGAAACGCATTAAAAATATGACACAGTTGAAATTGGTTCAAAATATCTCAAATTATGTTCCTACCAACTTTCATTCCTATTCTTCGAACTCAAAGGATACATTAAATTAGGCAAATACACTCTTACTTATAAATATAGATTTGGTGACATTACATTATTAAGCTCAACATTCAAATATTTTTTTCAAACTTTTACTTTGAATGTGTTTTCTTTAAGTTCTTTTTCTTAAAAAGTGAAGAAAAATTCCTTTTGCATGTGCGCATTTTATTTTAATTCAGAAAATTATTATTAATCTGCAAGTAATTCTTTTTTCAATTTGATGACAAATGCTTTTTATTATTATTTTTATTTTAAAATAATATTCTTTTCTCTTGCTAATATGCATGAGGACTTTTTCATTCGATTTTATATTTCCTTTGTTTGTTCATTTAACGACGTTTTATTTCATTGGGATCTTTTTGAGCCTTGTAGCTTAGTAAGGCCATCATAGCATGCATATGTGTATAGTAAAAAGTTCAAAGATTCATAGTTCAGACCAATTTAACACACAAACTTCAAGATAAGATAGTTTTGACACACAAAAAGAATTAATTTTAAGAAAATCTTGCAACAAGAAAAGAGTGTGACAAAATTGTTTACATTACTACAGGACAAGGACAAGGTGAAGGTCTTTTACAGAACATTATCTTCCAACTTCCTCAATAAATCTAGTGTTCCTCGATCCTGCTCCCCCTATTTCCGGTCAACACTCCACCCCCAGGAATGTGGTTTGAAGGGGACTTTTTTTTCTTCTTATCTTTACGCTATATTTTTAGAGGGCCAGTGACTTGACAACAGTTTATTCTAAGGAACGAAATAGTTTAATTGTGTGCTTTCAGCAGCAATGGCGACTGGTAATCTTTTATAATGTTTTTTTTTTTTTTCATAATAAAATAATCTAATTACAGAACTGCGTACGATTGACTCTTGAAACGTCACAATGAAAAGGTGTGTAACATTTTTAAATAAATATGAAATATATAGCAGAATACGAGATTAACGTATTAAAAATCAATTTATTGTTATATTCAAAGATAAATTATCAGTAGATATTGTATTTAGTAATTAAGCTGAAAGTTTGTTATTTAAGCCACAGCTGAATTAACAAATCTAATTTTACGAACTAGAGGGCCACCTAATGGCTGTGAGGTTAGTACTCTGATATCGCATGCCAAAGGTACCGGGTTCGAATCCTGGATTATGAATGGATGAACGTTGTGGATCGGAATCTACGTTAAGTATCAGTAGGTCACATCAGGATTATCCGTTATTGTGCAAAAAATAGTTCATTGAGCGTACAAATTAACAACTGTGAAACTAGAGATTTATTAATAGAAATGAAACGTAATTTTTAGCATTTTAACACATCCATTTTAGTGGAGATACAAGTCCACAACATGGATATTTTGAGTTCTTTTTAAGAAAAATAATTGCATTTACAAATACTTAAAAAAATAGTTTTAAATTTGTAATAGCTTTTTTGAAATATAAAGCATATACTTGACATCTTAATTAATTGTGGACTTGAAAGACTTGAACAATTAACATTAATTAATTGTGGAATATAACTCTTTAAACTTGGGAATCAAGTATTGGGAAAAGCTTATAAGTAAGAAAATGCGTCAAGAATAAACTTTTTGGTCAATTTTTAATAAATCACACATAGGGACTTCTAATCCTAAGCAATCCAATTGGACTTCAAAAAATCAAAGTCTAGATTAATGAAGGTGATTTGATTCACAATACCTGAATGTAGTATGCATTTAGTTAATTTCACAGACACTTACTCTGGCTCTATAAAATACTTACCGACTGGTATTTTGACTGATTAAGGAGGTATGTTAAAAATGAGAAAGGAAGGGGAAAAAAAAAAAAAAAGTAGGGAAAAAAAACGTAAATGCCTTTTTTCCTTCAACCAGTAGCCCTTCTATTTTCTACCCGATAAAATGTTTTAAAGAGGATGACTCAATGTACTTATTCGTTAATTGTAAACCATTTAATATACATTTATGATATTTTTTAAACAAGTGTTTTGTCAATTGCCGGATAAGAAGAAATCTTTTACACTTTCGACGGACATTCTTAACACGAGAGAAACTTTTTCTGACAAGACAGGGGTTTAGTCACTTGGTGAATACTTCAATGGTTAGCTATTACTAAATTCAAAACATAACCTATTTATATCACTGGTGACTTTATTAGACTATTTATTTTTAAGGAAGAGGGGAGATGGGGGGGGGGGGAGTGAAGAGGATGGAATTTCGTAATGGGCAGTCGTAAATTTTGCTTAGAATAGGCCTTGCACTAAGAATTTTTACATTAAACCACGCCAAATGTCATCAACCACAAGCAATTCACATTGCTGGTATAAAATGGCAACTGCTACCATTTGTTAGAAAAAATTGCCTTGGGACAAATTCCATACTATTGCCCAAATATCTTTAATTTCAGATCTCAAATCCTTCCCAACTTTAGTACCTTCTTTTGAGTGTAAGAACTGTTCAAAACTATTTAAGTACAAATGAACTAATATAGAGATCAGGCGAAGTTTAACAACTTTATTAAAAAGATAAATATCTACGAATTGTTACCACTTAATTCTCTATTCAGTTTATAGCACTCATGAATAGAGTTCAGTTGTTTTTTACAGCTCCAAACAAGGTTACCAAAAATCGCCAGGTCTAAACGTAACATTTTTTACAGTTATTTGTTTCGTGAATGCGTGTCTATCAAACTACAAATAACAGCTTACCAACTTTTAGTACACAAATTACATAGTCATTTAACAGACGGTGTTTTTCATATCCAAGAATTACGCACAAGTTTAGCAAACACTAATAACTCAAAACATATTCATGCCAATTCCTTCTCTGAAATTTAACTAATTTATACTCAGTGCTTCAGTTTAGTAGTAATTAATTAGTTTTAGAATTTAAAATTTTAATTTTTGCTTTCATTTGTTTTACTTTTATAAAGCTACATCATATTTGTAGGAAAAGTAGTTCTTATTTCAAATATAAATAAACGAATTTAGAGTTGTGTTGAGCTGAATGAAACAAAATAAATTTTGTGTATTTATATTTTGGAAACTTTATTTTCTGAAAACAAAAGAAAGGGTTAGCATATAAAAAACAATTACACCAAATATTATTTAACAATTATTTGAGAAGAAAATTAAATATTCTTAAATTGTTAAGATTATGAAACCCGATAAGAACAAAATTCGTCTATTCCCGATATAAATCAGTCAAATGTCAAAGCTTTAAAAAAATCAAAAACAATTTTCATAAGATTAACTGCTTCATGAAATATCATCTGTTTGTTTCCTGAATAAAAATTTTTAATGAAATATATAAATTAAACAATTAGAAGGGAAATTTATTTTTTATAAGTTTAAATCTCCTTACATAACAGCAGCAGAGTGGCGCAGTGGAAGCGTGCTGGGCCCATAACCCAGAGGTCCGTGGATCGAAACCACGCTCTGCTAGAAATCTTTTTCTCAATTTTAAGAAAAAATTACTATTTCGAATTATTCACCTACTACAAAAACAAAATGCAAAGGTTAACAAAAACTACAAGAATTTTTTTTTTTTTTTAATTCGACAAGTTTTTTTTTTTTTTTTTTTTTTTTTTTTTTTTTTTTAAATCATATAAGGCATATTTCCAAAAAATGAAATCTGCAGGGCTGATTTCGACTGAACATTCAAGCGCCCTGCTTTGAGAATTTAATGATGAATTAAATTTAAATGAATTAAATTAAATAAAAATATGATACTGTGAAATTGTAAACATAAAAAAATCGATAAAGCATACGGATATGTCCCTCACAGATTCTTAATCATATTATTCAATTAGTAGTTAGGATAGATTTTAGGTGATGAAGTTTTCATGATTCGAGTGGTAAATATATTAACCCTTTGCACTCGAGCGGCGTCTACCACTCAAATCATGAAAACTTCATCTAAAACCTATCCTACTTCATCAAGATAGTAAAAACTTTTTCGATAAAAATCATTAAATAATTTCAGCAAATAATAGTTTCTGTTAAAATAGAGTTATCTACGATGATCAAGGGAAACGTTCAAAATATAGCATTCGAATAATTACTAATTGAATAACATCATTAAGAATTTGTGTGTGACATATCCGTATGCTTTATCGATTTTTTTTACGTTTACAATTTCACAGCATCATACTTTAATTTAATGTAATTCATTTTAATTTAATTCTTCATTAAATTCTCAAAGCAGGGCGCTTGAACGTTCAGTCGAAATCAGCCCTGCAGATTTCATTTTTTGGAAATATGCCTCATATGATTTAAAAAAAAAAAAAAAAAAAAAAAAAAAACCTTACCTAAAATGTCTCGAGTTGCTGGTCCCTCCGCGCGAAAAAGGCCTCGAGTGCAAAGGGTTAATAGGTTTTTAGACGTAAAATTTATAAATATTAGATAATATGATAATATTTCAATTGTATATAAATCATCTCTGAAAAATCAAGGTTGGGATAAAAACTTAGCTATCTTGCATTCTCAATATGTGACCTACACCCCTCCGTAAAAAATCCTGCCTATGAAATAGACCCTGCCCCTGCTTACAACGATCACATTGGTCATCAAATTAAGAAACTTCAAGAAAATTATGCGTTTGGCTGTACTCGTTAAGTAAAATAGATATCTATAAATAAACCAAAATTTACAGATAAGACAATTAAAACCAGGGGTGTAGTGGAGCGGGAACGCGTGGGAACGGCGATCCTTTACCTTTTTAAAAGGCGGAACGGCGTTCCCACATCCTAATGGTTTTTTTTTTTTTTTTTTTTTTTTTTTTTCTTTCTTTCTTTTTACGTGATATTAAACACAAAGCCAAGTAAGCAAACGAAAAAGTCATTTCGTGAGAACTTTGCTTTCGTCTACACAACTTCAGAGCTGAGCAAGCAAGTTTTAGTTTTGTAAAACACTCGAAAGAGGCGCTGCACCCTACACATGACCATTTCTACTTCATTAGGAATTAACTGACATGTATGTTTATATCTAGCTATGATACATTCAATGGAAATTATCTTCTTCAAAGAATGATCTGTATTTGTAGATGAATTCCAGACTTCAAATTTTTATGGTTCGTCATATACACTGACTGAAACTTCCATACACAAATTAACGCCACCATCTACATTTTTAAAAAACAAAACTGTGGTCTGGCACATATAGTTCTTTGCACCCGTTCCTTGAAGAATATTTCCCCTCCTCTCATTTTAACGGGAACGCTAACCGATTTATCAACAAAAGTTATGTATGTTTTTTTTTGTTTTTTTTTTATTTATTTTATATATATATATATATATATATATATATATATATATATATATATATATATATATATATATATATATATATATATATATATATATATATATATCACCGATTTCATAAATTAATTGTAAACCTCTCTCCCTACCTAAGAAATGAATTCGTTCTAGAGGAAAAAACAAACGACAGTAATTTAATTTTTTTTTTTGACAATCCAAAAAAGTGAAGCAAACCTACGATCAGGGGTGTAGTGGAGCGGGAACGCATGGGAACGGCGATCCTTTACCTTTTCAGAAGGTGGAACGGCATTCCCTCACTCAATTTTTTCCCTTTTTTTTTCTTTTCTCTTTTCATTACATGACATTAAACGCAAAGTCAAGAAAGAAAACGAAAAGGTTCTTTAGTGAGAACTATGCTGTTGTTTTCGATCTGCAACTTCAGAGCTGAGCAAGCAAGTTCAAGTATTTGCAAACACTTGACAAAGGCGCGGCAACTAATTCACACGGCCATTCCATCAACAATCCGACACATGCATTCGACACCCGCCCCTCCCCCCACGTCCCCCTCTCCTTCATGGTTTAGTGTTTTTTAATACTTCTTCATTAAAACAGAATTTTAAAAAAAAAAATTTATATCACCCACGTGTTTTGAAATTACGGAATTATGCATTTATATTGGCTTGCCAGGTATTGGGAAAATGCAGGTTATCTTCTTCATCATCTATATTTGTGGATGAATTCCAGACGTCAAAGTTGCATGGTTCTTCGTACACAAAACAAAATGACGCCAACTCTCTCCAAAACTGCGGTCTGTCAGTTCTTTGCGCCCTTTCCTTGCTGAAAGTTTTTTCTAATTTTAACGGAAACGCTAATCGATTTCTCAACAAAAGTTATGTAACTTTTTTTTTTTTTAAATTTTTTATATCACCCACGTGTTTTGAAATTACGGAATTATGCATTTATATTGGCTTGGAAGGTATTGGGAAAATCAAACTGATACGTTGTTTGAACATGACAAAATATATTCAAAACAGTATTGATTTTGTAACTCCTGCTTAATTTAACTCAATACATAAAAATAATGGAAATGGGTGGCTTCAGGAAGGTGCATGGGAGGATGCTTTAATTCCCTCCCTAGTAGTTACTTAAATTTTTATAAAAGTGGAGAAAAGGGCAAAATTCGCAGGAAAAAATAAACTGTGTGCCATTTAATAATAGAATTTATATTTTTGTCATTGTGAGAAGAGAAATAGTTTTGAAAAATCAAAGTTAGGAAGAAAAAAAATGTTCTTTGCAACCTACAAATGATGCTGCCGAAACTCATGAAATTGAATGTATTCTTTTCCAAGAAGTGAAGGTATTCATATTTGCTTTGAGGTTATATATTTCACTTTTCTTCATATAAAATTGCTAATGTTTTTGCAAATGGGTATAATACATAGAAATCGTGCTGTGAAATAGTAAGAAAGCAATGGAAATGAATTTAAAAATTCAAAAGTAAATTGCTTTTCGGTTTGAGATTGGGAAAGATTACTTTTACAGTTATTGCAGAGTTTATTCCAAAATGTAGCAGCAGTTCTTAAAAAAAAATCTTTCTCCCAAATTTAAAAAAAATCGACATTAAATACAGTGGTGGCGGTAAGGGGAGGAAATTGCTCCCGATATTTTTTAAATTGTAGTGATTTTGATGACAGTATCAATATCTTATAAAGAAACCAGGAATGTCTCAAGCAAATCTATACGTCTATCAATTGATGAGTCTACATTTGGTTGGTTGTTTGTACGCTCAACGGCTTACTTTTATGTACAATGACGGCTAATCGGGCAGGGACCAACAGCTAAACGTGGATTTCGAATCATAACGAACATCCATGCCTAGCACCTTTGGCATGCGAGGCTAGAGCTCTAACCATACAGCCATCAGATTTGAATCGAAACTCGATCTCTTATGGAAATTTTTCTGATTGAAAATTGTTCAAGAAATCATGTAAATAATCTGTTTAAAATGAATTGTTGATAATCTGTTTAAAATGAATTATTCATAATCTGTTTAAAAATTGTTGCAAAAAATCTATTTAAAAAATTTGTGTCAATAATATGTTTGAAAATATCTTCTAATCCATTTATAAAGTGTCAAACAATCTGTTAAAATGGGTTGTGCAAAGCAAATTGTTAAAAAATCCAGATAACTTAATAATTTTAAAAAGATATTTAAATAAAAAAAAATCTAAGTCTAAACACACATGTTTTCTTTTCAGTTTTGAGGAGCTCATTATCTGTTTTGAGATTATTAAAGTAAAATATAGAAAGTTATTTATTCTTAGTTGTAATTTCCACTCCCCCCCCCCCCCCCCCCCCATTCCCACAAAAAAACAACAAAAGTATATACGTTTGTAACGACGCGACATAGAGCGTTCCCATACCTTTTTATTTTACACTACATCACTGCCTACGATACTGACGGTATAAACTGGTTGGTACTAAAAATCCAGGTAGGTAAGAGCAGAATGTTGATATTTTGTATTAGCTTTTAAGGTGTTTTGAGATTACGGAATTATGCATTTATATTTTGTCAGATATTGGGAAACATTTATTTTAGTCAGTGCCGGAACTAGGGGGGGGCAGGCGGGGCAGCTGCCCCGGGCGCTAACCAGAGGGGGCGCCGAAAAGCCAACAAAGCACTATTTGTTGTATAAATTTTAATATTTGGACGAAAGGATAATTTTTCATAAATAAATTTTCATTTTTCTTAAAATTCTGGATGATCTCTAAGATATCCAACAGAAGAAAAAATCCACTAGAAAAAAAAAAAAAAATACATTTCTGTACAAAGAAAGTAATAATCTATCCTTTTCCAAAAGAATGACAACGAATTCTCCCTACCCCCTGATGAAGAATAGGTTTGTGCTACATGGCAGGCTGCCAGAAATGCTAATTTAAAATCGCATTGGTAATATAGTCGCAATGTAGTTAGATAAAATTTAGCATTACAACAATTTAATGCTGTTGAAATTTTCGTAAATTGAAATATGTCGATGAAATTATCTGGGGCGCAGAATCGCAGAAAAGCAAAAGAAACTGCAAGAATATCCCAACCTTTTATCATCTTGGCTAGTTCACGAGACTGAAACCAATGAAGGTAAGAATTTTTTTAAATTTGTAACCTAATAAACTTCGGAAGATGTGTATTAAGGACAAGGGTTACGTTTGGGATATATCTCTTGCCAAATATATTTATTGTTCTCTAGGAGTCCGCAGGAATTTTTACAGGGGGCTGCAAGATGTTGAATTGTTTAGAAATCGTTTACTTTTGTTTTTGAGGTTGATTATCATTAACTTTAAAGGTTCATTGTGATTCCTAATGAAAATTAATTAGCAAAAAGTTAATTAAAAATTGAAATAATTAACGATTGAAACGTTTTCTTTAAGAGAATAATTTAGTATTTCTTCAGCTAAAAACAGATTTTTTTTCATTTTTACACATTTTGAATCGTGCTGAGTTTAAAAAAACTGGGGGTGTTGAACTTTGAACAACTTTCAATTCCCACTGTTTCCTTCATTTAATTTAGCAATTATTTTGGCTGTAAAAATGACAGCGCAAGCACGATTTTGACAAAAACCGTAACGCCAGGTGTAATGGCCAAAGTAGGTCAATCCGTTTGAAAGTAATGCTGACCACAGACAACACACGGACCCACAAACTTTTTTTCTAGAACACTTTTTTGATTCAGAATGTTCTGAAACGTGAAGAAATGCAAAAAAATTATGCGATAAAAAGTTGACACAAGAATTCCTATTGAGCACAAGAATTCCTATTTATCGCAAAACATATCGATTTTTTAAAAATAAAAACGAAAACAGTAAATTACATCCTATCCAAATCTCAATTTAAATGCACTGACTAAATATGTGACTATATATTTTTAACAATATATTTTACTATATATTTTTAAATCCCTTATATTAACTTCACTTTTGTTTGAGTGTGCGTTTGAGCCTGGCGTACAAATCTGCGGATGCTGGTCTATTCCTAAATAATGAAAAAATAATAAAACATCAAGGCATGAATTCTAAAAATAGATCTCAAGGCCTTATTTTTCATAAAAAATAACGAAAAAGAAAGTATTTTCCAGGAAGTGATAAATAAAATAAAAAGAATCCATCTCCATGCTACGAGAAAAAGGCGCAACTTTTGAAATGTCAAAGAACTTATGGCTATAAGAAGGCAAGCTTCGCCAAAGCGTAAGTAAAGATATCACGCGGATTTTCCCAGTTGAGACCACAAAACCCGCCAAATTGTAAGGATTTCTAGGCGTGTGCCATTGCATTTGCACAGAGTTATAGTGTCATTTTGACGACATTATTTTTCACCAAACAGATGTCATGTTCGTCAAATTTTGTCCATTGCATTGGTGAGAATTTTAAATTCTCCAAGAAAATGGAGAACTCACACATAGCACCAGTAAGTAATATATTATTCATTCTATTATTAAAATGAGTTTCAATAAGTTTAAATTAATTGTTCTAAAATTAACATTTATGTGTTTACCAACTATTCAATGATTTTTGTAGACAAGTCATTAAATTAATTTGCTTTTGTGTTCAATGAGTTCTGGTAATATTCGGAAGCTTTTTAAATTTTTGTATTAGTATTTTACAGAAGAAAATATTTTTTGAAATGTAAAACAGCTTAATTGTTTATGATCTAAGACGTTTTGAAACCAGGTTAACCAGATTTTGTGTTAAAAAGTGTTACATATCATTCAACTATGTTCTTTTATTTCATTGTAACTGACATTATTTGTATTGATTCATTAGTTGTTTTTTTTTGTCTTTATGCAAATCTTTATGCAAGCAGAATGAACCCTGGTCATTAATAAGGGCTTGTCAAATATATTTATTTAAAATTTCAATTAATTAATTCTTTTATTGTTTGTTTCAAAACAGAATTTTACAAAGGAAAAACCTTTGTTAATTTTCAATGTATATATAGTTAGCTTCAAATCTAAAAAATTATTGTGTGGGGGCGCCAAAATGAATTCTTGCCCCGGGTAAAAAGTGACCTGGTTCCGTCCCTGATTTTAGTGCAGATATTGGGAAAATCAAACTGATAACTAGTTTGAACATGAAAAAATTTGTTCAAAACAGAATTGATTTTTAAATCCCTTATATTAACTTCGCTTTTGTATGTTTGTGAATTTGAATATGTTTAGTTCAACAAATAAAATGTTGCTTGAAAGTACAGAAAAGGTTTTAAGTTATCATCAAGATCAGAATAAAACTGTCGATTTACATAAACACGAAAACCCAAAGACACTCTTCTTCCAATTCAAAATAGTGTCTAAATACATAACATCCCATACAGTAAAAGGCATGTGCCTTGGGGGAGGCGCTATCTTACTTACATAACTGCGATAGAAGTTGGCAACTCAACCTTACTCCCATCAGACAGCACCTAAGCAGAAAAACTTAACTTCACGCAAAAGCGATGGTAAAAATCGATTGGCAAAACAAGATTTATATACATAGATTTTTTTTTCTTAATTTAAAAAGTCAAACATTTTTTTGGCAGAAAAACAAGTTTCATGCTTAAACAATTATACTACATATTGACAATGACAGGTGAATTTAATTAAGGCCAGAAAATTAAAATTTTTAACAGGGTAGTAACAGAATTTGAGAAATAAAATTCCCCAACATTTCCCTAATTTCCAGAAAATTCCCTGATGTGAATCTCTGTCGACATTATCATTAAAAAAAAGAAACGAAGAAAATATGGCTAGTTTAAAAATACATAAATTTGACTATTTACAATTACATTTACTTATCAAAGTATAATTGCACCAAAATATAAATTTAGGCTAAAAATCAAAACAAGCATCTTTAGAGCATGAAAAAAATGGAAAACATTAATAAAAAAAATACAAAATTCACATAAACCAATTTACAAACTACACCCATACTTACTAACTTCAAGGAAAAGAAACTAGTACAATACTTTTCCTTTTAATTTAAAAAATATCACAAATAAAAAAAAATATTTTCTTTAATATATGTCATAGGCTTTATCCTGTTCATAAATTTTAAACAGTGTCCTAAATATTTACTAAACTTGGGCATGCATGAGCATGAAACTTAAATAATCAGCATTTTGCTATTCAGTCATAAATTTCACTAGGTATAATATTTCATAAAAAATTATGTCTTTTGGATTTTGAAGTTGAAAAAAGATAAATAACATATATTGCATGAAAGAAAGGCTTGAAATTAATAGCTTCTTATAAAAAATTATTCATAGATATGTGGAAATAAAATTTTGTACAACAAAAATATTATCTTAAGCCACTAAAGTACATATTAAATGAGACAAAAAATCGTTTTCATAGAACATGACAAGCATAGCATTCGGCAGGGGGAAAATATGCATAGACTTTTTTTAAAAATTTCATGACCCTTTGCCTGAATGTATGCAGTAGCGCGTTCAGATTTTTTATTTTTTGGAGAAGAAAGAGGATGTTTCAATTTTTTATTTGATTTATATTAAACATATAAATCAAAAACACATATCACTTTCAGTTAATTACGCTTAATAAAATATAAAAATTAAAGTACAAAAAAAAATATATATATATATATCAAGTACAGGATCTAACCCTTTTTGCTCATTAATGCCTATAGATTTGTTGCACATCTATAACAGTGCAGTAAAGCGTTAATAAAAACAAAAATATATGATGGAATGAATTTGAAATATTAAGGAATTTAGGGTTCTAATATATTCTATTGACAAAAAATACAAGTCAAGAAGAAAAACAATCATGTCTGTAAAGGATGCAGTCAGATTTAAGTTTGAGGATTTTTTTTTAACAATAATGCGCCGGCGGTGGGGAAGCTGTAAGATAACCAAAAATCTAACATAAATACTGTGCAAATAATTATTCCGAGTGTAACAATGATTTCGGAAAGTAGTGGGGGGGGGGGGGAAGCGAAATATGAACATGCGGTTGTGGGCCGAGAGGGGATTGTCCAGTTTGGCTCAGCTGCCGAGAATAGAAAAAGGTCGGAAACTTCATACTCCCAAATCTGCCAACTATCCAGATATTGAGCGACTTTTATGAAAAAGCACATGAAAAAAACCTGTATTATTCAACGCACCGACGTCACGGCATCCACTTCGTGTGACGCGAGCCGGGATCGATGTCCGCACCCGCACGGCGAATGCGAGAAGGGAAACTCAAAAATTTCAAAATTCCCTAAATAAAGAGTAATTTTACGAAATTTCTTAACATTTACCTGAATTCCCGGTTCTGTCGCCAGGTTGTTTAAGCTACATTCAAAGTAATTAAATTGCCTCAAAATTTAAATTATTTCATTATTTATAAATTTATCTACAACATTGAAATTCTAATCATTCTGCATCGATTGACCTACACTGCGAAATCGTTCACACAAATCTCGGAACATAACTTCTATATAACATCAATACTGTCCATACTGATAGCATTTTCTTCCGGCGCTCACTACAAATTCATTTTTGTTAGGTAGAGTAAATATAGCGAAATAATTTGATATTTCGGAATACAACAGTGTATGCTCTAGCGCCTTGCACGGCGGAACCTAACAGGCAGGCGAAAATGACCGCGGTAGCCGGCAAAAACAACTATCTCGCGTGAGCGGTTACTATCGTCGGCAGTGGCGGATCGTGGGTATTAAAAGTGAGGGGGCCCAAATTAACAATTGCATGTCATGGGGGGGGGGGGGACATGCAAATATCAAGACACATGAATTTCATGTAATTTTGTAAATGTTACTTAAATATATATGGGAAAACAAAACTACAAGATTATTAAACAGTTAAATTATCTAAGCATACTGATATCTGATAAAGTAAATATTTCAATAAAAGGAATTATTATTACAAAAACGACGCGACGTTTCGTTTGAGAATGGACTACGTCAGGAAGGGTAAAATGAATGCACTTGCACCTTTTGCTTTTGAAAATTAAAAATGAAGCGAAGAATTCCTAGGCAAAAAAGTAGAATACAGGCTTCAAATTATTCAATTGAACGTAAAATTACGGCATATCTATTTATAAATTGTTCCGTAAGAAATCCGATACTCATTCACGTTTGAAAATTCCTGGTTTGAAGCTTTAGCCGCTTTGCACCCTTTTATATGCGATCTGCACCCCCTTGCCACTGTCTATGCGTTTGAGGGTTTAAATTTTTTATTTATGGAGATTATTTTAAGGATCTTCTTGGTCTTCCGGGAAGCCTACAAAGAACTGGACGCTATCTCAATGACCAGTGGTCAATGATTAGGAACAGCCATAAGTACGATATTATCGGGACTCACTGTAAGATTAAAAAAAAAAAAAAAGAGTGCAAAAGTTTACCTTTTTGCTCCCCCCCCCCCCCGTTAAATATAACTAATTACTCCTAATCATATAATGAAAAGCATGTTATAATTAATAATTTTATTAAATTAAGAATAGAGAACACATTAAATTGAACCCATGTCGATTGGACGAAGTGTAAAAGTTAAACAGTCTTGAAGATAAAACTTTTTTAATATAAGAAAAGTTACCAATATTTTCAACAGTATAAAACATTTTATGTACAATACAGGTGGCTGGATTAGATACCAACAGTGTAGGAAACAAAAGCTTTTTTATTTTGTTTGACATCCTAATAATAAATTAAAATACTAATCACAAAATATAAGTGAAAGTATGAAAATCGATGTCACTCAATTTCTATTCTGTATTTAAGAAAAAGCAAACAAAGAGTGAGGGAAGAGTTATAAAATAAATTAAGTCAAAACCTTGGTTAAAAATTCTGTAGAAATCACAGGGAAAAGTTTTCATCAAATATTACATGAATCATAGAGAAAAAAAAGAAAAAAAAAAAAAACAAGGAAAAAAAAAAAAAATGCCGACAGCAACAATTTCACTTTTCGTAACTTTAGAGTAAATACTTAAATAAATAATTTTATGTTTTAAAATAATTTAAATCAATCATTTTAAAGACATCGGTATTGCTCCTAAATGTTCAAGCCAATGATATTTCATGAATCAATTCATGCAAAATAATTTTGGCTTAACAGTAGAACTAATGAAAAATGACATTAACTTAGAATGTGCAATATTTATAAATTTGCAACCAAAGTCAAAGGTATTGTTATATTGACTAGTTCAACAGTTTTAATTTAAATTCATGAAAAAAATGAATAATTACTTGATTTGAGGATGAATAATTACTTGAAAAATGCATTGCATATGCATCTCAAATTTGAGATGCCTACTTACATTGAAACCAACCTGCAAAACATCCGATGGGGCTCGATTCGACGACGTTTCACATGTGAATTGAATATATTGCCTCTGGTCAATGAGTTTTGACATAGCGATAGTTAAAAATAGGTGTTTTACCATGATTCTTGATATTTTGAAAAGAAGTTGAGCAAACATGGAACACGCTTCAAATTTTAATATTTTATTTAATTCAGAATTTATTTTGAGAATTGGATCCTACCTGAGTTAAGAATAAACATCGTTTCTTCAATTTTAAGAATGCACAAATTTTATTTGACAATATCAAATTGCTTGTATGATTTTGCTTTTTAAAGGTTTTTTCTTTACTAAATGCTCATGAAATTTTTTTCTGGTAACAGTAACTAGGTTTGCTTTATCTACATTTTACATGTTATTTGGAGAGAGGGGGGGGGGGGGGAGAGAGAGTTGAAAATTCTGTAACTGTGACGTTTATCTTTTAACTTTTACACAGCATTATACGATGGCTTAGTTCTAGTGGAGCCACTTATTTAGAGAAGAACATTTTTTATTCTCTGTATAGAAATTCTTCCGTTGATGGCATCGGATTGTAAGTTACGTTAATAATTTAATAGGATATTAAATGTTAATGCGAGACAAATCACTTCTTCCGATCATATGGACGACATTTAAATACTCAAACATTTTTCGGGAAAAAAGTAAATATCTAAATAAAAACAATTTGCAGAGAAAATCTTACTCTTACATTTTGAAAAACAAAGAGCGAAAATGAATGCAATGGATATTTATTGTAGCCACTTTTTTCGTACCGTCATACTAGAGGACCAACGTGCAATCGCCGTCTCTACAAAAAATGGCAATTCCTTTACAGAGAAGTCCACCCCAAAGTAGAGCGATCAGGGATGTTTTAGAAATTTTGTATTTATGCTTTGGCAAAACAGGATGTCACGTGAAAGTCGCAACCTTATATGCCCTATCGGTTTCAAATTCAAGGTCGTCCGAAGAAGGGGTCATTTTGTCCCCAGGAAAACTAGCATCTTTAAGAGAAGGGTCGCTTTTTTGCAGTAATGATTGTGATTAATTAACAATATTTTCGAGTTTGTTGCAAGAGCTCCCAGCTCCCTTCACAATAGTTAATGCCTAATGACAGAATAAATAAGTTTTAAGCTTTTTTTTTAAATATTAAAAAAATCCCACAACAAAACAATATTAACAAGTATATATGTAAGTGGGGCCAGGGTCCAAAAAAGTGAGGGGGCCCAGGCCCCCTTCACCAGCCGCCACTGATCGTCGGACTAACAAAATGACCACTGTACCCGCGAATATGAACAACGATTTTGGTAGTATTTGCTCTCTTCCCCCCCCCCCCCCCTTAAAAAAATCACCATTTTGAGAAAATTGTTAGTACCTTAGTGCCGATTTTTTTTTTCGTGCTACTATCGGACAGTATCCAATTTCTTATAAAAAAAATCGCCTCAGCCAAAAAATAGTCGTTTTGGGCCCTTTTATCATTGAAATAGTCGCCTGGCCACTAAAATAGTCGCTTTAGTAGCCTTTTTAGTCGCCTGTGGCAGCCCTGTAGGTTCAGTTTTAGTGGAGCCTTATTTCTACAGTCAAACCCCGCGAAACATAACTTTAATTCGTTTAACACGAATTCTGTTAACGAGAACAATTTTGACGGCCCTTCGACTTACCGTTAATAGAGTTTGACTGTACTTAACAGTCATCCTGTAGACAAGAATTAGAGGAAGAAAATTTTCCAAAAAGAAGCAAGTGCGGAACGATGTGTTTAGCAGCTTTGAATTTCACAACACAATCCTTCCTAATAATGTAACAAAATGAAAATTTGTTGTTGTCCATAACGCAGTTCCTAAACTGAAAAAGGTACGTTGGCTAAAAAATCACTGCCATATTTTGACACATCATATCATATTGTGATCATATTGTGAAGGAAAAAATTTTTGGTGGCGCCATCTATAAAGGATATAAATAACTATCAGGTATAGATGCATTAAATTTTTGCTTAGAGGGTGACAGAGATTGAATGTCAAAAATATTGGACGGTGTCGCCATCAAAAACATAAAGCATTTCAATCGTGAGGGGAGGTTTTTCCACAACATCATCTTATAGGCACCACTGTAGACATCAGAAAAGTTTGTAATAATCACGAATTTTTTATTTTACTTTTTTGCGCCATCGACACCACACATCGGTAAAAAGTGCAGTACAATTGAAGGGATTAAGCATGTTTAATAACAAATTTCTAAATTAAGAAACTGTAGGTCTATTTTAAAGAAATTATGTCCTTTTATTTTTTATGGGCTTACACTTTCTTTCTCAGCAGAAATTAAGATGGAAAATCTCATTAAAGTTGAATTTCATTTGGAATATTTTGTTTGAAACGTTTTATTGGGAGTTAATCACTTTAATTTCTATATAAATAGTAGGCAAAAAAAAAAAAAAAAAAACTCAATATGAAGAATAGAAGCTTCAGTAAATAAACAAGAACATATTATTGTTCAACAACTTTTATTATCATAAATATAACTTCAACATACAAATTCAAATCATTCAATTTTATGCTGTTACACATAAAATTGTACTAATTTCGTCGTGACCTGATGGCACAGCCAACATTTGCTTTCACGCACAATATTCAAGATATTACAATTGCAAATCAATAAAAAATTAACTAAAATACAAATGTAGTACTTGTCCTATAAAAATATTATCTTCATGCATCAATATAAAAATAATATCTTTTTTTTTTAAATGCGAATTCCACCATAAATTAATTTTATATTTCTGTAACTTATAAAACAAAAGAAATAAGTGTTTGTAAATTCAATTTAAAAAAAAAAAAAAGCCAGGAGGCATGATAACTATTCACATCACTGCTAAATAATCAGCAATAAGATTCTAAATACATTGCTTTTTAACCTTCCATGAATTATTACTATTTAGTGACTTTGTAATATTTCAAAGGCATATTTTATATATCAATTTACAATTTATAAGACAAATATCAATGTTCTGCATTCATCAGTTAATATTTCTATTATAACCACAAATGTAAAATAAAATGGCAAATATAAAGCCTCATTTAAGACTACGTGCAAACAAAGGCATACACAAAGTGCAGAATTTGTGAGATAAATGGACTAGACATCTGGATTAGAATACAATTACAGAAAATTAATATTTCAAAGTCATTAAAATATTAAAACAAACAATTTAACAATGATTTTCCAAAAGATGCTTAACTTCAAAGAAGTGACCAATACACTACCATTTTTTTTTTTTTTTAAAGCATAACACAATTAAAACCGCAGACGAAATAATACGATTGTAAGTTAGCAATGTAATTTAAATGAAAAAAATTGCATTTTTTATACTAATACTTTTCATAGTTAAAAAAAGAAGTCCAATACGAACCATAACTTTCGATTAACTCTTTACAACACAAAAGCTTTATAAAAAAATATTAGTAGTACACAGTTAGGCATGTTCATAAATGAAAAACAAATGTAAGTTATAAGAGTGAGGTAGTTCTTCTCTGTGTCATTCTGCTAAAGGTACATTTTCAAAAAATAATTACATTAAATATTTATTCGAAAATATTTTCGATATCTGACAAAATATCGATTGGTTTGTTTTCTACATAAAATATTAATCGAAACTATTTAACAAAATTTGTCAAATTATGCTCGGTTTTATTATTATTTTGTCTATTAATGAATTCGATTTAATTTTTATAAAATAGTGGCGCTATCTGTTGAATCAGACTAAAAACATTTAGTTTATTTCAGTCTCGAAATACAAAACTTAATTTTTAATTATGATTTTTTTTTTAAGCTTTTCTTTTTTAATACTCGTTCTATTGCATTCATATAAAAATTGAGTTTAAGATATTTATCAATATTGTGTATTTTACAGTTTCCTAAAACACAACTGGTGGCGCCACTTTTAATAAAAAAAAAAAGTCATAATTTATTTCTCTTCACATTACTCGGATTGATTTACGTTTTCATGCAAAAAGCGCAGGGCAAAGCTGTAAATTGACGACCACTCTTAAAACTACAAAAATAAAAAAAGTAAAAATAAAAAAAAACCTTCAACAAACGCATGCGTTTAACCTTTCACTCATTTGAGAATCGTTATTGCTTTCATTCATTTCACAATGAAACGTCTGCTCCATTCCTTTAGGAACAGAAAATATATCATACGAGTATTCGTTTGGTACATGCTTCGGAGCCACTCTCTCTTGGCTTGAGGTATTATCTGTCACTTCAGTATTTGCTTCAGCATCGAGTGCACCACCAACTTCTTCCATCGACGAGTCCGAGATCTCCAAGTCGCTGGATATTTCGTCGTTGCTGAAAGCGTCATCTTCCTGCATCGATATGTCAGAGGCAGTGTCTGAAACGTAGCAACTGGAAGCATCGGAGTCGGATTCTTGAAGACTGAAACAAAATTCCAGTTTTATTGTTCGATTGAATGGTAATTTTCTATCTTAAAGTATTTTCAGGTATCGATTATGATATTTAACACGTTGGCTGCTACCGTATAAAAATAAAACGATAACCACAATGCAAAACATTTAAAGAAGCTATTCTAGTTCTACTCATTCTAAAGGTAGACATAGACTTTGTGAGTTGGAATGCCAGCTGGTAAGTTAATTGGAAGGTCTTTATCTACAACTTGATTGGAATGCCAGCTTCCTCTTCTCTCTACATAGTACCAGCAACTGGAGCAATCAAGGTGTTGATAGAGCATTTACGCTGCCAGTTGGTGGCTATAGGAAGCGCAAATGATTTGAGTTAACGCGCCAGAAAATAAAAAAATGTTGAGTCTTCTAGAGTTGCAGGCGTGCTAATGAAAAAATAAGATTCTCTAGGAACTGGCATGAAGCATTTACATGGTGTTAGTCACTGGTATCTAGTTACTGGTAAAGTGTGAACTTTAACTACATCAGAAGATGAAATATCAATCTAGATTCTAAGAACACAAGCCTCCAGATATCCTCATAAAGCGATGATGGTGACGAATTGAATATCAATAAAAGACCGGAGGTCTCTCATTCAATGTCTTATTTATACCACCGGTGAGTCACATGACAGCAACGTTTATGTAATACAACAGTAATAAGGTTGGGTGCCAAAAGTGTAGCCTAGCCTCAATTTCCGTCACTGAATTATTAACTCGTTATAGTGAAAAATCTAACGTAATTTTCATGTAAATGCTTTAATCATAAGGTTTATTCACAACATAATTTTTAATGTAAATGCTACTTATGACCATTTTACATCTATGGCCTTGAAGTACATTTTTCTTTGCAAATAAATAATAAAAAAATAAATAAAAATTTACTTAGTTCGTATGGATCTGATTTCCCAATGCGGGGATGTATTAAGTTCAAAATTTATTAGAAAATTCAAAATACAACACTAATTTCTAAAACTCAGTACATTATGATATTTCAAACTTTCCAATCTCGAAAAAATTTGGATTTGGGATCGTTTAACACCATTGATTTCGAAAGGGTAAATGTTTAAACAAAGAATTGTAAATATATTAAACAGTTGTATACCTTTGACGGCTACCTGGCTTATAGAGACCGTCTTTAAGAACATTCAGGAAATGGCCCCATATACCATCAACACACAGACTAGCCTTGCTCTGGACCTTTTGTAAAATTCTAGAAAATACGAGGATATGATCATTTAAAAACTGTAACAAGTACCAATTAACAAAATATAACTTTCTCATGTCACAAGTTTAACATTATATCTACCACCTGGTGAAAATACCCTTTTTGGTTGTACACTATTGTAGAGAGAAACGTATTCAAAGGCTCTGTATGCCTGTCTGTCCGTCCGAGGTCAAGACAAAACTAAAATTGCTACAGACATGTTCGATATATCAAATGAAAAGACGATGGAAATGAAACCAGACAAGGTCCCATACCAAAACTCAACCGGGAGTAAGGGAAACCAGATAATTGATAACCAGAAATCATTTTGAAATTCCTTAAGTCTAGGTTGTTAATGCAACTGGATGCCCAATATAAAAACCTAGCATTTGCAGATCACTCAATTTTACAGGAGCGAGCAAAAACATCGATTTTGTGTTTGAAAAAAATAATAGGATTTTAAGGAACCGAATCTTTAAAGCTATAGATTTTGTTTTTGCTTAATTCATATCTCAATGTATGTTATACATGTTAATAGAGTTTGCAAAGCAAAAAAAAAGTGTATGATAGCTTATAAGCGGTTTCTGCACTGCAAGCAGATGAAACCAATTGAATACCCTCCCCCCCTCTACGCTATGTAATAATTGGCGTAATAATATTCTACATAATAAGTAATACTACGTAAGATATGCTACGTAATATGTTCTTTGTGAAATCTACTTCTATGAAGTTTGTTCTTGAATTGTTGAAAGGCATGTCAAGCATATTTCTCTTTATATGCAAACACATGGACGATTTTCAATCTTCTAGTCATTGATCTTGACTTTAGATAGTCTTATACAGTTGTATCTAGTTGTATCTACAGTTGTATCTGTTCCAAAGAGAAATAAGCTTGTGCTGCCATCCAACAATTGAAGAACGAACTTCATAAAAGTAAACTTTAAAGTCCCAATGGGTCTCAAAAAGCATTTAAATTAATAGAATATCATGAGAAAACTGACAGGACTTATAAGTCCCATCTTTAAATAAAAGGTAAAAATAGAATTTTACAAACATCTATCCACCATAATTCAGATTGTGCATCAACAGTACAAGATGTATGCAACATTGTCAAAACTTATAGAATTATAAACGTTATTTGATAAACAAAAATCTTATTAAATGGTATTTTTGGGTATACATACATTGCAAAAAATCGGACCCTTGAAAACTAGTCATTTGACTATACAAATAGATCATCAGTAAGTTTAATCTTAACCTTTAACTGCTGTAAGGGGTCTGACAGACCGCGAGTCATTTTTTGTAGAAGGCTTTCACCCCCTAAAATATTTCATCTTTGACTTTTATATAAATTTTTCTGATACTATGTTTCTTAAACTTTAAACTGATGTTCACCAATTTGCTTGGCGCAATATGGACCATGTGTTGCTCTTGCGCCAAAAACCTCAAGCCACCTAACCACAGCAGTTAAAGGTTAAAGAGAGTAGAGAACAAAAAACACAATTAACTTGTAAGTTTAAGTAGATTTATAAATATTTTTAAATACTTACGTAGAAATTATAATATAAGCTACTTTTACAGACACTATACTAGGCATATTCAAGTAGTACAGAACTTTCATTGATCGGTATTGAAAGAGTCGATAACCCAAGTCCTGCCGAAATATTATGATAGCCTTTTCAATTTCTGTAAAATAATGATTATTATTAACATATCCTAGTGCATTACAAGTTACATTTTGAAATCAAAGTACTCGAAACAGAACGCAGTACTTATAATTTATACAATTGGATTTGATCTTAAGAATATCTGTCAATGCAATCACAATGATGTCCTTGTGTAATAAATGGCCAGAGATGCATTAAGTGCATTCAAACCATAGCCACACGGACAGTTCGTTATTCAAAAGACGACGCATTGTGAGAGGTCTATCAAGGGGAACTACCCTGCACTTGCGTCTCGAACTGGAAACTGGGAAAACAACATCGACAAGCGAAAACTTGGAAACACATCACCACCAATCTTGTCAACTGATTTCAAAAGCAAATAACGCCTTTATGGAACTGCTTGGGTTTCGAACAGAATAATAACTAGAATTCCAGCCAGGCACCGTACCGTTGAGCTATCCATCAAGGCTAAAAATTAAATAAGAAGTTCGCGGTATGTATTCACTCCAATTAAACTAATGCTTGTTTAAAGCTAAGGCCACACGAGACTTTTTTTTTTCATACTGTGAGGGTTTTTTCATGCCACTGAGGTCTGATTGCACGATCCTCCCCGTCAAGGTCAGTGTGTAAACAAGCTAAGTCTGACCACCTGTATGTTACAGCAAGCTTATCTGTATTTTGTGGCTTGATTTTAAGCTCCGTTTCTGCATAAAAAAACGTTCGTGTGGCGTTTGTTACCTCAGGGTTCCCACTCAAATCACAGAATGAAAATCAATGACTTTTAAGGACCTAAATAATGTTTTTAACGACCGTTGAAAATTTGTTTTCAAGCCTCATGAGGTAGTTAGAAAATGAGCATCCTGAGCCAGGGGCGGGATGCGGGATGGTATGGTATGGTATGGGGGCGTGACCGGAAGGGGGCGTGACCGGATATGGCGTCACAGGAAGTGATATCACCGGATATGACGTCACCGGAAGTGACATGATCGGAAGTGGAGTTGAGTTGTTCCCCTCCTGCTGTTGTTTTAGTTTCATTATAAGCTGTTTGTGTATGACGTCACAGTAGGTATGACGTCATAATGTGTTTTATATTAAAGTTTTGAGTGGTGGCAACACTTTTTTAGTTTCGATTTATCTAGCAGACGGGGTTGAGTTGTTCTAGGACTGCTTCTAAGTGAATAAGTTAGAGTAATAGGCTTTTATTGCGTGACGTCGCAGTAGATATGACGTCATAATTTGTTTAATATCAAAGTTTTGAGCGGTGGCAACCCTTTTTAGTGTCGATTTACATTTAAGATGGAGCTGAATTGTTCTAGGGCTGCTTCTAAACGAATAAGTTAGAGTGATAGGTATTTTTACTAATGACGTCACAGTGGGTATGACGTCATTCTATGTTAGGATTTACGTTTTAAGTGGTGATAACATTGGATATATACCAAATTTAGTTTTCAGGTGTTGGCAACAAGTTCTGATCGGTCAGCTATATGCTCGCTTGTGACTGATAAGTTTTAAACATGCGACCAAAAGTTAACTCCTGATTGACTGTTTGGTTTTCTAGCGAGTTACTTACATATCCTTTAATCAAGTTAAAATACCTGCAACAAAGTTACACAAAAAAAAAAAAAAAATGTTAAATTTGAAAAGTTAATAAAAGTGAAGGCCATTTGCTAAGGGTCTAAAGAACCCTAACCCCGAGCTACACGTGACATTTCAATATTTTACCAAACAATTGTTAAAATATCGACTATCGGACGTTGCCTTCATGGTAACTCATCTACCCACCCCCCTTCCCTAACTAATTTTGAATAAGTTAAGACTTTAGAATTACAATTAATAAATTTTGAAAAATTATTTATTAAAGGTGAGGACCCACCTCCAGCCCGATACCTCTTTTAGGAAAAATTGATACCGCCTCACTCCACCCTATCAACAACAACAACAACAACAACAACAAAAAAAAAAAAAAAAAAACTTATTTCAAAGAACGTATATTTCTTTGAAACTTGAGGTCACTAATCAACCATCCGATGATATCCTTTAAGAAGATATCTTCACCTCTTAACAATTTTAAATTTTAAAAAAATCTGAAAAGAAGACTTGTGAGAACGTATATTTCTCTCATGAATTAAATTTAATGGTCACATACAAAATCCTGGAAAAAAAAAATTAACGCTAAATAAGTTTTTAAAAAATTAGTTAAAGTAATATTTTAGTTAAATTAAGGCTTAAAGAGATAAAAAAAAAAATTAAGGATTAAATGAATGATTTAAGGAATTTTGAAGTGACTATAGGCATAGCTGGTTATGCCATCTTCCAGCAGATACCGCTTGTCGTCATAGGCCGACAAGGCTCTCTTGGTTTGTTGGAGTGAGAAGATGTTTAAAAATTCACTTACCGAATAATCGAAACGAAATCTGCGAAGCTAAAATAACTGTGAATAACTACACAAGTACGAACAAAATCGCGATGAGAAAAAAAACACGAAGTATTAAACACGTCTTTCACACTCAGGTATCTAAGTAGAAATGGCGAGACGGCAACCGGTAGCGTCTATATATGAGGGGTGATCACGTAACTTCACCGATCAATCAGATTTCACGGTAGAGGGCGCTGCTTGGTTCTAACCGATCAGAGCGGGTGGGGAGCGAGACTAGGCATGTTTCAACACGCTTCAACGCGTTTGCGAGTTGAGTTGTTGTGTAACGATCTTGCTTGAAACAGTTAAAGTGATAGATAATTTGTTCGTGACGTCATAGTGTAGCGAATGGGTTTTTAGCGTAGACAGTTGTTTCAATTGGAGTAATTATGAAATTTATTAAATATAAAGATAATATTTAGTAATAATTATCAGATTTTATTATTATTATTATAAAAAATAAACTTATAAAAAAAAGTGAACGTGGAAATTTACTTTACAAATAAAAATCATGTCTTTAAAATGTGTACGAATATCACTAAATAAGAGAAAAAAGTAACATACTTAAACTCTTTAAGATAAATAACTTTAACATTAACGTAAAAAACTTACTTTACACATAAAAATCACTTTAAAATGTGTAAAAATATCGCTAAATAAGAGAAAAAAAGTAACTTACTTAAAATTTCTAAGATAAATATTTAACCTTTACGCGAAAATTCCCTTCATGTATAAAAATCACGACTTTAAAATATAACATGCAAGAGAAAAGTAACGTACTTAAACTTTCTACGACAAATAACTTGAACATTAACGTAAAATTTTACTTTACACATAAAAATCCCGATATTAAAATATGTAGAAATATTGCTAAATAAAAGAAAAAAAGTAACACACTTAAACTTTGTACGACAAATAACTTTGACATTAACGTAAAAAATGTTCTTCACATATAAAAATCACGACTTTAAATTTGAAATGTAGGATGAAAGTATAACATACCTATAATTTCTACGTCAAAGAATTCAAACATTGCCGTTCATGTCTTTAAAATGTATAATGACAACTCTAACTTTTAGAAAAAAGAAACACTAAAAATTTACAAGGCAAAGAATTTAAAATTAACTTTACATGTACTATCATACTCTTATATCAACGATAAATAAGATAAAAAAAAAAAGAAACTCTAAAAATTTATAAGGCAAAGAATTCAAATAATACGCGAAAATTTACCTCACATATAAAAATTATGTCTTTCAAATGTGTAAGAATAACGCTAAATTAGAGAAAAATAAATATTAAAAATTTATAAGGTAAGGAATTGAAACAATACGCGAAAATTTATTTCACACATAACATTTTTATCTTTAAAATGTGTAAGAATAATGCTAAATTAGAGAAGAAAAAAAAATAACATACTTAAACTTTCTTCGACAACAATTTAAACAATACGCGAAAATTTCATACACAATTATTTTCTTAGGTTAATGTTAAATAATGGGAAATTTAACAGAATAAAAATTTCAAAGATAAAGAATTTTAACCTTTACACGAAAATTTACTTCACATATAAATATCATGTCTTTAAACTTTAACGTGACAATTTACTTCTCATATACAATTAAACTCTTAGGTTAATGTTAAATAAAAGAAAAAGTAACATACTCAAAAATTTCTAAGATAAGCATAACGTAAAAATTTCATATCATGTGTTTAAAATGTAACATATAAGAGAAAAAAAAAATAACATACTTGAACTTTCTATAGCAAAGAATTTAAGCGTTAGCGTAAAAATTTACTTTACATATAAAATTCACGTCTTTAAACGGGATGATAAGCATGTGACGGTAATTAGCCAATCAGGTTAGCTGTAGGTGATACGCCACTTGCCGGTATTTTTAGACCGGAGGATGAGTCACGCTAAAACTTGTTCAAACAGGTCGGGAGACTTGTACAGCAAGAACAACAGCATCGACGCGCAAGCAGCGGGTGATGCTGCGGTGTGTCAGCAGGTCTTCGAGATTATCGTTTTCCTACTTTTCCTTTTTCATAATGAAATGTTTGTGAAAACTTGGAATGAATGAAGTGGATTTCAAAGACACATTAGTAAGTGAAGGTAGAATTCGCATGGACTTTCTTCCAAAAAGTATGATTCACTTGGAGAATTTAAGATCATTTCTACTTGAAAACTTTTATATTGTCTAAAACATTGAATATTGTTCAAACTCAGTGAGATTATATGCTACAATACGGGTAAAACTTAACAAAATTGTTACATAGAAGAAAAATAATAAGAGATTTAAAATAAATACTAGTTATAGATACTCCAAGGAAAAAAATTCACCTCTACTTTTCAATCGGAAAATCAATGCAAGTTGGAAATTTATGTTACTTCAAGAAAGACTTAGACAATTTACTTTGTAATAATATACGTTAAGGTGTCGTATTAACTCGTGCAATACATGCTGACTAAGGTTTATTTTACTTATCTAAGAAAGGTGAATTGGGGGAAAATATTAAATAAATTGTAGATATTAAATACATTGTAGATATGCATTTAAGTTTTGAAAATCACCTGCAAGACTTTTAAAACATCTTAAGAAAAATTGAAAGAAACTTGCGAATTATATGTAAACTATATAACTTTTTATACTCTGAAAGGAAATCACAAGTAATTTAGTTAACTTTTTTCATGGTAACACTCATATTCAACGACATGTTTTTAAAATTTAACCTTCTTTACATGATAATAGTTATAAATTTTTTCAATCTCAGATGCGATATACTATTACTTCTAACATATATGTTACGAATTGTGTAAAGTTTTTAAAACTGTATATGCAAATCACCAATCAGAAACATAAAAATCTAACATCAATCAAACAAACTAAAATAATAAGATATTTTCCTTAGTGGAAATAGTTAACTACTCATGTGATGGAATATACTTAGAAAATTTAAATACTGAAAAAAGTTTGCTAAGCAAACTTAAAGAATATTTTTTTTTTCCTTGTGAAAAACTAGCATAAATTTGGAAAATGTAGAGTTTGCTACTACGTAAAATTGAACATCATCTGGACAAACTAAATTATACATGAATTTTTTTTTTATTTGAGAGGTGCTGACAATATATCATTAATATAGAGATTTTTAACTTCCACCCATAATTTCTAAATAACTTATACATAAATTTCAGAAAAACTGAAACGGAATGTGTTTTACAAGAGGCTTATTTTGTAAGATGAATATTCAATATTAATATAACTGAGCAAAGTTCATTCCGGAAAAAACTTGTAAAAGATACTTATATTTTGAAAATAGTTTGAAATATCCTTTTAAATTTATGAATGCTCGCTTTCGAAAGACACAAATAAAACTGATATTACTCATGATAATTAACACATACATAACATTAGTCAAACAAAGTGAAATTTTTATTGCTTGTGACCGATAACTTTTCAGTGAAGCAGAACTTACATAGGAAATTTGTGCAAACTTTTTCAACTTTTAAACCAAGTATCATGTAAAATTATAAATTACGATAGGAAATAGCATACTTCAGAATCGGAACAAGCCCTGTTGTTAAGCTTAATGTATTTCTCAAGGAATTGAAAGCATACCAGAGAAGTCCTTATCATTTCGCATCTTTTCTCATGTTGCAAGAAGACATACATTGTAAAAGATCGTCTTAGAACTTAACAAAAATCAGTAAAAATAAATATATTTTCTATGGCAAAGATAAAACTTCACAACTTAATTACTTAAATTTAGCTAAGTTGCATATGGTTTATTCACATAACTCGCATGTGCTTTGAATGTTGAAATATATTTGTCAGTTGAAATCAAACTCATCGAAAATAAATGCTATCTACATTTTCAAGTCGGAAATTACTATTAAATAAACTTTACATGTAAGACATTATCATGTTAAAAAGAAAAATCTACAAAAATGTAAATGATAATTTTACTGTTGGTACATAAATGATGAATAATTTATGATTTTATTCTAGGCAAACGTTTTATTGTCTAACAGAGAACTTAAACTTTAGCAGAAAAACGAAAAAATACAATTTTTATATCCTATCATGCTTGTCGAAAATTGAATTTATTAGCTGTTGTAATAGATTTTTATTGTCCAAATTTCTATAGTTCTTCACAGTGCAATAATATTAAGTTCATGTGTAATGAGTAGGTTTTTTTTTTTTTTGTTGAATCTTATAAATTTAATGAAATTATTATGACCTAAGAGATTGAGTGAACTGAATAAATCAATGACGTAAATTTAAACAGTGACTTGAACTGATACATACTATAACTGTAAAGAAATATGACAAAGTGATAGATGAAGTGAAAATAGAAGTTGAGTGAAATGTGTTGAAAAAAGTTGAAGACGACAAGAAATTCATAAATGAGAATTATCATTGACTTATATTAACTTCGTTTTTCTTGCTTATGACAAGAAAATACACTCTTGTTTATTAAGAACCAACTTGATATCTTATCATAGAATGACAATGATGAAATATCTATACATTAAAAAAAAATACCAAACTTAGACATAGCAAATTTCTTGAAATTCATGTATAATGTGAGAAGTTTTACTGGAAATATAGAAGATACAACATTGAAAAATGTGAATGTTTCGAAGTACTTTATCAGAAATTAAAAAAAAAAAAAAAATGCGCTGAGGTCCGCTATAAAATTTTTTAGGAGAAAGTTTAAACAAAATTTAAAATCAAACATGCTTTTAAGTGGGAACACATATATTAAAACTATAGCACATTTAACAATTTATATTATATCATCTCAGTTGGTATCAAACTGAATAATATGAAAAACAATCACAAACTGAATAAACATGAAAATTATCAATATATGTGGAAAAGTTTCCTTTTTTCACATATAAAAAAAAATAACACATTGACATACGTTAAGATCACGAAACATGCGTAATCATATACCGATAAGAGCAACCAATGTTGCGGGGAGATATTCACGTGATGGACAATATCCCATGAATAAATTGAGTGATTTAATTTCTAATGCTAATTCCAATAGTATTCCACGTAACTTCAACTTTATATGTTACACTATAGATATATTTATTTTTCAAATATATTGACTTTCGAAAAATCATCCTTCAATATAAGAATGATCATAGTAAGAATAAAAGAAAAGATACTAAGCATTGATTTAAAGTGTATTTATTTCAACTTAGCAACAAATCATATGCGTGAAACGAAAATTGCCTCGAACCAAAGTATAACTATCCAATTTCATTGATTCCTACAAGGAAATTTTTCTCATCTAGTAATTGAATTTTTTTTTTCTCGTACACATTATAAGTGTTGTCCAATCAGGTGTAGAATAGCTGAAGATATCCGACCTCTTTCTAAATATTAATAAGTCACTGTTGAAAAACTTATAAAAATTTCAATTTACACTTAAAGTTTTTTTATATATATATATTTCAAAGAATTTTTTCAAATCAATATGTATATTTAAATACTGAAACTTATTCACTTCAATAAATGTATGTTTAAGTTATAAAACTTGTCGTATGTATTGAAAAATTGTAACTTTTCGTCTTCGTATAAATCGATAACTTATACACTAGTTCTTCATCAATTAATCTTCTAAGTAAATCTTTCAAAGGTAAAAACATACCCATAGCTTTGCATTTGTAACAAGTTAAATTGTACATGTTTCATGTGAAAGTTACAAAATTTTATATATTTTCATGAAAAACATATAAAATTTCAATTTCACGAGAAACATGTACAATTTAACTTGTTACAAATGACAAGCTATAGGTATGTTTTTGCCTTTGAAAGATTTATTTAGAAGATTAATTGATGAAGAACTAGTGTATAAGTTATCGATTTATACGAAGACGAAAAGTTACAATTTTTCAATACATACGACAAGTTTTATAACTTAAACATACATTTATTGAAGTGAATAAGTTTCAGTATTTAAATATACATATTGATTTGAAAAAATTCTTTGAAATATATATATATAAAAAAACTTTAAGTGTAAATTGAAATTTTTATAAGTTTTTCAACAGTGACTTATTAATATTTAGAAAGAGGTCGGATATCTTCAGCTATTCTACACCTGATTGGACAACACTTATAATGTGTACGAGAAAAAAAAAATTCAATTACTAGATGAGAAAAATTTCCTTGTAGGAATCAATGAAATTGGATAGTTATACTTTGGTTCGAGGCAATTTTCGTTTCACGCATATGATTTGTTGCTAAGTTGAAATAAATACACTTTAAATCAATGCTTAGTATCTTTTCTTTTATTCTTACTATGATCATTCTTATATTGAAGGATGATTTTTCGAAAGTCAATATATTTGAAAAATAAATATATCTATAGTGTAACATATAAAGTTGAAGTTACGTGGAATACTATTGGAATTAGCATTAGAAATTAAATCACTCAATTTATTCATGGGATATTGTCCATCACGTGAATATCTCCCCGCAACATTGGTTGCTCTTATCGATATATGATTACGCATGTTTCGTGATCTTAACGTATGTCAATGTGTTATTTTTTTTTATATGTGAAAAAAGGAAACTTTTCCACATATATTGATAATTTTCATGTTTATTCAGTTTGTGATTGTTTTTCATATTATTCAGTTTGATACCAACTGAGATGATATAATATAAATTGTTAAATGTGCTATAGTTTTAATATATGTGTTCCCACTTAAAAGCATGTTTGATTTTAAATTTTGTTTAAACTTTCTCCTAAAAAATTTTATAGCGGACCTCAGCGCATTTTTTTTTTTTTTTTAATTTCTGATAAAGTACTTCGAAACATTCACATTTTTCAATGTTGTATCTTCTATATTTCCAGTAAAACTTCTCACATTATACATGAATTTCAAGAAATTTGCTATGTCTAAGTTTGGTATTTTTTTTTAATGTATAGATATTTCATCATTGTCATTCTATGATAAGATATCAAGTTGGTTCTTAATAAACAAGAGTGTATTTTCTTGTCATAAGCAAGAAAAACGAAGTTAATATAAGTCAATGATAATTCTCATTTATGAATTTCTTGTCGTCTTCAACTTTTTTCAACACATTTCACTCAACTTCTATTTTCACTTCATCTATCACTTTGTCATATTTCTTTACAGTTATAGTATGTATCAGTTCAAGTCACTGTTTAAATTTACGTCATTGATTTATTCAGTTCACTCAATCTCTTAGGTCATAATAATTTCATTAAATTTATAAGATTCAACAAAAAAAAAAAAAACCTACTCATTACACATGAACTTAATATTATTGCACTGTGAAGAACTATAGAAATTTGGACAATAAAAATCTATTACAACAGCTAATAAATTCAATTTTCGACAAGCATGATAGGATATAAAAATTGTATTTTTTCGTTTTTCTGCTAAAGTTTAAGTTCTCTGTTAGACAATAAAACGTTTGCCTAGAATAAAATCATAAATTATTCATCATTTATGTACCAACAGTAAAATTATCATTTACATTTTTGTAGATTTTTCTTTTTAACATGATAATGTCTTACATGTAAAGTTTATTTAATAGTAATTTCCGACTTGAAAATGTAGATAGCATTTATTTTCGATGAGTTTGATTTCAACTGACAAATATATTTCAACATTCAAAGCACATGCGAGTTATGTGAATAAACCATATGCAACTTAGCTAAATTTAAGTAATTAAGTTGTGAAGTTTTATCTTTGCCATAGAAAATATATTTATTTTTACTGATTTTTGTTAAGTTCTAAGACGATCTTTTACAATGTATGTCTTCTTGCAACATGAGAAAAGATGCGAAATGATAAGGACTTCTCTGGTATGCTTTCAATTCCTTGAGAAATACATTAAGCTTAACAACAGGGCTTGTTCCGATTCTGAAGTATGCTATTTCCTATCGTAATTTATAATTTTACATGATACTTGGTTTAAAAGTTGAAAAAGTTTGCACAAATTTCCTATGTAAGTTCTGCTTCACTGAAAAGTTATCGGTCACAAGCAATAAAAATTTCACTTTGTTTGACTAATGTTATGTATGTGTTAATTATCATGAGTAATATCAGTTTTATTTGTGTCTTTCGAAAGCGAGCATTCATAAATTTAAAAGGATATTTCAAACTATTTTCAAAATATAAGTATCTTTTACAAGTTTTTTCCGGAATGAACTTTGCTCAGTTATATTAATATTGAATATTCATCTTACAAAATAAGCCTCTTGTAAAACACATTCCGTTTCAGTTTTTCTGAAATTTATGTATAAGTTATTTAGAAATTATGGGTGGAAGTTAAAAATCTCTATATTAATGATATATTGTCAGCACCTCTCAAATAAAAAAAAAATTCATGTATAATTTAGTTTGTCCAGATGATGTTCAATTTTACGTAGTAGCAAACTCTACATTTTCCAAATTTATGCTAGTTTTTCACAAGGAAAAAAAAAATATTCTTTAAGTTTGCTTAGCAAACTTTTTTCAGTATTTAAATTTTCTAAGTATATTCCATCACATGAGTAGTTAACTATTTCCACTAAGGAAAATATCTTATTATTTTAGTTTGTTTGATTGATGTTAGATTTTTATGTTTCTGATTGGTGATTTGCATATACAGTTTTAAAAACTTTACACAATTCGTAACATATATGTTAGAAGTAATAGTATATCGCATCTGAGATTGAAAAAATTTATAACTATTATCATGTAAAGAAGGTTAAATTTTAAAAACATGTCGTTGAATATGAGTGTTACCATGAAAAAAGTTAACTAAATTACTTGTGATTTCCTTTCAGAGTATAAAAAGTTATATAGTTTACATATAATTCGCAAGTTTCTTTCAATTTTTCTTAAGATGTTTTAAAAGTCTTGCAGGTGATTTTCAAAACTTAAATGCATATCTACAATGTATTTAATATCTACAATTTATTTAATATTTTCCCCCAATTCACCTTTCTTAGATAAGTAAAATAAACCTTAGTCAGCATGTATTGCACGAGTTAATACGACACCTTAACGTATATTATTACAAAGTAAATTGTCTAAGTCTTTCTTGAAGTAACATAAATTTCCAACTTGCATTGATTTTCCGATTGAAAAGTAGAGGTGAATTTTTTTCCTTGGAGTATCTATAACTAGTATTTATTTTAAATCTCTTATTATTTTTCTTCTATGTAACAATTTTGTTAAGTTTTACCCGTATTGTAGCATATAATCTCACTGAGTTTGAACAATATTCAATGTTTTAGACAATATAAAAGTTTTCAAGTAGAAATGATCTTAAATTCTCCAAGTGAATCATACTTTTTGGAAGAAAGTCCATGCGAATTCTACCTTCACTTACTAATGTGTCTTTGAAATCCACTTCATTCATTCCAAGTTTTCACAAACATTTCATTATGAAAAAGGAAAAGTAGGAAAACGATAATCTCGAAGACCTGCTGACACACCGCAGCATCACCCGCTGCTTGCGCGTCGATGCTGTTGTTCTTGCTGTACAAGTCTCCCGACCTGTTTGAACAAGTTTTAGCGTGACTCATCCTCCGGTCTAAAAATACCGGCAAGTGGCGTATCACCTACAGCTAACCTGATTGGCTAATTACCGTCACATGCTTATCATCCCGTTTAAAGACGTGAATTTTATATGTAAAGTAAATTTTTACGCTAACGCTTAAATTCTTTGCTATAGAAAGTTCAAGTATGTTATTTTTTTTTTCTCTTATATGTTACATTTTAAACACATGATATGAAATTTTTACGTTATGCTTATCTTAGAAATTTTTGAGTATGTTACTTTTTCTTTTATTTAACATTAACCTAAGAGTTTAATTGTATATGAGAAGTAAATTGTCACGTTAAAGTTTAAAGACATGATATTTATATGTGAAGTAAATTTTCGTGTAAAGGTTAAAATTCTTTATCTTTGAAATTTTTATTCTGTTAAATTTCCCATTATTTAACATTAACCTAAGAAAATAATTGTGTATGAAATTTTCGCGTATTGTTTAAATTGTTGTCGAAGAAAGTTTAAGTATGTTATTTTTTTTTCTTCTCTAATTTAGCATTATTCTTACACATTTTAAAGATAAAAATGTTATGTGTGAAATAAATTTTCGCGTATTGTTTCAATTCCTTACCTTATAAATTTTTAATATTTATTTTTCTCTAATTTAGCGTTATTCTTACACATTTGAAAGACATAATTTTTATATGTGAGGTAAATTTTCGCGTATTATTTGAATTCTTTGCCTTATAAATTTTTAGAGTTTCTTTTTTTTTTATCTTATTTATCGTTGATATAAGAGTATGATAGTACATGTAAAGTTAATTTTAAATTCTTTGCCTTGTAAATTTTTAGTGTTTCTTTTTTCTAAAAGTTAGAGTTGTCATTATACATTTTAAAGACATGAACGGCAATGTTTGAATTCTTTGACGTAGAAATTATAGGTATGTTATACTTTCATCCTACATTTCAAATTTAAAGTCGTGATTTTTATATGTGAAGAACATTTTTTACGTTAATGTCAAAGTTATTTGTCGTACAAAGTTTAAGTGTGTTACTTTTTTTCTTTTATTTAGCAATATTTCTACATATTTTAATATCGGGATTTTTATGTGTAAAGTAAAATTTTACGTTAATGTTCAAGTTATTTGTCGTAGAAAGTTTAAGTACGTTACTTTTCTCTTGCATGTTATATTTTAAAGTCGTGATTTTTATACATGAAGGGAATTTTCGCGTAAAGGTTAAATATTTATCTTAGAAATTTTAAGTAAGTTACTTTTTTTCTCTTATTTAGCGATATTTTTACACATTTTAAAGTGATTTTTATGTGTAAAGTAAGTTTTTTACGTTAATGTTAAAGTTATTTATCTTAAAGAGTTTAAGTATGTTACTTTTTTCTCTTATTTAGTGATATTCGTACACATTTTAAAGACATGATTTTTATTTGTAAAGTAAATTTCCACGTTCACTTTTTTTTATAAGTTTATTTTTTATAATAATAATAATAAAATCTGATAATTATTACTAAATATTATCTTTATATTTAATAAATTTCATAATTACTCCAATTGAAACAACTGTCTACGCTAAAAACCCATTCGCTACACTATGACGTCACGAACAAATTATCTATCACTTTAACTGTTTCAAGCAAGATCGTTACACAACAACTCAACTCGCAAACGCGTTGAAGCGTGTTGAAACATGCCTAGTCTCGCTCCCCACCCGCTCTGATCGGTTAGAACCAAGCAGCGCCCTCTACCGTGAAATCTGATTGATCGGTGAAGTTACGTGATCACCCCTCATATATAGACGCTACCGGTTGCCGTCTCGCCATTTCTACTTAGATACCTGAGTGTGAAAGACGTGTTTAATACTTCGTGTTTTTTTTCTCATCGCGATTTTGTTCGTACTTGTGTAGTTATTCACAGTTATTTTAGCTTCGCAGATTTCGTTTCGATTATTCGGTAAGTGAATTTTTAAACATCTTCTCACTCCAACAAACCAAGAGAGCCTTGTCGGCCTATGACGACAAGCGGTATCTGCTGGAAGATGGCATAACCAGCTATGCCTATAGTCACTTCAAAATTCCTTAAATCATTCATTTAATCCTTAATTTTTTTTTTTATCTCTTTAAGCCTTAATTTAACTAAAATATTACTTTAACTAATTTTTTAAAAACTTATTTAGCGTTAATTTTTTTTTTCCAGGATTTTGTATGTGACCATTAAATTTAATTCATGAGAGAAATATACGTTCTCACAAGTCTTCTTTTCAGATTTTTTTAAAATTTAAAATTGTTAAGAGGTGAAGATATCTTCTTAAAGGATATCATCGGATGGTTGATTAGTGACCTCAAGTTTCAAAGAAATATACGTTCTTTGAAATAAGTTTTTTTTTTTTTTTTTTTGTTGTTGTTGTTGTTGTTGTTGTTGATAGGGTGGAGTGAGGCGGTATCAATTTTTCCTAAAAGAGGTATCGGGCTGGAGGTGGGTCCTCACCTTTAATAAATAATTTTTCAAAATTTATTAATTGTAATTCTAAAGTCTTAACTTATTCAAAATTAGTTAGGGAAGGGGGGTGGGTAGATGAGTTACCATGAAGGCAACGTCCGATAGTCGATATTTTAACAATTGTTTGGTAAAATATTGAAATGTCACGTGTAGCTCGGGGTTAGGGTTCTTTAGACCCTTAGCAAATGGCCTTCACTTTTATTAACTTTTCAAATTTAACATTTTTTTTTTTTTTTTGTGTAACTTTGTTGCAGGTATTTTAACTTGATTAAAGGATATGTAAGTAACTCGCTAGAAAACCAAACAGTCAATCAGGAGTTAACTTTTGGTCGCATGTTTAAAACTTATCAGTCACAAGCGAGCATATAGCTGACCGATCAGAACTTGTTGCCAACACCTGAAAACTAAATTTGGTATATATCCAATGTTATCACCACTTAAAACGTAAATCCTAACATAGAATGACGTCATACCCACTGTGACGTCATTAGTAAAAATACCTATCACTCTAACTTATTCGTTTAGAAGCAGCCCTAGAACAATTCAGCTCCATCTTAAATGTAAATCGACACTAAAAAGGGTTGCCACCGCTCAAAACTTTGATATTAAACAAATTATGACGTCATATCTACTGCGACGTCACGCAATAAAAGCCTATTACTCTAACTTATTCACTTAGAAGCAGTCCTAGAACAACTCAACCCCGTCTGCTAGATAAATCGAAACTAAAAAAGTGTTGCCACCACTCAAAACTTTAATATAAAACACATTATGACGTCATACCTACTGTGACGTCATACACAAACAGCTTATAATGAAACTAAAACAACAGCAGGAGGGGAACAACTCAACTCCACTTCCGATCATGTCACTTCCGGTGACGTCATATCCGGTGATATCACTTCCTGTGACGCCATATCCGGTCACGCCCCCTTCCGGTCACGCCCCCATACCATACCATACCATCCCGCATCCCGCCCCTGGCTCAGGATGCTCATTTTCTAACTACTCTCATGTCTATACATAAATATCTAATAAAGTATATTCTACCAAAAGTTACAAGTTGGTGGATACGTAATACTAATAGGTTGGAGATTTCCGATACGATGCAGATAAGTGGCGGTCAAGCGGAAATAGCAAGTCCGAGTTGTATTTTTATAAATTGTGCAGTTGGCCACGCAACATCTGTATAAAGTAAGGACTTTAAAGGACCTCTAAGCATTTTCAAGCACTTTTAAGGCCTTGAAAACAAGTTCAAAAATATTAAGCACTTTTAATGACTTTCAATGACCGTGGGAACCCTGTACCTACAGCGATAACTAGAGACGATTTTAAGGATTAAGAATGTGAGGCTTGTTGTCATAATTCAACCGATACAGGGTCTTTCAGGAAGGACTCCCAAATTCTGAAATGATATAACAGCGAAACGAGAAAGAAGAGACAGGTGGAGTGTTAGTGGTACTGAGCTTGCAGTCGCCTATAGGTTGGTTGTTTTCAGATTATCTTGCGCCGTCAGCAACACGAGGGCTATAATGCGCCGAAACATTCGTCATTAGACAAGCCAACATACATTTACAAACACCCATGCCTATCACGGGACTCGAACCCACAACCTCGCGGTCTAGAAGCTAGCACGCTAACCACTATACCGTTTGGTCGGCCAGTCGCCTATAGGACTATAAAGTTGCCTAACTGTGAATTAGGCTAGTTTGATGCTAAGATACACAAGTTTCATTCATTCATTCCATTCCTTCATTCATTCATTTAACGCTAATATACCAGTTTTTATAATGGTTAGAATAATTTATTGAAATTAACATACAAGATAAAACAGAGATAAATACTTGTAAAAACTTTCAATTGGCATAAAAGAATCTTTAAAATGTGATTTATTAGCTTTTGGTCGCTCTCAAATACTATATTTTCAATCAAATATCGTAAGACAAATTACCGTTTGATATTTCTATTGGCATTATATCCTCCGGAGGTTTGCAATTACCATGACCAGAATTCCTATCTTTGGCAACACATTCTGTACAGTTTAAAAGACCTAAAAAACAAAAATGGGACAAATGTTAATGTGTACAATTCAGAAATAATAGGATAACAAAGCAGGAGTAAGGATTATTATAAATGGAATATGTTTTAATTTTCTAGTGGTTGATTTTTTTTTTTTTTTTTTTCCCTTTATGATGAAACCAGCGGTCACGTAACTGGTGTTTATTACAAAAAGTATACCAATAAAACTTTTTTTAAGATATAAACAATCTCAATTCACAGCAATTTCAAATTGTAATTTATCACTCAAATTTTACTCAAAAGTTGTATAGCATACGTGCTACATTATGCATTAGAGGGTTAATAAGTAAATAAAATTTTCAGATGCATAAATTGTTTTGCAAAGAACCTACGTATAAGTAAATTTCGAAACCATTCGAAACTGTTTTGCTATGTTAACCCTTTTCCTGCATTACCCGATTCCATTTCGGGCAACCCACCTGCGCCAAATTTGGAATGCCCGAATTGACTATTATGCCCGAATTGACTTCGGGCAGGAGAAAAATCATGATATGATCGGCGAAGCATACCCCTAGAGTTGCCAATGAGCCAATAAACTCAAATAAACCAAATCAAACTATTCCGCCGATCCTGAACTGAAGACAGGTAGGTAAGAGTTTAACGGCGCAAGGGCAACACGTGGGCCATACTGAATACAGGTAGGAGAAAAATCAATGTTTCTCTTCATTTGATTTGCGTTGCATTTTTCCTAGTGTTGCCCTTGCGCAAGTAAATTCATATTAAACTATTCTGTTGATTCCAAGCTGCTCCTTTTTTTTTTTTTCCCTTTTCTATTGGCCGTCATAATAATCAGAAATTCAAACGAATCAAGCAAAAAGTATATCAAGACTGTTTCAAAAAGTTAAAGTTTTTGTACTAGAGCTTTTGTATAAGCCTTTTAGTTTTTACACTACGCAAATCTAGAGAAAAGCAAGTTTCTATACCTTTATCCCGTAAGAAGCGAAGGGCGTCGTTGTATCCTCGTTGACAAATATCCTTTTGAATATCTGGCGAGGCAGGAAATAAAACTCGAAACAGCATATACATGTTCTTGGCTGTAAGCTGCAATTAAATGGTTCATTTAATGATAATTTAAAAAACTAAAAAACACGCTTTAATAGAAAAGTGAACTAAAAAGTAGAAAATAATTTTAATTAAGTTTTAAATAAGAATAGAGTGATTAACAAGAACTATTTAATTTATCGTAAAAAAAGCGTGGGGTGCTTGATGACAATTGTTGTAAACATTTAATGACAGATATTGGTAAAAGTATAGAGCCATTATGAAAATATTTTAAAAAGCACCCCACGCTTTTTGACGATAAAATAAATATTTCTTGTTAATCACTCTATTCTTATTTCAAACTTATTTAAAATTATTTTCTACTTTTTAGTTCACTTTTCTATTAAAGCGTTTTTTTTTTTTTTTTAGTTTTTTAAACTATTATTCATTTTTACTTTTTAGTTTGGTTTTCTATTAAAGCGTGTTTTTTAGTTTTTTAAACTATTAATTATTTTGTTGGAAACTATAATTTTTCTTAGTTAATTTTTTTAGTTAAGTGTACAAAATTCTCCAGTTGTTCCGGCCAATAGTCACATATGCTTGTCACAAATTTAAGTTATGTGTATGCCTTAGTACACGCCGTATTACTTGGCACAAAACATTACCGTGTCTCTGAATATGAAAAATTGCTATTCCGGAAGATCCTGTTATAGATAATGCGACTAAAAAAACGCACTTTCTATTAAAGCGTGTTTTTTAGTTTTTTAAACTATCAATTATTCAATTGTGAAACGTGAATGAAACTCCCCATTAGTTGATCCGGCCAGTAGTCATATGCTTGTCTCAATGATTAACTCATGCATGTCTCAGTACACGTCATATTAAGGTGAAACCGCGAATAGCTCATTAATTCGGTTAGGGCTCCCTAGATCGTGTCCACATTTACATGGAAAACTGTGGTATTTCTAGAGCTAATCCTTGTAATCTAGAGTTCCGACCAGATGAAAGGAACCCTTTAATATTAGATCAAACCAATCGGTGTCTCGTCCATCATTACTATATGATAAATATGAATAACTTGCTGCTATTATAACCGTAATGCCCACGACAGATCTTTTTAAATGTCTGCCTTATCAACTGTCGATGGTAGGTTCTGTGACTACTGGGGCTGAAAAGGGTAACGGTATAACAGGATTCAATTCCGGAGAAGGTTGGTTGGTTGGAGTTTAACGACACAAGGGCAACGCGACCTAATCCTTGCGATAATGCGACAAAATTATTGAATTATTGTATTGTCATTGGTCCTTGATAACTGTGTAAAATTTCAAATTAATCCAACGTTTTGAAGGGGTCGAAGATCGAGTTCGAAGATTCCGTTACATAGATAATAAAAGCGTGTTAAAAACGAGAAAATCGTTTCATATACCTTGAACTCTACCGACAAAATAAGAGTAGGAAGGGGTGATAAAACATATCATGACACTTTTAGTATTGAAAACAAGGGTTGCAATTTATTCAGTAAAAAATAAAGGTGTGGAACATTGCACAATTTTCAATCTCACAATAATATTGGTCACAGCATTTAAATTTGATATGGATTGTTATAGTGTACTGTTTTTGTTTTAGAAAATCTAAAATCCAACGTTAAACAATGGACTGTCGCACCAAGTCGAAAATTCTTGGATAGATTTTATCGTATATGAAGGTTGAAGCAACAACAGAAAACTTTTAAAGAGACTATAGGCTTGGTCGCATATGAATATTTGGAACTGGCCCAAAAGGAAGAAATGTAGAGTGAATTAAGAACAGGGAATATTTCAAATTAAAGGTTAAGCCAAGCCCACAGGTCTATCATGCATATACAATTGCAAAAACAAAGGAACTTGAACAGTTGAATAGTTCAAATTTTTCGGAATGAATAAATAGATTTAGACCCTGGTTTCCTGTAATGAAATTATTGGACATGACGTGTCACCCTTTTTATTCATTTGGTAAAGTTAAGGGGACTGTGTAATCAACACATAAAATAGCTTCGATAACCCGTCTCATTTCGGGGTTTGTTAAGAATAGCGTTTTTTTTTTTTTTCTTCTTTCGTTTTTTTTTCTAAAAGATGTGTCCCTGTTCCACCAGAGCAGTGATATATACACCAATTTTTACCACTTAAAGTTAAACTAGGGGGCTTCGCCCCCTGCTCGCTAACGCTCGCCAACCCCCAAACGCCTTGCTGCGCTCGGATTGAGCGGATTTGCCGCTCGAATTTGTGGTTAAAACATCTTGCTGCTCTCGAATAGGTTTGCCAGCCATAAAAAATGTAACCAAATTTTTATAAATTTAATGTAAGGCCTAATAGAGAAAACACCCAAATTGCAAGTTTCATAATAGAAAGTTAAATATACTATCCGCCAACGTTCTGACTTAAAACTTCATTAGCTATGCCCTTACATTGAAGTCCTAATATTTTTTATTTATTCTGATAAGTCGCCCCGTTAGAGATCGAAGTCCAACGTGAAGCATTTTCTGGATAGAAATACTTCAAAATAATAATTACTCTAATACAAAAATGCTTCAGAAAAACAGAAAAAATCAACTTTGAAACAAAGAGTTTAAAAAGAGCTTTAAAATTAGCAACGGGTTTGTTGTTTACATACGTAAGGGAGAAACGACGTCCAACTCGAGGCATTTTCTGGATAGAAATACTTCAAAATAATAATTACTCTAATACAAAAATGATTCAGAAAAACAGAAAAAATCAACTTTAAAACGAAGAGTTTAAAAAGAGCTTTAAAATTAGCAACGGGTTTGTTGTTTACATACGTAAGGATAGCTTTAAAATTAGCAACGGTTGGTTGGTTGGTTGGTTGAACCCCCGAGCAGCCGGTTTGTTGTTTACATACATAAGGATGTTGCCAATCATATATTCAAAATCATTGAGGCTTTGTAGTAGCTTAATGATGAAAAATATTGAAATTTAACTAATTAATAAAGTGTTAATAAATTATTTTGGCACGTTTTGGCAAATCTACAGCTTATTTCCTTTAAAATGACACCTTGATCATTGAAATTGGTCGAGCAGTTTAGGCGGACGGACTAACCCCAAAAAACGTATTGCCTATTAAATATATAGATGACCCACCTTAAAAAAAAAAAAAAAAAAAAAAAATACGATGGATATTTATTGCAAACAATTATACAGCTATATATAAGGCTCTGTAATAACTATCCCTACATGCTTCATCTTTCTGTACAATGTTATGATTCGACGGTAAACGATATTTTAAGAATTAATCTACAATAAAAAATTCGCTAAAATTTTTGTGACTACATTAAGTTTTAAGGTATATACATACAGGATATACAATAAATGACTGACCCATATTGAATTTAAATAATAAAAACACGGTTTTGAGATTAAAAGTAATCTGCAAATCTCTACATTTTTCAAAACTTACTGTTTTTCTAGTAGCAATGCAACAAACGGTACACTCGTACATATCTAATCGTATTTTAGTTATACACGATTAAAAATGTAACAGGGGTCATAGTCATATCCACTACAGTCATATCCACTAGAGACCCATTTAAATGGACACACTTTTGAATTTTTTGCGCTATAATTTTTTTTTAAGGTCAGTTATTTTTATGTTATTTGATCCCTAAAAAGGGGAAGACACACACACACAAAATCTCTTTGCAAGCTTAGGTCTCTAGAGGATATGGACATGCCGTATTTACAGAATGGTTTATGTTTTACTGAGCAATCACTGATTATACTGTTTATATATAATTTGTCACGTAACTAAAAAATCAATTTGAAGTACAGTCAAACCCCGTTAACGCTAAGTCGAAGGTGCCGCCGAAATAGTTCGCGTTAACCAAACTTTATGTTAAACGAATAAATTAACGTTAAGTTTTAGGAACTGCTTTTACTTCGCGTTAAACGGGATTTCATGTTAAGCGATTTCTCGTTAACGAGGTTTGACTGTAAAGAAAAAAAAAATTATAAAGTAAAGTAAAAGTGTAAAGTACCAAATATCGACACCTTGGCTACATATTACGTTTGAAATGTTACCAAAAAAATCCAGATTTTTTTCAAAACTTGTATGCTACCATGACGAAATTGTTGAAATGGATCAGTTTTGAAGCAGTTTGGTTTAACTTAGAGAACGTAAGGACCTAAAGGACAAATGGCGAATTGGAGCAGGTGTACAACAACATTGAAAATTGAAAAAAAAAAAGCAACCTAATGAAATACCGCATCCAGCTTACAGACATATTTCTTTTACTTTAATTAGGGGAAAAGAACTGAGAGACTAAACAACGACTGTACTGCACCGAAAATCCACAACATCTCCTAATACATTTCTTAATTTTGAACTTGGAGCAGATGTCGTTCGCCACCCGAGGTAGCACGTCACTCTCTAATGTATATCAATGCCAGCACACAAACGTGAGCTCTTTGTTTTAAAACAGACGTTTGACAACATCGTTTCAATGCTGCAATTGTGATTAACATTTGAGTTATTTTCAGGCAGATATTAGAGGTCAAAAACCACATTAAGAAATTTTACGCTTAAATTATAGTAGTAAGGATCGGTATACCTGTTCAAAACGCCTCAAATTTTCGAAGTTTTCCGAATGCCATTTTTTTTATATCTATAATAATAAAACAAGCTGTGTGTCTAGTCTGTCTGTGGATCTATAGAAACCTAGGGCTACAGCTCTGAAATTTTCAACATAAGTAGTTTTGGCCTTCCAATTGGACTTTTGAAAAACAGAATTTTAAATTTTTATTTAGTTCTTTTTTAATTAATTTTTTTAATTAACTAATAAATATTTTACAGAACGATTTCTAATAGGGCTACAGCTCTGAAATTTTCAATGTAAGTAGTTTTAACCTTCTAATTGGACTTTTGAAAAACAGAATTTTAAATTTTTATTTAGTTCTTTTTTAATTAATTTTTTTAAATGAATTAATAAATATTTTACAAAACGATTTCTAATTGGGCTACAGCTCTGAAAATTTCAACATAAGTGGTTTTAGCTTTCTAATTGGACTTTTGAAAAACAGAATTTTAAATTTTTATTTAGTTCTTTTTTAATTAATTTTTTTAAATGAATTAATAAATATTTTACAAAACGATTTCTAATTGGGCTACAGCTCTGAAAATTTCAACATAAGTGGTTTTAGCTTTCTAATTGGACTTTTGAAAAACAGAATTTTAAATTTTTATTTAGTTCTTTTTTAATTAATTAAATATTTTACAAAATGATTTCTAATAAGGTAACAGCTCTAAAACTTTCAACATAAGTAGTTTTGGCCTTCTAATCGGACTTTTGAAAAACAGAATTTTGACATTTTATTTGTTTTTTAATTATTAAATTAATCAATTAAATATTTTACAAAATGAATTCTAATTGGACTACATTTCTGAAATTTTCAACGCAAATAGTTTTGGCCTCTAATTGGACTTTTGACAAAAAGAAAGTTGAAATTTTGTTTTTTTAATGAATTTTTAATTAATATTTTCACAAAAAGCGACTTTTAATAGGTCTAGAGCTCTGGAAGTTTCTACATAAGTAGTTTTGACCTTCTAATTTTGCTTTCCACAAACTCGTGTTAAAATATCCTTAAAGGGGTGTTGTATTATAGGTATTAACGAGGCATTTTGTTATTGTTTCTCGTCAAGGGAGGGGCTTTTAATATTAAGGCTTTACGTAGCAATTAGTTTTTAATGTGTGAAGCGACATTACACTTACGTAGCAATGAACCTTTCATCGAGCAAAGCGACCTCATGTTTGCATCGCAATGAACCTTTCAACGAGTTATGTAAACCTGTGCTTATGTGTCAATGACTTTTTCAGCGAGCGAAGTGATCTCGATTTTGAGTTGCAATGAACCTTCCTGTGAGCGAAGCGGCAAAAATTGGGGCCTATACACCAATGACGAATTTCCGCAGCGCGGGTCCTCACAACTGGCTAAAGTAATGCACATGGTAAAATTTCGTGGCGAAGCACGGGTATTCAGCTAGTCTATTATAGTTTTCTAGTGCGTCATTGAATGTCGAAATTTAGATTCCTTGTTAAAAAAACAATCGTTCATTGTTGCTTTAACATAAAACATTTGTCATGCTTATTAACGATGAAACAAGTTAACTCACATCATTGTAAAAAAAAAAAAAATGAAAAAAAAAAAAAAATGTATGATTCTTGACTAAGAACTATAATGATAATAAAAATTGTAAAAATGATCGGATCAAGTAACGAACTAAAAGATAAGTACGTATATTTCTTTTTCATTAAAAAAGAGGTCGCACAGAATATTGCGAAAAGTGACATTTAATAGTCATCACACCAACCAAGATATCAAACTCATAGGTGAATAGACGCAAGCATAGTTTTATAAGTTAGCTTAAAAAAAAAAATATATATATATTTTACTTTCAAACTTTGTTAATGTGATTTTATTACTGTTATTATATCTAGTAAAATGTTTTGCCTGCTTTAAAGTTGGTATTGTGGTCCAAGAAAAGGTTTATAAGGAAAGCACAAGTTTGTCCCCTCTTAAACCCTCACACTTTTAAAGCAAGGTTAATGAAAGAAAATATCAAATACACCTTTGCAAAGTACAATACTTACACCGATGCTTGTATTGCTGAGCGTCAATGACTTGAGGAACTTTCCGTCGTTTTCCGGGCATATATCAGAATTTCCAGAAAAGGGAGCTACAGTCACTGTGTGCTTGTTCAACCAGGGTGAATTGTTGCTCAACGCTGCGTCCACATAGGCCTGAGAAAAGAACACAAAACACGATCAACGCAGTGATACACAGGCGGCTGCAAATTTTGGAGCGTCACCCAATATTCTAAAATTTATGTGAAATGTGGAAAAATTTAACTAGTTTAAGAATAATATCGTCTGCTGAGCTTCATTTGATCGATATTCTCCGGTAGACAAAGCCGCATTTTTATAATTCACTACATATTCAACAAGAGTTTCTCCACCGGCAACATTTCTGGACAAAACTGCGAATTGTTTCAGGCACGTACGATGATAGTTGTTATAATTTATCTCCAAATACACCTTCTGAATAGCTTATAGGAGGTTTTTTCTCTCCACGTAGTTGAAGCCAATTAAATAATGTTCCTCATAATGCTATGTAATAGGTTGCCCATGGCTATAAACATATTTTAACTAGTTTGGTGGAAGTTGTAAATATATATATATCTATGGAGAATGTTAAACCTTTGTCGGCTTCAGATCAATAACCACTATCTAGAAGTTGTAGTTAAACTCAGTAGTTCTTATTCAAGTAGCCTTCGAAGAAAGACATCAAGGTGAAACATTCGCTTTCTAGTACATGTTGAAACCAAATAGGTAGACTTACAATAATATTCAAGAATTGTTTATAGTAAAGCTTAGCGTTAATGCATTTAAATGCTAAAAACAAGAATTGACCATTTTCTGAAATACTTTTAAATATTCATTAATTGTAGATAGTAACAAAAATAAATTAATGAAGGCATGTCAAAAGTCAAAATGGAATGAAAAAAATTCTGGAGGGGTTTTCGACCATGATAATTCTAATGAAAGCAAAATAAATACGTGTTTCTGTTTTTAAAAAAATTAAACTTGTTTGATGAATTAATAATTATTAAAAAACTGTTTAATACAAAAGTTGTATGTTATTTATGTTTGGCCTTTTATAAACTATCGTTTGAAAAAAAATTGCTGAACTATAACTATTTAAGAATTTATGGCTAAAAAAACTAATTTTCTTTTTAACATTAATTTGTCATTTTTTTGATATCATTTAAATTACGAACTACTCATTGGAAAATCATGAAATTTGGTATTTAGACGTTTTTTTTTTTTTTTTTTTTTAAATCTAAATATGGTATAATATTATGGAGTTGCTATTGAACATTTTGAAGTTTGGTTTAGTTTTAATATGTAGATATGACCCCTCATAATAAAAAAAAATCCCTCATAATTATAATAAATAAAGACCTTCCACAATTTACTACGGTACTTGACTTTTGTTATTTCATCAATTAGAATACAAGATTTAGCCATTGTTCGGATTTTTTTTTTTTTTTTTTTTTTTTGTACTGTACAAAAGTAACACAGTATAACGTATTAGAGGCCTAGATTAATTCAACAGTTGATAGTAGTTGAAAGAGTAGTCAAATAATTCAAACAAAAATTAACCATTTAAATTGTTAGAAATCAAAATTAAATACGTCATTTTGAAAATGACTATAGCAATCAAAATGCTGATAAATCTCAAAAGTCGTATCGATAAAACGGAGGAAAATATTATCATATTGCTAAGTCATTACAATCGATTTTGCAACAAGGAAAACGTGAACCTATTGTGAGCTACTGTTTTCATGATACAATCATAGAATTCCAACTTAATTTAATGGCAAAATTAACAGAACGCCGTCCATACTTTTATTTGTTTTTCAAGTTGCAGCAATAAAATTTATTTGTCTTATGAAATATAACCTCTAGAGTTTAGACTATTCCGTCTGTAGCTTTGGTCTAATAAATGTGGTTAACAAGTTTGCACAATAAGACGATTATCCGCCTCTGATATCTACAACTACAATTTCTGAATAGCTTATAAGCGGTTTTTGCTTTGAAAGCAGATGACGCCAATTGAAAACTGTCCTACATAATGCTATGCAATAGGTTGATCATGGTTACAAACAGATTTCAAATAGTTTGGGGGAAGTGCAAATATATATACCTCTATTGTTTATGTAATCATTCTTCGCATTAGAGTCATTAACCAAGCATGCGTTATACAGAAGTAGTAGAGATAAGTGGCGGATAATCGTCTTATTGTGCAAATTTAAAATTTTTTAATACAATTCAAATTGCATAATAGTTTGAAACTGATATTTAAATCTGCACTGTATTAATTTGAAGTATTATATCCATTCAAAATTGTTTATGGAAGTTTCATTATATGCCTGATATTGCCTCACAAAAAAAGTTATCCCGTAAAAACAAAATTTTTGCTATAACTCACTTATAGTCAACCCTTATGAGCAATTGCAATAACTTTTACTCTTTGTCTTCTCATCAACATACATGGGCCAGCTAAGACCCACTTAAAATTTTGTTTTTGACCTTGTTCAAGCAAGATTGAACTTGGATCGAGTTTTTATAGTGTTTGACAACTACGATGAAAAATCAGTTTTATGGCTCTGACTTTTTTTTTACTCCCATAACTTGATAGAATGTATTGTCATCGATAACGAGTCTTTCTGCAAACTTTCAGTTCGATTGCAATTTGGATGACGGAAATGGCCTAATTAGCTATCGGAAGATGTTGCCTGCCGCAAACATACAAACACAAACAAACTCGAAGTTAAATATATATATATATAAATAAAAAGATTAATGAAACAAGTTGGATTGTGACAGTCTATGCCACTAAAATGCCGCTTCTACACTGTTAAAATTTTTGTTCCACCTTGCACCAAAAATTGGTTCCCATTTAGCTGCCACCAACATTTGGTGCTTAGTTTCACGATTTAATGGTGCAACCTCGGACCGTAAGCACCATTAAATCGCGAAACTAAGCACTAAATGTTGGTGGCAGCTAAATGGGAACCAAATTTTGGTGCATGGTGGACAATTTTTTTTAACAGTGTACAAACTTGATTGTATTGCAGTGAATTACATTACGTTGAATCTTAAACACTGAAGCCTCCCAATGTTGAAGAGAAGTTGTTGATGACGACAAGAACCCTATCAATTTTGAGCTATACTAGAGAGCAACCTTACTCTAATAGCCATAAGATGTGAACGCCCCATAAAATTAATAGAAGCACTCTTCCTTATAAGTCGTCAGATTTCACGTGGTACTGTATTGATTTATATGCTTTGAGACCCATTATTACTTTAAAATACACTTCTTTGAAGATCGTTCTTCAATTGTTGGATGGCAGCACAAGTTTATTTCTCTTTGGAAGCTAGCAATAAATAAGTATATAATATGATGTAAAGCCAAGGTGAATGCTTAGAAGATTAAAAATCATCCATGTGTTGGCATATAAAGCGAAATAAACTTGTGCTGCCATCCAATAATTGAAGAACGAACTTTTTAGAAGTGGAATGGCCCTGTTTGAGACCCAATGGGTCTCAAACAGGGCCGTCTCGAACTCGTTTCACCCCTGCTGTTTACCCGGGCCTACTTCTGCTGCTAAAATTGAAGGTGTGACGTCACATGCTAAATCGATAGTCTAGCGTTGTTTTCAATAGGGCATAGCGGAAATCAGATGCATTTTTTGAAGATTTCATGTGAAATTTTGAGATTTTATTGCTGAAAAGACTTTTATAAGTCATTGATAATATTTCCCTTCTTTTATATTGAAATATCACATTGCATTTTCCCTCAAAATACTTTTTTTTTTATACTTAGGCTACCAACTGTTTGTACAATCGTTGATAGTTACAAATGCAACATGTTTTCTATTTTACCTTTCACCACAAATATATACTATAATTCAGACCTTTGAACAAGTATATAGTCTATTTTTTTTTTGTATATTTATTGCTGTCCTTATATTCAAACACTGAGCATGTTTGTAATTCATTTCATCTATCAAATCGAATTCTTCGTATTATTAATCTTATTATTGGTTGTCCATCTCGTCTGTCCTCGTTTTGGTAGTTTTTGCTGTGACAAACTAGATATTATCTCACTGAATATTTGCCCTGCGGGATCATATGCACCAGGTGGCAAAGTACCTTGGGGATATATAGCACCACAGCAAACCCTATATTAAAGTAAAGTTTATAAGCATTCTGAAAGAGGAAAAAATGTGGGTTCCTAAATATAAGCTCTTAAAATCATTAATTTTCTGATGGAGATGGCCTTAAAATACACTATAGAATGGAGGAAAACACGTTCAGCAATGAATCAACTTTGTGACGTCACGAAATGCAAGAGCAGGCCCGGGTATGTAGTAACGGCCTGTGCGCGCAGCACTTATCGAGACGGTCCTGTCTCAAAGCGTTTAAATTAATACCGTACCAGGAGAAAGACATAACTATCGTCTATATATAAAGGGTTAAAGTACTTTTGTTTGAATTTTATGCAATTCTACTAATTTTATCGAAACTTCATTTAGTTATAAGACATGTTTATATAATTAATAGTATTAATTAAATTAAATGAAAATTGTCTTCTGTTTTCTATTTCCGGTACATTCAGTCGAATTTTAGTATGGAAACTCATCTTAACAAAAACTTTAATTTGTCATATAACATGTGTCGGCAACATTTGTAGTTTTGTCTGGGAATGTTGAGCACCGATAGCTCTTAGTATAAATTTTTCTCTGCAATAAATCCATAACAAGAATCACAAAATTTGTATCACCTTTCCTTTTATGATCTAAAGTACATGACTGAAAGAGTGACAGGGTGCATACACTTTTTTGGAAGTGAAATTCAAGGACTTTCAAGGCCCTTATCAAGGATATTTCAACAAAAATCAAGGCCCTATTTTACCGTTGCAGAGTCGATACCAAAATTGAATTTTTATATATTTTTTTTAATTAACGAAGTTGCAAAAAAGAATTAAAATACTTATTACTTAACAACTAAGATGCAACTACATATATTTATTGATAATTATACCTCTTACCAGGATAAGGAAAAAAACTAGGTTAAAAAAAAAAGTTTTTTTTGGGTTTAAACCAGGTTTTTTTTGTTTAAACCGGGTTAATTCTTTTCTAATTACACGTACACATATTTATAAATAAAATTTGTCATTAACTAGAATAATTAATGTTTAAATAATAATTAACATTCTTTCTGAAAATAATTTAAACTAAGTAAATAAACAATTATTGCTACTTATGTGGACGTTCAAATCAAATTAAATTTTAGTACTTTATTTAGAGATACTATTCTTTAAACAGGGTTCATACACATTTTCAGAAAAAAAATAGGTTTCCATCTCGGAGTCGATAATTTTTAGCCACAGAAATAGATATAGCCATCATTTTCACAAGTTCTTCGATAACTCGAAAAAAGCGAGTAATTTTTTAAACCCCTTCCTTCGGCTTTGAGTTAAAAGATATTTTACTATATAATTATCTTAAAGAATTTTTTCTACCTAGTCTATTTCAAAATATTTTTGGTGTAATTAGATAATTTTTCAAAATTTATCTTCCACTTTTCATGTGGATTAGTAAAAAATATATAAATACATTAATCTATGAATGATAATGAAATATATAACTATATTACAAACAAATAGCTGCGACATTAATTTTCAAAAGTACTAACATTTATGTTTTCAATTATGAAAGTTAAGTAATTGTAATTAAGTTGTTTACATTTACAATTTAAATGTTTTTGAATGAATAACAGCGACTCTTAATTTCAATGTCCTTTTGCTATAAATTACACTGTCGGGAAACATCACTTTAAAACTATTTCTCCAGCATCTTTAAAACTATTATATGACGAATGTGCAGTGATGTAAGTGCCAAAATGTGATTTTGGAGCACTGTCGGAGCAGTAAAAATACGATTTTGGAGCAGCAAAATGTGGTTTTGGAGCAGAAAATTATTACATTTAAATTAGTGATGCAGCAAATATTTTTGTATATTTCAACCTTGATATTTCAAATTAATTTAAAGTAAAAAAAAGGTGTAACTTGTTCATAAATACGTTTGCATTCTAAATTTACATTAATTAATTTGATTGCATAACTCAAAAAATAAATTAAAAAGCATGGCATTTATTAACCTCTTTGCCAACAATTAAAATATTAGGAAGTTTTCAATGATGACATGATATCATAAGGTTCGGGGCACAGCATGGCCCTAGTGTTACTTTTGCGCCACAAAAACTAACCAACCAATCATAAGGTTCGGTTCATCACTGAAAGTTTTTCGAAATAACCTCAGTTAGAGCTACTTTTAACAACTGATGAAATAAGATTTTTTTCTTTAAAAACTCTAGTCTGCCTAGTACCAATTACCTATAGAAGTTCTTCCCAATAATCCAAAATAATTTAATTCGATACAAAGTACTTCCTCCCCCCCTGCAAAAAATTAAACAAGGCTGCTTAGCAGCAAGCATTAGATTTCATAACTTGTTTGGACTGATAGCTTCACTTAGCAGGTTTTTTAAGGCTATTTGTTTATTGGAAGATAATTTTTTTGAACTCAAAAAAATTAAAACCTCTAACTGAAATTTGACAATTATACTAGCATTTAATTTATATAAAAAAAATAACTTCTAATGCAATTAAATAATAAACTAAAACAAGGTAAGCTGAAAAATAGTAATTTTTGTAGTGGTTTGTTTTCTAACACTCTCCATTGTCTAAATGGATTAGAGGGTTCCCATGTGAAATCTCAAGGTCAATGGAAACAAAATGATCTTAGGTCTGTGGTTATTTGGTTAGTTCTTTTTTTTTTTAAATATATGGCCAAAAAAAATAATCATGCACTCTTAAAGTACTAAGAAAAATATTTATTATTTTTAGTTACAAACAGGCAAGAAAAAAATATCAAAATTGGATGCATAAAGATTGATTTCATGCCTTCTACAGTTTGAATTTAAAGCGCGAATCCCTGGTTGGTTGGTTGAAGTTTAACGGCGCAAGGGGCATACTGCCGCGAATCCCCCCCCCCCCCATCCCCATTCAAGTTCTTCGTAGAATTTCTAGTCTACCTACGGTACGACTTGTCGCTTTTTCTGGGAGTTGGCTACAATAAAAGAATGACGTAATATGCGTTTCCCGTTCGTTGCCAGGTCAAAATCATGATCCAACATCCAGGGTTGCCAAAAAATCATTTACTAACAGTCACCAATCCTTCCAGATAATCACCAAGGCAAGTTCAAAATTCAAATCCCGTTTTACCGATGACTTAGAAATTAAGCCTGGAAATGTTTGGGGAGGGGGGCTGTCAATTGGATTAAGTTTAGAAATTAAAAAAAAAATATTCGAGTTTTCTTTTAGCTTAAAGAAAGCTATATATTTCTTTATTATTGAAACCAGGCAAGAGTACAAATCTAAACCAGATGCACTAAGATTGCTTGTGTGGAAAATACAATACTTGTATTCTATTTTTAGCACGGAGTCTCAGTAAAAAAAAATCCAAAAATAATCATGTATTCTATAAGTATAAAAAAAAAGTATTAATTTTCTATACCTAAAATCAGCCAAGAAAACAGATTTAAATCAGATGCACACTGATTCATTTACTACTTCTTTATAGTTTGAAAAACCTACAACAAAACTGAGAGATTGTAATATGTATTTTCAAGTGCGAACCTTTTCCGGCATGTTAACTGACGAAAAACGCCCTTGAAGTGCAAAATACTCTTTATCGCTTTGTTGGCGACGTTTCATGATAATTTTGAAAAATTTCGAGACAAAATTCTCGCCAAGTAGTTTTTCAAGTCAAAAAATGATTTTTTGGCGCAGTTCGGCGCAATCTTAACCGAAAAGAGGTTTTTGGAGCAGGGTAGTCACTTCGGCGCAATTGGAACAGCTCTTACATCCCTGTAATTAGAAATTTTTTAATGAGCTCAAAATAAATTTAATAAAATTGGAAGGTTTTTTTTTTCCAGCAACCTTAGTTAATAACTTTCACGGCTTTAAAATAGGCCATTTTAGTAATTGATATAAAAAATTACATACCCTTCACCTTCTACAGAAAAAGAAATTATTCTTTCTTTAAATAGGAATTGACATAAATGAAAGAATGATATAAATCATAATACAATACATAACTGCTATTTTCTCTGTAGGCGATATACTCCTCCGATAGTTAGTGTCGGGTTTTTGCAGTCTGGAACATAATTTCTCCACCAACTCGTCGAAGCTCTCAATCGACATCCGGAAAAATTGAAAAATTTTACTTTGTCTTCTCTTAACTGCGGGTAAAGACAGAAGAACATACCGAATGTTGATCGGCTCTAAACAATGGGATGAATCCACATAGTGAGATTAATTCGATTATTTTTCCTTCGATATTTTATAAACAAATATGCAAGCGCGCTCTTTTTCATTTCATTTCGAACAAACACAAAATCCTCTCAGAGGAAAATTTTGGTCGTTTGAGAATGCACCTAATGAGGGAGAGAGAGAAAAGCGAAAATATCCTGCATATCAAATTACACCCTCTTTCCACCGGATACTCATCGTGCAACTTTTTGTCCCGTTCGGGGAGAGGTCAAAGGTCATAGTGACCGTGCCGTTCCAGGGCCGCTCGGAAGGAACCGATTCAAGTGTGATTGACAGATCCGCCAAAAGTGGACCGGCTAGAGTGTGTGACGTCAGAATAATGGTAATACGGGAACGAGAATTTTATGGTTTTAGAATTGAAAAGGGGAAATTCAAGGACTTTCCAGGCTTTTTTAGAAATAATCCTATTTTTCCAGGCTATTCAAGGCCTTGAAAAAAAATAATGAAATTTAAGGACTTTCCAGGTTTTCCAGGCCGCGTACGCACCCTGGAGTGAGGAAACACCTGGTAAAATTCTATTGATCAATCACAATACCACTTTCAAAAACCAATTCTAATCTTCACCTTCCATTAACCAATCACAAGACACGTTTCATTTTCAATTGACTGACACCCATACATAACTCTAAATTCAAAATTTAAAAAAAAAAAAAAAAAAAAAAAAAAAATGGATTGTCCTGTGCAACTTTGCTATGTTGAAACGCAATACTTTTTCCATGTCATTTCCTTTATAAAAAGATAACTTTTGATACTGCATAAATAACGTGTGTCCCACGACGTTATATTCATTAAGACCCATACATGTAAAAAACATCGTAATTTCATAACAATATTAGTTCAATCATATTTAATGTTGAAACAACTGGTTATTTAACATTCAAAAAGTTTTATTACCCTCCAACATTTTCATAGTAAAAGGAAATTGTTACTATATAACACCAACTTCAAGGTAAGAGGCTATTTAAGTGACAATTTTGAGTGACATATAAGGAAATTTTCAACGAAGAAACATATGGCTTGTCGAATTGATTTTTTACAAAATAAAAAATTTAGCTATTAAATGAATTTTATAATACTTTTCTTTGAGGCAGAAATAAGTATAAATATATATTCAACATCATGTCATTTCTAAAAATACAAATCAGCGCAATTAAGAACGTTTAACAAAGAAAATAGATATTTTCCTCATAGATTATGAGACTCGCTATGTCCTTGATCAAGTAAATTGAGTCGTATTATTAAGATGATTTCCTTTTTCCTTTTTTTTTTTTTTTATGAAACATCGAATTATAAATTCGTTTAACAAGGAAGTTGTATTATTCGGGAGAATAAAATTGTATAATTTGTTAAAAATGATCCTTTAAGTATATGGATATCATTGCGAATCAAAGTAAGTGATTGTCAAGATAATGAGTAATTATTTTATGGGAATTAAAGGCAAATAGTTCTAGGAATAAACGTCTGCTTTTCATGGATCCATAGAACAAAGCAATTATTTTCCAGAAGACATTATTGGCTAAAATATTGCTTCAAGACAATGAAGTCAAGTATCCTAATGAAAAGTGATTTATTTTAAATTTTAATACTCATTTAATAGAAATTAAAACTTTCAATTTGCGAATAAAATTTTAATAGCGACAGGTTTTGTGTTTTGTCCATAAGATGGCGCTATTGAAACAAAGAAAAATCGTGCAAATTTCAATGCGCTAATTATAAAAAAAATAACATTACTATCCCTTCAAATGTTATTGAACAGCAGTCAACTTGCAATCGAATTTGTTACAAATTTCTTTTAATTCGTTTTTTTATAGCATTCATAGTTTTTCAACTTACCACACCATAATATTCAGGAGGTTCATATCCACAGTAAACAGGAATAAAGCAGCTGCACATCAATGCCTGAAAAAGAAAATAATAATAATAATTCAATTAGTCTCTTATTATTACTTCGTCCTATATTCGTCGACTGATTAGGAGGGCATAATGATTTTTTTTTTTTTAAATTTAATTTGTACTTTTTAACATTTATGCGATTAGAAATGTTTCAAAGTGGTTCGAAGTGGAAGGTACTTTCTATATACCTAATAAATGATACACAATTAATGCTCCCATAAGATTTGTAAATCGGCAAATTTTAAAAGTTAACCCTTTGCGCTCGAACGGTGCCTCTCAGTCACCACATGATTGGATACCGCAACACGAGAGGACCACTAGGTTTTATGCGGAAATTTGATGCAAGGACAATGACTGTGTTTAGTTTTTATGAAGCAAATCCGTAACCAAGAACAGAACCAAAATGTCTCGAGTTGACGGTTGCTTCGAGCGAAAAAAGCTTCGAGTTCAAAGGGTTAAAAAGCTAATTTAAATTTTTAATATTCGACTTCGAGGTCGGCTAAGTTACATAGATTTGAACTTATGTTTAAATTTCAGAGCTGTACTTTACGTGGAAGGTAGCCAAATTGCAAGGTGAAGATTTGAATTCTTATTTTTATTTTAATATAGACAAACAGCCAAACCTGATTTTAGGACACACTAGGTTAGTCTTGAAATTAGAGATTAGAAGCTAGGCGTAAAATCTGCATTTGTTTTGTTACATATCTATGGGAACAAATAGAAAAATGATTTGTTTAATTAAAGATTTAACTTTGAGTAAATGCTTTTAGTTTAAAGACTCTTACTTTTACACTTCCATTTAAATTTTGGTAGTTACATTTCTAACTATTCATATTATTAAAAATATCGTTTCGCGTATTCTATTACTTAGGTAATTTCATCTATAGAAATTGGACCGACGCACTTATTCTACCAAATCGAATTTTTGGTGAAGCTTAAAATCAGGCGTGTAGCCAGGGAAAGTAATATGGGGATGTATTCCCTCCAGAATGTTTTTTGTCTATTTTCAGAACCAGTGGTAGAAGTGGAGAAAAAAGGGGAGGGGGGATGCCCAAAAGTTGGATGATAAGTGCAATCTCCCCCTCCCCCCACACACACAAACGATACATTTTATAATTTTCTATCTTATAAAAAAAATATTGACTAGAAAAGGAAATAATTTATTCTTCCTACACTAACATTGAACAAGGGTCCTACATTTATTATTATTTTAATGAATATTCTGCGACTTAGTTATTTTACTTAGAAGGGAGAGATAAATAAGTGAAATAATAATTCGACACAAAATACGAAATGAATTATATGAAACAAGAATTCAAATTTATCTTAAAAGTTCCTCCAAAGTTAAAAGTTGACCAAGCGTAATAGTATTTGTTAATAAAAAATACTTACATCTTTATACAAAGTAGTCTACTATATTTTTATAATAGTATGATATATACCATAAATAGGCTTAAATCGTTATTTTTGTGTTGAGTGTTTTTAAAAGTGGGGGATGAATTTCAGTGTCTTTATAAGTAGTGGTTGGTTGTTTTCAGATTGTCTGGCACCGTCAGCAACACGAGGGCTGTAATGCGCCGAAACATTCGCCATCAGACAAGCCAACATACATTTACAAACACCCATGCCTAACACGTGACTCGAACCCGCAACCTCGCGGTCTAGAAGCTAGCACGCTAACCACTATATCGTTTGGTCGGCCCTTTATAAGTAGTGAGATGCATGGGTATTTTCTAGAAAAGTACGGGGAAGCGTCACTCCGCGTCTACCCACACTTCTAAACACTGTTCAAAACACCAAAATAAAAGTATTCTTCTCGTTTAAAAATGGTTTAAAATGTCTAAACGTAAGTAAAAAAAAAGTATTATCTTGTTATGATTTGTTAACTTAAAGTTTTATATCCTCCTCCATATATCCCGATACATGAAGAAAAAAATCTCTGACTAGATACGCCTCTGATTAAAATATCCAAATAGGGGCTTAGCTTAGGAAAGCTACCGCGTTCATAGACTCGTACCAGAGAAAGCAATGGATACCTGCAGCAGTTCCTTCCTGGTCTTGAATGTTTTCAGTAGGACGTTGCGTCCGGTATCGAACCTCGTGACCGACACGTGGAGTCGTTGGTCACAGTACAGGTGAGCATCTTCGGGCAGCATGGCGTCCATGCTGTCATGAAGGACTTTCATGATGTTGAGGTCAGGTGACATCGGCCCTAAGATGCCATTCCGCACTTGCATCGACACGTCGAACACATACTTGGCACAGATGTCTGCAAAGAGAGAAATCATTGTTGAAAATATTATTACATTTAGTTTCATTTACAAATATACTTAATTTCGTTCCATTAACAATTCATTAAAATAATGATTATTGGCCCTGAGAAATTTCGTTTTTAAGGGGGTATAGGATACAAAAAAAAAATCAATTTTAAAGGGAAGTCTTCTCAATTTTTTTTTTATCTTTTTTTTTTTTGGATAGTATACAGGGTTTTTACAAAAGAATCATCGGGTTTCCGAAGCGTTTATTTCGGAACATAATTGCGTTACAACAATGAGTTATATATGAAAAGAAACCGAAAGTATCCAAGATTAACGTCCATACTATATATGTTCAATATGTGCTCCTTTAGTGATACGTCAGATGTCAAGGCGATAGTTCAGTTCGCTCCACACATTTCTCAGCTTGGTCGCGTCGATGGTCACGAATGCAGTTGTGATGCGGTCCCGCAACTCATCCAAAGTGGTAGGTAACGGTGGTACGTAGACACTGTCTTTAACATATCCCCAAAAGAAGAAATCACATGGTGAAAGGTCGGGTGACATGGGCTGCCATGAAAATAGTGTCTTGTCATCCCGACCACATCGACCAAACCATCGTTGTGGGAGTTGCCGATTAAGGTAGTCACGAACCTCTTTGTGCCAGTGTGGCTGAGCACCATCCTGTTGGTAAATGAAACCGTTGATATTTTGTTCAAGTTGTGGAAACAACCATGATTGAAGCATGTCCAAGTAGGAAGTACCCGTCACATTGTCCCTACCAAAAATGAAAGGTCCATACACTTTGTTACGAGAAACTGCACAAAAAACATTGATTTTTGCGGAATCGCGTTCTTGTTCCACAATTTCATGGGGATTTTCCGAGCACATTGCACATACGCAGCGTGAAACTGTAGTTAACATCCTCTCGTTTGCGTTGTCATGGAAACATATATGCTAACATGTTCGGACGTAGTAATGTATCAAAACCCGGTGATTCATTTGTAATAGCCCTGTAGTATTTTAATTATTAGAATTGGATAAACAATTTTATACATTGGATTTTCGAAGAAATTTTTGCTATGTTCCCTTGTTCAATGTTAACAATTATGTGGTTATTCTTTTATTTATTTTTTTCTACTTATCTGGGACAACGCGATGGCAAAAAAATCTGGGTTCTAGCTATGATAGAAATTGATCTGTGAGGGGTCGAAATCCGAGCTAAGCTCGGTCAACAAGGTTCTGCCGCTTTGAAATTGTACTTGATGGCGGTGGAACACTGCCGCGTTACTAGATTTCTAAAATGCGTATTTTCAAAATGATGCATTTAAGAGCATAGTTTTCATGCAACTTTTTCGTCATCTGGCATAGTAATTAATATATGTTACAATTTGTTATTAAATATTTATCTACCTAATTTTTAGAAAAAATTTATGTGGTTAATAAGGTGTGGTTTATGTGGTATGTAAAGAAATGTTTGCATTGGTAATGTAAATAATTCCAGATTAAAAGCTGAAAGTTATTTTTAATAAGGTAAGATCGTCAATGAACATCTAAAAACCCTTAAAATATGCTAAGCAGGTTTTGCTTTAATAGAGGATTTTTTCCCCCCCACCCTTTTTGCCCCACCGTACTTTTTCATCAGAATATGCGCAATGTTTAAATGTAAAAAAAATAAAAAAAAATAAAAAAAAAATTTAAAAAAAAAATTCTTTAAAAATGCACTCAATTTTATTCCAATAATATTGTTTTCATTTTCAAGTTGTAAATGAGAACAATATTATTGGTAACTCAGTTTGGTAACTTTAGAAGTAATTCGATCCAATTTATGGAGGAGGAAAAAACATTAATTATTAAACGCAGTTTACCAACATGAAAATATGTTCTGTACGTAGAATCGTAAAAAGTAGAAGTTTTGCCGCTTGTTACAAACGACATACTCGTGTTGGTTTCAGAATTGAAAGTGGTAATACTTAGTTACATGATACTTGACACTTAATAAGTGAAAATATTATTGTAACTTAATTCAATCACATTTTCAGTTGAATATTGCCAGGTTAAGATTGAGTAATAAACTATTACCAATTTTAGCTAATATTTCTAAAACTGATCTGCTCCATTTTGAGAGCAAGTTTCTCTTTTGCTAAAAGACAAATTCATATTTTTACATTCAATTACCTATTCACAATGCCCATTTCATTTTATTGTATCTTAATTATTAACATTATTGTATACTATTAAATATTATTTTAATATTTTGGGTATCGCCAACATAACAGTTGACTGTGGCGTAGCATGCATAGATTCCATATCTAAACTGGATTTTTTTTTAGCTAGACGATAACTTGGTTTATAATCGACAGTGTCACGCGACGAAAGATGTAACTACATTTATGTGTCTGGATATTTGATTCTACTTACTCGACGGGCAAACCAACTTTGATAAGTAAAGTATTATGAGAACTTTTGGGGCATATGCCATGGAATATGGAAAAATAGTAACGAAGTACATACGACGCTTATCTTGAGCACACGTTAGAATAAAAATTGATCAGAAGTCAAATGATCTTGTTACGTAATTATGTTACGGAACAAATGGAAATGTTTACTTTTTTTATCGGTCATTGCTTTAGTACGATAAGAAAGTATTGGGGCCAGTGAACTAATCCAAACGTATTACTTTTTTTCCCCCACCGACTTGCATTACATCACTTGACGTAAGCAGAGACGCGAACTTTTTTACGGATTTGCCGTAATTTTTACCGATTTTTACTTCTTTTTACGGTTTACTCATATCCAATACTCTCACATTACGATGAATGGATACTAGATTGGCGCCTACCTCAAATAGCGACTATTTCATCGGCGTAAAACTCAGCGAAAGCAACGTAAATATTGGTAATGGCGAAAGTATTGGTGAATTTCAAGAGTATTGGTAAATATTGAGGAATGGAATTTCATGTAAGTCGCTTCCGTAGGTTTCAAAGAACATTCGTAACACCGTAAAAATCCGTAGCAAATAAGGAAAATCTTTAAAAACTACGGAAAATCAGTAAAAAAGTTAACTCAAACTAAACAAAGAATTTCTGAATTTTTACTAATTTTCTAATTTCCGACTTTTGATCTCTAATTTACTGATGGAACATTCACAATCGAGTTAGTTCAAAATTCGCGTAGTGAGTTAATATCTGAACAGGCAATACAAGAGACCATGCCTAATTTGGTCGGTTGATTTTGACATTATTCTGTGCAAGATTATAACACTACAGATGTGCTGTGCCGAAACCCGGTTTTTAAAATCAGGGGGAGGGGGTTTTTCATGGAGGAAACTTTCACTGGGTAGTCCGACAATAGACGCCGAACTATCTGTCTCAACTTCAGTCATGTCAACTCATTTTTTAAACTAAAACTTGCTGGGAGATTCTCGATTGGAATTTGATCCCGGTACCTTCCGCATTCAAAACGAATATTCTGCCATCCAATCCATAAGTTAACCCTAAGCCTAATTAGGCAAACCCTAAGCCTAATTGAAGATAACTAAAAGAAGAGAATCCATACTTGGACTTACTAAAAAAAAGATTAAATATGTTTTTCTTTAGACCTTCAAAAAGGTTTCTTATTCATAAAAATTCTCAAATTCCTAAATACGGCTTTCTTGGTTTTCCCCCTCTATTTATCTTTATGTTCGTAACCAGACATCCACATATATCTCGAAAATAACTTAACATTAATGACAAAAACAAGTTCAAGGAGTTTTAATTTTGATATTTTTTGTCTCTTTTGGAATCAGCGCCAACCATTCCTAAATGGTGACGCAACAGCGTCTAGACAGTTTCGAATTTTTTGTAAGGCTTTACTTCCCTGTATTACTTGAATTTTTAAACGTTGCTTGGATTACCTAATACAATGAGGATTTGGAGAATGTTAAGATTGCATTGCGAAAATGTCACGATGTTATCTGAAAAGCAGGGATAAGTCGCATTGGGCAAAGTTGTCTAACCTCATTATATGCGCAATGTCAACATTCGAACTCATGATATAATGGATCTAAAAAAGATTTTCTTCAAGAAGAATCAGTCTCTGCTATAGGCCTAATGCTTTATTATTTTGGTTCCAACATGGTAAAAAATACCACTTACAAATATATGATTTTTTTCACCAGTTATAGCAGTAATATAATATCATTAACAAAATTTGAAAGAAAAATAATTAGTGGATTACTTTTTTATAAGCCCTCTTATTAACACTTTTTAAAAGGTTAAAAAAAAAAAAAAAAAAAAAACTTTTTAACCTTCAAATTTGGTTAAGGATTGTTTGTTACTGTTGCTATATATAGCAACAGTAAACAATCTTTAACAAAACTTCTACACTAGATATACCTAGTGTAGGAGCGGACGATTCATTTAAAATGAAAATGCTTTTTTAGGATTATTAAATTTTTCATGAACTCGTATTTTTTTATTTTTTTTTCAAATTTCAATGAGAAGGTTTATTCTGCGTCTTATAATGTATATGTATGCTCTTGTAGTCTTGTCAAACATTAATACAGCTCTTTAGCAAAAAAATGGTAAACTTCAAAGGAAAAGATAATTTAATGATTTGCATCAACCTTAAACTGTAAAACACACAAGGCGATTTAAGCACGTTATCAAACTGCCAGTTAAATGGATATGCCTTTTAATATTGGTATAGGTCAAATCATATACTTGACTTATTTCTAAGTTTCCACAAGTTTAGCATTCCATCCCAGTCGATCCAATGCAGCTTTTTCTTCTGTTTCGCCAGTTTGACCATCCCTACAGATTTCATTTCTCGATGGTCATTTGTCACCACGTCAACTTGGTTCGCCCTCTTTTATTATTACCATCGGGTGCCCACGTTAAAGCAGTTGGAGTGGGATCAGGACCGTCTTCAAAAGCTTTATTTACTGACGCGACTTACAAGTCCCTTCATTAAATAAAGAGTTATAATTCAGTATTACCCATCACTTTTAACACTAAATTTACGAGATCCGTTGTTTAGAAGAATCTTAGATTTCATGAGCAAAATTACAAGAATAATTACTGTTTTGGTTTTCTTGCAATGTTTGCTGACTTTAATGATATAAAGTTACAAAATATGAGGCGTTTCATGAGACAAAGGCATTTCCGCCAATACTGTATTTCAAAGAAAAAACTCCTCAAAGAAAAGTTTTGCCGTTTTTGACAACTTATGCGCCCAAGTTCTACATGCCAAAGCTTCAAACAAAAAGGGCGAATAAACCATCTTGTATTTTTTAGCTCTTCAATAACAAGACTTTCTACCGAAAAAAAAAAAAAATGAAGGGACTGGCAGATTCGCCTTTCATATAACCTCACATAAGGCTGACGCTTACTTCTACGGATACATACATGTCAAATAAACCGGTCGACTAATTTCCTAGTTCGTGACAATAAACTGGCTTTATTCACTAACTTATTATACAAGTAATCGGAAAGTAGATACATTAAACAAACTCATGACACTGATATATTTATCGATTTCGTCGAACCCAATGTCAACACACCTTGATTCGCGGAACAAGGTAAAAATTGATTTGCGGCGTGAGATATTGTACGTATCTAAAGCATGCACGAAAAGAGATAATAAGAATTCTTCAATAAAAAAGGAACTGTAGTTGTTAATTGAGGCGTTGAGAGCCAGAACGGACCATGTCACAATTGAATTTTGCTGTTTCTTCCCCGTTCTTCTTAAAACCATGCATGCCACAACCATCGATATAGATAAACAACTGGATAGACTGCCTAACGGTGAAGAAACGAGCCTTTTCTCCCGCGGAAGCGAGATGCTTGGATGGAGGAAATTGTATTGCCGATGTGGATTTTCTTCGATCTTTATGATATATTGGCCTTACTTTCGATATTTAGCAAGAAAAAAAAAATTAAGAATAAAACATATTTGAAGAAAATAGTTAAACCAATAAATATAACAAATCAAAATAATTCTAAGTATAGAATTTGTATATTTAGAACAAACATTTCAGATTAGTTACTGTCGATATCTGTAAACATGTTTGATCTTTATTGAATCGAATTTAATTCTTTAAATTTTAAATTACATAAATCACATGTTTAAAAAATAAATTATTATCTACAAGTTATAAGAATACAATAAACAAATGAAAATAGACTTTTAAACTAGATTTATTTTAGAAGTAGAAATTAAAAATAATTGAAGAAATACTCTAAACCAGTTGAAAATATGTAATAATTAGATTGCAAAATACAAATACAGACATTCAATACACCAATTCAAAGAACAATTTAAGTTTCAAAGGCCAACTATAATACTAAATTTTTATACTCAATATTATTATATAACTTATGATTTTAAATATATAAGTTGTGAAACTTGTTTATTGCAAGTATTTGGTCCTATAATTTTGAAATGAGAAAAATGTAGATAACTTTATCAAAACTAAATAATTTCAGGCATTGTTCATAATAATATTACAGAAAATTGTTTTTGAGGATTTCAACTTAAAAATCAAATAAATTACCTAGTTTAATAAGCAAAAATTTAAAAGGAGGAAAATTTTTAAAAGTAGTCGGAGAGTTTTTCCCAAGAAAAAAAAATGGTTTGTGGTTAATCTAGATCTAAACATTGTTAAAAAGGACCAACTTATTCAGTTTATGCCTGATGGTAGTTTTGTTTCTTTGATGATCTAGTGTTACTCTTTTGGCATTCGAAAAAAGTATAATATTGCCATAAGTTCTGGCAATTAGTTTTATTAGTTGCGTTTGGTGGAGATCCTCCACAACAAATTCACCTTCAGTTGAATGCATAAAACCCAATGTATTCAATTTTTTAACAGTGTTACCCTGTGACAAATACTTAGAAACAGAATAAACAATATAATCTAAAGGTTTTTCATATTTTTTTTTTTTTTAATTTGACACATAATGACGAAATAATTTTTTAGTTTGTTGCACAACAAACAATACTCCATCAGAAGCAAATTTTAATCCACCTTTATTTACATTGAGTGTAAACGATTTGGCATTTTGATGGTATTGCGTATCATAAGTATGGCTATTGCATTGACCAATTTTTAATTTAGCTTTTGTATACGATTGTAAGAGGAGAGACAATTTATCTCTAAAATTCAAGGGTTATATTTATAAACAGAAATAAAACTGAAATACAAATTGCTTTCCACAGTTTGATTTGACTTCGGATTCCAACAAACAGTTAAAAACGACTTTGTTTTTAAAATAAATACGTAAGTAATAAAGAAACTGATAAACTTTTCCGTTTGCAGTCCGCAGTTTCGATATTAAATAAATTTACATCAGAACAATGCATTTTGAATTATTGTTTCTCATTCCAACCCCCTTTTTTTATTTTATTAATACAATTACTATATGTTCATGAAAACGTATAAAAACATAGATTAATTAAAACGTATCGAAAACAAATTATCCAGTTATAAATAAACAGTGTAATAATTTTAATTATTAAATGAGTGTAGAATAGAACAATAACAAGTGGAGTTTTAGTTTCGCTTTCATTTTCCATTTCTTTGCCAAATGCCCTTGAAAACGCATAAAAACAAGGATTAAATAAATATAAATCAAGTGTTTTATTCTAGATCCTAATGCTATTTGTTCTGAATTTAAAATAGATTATTTATGATATGAATTGTCATGTAAGAGATCAACCATTAACCACGAGCGATCAATGTTAAAAGGGTCATTTTAGATATTTTTCAATAATAAATAATTAAAAAAATATATATTTACATATTTGAATAACTATTTTTTACTTACCGGTGAAAACTCTTGTTGATATCTTTCCGATTTGCGCTGTTGTTGCAATTATATGAAACACACGAGTTAACCATCATTCAGGAAATCTTCCCACCAGTGGCAGGAAAACAAATATTACTGCAGGCGCGTTTTTCGCCTCGCGTTGCCACCGGAGCAGTCTATCCAGTTGTTTATCTATATCGATGGCCACAACAGACCAAATGTGATTTATCTTCTAAGTTGGCCGTTAGATAAACCACGTTTGTCCCGGAGAAAAGACTTCATTTCTCCTAGGGTAATTATTCCCACTTTTACATTGGTTTTTATGTTTTCAGCATTCTTAAGGAATTAGGGTTGGTTGGTTGTTTTCAGATTATCTGACGCTGTCAGCAATACGAGGGTTATAATGCGCCGAAACATTCGTCATTAGACAAGCCAATATACATTTACAAACACCCATGCCTAATACGGGACTAGAACCCGCAACCTCGTGAAGGAATTAGGGAAGGACTAAAAACACAATTGAAGAAATTTAGAAACACTCTCGGATTGCAAATGACGGATTATGTTTTTGAGCACAAACGTTACTCAAGTTTAATTTTTTATTTTACAATAAATACACTATTTATGTCATATTTAGTGTAAAATAGTTCGTATTATTAAGTAATATTTTACCCTTTTTAGAAATTATGAATAAATTCTTTTTGTGGGATACATTGTTCTTATATTTAACTGGAGGATAACATATCCCATTAGTAATCAAATTACTACAAGATTATTATATTTATTACAGCATCCTAGACGATTGGGGCAAATAGTCCTATTCGACTGTACGATTAGGATTTATTGGTCCAGGAGATTGCTAGGAAAAGTGAAAAACTTCAAATTCATAGTATACTTCTTTCAGTGTACAACATCAAATTAAAATAGTTTCATAGTTAACCCTTTGCACTCGAGGCCTTTATCGCGCGGAGGGACCAGCAACTCGAGACATTTTAGATTCGGTTGGCGTTTATGGATTTGCTTCATAGAAACTAAACAGTCATTGGCCTTGCATCAAATTTCCGCATCAAACCTAGTGGTCCTCTCGTGTTTCGGCATCCAATCGTGTGGTGCCTGAGAGGCGCCGCTCGAGTGCAAAAGGATTAAATTTTAATCATACGACAATCGGGTCGAAAGGTTAAATCTGTTACTATAACAAGAGCGAGAAATCAAAACCTTTCATTTATTACATCTCCGCTTCTATACAAAGATATTCGTATGCTACAAAAAAGCATTTCACATGAAAATAAATTTCTAAATAATTTTAACACAATCAAAGAGAAAAAAAAATATTTAAAAGTTACTTTTACTGAAATTTAAAACACCATATATATATATATATATATATATATATATATAAATCTTAGGTACTAAGGTCGTAAAATATCGCCTTGGTTATTTTTTCTTAGCGTTCTCAACAATAAGATAAGTAGATATATCTATCTACGATTGCATGAATTACAAGCCCTACCGCGTAACTTAGTAGCAAAACCCTGAACAGAAGGACGACAAATTATGAACACAACACCAGTTCGAGGAACTCAACAGTGTGATATACAAGGCTACAATTATTTACAATTACGTTCAGCCACGCGTATAATTTTATCTGTAATCAAAGCGTGGAATATATAACTGCATCATTTCGGATAAAAATAACTCATCTATATGGAAAATATGCAGTTCCGTTAACGGAGGTTGTTATGGAGCGTTTTTTTTTTTCTTCTTTTTTTTTCTTTGCTTGCTTGACTTAAAGGTGAGGTTGTAATCTCGTTGGGGCAGCTGCCGGCTATAGGTGAAATCTCGTTCCTAGCAGCTGGTTCAAAGTTTCCTCGTTTGAGATTACAAGGCTTCTCGAAAGGATTCTAATCGGAGAGAATATCAATGGTATTGAAGAAGTAATATTTATTCCTATAAAAGTTTAACTGGAGACTTACATAAATCTCTTGACACCTTTGCTAGCATCAATGATCATTTTCCACAATAGATTATACGAGTTACGTAACGTAACAGTACGTTTGAAATCCGAGTAGGCTCGTGTGTATGGTTTACATTGTCACTCACTTCAAAATACTAGAAGTCGTAATAATTGTATTTTAGCGTTCAGTTTAGCATTAGATTCTATTAAATACAGTTTTGAACGAGCAAGTTCCATTTGGACATATTGAACTCATCTCAGTATATTTGAATGATGAATGTCCAAGTACTTGATTTTCTCAGTTTATCTATCTACAAAAAGTCGAAAAGTAATTTTCTACAGAAATAAATGTTGTATTGCTTTCTGCTGCTGCGCATCAAAATAAAAGTTTGGGTTAAAGTTGAGAATCTCCTATTAAAACGTACTTGATTCATTTGTAAAATATAAAATTTATTTTCTTCAAATACTTCTAAATGTAAAAATGTAGATTGTATTACAATTTAGGCGGAGAACAGGGGGAGAGACTTTTAGGTAAACCTCAACCCCGCTAAGAAATCCCATCATTTTGGCATTTTGTTATGAATGAGAAAAATTCTTAGTTGTTGTTAATAAGTTCAAAAGAAAAAGTTGTAAATTCACCAATCAGTCAGACAGAGTAGGTCTATTGTATCGCCCTCAAGTAACTGATAGGTAAAAAAAAACTTAAGAAAAAAATAATGGTTTTGTAAATCTCATAACATCAAAAAATCGCTGTAACAATATTTTGAACCAACTTAGGTATATAAACTGTTTAAAAAAAATGTAAAAATGTTAAGGATTCAGTTTTTCATATGTTGTTTTCATTTTTCATTGCTTTTTCGTTCAGAACCTTCTATTTTAAGGTCATAAATATCTAATAAAATCAGCCTGACGATGGTGTTTATCCCATCCGTTTCAATCTCTAATACACAATAATTTCAGATAATTTTTTTTTCTGGAAAATGAAAAATCAAGATTTTTCCATACCTAATATAAAGTCCCATGCAAGGGTTATTTTGTATAATTCGAAAAACAGCTTAAAATAACTTAAATATTTTAGGATATATAGATTATAGATCAAGAAACTGCAAAAATATTAGAGACACGCCACATATGGGACGAGAAAGAGTATGCGTTTTTTATGCAAGAGTAACTCAAAGTCAGTATATACTTATTTGAAACCTAAACACAAATTAAACAAAGTGCAAACAGGATCAAATCAAATTAAACGCCCTTAACCTAATTTGAGCATAACTGCTAATTCACTTTCTACAGCCCCATTCAAGACAGTCCTCAGGGGATTTCACATAGACAAAATCATAATCTTTAGATAGAGTATAACACGAACTGGCAACGTAATGATAGCCCTCAAATTGAAAGTGAATCACTTCCCCTCTCGAAACACTCCCAAATAGGTAGATTGTCGAGAGGTTTTTCGGGGGTCCCAGACTTATGTAACATAAACTTAGCTTTAGAAAAAGTAAAAAGAAGAAAAGTCATCAATCTTGACAAAGAAAGGGCGCGGACAGCTTATTTCCGTTGAACTTCCCAGACCATAACTACTTTATGAATGAGGGGGTGACCAATTGTTGCGTCACGCGACAATAAAAAATGGGCACACACGAAAAACTGCTCTTCGTTGCTCCGTTGACTGTAAACTGTAGAAACTACTCTTCGTTTTGTGAATGATGATTGGTTTGTGAATTATAATGTGCGACCTAAAGAGATTTGAAGTACTATGTCCTTTTTATAAGGCTGTTTAACCCTTTGCCTGTGGAATATATTTGAGAAAAACGTGCTAATAATGGGGGGAGGGGGTGATTTCGGTTGGTTGCGATTTAATTGTGCAAGGGCAACACGTGGGTCATATACTACCAAACTGAGTTCAAGCTTCACGGAATTGAAGCACCGATTTTTCTCTTGCCCGAACTCAGGTCGGGCATTTCAAAATTGGCGCATTTGCATTGCCCGAACTGAGTTCGGGGGTCACAGGCAAGGGGTTAAAGCCTGTGTAAATCAACAGATCTTCATGGAATTTTGCATAAACCCTACTAAAATTATGGGGAAATAATATTTGACGGGAAAGTATAAATATCATGGAGAAGGCATGCACTTTCTCTCCCGCACACTAAGTTAACCGTGAAATATATTTTTGGGGCACATGTTCGGAACATTAACGATTTTTTATGTGGTTTTAGTTTAATTTTGATTAGAATATTTTATCACAAAATATCTAAATTATGATCCATGTCTAATTTTAACTGTATTTAGATAAAATATCATTGAGTTTTAAATAAAAAAAAAACAAGTTATTAATATGAAACTTACAGTCTAAAAGTAAACTTTTATGGTAATATAATTTAAAATAGTGAAATTTATGTACTTGCAATCCATATACTACTTTAGTATAAATTTGTCATTTCAAAAATATTCATTTTATTGCATTCTTCTTAATTTTGTAACCATATTCTTTAAAATACTATCTTTTCCAGAATCTTGGTTACTTGTTTCCATAAAAATAAGAATTTCCAGTGATCAATGTTCAAAAATTACATGTTCTTATTTACATTTATTAAGCTTTATTTTTGATTGCACATTAATTAGCAAAATTATTTAAGGACGTTAAAGGTTGCTTAAACTTAAGAAAATTACAATTTAATGAAGTATTTTATTATAATAAAAAAAAAATTACAAACGCACTAATACAAACTAGTTACAAGATGCAATACATTTAAATTCCATATTAATTTCTTTGTGCTATAATACTTTGTCACCTATCATATCATAATCTTAATTTCTCTCTATATTAAAAAAAAGTAAGGATTAAAATGAGTCGCCACTGTTTCATAATTTTTCTTTTAACTCATTTTTGTTTCGAATAAAAGCATTCAATTCAGTCAATTCCTTCTTAAATTCACGATTTTCATCAACTTTTATCTTCCTTTTGGACAAATTCGAGACCATATTTTTCAAAAATAGTATATCAAAAGCAAAGACAAAAGACGTTTTAAATAATATAACGCATAAAAAGAAAGTTTTTAATATAAATTCTTTAAAAGCATTTCCAATTTTTATAGTCATTAACAAAGCGTCGTTTCTGGTGTTAGTGTGTGCTTGGTGTTTGCATCTAATTTTAAGTATGAAAAACATCTCTACCAGCAAAATATGCAGCAAACTATGTTTCAAAATTTATTTATTAAAAATAAATGCGAATTTATGCACTCACATCCAAATATCTTTTATTTATTCTGATTAAAAATAAAAAAAAATTATTTATTTAAAAAAAAATGGCAACAAGGAAATTTCTTCAATGATCGGTTAAATAGAGTATTTGACACCATCAACAAATAATTACCAAATGCAGCATATACATAGGATTTAACGAAGTAATAATAATGCAAGCATTTTCCACTCGAAATAATTGCTCAAATTTTTATAAATCGAATTCTAAAAAATGGTTTTCTGAGCGCTTCGTCATGTGACCAGAAACGATCGCTTAAGCTCCTCCCAGAATGTGACGTCAATATCGTGGAGTGGAAGTTTGTGAACAAACAACTTCATTCGTTTATTTTTAAGCTTGGTTCGTCTTTCTTCCTACTTTATGATTAATTATGACCATTGAAGGTAACTTTTAGAAAATATTTATTTAAAGAAGTGTTATTGGAACATTGGAAGATGGTTTTGTAAAGGCACACATTTCGATTTTACTCAAAATAGATGCTTTGATTGTGGGGTTCTTTTTCAAGTCAAGCTCAGAATTTTATTCTGCAGAGTTTAGAAATGTTAAAACATTTGTGTAAGTATCAACAATTCTCACACTTCTTATAATTAGAAAAGCAACAAAAACACTTTTACAGTTATAATAATCATAAAAAAATTAGGATAAAAAAAAAAAAAAAGCAATTCATATAATCTGCTGAGTACTGTGAAAACGGAGTGAAAAGGAACAATTTTCAACTTTCATAGTAAAATTAGAGTGAAATAATATCGTTAACGAACATATTTTTGACTTAGGAAAGTGGGTCTTACCTTCTTCTATAATGATCAAGCCCAAAAATGTTGGAAAAAACGTGACTTACATTTATTTTGATTTTTTTCATGTTGTTCCGATTCATCCCGTAGAAAGAGATGAAACGGAACACTCGTTATAGTTTATAGCTAATATTATTTAAAAAAGACAAAAAGGTGAAGAAGACAAGTAATAAGGCATTGAGGTGAATAGAAACACAAGATTATCATAAACAAAATCCTTTAACCTTTAACCCTTTATCTACTGACAGTACTTATAAGTCCAGTCATTGTACTGCATTTCTCATGGAACAGTACTGATTTAAATGTTTTGAAACCCATAGGGACTTTGAAGTCCACTTCTATGAAGTTTGTTCTTCACCTATTGAATGACAGCACAAGATTGCTTCTTTTTGGAAACATTAAGTATTTAAAAGAGTTAGTACAAATTTTAAAAAATTCAGTAAATAAAGGGTTAACTGCTGTGATTGGGTGGTTTGATCTTTTTTGGCGCAAGGGCAACACGTGGTTCATACTGCTCCAAAAAATTTGGTGAAATTCAATTTAAAATTTCAGTAACAACGAATTGGAAAAATTAATTTAAAGTCGAAGATTAAATATTTTAGGCGGTTGGAAGCATTCTACAAAAAATGACTCGCGGTCTGTCAAACCGCATACAGTAATTAGAGGTTAATATGACAGACTAAAGATGTTTTTGTCAAAACAATTCATGTAAACAAAACAAATATTTTGGTTTCAAATTTACCAAAAAAAAATCAATATTTCAATAGTGCATCAGTACATAAACTTAATATTGTGTAGTTAAAACATTTAAAAAAATTAAATAAAGTATTACTTGCAACAAAATGATCTTCACAGAAGTGAATCGTAGTCTGTGGTAAAAACTAAGTTGATTCTCTTCTTGCAAGATTTAATCACTTTTTTGTATGTCTGCTTTCCTGGGCACATGTGTAAACAACTTTTCTGGAGTTTTAATTGAAGTACTTGAACAGTGGGGTACTGCATAATACCGATACCGGTGAAACATTTCTTGGAAGGAAATCAAAAGAAAAACACATTTCGCGCTAGAAACTCACTCGCGATTGCGATGCTGTTTATGCAAGATTGACGTCACACAGTCAGATGGGTTTTTGGGCAGCGTTTTAGGGGCGGGGCTTCTACTTGCATTTTAAAATGCAATTTTTAGCGTTTTGCGGCATTATTTTGAAAAAAGAAAAAATACGTGTCTTTTATTTTGTGCATACCTTTTATTTAAAACATATTTTGAAAATTTGTCAAATACCCTATTCTATTTCAGCGCTATGGGAAGATGGCAAGTTGGTTTGTTAGTATTCTATAAATGTCATCTTTTAATGACATTGACAGCCACTAAAATTTTATAGAATGCATTGTCATCGACTTCGAATATACCTGCCAGGTTTCAGCCCGATTGGATGACGGTAAAGGGGTTAATTGAGCCTCCGCAGATTAACCCGCCATCGAAATACCCAGCCACACACAGAAAATCGAAGTTAATATAAAAGATTTTAAAAAAAGCTCGCAACAGCGAAAAGTTTACAGCGAAAGGTTCCAGCCACCTCTTTTGAAGACAAGAGAACAACGCAGCCAACAAAAACTCGATATAACTGATACAATGACGCATGGTGGGCTCTTCCTATTGCTCATTCTCATTATTCCGTATTTCGACAGAGAAGAAGCCATGGTACACTGTGAACGCTGATTTTTATTTGGTATTTGAGAATTATGTTACTCGTCTGCGTTGTCGCGTGTGTCCTTATTTCGAGGGTTTGAGATTACACAGTAAGTTTATAGTTGGTTTACTCAAACAAAACACAGGTTTATTACCATGCTTTTCTTCATCAACTTATTCTTAGGTTGAGTTTCTTAGACCTTGAAGAGCCGCAAATATCCTTGAGAAGAGCCGCATACGGCTACGGAGTCGTGGTTTGCCAACCCCTACCAAAGACTCAATGCTTCATTTTTTTTTTTTTTTTACTTCAATATCTTCGGAGGGATTGCTTTAAAACATAAGAATTAATTTACAGGTATAACAGTAATAAATAATCAATAATGAATTTTGAATGGAAAGTAACTAGCGGTTATTTTATCAGCATTTTATAAAGTTTTTATAAGCTCTATTATAAAAACTAGATTAGTTAAAGTTTTAAAAAAAATCCCTTTCAAAATCTATTAAATGACCATTAATTATTTTTGCTATACATGGAAATAAATTCTTATGTTTCAATCCTTCTGAAGATATTGTGTTCCAAAAATGAAGCATTAGATTTATGGGGTGGGGACACGATGGCGATCTCTCTGAACTCTTAATAGAAATTTACTTTCACAGTCACAGCCAGATGGTTGTAAATGGAGTTTCACACCGAAACAAAACAATTTAATGAAAGTTTTAACTTACTGTCCTAATTGCCCTTTATACGTCCGTTACGAAACTATAAAAAAAAAATCTAACTTTTTTAAATTAAAAAATATTTTGATGGGATCACTTCCCTATAATCTCAATCAAAACTTAAAATTTTTCATACAAGATATGTTAATTACGAGAGTACGGATGGCTCTAAGTAGGAGAGCTTTAATTATAGGCAACCTGTTTAAGCTTATAGCAGTACATGAATTTTCAAATTTTCAGTCAAAGTTTTCGTTAGTTTTTTTAAGTTTTATGTTTATATGAATCTATTAACACTGTAAATTAAAAAGTCTTAAAATACGATACAGAAGTTGCACTGGATTCAGACGCAAAATGGAGTCTTAATTTAAGACACGAGTATTTGTAATGCATGCTTAAATTCCCAAGGTATTTGAAACATGGCCCAACAAAGAGTACATAGTATCATTATACTTTATATCATACTGATAAAGATTTAAAACTTAACTGGTGAAATCTTTACCAGTGTAAAAATGAATACTCAACCCATTCAGACATTTCACCCCAGTATGAAAAGGTCCTCAATATCAAATAACACGAATGCCTTTAAAATTAAGACTCCATTTGGCATCTGAATATAGTGCCTCTTATGTGTCTTATTTTAAGACATTTCAATTTGCAGCGTATGCATACCTCTTTCAATAGAACACTATTTGAAGTAAAATTTTTAACCAAACTATACACGATGTCATTTATGACAGCTAGCGAACTTGAGTATTTTAATCGTACATCCTTAATACCGCGGGTGTCCTAAACATTATATAGTTTAAAAAAATTAAAATCTCAAAAACAGTTATCTACACACAGCAAATGGAAATGTCTTAAAATAAGACACAAAATTGTCTTAAACAAGTGGCACTGTTTTAAGATCTAAAATGGTGTCTTAATCTTTAAGACACTTGAAGTGTCTTAAAATGGGGTATTTTCAGACGTTTAGACTGTCTGAATTGGGGATATTTTCAGACAGTTGATGTGTCTGAAAGGGTTGTTTATGTTACCTTTCAGATGTTGGGAAGCTAAAAATACATTTATTTAAATTAAAATGCAATAAATGAGCTTGTGTTAAATTACAAATTTTTATTAAAATAAAAGTCAAAATAACTTTTTGTTGACTATGTTTCACTTTCCTGGTAAATTTAAGCATGGGATTGCAAAACTGCAACACAACTGTTAATAATAGGCACACAACTATTAATATATCCAAGCAAGGGATTTGGGACTTAATGTAAATATATGTATTGGGATAAAATGGACATTGTATTGTGGCTGAATCTTAAATAGAAAAGGTTTGACTTCCAAGATTGTATCACAGTTTTAAGTTGCTTTTTACAAGTCAATTTTAACATCAAATAACAAGCGTGATGTAAACACTTATATAGTAGTTGCATTGGCAAGTCTAAGATACATTATGTGGCAACATAAACTTATTTGAATGATGAATCAAGCAGTAATAATCTAATTATTCTCCATCTGGGAATTTAACTTGTTTATAACATTTCCCTATAATAACACTACATAATAAACACTACAATGCTTCAATTATTGTCGAATAGTTGAAGCAGATATAGGACTTTAAAAAAAAAAACTTTAAAAGATGCATAAAAGATAAACAATTAAAACAAGAAGGCATAGAAGTATCTGTAAGGAGACATTTCAGAATATGGAGGTAGAGTATATTAAATTTGAAAAGTATGCAAGTTGTGCAAAAAATTTTGCGTTTCTGAAAACGTCAGTTTCCCAAATTTTTGTATGCTTGTAAAAAAAATATGCCAGATATACAGTTGAAATTTGTTATTATGATTAAATAACATATTAAGTGCATACTAAAACTAAAATAATATTAAAATTCCAGTAATTTGGGGATGGGACCTTTTTACAACAATTTTCCCTATCGCTGCGACTTTTCGTTAATCGTTGAGAAGCTAAAGAAGAGAGGGCATTTAAAAAACCTAAAAAAATGTAAGAAAAGGGGGAGGGGGGAATTAAAAAAGGAATTTGAAATATCTGTAAAGATGGCTGCTTCAAAATACAGAGTTGAAGCACATTAAACTTGGAAAACATGCAAGTTATTAAAACTTTTATAGTTCTTTCACGTTTTCTCAAAACGTTGATTTTCCAACTTTTGGTATGCTCATATAAAAGACTATGCAAGATATAGAATTGAAATTTTTTATGGCAATTATATAACATCTGAAGTACATATTAAACAAAAATATTATTCAAATCTATACAATTTAGTTTTTAATTATTATTACTTAAAAAATTGCAAATTTTCATACGCTCAACAAATTACCACATAAAAAAACTTTCTATTATTATTTTGAGAAAGCTGATATTTAATGTAGTATATAGACATTTCTAAGAAATAAAAAGCAAAAAAACTTTTTATTAGTTTTAAGAAGATTCCTCTACGAATGTAACCAAATTCAACTCATTGCAAATTTTTTTTTTAATCGAGTTTTGAATAAGTGATTATTAATAAATTATTAGCCTATTATTATAAACTTTTTTCTAAAATATAATTTAAAAAAGGTTTGAACAACATATGTAAAAAAAATTTCTTCATTTTGACCAATATTCAATTTCTTTCAAATGCGTTGATTTTTCTGATTTTAATGCTGTCATCGAGTACCCAGTCCTCATAATATGCAGGTCATATCATAAATATCCTCAGATGTAATAATATGGAACATATAAGATCATTCATAAAATAAAATTCAAGGACACAATAAATTTTATCCAAATTACATCAAATCATGCTAAATATATTTTCAAAATCATTAGTACCTGTAATATGCAACAAAACCAACAAAAATGTAATTGAATGTTAAAAACAGAAAATTTAGAATTCTGTGAGGGTGATTTAGAAATCGATCAATTAAAATTTACTGTAATAAAAGCACTGAAAATAAGATAAATAATATTACATAAACCAACTTTTTCACTAGGAATGAAGCCGTTGTGGGGACCGTTGTGCATATCAAAATAATCGTTTCTGAGTTTGAGCAATTGATTGTCAAGTCACTTAAATACTATTCTACTTGTTCATGTATATATTATTGTGAACAAATGCTTTTTAATGCTGATCAAAACATTTGACTACTTCAAGCACATAATTATTTCAAGTTTGAATACAGTTATCATTAATATCCCTCGGCGTTCAAGTTATGTTTTTCGTGACATAGTACTTACTCTCATATCATGCAATCAAAGAGTACTGCTCCAACAGCTTGGCAACGATGCTCAGTTTGGATATGTTGCTAAGTGCTATTGAGTATGAAGTAACAGTATTAAAGGGCAATTAGAACATAGTGTATACCGTTCGTCCATGATTCAGCAGTGGCAGCAGTTCTAGAAGAGGCAAGCGATACCAACACTTCTGATCACACTTTTATTGCATCAGATTAATGAGGAATATTTTTCCTATAACCCCCAATTGAATATTAAAAAAAACAAAAAAACACTCAAGACACATTTGGGTACGTGAGAAAACTCTGGCAACAATATTTGATACTTTTCCGTTAGACGGGTACCAAAAACCGTTAAGTCGGAAAGTTGGCGTAGTTATCGCCAAGCTGAAATGTTTACGCGAAAATAATATTTTGATCTAGTGAAATTTTATTTTTATTCATTAGTTTGGGAGACTGCCAAACCAAACCTTATCATAGATTGGAAGTTATTAGTTTGAATAAGTTATCGCTGCAAATTGGCTATTTTTATCTGGTACCCGTCAAATGGAAGAATTCAAATGATGTTGTAATCATTGATCAGGAATAGGTTAATATTGGCCTATAACTCATGATCTACAGAACCAATTTGGACAAAGTTTGCTTTAATAGATAGAATTTTTGCTGAGAATACACTTTAAATACAAAAAAAACCCGCAATTACATATGAAAATGAATGTCGTATTGCTGTCTATGCTGGAGCGAATGTGCGCCAACGGGATTCGAACCCAGGACTCCTAGGTCAGTAGATAGGCATGCTTACCGCTAGGCAAAAAGAACCACTAGTGCCTAGTTGTTGTATCTGTCATTTGTACACGAGACCACCACATAGACACGTCGCAGTGAGTCACGAAGGGGTCGAACGATTGAGTTGCTTGAGTGCGAGTTGAGTTTGTTACATGAGAGTTGAGTGGTTGTGTGAGAGAAAAAGTTGCTTGCTGAGTTGGTAGTGTGGAGGTCGTGCAGTAAATTTTTCTGAAGGCGCCGATAGATGACAGCATGATTCAGTTGTTCGGTACCCACTACTTTGGAGCGAATGTGAGCTAACTCGATAGGTTGCGATCTGGGAGATGAGTTCCTCTATTTTGGGAAGCGGATAGGCATCCAACATAGTAAATCTATTAATTGTCTGGGAGTAGTCTATGACCATTCGAGATTTTTTATTATCTCCTTTGATGACAAATGCTTGGGCTTTCCATGGGGAATTGCTTTGTTCGATGACTCCTTCATTGATGAGTCTGTCCACTTCTTTAGCAATAAATTCACGATCCTCTGAGGGAAGACGTCTTGATTTTGTTTGAATGGGTCTACAGTCAGGCGTAAGATTTGAGAACAAGGAGACTGGTGGGACATCAGCCTTGGTCAAAGCACAGATTTCTAAGGGAGGCCTAACACAAAATGTGCAAAAGCTACATTTCCAGAACCACGAGAATTTTTAGCTTTACATACCCGCTGAAAATGTCCTTTCTTGCCGCACTTGTTACAAACTACATTTTTGGCTGGGCAAGCGCTTCGAGGGTGACGATCATAGCCACAGAAGAAACATGAACCAGAGCGGGAGACAGCAGCAACTTGCTCTTCCTCGAGTATTTGATCAGACTCGGCAGTTTCCACTGCAGCAGAAGTCATCGGCTGAGGTACAGTGAGGTATGATGCAGAATGAGATTCCGCCAGTTCGAGGGCATGAGCTTGGTCGGCAGCCATTTCTAAGGTAACAGAAGAGTTTTCAAGTAAACGTTCGCGGATACGGGAGCTCTTTAATCCCCTTATAAATGCATCACGAATGTATTCGTTTTTATAGAGTTCAGCAGTAACAGCTTTGAATTCACAGTTCTTGCTTAGATGTTTGAGGGCCTAAACGTATTCACTCACCATCTCGTTTGTTTGTTGACATCGGGATGCTAAGCAATGCCGCGAGAGGTTCAAATGTGGTACATGTTTTGTTTACGTTTCTCAACTGGCGAGAGTGTTGCCAGGTTCGATACATGGAAAATCACAACAACAACTTTGGATTTCTGTGAAAAACAACACTTTTTTTGGGATCCTTCAAAATTTAAAGGTATTCCTTTTAGTTGGTAAATGAACTTGAATGATATAATTGCTACGGCCCATGGTCGTACTGTCTGAAAGAGAGAAGCGTCTGAATTTTGGAAATGTCTGAATTTGGTTCGAAGTGTCTTATTTTCAGTTACTTGTTGTGACTGAAAGCAATTTAAGACCCGTGTAATGTCTGAAATTCGAAGAAGTAAACCACCTTTGTGCAAAATAAGTCACCTAATGTGTCTAAAATGAATTTTTCAGACATTTTGTGTCTAAATTTAAGACACCAGCATTTACAGTGCACGAGATACTACTTTTATGATAAATGTGGATAGTCAATGAATTTCAGAAAATATATTTCAATTTTACTGACAATCCTATAAAGATACAACTAGTTTCAATTGAGTAACTGTTTTCGAAAATTTTATTCTTGAAAATAAGCAGTCACTTTTGCGAAACCTTGTATGATTATTAACCTTGTATATAACATATTAACGAAAACAAATAACCAAAATTTACTAATTTTTTATACAAAGAATATACTTGATAAAATGAATTTTGTTGGCACATAGGCAACACGAGGAAAATACTGCACCAAAACATCATACATTCCCAAAATGAAATGAGAAAATATCTTCCGAGAGATCTATTATAGGAGAAAATTACGCCAATGGAAACAATGACTCCGGCAAACACGGTTTGACAATATACCTTCATTAGCCATACTGACTTAAGTTTTTTCAAGCAACATCCGAAAAACAGTGCAAGTAACAGAATTATACTTGGTTTTGAAAAGGAAAAGATATTTAATTTATCTAAATATCACATTTTAAATAGGAAACGTATATTACTCAGGGTCTTATTATATCCCATAAGGCCTGTGTCTAGGAGCTCTCAAAATGGCTGAAAAATTCTGAATTATTGTGCTATTATCAATATTCTATTCAATGTTCTGGTTCAATGCTATACAATATGATAATTTATTTTAATAACTCATTAGTTATTAAAAATACTAATTTAATTAAGATGGTAATTAAAATTGTCACTAATATTTAAATAATACCAACTATCGTCAATGGAAAGCCCCATCTAAATCGGGACCTGATGTTACTCACACAAAATCTCTAATGTAACAAAAATCTGAAGTAAAACTTTACATCGTTCAGAGAATTTAATGTTGAAGCTCAACAGGATTTTGTTGCACGGCTAACTCATAATTAAACGGATACAATAAAGGATGCTTCACAAACAAAACCTTCACAATGTTATTAATCATAATTGCTAATTTATCCCCAGTGGGTATAAGCGCTTCGTAAAGGAAGTTGAAGACAACCTTGCGCATGATGTTCCAGTAGTGGTCAGTTTCCGCTTCACTCTTCGTCTATCATTCTTTAGTATTCTATCAAGTAATTTACATATCAGTAACCGGTTTAAATTAAATCTTTCCTCAACCTCCAAAACCAAATAAAAAAATATTAGCAATCAGACCTGGAAAATAGACCTTTCTTACTAAATTTGCACGCACCATGTTTTGAAATTATTAACTACTAAATTATTGTGAAGAGGATTTTGTTGTTCCTCTTCACAAATATTGTCCTGCGTTATATATGATAGTCGTCTCATAATCATTAAAATCGACTGAAAAAGCTACATGTGTTTTATGACTCATTCAATACGAAAAACAGCCATGAGCGCCTTCATTATTATTTGCAGGAGGGTGCAAGGCAGTTAAATTTTTGTTTTAACCTTGAATTTTCAAAACTGATAATTGAATTTTCTACTGAAATATTAATTAATAGTTGGGCATTAATTTTCTGTTCAAATGAATAATTTAAATCTATATTATACTTCTTTTTTTCCTGAGAATTTCACCACTTTTCTCAACTTTTATTTTTAGTTTTCAGTAGTTTAAACAACGAAAAACGACACTCTTAAATAGAACTTATTTACGTCGTAATTTGAAGATGACTTTATTTTCTGCCAAAACTTATTGACCAATTACAATACACTTTTGAGGAATAAATTCTAATTTTAACCAGTTTCAAACCAGTATTCCATTTCTTTCACCAAACGTTATGAAAAGTAGTTACCTGGGATATTATCAGATAAAAATGTCCATACACTAACTACATATATTTCGGCAAGATACTTTTAAGAGCCAATTTAAAACTTCCCACAACTAATTAAAATAAAGGTGAATGGGTGTATCATCGCCTGGCACTTAGTTGTCTTACGCAGTCTTAAATAATGAACTGATAAATTGTCTAGATAAGTCAATGACCGAAACAGATTATTTCAAAATCAATTTCGCATCCCGTGTGATAAGATTAGAATATCTAAAAGGAAAAACATTTCTAAGCTGAAACTAAACTTATCCAATTCCTTGTAAAATACGAGATTTAATTGGATTTGAGAGAAAGCTTACAGGAATAATTGTTTGGGAAAGTATTTAAATATTTTATTTGTCATTGAAAGTGGCTGGTCTGTTGGGTAAACTTACGAACGGTTAACAGATGTTCAGCAATTTCTCAGCAGAGAAGAAATAAATTAAAAACAAACAAACGCGTTTTCTTTACATTTATTCTAGAACATTCATTTATAAACGCTCAAGAGGAGTTTGTAAATAGATTTGCAATCTTGAATGGAAATCACAAACTATTCCTTTGAAACAGCAGTTGCAATGTGAACAAAAGAATAATTTTCTTAAATTTTCTACAAAATTACTCTACAACTAGGAAGAAAATAACTTAATGGTCAATTCGTGCAATTATTATCAGAATGCTTAAAATTAGATAAAGAAATCTTGATTTGAGAGTAAAAAATACATAAGAAAAATCCAAACATGTTAATCCTCATCAGATACAAGTATGTTCCTTGATTTTGAAAAGATATTGTGTAAATGACTTACATTTGCATAAATTATCTATTTAAAAGGATGAGTGGAATATATTCATGCCATTAGTGAATTGTTTTCTTGAACTGTAATATACAACAACTAATTTAAAATCTTCCATTACGAATTCGCCATTAAGTAAATTTCTAAAATAATGAAAATTTAAAATCTTAATGTACCATTCATTAGTGTGAAAACCCATTAAAAAAAAATTTGATTAAATTAGATTTTACAATATCTAGAACAAGTATCTGGTTGATGGTTCCATGTTTTCTAATTTGAGCATTATCGCCAGTAGTTACTACAATCCCAATAATAAAAACAAAAACGTACTTGACCCTTTGATACTATACAATACTCTTTTATGCAAATGTTTTGCACCGCCAATTTTCGTCGTACGTGTACCGTTTTAACGTCATTTATGGTTTTTCAATACGATGATCAATTTACGCAGGAATAAAGCGGGTGTTGCCATTCAAAAATTTCTAAATTTCTTTTATCTTAACCGTGAGTGTTTTATTGTTTGAAATTTCAATCTCTAGAACATGAATTCAAATAACAATATCAAAAATTTCATTTCAATTGGTTAAACGAATAATCCGCTAGAGATTCATATATCGGGGGAGATATTTTATGACCAACCTATGTATCGTCGCAAAATATAATCCTAATAATATATCGTCATAATATACCATTACGAAACTGAAGTATAAAGGACAAGGTACACTTAATGATGTGTGGTTCAGCGAATACCTGTATTCCATAAATAAACTATATCCGATTAGTTTTGATGTTCATTTCAAGTAATGATTGTGATACTATGTGTATTCCGTTTTCTTTCTCCAAGTATATACAACACTATATCATACAAGTGCTTATTACTAAGATAACCGTTTTAAGATAAGTATCAATGGCAAAAATACATATAGTGTCTCTTTCCTCAGAAACTGGAGTTCAGATATGAACTGTATTTTCATAAAATTTAAATAACAGGGGTTTATTTATACTTTTTTTTTTATTTGATAACATTTTCAACATTTTCGTATCGTAGCCGAGGTTCTAAATCATCTACAGTCACACACCGAAAACCACAATTATGCAAGTTCATTTCTCAAGATAAAGAAGTTTTGCGACAGTTTGGTATTTTATAAATATTCACACTGTCATAAATGACGCAGCATGGCCTAGAGAAACCTTTGCGTCATAAAACACCAAACAACCAACCACACCATCATAAAAATTTACATTTATGTAATACCTACTTTATTTATTTTTTTAAAAGCAAAATAACTTCTTACAAATAGATTTCCTAAGAACCAAAGCTCTAAATTGTCTATATATTCCTCACAAGCATCTTTCGCGTCCTCCGCAACACACGCTGGTAAAGAAGGCCGGCCGACGTTTGCCTTCACGTAATTATAAACAAGGCTATCCGATTATCGGAACGCTTTCGCTAAATACAACTAACCTTGCTCAATGCTTGCCAAAACCGAATCTTCCAAACCGGTGTGAAATCTGAAATCACAAACGGACCGTTCTGCCAACAAACGACTGATTTTTACCATTCAGAAAACAATCGGCCTTTTTATGATTTCGAGTTTTGATATACCCATGTATCACGTGATCTTCGACCGCCTGACACCGTTGTTATAAGTGCCTGGCCTACTTACAATCGCGCGTCCGCTCGCAAGAGCCACCGATGAAACCGCAATATTTTTTTTTTCACTTGTTCTACTTCCGTATTTTTACTTTCGCCACATTCCTTACGTTTAGGCTTAATATCTGAAAGCCCAGTGTGGATTTGACCATTGTAAAGGGAGTGATATTGGAGTAAAAAAAAAAAGGGTACAATACGGCAGATTTAGATGTCTTTCTCCGGAAATACCCTGTGAAAAATGGGCCGAGTCTTGTTTCCATAGCAACAGATAACGCTAGACTCTGTAGCGGGAGCTATTCGTATGATACAGTACCAAGAATGGCTCAACACTTCCTATACTTAAATTCCAAATTGTATATATTGCCCATAGGTCTTAAAGTCTATAAGATTATAGTAATATATTACTTACAAAGGGTGCACTCAAGTAGATCTTAAAGTTCGGTTGGCTGGGTTGGAGACTTATTGCGTAAGAGCTATACAGAAGATCGTAAAATCAACATCTTGGTAAAATGATAAATGCCTTCAATTAGAAATGATCTTTAAAGGAGAAAATTGCCATACCATATCCCATATTTTAGTCTCGAATGAGAGAAAAATCAAGAGACTCCAATTTAAAGGTAAAAATTAAAAAACATCCAAATTATGAACAATTATTTCAATGATCGATTTGTTAAAAAAATTTCGGTCGAATTCTTTCTAAACATACTTTTTGTGTTGTTAAAGGCCAACAACTGATTTATATTAGACTTTAACTATACTATTACATTAGTAAGGATGACTCAAGGTCATTCAAACCCCCCATCCGTATCTATAGAAACTTCCGCTAAGTGCGAATATTGTACGTTGCACTTGCACTAACTTTTCCACTTTAGTAAAATTAGTGTGTATGCCCGATTCAGTCTGGTTATGGGAACAGATCTGCCTACTCTGAACCTCAAGATGGTTTAAGAGAAGTTTTCAAAGAATTATTACTATAAAAAATTTTGATGTTCCAAATTACTAATGTAACTACAGTATGCATTTGATTCACAAAATACAAGTAGCACTTTGGATCAACTTTAAGTTTTACGTCGGAATACTATACTTTTTCTCAAGCCATTTACAGTGGCATAAACAATTAAGAGTACACTTCGTTTTTTGCACAAATGACCACTTTGTATGGTGAATAATGCACAAAAATTATGATTATAACAAAACTTTTTGCAAAAGCACTAAACTATGGACATAATACTTTGTATATATACCAAAAATATAATAATACATTACAAATCATATTATTTATACAGCTTTAAAACTTTGTTAGGTGAATTTTGCAGTAAAAAAATTGAGAATACACCTATCAAAAATATGTTTAACTACCACTAAATATTTTCTATTTGATTACTATTTTAATGTAATTTTGCGTAATCTTATCTTAAACCTGTTTAAAGAATGAACTTAAAACCAATCGTTTGAATGAAAAATGACTCCTCGAAGAGAAATCAGTATTGATGTAAAAAAATTCGTATTAAGATTATTTCAAAAAGGAAAATATTATCGTGAAATAGCTAAAATTGTTGGTAGAAGCCCCACATGTGTCCAGAAAATCATCGGAAAATTTAAAACTGATGGATTGATTGAAAATAAAAGTGGATAAGGAAGGAAAGGTATTCTGAGTGATATCGCAAAAAAGAATTTTTTTAAAAGAAATCAAGATTGAACCTAAAGTAAGTGCAGTCAAGCTCGCTGCAGAAACTTCTCAAATTGTTGGTAGAAGTGTATGTGCTGAAACTGTACGGAATGTAATTAGACAAGCTAGATATAAAAGTCGAGTTGCTAGAAAGAAACCATTGATCAGCTTGCAAAATCAGAAAAGCGTCTGGAATTTGCTAAAACTCGTCAATGGAAGATAAATAATTTTAGGAAGAAGGTAATATTTAGCGATGAAAGTAAATTCAACATTTTTGGAAGTGACGGTTGTCGCACCGTATGGAGAAAGCCCAATACCGCTTTGGATCTAAAAATTTTAAGTCCCACCGTTAAGAATGGTGGTGGCTCCGTCATGGTTTGGGATTGTATGGCTTTAACCGGGGTAGAAAATTTGGTTTTTATAGATGGTATAATGAATCATTTAGTTAACTTGGATATACTTAAAAAAAATCTAAAAAAAAGTGCTAGAAATTTGGATTTAGATGAAAATTTCATATTCCAGCACGAAAAAGACCCCAGGCACACGGTACGTAACGTCAAAATGTGGTGTCTTTTTAATTGTAAACAGCAGTTGCACGCACCACCACAGTCCCCGACATTAATGTCATAGAAAATCTGTGGGCCACACTCGAAACAATGGTCCAAAAACACAATAAGAAACAAGGCCCATTTCAAACAAATGTTACAAGAAGAATGGGGTAAAATATATTCAGGTACCACCCAAAAGTTAGTCGAATCCATACCACGACATTTGGAGAACATTATAAAAGCCAAATGGCATGCAACTAAATATTGACGCTTTCTTTATAAGTGAGATATTACTAAAATTTCATTAGTGTATTCTCAATTTTTTTAGGTAAAAAATCTGCATATGTTTTTTTTTTAAATGCTTCTGAAAATTTTCATTAAAAAAAAATTTGTTTATTGTTCTCTATTTTTACTTTAAATTAAACCATTTGTTATGTGTGAAAAAAAGAACATGTTTGCATTTCTTGGTAATGTGTTATTTATATTGAAAGTTGGATTTATCAAATAAAAGAAAAGTATACTCTCAATTGTTTGAGCCACTGTATACTTTTATTTTCACATCTTTATCAACTACAATCGAAATTCAACGTTTCGAATTCAAACGAAATTATTCACAATTTACATAGATCTAGGTCAGTCAGCATTTCGTGAAAGCACAAATCCAATTCGTCACTCGTTAAAGGAGTTTTTCTCACAAATTTCTCCCGGCGAGATATCACCTTCCAATGGCTATTACAACTAATGCAAACGAGAAAAGCACTTTTTGATCAAAAAGCGAAACTGCGAATTTCGCTTTTCTTTCTAGGGTCTGTTGATTTTTATGGTTCCTTCAACCTTCCATGCAGTGATCCGTGTTACTTGCCGACGAGGTCGCGTGTGAATTTATCCTCCATTTCGGGAATTATTCAAATTCTCGGGACTTCTGACCGAAAAGTTAATGAAATAAACACATTTTTTATACTTTAATTTCTGAACAGCATACCACAACTTTTCCTTTACTTCAGTTGCAAATCCACTCCTTAATAAATTATTTCACTTACCTCGAGAATTATTCCTCAGTATATTTTACTTACAATATTAAATATTACTCTTAAATATTGCATTGAATTGGGTTTACATGGTATGCACAGAGGTTTATTTCCCATAAGGCCTATTATGCCCGTGCCTAGGATTCTGAAATTTTAGGGCCCGCAAATTGCCTGAAAAATTCCGAATTATTATGTAACTATTAATATTTCGTTCAGCGCACTAGATCAATGCAATAAAATATGAGAATACATTTTAATAACTTTTATTAGTTACTAAAATATTAATATATTATCATTAATTTAATAAAGGCAGTAATAGATGGTAGTCGAAACTGTCATTAATATTTAAATAACCCCAAGGACGAGTTCTTCGACATTACATAGGGTACCTACGTCAGAGCATTAGCATCATGGTTGTTTGAATTGGAAAGGGAAACTGTCCCACATTTGCGTCTGCAAATAGGAGGAAACTTAGAAAATCTCCACCAGGTAGCAAGACAAACGACGAGAAACAGTCAAGATCTCCATCGTGTCTACTCAGTTTTTAGGAAACAATCGTAGATGTCAATCAATGGCTGACATCATATGAAGTTGTTGCTCCTACAAGAAACTTACAAACAGCAAGAAAAAAATTCAACATCAACAAGGCTCCCACAAAAATATATAAACTAAGCATTTTTGAAAATTAAGAAAATTTTCGATATTTTACCAGTTAAATAATTGCCACACAGCTTTTGAATTAACCATGAAAAAGACGAATTTTTCAATAGCTCAAAAGAGGCAACTGACTTTCGTTATTTCCCTTTCGAACACGTTCACATCTTAATAGAATAACACATAACTTTAAAACTACTGAAATATTTTTTGAATAAACTTTTATTGTATAGATATTGAAACTGTCTCATAGTATGATTGCAATTGTGAAGTCTTTTGAAGAAACCATCGTATAACTAGAGTACTAGGTCCGAATTTCAAGGAAGAAACCAGCAAGTAGAACTGTCGAACATTTGCATTTTGAAAGCAAGAAAAGCCTAAAAATTCGCCAGGCAGCCAGACAATCAATTAATACCCATATATTGTCTACTACTTTTGAAAGCAGAGTTTTCAGATGGATATAATTCAATCTCATTTTGTATTGTATCATTTGTCATTTGTACTGTCTCATTTGCTCAGTTGAAACAATTTGGCACAATTTATGAACATTAGTTCTCAAAGAAAACTCCAGTGTGTCATTTTGAAGGATGCCTGTTGTTCTCTTTTCCAATGTGTCTTACCTATTTGCAACCGAACAAGTGACCAAGAATAGTATCTGACCTATCTTTCCACTTTCATGAAAGAAATGACCTTGTCTCTTTTTTTTATCGGTCGAATCTTCAACTCTGAACTCTTGATCAGAGTAATTAATTTAAAGTCGCTTTGAGATCAAAGAGGATGAAGCGGGATAATTTAGATTCAAAATTGGATGAGTGAGAAATGCTTTTGGAAATGGCGCATGGTTTATGGTCTTAGGACTTAGTTCAATAACCCTACTTCAAAGTTATGAAGCATATCTGGGTGAAAATCTGGAGTTATTCTGGTTTATAAAAGACAATACGACAACGAGAAAGTACCTTAATGTTTGAATGGCTGTAAATCAGATTTGAAAGAATACGAAGGCGTTATTTTGGTTTCGTTAAGGTAAAGCAAAATAACCATGGGTGAGTTTGTGGAAGAGAAAAAAAATCTTTATTTCTAAGGCCTATGTAGCCTTATTCAATCAAAATTCATAACACAATACTTACAAATATTTTTTGATCAGAAGCTTTTGCTCCTGTTCCATAGACCGAAATGCTTTATTATTTTGGCCATAACATCTTCCAAGATATTGCTTTAAAATATGGTTGGTTGTTTTCAGATTATCTGGCGCCGTCAGCAACACGAGAGCTTATAATGCGCCGAAACATTCGTTATTAGACAAGCCAACATACATTTACAAATACCCATGTCTAACACGGGACTCGAACCCGCAACCACGCGGTCTAGAAGCTAGCACGCTAACCACTATACCGTTTGGTCGACGCTTTAAAACATGATTTTTTTCACTATGTTTAACAAGAATAATAATAAAAAAAAAACATTAACAAAATTTAAAGAGAAAATAACTTTCTTTTATTTCACTTTAAAAAGTTTTTATAAATTCTCATAATTAGTTATTCTTATAAAAAAAAAAAAAACTAAAAAAAAAAAAAAAAATTAATAATAAACTAACCACAAGTTAATTTCCTTGCAAAATTTATTAATGATCTTTTATAAATGGTAAAAAAATCATGTTTTAAAGTTCATTTGCCATCAAACAAATTGAGCATTAGGTCTATAGGGCAGGATTAGCTGATACCTCTTACAACAGATGAATTTAAATTCTTTAATTTCATTATCATGGCATCTAATTAAGTAAATTTTGAATAAAGGTACTTTGAAAACAAATTTCAATACCTTTGACGCCAACGAAATATCTTTTTTAAATTACTTTCATTGATAGAGTGCATGATACAAAGGTGTAAAACTGTGTTTAAAATATTAACTTTTAATCGAAAATTTCTATCGGCGGTGACCATGGTCACCGCCAGAATTATTTTCAAGGGTTGCAGAAGGTATCCAAGGTGATTCAAGGCGGTTAATGTTTTAGTTTATCCTTTATTTTTTAACTGGCTGATCTTAAGGAAACTTTAATATGCATTGAATTTCATATCCACTGAATAATTTAAGGGGACTTGGTACCCTTCAAACTTTTTTTTTTTTATTTAAGCCTTTAAAATCATAAGTTTTACAGATTTGGAAGTATTACTAAGTAAGAACTAAATTTTATTTTGAAAAAAGTTCATATAGTGTTCTAAATTTTCAAAAAATTTAAATTTTTTAAAAAATTCATCAAATTTCAAAGTCTATCTTTTTCATTTTTCAATATTTTTTCCTGATTTATTTAAAAAAAATTTCCTAGTAATATACTCTTAACTTTTTAGGCATCGGATTTTTGAATAAGTAAACTAGTTTTTGAGAAAAATGATAATTACTGTACCTATAGGTAAAAAAAAAAGGCGTAATAAACGGGTATTTTTCAACATTTAAATTAAATATATATAAAACATATAATTAAAAGTTTTTATTTTATTCAAAAACCCATGCCTATTTTTATCAAATAGATATTAAAAATGACCCAAAAAAAAGTTCAAGTAATTTCATTCATATTTGCTGAAGTTTTAGAATTTTGAGTAAGGTGGGAATTTCAAAAATCAACAACTGAGAAAAATTAGTTCGAAACATCAAAGGAACTATTGCAGCAATGCTTAATTCTCCATAAAAATATAGTTTTACTGCAATCGCAGTTATCGGATCATCTAAAAAACTTGCCAGAATAAGGAGAAGGTTTCAAAGATTATAAACACGCAAAAAAAAAAAAAAAAAAAAAAGAAGATTTATATTTTTATTATTTTTTGTGAAAACAAGGGTAACAAGTCCCCTTAAAACCTATACCACACTTCATTTTCCAGTGAATCCTACCCCTTTCTACTCTTTATTTTTAATTTTCAAACTTCAGGGATCAAACTTTTGGATACAGGAACACACTTGTTTCAAACTCAGGGGATGTTCAAGTGACTCCCTTGCAACTAGAATTGCTGTAATAAGCTGGATACAGGAACACACTTGTAACTTCCTGGCGGTGGACTAAATTTTGACTCTTATTTTGAAGTGCTTTGTTATTGTTTCTTTGATTTGGTTGGTTGTATTCAGATTATCTGGCGCCGTCAGCAACACGAGGGCTATAATGCGCCAAAACATTTGTTATGAGATTTGCAAGAACTTAACCAGTTCTCCTTTCTCCTAAATATCTTAAAACAATTTATTTATCAACCTTTTATCATGACTGCCAGAAAAGAACTCCACAAAATTCCAAGTGATGCCACACGCGGCAAGCAAAACATGTATAATTTAAAACACAAGATATTTAGCAAATAGTTAAGAGTTGATGTCGTCACATTCTCCCACCTTTTGATTAACAATTACCAAAATTAATCAAAACAAATATAATTTTACTACAAAGGAATGAGTTTTAAAGTCAAGGTTCTATATAAACAGTTCAGTCCAATAGTCTTGAAGGAATCTTAATGGTTCTGCCAAACCTAGTCACAACAGTTTTAGTTGGAAAGTCAGAAACTAGGCGGTTCATCTTAGGAGACTCGTCTCGCTTATCCATTTTTGCATCTTCGACTGAACAAGATATTTCAAGGGGGAAAATTCTTCGAACAGGTCGAACTATCATCCCAGAAGTCGTTTTAAGACGTACAACCCGGATGTTGCCATCTTTTCCAGGATACACATCGACTACTCTTGCCATTGGCCACAGCACTTTGCGTTTGTTGTCACACTCAACGAGAACTATATCCCCAACTTTTATCTGTTGAGAAATCAGCACTGTAGATGGACGTTGCACTAGCAGGCCGAGATACTCGCTTCTAAACCTTCTTCTCAAGCGCTCTCGTAGGTTCTGTAGATGTCTCAGCCTCTTGTTGAAATCAACTTTATCCAGGTGGTCCAAGTCAGGGACTCCAAACACTGGAATTTCACCTAAGAACAGGGACGGTGTCAAAGGGATGAGATCATCAGAGTCCTCAGACACGTAGGTGAGTGGTCTGGCATTCACAGTTGCTTCGCAGTCACACAGCACACTCATTAATTCTTCATAATTTAGAGACGACTGGCCTAGGACTCGACGCAAAAGTTTCTTAATCATTTGAACAAGACGTTCCCAAAAACCACCCCACCATGGTGCTGCGGGTGGACTGAAATTCCATTCAATCTTATTTGTGGTAGCTTCGATCTCGATAGTATTCCAGTCAATTGACCTCAAGAGATTGTTGGATCCGACAAAATTAGTGCCATTGTCGCTGTAGATTACCGATGGCCTTCCTCTACGAGCAATGAATCTTCTAAGACCAAGTAAAAATCCCTGAGTTGAAAGGGTCAAAATCAATTCCAAATGTACCGCCCTGAAAACAGCACAGGTGAAAAGTATAATCCAGGCTTTCCTTTTATTCTTCAAAATCAAAGGACCAGCTAAATCAACTCCAACAATTTCGAAAACATGAGCATCTCTAACTCTATTTTCTGGTAGGGTAGATGGCGCAGTCTGTAATCTTTTACTTCCATGTTTCCTGCACATGACGCATCCATGTAAAGCTTTTCGAATTGTAGCTCTGCTTTTGACGATCCAAAATGTCTCTCTAAGTTTTGAGATCAATACGTGTATACCGGCATGAGACATAGATAGATGCTTATCAATTATTAATTTCTCCACAATTTTATGATTTTTCGGAAGTAACATAGGATAAATAAAATTTTCATGATCTTTTATCTCAGTTAATCTAGTCTTGACGCGTAAAATGCCTTCGTCATCTTGGAAAACACTAATTGACTTCAGCTTCTTAATATCCTCAGATGAAAAGGAATCATGTTGAATAATCTTCACGAGAGATTTCTCAGCTCTTGTCAACTCATGAACTTTTAACTCTCCCTTTTCTCTTTCTTCTTTTCTCTTTCGGACATTACCTATGAATCTATGTATCCACCCGATCATTCTAAGTATCTTCGTGTACTTTGAAAAATAGCCAAAGATTTGAGAAGAGATATCATTGACATTGCTTAGCGATACTATTATTGCTTTACGCCTTTCAGTATCCACCTCTTGTTTGTTATCGATTTGGACAGAACGAGGCCATTCTTCTTCCGGCAATGCCAACCAAGGTGGACCCTCCCACCATTTGGTTTCAATAAGTTTCTTAGCAGAACATCCTCTTGAGGGCAAGTCGGCTGGATTTTCTGTACCTGGTACATGATACCAATTTTCACGGTCTGTAAGGCTTCTAATTTCTAAAACTCTGTTATTTACAAAAGTGCCCCAAGCTTCTACGTTCTTTATCCAGAAGAGTGCTGTTGAAGAATCAGTCCAGTAATATTCCTTTGAAATTTCGATCTTCAGGTTCTTCTTGATAAATGAAACTAATCTCGCTCCAATGAGGCAAGCAAGCAATTCGTGTCTTGGTATACTTATTTTTCTCAAAGGAGCAACTCGCGCTTTGGCTTGCAGTAAAGTTACTTTGACTTCTTCTTCATTTTGACTTCTCAAATATACTGCACATGCATACGATCCCTGTGAAGCATCGGTAAACGTATGTAGACTAAATGATTGTCCTTCTGCAAGCGTAGCTAGTCTGGGAATCTTGATTGATGATAACAACGGCAGTTCTTTTACCCACTTCAAAAAATTTCTCTTGATGTCTTCAGGTAGCTCTGCATCCCAGCTCAGTTTTGTTTCCCAACTCTTTTGCAAGTATAACTTTGGGAGAAGGGTAAAAGGACAAGTGAAACCAATTGGGTCAAAAATCCTCTGTGCAATTGATAGAACGTTTCGTCTTGTAACAGAGAGATCACTTAAGTCGACATTTGGGATATCACAAAACAATGAATCTTCAAATTTGTCCCATAGAAGACCAAGTACTTTTAATGGTACCTCCATTGTAGTTTCCACACTGTTCAGCTCTGTTTGCTCCCACCCTCTCAAGTCGAAGTTAGCACTTGCCATTAATTGAGTTGATTTTCCAATAAAGTATTCTGCTTCTTCATTCGAATTGACCGAAGTGACACAGTTGTCAACATAGAAGGACTTTTTCAATTTTGTAGCCACTTCCTTTAAAGAAGATTCACATTGGTCTAAATGAGTATCGATCACTGCGGCTAAAAGAAAAGGACTGCATTTTAGTCCGAAAACTACTCTACAATGACGAAATTCTGTGAGCTCTTTTTGTTCTGAATTCTTCCACCACAGGAATCTTAGGTAATCCCGATCACTTTTTTGAATAGATATTTGAAGGAAAGCTTTTCTGATATCTGCGATAATCCCTATCTTTCCTTGTCTAAAATCAAGAAGCAATCCAGGAATCATTTCAATTAAATTTTGTCCTTTTGCTAGACAGTCGTTGAGTGACAGGTAATCCTTTTGCTTGCATGAAGCGTCAAATACAGGTCTTACTGCTGTAGTAGAGTTATCTTTGAAGATCGGCCTGTGGGGAAGATAATGATTGTCGATTCGTTTCTCCTCTTCTGGTACTTCTTCTATTATTCCAGATTCAAACCATTCTTCAAACACTGCATTATATGCTTCAAATTTATCTTTCAGCATCAGCTTCTTTGTCGTGGAAATCAATCGTTTTTCAGCAACCTCTCTATTACTTGGCAAAGTTCCTTTCTCGTTTATCCAAGGCAAACTGACTTCATATCGATCTTCCACTCTTTTTAATGTCTTGTGAAAGTGATCCCACACCGCTTCTTCTAATTCTGAATCAGATTTATTTTCTTTAGCATCTGTAATTCCCAGTGCTTCTAGCTTCCACAAGTTTTCTATGTTACTACTGTGAGTCAACATGGACGTTATCATTGACGACATGGACAAGAAATTCCTTTCTGAAGTATAACCATTCATCTTTCCCATGATTGTCCATCCGAGTAGTGATTCCACAGCAGTCAGTCCATTTTCTAATATCTGAATTTTTCCTGTTAACAATGTACCTGCGACGTCAGCTCCAATAAGGACTTCTATCTTCAAATCCCCTCTTCCTATATCAGATGCATAGATATTTTTCTGCTTTAGTTCTTCGATCCATGATCCGGGCTGTAAACTGACCACTGATCCACAAATCTTCGACTGTTCCAACAGGACTAGTCGTCTAGAAAAATTACCCTTTAGGCTTTTAACGTTTACTTCGTAGCGTTTGTGAATTTCTCTTTTCGTTGTTGCTCCTCCAAAAAGCGTATGAATCAAAGATTCAGATCCCTTAGATTGGCACCCTATTTCGACGGCAGTCTCCTTTAAAATGTACGAACGCTGCGACCCTGTGTCAATAAGTGCTCTTACTGTCTTCTGCCTTTTGTTGGCTTCGATGCGAATTAATAGCGTTTGAAGAAAGACTTCATCTAGGCAACTAGTACTCGCAAGTGATAAGTTTGGTGTTTCTTCTTCTTTAATCTCCTCAACGTCATTTCTTTTCTGATTGGTTTGTAAATTCGGACACATGACACCCCAATGTCTTTTCGAGCAAATCAAGCATCTCACATTTGACTTGCATTGTTTGGCCCTGTGTCCAATTTTAAGGCAGAAAAAACAACCCTTCTTTTTCTTAATTTCGTCATTCTTTTGACTTGAAGTCATCTTCTGAGCAACAAAGCAATCTCGACTTTCATGGGGTTTTTCACAAAATATGCAAGAGTCCTTCTCACTATAATTGGCGGTTTTACTATGGCCTGAGAACAAATCATTCGCTGTAGGCACGTAATGATCACCCTGGTACCTTTTATCCCGTCGACCTTCTTTCTTTGCACCAAAGTCATTTAACTTAAAGCCGGATTTTGCCAAAAAAATTCTCTGCTCTCCTTCGACTTCATTTCTTAAAAACAACAACAATTGTTTCAATTTCTCAGAGTGAGAATTTTCGCCTGGAATTATTGAGGCATGATTTCTTAGCCAAACTCTTAATATTTCCTCAGGAATACAGGATTCAACGAGCGGAAACAGCATTGCCGCATACTTCTCGCTGGTCATCCCTATTGACTCCAACGAACGTAAATACGATTCCAATTTGTCATATAATTCAGACATACTACCTTTTCCCCTTTGATCTGTAACATTTCTAATAATTAGACCCAATAATTCCCGAACATAGAATTCCACCAATAATTCTTCCCTGCCGAACCTATTTCTTAAGCTTTCTATAACCTTTTCATAATTTTCGGCTGTAGCAGGGAAGCTGTTTACAATGTCCCGTGGTCTAGTGCCGGGTATAGTTGCTTGAACGAGATAATGCATTTTGTCTTCATTTGGAATTTCTTTATCTTCATGTATTCGCCGAAATTGTCCCCAAAACGGCAACCAATCCTTTATGTCACCGCCAAATTGTTTTAACTCAATTTCAGGTAATTTTAGTTTTCGCTTATTCGTATTTGGCGACACAGTTCCAATGGATTGTGTGGTTTGGCGATTAAAAAATAATTCCGTTTTCACTCGTATCATATCTAGCTTTTCTTTGTACTCTTCAACTTTTGCCCATTCACTTTCAAACTGATCACTCGAAGAATATTCGGCATTCAATATTTGAGTATCAAAAATATTAAGCTCATTAGATAAACGTTCTAAAGTTGCAAGTTTCGTTTTCGCAGTTTCTTCATCAGGAATTTCTTTATTTAATTCCTGCAAAATTATATTTATTGTTCTTGTAAAAGAAGCTCGGACAGGTTTTCGTTTTTCAATTAACGATTCCATTTCAATAAAATAGAACTCAATAGCAAATTTAAGCTTATACGAATAAGAATGTTCTACGATCGAAATACCAACCGTTACGAAAATAATAAAATGACTAACCTTGACCTCTTTTTTTTTTTTTGCGATTAATCTACGCTTCACGTTTGGGCGCCATGTTATGAGATTTGCAAGAACTTAACCAGTTCTCCTTTCTCCTAAATATCTTAAAACAATTTATTTATCAACCTTTTATCATGACTGCCAGAAAAGAACTCCACAAAATTCCAAGTGATGCCACACGCGGCAAGCAAAACATGTATAATTTAAAACACAAGATATTTAGCAAATAGTTAAGAGTTGATGTCGTCACAACATTCGTCATTAGACAAGCCAACATCATACCTGCCAACATTGGCATTTTCAAATTAGTACAATTTTTACGGAACAAATATTTGCATTCCTATGACTCATGGAAAGTCAAATAGCGACAATATTTATGAATGTAATATAGAAATAATAGTAATTCTATTGCAAATGCAAAAAATAAAATTGCATAATATTAAATTGCTCTCAAATATAACAATTTGTTACATTTTAGCACAAAATGGAAATTATAAAATAAAAAACTAACTTGGATTTAAAAATAAATCAAATTTAAACTTTACGGTGAAAGCTCTGATGAGGTTTAAGATTTAGTCTACATTACACCTAAATAAAACATGCTTTATGACACAAAAACTCTAATGAAACATACAATGAGTTGGTGGTATTCAAAGTGTTTAATCACACGCACAAATATCAATTATGCAGGCTTTCGAATTCTTATTATTACATTTGATGTTGTCACTGTGCTTTTTAGAATTGATATGAACTTCGACATCAGTAAATCCTCCATGAGAAATCTTAATATCAGGTGCATAGATAGGCAGAATGCAAAATTTGTTTCTTTGTTTGAATTTCTGAGGATTAGAAGTAAACAGCTTGGTTTGAAGTAAACTCCAAAAAAAACTTGATATTTTCTGGAATCTTACACCAGGATTGTTTAACTTGAATATTTTAAAATAAATAATTAAGACTAACAAAGAAGCTGAAAACCGAAAGTGCTTTAATCTCTAAAGTCCGAGAAAACGAAACAGTCGTTCGGTGAGTGCCGCCAAAACAATTGAAAACGGCGGCGTCGCGATTTAGTGCTTTTATTATATACGCGCAACAGTATTGTACGGTCCAAACAGAAGGAAGAACCAAAATCTAAAGCATTTTTGGTTTTCAGATTCTTTGTTAATCTCTTAAGTCTGAGGCAAAGCAATAGTTGTTTGGTTTGCCAGGTCCCGTCGGCAACACAAATGAAAACAGTGCATCCCCGGCGCCGTGGTTTAGTACTATTATTTACGCGCAAGTCCAGTACTATTCTTTACTTTTTGAAGTCCAGTCCAAAAGAAGGTAAAATTAAAAAACTAAAGCACTTTCGGTTTTCTGCTTCTTTATTAACCTGTAAAGCCCGAAAAATCGAAGCAGTGGTTTGGTTTGCCAAATCTAGTCGGCAACAGAAAAGAAAACAATGCATACTCGCCAACGCGCTTTAGTGCTGAACATATGCGTAATCTTGGAGTGTGAATAAATATTTTGACTGACGCGGCAGCTTTGGAAAATCGTTTCGGTTTCGTTGGTGACTTAGGGGGGGGGGGGGAAGGAAAAAAAAACGGTTTTAGGGAAAAAACGAAAAGTACCGTGAAATCATTACGATTTTTTTAGCTGTTCGTACACCCGTACAAAATAGTAAAAATCCGTACATTGTACGGATGATTCGTACAAGTTGGCAGGTATGCAACATACATTTACAAACACCCATGCCTAACACGGGACTCGAACCCGCAACCTCGCGGTCCAGAAGCTAGCACGCTAACCACTATACCGTTTGGTCGGCATTGTTTCTTTGATAAACAGTTTTCGAAGGACGGTCGATTGTTTTTAATTTCTTTATATTAACTATTAACTATGGTTTTGTTTGTGTGTACAGGGTTTGTTAGTGGCAGGCAAATCTATGGAGAGCTAATTTATTTACCATCATCCAATCGACTGAAACTTGGCAAACAGGTTAAATATCGATGTCAATGCATTCTAAATCAAGTTTTTGGGGACTAAAAAGCCCTTTTTTACACACACTACCATTCCCACTTCGGAGGACTCATTAACCAACTTGTCCTAGCTGAAACTTTGCATCTACAACGAGCCTAACTGCCATTCTATTAACCCTTTGCACTCGAGAGGTGACTCTCACTCACCACATGATTTGATGCCGCAACTCGAGAGGCGACTCTCACTCACCACTAGGTTTAATGCGGAAATTCGATGCAATGACTTATGTTAAATTTCTTTGAAGCGGTCAGCAACCACGAACCGAAACAAAAATGCTGCTAAGCGTCTCGAGTTGCTGGTTCTACCGCGTGAAGAAAGCCTCGAGTGCAAAGGGTTAAGTTTTGGCGGACGTCACTAAAAGCCCACTATTACACACGTCTCTATTGTCTTTTCGGAGGACTAGTTAATCCACTTGTTCGATCCTACTAAGTTGAATGGATAACGGGCTTATAAGAATAAATAAAAAAAAAAAAACATGAATACAAAGTATTTTATATGTATTTGCCAACTTTTAGTGTTTGATGACTACGAAGAAAACCATCGATTCTTTGCCATGGACTATCTTGTTGTTGCCCCAAAACTTGATAGAATGTATTGTCATCGACAGCGAATCTATCTCTTAAGTTTCAACTCGATTAAACAACTAACCTTTTGCTGCCTCAAACCATAAATATTTTTAATTTAAATCCGACTTTAAATGCTCCAAAACAATGGTACATTTCTCTAAAAATTGCTGTTTTCTGTAGTAAAGCACATTAAAAATTCAGCATTAAACAACCGATTCCCTGCATATGGACAAACAACCATAACAATTTCGGTCAAATCGATCGATCTTTGGTTTCTAGATTGTTGCGCATTCAACATTTTATAAGTTTTCTGGAAAATACATTCAACATTATAGAGCAATTTCTTAGACAATAAGTAAAGAAAAAAAATTCAAATCGTAAATGTGGCCCTCTTATGCCTATTTTCAAGTTAGCATGGATGGAAATTCCCCCCCCCCCCCTCCCCCACTGTTGATTTCCAAAAATGCATTTTAGTTTGTTGAAATCCTTCTCGACAAGGATTTGGCACTTTAGAAGGAACAAGAAAATCCACAATAATTAGAGGAAATGATTATTTAACAGGTCTGGTAATTATAGGCTGCCAAGAATCATTCATTTAACATATTCAAGTATAAAGCGCGTAAGGGAGGTTTGGATGGAAAGTTAGCAAGATGATCAATACCTGTTGAAGCATCATGAAAGGTTGTTGACAAGTGTTGATTTAGAAATGGAGATAAACGTGAAATGGCTATTATGTTGAAGAATTGCCGGAGAACTTCAAGTTCAAGTTTACAAATACTCTACAAATATTTCTATAGCATATCTGCCAACATTGGCATTTTCAAATTAGTACAATTTTTACTGAACAAATATTTGTATTCCAATGACTCATGGGAAATCAAATAGTGTCAGTACTCATGAATGCAATATAGAAATAATACTAATTCATTTACAAAAAAAAAAAAAAAAAAATGCATAGCATTAAATTGCTCTTCAATATAACAATATAATAGTTACATTTTAGCAGAATAGAAGTTAAAAAATAAAATACTAACCTGGTTTAAAAAATATATAAAATTTAAATTTTACAATTAAATCCCTTACGAGGTTTATGATTTTGTTTACATTACACCTATATAACATGGAAGACACAAGAACTATAATGAGACATACAAGGGAGTGGTATTCGAAACGTATTTAATCACGCATGTTTTACATCGAATTCTTATTCAGGGTGGATACAGAATTAAAGAAACAAAATTCCCTGACATCTCCCAGATTTCCAGAAAATTCCCTGCTGAGCATCTGTTGACGTTATCATTCAAAAAACGAAAAAGAAAATAATGGCCAATTTAAAAATATATAAATTTAATAAGTAATTGTAATTCTAACCAGTCAAAGTATAAATGCACCAAAATAAATTTGTTCTGAAAATCAAAACAAGCACCTTAAAGCAAGTGACCCCTGATCACCTAGATTGCTCAAACTCAGGTTCTCAAGGCAGGGTGTCGGGAAGTAACATGAGCTCACAGCTTAATTTCAAGGTTATACCTTTATAAAAGGCATCTACCTCATGTTGTTCGGTTCTCTTATTACGTCCGATTTCAGTAAGGTGGACTTAAGGCGATTTTGTCTAACGTCCATTCAGGGTAACTTTGATCCACATTTTCTGTATTTTCTCCTGGCCCACTTATGTTTTAATAGTATTTTCAGACCTAATGGCATAAACTGAAAGAATAAACCCTAAATTGTAGCTTAATTTACAGAATTAGTAAATGCTGATGATGAAAGCACCAAATAATAGGAAAATAACCCGATGCAAAGTTACCCAGTCATTCAGGATAACTTTGAACCAGTATCAAAAGTTTCATATAAAATAAATTTTTTTTTTATTCAATCTAGCAGTCAGAACAGCTTTGAACTAGTAAAATTAAGTTTTTAAATATTTAAAACATCATCAGCTGCAGTTCTCAACATCATAAAGTTTGGATATTTTAAATAACACCACAAAGAATATATTAGGTAGGAACAGTGGATGAAGAATAGTATGAATAGATTGTAAAAAAAAAAAAAAAAAAAACTATTATTCAGTATAAGCATACAAATATCGTGAAAAAAGAATCTTCAATTCATTCACTTAAATATAAACTCATTTCATCAAAAATTTAAAAGATAAATAGAAAATAATAAAACTGATAGGTAGCCCTTATGCCATTAGTTAAGTGTCTTGCAAGTCACAATGTGGCACAAATACAAATATTCTACTCTTAATACTAGAAATAGTATGATATAAAAACTAAGTTCAAATTTCATAAAATTTCACTTTGGCATTCTATAGATTAATAGTTTTATACCATACAAAGAATCATTGATCTGAAAAACTTCTCGTGTTCTAGCTGGCATAATAATTTTTGAAGATAATTTTTTAAACACGTCTGATTTTTCATACCACATATCATTATTGATATTGGGCATTTTCCAATATGCACCAGTCTTCTTCATGAACCACTAATATCACGTTGTCTTTTAAGTCAATTTGGCCTGGGTACATTCTCCATACGTAGTCGTAAGCTTTGAATATGTCAAAACACAAATTTAAAACACTTGCATGCTCTATGTATAAAATTCCTGCCTCATTGAAGTGTTTAACAGCCACCACTTGAACAATCTCTGATTTTTCAGTAACATTATCCACAACAATTTCAACAGTATAAACCCCTATCATGTCACTATTGTCCAACTTTCCTCTCCTCCGAAAATGATAACGTTGTACATACACTGACACCTGCTTCATCTAGTTTAGTTTGATTGGTTTATAGGCTCAACGACCTATTTTTATGCACAATAACGGCTAAACATGCCGGAACCTACAGCTTAACGTGGATTCCGAACTGCAACGAACATCCATGTCTAACCCTGGATTCGCATCTGGCATCTCTGGAATGCGGGGACAGAGCGCTAACCACACAGCTATCAGAGGGTTCATCTAGTTTAGGACTTACTTTTGCTGTCTCCCAAGAGTTCATATGGCAGAGGACTTTTGACGATCTCCTCATGTCCTTGCTCTACATATTCCTTTACCATTTTCTTTTGCGACTCTAACATCGTTTTATTTTCATAGAAATTTTTCACTTCCTCAACTGAAACGCTTTTTACAACCATTACAGGTAGGCAGATTTTTATTCAGTTCAGTGAACAACTTTAAGATTATTTCTAATATTTTTAGGTACTTTTCGAATCCACTCCCAATATTTTCATTTTCAGTCCGTCGGATTTTGCATACAAGGGAAGATTCCGTAAATTAAATTGCATTTGTATGTATATAAATGTATTTAAAAGCAAATAAGAAATAAATCGGAATAAAGTATGAATTATATGTGCAGTGTATAATACTACACACTGTCATCAGCCTAACTTTGAACCTGCTCAAAGTTATACTGAATATGTGGTAAAATGATAGTGACTTGGTTTTTTTTGTTTTTTACTAAATGTTAGCAAATAAATAACCATTAGTCACTAATAATTTCCCTATTTTCAGAAAATAATATAGCTAATAAAATGGTAAATCGATACATACTTGCAGAAATTAATTGATTTGCAACAACTTCAAATAATGCATTAAAATTGAGCTAGCAAACAGTACTTCAGAAAAGCAACTATTTTGCCAATACATTTTCTAAACAACAGAGCAAAAAATCACTTTCACAATCTTGCCAGCAGTGTGCAGCAGTGGACCATGAGCAGCTCTTTAAAACCTAATACAATCAACTCGCGATAACTCGAAGTCTCATAACTCGAATATTCCTTTATCTCGAAATTTTCATTAGATCCCAAGGCAATTTCATGTTTTTCAACACTAAGTTATCTCCATATCTAGAAGTGTACATCTTTTAAGTCAAAATTTTTGCGAAAATTTCATTATCACAATATACGAAAGAAATCCCACAAAATACAAAAAAAAACCCAGATTTTTATTCTTTTTCTCTTTACATCGTGTTTTATAATTTAACTTGTTACTGGGAAAAACCCGTTTGCGTTGACGCGTATAGAATGTAAAAGGGCTTTTGCCTTTACATTCCATTCCATATTTAAAGTGAGTCAATGGTGTTGGTTTATGTTGGCTTTGAATAATGTTAAAACGTAAGTTGAATACGCTAAGTCTAACTGAAAAAGTTAAATTGATCAATGAAACTGAACATCCGCGATGCAAGAAGAAAGACATTGCTATAAAGCACAGATTTCCTCCGAATACTCTTTAAACCATTTTGAAAAACAAAGGCCATTTTAAGAAGACATGCATCGAAACTCGATCCATCGTGTGAATAATTGACTTCGCTCGATTACTAAAAGTTGAAGGATTTATAGCAAGTACAGGATGGCTAGAAAAGTTTAAAGTAAGACACAATATTATCTTCCGGACTCCACATGAATAAGCAAAAAATGTCTGATAAAATATGCCTTGAATAGAAGATAACTTCCGATAATTCGAAGAATTTGGTCAGTCCCTTGAACTTCGAGTTATCGCTAGTTGACTGTATACTGAAAACTAGGAGGTGGCGCAAGTTACACCCAAAATGTTACCCTTCTTGACTACTACCTAATGATTAAAAACTCAATCCTCTCTTTATTCCAGGGACAAATAATGTTTTTCACTTTAACTTTGTTACAATATTTTTAATTAAATAAAGAAAATCAATTATTTCCTCTTCTAATTAAGATCAATTAATTTCAAATAAAATTACATTTATAAAACGATTACAAGAAATTTAAAAAGAAAGGTATTGCGGTGTGGTACGCAGGTGTTCAACATAAATAAGGAAAGATAGATTGATTTTTTACAATCACAGCAACGAAATCGTACACAATTTCATGTTAACTTTACTGATGTTGTACTCAATTTCCAGCTATTTTTTACTGATGTCGTAAGCAATTCCAAGTTAGTTTTACTGACGTAGTACACAATTTCAACTTAGCTTTACTGATATCGTACGTAATTTCAAGCGGGTTTTATTGATGTCGTATGTAATTTCAAGCGAGCTTTACTGAAGCCGAGCACAATTTCAAATCCAGTTTAGTCTTACGGGAATGGGATATAAGGAACCAAAGACTAATACTACTAACAAGTCCAATTTACTTATTTTACATGGATTACTTGCTTCGCAAGTGGTCATAAACCATATACAGCTTTGTACTTCAACTAGCTTATAACTACACCGGCATTACTAGCTCTTTGGTTGGTTGGTTGTATTCAGATTATCTGGCGCCGTCAGCAACACGAGGGCTATAATGCGCCGAAACTTTCGTCATTAGACAAGCCAACATACATTTACAAACACCCATGCCTAACACGGGACTCGAACCCGCAACCTCGCGGTCTAGAAGTCAGCACGCTAACCACTACACCGTTTGGTCGGCTACTAGCTCTTTGGTTGGTTGGTTGTTTTCAGATTATCTGGCACCGTCAGCAACACGAGGGCTATAATGCACCGAAACTTTCGTCATTAGACAAGCCAACATACATTTACAAACACCCATGCCTAACAAGGGACTCGAACCCGCAACCTCGCGGTCTAGAAGCCAGCACGCTAACCACTATACCGTTTGGTCGGCTCAGCACATTATGAAAGTAGCGTTAAAAATACACTTGTCAAACTTCTACACCAACCACAATGCATGGAAAAAGTAAACAAAATTAACATACGACTCCCTAGAGTATTTGTGAGGAGCAAAGGGATATGAACACCTAGGAATACTAAATGTTGCAATTTATGTTTTGCCGTTTTTTTTTTGGTTTTTAAAAAAAAAAAAAAAAAAATAATAATTAACTCGAATGACACCAAAATTATATTTATAACCAAAAAAAAGTTTTATTTTGCAGTAGTTTAAGTCATGACAGTATCTCAAATTTCCACGACAATTATTTATTTTCTTAAATTGTATTTTTTCTTCTTTTAATAGTCAATTGTCTTCAGATTTTTCGAAAAAAAATGTAACGTGATATAATATTTCTTTAAAGAAAACAGCATTTTATGAAAAATCTTTATGTTTAAAATAGCATAAAAATGTAATAGAATTATTTTTTTGTTTCGCTCAAAAGACTTCGAAGTTCAAGAAATCGAATTTTAAACTTTGAAAAAAAAAAAAAAATTAAAAAAAAAAAATCTAACAATTTTCCCCTACTTTATTCAAGGTGACCACAAAATTCAGGAAAAAAAGTTCCCTTATAATTCCCTGATTTCCCTGACAGATTTCTAAAAAATTCCTTGATTTTAGGGCAAACTTTTTTCCAAATTTCCCCAATTTTCTTAGGTTTTCAGATGTCTAGACACCCTGATCAAATAGAACATGTATTCTAAAGAGATAATATGCAATTTTTTTAAAAATAGATTTGCTGGTAATGAAAAGTTTAAATTATTCCGTAACATTAAACTTCTAATGGCTTACCACTACAAATCTCCATATAAATAGCGCCAAAATATGGATGAAAGTGCCCTAAACAATACGAAATTTACCTGATTTTCATGACATTTTAAAAAGTTCCCCTAATTTCCAGATTTTCCCGGTTCTGTGGCCACTCTGTTATTGAACTATTTTACGTGTGTAATGTAACAAAAAATCAATTCAAAACTCATTATCTGCAAAAATTTAGAAATATTGTTGTATGACATTTTAAATTACGTCTCTGCATCCGTATATTGATCAATCAAAAACATTACCATTTGTCATTTGTTCAGCAAATTTTAATCGAGATCCATTCATTGGGATCGCGGCAATCCAATTTATAATGAAGCAAAACACAGGTCGCAGTAGATGTGTCAGTCCATTTAAAAGACAATGTTTAAAAAAAAAAAAAAAAAAAAAAAAAATCAAATTGACGATGTTGATCGCTTCCTTTAAAGAGCATTAGATCTAAGGAAAGATCGGGATTTGCATAAGGACATGGTATATATACTTTAAATCACCTAATCTAAAGTTCTAAAAAATTCGATACGATTTTCTTTTAAACAAATCGAAATTCCGAACTTTAAGTTTAAAAATCAGCCCTTTCCCTATACAAGTTCATACTTTTTGCAAATAAAATTACGCAATTACTACAACTAAAGTATTAATATTTAGATGACTTTTCAAATTAAAATAAATTACAAGTTTAATTGCTAATAGCTACTGCTTCATTTACATTTGCCGCAAGATTATATATATATATATATATATATATATATATATATATATATATATATATATATATACTCCAAAATACAAATATTTATGTTACCCATATAACATATCGTTGGCTTACAGAAAAAAATGCTAATTCGTTGGCCTCAATTCAGTTTTTGGCATATTTGGAAACAAGAAGGTCAATTGATTAGCAAAAGCTGCCACTTGATCATTTTTAAATTTTTAACACACATGCAGCTCATTTTGAATTAACACTTTAGAAACTCTTTTTTATTCAGTAATAGACTATAATTGGAGTATGCATGTTTTCACTTCATAGCAAACGATATATTCTTTCAAAATAAATCAGAAAAAAAAATCCACTCACCTAACGGTACATCGCACATGAAAGCACAAGCCACAAGAGCCCCCACAGACCCTCCAGAAATCATCCCCTTCAAAGCCTGTGGGTAATACTTCTTGATGCAGCTACACACCCCCACATGGTAAATCCCGAGGTATCCACAGCCGTTCAGCGACAAATTCATTTCGTCGGGATCCATGACATCAAAGTCCTCTTTTCTACTGCTTCGCTTCATAGTCACATCGAAAAATGAAACGTTAATCTTAAATTTCGAATCATCGAAAAGAACGACAAAACTCTACAGTGGCTGTCGAAAGTCAGTGAACTGATCTGTCAGAATAGCAGACTCGCTTTGTTGTTTGATCTGTTCGGGCAAATGTGTTTCGGATTCGGAAATGAGGTTACTTGAAAACGGCAACAGGAACAACGTGCGCGCGAACGGGACTTTGTGACGTATGCTCTGACGTCACAAGCGCATGCGTGGTGGAGTTGTGTTCATTCATCATTCAGGTAATCGCCATCTGATCCTCTGCCAGATGGATGGAAGAAAATTTGAAAGGTGTGATTAGGTAGGAATACATTTGTGCATGAAATATGAAAAAATCGGCAATGGGGTATTGCGTGGAATTGTACTAGTACTTTTGAAAATTGTTTAAAAAGTACTACTGTGGCAAAATAAATATGTTTAAATGAAGGTACTACAAAAGTAAAAAAAAAAAAAAATCGTAAAATAGCACTTCAATTCTAAAAGTAGAAGGATTCAGAATACAGATCATACAAAAAAGCAGAACACACGTTACAAAAAGAATTAATAATGTTAAAATAAAGCAAAAATTTAGAAAGCGGGTTTGGAATTTCCCCCGCTATAATTCAATATTTATTGGAAAAGGAAACACAAGCGGAAATAGCAAAAAATAATAATAATAATTAAAAAAAAAAAAACTTCTAATGACACAACACGACTAGATTCATTTTTAATCTGGAAGGTACCAATAATTATTTTTAATTAATAAACTTAGTTTAAAAAACACTGATAGAAAAGATAAACTCTTGAAAATATACACAAACAACTGAGACACAAACAGAAACTCGCTACGGCATTTTCAAGAAGACGCTTATTCAACTTCTGTATTGTCTAATTAAAGTTCCGACCTAAGTGGTTAATATTTGAATAGCAGTCTAAATCTCGTGACTCGATCATAACGAAAGTTTGACCATTACTGCTTAAAGCCCACGCCATTGACTACTGCTGGTTGTCAGCCATGCGTAGAGCACCACCAATTTACTAATATATGTCAGAATTTAAATACGTCTGATATTATGTAACGAAGTCATTAAGGTCATCTCTCTGGAGGGAAATGGAGGCGGGAAATTAATCTCAGTGGAATAATAAATATTCTTTTGTTACCAGCCTGTAAAAAAGGGTGAGCAAGCATTGCCCTCGATAGTTTTAATTGCTTTGAAGAGCAACTTTCATTGCTGGGTGTGGATGTGTCACAGTTTTGGTTGTACAGTCAAAATAATTTTTAAATATAGAAAATTTATCAACGCAATTTTTAATTTTTTTCTCTCTCAAATATCTTATATTTTGTATAGTGTTCCAAATGAAAGCGTACTCCTCAGTATCCTTCTAACTTTAAAGCGCTTCTATCTTAAAAAAAAATAAAAATAAAAAAATAACAATATTTACTGTAGATGTTCATTGACAATTTAAAAGAAAAATGAAAATCACAAATCAATTTATAATCAACGAAACTAATTTAAATTTCCGTAATATTCGCAGAATCCATGCAAATAATCATATTCTGAATTCACCAAATAAGACTATACAGATTTAAAAAAATAAATCTGTATAGTCTACCCTAATAATACCCTTTTTTAATACGCTTTTATTAGCTTCAGATGTATGTATGTAACGGAATCTTTGAACATGATTTTGACCCCCTTCAAAACGTCGGATTAACTCGAAATTTGGCATACTTATTAAGGACCGATGACAATTCAATAATTCAATAAGTTTGTCGCTTTATCACAAGGATTAACTCGTGTTGCCCTTGCGCCGTTAAATTCCTACCAACCAACTTTCTCCGGAATCGAACTCTGGTGTGCCGTTTGAAAGATTTGTCGTTTGAACGACAGTTATACAAAGCGTGCTTTTTTTAGTCCCATTATCCTTACCAGGATCTTCAGGATTAGTGATTTTTCATATTCAGAGACACGGTAGTGTTTTGTGCCAAGTAATACGGCGTGTACTAAGGCATACACATGGCTTACATTTGAGACAAGCATGTGACTATTGGCAGAAACAACTGGAGAGTTTTGTACACGAACTAAAAAAAAAAATTATAGTTTACAGAAAAAATAATTAATAGTTTAAAAACTAAAAAAACACGCTTTAATAGAAAACCAAACTAAAAAGTAGAAAATAATTAATAGTTTAAAAAACTAAAAAAATACGCTTTTATAGAAAAGTGAACTAAAAAGTAGAAAACAATTTTAAATTAGTTTGAAATAAGAATAGAAGGATTAACAAGAAATATTTATTTTATCGTAAAAAAGCGTGGGGTGCTTGATGTCAATTGTTGAAAATATCTTAAAAAGCACCCCACGCTTTTTTACGATAAAATAAATATTTCTTGTTAATCACTCTATTCTTATTTCAAACTTATTTAAAATTATTTTCTACTTTTTAGTTCACTTTTCTATAAAAGCGTATTTTTTTAGTTTTTTAAACTATTAATTATTTCTGTGAGCATTTTAGACATGCACAGAGCGTGTTTAAATATTTCAGTTTCTAAAATTGTACAGTAGGTAAAAGAAATACAAACGCTATATCATTTGTTTTAATTAATATGCATATATTAAAACAGAATTAAACTTCAAAAAGTCAATGGCTAATTATTATTTCATGTATGGCTGAATTTAATAAAAAGTTTCATTCATTTTCGAAGAATGGGTATTGATTTAGGGATGATAAAGGAATGACCGAATTTTTAATGTTAAAACAACATCGTTTTTAAAGCATAAATTATACAATAATTCGTGTATTTTATTGATCAATGGTATTAATGGCCAACCATAAATAACATGCAACTTTTGGATTAAAATTTTTTTTTAATTATTACTAATAAATTGATAACATACTTTTTTAAAAGTCATAAATGGAAACATATATATATTTTGGCTTCCACTACAGTCATCCTTGTCAACACTGTCACCACAATTTTTTATTTTTTTTATTCTGTATTTTAATTGTCAAAATATTGCTAACATGCACAGACATTATATTCATCGTATATGAATATGTAATCTAAATCTAATGACGTATTGAAAAACAAGGGTTTGTAAGGAAGTTTTTAGAGACTTTACAAGAATAAATTATTATACGATTCTTTCAGAAATATTTTAGAATTTTTTGCCTATTATACTTAAAGCTCTAAACTTACTTTTTGCATCTCTTTGGACTTTTTTCTTCCCACAAACTTCTAACCGCTTTATTTTATAATCACTTCAAAGCATAAGCAGAAATGAAAAATTATACTCTACATTGATGCATAATTTGATTATAACGCATTATCCTAATTTCGAGCCCTACATTTTGTAGGGGAAAATGAGAATGTTTTTGTTATACTACATTTTTATGGCAACTTAAAAATGACGAACACAAAGGAAATTTTTTATTTTCTAGACCAAATTTATGTCGCAATTAAAAAACAGAAAAGTACGTCTTTTTATTTACACGTACACTGACTTCATTTTACTTGACTTAATTAAAATTAGGTTTATCTACACAGGAGGTAACACAGAAATATAAACTATATCCTTTCTAAACAAAAACTGTATTCTTTTACACTCGACTTACAAATATTAATAACGCAATTCAGAAGATTTAACAAATTTTCGCAGAACCTTTTACTTTATGGTAATTTTCGATAACTTTGATTTTATGGTACCTTTTGATAAATTTATATATATATATATATATATATATATATATATATATATATATATATATATATATATATATATATATATATATATATATATATATATATATATATACATTCAATGAAATAAATAAGTTTTCGGTTAAAAAAAATTATGTTTCAATTTTTATTTTATTATTACTAGGACTAACAAATTCAGTTAGAAAACTTTTTATCATCTAAATGCATGGATGTTACTTCGACAACTTTGTAGAGATTGGTCAAGCCTCATCTCGAATATGTGTGCAATTTCGGCAGTCTTAGGAAAGATAGTAGACTATAAGCAAGAGAAGGACTCTAGTTAAGTATTGCAGACATATACCAGGAAACTTGTATGCTTTTGCCATAGAAAAAGACCGAGTAAGTGTTAATAACTGGACACAGTAGAGCTACAGGAGGGTTCTATATAGTTCAGTTAAACATATAAACTAGATAAAATTTATGGTTTGTAATTTTTAATGTAGTTGTTATCATGGATCATATGTAGTTGATAATTGGATCAATTTCTTTAAATTTTGGCCAATAACTTTTTATTGATATTGTTGTACCTTTTAAAAATATTTATATTCTTATGTTTCGTAGCTATACTTCTGCCTCTATTATGACCATTAAATTCAAATAGGTTCGAATAGAATGAAATGAAGTACTTCGAATTATAAAAACAAGTATACTAAATTGCTCTTATTTCTAAGGATTCGATTTAAAAACTGTTCTGTTGGTCTTGGTGGGTTGCGTTCTGTGTAATTAATTAATATGTGCGGTCTGAAATAGATTTAACTTGTATTTGAACTATCCAGAAAAGTCGTCGTGACCCATGGAATGAAACGTTAAAAACGTTGCTCAACATGAAACAAAGTTGAGAGGTAAGTGACCTTAGGAAGGAGTGAACTTTTTTAGCATTGGGTGGCGCAATCTATACTATAACCATAAACGGTAAAAACTTGGATTGTCTCTCTGGCCACCTATTCTTTGAGGGGAAACATAAAACAGGACTATTAGCACTAATTACAGATGTTACCGGCAATGTTTGAAATCCGCCATCCTCTAGAATGACAACTGACAAACCGGCCAAATTTGAAATTCACCTCCGATTCGTTTCGAACATCACGTGAAGCCATATTATAATTAGTTGGTTAACTTTAATTTCCCATTTTGATGGAAAGTAAATTCCATGATACGCATTTTTTTTATTGACTTCAATATGCGTAGAGCTATAGAATTTCTAACATAAGTAGTTATTTAATCTCATTTTTTCCATTACAAACATTTTTTTCTTTTAGTTTTGTAGAAAGAGAGTGACTACTATACCAATACGCGTAGGGCTCCGAAATTTTAAATACGTCACCTTTATTGGGCAGTCGCAATGTAAATGATCCGTCAACAGAGTTCGTATTTTACATTAGAGCGATGATCATGTGACTTTTCCAGCAACCAGTGGAAGGTTCCCTCTTGAAGGGAAAGGGAAACGGGTGGAGGTGTAACTTAGTTCTATATAGTACCTATTTAATTTGTAATAACAGATAGCAATTCATAAGAAGAGCTACATTTATCTTATACTCTCTTCCTTCTTATATTATAGCGATTCACAAGAAAAGCTACATTTTATACTTTCTTTTAATTTTAATTTTAAATTTATAGCGATTCAAATGAAAAGCTACTTTATGTTAAAATTTTATTTTAGCGATTCACAAGAAGAGCTACTTTACTCTCAATTTTTATCTTTAGATTTTGCTATGCACTTATTGTGTAGGCTTTCTGCTTCTCTTGTTGTCCTATAGTTGTTTTAAAAGCAGCTACATTTAGGGGAAAAAAAGAAAGAAAAAAAAAATTGTTGTTCGTCCACGTATCTAGCTATATTTATTTATTTATTAGTGTAACTGTTTATTTATGTAACTCATACTAAATAAATTTCAGATAACTAAATGATTCTATATCTGACTTGTTGCTTGGTGCAGCTTGAACAGCTTAATTGTTGGAGCGCAGCACACACCTTTTTCCTTATTTCCTACTTTCTGAATGTGAGACCTGACAATCCCCAATGCCTCGTGGTAGAGCTAATATGAAAAGGTTTAGTTCCATCGGAGCACTGGTACCTTGTTGAATCCCCCATCAAAGTAAAAAATGTGACTTTTATTGTTGCAAAAAGACGCCCATCTTGCGAGGGCAATCAGAATCTCGATTTGAGTCATAATGAAATAATGTATATACAGTCCAAAATATAGTAGGCTGTATAAGAATATAAATTTGCCTCTTTAGAATAATTTAGCGAATGAATTGACCAGTTTGGAATTAATCACGAGGAAAGGCATCCACCTCACGCCGAGGGGGGGGGGGGGGAAACGACGGCTCTTGCAGAATTTTTTTTTTTAATTGACTTAAACTGTAATATATTAACTCAAACCAAAGTTGGTTGGTTTGTACGCTTAACGACTTACATTTTTGGACAATGGCGGCTAATCAGGCCGGGACCTACAGCTTAACGTGGATTCCGAAGCACAACAAACATCCATGACCTAACCCAGGATTCGAACCCGGCACCTTTGGCATGCGAGGCCAGAGCGCTAACCCCCTCAATCATCAAGTTGGCTTAAACCCCCCAAAGTAAATTCTAAAAAGAAAAAGAAATTCAATATGTTTTCTAGTGTACAGGTGCGTAGCTAGGGTAAGAGATATGGGATTATATCCCCTCCCGAAATTGTTCAAATTGATATCAGAACACTAAAACCAAAGGATTTTTTTATTTAAAATTGTAAATTTAATTTATTTTTATTTAATTTCTTAAGATACGTGGGAAAAGTACTTGTAACCAAATATTTTTGCCATTAACAGCAAAAAATATTGTTATGATTTGCTGAGTTATAATTTCATATCTCCTCCCGAAAAAAAAATTCTGGTTACGCCGTACGCCCTTGCTAATGCGAGTACGATGTACGTTTTTCTTGTTATTTTAAAATTACGATAACATTTATAGTTCATTTCAGGGTGTTTTTTTTTTTTATTGATTGACGATTATTTTTTCCCTGAGCTTTTAGCTACTTCTTTCAACTTACCTTGTGATAAATAATATTAAAAAATAGTACAAAATATCAACATTGAAATATTTAAATGTTTTTAACGAATTAAATTCAAAACTAACAGTGATAGCTATTAATAATTACTTTTTAATAATCTATTAGCTTACTAGACTATACTATAATATTAAACAGGAACGATCCTGGACACTTTTATCAGACGACCAGACAATCAGTATATATTCACACTAGCTGAATACCCGTGCTGCGCTACGAAATTTTACCATTAGCATTTTAGCAATCAAAAGACATTCATGTATTCTACACTTCAGACGTTTGCTCCCTTTTCGATCCCGACAAATTGATTTATCAAAATAGGAACTTTCCTTTGTTGACATTTTAAACGAAATTTATAATTGTGAATAGTAAACTGGAATAGTTTATTGTGTTTATGTTTGCTCTTAGTTCTAAATTTCAAAGTAGTAGCTGTATTGGAATTAAGTTAATTAGACATTAAGTTAATCCTTGTATAGTTTCAATGTTGCGTCGTCTTTTCATCCCTTAAAAATTCGTTAATCGATATTGGAATGACTTATTTTTTTAACATTTGCAAAAAAATATCAGAAAAATGACTACATTGGAAGAGGAACATTCGGATATCCCTCGTTTGGAACATTTAACCCCTTTTCGACCACTTAAAGTGTGTTAATCGAGATCGGAATAGTTTACTTTTTCTATTTTTACCATTGTTGATATTTGTGCCGATTTTCAGAGTTGTGACTATGTGGGAAGTAGGATTTTCGAATGTCCCCCGTTTGGAACGTTTGACCCCTTTTCGACCCCTTAAAGTGTGTTAATCGAGATCGGAATAGTTTACTTTTTCTATTTTTACCATTGTTGATATTTGTGCCGATTTTCAGAGTTGTGACTATGTGGGAAGTAGGATTTTCGAATGTCCCCCGTTTGGAACGTTTGACCCCTTTTCGACCCCTTAAAGTGTGTTAATCGAGATCGGAATAGTTTACTTTTTCTATTTTTACCATTGTTGATATTTGTGCCGATTTTCAGAGTTGTGACTATGTGGGAAGTAGGATTTTCGAATGTCCCCCGTTTGGAACGTTTGACCCCTTTTCGACCCCTTAAAGTGTGTTAATCGAGATCGGAATAGTTTACTTTTTCTATTTTTACCATTGTTGATATTTGTGCCGATTTTCAGAGTTGTGACTATGTGGGAAGTAGGATTTTCGAATGTCCCCCGTTTGGAACGTTTGACCCCTTTTCGACCCCTTAAAGTGTGTTAATCGAGATCGGAATAGTTTACTTTTTCTATTTTTACCATTGTTGATATTTGTGCCGATTTTCAGAGTTGTGACTATGTGGGAAGTGGGAGAATTAGTGATGAGTGAGTCAGTGAGTGAGTGAGTGAGTGAGTGAGTGAGGGCTTTGCCTTATATATATAGAGAAGTACCAGAATGTCTACTTATTCCTTCTTCACGAATAAAGCTATTTTGATTATTCCTAAAAGTATTTTAAAAATTTAATTGAAAAAAAAAAAAAATCCTGTTATGCTTTTTTAAAAGTCACAACAAAAAAGTTATTTGTTTTGACTGAATAGAAAAAAGAATTTATACATTTTTACAATAGCAATGAAAAACTTGTTCCAGATATTTATCTTGAAAAAAAAATTAAAAAAAAAGAATTACTGCTACAATTATACTACACTATCAGTTGGAAATTAAACGATTGGATTGATTTTGTCTTGCGCGAGTTCGCAGAAAAAGAAAATTAGCTAATGTATCTGAAAGAATTTTGAAAAAGTAACAAAGAGTTTTAAAAAATATTTACATTTGACACAGTAGTGTAATCAACTGCGACAGATCGAGGTAGCGTGGCCGAGTGGTCTAAGGCGCTGGTTTTAGGCACCAGTCTTTCGAGGCGTGGGTTCGAATCCCACCGCTGCCAAGTATATATTTTTTTTTACATAAAAAAAACTATTTTTGTATAATATTACTTCTCACCTCTTGAAAATCATCTGAAATTAAAAAGATTCTTTCGTTTTAGAACCAAAATGCATATTACGGAAAAATATATAATTGAATTATTTTGTTTTTATAATATTACATTTTAAATATAATTTATTATATAAAAAAAATTCTGGATGTTTGACTAACGTTTTGTTAAACTTTCTGATATTTTAAGGTCACATTTCACATTTCCTAAAACCTAAATAGGTTGATATTGCAACATCTCTTCTATTTGAAAGGAGTTTCAAAGTTAGTAAAGGTTTGCAATGTTCTTAATTCTGCGACTATGTTTGCGATAGATAAATAAAATTATATTGATACATCGAATATAATTTAACTAAAAATTTATGAAGCAAATCAAACTTACGTTTTATTACTTTTGAAAAGAAATTCAAGTCATATAATACGAGTTTTGATTAACAGACATTACATAATTTTATGTAATGAAGCATTTTATTCTTTTTAATTTTATATATTGAAACAATTTTTATGACTCCGAAAAAACATTAAAATTTTTAAATAGATTAAAACTAATTTTAAAATGGAAAACGCTTGAATAATTGTTCCAAATATCTTAATTTGTAGAGATTCTAGGATTGAACTAAACATAAGATAATTTCTGAAAGAAAAGAACTTCTGAGAGGAAACTGTAAAACATGTCACGCTGCGTTGAGTTCGATTTCGCCATATTATTCTCAATAATTTAAACAAGGTAAAGGCCTCAGTTTCTGTGTTTAAGCACACTCGTTTTATTACGCTTGCTTTCCACCTTTGCGAAACTACGAATGGTGAAACTCCGCACATTTTCAACCGTGAAATGTTCTTATTCACAAATCGTCTGGCTGGATTGATTGTCCTTTACTCAGTAATTTTAGAAAATTCGATTTTTTTTTTCTAAGCATGCACATTGCCAAATTCGAATTTACTTTTGAAAAGATTATCTGCCACCAATCTTAATTCTTAGTAGTAACATCAGTATGGCGAATAAAATCTGTTGCCAAAATTATTTTAATCTTCCAAATATCTTAATAAATAAAAGATATTTGGAAGTGAGTGCACAAATTAAAATTCTTTTTAATAAATAAATTTTGAAACATAGTTTGCCGCATATTTTGCTGATAGAGATGTTTTCAATATTTTAAATTAGATGCAATCACCAAGCACACGTTGACAAAAGAATCTGTCGTTAATAATTATAAAAATTGGCAATGGATTTATAGTATTCATGTTAAAAACTTTGTTTTTATGGGTTATTTTATATTAACTTCAATTTTGTGTTTGTGTCTGTCGGGCAAATCTGCGGAGGCCAAATTGTTCACTTGCCGTCACCCAATCTCGTTGAAACTTGGCAGATAGATTCGATGTCGATAACAATGCATTCTATCAAGTTTTATGGCTGTCACTGGCTCTAAAAGACCGCTTTTACACCTCAGTGTTCTACATACGCTTCTATCTTCAGGTTACTAATAAACAAATTTGCCGTCATCTAATCACGCTGAAATTTTTCAGATATATACGTTGTCGATAATGTTGCATTATATCAAGTTTGAGTTGCTGCCACTAACATTAAAAGGCCGTTTTTTACAAACGCTTCAATTAGCAATTGATATAACTAATAAACTTACTTCCCATCACCCAATCGAACTGAAACTTTGAAACTTGGCTGGTACACTCTATGTCGATGATAATGGTTTTATTTTTTTATCAAATTGTGGGACTGTCACACAAAGGCGGCTTTTACAAATGTTTCTGTTGTCTTACGTCAGACTTATCAGTTTTTACCAACGTTCTATTATCCAGTTAATAAGCTTAAATCAAACATGTTCAATTTGGCGATATTTAATGACTGAATTCTTCCCTTATTAAGGTTGAAAAAGGTTGAATCTTAGGAATTTTTATGGTTGTCCTTAGGACAACTATTGAAGTGATTTTAATTGCCCTCAAGTAATGTTTGTTACCTCAGAATTTTTCAGTGTTACAGAATAGGAAAACTAGAAACTCCTTTTATTGTTGTTAGAATAAATTAATAAACGTTTAATAAAATAATGTAAATATTTACTTGCGTAGTCAACGGTAAGAAAAGAGAGACGTGAAGGATACATTTTCCGTTTCTCACCTCGGATAAGTTTAGGTATATATGGTAAAAGTTGTCAACGTGCACTAAATGTTCGAAATCCAATTGATTAGTTTTACTCGAATTATCAAAATAAAATAAGCATAAGGAAAAATAAATTTAAATTTCTGGTTGTTCAAAGGACAACTGAAATTTCTGTTTTAGTTGCTCTTTTAAAAATCTAGTTGCCTAGGGCAATCGCAAATTTCAGTGCCTGTGTTGACGAGGCAAAATCTTCGGAGGGCTAATTAACCCATTTTACGTCATCCAATAGAACTGAATCGTGGCGAATAGACTCTGTAGAAAAAATGTATTCAATCAAGTTTATGGGGCAAAAGTGAAGTTAGTAAATAGTTCGAAATGGATCTTTTAAAACTATGAAAATTCTATCTGAACTCAAGAAGTTGCAATAGTATAGATAAATTGACAATGTATATAAAGATTTATATAAAAAAAAACTTTGTTTTTATTACTTATATTTTTTAAATTTTAATAATGTGTTGCGGAATATCGGAGCATGGCCGAACATTGGAGTTTTACTTTTTTACTGTCGTCATTTGTAAGGCTATTTAGGATATTTTAATTAATAAATTTCGGAAAATTGATATCTGTAATTATTTTAAAATTTGATGACAATTAAGTAATCATTACAAATTATAAAAATTATGTTGTGATACCAATTTATTTTTATTTACGATATGCAGAAAGGCTAAAAAAAATACTTTCTAGCAGAGCGTGGTTTCGATCCACGGACCTCTGGGTTATGGGCCCAGCACGCTTCCACTGCGCCACTCTGCTGCAGTACTCTATGTACTTTGCATTTTCAGTATCGCGCTATATTAGGATTTACTAGTTCTTAAATTAAAGTATAGATGGCAGCACAAACATATACGGCCCGTAACTTACATGCATAAAAGATTATAATCTCATCAATTCTATCAAGTGAACGGAATAACAAATACCCGTGCAAATACACATAGTAAGAGACAGATTTGTTAAGAAAATTATTTATCATTTAGGTCTGCAGATATTTTTTAATATTTATTAAGGTGGTCTCAGTTCTATTTTTATTTTTTTTAATTTTATACTGCGCCATCCTTAATTCTATAGATTGTAATTCCTCAATCATGTTTTAATAGCAATTTTATACCAACTAGAAATAGTGTTCAGTTCTTTTTTATTTTACAGGACAAAGTTATTGAAAACAGCTGGGTTTCTTTTGCATATTATTGTTAATTTGGGAAAAATATTCTAAATTATTTGTTCAAAATAAAATACTAATAAATAATTCATTTAAATTTTGACTAAACGAAACAGAGCCCGGATAGCTCAGTCGGTAGAGCGTTAGGCTTTTAACCTAACGGTCCAGGGTTCGAGTCCCTGTTCGGGCGGTTACATTTTTCTGTTTCTTAATAATTAATCATAACTTTTCCCCACGTGCAATGTATTTTTGGGAGAATCAAAAACAGAAATGAACTAGTTTGATTACTAATTTATACTAATAACATGATGATATCAAATTAATCTAAATAGTCCCTATGCTATCTAGCGTAATAATTATTAAATAAGAATAATTTTAAGTTTATCATTAACTTTTTAATTATAAGAATTAGGAAGCTAGGTAAATCTGATTTTCTTTTCAACAAAATAATAATGTCTAATAGAATAAAAAGTAAAGCAGTTTTAAAAATATTAATATAAAAATAAGACAATATATCATTAACTAATAAAATGAGGAAATATGAGTGTGCTACAAAATCATTGTATATTTATTAAATGAAAATTGGCGAAAAAAATGTATATTATTTTTCTATTTTCAAATGAAAATATTACAATATTAAATGTAATTTGTTTACGAATATTTGTTTTAAACATCAATATTCCACTACTTCTTGTAACAGAATATTTCCGCTAGATGTCACCATGGGCATATTCTTCCCAGAGTAAAATGCTTAAAAAATATCATTGACGTAAAAAATGTGCCAACGCAAATTTTGTCTAAGTTTTTAGGAGAGCAAAAAAACTTCTAAATTGTCAATTTAAAATGTGCTTGTCGCTTTTTCATTCACTTATTTACCGCAAATTTATCTCAGTATTTTAGTTGCTAGATATTTGTTTCCAATCTAGATATTTGTTAATGAACCTATTTAAACTCAAATTTCAAGACTGTTCTCATATTTCACCCCACTAATTAAATAGCGTTTTTGTATCCACTATCCACATGTTGACATGTATAACCGAATATCAGGAGTGTAGCCAGGATTTTTTTCGGTGGAGGGGGGGGGGGGGGATATGCTCACCCATATTCAAGAATTACTTGTAATAGTTGTATAAATAAAACTCGAAGATAGTACTTTTAAATTAAATACCCTTAATTACTCAATAAATTAATTAATTAGACAATTAAATCTAAGGCACTATTTAGCAACATATAATTTCTTAGTAAATAAAAAAATTAAATTTTATTAATGAACTCGACACACAAAATTTGCAGAAAATTAAGTTAAGCACATATTTTCCCTCGTAATTTATAAAAGAATATTAATAGAATTTATACTCGAGGCTTTTTGGAAAGTTTATTAAGGACTTCTTGGTCAATGGTCAATTTCTCTATGGATGGATATGAAGTCTAAAACATTTAAATGATTTTGGGAAGTAGAATTCTTCAGGTAATTTTTCAATTGCCTTAAAGATTAAAAGGACCTTTCCGCAGTAGCAATTGCAATAGACAATGTTGCCGATTACAACCGTTTACTATTTGTTTTTCAGATGAGAAGGGTATTTGCATTAAAAATTGCATTAGGTATTGTATTAGTGTATTAGGTAGAACTAAATAATTAAATATACTCATGCATATTCACAGTGTGGTTTTAGAGCTTGAGAGGCTCAGGGAAAACTTATCTATGACCAATCAGTTGCGCATTAAATTGGAGTAGTCAAAATGTGTTCATATCAAAATAACTAAAAGGTTTAACAGGAATGAAACTCAAATATTAAATAATTGATCAAAAAATTAGATCATTTTTATTTGTGCTAAATAAAACTAAATATAAAAGATATTTTAACTTAGAAAAAATTAGTAGAATATATTTAAATTCATCTACAGACATCTATCATAAATACTCTAATATTGTTATTTAGTTCCTTTTTGCCTTTTTTTTTTTCCTGAACCATAAATACGAAAGAAAATGTGCGTGAAAAAAATCAATATTTTTATTACAACTACAGAAAATCAGAAAGATAAAAAAAAATTCATAATTATTTTTTTAATTGTTTGGAAATAAATTTCATCAAATTACTGACTATTTAGACAATTTATTGAAGTTTATAATATTACAGTAGTGTCAAGCATCATTGTATTTATACGTAAATAAAATTAAATTATCACAATTGAGTTATTTTAATTAGATAATTTTCTAATTAAAATGTAATTAGTTAAACGTCTTTTACACAATGTATGATACAGTTTAGCACTTGTGAAGAATGCAATATATTTTACAATGTCGATACCAAAATCTATGGCCGACCAAACGGTATAATAGTGGTTAGCGTGCTGGCTTCTAGATCGCGAGGTTGTGGATTCGAGTCCCATGTAAGGCATGGATGTTTGTAAATGTATGTTGGCTTGTAAAATGACGAATGTTTCGGCGCATTATAACCCTCGTGTTGCTGACGGCGCCAGATAATCTGAAAACAACCAACCAAAAGCTATGACGAGTTTACACAATGCTACAAAACCTGTTGTACAACAGTAATGTTCATGGGATTGCCCACCAAAAAAAGTGGGAAGGGGGGGGGGGGAGGTTTTTCAGCTCCAATTCCTGGCAAGTTTCCCCGAAAACGAAGGGTTCGCAACATCGAAACAGACAATTTCACCACATTTTTGTATTAAAAAATTGGGGGGATTGGTTAATTTTATTTTGGTTTTTAACTTTTTACTGCTTTTTCTATAATCTAAAAATTTGGGAGGGAGGAGGGGAGGATCCCCCCTGGTTACGCTCATGCTGAATATTAAATTTATTTTGCATTTTTTTCCGAAGAGATGACGGCATATCTAAATTTATGTGGCCATTGGAGGACACAATATAGTTTTGAACAAATTGTGCCACCCAATCTAGGATAATATTTTTAGATTTTTCTAACGTTTGATTGGTTAAAAACATAGCATCAGCATTTGTGGTACTCTAAATTCTTAACTATCTAAAATTGAATAATTAACCATAGCTTTGAAGTAAATAGAGAATCTCAGACACCGATAGAAATTTCGGTTTTTTTTTTTTTCCCCTTCCAGAAAATGCCAATAATGAGATTAAGCACACAAATACACAAATTGAAAACAAATTTAATACTAATATATAGTCAGCACTATATTTTCTAGGTCATAAATCCATTTCAAAATTAGAATGAAAGAATAGAAGAACAATTAAGATTAAAACAATTCCATGCATTTTAGAGGCTTTCTATCTCTTTATGTTGGGGCTCAATAAACTTACAAAATTCCATAATCGTAAACTTTGTAGTGATGGGAAAGATTCAGTGTATATTAGCAAATGTAGGATTTATAAGTGTTTTTTTTATTTTTTTTTTTTTATTTTTTATTATTATTATTATTATTATTTAAATTTTTTAACAGTCATAATGTTGCAATCTAAGTAATAAATGATTATAACTAAAAACTATTTTAAAAAAAAGGGAAAGAGGAAGATAGAGAAAATTTGATGAAATAAGAAAAGAAAAATTAGATCTTAGCTTCAATCCAATAAGTATGAATTTAACAATATGCACAAATGTCTAATTGGAGTAAACTTGAGAAGGGTGGCCACATTTTAAAGTTCTGGTTTGGTTATTTACAATACCTATTGGATTCAATATGTATGGATTATATGTGTAAGGACTTTACCTTCAACTGATTATTCATAACTTCAAGGATTATAAATTGTTTTCAGGGTTTAATTTCCGAATGGACAGATAGGTCACCTCACAAAATGCTAATTAGCGGTATAACTTAACTTGAATTAGTAGTTATTATTGAGAGTTACTATTGAATTAGTAACAATAGTAGTTATTATTGAGAAGTATGTCTACTTTAGTATGTTTTACGAAAACATTTAACATCCCAAATTGATCACAATCACACAATAATCTGAATAAGACAGCAACTGTTTGAAAAGGATAATGCCGATGCGTATTCGGAGCGATTTAAATAGGAGAAATATTGTTAATATGTGATACTTGCGTACACGTTGTAAATAGATGTACACGACAAAGCGTCCTTTTATGTTAGAAATTTGCTTGTTTGAGCAAAAATAGCAGAAATTATGAAAGTGAAACATTTACGTACACTTATAGATTTCTTCTGTCATTCTATCATTCTCCTGCCATTTCAATCATGTTTCGGAAAGATGTGGTCAAACTTTCGAGGTTCTTCTTTCTATACAGATTATACTGATTTTTTAAGTAATTTCTCAAATATTGAAGTTGTACTTAACTAGATTTCATATATATAAATTCCATGTTCATCTCTACAAATATATTTTTCGAATGATATAAAAAATTATTTTCAAATAATATTTATAGTATTGTGATACTGTAAATATGTATAGTATTGGTGGTACTGTAAATATTTATAGTATTGTGTATTTCCACAATGACTGAGCTAGTTGGGAAGAACGATTGCCCTTTTACATTTCATAATCTAGAAGGTCATTTAATTTGCATTGGTTAAACTCAAACCAAAGCAGTGGTTCCTAACGCGTGGTTAGCTTTAAGGTAAAAAGTGGTTCTTTGAGTTATTAAGATTTAAGTGTTAGAATATTAATAAATAAAAGATTTCGAAATAAACCACGCTTGGACATCACTACAGCATAAATTTTTTTTCTCGCTTTTTGGTCTCTATTTGTCAAAGAAAGTAAACAACTTTTTCGAAATGAGCTGAACTTACATTGCTCGTAATTGTCCTAACTATTCCAAATTAGTTTTTTGTTTTATTTTTCAAAATGTTCACAATTTGTGGATGAAGACTGAAACTTACTTCATTCTTTTATTTCTCTTTTCAAAGACAGACGATGTGATATTCAGAACAAGTAGCGAATTTGGCCTAATTGTTCACGGATGATTTTCATTTTACCACATAGTGCATTTTGAAATTGATTTAAATATTATCCTTCTCAAAATGCGCAAATGTACAACTGGAGTAATCTTGAGACGGTTGGCCACTCTTTAAAGTTCTGGTTTGGTTATTTTATTGATTTTATTTATGCTTAGTTTCATGAATAAGATAAATTTATTATAGTTATGCGAAAACTGTGTTTCCAAAGCGTACTGATGAATAGCTCCCCACCACACTCCTTTTAAAGTGAAGCAATTCAAAATTCTATTCTTCATTTCGTGTCAAAGTATGTACAGAATTATAGACTGTATGGGCTTTGAACTAGTTGAATATCATAAGGTTGTTTTCAGTTTAAATTGAGTTGTACCTGTCTTCCAACTTCAAGTCCATTTTGTCTGTGATTTTTTACACACATCAACTAAAAAAGGAATATTTTTAATTATGTCACTTTTTAAGCAAATGTGTGGATGCAATATTTATCTTTAAACGTAATGGTATGTGGTCATTTTAAGGTTCGGAACCACTATATTAGAAGCACATGCATGCATCCCAAGTTTCTCACATGGCAATATAATCAAAATATCAACTGTTAATAATTATTCTTATCATCATCTAGTACAACGGAAAGGAGACTGCATCAATTGGATAAATCTGTTATAATTATAATGAGGGGTTTTAATGTATAATTCAGACCTATAAAACTCAATTCGTAGCTCACGACTTACTCATATCTCTTCATGAATGCTCATTATACATTAATGACGATAAAGTTCATACAATGTTCCTTTCATGGTATTTCCTCTCGAAATTTACAGGCTGGCCCAAATCGAGATCTGTTTAGCAACAACGTGACCAACTGATATAAAATCGTGAGCGGGTTTTCGGGAATTAATGGTCACGTGCCGTTTGAACCACTAAGTAAAACGTCAGGAGAAGCAATTAAAACCGTATTAATTCTTTAATCCTAGATCATACATTTTTACGTTTAGTACATGCGGCTATTTGGGAGAATACAATGTAATTGGCTGTTTTATTACCTAGGAAGTTTGTGAAGTGACTTTATAGCTTTTTAATTCGTTAATGTTTAATGTATGGGTATTTCATTCGAGTAATATACCTCAAGAAGCTGTGTAAGGAGATTTTTTATTAAGATTTGTTAATGTGTAGTAGGATTGAAATTATATTGATGGAATATTATTGTTTTGGGGAGATGATATTAAGTAGCGTGATATATTTATATGTGTGATGTATTGCAACTTCATTTACGTTTTTTGGTTGGGATTCAAAGATAATTAAATCATTTGTCCAATAATGAAGATTGAGATTTCTTAAGGTGAGTTATCAGTACTTGTATAATATTATCAACAGGACATGGTAGGAAAGAAGTCACAATGAACAAATATTTCTTGAAAATTTGGTTGTTGTATTAGCATATTAATTAAAAACACGTTGGATTGTTATAGTAACTGTCACTAAAAATATCTTTCATTCGCATTTTATTGCGGTACATGAGGTCTTGATATCAAGCATGTAAGATTTGGCGAAATTTAATGATTACAATATATTTCTCTTAAGGTTGGAGAAATATCATAACAACAATCCCTATCGATTTAGAGGTTTTTTTAATTAAAATATTGCCAAGTGGGCAAGTTTAGAGATTCAAACTTGACGAGAAAACTTTTCACTTAATATCCAAGTTTTAATCCGATGTTTCTATTTGCACTCAGGATGTCTTTTGAACAGGCCCGTAGCCAGCCAAAGTTTGTAGGACAGGCAAAAATTTTCCCGGGAGGGGCAGAAATATAAATTATTTAATTGGTTTTCAATTAATTTTTACAATTGATTACACGTAAAAGAGTATTTATCAGAGCACTTTATGAAGTACACATACAAAAAATATTAAAAAAAAGAAACATTATTAACCTATTTTTGATGTAATGTACTTTGTTTTTAATTCTTTTAAAGACTCTACACCAGAAAATGTTTTGATAAAAACAAAACTTTCAATTTAAAATTTTTTAAAGTATATTTAATACAATTCTATTCCTTTAAAATATTCTATGATATCCATCTCTTAATTTTTCACACATTTCAAATTAAGAATATCTACTTTAAAAATAATTACAAATATAAACATTAGTACAAGTTACTTTTACATAAAAAGTATTTTTAACATAAAAAGTTTTTTCGAAGTTCCGTTCTTACATTTCTATTTAAAAATATATATTGTTAAAAAAAATTACATTTTTCTATCATTGGTCTTTTGGAACAGCTACATAACTTTTTAACAAACTTGTCATTTAAGAAATTCTTTCAGCATCAAAAAGTTATTTACATTGTTATATAAAAACTATATATATATATATATATATATATATATATATATATATATATATATATATATATATATATATATATATATATATATATACATTACTAATAGAATTGCATTTTCTTTTATTTTCTCCTATCATTTTCAATACTCTGAAAAATTTATCAGAAACTATTATAATATAGAAACCCTTTTTCTAATTCTTTGCATATATTATTAATTATAATATAAAATAAAATAAATTCATTTTCCTAGTCTTGGTCTTATATTAAACATTTTGAAACTTTTTAAAATACATAGCATAAAAAAATCTAAAATAAAATGATAAATGTTAGTATAATTGCAATTTCCTATCTTTACCCATATTAAACAATTTCAAAACTCTATCTCTACTTCAAATGCCAAATACACTAGATTTGCCATCCTTTCGTGGCCCATTGACATTCTTTGGGGACGATTTATGGCCGTCAAAGTGGAAAAGGTAGATTCGCAAGTTGCTGAGCTACAACCGAAGGTATCTACAGCAGCAAAAAGTTCGTTTCTATTCAATCATAGATATAAAGGTTTACAAGTAAAAACAAATGATTGGGATAAAAAATTTCCAGGACGGGCGAAGATTTTTCCAGGTCGGGCAATGCCCGATCTCGCCCCCCTCTGGCTACAAGCCTGCTTCTGAAGTTTCTGTGGAAGTACACTTCAAGATGGAATTTAAAGCATTTTCAATGGTAATTTTTTATTGAATTTTAAGCAATCCTTTTAGTAATATCAAGACCTTCAAACTGAGATAAGACGCTTATCTGTAACATTTATAGTTGCTGGCATTTAAAGCTCCTTTTGCCATATACGATGTTTTCGGTCGTAACTTCTTATTCAATTTCGGTTTCGGATTTCATGTCGACGAGACCTTTTATTGTACACGACTTTTGTATAATTTTCTCACTATATTGCACAGGGCTCCCATGGTCATTAAAAGTGCTTAATATTTTTTTTAATTTCTTTTCCATGCCTTAAAAATACATATTTAAAAATACTTAGAGGTCCTTAAAAGTCCTTAATTTTTTATCAAGCATGCATCAACTTGTACATCGTTTGATTCGTATTCGCTGTTATGTAGAGAGGAAATTAAATGGTTTTAGTTACACACTGTACTCTGTGAGATTAATATTTGCGTTTTGAAGGCCAAAAGATCAAAGACAATCATTAAAGTCTGTTTATAAAGCAAAATGCAAAATGTGCATCAAATATTTTGATTTTAACGTTGTGCGCAAAGCAACTGTAAAGTCACTTATTAAATACACGATGTACGAAAGCTAATTTTTGAAGGTCCTTAAAATAAATTTATTTAGGTCTTTAAAAGTCCTTGATTTTCATTTTATGATTTCCGTGGGAGCTCTGTTGCAGTGATATATAATAGATTTTTGCTGCTGGCTTCCAGCAAATAATTAAACTGCAAAAAGTCTTGTGTCACTGTCGGGATGCCTGGTGGGAATTTTCCGGTTTTGCTCCTATTTAAGACTCAAATGAGGACTAGTTTTCCTATTAATGAACTTCATAAAGGCATGCCCTTTCACCCACGTCTTGATCTAAAAGTGTTCCAAGGCAGTACGGCCTTCCTTTAGCTGATGCGTCAGAAACTTTCCAATGCAACCTAACTTACATTTTGATGGTTTAAATTGATATTGCGAATCCATCTAATTGCCATTCAAACAGCTTCAACAATGATCGATCGAAAAATCGATTCACGACTCTTCGATGCATTTATACGAGTTCTAAAACTTGTTCGCAGAGGAAACAGGTGGAGAAAGTTGTTCAATTAAAAGATTAAGTTAGCGCATTTCCGCCTCGAATATCTGTCATCGAGTTGGGATATAATCCGAAAATGATTCGAAATGTTGATGGAAATGGTTTGATTGTTTTATCAAACGGGTCATCTCTGTAATCCATCTGTTGGATTACAGTTAACTGTAATTACAAGTGGACAAGGTTGGTGGTAAATATTAGCCACTGCGCATGAGTTTGCTTTTGAAGGTTTTAAAATGCATGTGTATATCTTACAATTTGTCGGAGAATTTTACAAAGGTAATCTTATTTTCTTATAGAATGTAAGCATCTTATAAGAATGTTATAGATAGCCGTAATAAATTATATATTGTTTGTAGCCTGCCTATAATTAACTCATCTTCTTAAAATTTTGTATGCGTACTATATTGAGGGCATTAAAAAATATTTGAAAGTAAATTTAAAAAATAGTTCGCATTTTCGTAAATAATCCTTCAATGACAACAATTATAAATCATATATTTAAAACTTCATTTGGTTCTTTTATGTTAGGTCAAAACATAATTTACAACTTTTTCGATATTTTTCAACCTCGTTCAATGGTATTCAACGAATGGTGAAAGATGTTGTTTAGTAAACGGTTTTGAACAAATTGTTCATGGGCAAATTTTTTTAAAGTTAAGTTCCATAATCAGGAAAGCGGCAGTATCCTTCCACCAAGAACAAATGTCAAAGTGGCAGAATATGTAATGCACAGTTTGATTATAATTACAGTTCAACTTTCAAAATCCTTAGTAATACAACAACTTGGACCAATATCGGTTGACATTGGCCAATCTAGTAGTGGTGCAAGTCGACCATTGGATACCAACTTTGGCCAATCAGTCTTTTCATAAAACATACTGGAAGTTTTGAAATGTTGATGAACAGTTTCAAACTTGAAATAGTTTATTTATAGAAAAGAACGGAGGACAAAAATATGTTTTAGATATGTTTTTGACATGTTTATTTAAAAAAAAAAATCGATCATTTTGGGTTTGAATTTTGGACATAATTGTCCAATATTCCAGAACCCTTGTCCCTGACATTGACCAATACTGCTTTGGTACCTAGGTGTTGTAAAAAAAGAAATACGCATTAGAATGAGATGAAATTCGATTTGAATATATACGCGAGTACCCGAAAATATTTCGAAAATGTTTTTTCCTCTTTTGCCATACCATTTCCACCTTCTTCGCGTATATTCAGGTCAAACTTCAGGTCATTCTGATCAGTGTTACTTTTATTTTTTTACAGCTTTTTCAAAGTTAAACTTTAATTATAATCACCTTGAATTTTTTCAACTTAGCCTAGTTCGCTTTCCACATCTTCGCAACGCACTTTATACTATTGCTAAAATCCTTACATTTTGCTATCGTTATGCCCCACTTGTGGAAACGGAAACTAACAACGTAATCATCAGCATTGAATAATGCCTCTTGACAAAAATAACTTTGAATATTATCAAAGTCACTGGAATTTTGTTCTTCCTGTAGTTATTCCTCTGATCGTTCTGGTCTAAAATCCATGCTTAATGAGGGAAAGGTTGGATGAATTTTAACTATTTTTTTTTTAATCATTTAATTATTTTTTGAATATTTTTCTCAGCTTGATTAGAGTTTGTGCCTTTTGTATGTTTAATTTTGAACGAGGGTCCAGATTGTCAGATAATTGCCCAGGAAGTTGGATATTTTAAGAAAGGAAATTGGCAAAAATGCGTCGGTGGATTAGATGTAAAAATGTGACTTCCTACTTTGAATTGCAATGTTAAAACATGGAAACGTTGAATTGCGTGCTTATGATAGCACAAAAATGTCTTAAATCAACGCCTAGTAATAAATGTTATACTTTTATACAGCAGCAGAGATTAGATCTAATGTTTATTTTTCTGTCAGATAGAAGATAAAGTATATAAACAAATTAGAGATAAATGTACTAATTTATGATATTCTTTAATAAATAATTTTCTTTTAATTTTTTCTTCAAAACTTCTACTAGATCATCCATTCAAATTAATGTCATGCTTCCTTCACATTCATGATGCGTGTCAGCTTTTGCATAAAAGCAACCACAAACTTACATCTGTTTATATTCGTCGTTTACGTGTATTTTTTTCATATTCTGAATTTTCTGTTGTTTTGAATTATAATCATTACGAATTTGCTACAAAATAAACAGGGCATGTTTATCTGGCTTAACTGAAAAGAAGAAATAACAAAATAAGAAACACTTGAAAGAAATTCTGTAGAAATACTGCATGTCAATTCTTTTAATAATAATAAAGTTATAATATAGTTTTGTATAACCACTTGCATTAAAGAAGATTAATATTGTTTTTTTAAGGTGCGTGCTTATACATTATTTTATCAGTTTTATTTTAAGATAAGTTAGAGGCCACCAAATCTTTTGAACTGGGTCCCTAAACTTCTAAGTCGGTCCCTGAAGTCAAGTCTTTGAAATCCAAGTTGAGTTTAACCTTCGACTATCGTTGAAGCTTGTGTATAAAATGCTTTCTCAAGGGCTGTAATCCTTTTCTGAATATGATGTACTCATAAGATATACACTCTGCGACAGTATGCTACAGCTCCATCTCTTGAAGACCTAAGTGAAATGCACTGATTTTCAGAAATGTGTGGGATTCAAGTTTCTTTCTTCATTTAAAAAACTCTTTGAACACAGGCTGCTGGACTGTTCGGAGAGAACTAAGCAAAAGAAGCGCTGTGCACCGAACATGTCTGTTCTGCCGAGAGAACCCCCGTGACCCAATACGGAGAGATTTGGAAGGAAAGTCCAGGATGGTCCTGCCGTCCTATCTCCTGTGAGAGATAGGCCCTAAAGATCCTAGATCGGAGGACCCAAGTCCCCCGTGTGCTTGTGCATTAGAGAGGACAGACCAGAAACATCAACATCTCTCGGCGATCAGTAAATTTATCATCAAATTTTGTTAAGCATATCTTACTACTATTTTCACACCTGTTATAAAAATTTATATGTCTTAAAGCAATACTCCTGCGTATAGCCTAATAAAAAATGAAGCTTTAAGCCTATTGAACAATGACAGGAATTTATATTTTTATTTTTTATAATGCTTTACAAAAACTTAAATAAGTGGTTTTAGCAGTTTATCTACATTCATTTCTAATCAACATTTTTGATTTCCTTTTTAACAAGATTTCTTTTATCAACAGTTAATATGTAACCAGAAAATTAAATTAAAAAAAAAAAAAAAAAATTGGAGTTTGGTATTGAAAACTTTTGTGAAAAAATTTCTTTCAAAAACCCGAAACTTCCCTTCGACATGGGCGATCGATTTCGTCTAACGGTTATAGTTTCGGTCTAGCGTGCTGGAGACCTCGGGTTTGATTCCTGCCTGGTCCTTACATTCTCCACAGTGTGATACATTACTGTAAAGGGATGTTCTTCTAAGACTATAGGCTACAGAGTCATTGAGGATTACAAACTGAGTATTTTTTTTTTTTTTTTTTTTTTTTGTATGCAAAGAAATATACAGTATACATAAAGCTTTCTAGTATTTAAAAATGAGTTTGTCAAATTTTCTGATGAATATAATATTAGAATTAATTTAAATGTAATGTTTACTCTGAAAACTCACTGAAATAAAATTGCTTACTTTATTTTCTAAGAAAACTATGAAAACTAAGAACTCTATGTTTCAAAATGCATTTTGTATATTTCACTACGCTCCATTAGTAGAGTACATTGAAATTGCTTAAAAAAATTTCTAATGACTGCTATGCAAAAATATTAATGTCAAAGACTGTACTTTTTTATTTTAATTTGTTTCTGATATGTATGAGAAACTATTGTTATGCTTCTCCATAAGATAGACTAAACATCCAAATTTATAAAATTAGCTTTAAAAAAAAAATGCGTTTTACATTACCCATTTTCTGTACACTAATTTTTTAGAAAATGTATATATTCATTGTTATTGGTTCTAGGTGACTTTAGATAAGGGAACTTTAACTATGGTTTCTCGCTTTAAAATACAACTGCGTCCTTTTCAGATTTATAAATTTATTAAATCTCGAGGAAAAGACTCAAGCAACTTGAAAATTAGCATTTAAAAAGTTTGATAGGTACTAAACCATCATTATAATGAGATATCCTTAACTCGACATAGTTTTTTTTTTTTTTTTTTTTTTTTTTTTTTAATTCTTAATTCCAGGCAACAAAAATATTTTTAAGAGTTGAATAGCTTGAAGTAAATATTTTCTAATAATAAAAATATTTTAGTACTTCAAAGTTTTAAAACAGATATTTTAAATATTTTAAAGCAGACCATTTTTATAATTTCAAACAGACATTTTAATATTTTAAAACAAGTATAATTTTACTTCAAAAAATGCATTTTTAATATTTTAATACAGACATTTTTAATGTTTTAAAAAAAACATATATATTTTTATTATTTTATAATTGATATTGCTAATATTTTATAGCAGATATTTTTAAAACAGATAGATTTAGTACTTTGAAACCTATATTTGTAATTTTTTTTCAATCACAATTTTTAATATTTCAATCAGATATTTTTAAGAAGACATTTTTAGTATTTAAAAACAGATATTTTTAAATTTAAAAACAGATATTTTTAAGGTTTTAAAATAGATACGTATTTAATTATTCAAACAGACATTTTTTAATATTTCAAGACAAGTTTTTTAATATTTAAAATATATATTTTTTCAATATTTTAGAACATAAACATTTAACAATAGGTATTATAATATTTTTACAGATTCTTAACTAGAGTACAAAAATTTGCATCGAAATCTTTTTCCTAAAGCTTAATAAAAGAAAATTTTGAATAAAATTGGTTTCTTAACTCAATTATGGATTTTTGTGGCCGTATTTTTATTATACATAGAATTGCAAGGATGGAATATTCCGGGAAGAGGCCCGGAAACGTCATGTTTAATTTAGACTATTCCCCCGTGGTTCTGGGTGTGAGGGAAAAAACAAAAACGCTGCTTTAAAACTGCAGAAATAGCTCATAATGGCGGAAGCTGTCTCAAAGATGAATAGCGCCGTTGAGGTGTAAAATGCTCCTCTCATTTTTCTACAAGAAAAATGGTTTTCTCATGCAAAAGGCACAATATACAGTTTCAAATTGAAAATCTAAGTGAATGATTTTGAGAAATGTCACAAATGTAAAGTTTTCAGAAAAAAATGGGATGCATTCTGAAGTAGCTCTAAAGTTTTTAGTGGAAGTAAGTTCTTAGTTTTTGCATTAGACTATGCAGTTGTGACAAGCGAATTAAAAAAAAAAAAAACGTTTTAAATATTTTAAGATTTTGTGCGACATATTAACACGATTATGTGATCATGGCTTAATACATATTATAGACAGTTAACTTGCTTTGATCTTCAACTCTTTAATCAGTATGCGTAAATGGGTACTAGAAAGATTTAAAGCGATGAAGGATTTTCAAGTCCGTGTACCCGTATTGCTAATACAATTAATTTAAATATACATAATAAATGATAATTATGCATAATAACCTGTTCATTATGTATAATTACTAGTAATTAAGTATAACAACCATTTATTATGCATAATATCCAAATTATACATATTAGCTATAACATATACATTTTAGAGATTAAAATTCTACTTGCAGTATAAAATCCTGAGAGAGAATTCAAATGTTAGGCTCGAATGTTTCTAAAGGTTGGTCGGTTGTTTTCAGATTATTTGGCGCCGTCAGCAACACGAGGGGGCTATAATGCGTCGAAACACTCGTCATTTGACAAGCCAACATACATTTACAAACACCCATGTCTTACACGGGGCTCGAACCCGCAACCTCGCAGTCTAGAAGCTAGCACGCTAACCACTATACCGTTTGGTCGGCTAATGTTTCTAAAGCAGCTTTCTAGTCATTGGTCTCCAATTACAACTTCTGGATAGCTTATAAGAGGATTCTGCTCTGCATGCAGATGATGCCAATTGAGTACTTCCCCCCTTCTATGCTGTTTAAAAGTTGGCCCAAGGTTACCAACATATTCTAACTAGTTTGGGGGTGAAGTTGCTAATATAGATATCTGTAGTGATTTTTTAAGTTTTCTTCGGCCTCAAGTCAATAACCAAGCATGCACTATCCGGTTGGTTGGTTATATTTCTGGCGCAAGGGCTTCACGAGAGCCATACTGTGCCGAACAATTTGATTGCTGTCAACCAATATACATGCACTATCCGGAAGATGTAGTTATAGTTCAGTGGCTCTAGTATAGAATTCCATGCCCTGGCAATTCTTGCATTATGTTAGAATAACCAAGCAATATTGAGTCTGAAAATACAATTAGTATATCAAAAGACTCATTGAACAACAAACTAATTCTAAACTTTACTTTTCTTGCTATAAGTTGTGAAAATTGAGTGTAAACACCAACACCTGGCTGAACTTGTACCACTTCCCCCTAGCTTAATATTTATAAAACATTAAAGATGCTGGTTCCAGTTGCCTAAAGCCCGTTTAAAAACACTACGAATGAAAAATGCATGATCTTCAAAATTATAATCGTTAAGAAGGCATCGGACGAAGGAAGCGTTTTCCGATGAGGAATAAATATAAATACTCCGAAACCAGCTGGAAGCAATATCTTACCATGTGTAAGGAGGAAGCTGCTTTTGACTTTGACAGTTGAAGCCTTAGGACAGTCACCACCAAGAGTCATCTAAGATCTTCATTAAAAATAGAGTAGGTAATCACTAGCCCTGCCGACAATTGCCCTTAGGGATCGACCTAATGATGAATATCCTGAAACGGAAGCTCCTGGTAATTAAATCAAAAATACCAGAAAAACCAACTGTTCAATAAAGATATCTTCTTCGAGGTTACATAACAGAAGGCAAATATTTTAAAAGTGAACTGGCACCTTTTTATAATGGGACGTTATCTTCGTTGCAGATTGCTTCTTCGTCAAGAATGCTAAGCTTAAGTTGTGGATTTATGGCTAGAATTTTGTCGTTGGGAATACTTGTTGCAGGTGAAGATTAGTGTTACTTTGGTGAGCGGGTATTATTAGTTGCGTATTGATATAGCGGTATTATTAGGTGAGGGTACATGTGGTATTTAAGGGGCCCTCTTGGTGTCGCCACATCGTATTATGTCATTTTGTCGACGATTAGAGGTGCAGGGTTGGGCTAATTTAGTGCTAATGAGGAGACAAAGTTATATTGGCTGATTTATATTTATTGCTGTTTTCTCGTAGTAATCTTAAATCACGAAAAGTCGACAGTTATTTTGCTTGGAAGAAATTCGGCTGAATAATCATCTACTTTGTCAGAACCTATTTAATCATCCAGTTTGTCAGTACCTTTTGGAGTGGTTAGTAATTAAGGTCTTGCGTTTTGAGAAGTAGCTAACATACTTTATAGCATGCGCGAGTTTATGTTATTACTTTTGAATATTTGAAGCTATATCGTAATCTTTCTTGGTTTGTTCGTTTAAGAACTGGCATTTGATGATTAAATTCACTGAATTTCCTTCGTGAATATGAGGTCTGAATGCATTTTTTAATATTTCAAAAGTAGAAATCGAAGAATATCTCCTATGTAAAATATGGCGAAAAAAATATACAGAAAAAAAAACGCAATTTGTTTCATGGGGGGAAAAATACGCGTTACTTTCTTATACGTTAAGTTTCGTAATATAAAAAGAGTAGAAAGGGAATATTTTTATGAAAATACGTACAAACGTAGCAATTCAAGTTTTTTTAATGTCAATTACTTCTTCATAGTGTTTACGAAGTTAGATGAAAGAAGTTATTGATCTAAACTAGAGCACCGACTGGTAGAGTGTAAATGAGTCTTACCTAATTGTACAGCTATGTTATTTACTCAGTCAACTGTTAAAAAATAAATTTAAGATTTCCACATCATAAACGAATAATAAACACAAGTTATGCAATGTAAACCTTCCTTTAGAAGTTGAACATAAACTAATTTCTTTCTCATATATTGTTGATAAATTGACATTTTCGAGAAAAAACAATCGTTAAAACATGTCTGAAAATTTGATGTTTATATCCATAGTACGAACGGTGTTGTGATAATCGAAAATAGTTAGTTTAAAATCAAGTCATTTAAGGGATAGACTTGAAGGGCTAAATTCAATTGTTTAAAATTGGAAAAAAAATCTTTGTAGAAACTTTAGTAGAGAGTTTTATTCAAATGTTACATAATATTTTTCTCAGAAGTATTTAAAATTTCGTAAAATAAAATTTAAAAATTTTGTACCTTGGATAACTTTTTCTAACAAAGGACTAAACATTAAAAATTCACTTTTTTTTTTAGTGTTTCGAATTCTCTCTTAAGTAACATCTATTCAAATGTTCACTATCTATCTACTATAAACAGTAAGATTAGAAAGCTCAATCAACAAAAGATGACTGCATTTAAAATGATTTATGTCGGAAGAAAATCTGGATCCTTAGATTACATCTTCTTTAGACTACTTCATTTTCAGAAAATACTTTTCTAGTGTCGATCAGAACATCATATTTGAATTTTTCTCATCCAGATTAATCAAAAGCTGTTGAATGGAGATATTTTGTAAATTTATCGTTAACTTTACGTAATTGTCTAATTGAATTTTTTCTATTTCAGCACACATTTTTGTAACTTCAGAACAAATATTTTAATGTTTTATCCCTGCTTTGCTCCGTGTCATGGTGGCCAGGAGCGTAGTGGGGCCGATACTGCGTACTTGTACTTTTTTGAGAGCTGGTATGATACACCGCCACTCATACCATAACTCATTAATCTTTATGTTTGTATTGTGATATGAGTTAGTGAAAAAATAAATACGTAAATTAAGAGTATTTAGTTTTTTTGTGCGGTAAATTGTGTAAAATATTGTAAATTTGCAATTAAAAACTATGTTCAAGGTTCAATAGTTCCCTCAATATTTTTTTTTACCTGAAAAGTTATTAAAATTAGTTACAGTAAGACCTAATTTAAAAACTTGTATGATAAATATTTTGGACTTTTCTTCTTCTTCTTCTTCTTCTTTTTTTTTTTTTTTTTTTTTTTTTAAATTTTATTTAAGTGTTTATTATCTCTAATACAGTTTTAATTACATTAAAACTATTGGAAATGCTAACAAAATGATTTCAAATGGAAAAAAAAAATACAGTCTATAGTAAAAAATTTCTGAAGTATAGATTTAAAGGTTTTTTTTTTTTTTTCAATTGAAATAATTGAATAAGTTACTTCGACTCCCAATGTAATTTTATGCTTTTACATTGAACAAATAATGAAACTTTTCCTGGATTTAATGTTTGGGATTGGCAGACTTAAAACCATTTTCCGACAATTCGTTGATATATTTAATAAGTAAGTTGTAACTAATATTGAGTTTTGATACAATTTGGAAAGTCTGATTATGCTATCTCTTTAGTTCAACGTCTTGACACATTTTAGTTTTGAAATCTATGATTTGGTATGAATAAAGTAAAATATGATATTGCTATTTATGTTTTTAGGTCCACTGATGTTACGAACCTGATGTCTGTATCAATGAGTGGATTGCATTTTTCGTACAATTCAAGAGTTGCTTTTTAAAAAAACGTCCAAAGAATGAATTTCTGTCAAACAACACAGAACTTATTAAGATAGTGATAACGTATTTGTTTTTCACAATTAAAAGGGTTGCATGGTCTCGTGCATTCCTGCATTGTACCTTACGTCCCGTCGATCGTTGGCGAACTTTCTATTTGGGGTCGACTACGGAAACTATAGGATGAGCTAACTACGTTTGGCGAACTTTTTGTTACAATAAAAAAGTCGACAGTATAATACTTAAGATCCTTTCTGACCATGTATTTTCTCGTTGACTGTTGGCGAATTTTTTGTCGGTGGTCAACTGCACGAACTACTTTAATTTAAATTATTATTTGATTTTTGGAAAGTCTCAAATACATTTTCAACAAAGTTCAATTACCGGGGAATTACTGGGTTTTATTCTAATAAAGTTAAATTTACCCGACCACAGTTCAAGATGCATTCAATGATAATGAAAGAAAATTATAAGTCAATAAATTAGTTTACTCAGATTTGCAGAAAATTTTGACAACAGGAAAGAACAATAATACAAAAAGACCTTTCGTTGCGAATAAAAAGTTCATCTACGGCCAATGGGATAATACTTAAGTCTCCATGTATTAGTGATCTGAACTTAAATAATGGTGATTGGTGAAAAAAGAGGCTTCTCTGCCCAAATCTATGTATAAATAAAGATAGAATGGTGTTTTGAAGTTTTTGATAAATGGTGGGGAAAATTCCTTGTCTATGTGAATGAAGACTGGTGGAATGAAGATTGAAGTTTAAGTGGTGGAAAAAAAGGCTTCATCGTCCAAATACACATAAAAAAAGCCTTCATCATCCGAGTACATGTATAAAGAGACAGGGTGAACGGATATTTGAAGTTTAAGGATGGTAAAATGAAGTAAAAGGTGTGGATGGGTGGCAGGAAAAAAATCCAGCAGAGCTACGAAATACTGTTGATAAGATCGTCAACAAAAGTTTTAGGCTCAATACTTGAGGCTAAACGAAAAAGACGATAGACTTTCCAAAGAAGGGTAAAACGATAAGAGGAGATACTGGAAGTGAATGACTGGAAAAGATTTCTTAAATTACGAAAGTGTCCTCCGTCCATTTTGGAACCAGAAACAAACGGTGGAACTACTAGAAACAAGAGCGAAAAATAATTCAACGGTAAACATGATAAAGAGAATTCAATAGAGAAAATGAAAGAAAGAAAAAAGTAAAAGATAGAAATAGTTTTGCAATTTGAAACGCATCTTCAGTTCATTGTTGGAACGAGTGGAAGCTGTGAAAGACTCATCTCAAGATGGTACTTTAAAAAGCATTATTTGACGATTTTCAAAGAGTGTGATTTCTATAATGCTACCATCAAAAAAATGACACCCAAATAGCTTGTTGTTTATTTAAAAACTCTGCTGAGAACAGTCAGAAATATTTTGGACTAGGCAAGAAACGTATGAATGGGTGACATCGATGACTTGTAACTTACTTTTGAAGCCGAGCCTAATACAGGAAATATTGAAAAGATACTTGCTGTGAGAAAAATAAAATCGTGTTTTCACATACTTTTGAATAAGAGTAAAAAAAATTACATTTCTATTTATTTTTATTTTTTAATTAAAGAAGTGTGCTTTGCTAGTTTTCCTTCTGGTTTATATTTTAAAAAGTTATCTGTATAATGTTTAATATGTTTTGGATTGTGAGAGAAAAAATTAAATGTTTCATTGTTCAATATAAGCACCACGGGCAATATCTTGAAAATCGTTCCATGATCTCTTATAAGATATTGATCTTGCTCTCGATATTGATCTTCAATTACTTATAAACTTAACATCAATAACAATAAAATGTCTCATAAAAACAACTTTTATTTTTTCTACCACTCGTATCATTTTTAAATTTTTTTTTTTTGAATGAAAACCTTATCATAAAGAAAATATACTAAATTTGATAGAATTGAATATTATCTGATGCAAAAGACAATGGCTATATTTTCTAGAAAAATCGCCAAAAACCTCTAGACTAACAGCCAAAATTTTAAAAAAGAAATACCTTCTGATAAGTCTTTCAAAGGGAACAGGTCCGCATTGGTGTTTGTAATTATAAAGCATATGGAAAAATAAAAGAACTCACACTAGTTGAAACACCGTAACGTATGTGTTCGTTTTAAAAGTTTATATAGCAGTCAACATGCTATGCATTGAATACGACCTCAAGCTTACTATGAGCCGCTGAGCCACGAGTTTGATCAGACAGTCAAGGAATTAATTAACAAAAGGGTTCCTTAAAATGTTAGGTTTTTTATTCGTTTAAATGTTGTAGAAGCTTTTAATGTACGCACGTTAATAACTTAAGCTATAAGATTTCGATTGAATTTTTAGATACAGAGTTTATTACTTTCAATTCCCATACGTTTAGTAGGGTGAATCAAACGTCCCATGTTTTTAAAAATTTCGTGGAAATGGTCAGTCCCTCATGTTATTTTTGTTCAAAATGCTAAAAAATTATTATACATAAAAGTTTTTAAAAATTGAATAACATCTATATGGTTCACCACTCCTAGGAATGTATAGTAAAATTTGAAATTCTGAAAAAAAAAAAAAAAAAAAAATGCATCACGAGTAAAACAAATTTAACTTATATTGTAAAGATTTAAATTGTTTTGTGATATAATAAAAGGATATTTAATAATACTAGTTTTAATAGTACTAGTTTTCTAATTTCAATTTAATTCATGCAAGTACACTCATTCAGTCCATTCTGGCCGTTTTCACAGATTTCGCTGTTTTTGACGATCTATAAAACATTTTGGCAGTGATCTTTGTGTTTTGCAGATTGTATGAAATCGGTACTTAGCTTGACCCTTCATTCTGTCATTGACATTATTCAATGCTTCCAACCAGGAATGTAGACAGGGGAGGACCCCCCCCCCACCCCCCGAAATTGTGTGAAATCTTATTTTACCACTTCCCCTTCTTTTTTATGTATAACTCGTTATATGTATTTAATCAAATCTTCAACCATAACCCCCCTCTCCCCATAAAAAAAATCCTGGCCACGGGTTTGCTTCCAACTTTGTGAATGATGTGGTATAGGTTGCAGAACTTGATCATTCTAAAACATCTTCCATTACAAAATTTTAGTCTTGTTCAAGCAAACAAACGAAAAAAAAAAAAAAAAAATCTGCTCCAACTAAATTAAAAGAGTTGTATTTAGAGTGATATTTGTTTGGATATTAGGTTTTCCAAAATCCACGGCATATCTATTTTCATCATTAATATTAATGATATCAATCAATATCATTAATATCAATGAAATTTGGTTTTGTAGCTAACATAGCATTAGCGATGGCTTTTTATAGTTGTTGTAGTAGAACTTTATTGCTCTAAAGGGCCAATGGCACCATTTCTTCTGTAAAATATTAGTGGTGGTTTTCAAAGGCACCATTGCACTTTCAGATATGGAGTGTATAGTCTTGGGTACGTTGTAAGAGAATGAAGCATTTGCAGGTCGTTCTAATGGGCATTTAAGGCAGAATCACAGGTTATCCATCAGGTGCTGTTGATGAGAGTGGCAAAGTTACACTGTTTGGCATCCTATTGTTTTGAGATTATTGTGCCAGCAGATAGTTGCTATATTTGCTTCTCAAGAAGATACGTTTTGATTGTATATAACAATTTGACCATCCAGCATGCTTTGTGAAAGGCTCCAGGTCGGTTTAATTTTGCTTCTTGAGTAATATTGGGAAGATCTAGGCAGGCGTGTAGCCAGGGGGAGGGATATGGGGATATATCCCCTCCCGAAATATTTCAGTTCGTTATTAGAACTCAAAAACCAAAGGATTTTTTGCTTAAAATGGTAAATTCATTTGAAATGTTTTTAAATTTTTAAACATACATTAAAAAAATACCTGTAATTAAATATTTGGCATTAATAACAGATTTTATTGTTATGATTTGTTGAGTAATAATTTCATATCCCCTCCCGAAAAACATCCCTGGCTACGCCCCTGGGTCTAGGTATATTAGGCAAAGCTTTATGAAATCCATATAGTCATCTCTCTTTTTTCCTGAATCAATGGCAGATTCTGCTGTCTGGGTTGCACTGGCTCTAAAAATATCAATTATGCTTTTCGCTTGTACATTCACTGACTTAGAGTCAAAAGGCTCCAATTCACTATCAAAATATTCAAGATGATGCAAAATTGTCACGAAATAGTTTAAACTAGGTTATATCTGGTGACTTGGAAGCCTCGATCATCAAACGCATGAGACAAAATGACTTCTCCAACATGATGACTGATGATGGCAAGCTGACCAAATAAGCTCACGTCCCAATTTCTTTTTCACTCTAACGCAGGCAGTAGTAACATGACCTGTGTTGGAAGAAGTTGTGTCAAACATCAAGTTCACAATTATTTGTGTACATTGCCAAGATGTGAGATGCTCATATATTAAGTCTCATACGTTAAGTTTCTTAGGAATATGCTGATAAACCAAGAATATTTTGCTGGTGAACGTTTTCAGCAACAATTCTGATATTTTCTTCTGTTTAGTGCTTATTAGGCAATGATGTTAAAATTTTGAATCCCAATGCATAATCTTACGTTTAGGAAAGCACCACTGTTCCTTGCAGGTAGTTGAAATCTCCATTGCAACTTACTTTCTTGATCTATCTGCTGTTACGTAAATGCTGCAATTATAGATGTCTTTCCTCCTAATTCGGTAATTATTGATTTTGTATATGCTGCCTATTATGCTGAACTCGTATTTAAGCGTGTTGCTAATGAAACAAAATGAGGTTTCTTCATAATGTCGTGTGGGATGAATAAAGTCGTTCCTGTCTTTTTATTTCGATGATGACTTCAAGTACTTGTTGATAATCCTCAAAAGTGGTTTTCCACATCATTTGTATCAATCTCAATCATCATTAGAACTGGGAATATGACTTAATAATAAGTTGGAACTAATTTCTCTATTCACTTTTCCTCTTTTTATTTCTTGTAGCTGTTGTCGTCTGATTTTTTTTGCAAGACGTTTGTCCTGTGATCCAAATGTTGCCAAACGGTCACTTTGCATTGATTGATGGAGGGTAAGGTCTTCTTTATTCTTCAATTGCTTTTCTACATTCACAGGCCATAAAGGAAATTTTAAGGATAATTTATCTTCCATCTGTTTTACCTTGTCTATAGTATTCGGAGCAGATCTTCGATTAAGAAGTATCAATCTTAATTTTGCCCAAATCAAGAACATTTTGAGATTGGGGACAAATTGTCTAAAAATGTCTGTCTGAGTGCACGTGATTAGCATAAATCCCGAAGAAATTGACCTACGGTGTTCAAATTTGATGTGAGGGTTAGTGGTGGCTATGGGACCTACCATTAAGGTTTTCGTCAAAACCACGCATGCGCATAAGGTTAAAATCATAAAAAAAAATTATATTTTTCAGCAATTGCTAAAAAACAGCTCTAAAGATTTAGATTAAAATCTCTGTGCTAATGCCTCTTAAGGTGTTTTAATCGTTCCCATTTCCGAAAATTCTCGTAGAAATGCGATAAAAGCGTGTAAAGTTGAAAAACGAATGCCTTTAAGGCAGAATTTTCTACCTTTGAGCATCACGCAACAACGATTGATTTTCCTCTGTTTCACGCCCAATAAAGGACAGTGTAATGTCTATCAAATAACATCTCAAACAATTCCGCCATTTTTTTAATTTTTTTTTGCCCTATGTAAACATTTAAACTTGCCATTTTTATTAAATGAGTGAATATTGAAATCGGCAAAGAACACCATATCATATTTTAATGCAATGACGTTCCACACCCTTAGTTTTTAATTAAAAAAACGCGTTTAATGTACTATTTAATGATCACTAGTATTACAGAATAAATCAATTCTAATTTCTGTGTTACGGAGAGAACCAAGGAATTTGAATTGGTGAAAGGCAATTGAAGAAGATAATAGAAATTCCCAATTTTTTAGGGAAAGCAATAAGAAATTGCAAGTTTCGCAACTCTATCCAAAAATTTGGAGTTTAAAGTTTGAATTAATGTTATGAAATATTTTCCTACTCATAACAACGTGCATGATATCCAATCTGATATAATTTTCAATAATTTTGTTTCTTATTTTACTATAATCAGTCTTTACATTTTACACCAAGCACAATCTAATATTTTTAAATAGTAATAATCGATCGTATAATGTGTTTTCTACAACTAATAATATCTTATGCGATAATTACCTCTATAGGCTCTATATCATGCCAAACATAATTATCAGAAATATAGATATCATATCACTATAGATCACAACTCATCCGGTGGTGATATGACGTAAATGCGACTAATAATATTTTACAGGGATATAAAGCACGTGCATTAAATATTATATTGATACATAGAAGAGGCTAATTTTAATAATGATGATCTGGTATATCGAAAGCTAACTACAATTTGTTGTTTCTTTTGATAAATTAAGATTTCTTTATATTTATAATGTGCTTATCTTAATTTCACACCTAATTTGGCATTTATGTCTTTGTTCTATCAAATGAGCTTTGTTTTGTTTTCACTCGTTTTCAATTTTTGTTTCAGAGGTATTGTTTTAAAATCCTTTATATTGTTACTCTACTTTCATGTATATAATTGTAAATAATGATGATTTTACATAAATGTTTCTTTTAAAAGTTCTGTTTTATTAAATTTATTTGTTAACAGTTGTAATACAAAGCTTGAAAATGTTGGCAACACCCGAGTGAATCGAGATGTTTACCAGCGTGTGCTGATAGCCAGTTCGTTTGCCTTGAGTTTTTCGAGAAAGTTCGCAAGCTAGGATATAAAAACCGCCAAAGCATGGAATTGGTTTCAGATGGAGGTTCAGAGCCGTTTTGGAAGGATTTCTAAGCTGACTTACCTGTGTATGAATTTTCGCTGTATCTGAAGTTGTACGCAGTGAAGCTTTTGTTAAAGCTTGATATCGAACTCACTGTTGCATAGAGAAGTTTTGCAAGCATTTGAGACAAAGAATAAATTATCAGTTTTTATTTTATAAAATTTGTGTCCTCTCATTTCTTCTGAGAAAATTCGTAACAATAATTACTTCGTTTTTGTTTGTGGCGGGCAAAATCTTCGGAGGGTCCACTTACCGTCATTGAATCGAACTGAAACTTGACGGATATACTCGTTGTCAATGGCAATGAGTTGTATAAAGTTTTAAGGTCAAAAACAAAAGTTAGGTCATATGTTTATCATTTGAGGTTTTGGTTTTTAATTATGAACACGGACGGTTGAAAAAAAAAAAAAAAAAAAAAAAAAAAAAAAAATCATTATACACACTTTTCAAATTAAATTTACATGAAGAAATGCCATCAATTAAGTCTATTTAGCCATTACTTTAATTTTGTCTGATATTCTTCATGCGTAAGGTGTGTTAATCCACGTAGCTACAAACAATTAACACGCTTTAGGGCTAATAGTTTGCAGAAGAGTAGAGGTATATGTGATCCGAAGGAAAGACATTTGAAAAATAAAACTGCACTTTAAAACGCGTGGATATTTGAACATCTGAAACAAGTTCATTTTAATTAACAAGAGTAATTAATAACGAAAGTAGAGTTGAAGTTACCCTTTAACAGTCTAAGTTTTTAAATTGAAAAATCGTTTCCCTAATATTCCATGGAAAATAATAATTTTAAAGCCTTTACTAGGTTTTTCATTAAAGCGCAAACATCTAAAAATATTTAATGGCAAGTTGGAATGAATGGGTAGGCAGAAAATATCAAGTTAAAGTTACTCTTTGCAACGGGTGGACTTTAAAATAAATATCTAATTGCTTAGAGAACTCCATTTTGATAGCACGTAAACATATTTCAATGTTACTAGAAGAAAACAATTAACAATAGGATTATTGATGGATCAATAGTCATTCAACGTTGTGTAGTTTACAGAAACCAATAATTTCCAAACCTTCAACATTTTTTCTAACAGAGCAATTCTCTTAAAATTGTTCAATGTATAGGCAGATTGAAAGAGACGAAGTTTGAAGTTACCTTTTGAAAAGGGTGAGATTTAAAATTAATAAGTATCAACTTGCTTTAAGAACTTCGTTTTGATAATAGATAAACATATTTCAATAATACGCCAAGTAATTAATCTACAGTAGGGTAACTAATCAACCAGAATCAACCTAATCAACCTAGATCACGGAATACGATTTCCATACTTTGAATGTTTTTCCAAACAGAGCAATTCTCCCAAAAATGTTCGATGTAGCCATTTGGAAGAAGGCGAAGTTGAAGTTACCCATTAAAAAAAGGTGAGATTTAAAGTGAATAAGTATCAACTTTCTTAAAGAACTACATTTTGATAACAGATAAACATATTTCAATAATGCACTATAATAGTTTCAATAATAAGTCATTAATCAACAGTTGGGTAACTGATCAACCAGAATCCGTTCAGCGTTACTTAGATCACGGAATACGATTTCCATACTTTGAATGTATTTGCAAACAGAGCAATTCTCCAAAAAATGTTCGATGTAGGTATTTGGAAGAAGACGAAGTTGAAGTTACCCTTTAAAAAAAAGGTGAGATTTAAAGTGAATAAGTATCAACTTTCTTAAAGAGCTACATTTTGATAACAGATAAACATATTTCAATAATGCGCTATAATAATTTCAATAATAAGTAATTAATCAACAGTTTGGTAACTGATCAACCAGAATCCGTTCAGCGTTACTTAGATCACGGAATACGATTTCCATACTTTGAATGTCTTTCCAAACAGAGCAATTCTCCCAAAAATATTCGATGTGGCATTTGGAAGAAGACGAAGTTGAAGTTACCCTTTAAAAAAAGGTGAGATTTAAAGTGAATAAGTATCAACTTTCTTAAAGAACTCCATTTTGATAACAGATAAACATATTTCAAAACACGCAATAATAATACGCAATAATTTCAATAATAAGTAATTAATCAACAGTAGGGAAACTGATCAACCAGAATCCGTTCAGCGTTACTTAGATCACGGAATACGATTTCCATACTTTGAATGTATTTGCAAACAGAGCAATTCACCAAAAAATGTTCAATGTCAAGTAGGAAAGAGTGGGTAGGCAGCTGAAGGGATGAAGTTACCCTTTGAAAACGCGTGTGTGCACCTCTTGGGCCTCCGTCAAATATCAAGGACACCTACTTTTCCGCTCGCATCTGCTGTCCCCCGATGCTTATTCACTTATTGCACGGTACTGTATCTGCTTAGCAGTTGGATACGTGCATCTTACTGGAAATTTTAGCATTAATTAAGATATATCAAGAGGATCCCATTGGATACGTGTTGGAGTGATTTTGGACGAAAATGTGTGGGCATCTCTTTTGTGGATTCTTGGACGTACGAGGTTGTGTGAATGCTAGAAAAGATGGCTTGGTTGATGGTACGGATGGAAGAGTTGTCAGGTAGATAGTGTTTTGAATATGAAATTCTTGATTATAGATTATGAAAATATATTACGCACTTTGGCAAAAAATGCTTGTATTTAATAAAACTACTCATGGTTTGTTTTGAACTTTCACGTTAGGAGAGATATAAGTGGTAATAACGGTGTTTTTCTGTTTACATAATATGTGCAATAGAAGTTAGTTCGCTCTTCTCAAATAATTTCTTCTTATAGCTGTTTAAATTATTTATAATTGCTGATTATTTATAGAATTGCTAATAAATTTTAATAAAATTAAATAATTGTTAATAGATATTAATAAAATGTAGTAATTGTTAATAATTTTATATTTGTTAATATTTGGGAAATTATTAATGAAAGTTAATGGTTGTTAACAATTATTAATAATATTATATATTTGTTAATAATTTTCATAATTGTTAATAATTTTTACACTTAGTGAAATATTTATTTGTGAGTTGTTTATTTTTTCACTAATTAGTGGTTAAATGTCGCCAATTTTATTTTATTGTAATTATTTTCTAAATGAATAAATTTGAAATTAAAAAAAAAAAAAAAAATCTTTGCTCCTTATATTTCATATAAGAGTAAAAATCTCATATACGAATCAGAAATGTCTCATAAACGAGTAATATTTAAAACACTCGTTGCATAACATATACGAATTTAAAAATAAATCCTTGCTCGTTATATCTCAGATACAAGGAAAGATTTATTAATGTTGATTCTTGAATTTGGAGGCCATAATATATTAAAGACTATTTTTCTCCTAAATTTCCCAACTTTTAATAAATCAAATTATATCTTGACAATAATAAATCATAAATGGCATCTATGAAAAATCTAATTTTATACTTAAATAGCAAATTATTTTTAAAAAGGGAATTATTACTACCAATTTATTACTAGACAATTGTTATGAAAAGTTTATCCTTGTTAAAAGTAATTTACATTATGTTGCATATTTGTAAAAATGATGTAAAGTTTCCTTTTAGTCTTTAAAATTTAGGTAAATGGTTTCAGATATTTTTTTCTGAATTACAATTTACTACAAATTTATCTATTCTTTTATTCATTCTTTTACATACTCTTGTCATTTAGTTATTGTAAGCATATAACTTATAAGCTTTTCCAATTACCATATATATCGAACTAAGTATCATTTAGCCGATGCATGCTGTGAGATATTAATTTTATATTGATATTTAGATTTAATTATTTTAAGTGCCTTTCGGTTTAATTTTTTTATAAAATATACTGATATGCATTATCTTATTCATAAAGCTTTTTGATAAATTTTACTTGTAAAAGTAAGATATTGATAAATATTGTAATATCTTTCAAACAATGCGTCAACTTTATTTTTCTAAAGACTGATGAATGTTAACAAAATATTCTAACCATGCTGAGGTTCAATGTTTAAAAATAACCAATGATAGAACATTTCCTCATCAAAATTCAATTGGGAAACTTTCCTAAATACCGATAACAAACTAAAAGTTTGGTTGTTTTTATTTGCTACAAAAAAAAATATATAAGTAAAATTTATATTTCTCTTTGTATTTTCATGATATAAAATAGAGTAAATGTCCACCAATGAGTTAAATTCAAAGAGTTATATGTAAATGCGTCTGTTTTTTTCTAATATAATTTGAGACAAGAGGCGATGAGTATATTTTCCCTTTCATTAAAACTTCATTTTAATTTTTTATTCATTGTTGGATGTAACATATTTTCATAAACAGTTATTCAATTAGTAGATTTCAGATTTTAACCCAATAGCAAAATGAGCAAACTGTTAAGTTAAAAAGAAAACTACTTAAATATATTATAATAATTAGTGAGTTTCAATATGGAACCCAAAGGGGGGGGGGGAGAAAGGAAGGGGGGGGGGGGGAGTGAGCAGTGCTTGAATGAGGATGGGGAGCGCATGCGCATTGTACTTTGCAGGATGGTTGAATATTTTACTCAGTTGGACTACGGAAGTATATTTCAATGTTAATTTCTGGAAGTTTATCTCTGGTATTTGCTGATGTAGATTGATCACGAAGTGGTATTGCAATTGAAAATGCCAAGTGATTACGCAAAGTGCTCCACATAGGCTGCATAAATCATTATGTGTAACTCCTAATAAAGATCATTCCCTATACTCGATAAATTACAATCGTCTAGCCCAGTTCATTTAGAAACTACTTCGTATGAAACCTTTGAAATTCAGTGAGTAGGTACAAAAATGATCTCTCAATGATATGATATAAATTAAATACTCGAAAATAGGGTCTAATATATTTTATTTCATAAATGAAAATGAAAAAGCAAAGACTATTGCAGGTGGGGCTATTGAAGTAAGGATTTCAAATGTAAAGTAAAATATACAAAACGCTATTTTCGAGTTTTTAATTTATGTAATTTCACTTAGGTGATCACTTTTGTACCTACTCGCCAAGTTTCAAGGTTTTATAGAAAGTACTTTCTAAATGAGCTAAATGAGAAGAGTGAAACATAACGAGTTCAGGAAATGATCCCTACGAGGAGTTAAAATTAGATGATACAGTGATGCCTTTTTATTTGTTTATTCATGCATTTTAAAGCGCAACCCATTATAATTTTACAACATTTCAAGTACTAATTACGCTTAAATGTATTTTACCAAAAGTATTGTGCTTAGGTAAATCTTATATACCCTGTTTAAATTATATTTTAGTGACAGATTATAAAAATATATAGATTTTTAATAATGAAATACTGCAAAATATGGTACATTTATTAAGATAAAACTTGACAATATTGGTTTTAATGCGTTAGTTTGAAGCGTTATATTTTTACAACTTGTTATATAAATTATGGCACTCGGTAAACAAAATTTATGGAGCGTTGGCGAACTATTCACAATTGCTTTTATTTCAATTTTAAATCAATAATGTTAATATTTTATTAACTAAACAATTTTCAATTAAAAAAGATTGGACAGTTAATTAAATAAGTTAACGAATTACATTTTTCTAAAACTATCTTACATTTTGATTGAATAATATTACGTCTAAGAGTAAAAATAGTTAATGAAACCCTCACGTTTTTTTAAATACAGTATAGTATCACGGTTTTTCAGTTTTAATGAATAAATTATACAAAAGAAACATAAAGCGAGATTTATATTAAAAACATTTTAGAGAAATGAAATTGTATATAACTTGTCCTACTAATTGTAAATTTTTTTTTATTTCTAAACAATCTAAAATTTAGTTTAATAATCAATAAATTTTTGTATTTTTTCATAGTTCTTTCAATTGAATCTTTATTGAGTGAGTTCATAATTTTTCAATGATTTCTTTTTCACTCTACGATGTAGAAGCAATAAAAGTATGTGAATTAGTTTCGGCCAGAATTGACCCATCTTCCAAAACTTCTGCTTTCGACAATCTCCAATACTGATGTGGTATCTGATGTAGGGTGACATTGGACACTAGAGTTTAGACGTGACATCAGTCACCTTTTACTGACAAGTAGAATTTCAACGCGTTATTTTTCCTCATCTTGAAATTATTTTCATATAAGAAATATATGCTCATATATAATATTTATAGTTCGATATATATATATTTTTCATTTTTTCATTTGTTAATGAGTATTTACTGTTCTGCGATATTTCTCTTTACACTTTCTCTTACTTTACATATCAGAAGAACTGCAGCAATTTTATGAAGAAGTGCCATCAATTTGTTTACTGGTAATGAGATGCAAATATTCTGAAAAGACACAACAAATTAGTTGCTTGTCCCTCCTTGTGAAAACAGAAACCCTTCATTACTCATATTGAGTTTTAACTTTGATGTTGATCAAATACGAAAGCCCATTTTTATTTTTTATAAAGTCATTTTTATAAAATATTTGCTTCGTTTTTGGATTTCATTTCATCATTATCACTTAAATTTTGCGATGTGTGAGGACTTGAATAAAATGTAAAGAATATTATGCCGTAAATACTTTAAGAAATTACGGTAATTTTTGCTGGAAATAGTATAAGTAAAAATAAGGAAAATAATTATTTTACCTTACTTAAACTTTTTTTCTTAAATTGGGCTTCTTCAGCTGAAAAGAGTGTTATATCCTTATTTTCAGTAAATATAGTTTTGAGATCTTCAATCACTTCATTAAATTTAGGTTCAAACTCAAATAACCATCATTATTTCCATTAAAGAAATTCGTAGCGTAATAATACTCATTCAGTTCATACTGTAACGTACAATGAAGATTCAGGTTTTGATAAGATTCTTAAAACCACAACCAGACTAAAAATAAGTCTGCAACTTCACAAAATCAACCCACACCACAAGAAATTCCAGTGCTTAATATCACCTATAAATGACACTCAATTTTCCTACGCTAAGGTATATAAAATTTCGGAGATTCAAGGTGTCTTCTCTGCTTTTACCCCTCATTTCATCTGTTCTGTAGTGCTATGGATATTATGAGTAATTGGGTAATTCTACAAAAAGTGGATCTTGCTGACCTATACAAGTTTTGCAAATGATGAAATAAAATAAAAAATAAAAAAAAATAAAAAAAACTTTTGATTTCTATATTATTGCTTCTTTCTTGCGCAATAAATGGATTTCACATTATTTCACGTTTCTCAAGTTTCACTTGAAAAACCAAAAATATAAGGACTATCAAGTAAACTTGACATGTGTCAAATTTCAAACGTAATCATCGTTCAATTTCGCTTCATTTTTTGCTGTTCTTTTCATTCAAAATATAGAATATAATCTCCACTTACAAAAAACATTCCTATTTTGTACCTAATGCTGTGGTTAACATGTTATAGTATCTCCTTAAAGTTGTGTAATTTTGGTAAGGATTGTTACAGCGTAAATTTTCAGTTTGTTAATCATCTTACCGAGTGTACTACTTTGAAAATACCCAGTTCAGTGAGTGATGAACAATCTGCCATTTGATGTCACTGCTTGGGGCAGGTCAATTTTGTACAAGGTGAGAATTAATAATTAGGGGTTAATTAATTTTAAGGTAATTTTCCTCAGGCAAGTCATAAATGGTAAGATATTTTTGTAAAGACCATCAAGTCACTATATTTAAAATAAAAATTCAAATTAACTGTTTGAAATACAAAAAAAAAACGTCGAAGAAGAAATTAAATATCGTCACACATTTTTCAAATTGGTTAAAAACTGAAAGGAAAAAAAAATTTTTTTTTTGGATATTTGGAGAGGGGGGGGGGGGGATAAGAACTTTCAGAACTTATATGAAATTCTCAAACGTCGCTTTTACTATATTTATGAGCGTTTTGAAAATTGAAAATTAGGAGCCAAAGTTTTCGTATTGCAAAACGTCACAAGTATTTTGCCACTTTAAAAATACTAATGATGGTTCTGAGCACTGAGCTTAGGTATAGAATACTCTGAATAACTTTCTTACAGGTAAAGAAACTATCTGATAGAGTGCAATTTCGGTAGGTAAAATGTTTATCATCCATTGCAGCTGAAATGTTGAAGAAAACTCGTTGTAAGTTTTCACATTTTCCTAAGACCCAATCAGCTGCTTTTTTTTGAAGAATCCCTCAATCATACTGTACAATTTAGTCAGTATACGTTTAATTGGTTCTTGTAGAGTTCAGTATAAAATTCAAAATAAAATAAGATATTCTCCTTAGTGGGGGGGGGGGGGTTGGAACGATAGAAATTGGCGGATTGATATGAAAATATTTGATCTGAGAATATTTTCCTAAAATACTATTAGGTTATTTTCCTTAAAGGAATAGCACTTATGCAAGAAAATAGGACGTAATGTGTTAGGCACACTAGTTATTTTCAAAGATGAAATACTTCCTGATTTGCAACAAAAATTTATCTATTTGGCAAAGTCTCAAGTTTTTATTTCTAACAAATTTTTCAATAAAAAAAAGTTTAAAATATTAAAGAGATATAGTTTTATTCAATTGGTTTAAAATTTAAGTTAATCTAAATTTGTTAAGTTGTTTAAGTAGGAGAACTATTCGATGATTTAAAGTTGTTACATATAGTATTTTATTTTATGTTTTGGACAAAAAAATACTTGAAGAATGTGATTGGAAAATGTATTATGGTTGTTATTATAAATTTATTTGAACATTTTTTTATTTTTTTTTTGTATAAAAAGCAAATCAAATTAAGATTAATTTTCGTTTAGAGAAAATATTCCTAGTGAAAAAAAATTTACATTTTTTAAGATACTTAATAAGTAAAGAAAATATCGATGGATAAATTGAGTATCATGTTGGTTTAAAATCCACGTTAATATAAATGTTTTATATTGTTTAAGTAGCACAACTAAACAATTATTTTCTGGAATAAAATAGTTGTTCCTTTATGTTAGTTCAACTTTTATATTTAAGGGGAAAATATACTTGATGTACGTGTGTGGAAAAGTAATGATAGTTGCTGTTATGAATCTATTTTGAATATTTTTGGTACAAAAATATAAACAAATGAATTTTAGATATTTTTCCTTTTCTAGAAATGGCCTGAATGAAACCAATTTTCTTTTAAGATAAATAATCACCAGGAAATAAATATGTAAATTTTTTTACATTAGACTTAATCAAAAAAATATAGATGGAGAATTTGAGTTTTTAAAAGTGTGAATATTTGAAGTTCTTCAATTTAAATGAATTCATTTTATTAATAAATTGAATTAAAAAATTTATTACAATATCTCTTTTGTTAATATTTACTATCACAGCAAAAAAAATTATGCAAAATAACTTTAGATTTGCAGTTTTTAGATGGATATATATATTTCTTAGGGTCAACTTATTTGAGAAATATTCAATAATTAAAAATGTGTTTGATTTATATAACGTTTACAAATTTAATGTGTTAAGCATCAAACAATATGAACTAAGTAACTGGTAGCATACATACATATATATATCAAGATGTTTATGCAAAATTATACATGGCTTTTATACAGCCTAAATTAGCGATTTTTGTTTCATAACGTACTGTTTGGTTTTGTCTGGTTTGTATTAGTTTAAATTATAGTTTAGAAAATCTATAAATTACAATACTTCTAATTTACAAATATTTGATAAAACACATGAATACGAATATTTGATCACACATAATAAAAACATACGATATTAAAATATTACTAGAAGATATAATAATAATGATAAAAAAAAAAAATCAAATTTTCTAACAAAAATACTAATAAACAAATCTACATTTGAAAGTATAATATTAATATATTTAAAGACGTTAAAATTTAAAAAGGAGAAGAGCGAATGATAAATTATAAGCAATATATTTTGGAAATAAAACAAGTATTTTTTACGCATGAAAACCGTTAAATTTTTTACACTAAAGTGCCCGTGCTATCCTAAGACAAAAAATTTCCACGATTCAAACTACCATTAAAATCACAAAAGACAATAAAAAAAAATCATATTATTTGACAAAATTTATTAATTCAGTGGAGAAACTTCTTTTTGAAATTTTTTCTTATAGGTAAAACTTTTCGCTCCCATTTTAATAACAAATTTTTATTCAGAATTTTCTTATACACAAGTTAGTCAACTTAAAGGTAGTGCAAGAAAAATAATTTGTAAACTTTTTAAAAGACTCAAATAAACTTTTAGAACTCAATGGTATTTTAAATGGGTTTTTCCACAACATATATTATAAGAGGGTTAAATGGACTTTTGGAATATCGCATATCAGGTATTACATAATTTGAAACGGCGATAAGTAAGGAGACAATTTGAATTAAAAGTTAGATTACTTTAAATTACTTAAATTTCATAAAACAATTTAAATTTTGCAAAAATCTCTTTAAAATTTTTTTATTAAAAATATTTATATTATTTAAGTAGTGGTAGAAGGAAACAAATACCTCATTCTTTTGGTCAATAATACTTACATTTTTTTAAGGAAACATAATGTTTCATTTTTAAATAAATTTATTTAATCTAATCAAGTGCTTAATTTCTTAACTAAATTAATTAAAAAAATAGGTAAAGGATTAAAAATGCCAATCAGGATAGGACTGCCTAGAGTTTTGGATATATATTCACGGAAAGCGAAAAATCTACGTATGTTTAAGTTTTGGTTGGTATTTATAGATGTATAATGAGATGGTATTTATATAGATATATTATAAGCCACTACAATGTTTTTGGTTTTAGATGTAGAAATACTTTTATATAATATTCATTGAAAAATTGATCTAGATAAGATATCTAAGTGAAATGAAAATTAATATTTTAAAATTAGGGTATAATAGTTTTGACAGTTTCTGAAAATTGAATTTTGATGGCATTTTAACAAACATTGCGTATGAATAAATTTAGTTAGTTTTAATTAAAAATCAATCTGTAAAAATAGTTAAAAAAATATATTACCTTGTTCATCAAGTTCAAAAAAACCTACACATTGATGGGTTTTATAATTATGTGATAATACAAAGTTATTAAATTTAATAAATTCATGTTATAGTAAATAATTTACTCGAAGTCTTAATTTTACTTTTCTCAAAAGTTTACTTTACGGCTTAGGTACATCGTATCAGGACCCCCACCCTCTTTTCTTCCCCCAAATGAAATTTAACTTTAATTTTGCCCTTTTTTCTTTATCTAACAAAGCACAAGTACCATTTAACAAATAATGAAGAATCAACAGAATTCAAAGATTGAAATTTCTCTTTTACATTTTATGAAATAAATAATTTAATTCATTGGTGCCTGTAAACTTTTTTTTGTAGTATGAGTGATCACATTTCTTGACTTTGATGGCCAAAAGTAGACCTTCAACTGAAAAAGTAAAAAATACTTTTTGATTGACAGTACGATAGCTGTTTGATTGATACTTGAAGATTTAAAATGTACCTATAAATAATCTCAAATTCAATAATAATAACAATACAGTTGTTTTATCAACTTATTATAGCACATCAATGTGCTAATTATTTCTCATCATCAGCTGCTGATATATCATCTTTATGAAAATTTTGATTTAGAAAAGAATAAATAATGCAATAATTTTTACATAAGAATTTATGTCGCGACATTTAACTAATAATTGTTGCGTTAGGAATTCTTATATAAATCAATGTTTCTCTTTGGGTATCGCCCAGAAGTAAGTATGAAGTGACAATTATAATTATTATGAAATTTTACTTGAATATATAATAAAATTTCACTTTGTATTATAGTATTTTCAAGACCTTACAAACTTTAAAGTAAACTTATCGTAACAATAGACAAAAAACAACAACAATAATAATAATAATAATATAAAAAAAATTTGTAAAATTGTCTTAATTATATTACAAATAAAAACTTTTATTTCTTAGATTAACGATATGTAAATTGGTCGAAAAGAGTTTTTACTTATTAATGAAACTGCAAAATATAATGATTTTAACCTCACAAAAATGTTTGAAAATAAATAAATATATTTTTTTTTTTTTTTAAGAAGATGAGTATATCAGAAATATTTTGAGATCAATAATTACATACCTACATTCGCTATTAATGCCATGAATGTGCATACCAATTCAAAAAGTATAGCAACCAATTGACGTTGTAACACATTAAAATGCTGTTGCTATATCCCAAATGATTCATAATAAAAAACTATTAAAAAAAAATTCAAAATTTTCTACTCAAAAACTTTTAACATGCATGGTCATATAAAGACTTTTGAAACATGTCAATTTTCCAAGACAGTAATAAAAAGAAGCCGTAAGAAAATTTAAGTACTGTATAAATTTTTAGTTGCGTTAAGAACTAGGTTTGAAAGATGTGTGATAAGATTTTTTAGGCTCTTATAAATGCCAAGATAGAAATGTTTTGGCATTAAAATGAAACATTAAATCTTTTTAAATTCACGATTGTTATTGTTGAAGACATTTGTTCAAAAATATGCTATTTAACTACAATTTTAAAAGGCAAACATTAAAATATAAATACCGTTGGGGATTTTTGATAAAAATTAAAAAGTAATGTTAGTTTTTTAATTTATTCTTTTAAACTTGTATCTTCAGAAAAGAGCAAAAATGAACTATCAAATATTAATTTTGCTAACTTTTGAAAGTGTGTTCTGTAAGTTAAAAGAAAATTTAATTCTTTTTGTTAAAATTATTAACAATTAACCAAATATTAAAGTAAATTATTACAATGTTTAACACGTACTTCATTTCTATCAAGTACAACACACTCCTTTTTACTCTTAAGTATATAAAAACTGTAACATGTAATACATGTGTTTTTATTTTCTCGTGTTCACCTAATTTTAAACTTGCTTCATGGATACATATTGTTCATCTAATGATTTTGTAACACCCCACATCTAAAGTTAGCTTAATTCTTTATTCTATGACACATCCCTATATTTAAGGGCAACATGTTCTTATTCTTGGCCCATTAAAACAGCCCTCCAATCTTCAAGCTAAGCCGAAGCTTTTCCCTCGATCTTGCTATCAATTGTAAGTTCCTTTAGTACATGATGTAACAAAAAAAAAATCTAATTCATTCCTTTTGATGATATTTTCAATGTCCCTAAGTCGGTGTCATACTTTGATTCTAAATCTTCCTTGAAGGTTAACCACTTTCTTATCAACCTTTTAACTTATAATAACCCGTTCTTCTCAAACCACCTACCAAGAGCAATCTGTTTTGTGTTGTTGAAATGATAACTTCATACTAATCTTCAATCACAATTTTCATTGGACTGCTATAGTCTAACTTTCTCATTCCGTTAGTTTTAAGTTAAATGGCTTGAAATAAAAGATTCCTTTAAAAGTTTGGGAGATAAAGTTAAAAATAAGCTGTCCATGTTAAGATAAACTCTTAAGAAGAATCGTCAGTTGTCCCTGGCCCATAAAACTAATGCTGATGCCCTAATTTTTGGGCCACAATAACAGTCGAAAACACGCGAATTTTTACAACAGATACGACCACAATAATAAACAGTGGTCGAATCTTATGATTTTGTATGGTTGATGTGAACTTGGTTGTCCTCAAATAAAGTTTGTTGCCCTTACATTTTTTAATGTTACATTATATGAAAACTGTTACAACAGTTACAATGAACATCATTAGCTTATTACGAACATTTGCGAGGCTTTGGAGCTGTCACGTGATTCCTGGTCGCGTAATCACATGATATACGGTTACATTTTCTGTTTCTCATCTCTGATAAGTTAAATTGGTCAACGTGCACACAATATGAGTGCTCAAAATTCAATTGATTAGTTTTATCATAATTATCAAAACAGAACATGCATTTATGAAACGTGAATTCAATTTCTAGTGGCCCAAAGGACAACTGAAGTTTTTGTTTAAAAATGTGGTTCCCTCCGCCAACGGCAAATTTCGAACCCTGGTCACAAAAGATCATTAATGCAATTTAAAGGAAAACTAACTAGTCTTTTCATGATCTAAATTTTTAAAAACTTTTAAAAACATAGCCTTTTTAAAAATCGAAACTTTTAAATTGTAACTAAAACACCCCCAGATAATTTCCCATCAAATTTTATTAGCTATTTTTTACTGCTGTTGTTGTACCTGGTATAAAATCCATATATTTTAATACAATTTTTCTGCACGTGTGGACATAAAATATGAATCTTTATCTGCCGTACTGAACACTGAAGTCGAATTTGCTGCTGAGCTCAAAATGAAAACTTGCGGATTGAAAGCTTTAAATCCCTTTTTCTCGGTGTCATTACATTTAAAGGTTAATGTTGTTTTTCTTTAGTAGTTTTTAGATCGATTGAGTGTTTTTAAAAGTAGGGGGATAGATTTCAGAGGCCTAAGACGTAGGAGGACGCATGGGTATTTTCTTGAAAAGTGGGGAGATGCCTCCCCCCACGTCTACCCACACATCTAGCACTGGAACTAGCTGGTAACAATAACTTAGTTTGGCCAACAAATGCAAATACAGTTCCCATGCTTAGCATGGCTTATAAGAAGCAACGACTGTTTGACGATCCGCCAACTGAGAATAAACAACTTAGTATAGAATTATAGTGCATGATGAGTGAAAAGTCTTGTCTAGATAAAAAAACAAATCCATGATGTCTGATTATTATACAGATTAAGGTTAATATATGGTTTCTTGGAAATGGTATGTGTAGTTTGTAGTCCTTGAGTTTTTAATGAACGATCAGTATTTATATATAGCGTTATTTTCTTATCTAGACTAGACCTGTGCCTACTTTTTATTTTAAAGAATGTACAAAAGTTTAGCAAAATATAATTTTTGTTTTTTGATTCCTAGTATCTGAAAGTTAAAGTGGAAGAAAATTTGTAACTGAAAATCAAGTAAGGTAATATAATACGAATTTGTATAATATAATACGAATATAAACTCAAAGTTGCATTAATAAATCAAAAATATAAAAACTCAATTTATGAAATAAAAACGCCTCTCCAATGATAAATGGAAAATTAGTCATAAACAGAAGCTAACATTCAATCATTGGTTGAAAATTGGTATTTCTTTTTGTTATTCATTACAATCCTGTTATTTGATTGAACGCTTATATTAAGACAATTATAGTTAAAATTACTAAAAAGGTATTTTAAGATTTCTTTCTTGTTTAAAGTTATTTTTTAAAGCCCACTGTATTGTAAAGGAAAAAATCTATTTTTAAGAAATATCACTTAATTTGTTTTACAATCTAAGAAGCTATTGGGTAAAAACTGAAATTTTCCCGATGAATATTGACGTTAGATATTTTCTTGTTTAATTGATGCACTGTATACGTAGAAAACTATACATAGAAAAAACACTTTATAAGTCTAAATAAGCAGATGCTTCTAGCATATTTAAAAGAAAAAAATTACTTATGGTATAAAAATATACTTCGGCTGAAACATTAATTGTATCATAAGAAATATTTTAATAGAAAATACAACAATTCCATGTATCAATGTAAAGAGACATTGATTTAATCATAAAATAAGGTAGTAATTTGAATAGAAATTTTTTTGTAAAACGAATGAACTAGACTTTATTTATTTGAAACTGTTCTTATCCTTTTTATGAGAACGCTATACATCAAGTACCAACAATAAAAAATATGATATTTTTATTTTTTACTTTTTATATCTATTCTATATTTCTTAAAGTAAAAAAAAAAAGAAAAAAAAAATTTTAATTACGAATTATTGTTATAGATACATCATTAAGAATACAGACAACATTTAGAATCCATAGTTATTAAACTAGAAAAAGATTTCCTCTCCCAGAAGTCCTTAAGTTTAAATCGTAGCAAGACTTGTTTAAAAATCAATACCTTATTAAAATATTATTTTTGTTATTAAAATATGAATAAAAATAAAAAAGAAATGGTCGAATATTTTCCAAAGCTTCACCTACTTTGATTGAAAAAATCAGTAAAAAGGCGTATTTAATGTTTACCATACATTAGAAATTCATTTTGTTTTAACTTAAAAAAAAATACCACGTATCTATTATAAGAGATATAAATTGTATAGAATATCACAAAACATTACAGTACTTTGTTTAAACAGAATCTAAATTCATATTCAATAGTTTTTCCTTCTTACAAAGTGCCTTTTATTAATACAATAACAAAATACAACTTTCATTAAAATTAGTCCTTTTTTATAAATTGTATTATTTATTAATGAAATGGAATGTGATTTTAAAACTAAGCTAGTTTTTTTTTTATCTGTTGCCAAACAAAATTAAGCTCGATAGGGTTTTTTTTATGATTATCAAGCTACATCTGTTTTACATTAGTCTAATATCCAATTTGAGATAATCACGGGTTATTTAAATTAAAAAAAAAAAATTACTTTTAAGTTAACTGGAAATTTTATCAACATAATTCTTTTAGTAATATCCAGATTATAAAATATTTAAGGTTCAGTTTATGAGAAGACAAAATATTTAAAGTTCCATTTATAGTAATGCGTGTTTGTGTGAAGATTACCTTCTTTTAATTTGAAGTCAGTAGGCTATAAAATCTAAAAAGATTTCTTTTTAAATTGTAATTTAAATGTAAATATTCACAAGTTATCAAAGAATTTATAGCAGAAGAGAATAGTTTTTTTTTTTTTTTTTTTTTTTTTTTTTTTGTATTTGAAATCAAAGGAAAATTGTTGAAGTTAACAATTGCAGAAAGTTTGGTAAGATTCACAAACTTTCGTAAAAGTTTTTTTGGTTAAATGTATATAAAACTTAATAATTACTTAATTGACATTTATACTTCCAATGCTTTGGAAAGAGAGAGAGAAAGAAGAAGTGGAGGGGGGGGGGGGAGGGTGTATTTCGACAAATTTTAATTTACAAATTTGTTGACAAAATATATCTACATTTCTTAGGACCATTAGTTAAAGGAAAATGTTGAACTGCTTTTCTATTTTTATCACACCAAATAATGCAATTTAATTGAAGATTTTTTTTTTGTTAAATTTCTTCTCTGCTATGAGCCACTTTTCAAAAGTATTGTAGTGTATCTTCCAATAAATGAATATCAGATATTTTTTTGTATTTTAAACAAAACAAACTTACATTTTATTAAAAAAATAAGTATAGATACAAATAGTTAAAATTGTAGTTATAAAATTCAAAAGGTTGCAAAATTAAACTGAGTTTTGGTAACTTATTCATTAATTGCACAAAACATGGAATAAAATTCTTGATACGTTACATCGTACAAATCTCTAAAGAAAATATACGACAATCTCCAATTAAAGTCTGACTCAAGAAGATTATTTTCTCATGTTTTGATTTTAGCCTTATACTTTTAAAGTAACTCAAATAATCTCTTTCAGATAAAGAAAATTTCCAAAAAATATCTCCTCCTTTAAAAAATTTTACGATGCTTTTTATCATATCAATACAGAATACAAATGAGACTTTGTTGTTCTTATTTCGCTCAAATTCTTTACCATTTACAAAATCCTATACTTCCCTGAATTGCTAATGTCAGAAAATAATAGTTGTACTGGATATTCATATTAAAATTCATCTTGTAAAGGAATTTTTATTCTGCGATCAATATCATAGGATTAATCAAATCAAACTTCGTGGCAGCTTTCCTGTTCAACTCGTATTACCGATTAATTAGGCTTGGTATTATTGAGATTAACATACAGGCTAAATAGTCAACAGACATAGCAAGGCTATTCAAGAGTAACATTTGATGGGTCTGTCTATTGTGACTTACAAAGTGTTAGTAGCAAAAATTTTAAGCTAAGATAATAAGACATTGTTATTATAATTTAAGTTTCAGGATCATTTAGAAAAGTAGCACATAGACTCTCATGCTAAACCATTAGGTAACTGAAATGTATAAGTTATATCCAATAAGCAATTCACTGCTGTAAGCACGAAACATTTTAGCTCTTTTTTCTGCTCATAAACAAATTAAAATTCTAAAATTATTATGAATATAGCAATTATGCTTTTTTTTATATAGCTCTACTTGGTGACAAAGTCATAAGGAAAAATAATTATTTTAAACTAAGTCAAATATGCCTTTATATCGACTGACGCACGGGAAATGGTCGTGCCTCGTGCGTCAGACGATATAAATGCGCATTTGATTTAGTTAAAATAACTATTTCTCCATATAAATTTGCCACCAAGTTATATGATATAAAATGTAAACATAACTATTAGATGCATCTTAATTTTATAATTCTTATGAGTTTACGAGTAGAAAAAAAAGCCAAAATGTCCCTTGCGTCAGCCAGAGAATTGCCCTAATATGATTAATTTGGCTATTGTACCTAATGTATAGTAACTAGGTTAATATTTGTAAATTTTATTTCAAAAAGGGACACAAAACTTACTTGGATCACAAATAATAATAATAATAATAATAATAATAATTGCATAGCTCTTATGATATGAAATATATGAAAAATTATTTCTAGCTTTTGAATTTTATTACACTTGATTACTTAGTCACCCGCCAATCAAATAATGGTGCAAGTTGGGAGCAATTCAAACATGTGTTGGAATACAAATCCCATCAATCTCTTTCCTACTATCTAAAAAATCTAAATGTTTCTACTAATTTAAGACACATCTTTGTGCACCTTATTCTTACAACACGTGTAAGTATGCGTTATTCAAAATGTTTTTCAACTATGTTTTATTATTGTTGCATAATTGATTGAATTTTATTTCACATTAAAGTTATAGAACAAAATTAAGAACACTTAAATGGATTTTTTTTTTTTAAATATCATGTATGCGCTATAAAAATATTTTATAATTTTATCGTTACAACAGTGTTTATTTACATATTTTTTTTATTTTATAATTTTTTATTTTTTTTGACAAAAAACGTGTTAAAGTGTTAAAATGGTCAAAATGCAACAACAAAATAAATTTTAAAGTTTATAATTGCTTAGATTAATTTTATAGTTTATTGTCAATACCAATTTCATAATATATTGTCAAAAACCATTTCCAAATTATGTGACGATTAAATTCTTAGAATTGTTAGTGATTAAATTCTTAGAATTGTTAGTGATTAAATTCTTAGAATTTAAACATAAATTATCAAAATTTGAAAATGGTATTGACAATAAATTATGATTAAATTCTGTCATGGCGTTTAGATAGATGTCGTTTTTGGAATTTTAAAGGCTATTATTCAATAGAGTAATTTGCCTTTTTTTACTGATTAAAAATATGCTACAAATATTTCATGTTTACGACATTTTGAAATATAAACTAGAAGAGAAGAAGATATTGTGTACCCTTTTTTAAGTAAACTGCTAAAAATGTTGGCAACTTTGGAAAAGTATGCAATTTACTTAGGTCTACCATTTCCACCAAAATAATAAGAGTAGTTTACGCTATTTATATGAAAACGTAAAGCTACTTTTCAAAACAATTACTGACAGAAAACACTTTAGACATTAGCTCTTTTTATTGTCATGGTAGTATGGTACAATTACTAGAGTGCAAAATACAGATTGTTAAGAATAGAAAGAAATTTGGTGTGAAACATATTAAATCTAAGGGGAACAAGAAATTGGAAGAAATTTAATTACTTTGAATTTCAGTGATTGTTATGAGTCAACATGAGCATTTAAAAGTTCCGAAATAAAACTTAAGAAGGAATGTCAGGCTGATCGTCATTATGTCAGAACTTTCGGTCGCATACACCTAATGCTTTATTTCTTTAGTCACAATTTCTGCCAGAGTATTGCTTTACAGCATATGAAGTTTTTTAAGTGGTATAAAATCAATAATAAAAGTTCATTAAAAAATTGAAAGCAAAATGAATTTTTTTTAAATTATTATTACATCTAAAATGTTTTTATAAGCTACATTTTAATTACTTAAAACACTTGGTAATAAATAACTACTAGTTATTTTGCCTTTAAATTTTTTTAATGAACTTTTATTACTGATATTATGTCTATTATCAAATTTCACTTAATTAAAAGCAATACTCCAGAAGAAATTGTGGCTGAAAAATAAAGCATTAGGTATATGGGGCAGAGAAAAACTCACGTTTCTTCTTAAATAAAACAAATGGGCATGTTTGGTGGGATAAAATATTGTTTAACGTTGCTTAATAACCCTACAAAATTTAATAAACGAATTTTGCATATTATATTAAACTTAACTACGATCCATAAAATAATGTACTTCCCCATGTTATACTCCATTTATTTTTAGACGTATTCAGTAGACTATATTCAATAACTTGTAAGTATATTCGAAATGTTCATTTTTAAAAATAGGAAATTGTTTTGGGACATCCCGTACATGATCCTACACCGTAAGTACTCAAAGAGGACTCCCTAACTTTTTAATGACGTAACTGTAAACAGTGAGAGGCAGGAAGAAGAGACAAGGGGTATGTTGGTTAGACAGGTATGGAATTTTAAATAAACTGGTTTACAAAATTAATTACACTATTGAAAGGTTACAACAAGTTATTGAAAAATCTTAATATAGTGGAATAAGCTTATCATTTCCCTCATAAAAAAAGGCCTTATAGTCCCTTTATTGGATAGTGTAGCCAAAAGGTCACTTTTGCAGAATGCAATGTTTTTGCAAGACTCAAAGACAGGTTTTCTGTACTCCATATTCGCCTGTTTTTTTAATGGTAAATCTGTCCAAATGAAGCTAGGCTTCATCGATAAACAATATGCGGCAGTCATCAAATTTACTTCAATTATTTTTGATAACGGATATATTAAAATTCGATTTTTTTCTATACATTATATCACTGGTTTCTGGTTTCTGACTTTTAGTTCGCATTTCCATCATTTCAAAGTTATAAGGATTCCTTTCTTAAAGATCTTGTGTCAATCTCAAGATTCAAGCTCCACAGAAAAGAAATCCTCGATATTGACCATTTCTATTACATGCAATGTAATTTATTGATAAATAAAGTGCTAAATGATACGTTTAATACTTAATTATTCATATTCTATTATTATATTTTCCAAACGTAGATTATAGTAAGTTACTGACATTGAATCGAAATTGAAATCCAGTAAGTGGAACATTTTTATTTAATTTATTAAATTGATGTGAATTTGTGTGTTGTGAATTAAAGTGTTGTTGAAAACCTCAGCAACTAACATTCGGGTAACATGACATAACATAACATTATAGTTATGAAATTAGTATCACATTTTGGTGTACTTGTATGGTATACTTGCTTCGGTATGATACATATAAGTATCATGAGCGCTGTCAGGAAGGTGCAAGGAAATGCACTTGTACTCCCCTGGAATTTGAAAATTAAAAATAATGTGGTGAAAAGTTATAAGATTCACTGGAAATAGAAGTATGATATAGGTTTAAAAATAATAATTGAATAAGAAATTTAATACGTAATGACCAATTAAAATTTCATTAAGAAACCCAATTAAAAAATTAAGGTTTAAACAAAAAATTTATCATTTTGCACCCCCTTGCGTGTAATCTGCACCCCCCTGAAACTAAACCTGCCGCCGCCCATGAAAAGCATGCAAAATCAATATGCAATAACTAGTTGGGCTGTGCCCATCTTGAGCGTATAATATTGTTTAGAAGAATGAATTTTTTTGGAAACTAGTCGGAATTATATATTGTTCTCTATTTCTGAGAGATATAAGATTCCATAGGTTTCCTCAAAGTGTTTAAATTGAGAATATATCTTTTCTATATTCTGCTATATAATATATACTATAACTTTCTAACATTTGCATACTGTTTCTGAATTTTTTAAATGATTTTTCAGACAAATAATATAATCTTCAATTTTAAATAAGCGCTTCCTCAAAAGTAAGGTCGTAGCCTTTAAATTGCTGTGCCATTTATAAATTTCGGTTTTCTATGAAAGAAGATAACACCATTTCAGAAATATTATAAAAGATATATTTTTTTACTTGCTTTTCTACGCAAATCAATATCTTTTAGTAGGGGTAATTGTTATTTATTATCTTTGCTGGATAAGTAAATAAAATATTTAATTTAATAAAATGAATAATAGTAAATAATGTGGTAGATTAATGGTATATTATGCGAGGAAATAAATTTGAAAATAAATATTAGATGAAGTAAAATATAGGAAGAAATAAACTTAATAAAATAATAAAATTAAATATAACGAATTACTACCTTTCAAAAGTAATACAAAAACATTTTATATTCACCGAGTGAGCAGAAATGTGAAGAAAATGAATGTTCAAAAAATTAAAACTGTAGTAATCTTTAATATATTAGTAACTTTTTTCAACCATAAATCGGTATTTTTTTCGCAACTTACCCGTTTAGAATCGCTTTAATTATCTTAATTGGAATTCTAGTTCACTTTCCAATCTAAGAGAAGAGGTTACTTATAGTTAGCATTGCAAAAAAAAGTAACTTTCATTTTATCAGCATTTTTTTTTTATGAAATTATTATTATTATTTTTTTTTAGATTAAATTTATTTTACGTTAATGTTCTCAGGTCATTTCCTAGTCTTCTAACTTACGGGAAAAGTTAAATTTAAGATGAATATGTTGGAAACTCCTGATATTGTTCAAAAATTGATTTTTCATTTTTTTTATTTGTCTTAATTGATTTGTTTAGATTCGATATTCAGAATAAAATCTCAGACAATCTTCCTAATTAAGAGGAAATGTTTAAAATGGATTTGAAGTAAAAGAAAAGAAAGTGGGTCATTCTCCCGAAAAATTCACTTTGCTGTTCCAAATATACAAAACTCCTAATAAAACATTTTTTGCGTTAAATTTTTTTAATATGGCTTTAGTATCTTTCAATAGACAAATAAAATGCATTCTAATTGGTTTTTTCACCTGATTTTTTTAATAATATAAGGCGAAATCCCACAGTTAATATTGAAATGTTATAACATCCATAGTCCCATTTCACAAATTTGATCTTTCTTGTTTGATGTATACGGTATAATATTTAATGCATACTTGGAATTATCATTTTTGTATGCATCAAACATTTCCATTACAAAAATATGGACTTTCCTTTAAAAAGTATTAAAAATATACTACTATGATTTTTTTAACTTCTCAGTTGCTTTTTATGTCATTACCATCCAGTCGTTTTTATATCTTTTCCTGACCAATAAATAACACTATCGATTCAAATAATATGCTTTGGGAGCAGAAGCCATTTTAGGGTTTTGATTGGAATAACAATACTGCTTTGACATTGCTTTATAAATCTTAGTTTGACTTGGGGAAGTAGATTGTGAATAAAAATATTTAAAAGCCCTTAATACCGTCTTTAATCTTATTTAATTATATTGAATTTTATTTATAAAAAAAAAAGTTGTTGGTCTTAACTTTAGAATTAATAAAATATGGTGAAATGACATTACTACCCTCAGAGCTAAATTTTGATATCTTTAATTAATTTATTTTAACTATTTTACTGATAGACTTTTAAATATTCGTTCTATCGATATTTAGAGAAATTAATTTCCATTCTAGTATGACTTTTATGTTCAGTATGAAAAAAAATTAGTTTTCCATTCTTCATGGTAGCCATTCAAAAAAAAAAAAAATTTATTTAAAAAAAATTAAGCTGAAAATTAAGTGTTTTGATGTATTTATCTTAGTTTACGACAAGTCTATAATTATTGACCCCAAAAAATTAAGGTTATTCTAAATTTATATAATTTCTGCATGATTTAGGCTGGTAATGAAATTTTATGTCTAATTTACATGTTTAAGAATAATTTTCTTTAAAATAAATTCATGTGTTCTTCACTGTTATATAAAGATATGCAGTTCTCAACTTCTTAAAATTTACCAACTGAAATGTTTTAAATTTTGAAGCATAAAATGAACATTTCGAGAGAATCTATTGTTTGATAGAATTTTTTTTTTCCAATTTAGTTGTTCGTATTTTATGTTATAAAAAGAAATATATTTTGTCACCCAGGATTAAATCAAAAGTTAATCATATTGTGAGAAAAATGATTAGACTGCAGATAAAAAAAAATAAAAAAAATAAAATAAAAAAATACACGTTTGTGTGTGTACCTTCGATTTGTGTATCTTTAATATTTTATACAGAAATATTTTAATATTGAATTCTAAGTCCTCTTTTATTTTAAGAGAAAAAGAGTAATACGTTAAAATTGAGTTTGAAGTAGGCGAAAGTAGTCACTAATATACAGTTGGTAAATATTTAGTCAAATTTTCTCCAATTTAGGAAGATACCAAAAATCAAAATTGATAAAGTTTTCTATTTTATAAAAGCATTAGCGCGGGACATGAAAAATGGGAGAAGGGGGGGGGGGGGGGGAGAAGGGAGAGAAAGGGAATCGTAATCTAAAAACCCTATCAAAATTACCCTTTTTCTCTTAAAATGGAAGACTACTTAAAATTCGGTTTTTAAAAATGTCTGTATGAAATATCTATGTCTTTATGAGAAAAGAATAACCCTGCGTAAAAAAACTCTGATGATAAAAAATAACTCTGAATAATAATAATAATAAAAAAAAAATTCCTCTTATTATATATATATATACACTGTTAAAAATTTTGTTCCACCTTGCACCAAAAATTGGTACCCATTTAGCTGCCACCAACGTTTGGTGCTTAGTTTCACGATTTAATGGTGCAACGTCTGACCGTAAGCACCATTAAATCGCGAAACTAAGCACCAAATGTTGGTGGCAGCTGAATGGGAACCAATTTTTGGTGCAAGGTGGACAATTTTTTTAACAGTGTATATATATATATATATATATATATATATATATATATATATATATATATATATATATATATATATATATATATATATATATATATATATATATATATATATATATATATATATATATATATATATATATATATATATATATATATATATATATATATATAAAAAGGTTAAAATTGATTATTTATTGGAACAAATAATGCAGTAACTGTTTTTTAATAGAATTTCAGTGGGACTTCAGAAATTATAAATTAAATTAGAAATTCCGCAAAGGCAAAGGCATGAAATTTAATTCCAATTTCTCTGAAAATGGGATAAGAGTTGAAAATATTCGAAAAAATAACAGTTATTGTACTATTCAATAGGTAGTTGTTTGGCTCATTTTTCTTCCAAATTTAACTATTCAATTTTGATGCTATATGAAGAAGATACCCAAAACAGAATTAATTCAGTCCCCGTCTTTAAAAAAGAAAGGGTTAAATTGGTTGTAAGATGTAAAAAATATTCCTTCAACTCTTCGAAGAAAATTTGTGTCAACCTCACTTTGGCCCAAATCGTTCATTCAAATTCGCAATTCCATAGAGGCAACGCCCGAAGTCCAATTTGAGAGTTTTCCGCATTTGAGAGGGAAAGGGTTAAATTTAGGATAATATTAAAAAAAGAGAGACGCCAAAAAAAGCGATATATCCAAAAAAACGAACGCCCAATCTTTTACAATTTTTGTTTTTTACCTTTGGAAGGAGAGGGTTACGCTTCTTCCTACTCCCGCAGCATCAGTCGAGGAGACGGGGGGGGGGGGGGGAATATAAAAAAATAGGAAATGTTCTTCTCCATCCCAGAACGCGAAGCCTCCCCAAGATTTGCAGAATAAATGCCTAAAAGCTCACCTTCTATTTTATTTTAACACGCTTCTTCTAGGGCTGCCACTTGGCGAGGATTCTCGCCAAGTATCGATCCCTAGCTCTCCCAAAGGCAGCGCGATGGAGAAACGAACGGCGAAACAAAAAAGTGGCGAGCAAAAAAAATTAATTGCGACGAAAAGTAATTTTTAATGCAAACTGCGCTCCAATTAAAAAGAGGGCTTTTTATTTTCTTTCTTCTGAGGGCCAATCACAGCAGAGAGGGAGGGTTCATTAAAGGGTATCCCGCATCTAATTAAAGTTTATCTGTGAATCCTTTTATTTCACCCTTTTTTTTTTATTTGTTGTTACGCATGGTAGGATGGGGGAGGGGGAGGTATGGAACTAAGCACAACCATTTGCTTATCGCTTGGCTGGATTTTAACAACAAGTATAATTAATTCTACGCTTATTATTGGTGTGTTTGAAGACAAAGCCTGCAAAAACTTTTATCCAGGGGAGGGAGATTAGGCTGTGTTCATATATCACTTTAGATAATTCTAATGATAAAAGAAGAAGTTGGTTAAATTATAAAGCTTTTTTGCTAGGAAGGCTTTGTGTAAATCTTTTTCAAATTTACCTTGTCTTTTGAATTGCCGTGAATGGGTTGTTGTGTTGCTTTATAAAAATTTAAGTTCATTAAAACCCAAATGATAATACGAGAATTTAAAGTTAATTTTTTTTTTTGTCTTCCTGAAAAGTTTAGCTTCGTATGTCCTCAAAATGTTATTGTATTTGAACTTTTACATTTTAATTGGATATTATGATTTAAACTGTACTCTCATATAATTCTGAAGTCAAGAAAGTTATAAAAATCTATTGCAGAAACATCAAAACTATTAAATTTAAGTTAGAAATATATAAGAAGTTAAAAAGCCATTGCACACACACCTTCAGCGCAATGATACATGAAAGAATGTTCAATACAATCCTACAAATATAATACAAATTAATAGCCAAAGTTAGACCTTAAGCAGCCAAAAAAAAAAAAAAAAAAAAAAAAAAAAAAAAAACAGATATTAAAATATGAGATCCTAAAAATATTAAAATTTAAAATCCCGACTGAGTTTCTTCGTCAGGGGTCTTGAAACCAGTCGAGATTTTAATGGATGCGTTTCTGAAATATGATTGATATCATAAATCAATCGCATTCAAGCCCCTACACATCCAGCCGGATAGACAAGAAGTAAAAAATATTCACAAATACTATAATGAAACGTACCTTGTAAACCAAATTTAACATAATCGCTGTGGTCATATAATTCTGACATTTGCCCTGAATAATTATTTAAGATTTAGTATTATTTCATTCATATTTATATTATTGAGCAAGGATAATATATGTATATCATACTGTATAAAACATATCTTACTATAGATGCTTATCTAAATGTGTATTTAGTATTTAATCTAAATGTGTACTAAGTTAGTTATAAGTCAAATATTTTTAAGCAGACTTATTTCTATTGCAAATTAAATGTTTTCTGTTGAATTTAAATAAACATAATATAAAACATAAATATATAATAACCTAAGTAGTTAAGCTTCCACCGCAATATTTTCCAAAATTGTAGTTCTGCCAAAACGTTTGATAATTTGTGTTGTAAATGTGGCAACAATAGTAGGAGGTAACCATGGTAATTTGAAGAAAAATAAAAGGTGGATTTTATAATAAACCTCGTTTCCAAAAACACACACACACACACACATATATATATATATATATATATATATATATATATATATATATATATATATATATATATATATATATATATATATATATATATATATATATATATATATATATATATATATATATATATATATATATATATATATATCACGGGTTCGAGTCCCGTGTTGGCATGGGTGTTTGTAAGTGTATGTTGGGTTGTCTAATGATGAATGTTTCGGCGCATTATAGCCCTCGTGTTGCTGACGGCGCCAGATAATCTGAATACAACCAACCAATATATATATATCCATGTCATTTTGTAATAAATTGTTTCATCATCGAGAAACTGGCAGAGAATATAGGGAAATTTATTCTTAATAATTTGATATTAATAATATAGATATTTATTATTTTTTCTTTTTAAACTTAAAATTATCATTTAATTAGTAACAAATTAGCTGTGTAATTTTGTATGTATTGGAGATTGGAGCAATATAATGTGCTGGAAATTATTGGTCTGTTAGAAAAATTACACAGGGAAAACCTAAGTGAATAAAAGATAATGAATAAAATATTTATTCAATTTAAATAATTTTAAATTTTTAAGTAAAGTTATCAAAAACATTGAAACATTATTTTGTCCTTTTTTTTATATATATATATATATATATAGTTTTTAATTATTTAAAAGATATTATCATTCAAATCATCCACATCAGTTTCGATAAGAAAATGACAACATTTTCAAATCGAAAAAGTGTTTTACATTGCATTTCCATAAAAAACATCTGATAAATAATTAAAAAAAATTTGCTGTAATTTTTAATTAATTATTAATATATATATATATATATATATATATATATATATATATATATATATATATATATATATATTTAAATTTAATAAAAAAATTAAAAGGATTTTTTTAAATACTATTCTTTTTTGTAAAACAAACACTATGACAAATACGAACAATTCACATCCAACAACACAGTACTCCTTTGACATCTTACCATTACCAACAACACCCCGACAGAAACCTCATTTCTACTCAGTAAAACCGACCTAAATCAATAAAAGCGCAAATAAAACCAGAAACAGTTAAAACACCATTCCCTAAAATTCCCTCAAACACACACGCGCCTCAACCAGTTATTTCTTCTCTTCCCCGCCCTCTTTTCCTTTTAAAGGTGACACCACGATGAAAAAAAAAGAAGAGAAGAACCCTTTTTATCTACATACATTCCTGGAAGTTGCAGATGTCTAACAAAAAATAAACTTAGATACAACGGAGGCCGAGAGAGGGCGCTGCTAAATATGTCGTGTTGTTCTTTCTCCGTGGAACAGCGGAGAAAACACAGGCCAGCAGAGAATATGGAGACTGGAAGAAGGATAACTGGTCTGTTTTGAGTTCTGCGGAGTGTTCTAAATGGCTGTTTTCGTCTGTTCTATGGTTCTAAAGAACAATTTTACGTCTGTAATTTTATCAAAAGACCGACAAGTAGCTGGTGTTTAGACGCACGGGAAGAAACCGTTGAATTCCAAGGTAAGCTATCTTGGTAGAACACGTGCAGACGATAATTTTTTTAGTGGCGCTGTTGTAGTATTTTTTTGTCGTTTTTTTTTATTATATTTTCTTGTTAAATTCTGCCTTTTCATTCATAAATTTTCTTCGGAAAAGGTCAACAGAAGGAATAAATATGCTAGATATTTTTTTAGAAGGTCAAAGGAAAACTGAATGTTGATAGTTTCTTCCTTAGTTTTTTTCCCCCAAGACGTCAACTTTTTAGAAAAGTAAACAAACTTTTTTATTGATCGGTCCGATAAAAGGGTCTGTTGAACATTCCAAAAGGTTTTTTTTTTCTCCAGGTAATGTGTTATTATACTACCGTTTATAAAATAGTATTTATTTTTTAAAAATTGTTGGGTATTTTTTCTTGAAAACACTCCATTCATAAAAACGAATTTTCTTCAGAACTATTGCAGTGGCAAAAGATGTTTTGTTTTTCTTTATCTTGTTATTCATCGGTAGTGTTGGAATAGAAATATTTTTAACCTGTGATTGTTGTTAAAAAAAAAGTCGTTCTCAAAAATTTATTATTTATTTTATGTAAATCTTTTGTTTAATTTCGAATTTATAGTGATTGTGTAAGTTTAATTCAGCGACTATTAATCCCATTATTCTATAAGAATATACAATAAATATCAGAAAATAAAATATATAAATAAATAATAATTAATAAATATCATGATTGTTGGGTACAAATAATCTATTACAAAAGAAGTGTCTCTTACTAAACAATAAAAATGACAATGTACAATTTTTAGTTGCATGATTTAAAATAACTTTCACCTTTTTTCTAGACATTCAGAGCAACGTCAATTAAGTTTTCTTGACTTAACTTATCAATAAAGCAACTAACGTCGTATAGTAAAATATAAAAACCCTTTTCCAATTTCTTAATTGTTTTAAAAAAATAATTTTGTAAATTTTACATAAAAGATGTAAAAGCTAAACTTGAGATTAAATCAGTCTATAAAAACATTGAAGTAATCATAACACAAAGCAATATTTTGTGACTATCTGACAACAGTAACAATTATTTAAATTGTATGTTTGTTCTAGTAAATAAGCCTTTACTTAAAATAATTGTAATGACTTCATACGATCGCGTTATTTAGAAATATTAAATTAGATTAAAAATTTACTTTCATCAGAACATGCCACTTAAAAATATTTTTTTTTTTTTTCGCAATCCAATGTTGAAAATAACGTAAACAATATTTGGTTATTTTAGTTTTTTGAAATCCTTAGAGTTAAAGAGTTAATATAAAGCTCTATCTTTGTGTGCAATCAAAAATACGGATATATATATATATATATATATATATATATATATATATATATATATATATATATATATAAACACGAAAAGAGTTGATCAATATTTAGTAAATCGAGTGACAAATCCCATTGGGCTATTTCTTACATTGAGATAATTTACATTCAAGTTAAAAACAATATTTACTGTTAGGGATCAAGTTAAAAACAATTATTACTTTCTACTTAATAGCACTACAAACAGCATAACAAATCATTAATATAAATAAGAAATAAGTGGTTGCTTTAGATCGTTAATGTATTTTATAATTTCTTTCTTGCGTTATTTAGAGATGTTTAAAAATTATCAAGGTAACACGTCAACACATAACAAAGAAAAAATAATAACATATTTACTTAAAAGTATTAAATAATTCCTGGTTCCGTATTTGTTTAAATATACTAGTATTTGTTTACACATTTAATATAATTTCATATTTTTTTTTTACAAATTTAGTAATAGTTTCGTTTTTGTTTACACATTTCTGAAGGCGAGCCGTAAAACAGATGTATTTTTTAAAAAAAAAGAAACATTTAAGTTTTTATCAGTTTATTTTTAAATCATCCGTCTAGTATTTATATCAGTTTAGTGTTTATATCAATCGTATTTGCACAAAACATTTTAGTCAATTTATAAATTTAAACTTCTTAAGATGTATTGTGCATAATTCTGCTACAAAACATAAAACGTGTTTGAGTTTTTATATGTTTGGGCGTTTGTTTGGTAGATTTTACACTTTAATTTGATAATTTATTTCTATTTCTTTAATTTATAATAGTATAAATGCCACACAAACTGTTAAAACGTATTAATATCAAAAGATTTACTTATTAAATAAAAGTAGTGATATTTTATTTTAGTTTTGTCTGTCGAATCGGGTTAAATAGTGCAAAAGAGGTCAATATACGACTATACGAGTGCATAGGTAGAAAAAAATGTAGAGTAAATTCTCCTAGAATAGATTTTGTTTTTGTACAACATCGTGGCTTTTATTTTACATTTTTTTTTACGTATAAATGATCTTTTATATGCTCTAACTATTATGTTTCAAGTTATATAATACCTAATCCTATATAAATCAGTACAGAAAATTAGAAAAAAAAACAGCAAAGAAAAGTAAAAAATTTGGACTTCCCTAAGATTAGATAGAAGTTCTTCGAATTTGAGAATGGCTTGAAAGAAATAAAAATTATATTTTAAAAATACAAAAATAAATTTTTTGAAACAGTGTCGTATATTGTAATCGTATATATATATATAAACCGGTTATTTTTATCTGTACAAAACAAAAAAGTATATTTTCTTTCTACATTATTTCGACTTTGAAAGACCTAAATTGAGAATATATAGTTATATAGTTTATGCATTCGTTGCAAAAGATGTATTATGGGGTACCATTTGGTAAAGGGCATTCTAAATACATGAGCATCTTTATTTTCTTTTATGAGCCAATACATCCATCAACTAATTATGTTTCACAATCTAAGCAAACTATATTCTGAATGAATTCATTATGGAAAATTAGAAAAGAGAAATGACACATTTTAAGATTTTGACACGGTGTTTCTAATATGTGAGAAATTATGTCTATTTGAGAAAAAAATTAAAAATTTTGATTTTAGTAATACAAAATACCTTAATTTCTAATAAAAAAAAAACTAGGGGAGTGGAACATCGCACAATTTTCAATAAAACTATATTACTGATGTCAATTTGTGTCATTTACCGTTTTTATATTTTCATCATTCATTTAGAAAAAATTGCCAGTTAGGCGATATTTTTTACCATAATTCTTGTATGGGTCTTTAATTTTAGCAATATAAATTTCAATGATTCTTATATTATCGTTTCTTAAAAGTGAAACTGAGGAGAGGAGAAAAATTATCTTTGATGAGGTATGCTCAAGGAAATAGAACTCTGTGTTAAAGGCACTCGTTTTTCAACTTAGTGCGCCATTAAAGTATTTTTACTGGAATTTCGGAGAGGGAAGGGGGGCTGCTTAGAACACTTTCAAAGGCATTATCTCAGGGATTTTGGACAAAATCGTTAGAGCCGTTTTTTTAGCAATTACTGAAAAACATGATTTTTTTTTAAATGGCAGCTGATACCTTATGCGCATGCGCATTTTTGACGAAAATCTTAGATCCCTGCGCCATCAACAACCCGCGCACCAAATTTGAACATCGTAGGTCAATTTGTTTTGGAGCTATACTGACCACAGATATACATTTTTTCTAGATCACTTTTTGGAAATCAGGATATTCCAAAACGTAAAGAAATGCAAAAAAAAAAAAAAAAAAAAAAAAAAAAATCGAATTTTTGTTTGACCGAATACTATACTTTCATTACCCTATGTAATACATATGGGTAATTGAAAGTAAAAATAATTTTATTGGTACAAAATTTGAGGATAATACTCAGTATTGTCTTAAATTGGAAGAAAAGAATTTGGTAACCTGATTTTCCATAAATAAGCTGAACTATATGGGACTATTAAATTCTCAAACTCTATGTGTTACGTTTAACCAAAGTGCAATACTTCATATCAATTGAAAACTGGAGTTCATATGATTCCTCTGCCACTTGAATGTATGTTTTTCGTTACAAGAGACCTTTAATATTGGATACATATTTTGTCTCCCATCAAAGCATTCCCGTAACAGCCTGAACCAAGGTGATCCGCACTTCACACAAGCACCTTTGCTTCTCAGATATTTCCTTTGTATTTATTGATGTGAACCTGAGTGTGTCCTAGGTAGCTAAGTGCAAAAAAGAACTTGAATCTAACCCGCATCAATCCAATCCCCTTACCAAAGAGTTACCTCGAAACCTTCAATTCCTTTCAGACACACTACAAAGTTTTAATCATTGACAATCAATATTGACAATTTTATAACGACATTCATTTTTTAAAAAATTACCTTATAAACAACTTATTTCATTTTTTTTTTTTTTTTTTTTTTTTTTTTTGTTGTTAATAACCAAAATTAAGTTTTTTTTTATTAATATGCTTAGAAATTTAAATAAAATATTTAAGAATCGTTTGATTTGGCACATTTTTCTAATTTTGACGGAATTGGAAGTTACTATTTTGGTTGACAGTTTTACATATCTTATAATCGAAAACTGAATCACTAATAGGTGACAAGGTACACTGTTGTAACACTCTCTTTACCCACCTAAAAAATTGAAGTATTTCATATCACGTAATTTTCCCATATTGTTTCACTTTACCCTATATTTTCATAATTTTTTTATTTATGTAGGTTCTTAAATAGATACCCTCCCCCAACCCAGCCCCCCCCCCTTTCCCCTCACTTCTCCCCCCCCCCCCCAAAAAAAAAAAAAATTATTCCAAACGCTCAGATGATATTTTCATTTCATTGGAAATGACATTTATAAATTATGATTTACTTGAATTTAAGTTTCTAAAAATATACAAATATCAGTGTTATATTGAGAAAAATAATATCTGTTTGGAGTGGGGGGGGGGGGGGGAATGCAATAAGCAGAAAATCAAGTTAATACAGAAGACTAATTATTTATAAATAAAGAAAATTATGAAAAAATTAATAAAACTAAAACATGAGAGCTCTGTGCGGCAATTTTTTAAATTGTAATTTTGAATTTTAATACATATGTTTATTTAACAAGGTTACTGTAATTAAGGATAATTGGACGCTTCCCTGGCGACAAGACTCATATTTTTTTGCACTTGTTATCAGGTTAGAATTGCGAACTAGAATTTCCTAGTTACATTTTTGTTTTCCATGTAGTTATTTTGTGGCAACCTTGCATATAAAAAAATTATTTTTAAAAAGGCTAAATATCCATTTTTAATACAATGATTAAGGAATCATACAGGATCCCCTATTAGCTTGTTTTTTAAAACTGAATATTTTGACATCATTTGTTTTTGTTTCAAGATACATAATTCATGAAGTTATTCAATTATTTGGTTTCTTTTATGTTCATTTAACAAGCTCTTTTTAAATTAAAATTAAGAAATTGCGCCTTCAATATTAAAAATTCAAGGAATTCTTTACTTCTCAGTTGATTTATGAATTATTAACAATCACAACAGGATCTGTCAATGCTCTGAAAGTGTTTTGTGATTGGTACAAGTTGTGGAATGATTTAAAAAAAAAAAAAAAAAAAAAAAAAAACACGTTGTTTTCATGTATCAAAGTTTAATGTTGACATGACAACTCTATAAAAAGCTCTTTTATTTTTTCACTTTTTTCAATATAAACAACACTTTTTTCTATATAAACAATCATCAACTCCCAATTTTTTTTTATATCAATACCTGGATCACAAACAGATTGTCTTCAATTACTATTTAAAAAAAAAAAAAAAAAAAAAAAAACATTTTCTCTATACTATATTTCTCTAAAAAGAAAATCCTCTTTAACCATCTAATAAAATTATTAGTAAGTAATTACTCTCTAAAATTATTTGTAGAATAAATATCATTTATTGCTTTTTTTTTTTTTTTATCACAACTATAATTTTAAGTAAATGATAAAGGCGTTCAAAACTTCCCGGAGGAAATTTTCTTTTTGCTAATTATTAAATTGATTCAGTGCTGCATACATTGGAAAAGTAATTTCTTTCTATTCGATATGGATTTATAAAAATATAATCAAAGCATAGTAATAACTGAAAAATATTTTATTACTCTTCCATTTAGAATTATTAATCTGAAAACTGAGTACGGTTGATTATTAAACTGAATTCTAATTACTGACTTCGTCATTAATTACTTAAAGAAATTTTTAGTAAATAGTCCCGCTGAAAAGAATAATTTCATACTTTTGATTCTCATGCAGTTGTAGTGACGGTCAGTGTCACTAAAAAACCGCTTCTACATCATTTCTTTTGCTATCATATTCAAATACTAAATGTGTATAATTTGGTGACATTTAATGACTTAAATATCCCGTTGTTAAAGTTGACAACGTTTGATAAAAAAAAAAAACTACTACAATTACGATTTTATTAAAAAAAAAAAAAATTTGACGAAACATTTTTTTACAGAATATCCAAGTTATAATCCGCTCTCTATTTAAAGCAAAGACTTTTCATGGAGTTACTGTATAATCACTCTTACGGTCCAACTTTACAAAATTCCGGTCAAATTTTATATAATCCTACTCTTATCGATGCCTTTAAATTGATATGACACAAGTATTTATAGTTCACATTTAGTAAATTGCAAATTGACTTCATTCGCTATTTCCACAACTTCCGATTGTATCTTGTCTTAAAGAGACCTTTCACTTGTCATATCACACGTGTCTGTATCATTTGTAGTTTTGTCTGAGAGTGTTGGCCTCCGACAGGTGAACGAATCTTTTGTATAAGGTCATTTTTCTATTCAAAGAAGCCGAAATTCTCCACTAAATTATCACACGTAATTTAGTAAAAATAGTTAGTATAGTGTAAATTCAACTCAATAAACAAATTTGATTGACTAAAATTATTATTTAATCAATGATTAATAAGTATAAAATTCGCAAGTTTTCTGTAGTTTATTTTAAAATTTAAACCTATAGTTTAATTTAGATATTATAGGATTCAGAGTTATGATTAATTAAACATATAGAATTGTAATTTGAAGATTGTTTATTAAAAATCAAACATTCTGAATTAAATATCAATACTTTATATAAAAGGTGTATATAAGACGTTGCCGATACGAAGGGCGAACTCAACTAAAGGTGGTTTCCACAAAAAAACGTTTGAAAAGTTTTTCATTTATTGGTTTTCCCTTGTTTGGAATGATTTTTTGAGTATTTTGAGAGGAACAGGGCGAACTCGACTTACAAAATATACATGTAGAATCTGTGAAAGATTTCGATGGCGATTTTTTTTCTGTGGCTTTCTCTCGATGTTGAGTTTGTCTTAATCTGGATATTATACATACTAACTGATTATTTTACAAAATAACTATCACATATAGTGATAGTTATTATGCATAATATCCAAATTAATCAAACTCGCCATAACATATACATTTAAAAAGTCACTTAAGAGAGCTTATCAGTGGATTATTTATCATATCGGTATGAAAATATTTCAATTAGATATTTTTTGCTTTCTGAGTAACAAAAAAGGTGGGAGTGAGAAGGATGTCTAGACTATGTTTATTAGCTTAGTATTGTTTATAAAAGATTAATTGTACGCTGTGTGCTTATTATTATTCGATTTTTTGGGAACAAAGAAATCTATTACAAATAATTGAACAAAGCATGTTCAATTTGTTGGAAATAGGGAAATATAAGTAATATATGTTCAAGCAACGGTTTAAAGGATAACTAAGGCTTTAGGATGGAGCTTTGACGTGAAGAGTTTATTGTAAATGTAATTGCGTTAATGTAAATAAATTGTTATGAGAATCGTGTCAAGATACATAAGTATCTAAAAAATCTTATTTTTATTTTACTTTGAAGTATAGTTTTTGTTACTCAAATTGATTTGGCGAATATAGTATACAATCGTTAAATTGTCATTCAATTGTTTTGTTAAGGTGTTTTCATTAAGAAATCTAAATAAAGCTGTCAATATTTATTAAGAACTGTTTTCCTTTGTACACATTTCCATTTGAAAAATTCGTATTCAAGCTAGTAATTGATTCTACATAGAGCTGAAACCCCAAGAATTTTTTTTATGCTTCTCCTTTCTTGTCTCCGCCTCAACTAACTAAACCCCCTATCCCAAAGACATTCCAGCCAATTTTCAGAGAAAAGTGCTTTTTTTTCAAAGTGAACAACTTAAAACCACTTCTTTTGTAATCGAAGCACGAACTCTTAAAAAAGGCCAACCCCCTAAAGAACAAAGCATTTATATGTCCCTCTGCCAGTTTTATGGTCAACTCTGTCTACCACCTGCCGAGCATTGGTCTACTGTCCTCCTTGCTTCAGGGCTGAATTACATTCCCATCCATGCAAAATCAACGCAATGGTGTAGCTTGACCCCTCCAGGAGTCTGTCCACTGGGCAAAAAGGGGTCCAATGGTCCTCCACCATAAATCAGGTTCACATTCCACCCCTTTTCTAAGAAGAAGGCCATCTGCTGGTCACAAAAGCGCCCTTAAATCTCGTAATAACTCTTGTAACGTAACTCTTCCCGTCATATAGCCTAGTTAAAAGTTCGTCTGTTTGAGGGGAGGAAGAAAGGTCATGGTGAAGGACATTCCGCCAACCCTGAAAGGACCCCTTTCCTTTTTTGACTGTGTACCCCATTTCAAGCCTCCGTTTTTCTTTTTTTCTTTCTTGTAGTTAGTTATACCAGAGATATCTTCCTGCTCGTTTCCTCTTTAGCGTTGTTTTCTGCTTTCTGCCCCTGTTGGATGAGGGTTGTTTGGTTTCCTGTTTACCACGAATTTTTCGGGTGATGAGAGTGATGGAAATAGGTCGGGATGGTGTATCGTATGCAATGCTAAGTACCACGGGGCGAGTTGATGATCATAATTGAAACCTCAGACGTAAGTTGAGGATGTACTGAAAAGTGAGTATGTGAAAGGGAGATTATGGAATTGCCTTAACATACTTTGTTAATGGTATCATCTTAAGAGGGATCATCAGCCGGTTCCTGTCCAATATACATAATGGTTCATCCCCCTCTCCTACGTCTACGATATCTGCCCACTTTTTGGTACTTATAATTTTTTATATCATGTATAAAAACAGTAATAAAATCAAATTTTGTTAAAAAAAATTGAAGAAAAATAACAGAAGTTTTTTTTATTACACTTATAATATTTTTTTCTGAAAATTTAGGTCTATAAAAGTTTTCTGATAATACGTAAAAGATATTTCTGCATTGAGTCTTTGATCAATGACGAGTAAATGACATTATTTTGCGAAATTTGCGATAAAAAGTAGTGTCACATATGACAGGAATTTCTATCCAAAACCAAGCAGCCATTTCATCCTTTTTTTATAAGAAATTTATTTAAACATTCAGTCAGACTAAAAGCTCAGTTCGAATTAATAAAATTTTGACCAATCCGTGGGTAACATGTAATATAGTTGCAATAAACCTCTTTTCACATGAGATTGCGTTATTTCCCTCGAAGCAAAGCAGTGACCAATGTCAGAACAGGGATTCTGGGAGATTGGCTAATTCACACTGAAACTCGAGTATCGTTCCAAAATATGCGATTTAAAAAAAAAAAAAAAATGTGTCCAAGTATAAGTTCTTAAAAAAATCATCATGAAATGAAAAATTATGCCTAACAAGAAGGACATAAATGTTTTGCTCTCAAGCATATTTAATTGGAACATTTAATACAACATTTCATATTAAATTGAAATTTCTCTGCACTTTTGTAATTTACTTTCATAGTTTTCAAGGTATAATCAATAACTTCCATAAAAACGCACTAGGGTTGCTGCAGTCACAGTCATGTGATAGCGCATATTTATTTTACTTTAGGTAAACACTTGTGTTACAACCATTTAAAAGTTATTTGAGTGTGTTTCCAGACTTTATTTGAACCTATAAATACGATATTTTAAACAAAATTAATGAATAAACATTACACAGACATATTAGACATAGTATTTATTTTAATATTTCGTCTATCGCTCAAAGTTGCCTATAATTAGAATTAAGTAAATAAAATTCAACTATAAATGTATTATTATTCAATGATTGCATGAAAATTCAAATAATTGCATTAAATGTCATTAAGTATATAATAATAATTGTTATTTATATTGCTATTTGGTTTTAATTCTGTTATTTGAATATTAGTGCTGTAATTTTAAACTACCACTGCAATTGTGATTCAAGTAGCTAAAAAAGTATAATAAAAAATCAATTCAACATTCATGTGTAAATTTTTTTGTGGACTCACAAAAAAGCATACTTCACGGCTTTATTCTATTGAATGCCTCCATTATCAAATCAAACAGAGTAGGGAATTGTCATTCCTCAACGTCAAGAATTAAATCAATTGGCATTACTTCTAATTGTCGGGCACTTCAGAACCACGTCATTATTTTCCGCGAACAATTAGAGCTAATAGGGATAATTAAGAAATAGCTTCATGATTTCTTTTTTTACTCAGGATACCTAGTAGAAATGAGAATTTGATATTTGCTTTTGATTCTTCCTGTAATTACTCTAATTTGCACAATTTATAATATAAGTTTATTTTTAAAGTATTTTAAATCAAAAATTTCTTTGATTTTAATTAATCCAAACAGTTTTTTTTTTAGCACGGTCAATTAACCTATTTAGATGGCATTTACACTAACATATTTTTATTTAATTTTCATACAAACATATTCTAAAATTTTTAATATTAAATGAAACCACTTAAATGAAATCCGCCATTTGTTTTTAATTATGTAATGGAAACTAGCCTCTTTTATTTTTTAAATCATTATATTAAGATATTAGTTATACAGTTAAATGTTTAAAATTACCTTAGTATTTTTTTATTTTTTTTAATTATGTTTTCTATTTCTATTTTGTAAGTAATTTTAGTATGTGTTCCTAATCTCTTAAGAGCGTGTCAAATTAATTGAATCCTATCGCCATTTGGCAATATAGAAAACTAAATAAGTCATTTTTTTTATTATGGCATTGTTTGTTTATTTAATTAATATCACCCATCCACTATTATAATCCATTCAACTATAAAAGTCGATTTATCTTAATAGTTAACCCGACGATAAACATGTGCAAGCCAAAATAATCTATTTTCGAATTAAAATTGCACAGCCGCTGATTAAAAACATTTATAAACTCTACACTTAACAAAATCGTCCAAGTAGCGCTTCAAACAACTCAAAGTTCTGGAATTCAAAAAATGATAATTGCCCATTACATCACCATTGATGAGCTCCTATACATACCATGGTACAAAACTTTCCTCAAGAATCCATTTTTTATTGTGTCTAGGGACTTTCATAAAAGTTTTCATTAATTTTCTTATCCATTGCTTTTTAGACTCTCCCAAGTAGTCTTAAGTGTGTTTTTGGTAGACTTAGCGAACAAATATTTGTGCCGAAGTTCTTAGCCTTAGGTGCTACGACATCGGTTTAATGCATGTGTACTTAGAGGTTCAACAATATCCGGTTTCCCGTATGGTAAAAATTTAGGGGTTGTTTTTTGGATCTTTATTGAATTAAATTGTCCTTAATTTCGCTTGGGAGTTCAGCGGGACGATGCAATTACATTGATGAGTTTTATTTTTTGGATAATTTTTTTTTAATTTCGAGTAATTAATTTAACCTTTTTACTCCTTACAGTTTGACCTTTTAATGGGGTGTCTGCTACACGATAGTGATCAAAAATATTTTTTCCCCAATATGGATTTTAGTAAATATTTGTTTTCGTTAAAACCTTTTCATTGGCTTCAGCGTTACGAGACGCTTAGTAGTTATATGGGTAGTTATCATCAAAATATTTTCATTTTGGGAATCTAGGTAAATATTTCAAAATATCGATATATTTTTTTTCAGTCTAAAGTTTAAAATAATTTATTTGAAGGAGGGGGAGGTAGTGTAGAAAATGACTTTCAGTTAATATTGCTGATATTGAAATGAATTTGTGTCACGTTCAGCTTATTTCTTTAGCCAATTCATACACTAGATATATACAAGAGTTCATTAAAAATTTAAGAATTTCGTTACTATAAAGTTTAGCTATTATATAGTAGCACTGATAAACAATTACTCAAGTAAAATGGTTTATTTGCTTACAAATAAATGAATATTTGGCTTTATTATGGCTTTTTGTATATATATATATATATATATATAATATAAATTTTTTTTGGCTTAAGTTATATCTCAATTTATACTGTACAAGATTTTGAAAAGCAAAAGAACTCGCTTTTTTATGATTTTTTCAGATACTAGGTTTATAAATTGGACAATACCTCTTATGGCAGAATGCATTTTAATGGTAAATTATACATATCTAGGCTTAAATATCTGAGTTTATTGAAAAGTAAAATACTTTTCTCGCCTTTTCTTCGTTTTTTAGTTCTGAATAAAATGATCTAATTTTTCCCGCATAAACCCAGACACTTGAAATGCGAACGAAATTTCTCCAAGTGGCGTTTCTTCGTTTTGTAGCAAGTGGCGTTTCTTCGTTTCGTAGTGAACAAGCGATTCTGTTCAACGAACCTAAACCGGGTTTGCTTTGACAATCGGTAATCATACTTTTACAATCCTTTCAAGGATACGTATACGAAGTATTAAAGCATTAAACATATTTCCGGTTGGATGTGAGACAAACTTCGAAGTTCACTGAAGAACAATGGTCTTTAAAATATCTTTTCGTTTTTTTTTTTTTTTTTTATAAACAGGAAAATTATATTGATACATTGAAATAGAAATCAAAAGAGCTTTTCAATTTCTATACTTACCGTATTTATTTCTGAAATATAATGATGATTGATATAATTTGTTTTAATGTTAATTAAAAAAGAATTATCTTTTTTCTTATAAGAGGATTACGTTTAATAAGTAACTTTTGACTGATGCATTATGATGTCTGTTGTGCGTCAGGATTTACGGATTAAAATGGTATTACTTAAATTGTACATATAAAGTATTTAAAAGAATTACGTATTTCAGGACACGTAAGAAGTATTAAGGTAAATAAAAATATTACGTTTGCAAAAGTAACTCACATAAGTAAAAACAATGTATCCACTACTTACACTTGCATACTTTCTGTAAAACGAATTTTAATTTTTAAAACCTAATATTTTTAATGCTTTGTTTTATTAAGAATATAATTGCAAAGTTTTTTGTTTAAAAATATATTACAAATGCATTTTCAAGAAGAAAAAAACTACCAAGCCACAAAAATAAGCTTAAGTTCCAACAAGTGCTTTATATATTCTTAATATATGGTGAGTTTATGTTCAGGTATTAGGGAGTAGATTTTGGACAGTTTCTTTATCTCTTTCGTATTATAAAACTAATTCCCGTATGCTTTTACCATTTTTTTTTTTTTATTTTTTTTTTTTTTGGTTTTAGGCATCTGTATAGTATATTTGTATTAATCAAATATGTTTTATTAGATAAATTGTATTTTAAAAACTATTCAGTTTGTGGCTAAAAAAAACTACGTGAGAACTGTGGAAAAAACTGTGTTTGTGAGTTAGTCAAAAAGCATGTCCAAATATAATATGGTGAAGTTGTATAGTAATGTGAAATATCGAATAAATTATCAAAAATTTAAGTGCAGATATTTTATTTCCTACTTGGGTAACTTGTATCGTTGCCAGGATTCTGAAGTATTCTTTGGAGTTTGGAAAATCCCTTATGCTTAGATCATTTACCTTTGAAGCACAGATATACAATAATACAATATTTGCTCCGTATTCGCTAGAAGTGTTACAAATATTATATTTACTCCGAATAATATATATATATATATATATATATATATATATATATATATATATATATAAAGAACATTATAATTAAGTGGTCCACTTTGAGTTATTTTATTGTGAATAACGCCATTGCAAAAATAAAATATTTAAGGGAAATAAATGTATCGTATGTTATTGTATTTTAACTTTATTTGTTGTTTATTGTTTGTTTATTGTAATTATTCAAATTTTAACATCTTAATTTTGTTTACGATTGAACAATTTAATCACGTTAATTAATTAAGAAGTATTTACTATATTGCTTAAAATCTATTTATGACACTTTAATTGTGAACGAAACACAATAACTCCAAAATAATCGTACGCATTTCTATTGTTTACTTATCAATTCAGACTGAATGCATTATTATTCGAATAAGAAACATAATAGGAAGAACATTGCAATGTTTAGAAAAGTCATTTTGTTTAAAAAAAAAATTACGTTGTCTTTTATTATTCGACACATAAATATAAAAACGCAATTAATAATTAAACACCTGCAACAGAAGTTGTTTAGAATTGTACAACGACAAAAATTACCGAATATACAAAAAATAAAAAGGTAACATTTCCTTCTCTGGATTTGTCTCTCTCCACCCAAAAACCAGAAAGGAAAAAGCAGCATTTTGCTCTGCTGCCGCGTATAATAAAAGCTTTTCGTTCTCCTTAATTAATCTAGCTCTGTTAATTATACACTATTACCGGAAAAAGACGAAAAGCCGCGCTAGTTATTAATAGCAGCAAAACCAATCTTTCTTTTCCGAAAGAATTCGTCGGACGCGCTATAGCGAAATCGATATCTTTTAAACGGAAAATCGCCGATTTATGTTCTGTTGCAAAATAAACTGCCTCATCCCTCTCTCTCTCTCTTTTCTCTAGAAGTTTCTTTTTCTTTCGAAGTCCATTGTTTGAGGTGGTGTGTCTTGCCGATTGAATAAATTGAAAAGAAATGTGGTTGGTTAGTTAAGTTTCCCCGTTGGGCGAATGGATTCTTGTCCCTGCCGTTGTTGCTAATTAAAGGAATCGAGTTATATAAAAAGAGTCTCATCACGCTACAAAAGAAGTTTTACCCCTGGTCGTTAATGAAGGATAAACATTTAGTGCTATTATTATTCCAAGTACAAATAGTTTTGGATTTGAAGATAAATGATTTTTGGCACAAAGGAAATTTCAATTTGTGTAGCCAATGCATCAGTTTGTAAAACATAAAGGGGAAAATAATAAAAACATTTTCAAGCTATCGCTCTTGTAAAATAATAGGAAAACCTTTATGTATTTATTTATCTGTTTATTTATTTAATTAGTTATTTATTCATCCGTTTATTTATTTATTTATTTATTTATTTATTTATCCATTTATTTATTTATCCATTTATTTATTTATCCATTTATTTATTTATTTATCCATTTGTTTATTTATTTATCCATTTATTTATTTATTTATTTATTTATTTATTTATTTATTTATCCATTTATTTATTTATTTATTTATTTATTTATCCATTTATTTATTTATCTATCCATCTATAAAAAATATAGATGGATAGATATCAATTTATTGTCTGAATGAATTATTTAGTTTGTCAGAAAGTCATTAGTTAAATTGCCATTAATTAATTTATTTATTTTACTACATTTGAATACTAAAAAAAAATATCATTATTCCGATGTAGTTAAAAATTAAAAAAATATAATAAATGATATTATTATTAAAATATTAAATTCATCAAAATTAATGTTTGCTTTATAAACAGTTATAAATGTCTATTTTGAAGTTAATGTAAGGTACATTTATTTATAGTATTAAAAGTCAGATTATATTAAATATAACGTTTTGAATTTGTAAAAATTATGTGATACCAGAATTATCTCTTTAAAATAATAGGGAAACCTTCGTGTATTTATTTATCTGTTTATTTATTTATTCACTCGCTTATTTATTTATTTATCCATCTATAAAAAATATAGATGGATAGTTATCAATTTATTGTCTGAATGAATTATTTAATTTGTCAGAAAGTCATTAGTTAAATTGTCATTAATTAATTTATTTATTTTACTACATTTGAATGCTAAAAAAAAATATCATTATTCCGATGTAGTTAAAAATTAAAAAAATATAATAAATAATATTATTATTAGAAAATTAAATTCATCAAAATTAATGTTCTGCTTTATAAACAGTTATAAATGTTAATTTTGAAGTTAATGTAAGGTACATTTATTTATAGTATTAAAAGTCAGATATTACATTAAATATAACGTTTCGAATTTGTAAAAATTATGTGATACCGGAATTATCTCTTCAATATACAAAGTTAAACGACAACTGTCAGGATAATTAACAGTCATTATTTATAAAGTATGTACATTATAAGTATCACAATTATTGTTTCCCTTATAAATGCCCCATTATGTCATCTCTAAGTATCAAACAATAATTTTTGTTTTCGTTTCCAACACCAGCATTCTCTCTTTGCAACATTATTGGTTATTTTCAAACAATACATTTCCTTTGAATTATTCCTCGTGCGGATGTTTGATATGTAACTAAAACGATAAACACTAATTGTCTTTACCTTTGCGATTATTTAGAAAGTGAACCCTTAATAGCTGTTTGTGGTCGGCTGCTAAAATGATGGACACCGCAAATTACTTAATATTAGGATTAATATTAGGATTGTATCCATCAACTAAGTTGTAAAATAATTTTTAGTTTAATTTGTCCTCGAGTATTACTTATACTTGCAATCATTCGATAGTTGAATAGTTTCGAACATTTGACGAATATCAAAGTTTGTTGTTATTATAGTTAGTTGTTCAGTTATTCTCAAAACTTAGGATAAAACGCCAACTTGTATGATTACTGAATATTTTTTTCGATAATCGAGTTTATAAATACTTATATTTTATAATAATAATAATAAAACATTTTAGGAAGAACAAAGCGTTCATTTCAATGTTATCTTTATTTTTAGTTATGTTAGTGATTGAAATCAATATTATCTCAGAATCTGCACTTCGATAAGAATAGGGTTCAATGTGTTTTTCTTTTTAAATTTAGAATAATGGCTATTGGTTAGTCTTTTTTTCTTACACTCAAACTTTTTCAGTTGATAATTGCCCTTTTTTTTATTTAAAAATGTGTAATTGTATTGGGATGTAAAATTTCATTAGAACTTATCGTAGACATTTCGTTTCACAAATGATGAATGTATTTGTAAATAACCTTTACTTTTGAAAACACTATCTAAAATCCCAATATTACACTTATTTAGTTATTTATTCAACTGTCATGTTCCTTGTGTGATATGTAGAAGTATTATTCTACCATCCAGGGAATTGAATGCTTCTTATACTTCAGAACAGTGAAAGTTGTTTTATTATTAATCTATTTGAGTTAGAAAGGTTATGCATGTTCAGTATTTGGTAAACACAACACAATGCCATATTAAACATTTGTAATGTTTTAATTGAGTTGCAAAAACTGCCTATTTTTATGTTGGACTTAATGTAGCCACATTATTTACGACATTGTTTCGTTACAAAATTGAGTAATTTTACCAAGCAGGTCTTGCAGTATTTTTTTTTTTTTAATCATACTTTGTTATGCACTAAATGCTTGTAGCGCTTCTTTGCCTTAAAGCTGTAGAACACTTCTGTACCAAGATAAAGCATCATAATGTAAACGGCTCTTATAGCATCTATTTCAATATTATTTAACAGTATTTTTTCCAAATATTGATTAATGCTACGAAATATGTAATTGAGTTTAAAACACAATCCCATTTCAATTATAATAGATCCCTTTCCTTCAGTTTTTTCCTTCAGAATAATTTGTGCAAGTATTGCACAGCTAATTAGGGATGTTTTTTTTAGTTGTGACAACTACTTTCTTACCAGGGTGCAGAAGAGTAATTCTACCAAGAGCATTTTTTCACCCTTAAAACCGGCCACAAATCTTAATAGTAAGGCTTCTTACATGTTTTAAGGTCAGTTTTAAAAGGAAAATATTAATAAGCACGGAGACTAAGCAGGATAATTTTTTTTTCCTTCGTCACTTTTTTATATCATAAATTTTTTATCACATTTCACATACACTCTTTGTCAGTCAAGGACAAAAGGGGAATATATTGAAGTAGCTCGTAAAAAAACGCCAACAGTTTGGAGTTGATGCGATAAATCGTGCCACTTCTATTGTGCAATCAGGGCATTGTTAGGGCCTCAACCTACGAAATTGTGGAAAGAAAAAAAAATACTACTTACTTTACCTTCAGATGGTTAGTATTCTGTTTTTCTTTTCGGTAACAGCAAATATGCATATTTTAAAGAGTACCTGTGCGTCTTTATTAATTTTGTGTGCCGCTTTTGATCATGTTAAACAGTTTCCATTATAAACGAGTGAACTTTGGACGCTTTAATCATAAAAGTTCGCAGCGCCAAACTTTAATAGATAAATTATGGATGTTTTCTTTTGTACTGAAATTTGCTTTTTTGAGCAATTAAGGTTTAAACAAGTATTTACTTATTATAAATAAAGTGGAGAAGAATGTGACTATCTTTTATATTTCTTCAGAATAAGTAATTCTGCTAGCTTTTACATTATATATTATTAATTTAAGGTTTATGTGAATGGGTAAATGGTCACTTGTAGACATTTGTAACGTTAAGGAATTATATTTGTTTTTATTTAAGATGTTTGCGATGATTATTCTTTTGAAAGTAATTATGTTACTCTACCTTAAATAAGGTTTTGTAGATAAAGCAACAGTTGACTATGCAAAGAAAAAACGAGATTATACGGTTTAATTAATTTATAACATTGGAAGTGAAATAGGTCCTTTCAAAAAGTTGAACTATTCATTTCAATTTCATCTTTGTAATAATTTAGGATTTCTGTGATATTCATTTAAAAAAAAAATAATAATAATTGCATTGTAAAATAAATGGGATTGCATCTTTCATAGGAATGTCTTCTTCTTTTTTTTAATAGAAAAAAAATTCGGACAATTTGTGCAGTAGTCAGTCTATCATTTCCTCATAGACCTAAAGCTTCATTGTTGCACCCACATTATCTACCGAAGTATATGTTCAAAACGTGAATTTTTTTTTGGCCAGGTATAATGACATTTAATAAAAGATTATTAATAAAATTTGAAAGCAAAATAACTCAGAGGTTATTTTTATTACACTTAAAAAAAAAAAATTTTAGGCTGGCTTATAAAAATATTAAAAAAATTAATAGTAATAAAAAATAATAATTATTTTCCCTTTAAATTTTATAATGATCTTTTACTAATGTTATTAGTATACCTAGTGCAAAAAATCATGTATTCTAAAGCAAGACTTGCAGATTTTGTGGTGATAAAAAAGTAAACATTAGGTCTATGGACAGGAATATTCTTTCAACAGCAAGCCTCAGAAAGATTCTTATTTGTAATAATCTTATGGGTCACCTGATTTGCAGCAGATTTCTGAGATTACAGAAGTGAAACACCTTTCTACCCAGATTCCTTTGTCAAGAGAGGGCCACTGAATGAATGGTAACTCCTTTGTGTCCCTCCTTTTGTCGGTTTCTGGGCGTGCTTTTTGGGCTGAAAGGGGAAAGGTGGACACAGCTGAGCTTGCACGTTGACCATTCGCAAAATGCCAACTGACCAATGGAAATTCTCCAATAGCCACTGATGTTTCCTGTATAGCATTCATAAATAATGCTGCCATATGGTCCTGGTAGAATTTTCGGATTATGTTTTCAATATTTCATAGGGCGATTTTTACAAGGAATTGGCAAGTTAGGAGCAGATGTTGAGTGTTTTATGGTAGTCTCGTCACATTTGTATTTGGATTGGAAATATGAACATTGTAGTTTAAATTAATGGAATACGTTAAAGTCATAACTATAGAATGAGATAAGATTTTTGACCAATCACACTACGTACTTTTTCGTAAACTCGCCCATTGACTGACACTAAAGATTTTTCTTTGTATTTTGATTTCATTGTGTTTTCGCAATAAATTAGTTAAAGTATAAAACGTATAATTTACTTTTTTTCTGTAAATTTGTATGCTTTGCCTCAGCAAAATACCAATATTAACTAGAATATTTAACTAGAATATTTAACTAGTAGTTAAATATTCTTTCAAGTCAACTTTGAGTTAGCATTCCGTCTTCGGAAAAACACTGTTTTTGTAAATAAATTTAACTTTTTATCTTAATAAAAGTGGTGCTTGAATCTAAGTTGCGGTCTTAGCAGTATCACAAGTTTTTATCTATATGTTAGCAGGAGAAACATCGCTGTCCAAAGTTTATAAAAATGTCTCTGGCTACTTCCTTCTGTAATACACCTGCCATTTCACACCCTCTGATTTATTTGCGTCTTTGCAAAGCTTTTGCCATTCTTACAGAACTGATCAATTACTTCAAAGTGATAAGTTTGTTTCCTTGTGCAGGTCCTAACATCAATATCTTACCTGAAGTGCAACTGCTGAAAGGAATTTGGAAAGTCAGAATAGAGCTAATCAAAAATAGATTTATCTCGAGAATAAATCATTCTTGTAGGAAAAATAGGAAATCGAAAATTAGTATAATTTTTTAATTAATTTAATGAATTTAGGTTGTGACAGGCGTTGTCACTAAAAGACAACTTCTATACATGTTTTAATGGGGTACATTAGGTCTAGATTCCAAGCATGCACTATTATGTGACTTATAATGACCGATATCCTCTTTGAAGTTGATGACTAATAAGACTAAAACAAAATGTCCTACCAATTTAGAGTTTTTTTTTTTTTTTATAAACAAAAACTGAATCCTTTCTTAGTGACTGTTTTATATAAACAACTCTTGGCGCAAAATTTTCACCATATTTGGAAGTTTGATTCCCAAAGAGTCCTATAGAAAACTTCACATAGAGTTATCAGGGATGCCAGTTTTCCTCCTTTTGGAGGATTTCCTCCTTTTTGTTTTTTATGTAACATTTTCCTTCTCTTTGTCCCTGTCTTGAGAATCCATATTTTTCTGATCTGAACCAGTTTTTCCTGCAAAAAGTATACTTTTCCTCATATCTAAACATAAGATTTTCCCTCTTGGCTCCCCTTTCCTCCCAGATTACTTCACTAACTCCTAATATTTGAAATGTAATTATAATATAGTATGAGAAATTTCATTGTATCTCTTAAATTATTGAATCACCCTTCCTGCATACTCTTTTGTTGAATTTTTGTGTATTCCATCCGCGAGCTTTTTCAACAAATTTTTGAATTTCCTCCTTTTTGCTCTCTGATCACTCTCATCCCTGAGTTATGTGAATGTCCTGAATAAAGGAACCAATTTGTTAAACAAATCTATAAATGCATTAAAATGTATTGGCTGCGATTGAATGCTAAACATGCGTGGGTGGGAGATTACTTTTGGTTTATTAGAGTTTAAAAAGCAGAAGACGACAATTATTCCCCAGTTATTGTCAATGTTAGTTATTATTAAAAAAAAGAAAACATGTTTTGCCAGGTTTTGTTTTGGAACATTGGCTACTTTACTCTTAGCAAAATTTGCACTCAGTAATGTATCATCGAAAGGATTTAGTTATTCAAAATGGAGTTATGTGAGTGTCCTGAATAAAGAAACCAATTTGTTAAACAAATCTATAAATGCATTAGAATGTATTGGCGGCAATTGAATGCTAAACGTGCGTGGATAGGAGATTACTTTTGGTCTATTAGAGTTTAAAAAGTAGAAGACTACAACTGTTCCCCAGTTATTGTCAATGTTAGTTATTATTAAAAAAAAAGAAAACATGTTTTGCCAGGTTTTGTTTTGGAACATTGGCTACTTTACTCTTAGCAAAATTTACACTCAGTAATGTATCATCGAAAGGATTTAGTTATTCAAAATGGAGTTATGTGAATGTCCTGAATAAAGAAACCAATTTGTTAAACAAATCTATAAATGCATTAGAATGTATTGGCGGCGATTGAATGCTAAACGTGCGTGGATAGGAGATTACTTTTGGTCTATTAGAGTTTAAAAAGTAGAAGACCACAACTATTCCCCAATTATTGTCAATGTTAGTTGTTATTAAAAAAAATAAAACATGCTTTGCCAGGTTTTGTTTTGGAACATTGGCTACTTTACTCTTAGCAAAATTTACACTCAGTAATGTATCATCGAAAGGATTTAGTTATTCAAAATGGAGTTATGTGAGTGTCCTGAATAAAGAAACCAATTTGTTAAACAAATCTATAAATGCATTAGAATGTATTGGCGGCGATTGAATGCTAAACGTGCGTGGATAGGAGATTACTTTTGGTCTATTAGAGTTTAAAAAGTAGAAGACCACAACTATTCCCCAGTTATTGTCAATGTTAATTGTTATTAAAAAAAATAAAACATATTTGGCCAGGAATTGTTTTGGAACATTGGCTACTTTACTCTTAGCAAAATTTACACTCAGTAATGTATCATCGAAAGGATTTAGTAATTCAAAATGCAGCATTATTCAAGTACTACTCCAGTTTTCTCTTATAACACTGAGGACTCGAAAGAAGAATTTCTGTCCGATGTTTATTAGACTGTCATTGCCGCCTAGCAGCCAACAATGCACCACACGTATTCTGATTTATTGGTCTCTTTGCAAATCTTCTTCTACCATTCTTACAAATGAATCAATCGCCTGCTAGCGATACTTATTTGCTTTCTTTGTGCTAAGTCTCGCAGCTCCAATACCTTATACCTGAAGCACAATACCAGATAGAGACGCACGCAGTCTGATTGTTGGAGAAGGAGCTCTTACCTCGTTTATTTTTTTTTTTTCTTCTTTCTGTTCATTATTGTTGGTGTGAGTGAACAAAGAAAAAGTACCACCCCCCAAAAAACCTTTTTTTAAAAAAATAAAAGGGCCAGCTGTGATCTCGGGCGTTTTTTTCACACGGAGGGGTAAAAAATAGGGTAGGTTCGGTCAAGAAGGAATAGCCAATGGGGGGTAAAATAGTAAACCGTGCTAAAAAAGAAGAAGAAAAAAAGAGTTATTTGACGTATAGTGCTTTGTTCGTGCTTGAGAAGATTGATATATGCTTCTGTTGCTTGACCGCTTTCGTATGGTCGAGGTCAACTTTTGGTCTATTTATGAAAAATAGGCTTATCATTGGATGAAGATACTTATGGGTGAATGTATCTAGATCGTGAATGCGCATCATTTTGGGAGTTTTTTGTGCCACATATTTTGATGTGTTATTCCTGTAAGTCATATATTTATCTTTATGGAGATGCGTTTCAGTTGAAAAGTTTCGTCAGCTTTGTGATCAATGGTTGTGTGAAGGTTTGATTATTGTTAAACGAATTCGTCAAGTGAAAAAGAGATTTATTGGAAATCATCTAATTGATGAGTTCAAGGAATCTTAATCAGTCTTGTTTAATAACAATAATAAAATTGAATGTGTTTGAATTTTGCTGTAAAAACAATGAAGTTAAATAATGTATTGTAGTGATGTAAAAAACCTTCAGCGATATTGCCTCAAGCTTTGAGCGTACCAATAATGGTTTATGTACTGCAGGAAATGTTTTTCGTTAGTTTTCATGTTCTCTCTAGATAGAAAACTGCAAAAATCTAGATGAAATCCCCAAAATCTGAATTTAAAAGAAACTTTTGTGTACATTGAGATTTCGTTGAAGTTAAACTTGTTATAATCCTGTGGATTTTCTATTAATCACCGATTTAATAGCAATTTTATTCTGGAAGCATTATTTCTTTTAATTACTAGAAGAATATCGATAGAAGTAGATCTTTAACATTAGTAATAAAAACAACATTTATTAGTCTTAATAATTTACTATTTTTATTATTATATATATTAATAATAATTAAAAACTAATATTTTGCTCATTAATGTTGTTAATAATATAATTATTGACAACGTCTATTTTGCTGTAGATTTTGTTTCATTATTCTTATTATCAATAATAATGTATTGTTAGTAATAATATATATATATAACTATTATCATTATTATTATTAATTATTAGAAGTAATAATTTGGGTTAAAAGTATTTATTAACAATAATAAAAATAATATTGATAAAAATAATGATAATACATTTTTTTATTTAATTATTATTTCTTTTTTTTAATATAAAATTTTTAATGTCCTTTTATTCCTTTCTTTTTCATTTTTGTCTTAATTTAATTGTTGTTCCAATATTAACACACTATAGAATTATGACAATTTCAGTGTATTTTTTATGCGTTTTGGTCGTAAATTATCTATGTTCAATAATTCGAAAATTTTTAATTTAAAAAGTCATGTGCATGTGTAAATATCTCGAATTCTTACTTATCGAATAAATCCCTTCCCGTTTAGAATCGAATTCTTGTAACAAATTTAAAAAGAGTGGAGATTCGCTTTTGTGTGTAAATAATAATAAATTTTTGGAAAATTGCGTTTTTTTTCCTGCCAAATATTTTACAAAACATTCCTTCTACTGTAAATTTTTCCAAAATTGTAAAGTTAAAAATATAAAATTTCCTTTTAAAATATATTAAAAAATGCATTTGTAGGCCAGAGCTCTAACCACACAGCCATCAGGTGGACCTACAATTTCTAACGGAGTATGGTTTTGAGGCATGTGGAATTTTACAACAGGCATAACATCAGTAATAAAAGCTCATTAAAGAAATTAAAGGCAAAATAACGAGTTTTTTTTTTTTTTTTTTTTTAATTTTTTTTTTTTTAAATTTTTTTTTATTATTATTTATTATTATTACGTTTAAATAATTTTTATAAGCTATCTTATAATTAATTAAAAAATTAATAATAAAACGCTACTTACTTTGCGTACAAATTTCTTTAATGAACTTCTGTTACTGATGTTATGTCTGCTGTAAAATTTCATTTGCATCAAAACAAAACTCCGGCAGACATTGTAACCGGAAAAAAAAGCATTATGTTCATGGGACAGGGACAGATCTGACGTTCCCTTTTAAACTTCTCTTTGCCATTGCTTTAATGTTCATAACGAATTTTGATATGATGAGGAAAAAAAACGGATGTTTAAATGTAAATGTCATCTTTAGCCGTGTTCTTTATTTTGAAAAACATTCAAAATCGTGGATGTTGATTAAAATGGATTTTAACATGACACTCCAAACTATTTGAACCTCATCTTTACTTTCCAACTCGATAGACTGTGATCTCTGTAAATAGTATCTATTCTTTTCCTCATCCTGAGTAAAAAGGATGTTTACGGTGACTTGAGAATAAATCGAATCGATATTGCTCACTCTTCCAAAAATAAACGTAAAAATAGCTCTTTTAAAGACCTCTTTTCGATGAGCTTGTTAGTATACAAAATGCGCATTTCAGTGGAAAAACAAACAAATAATAATAATAATGGGAAAAAAAAATTGTTTCCGCGCGAAATTGAGTCGATGGCAACCCTTTCCCTTCTCGGAGTTGGCGGCATTGGCGAGAAGGAAAAGAGCAACGAGGACTGTTTTCTCAATACACTTGGCGGAGTACTGCTTGGCGATGTCTCCATATGAAAGATGAAACTTCTATTTTGAGGTTGACGTGGTGTAGTTTTTAACAGATTTTTGTTTCGTAATTTAACAGTTTTTTTTTTTTTTTTAAATTTATTGGGAAGGATTAAAAATTGTTTACAATGTATTTTTACTTTTTTTTTACTGTGGGTATGTATAATAGTTAAAATTCAAAATTGTTATTATTTTTATTTTAAAATATTTTTATGGTCTTATATATTTGGTTTCCATGTAATATTTTGTTTTAATATTCTCAATTATTTTATTTGGTGCTTCACTATTTCCGTATGAGTTACATTTTGTATTAAACAGAATAACCTATGACACAGATGAAAGCATGACTAAGCTAAAATTAGCAATACATATTTTTTCTTGGTTTTTATTTAATTAAAAAAAAGTCGTGAATTAATCTCCTTGGAAAAAAGGAACATGTAACTTAAAAGGACGCACTATTTCATTCGTTTTTTAAGAATACTCATACGATTTCTGAAAAGCGAAATTGGTAGTATTTTAAATCTCCAATTAAAGATTTTTTTATTTATTTTATATTATTATTATTATGTAATTTTAGAAAACACAACCACCAATCTGTTGTTTCATCATATTTATTACTAATGCTACTATTTTGATTCACAAAATATGCTCTAAACACAAGCAATTTATTACCATGTATGAAAGCAGTAATAGAATGAATGCCATTAACAAAATTTATAGGAATAATATCTGGGTGTTTTTCAGTACACTATACAAAGTTTTTCTATTCTAGCTTATAAAAATTAAAATAATACTAAAATTAGGGTTGTGGG